>CM073734.1:2811283-4155565 GCA_037113605.1 Calophaca sinica | reverse complement strand
CCTTCCACGGCCTATTGGGGGATCAAAATCTATAACAACGATGGAAAAGTGATCACTATGAAGGATGATCAAGTAACAACTAGGACATGTTATGCATAGTCACTAAAAATATCTGAGACATCAATCTTGTAACGAGTTGAAAGTTCTCGATTATTGAGCAGCTCCTCTACAAGAGTCACCATTACTGTGAAGTTTAAAAAACATAATGTGATAAACATCCCAAACATTTCCAAAAATCCAGTTTGAATACCTTCATGGGATTAGGACATTCACTTCCAAGGTGTAAAATGAACACGACAGATTGATGACTGATTCTTCTGTGGCTAAATCATTTTTATTGAATGAGTTGCAGTGTGTTCATTTGTTGTTTTATTTTCGATTGCAGGACACTCGTCAAATGAGCGTTAATCAAGTGTAAAGCGAAAAGGAAAAACCGAAGCTTGTCTAGCCAATAAGTCGTTGCGAATATTGCACAAACACTTGTCCATCCAAGACCAAGGTTTAAGCATGGTCGATAGGGTCGAGGGATAACTCCTGTTGTTAAGGATGTAACATCTCGACCCCAAGGCAGTGAAGGTGCTGTAAGAATGGAAAGGTGCATGTAGTTGGGAATGAAGTTAAGATGACCAAGTTATACGAAACTTAGTCTTGGCTAGAGACAAGTATGTATGTATGTATGTATGTATGTATGTATGTATCACTACAACAAACTGTTAAAAAAAAGCGCCACCTTAAACAGCGTTACAAAATAAAAGCGCTATTTAAAAATTATGGAAGGCCTTAAACAGCGCTTCCTAGAGAAAGCGCTGATAAAACTTTTAAATAGATAGCATTTATTTGAGAAAACACTGCCAAAGAGACATTCTGGACATAAACAGTGTTTTCGCGGGAAAGCGCTGTTTATTTGTGTTACATAACCAGCGCTTATTCAAGAGAGCGCTGTTTATGTGCGTGACATAAACAGCGCTTATTCGAGAAAACGTTGTCTATTTCAATTTCTAAAATTTTAATCTACTCAAACAAAACAGCTAGGTCTCATTCCCTCGTTCTCTTGCATGCAAAACACAGTACCACCGCCATTCCCTCGCTCTCATTCCCTCTTGCTCATCGTCTTCAACCACGGTACCACTGCCGTCTCAACTACCTTTCTTCAATTTTTCTACGCCGCGTCTTTATCTTCAACCACGGTACCACTGCCGTCTTAGCTATCTCTCCCTCATTGTCCCTCTTTGAAACCACGTACGACTCTAATTGTCCCTCGCGCGTGAAGATGACCTCCGCCGCCTAGCCCTTCTTCCTTATGCTTAGTCCTCCTCTCCATCGTCGCCCCTCTTCCTTGTTCCTTTTCCGGTTGTGAAGCTCTGAAACCAAGTACTCTAAAGCTCAACCATTCCCCTTCGTCGTTCCTCTGCTAGACAGAACTTAAATTAGGGTATTTTTTTTGTGTTGTTGTTTGGACTTACATATTGTTAGGAAAGAGGGTTTTGTGCACTAAGCCATCTCCATGACAAAATCTGCTATTTTTGTTGTTATTTATTGCATAAAGTATTTTGTGTTTGAATTATCAATGATGCCTTACATTCATAGTTATTGATTATGTGCTTAGGATTATGGAAAACAAAAATAAATATGCTAGGCAGTTCTAATGTGGCCTGAACCCGAACATTTGTAATATTTAAGATGATATTACAAATGAAAAAAAAATAGCAATGATTCTTAACTCCTTTATCAGAGTTAGGATAGTTCCTAAGTAGTAAGATTTGTCCAAATATATTGTATTTCTATAAAGGATGTAGAAAATTGTGTATTCTAGTCTTAATTTGGTACTTGAGTTTGCATCCTCTATAGCTAAGCTTTGTTGAACTCTTTTACACTTGTTATGTCTATCCTTAAGTTATGGTTAAAGGTATTATGCAACAATAATAAAATTAGACACCTATGTTGCAGTAATTAAGTTTAAGATATACTTGTTCTTGAATAATACTAGTTTGCATAAACTAAGCCAAACTTGTCCCAAATTCTTTATACATTTATGCCCTTTGTCCTAATCTTATTTATAGGTAGTTAGTAGGGTATTAAGGTTGTTGAAACCTCAATCATGCAGTAACCAAAATTAGAGTGAAGGTAAGGTACCAATAGTTCATGTTATGGTTCCCCAGGTTGGTTCAACTAGTAAAATTTCTATTAATTCACTTTCTTTTTTACAGTGAAAAAGGTGTGTGACATAGTCAAGAAACAATTGGCTATGCTGAAGATTCTGCTGTTACTGGAGAGTCTAAATTTACCACACTTGAAGCTGATTCTCTTGACACAGTATCTTTATATTCATCTAATTTATCTACAAATTGTTCTGGTGGAAAATTGAAAATTTCCAATACTTTAATCATTAAAAAAATGAACTTTGCAATATTTAGTTTTTCTTATAAGTATTTGTTGTTCTAATAGCATAAAGAGTTAAGCTGCCCGTCATACTGCAATATGACTGAGAATATGTATATCACAGTAATGCACGTGTGATTCATTTATGTTTTGGATGCGGGATTAACATCAAAGACAAAGGATAATCATTGGCAAATGATTTGTCTTATACTACTTATATTCCCCTCCCTTTCTAAAAGTAGTAGTTTTATGTTGGTTGATTGTTGATGTCTGTTGAGGTAGTTATGCATAACTTGGACTTGCATATTAGAATCAACAACTGTTATAATTAGGCTATGGATATATTCCTTGTTTACTTGTGGAATTTGATTGGATTGGATATATTTTAGAATGTCCGTATTTTAGGGGAGACTCTACCAAAATTTTGTTAAAAGTTGGAACTTTAAAGTGTCTTATGGTTGATTGGATTAGATTAGCTATTAACATGTATATAGATTGCAGATAGCCAGATTGCTTCTCCCAGATATGAAACTGATGCTCATGATCATAGTGATGCTGCGGCGGCCCAAACTGTGAAGTGTCGTCCCCGTGGTAAGACTGTCAAGAAGAATCTCATCCGAGGTAGGAGTAGAGGACAGAGACCAGTGACAAGTTACTTACAAATTAATTAATATAATTAGTTATTTTTTCTATTTATTATCAAATACTTAATTTGTATAGGTTGAATGGAATCTTGAAGGTCAACCCGTAGGCAGAAGTGGCACAAAATTGGTTAGTTTCATTGGATCTCAAGTACAGCAGACTTTTCCAATTACTTTTAGTAACTGGAGGGAGAGAAATAATCCAGTCTTCGATTGATTGAAAGAGGAGCTTTGGTGCGAGATACAGGTATATACAATCAATTGTATTTTTTAAAAGACTATGTAAATATACTTACCCTACTATTTTGTACTTGTTAATGTATTTGCAGAAAGCATTTGATATTGTTGACACATATAAGGACATTATACTTAAGATTGACAGAAGATCTCTTCGAAATTTCCGAACATGGTTGTCCAATAATTGGCTGAGAGATGAAGATGGCAATGTTAGATATGTCCAAAAAGTGCACCTAATTGGTTGAGAGATTATGATTCAGTCATAGGAGTGGATGCCTGGAGAGAATTTGTAGCAAAGCACACCGGAGACCCTGAATTTCTGGTGTACTTATATATGTCCCTACTTGTGTCTATACTTGTATACTTATATGTTTGTTCCTAAGCACATTTATATGTCTATATAGAGAACAAGTAACACAAATCGGTAGAGAGCATCAATTGAATATTTTTAAATCTATATTGATTTAATATTTTTAATTTTATAGTGCCCCAAACAACCAATCAACACTGATTGTGGAAATCCCAAAGGAGGTATGAAATTTGTTCTACTTTAATTACTCTTACATTTCACAATTCTTCCAATTTAATTCTAATATGAGTTATTTTTCCTTTCGCAGTACTTGTAACACTCATACCTCAATATAAATTGAAAATACAACAAATTACATTAAAGCACAGGAATTACTAATAATTTACAAACTTGATTACAGTAATCCAAGTCATAAATTAAAACTCAATACATAATCTAATAAATAGATTACAACCTTAATGAATAAATAAAACAAAAATCTGGATGCCAAGCCTGGAGCTTCGCCTCGTCAGTCATTGGGACCTACTTATCTGAAAAACAATAAAATGGAACGGGGTGAGATTAAAAATCTCAGTGAGCCCTTCACGGACTCCTCACCATTCTCTCGTCGGATCTTACTAGTCTGAACAGATTAACTTAGGTTGTAACTGACAAGAATTACTTTCTTCTTATTAAAACTAACCTTGAGACATAACTCTCGATGTGTACCCTAAGCTTAAAGCCTTAGGATGCACTAACTTAAACTTGAACTTAGTATATTGCTGGTCATAATTATCCCAGACCAATATACACAGTGACTACTGGTGATAAAACTAGACATAACCATATATCGCAAACACACAACATCATATGAACATTCTTTTCTATGTTGCTTTTATTGTAACGCACAGGGATTATATTATCACCACTGGCCTTGTTCAACCATGTGGCTTACCTGCTACGTCACTCATAGGACTTATTGTAACAGTAGGGACTATTCACCACTGGACTATTGACCACTGGCCTTGTGCCAAGTGGCTACCAGATGGCTACCCGTACTGCCACTCAACATAACTATGCATCATACAAACATTCTTTAAACTTATACTTAGCAATGCAGAAATGAGATGCAATGCAACTTTTAACTTAAGAACGTATAGTTCTTCATAATTCGTGCATAGCACGTCTTAACTAGTCCCATATGGTTGGCTTACTATGCAACTGGGAACGGTATGGTGGTTAGACATCTATAACCTCTAAGTGGTGTCCCACGAGATTAAACCATACCGTGCTCTCCTCTTTTGAGGAATCTTGGTGTCTTTTAAGACTCTTTAACTTGACTTATGCTTTTATGCATGATTACAATAGCGTAAAACACACAAACTGGGATTTTAAATCCTCATAATCATTTAGCTAATCCAAAGAATTGTTCAAACAATCAAGGGATCCAACTTAACATTTATTCAAATCATACATCTTTCATAATCATCGAAAAGGAAGTTAAAATCGTTTCATATGAATTCATACTTAACAATATTGAGCTAACTACTCACTTAGTCATGAAAATCAACTAGTCAAACATAACATGTATTGGATCTCATTTTATTCCAAAACATGCATCTTTCATGTTCATATGAACAAGACAATACAAGCTCATATGAATATAAACATCTTAACACCTATTTCAATCAATTGAAAACTCACTATTTAGGATAATAACCTAATGCATGGACTAACCGTTCATTTAGCATTTATGACCTATACCTATTTATGTCAAGATCTCAAACTTTCATTGAACTATTCTTTCAAACATTCTTACTTTCACATAATTATTTAAACAAGTTAAATAACATATTCACATGAAACTTCACACATAATCTCAAGTTAAGAACTCATTTCAAAACAAGGACACCATCCCATTGAAGCCCTATGGAGCATTCAAGGGTTCAAACATCAAATAATAATTAGGGGGCTTGGAGACAGCATCCAACCTTATTTCAGTCAAACCCCATATAGTTTCATAACAATGACCTTAAATTAAATTTAAAATCAAAGGGGTTACAAACCCTAACCTTGAACCCTTTGGGGTTCAAAGACTTCTTTGAGAAAATTCCTATATGTGGGTCTTATTGTTTGCCCATGACCTAAGGGATTAAGAACTCACCATGAGCCTTCAAGACCTTGAGCTAAAAGGGTTGAACTTAGGCCTCCTTGCTCTCCTTCAAGTTTTTCCCTCTTTGCTCAACTTAGGGCTTCTTCAAATACTCCTCAAATCTTGATCTACAACCTTCAAGCTTCTTTCTCAATCCAAGAACTTGAGCCATCCTTGCTGGAGCTTGGTCTTCTTCCCCTTCTTCTCTCCAATTCGTGCTTCTTCTTCTCCTCTAGGTTAAGGCTCCACTTCCAACTTCAAGAACACTCAAAATCACACCCTCATAACTTTGATTCAAGCTTAGATTTGATGAAATCTAGCAAGAATCATGGGTTTCCCTTTAGGTTTGAGAAACCCTAAGTGTTTCACTCTTTCTCCCCTCTCAAAATTGCCCCTTTCTCTTCTTTTCCCTTCCAATTCGCGTTTTTTGCACTTTCTGCTACGTTTTCTGCATTTTAAACAGCTGTGAATCGATTCACAGCTTAGTGTAATCGATTCACACAGTCTAAAACTGCTGCATTCGATTCACAGAAACTGTGAATCGATTCACTACATCATGGCTTCGATTCACAGCATCATTTGTGGGCCTGAAACACAGTTGTGAATCGATTCAGGCCTGTGTGAATCGATTCACACTGTACTAAAATGTGAGAAATCATCTTTTAACATTAAATCTCCATCAATTAACTCCTAATTAACACTCCCAATCATCTTAGGATTAAATCCAACTTATTTCTTAACTCCAAATCAACAACTTACCCATTAAAACTTTGTTTAATCATATTCACTCAATTTGAAACCAAATTAAGCTTGAATATAATCACACAAAACTTCTCATAACTTATTCTCAACTTAGCTTAGAGAATTTGGGGTGTTACAGTACTTTACCGACTGTAATTACGAGTCATACTCTGATTCTTGAATTGTTGAATTAAAGGAAGAATGGTGCTCCTACGTGGCAAGAAAGTTTGTTTTACATGTATGAATCAAAGGTAATAAATCAAATTACTTCAAAGTCTTGTTTGGTAGATTAAGTATTTGTGAATTGGTTACTTCAAAGACTTGTTTGGTTGTGAATTGCATACTAGGTAGACTTGTATAGTGACTTGTGCTGGCTGGTATATGGTATTTTTTGTTTTTACAGGTATTAGATAAATTTTGGAGTGTCAATATTTTAGGGGAGACTCTGCAAAAATTTTGTTAGAAATTCAAATCGAAGTATAAAAATATACAAATCAATGATTAATTGGTTGATATTTTCTGTATGTGTGTGTGATGGTATTTTTTGTATGTGTGTATGATGTTTGTTAGTATTTTCTGCATGTTTGTGTGTGATGGTATTTTATATATGTGTGATTGTTTCCTTTCTTGTGAATCTTTGATACAGGAATTAGATCAGCCAAAAAACAAGTCAAATAAATAACGCTTCTTTGAAAAAGTACTGTCTATATTTGATAATAGACAACACTTCATTATTTATCAAATATAGCTCTGAACCAATGTGACAGTGCTGGGATTTTCATTCGTAATTCTTCGAAATTCAGATATTATTTCCACGAGCCATTTTGAACTATAAGTTAGATTTATGTATTCCGTATTTGATTTTTATTATTTATGAGAGTTAAAGTTTACAGAGTATGAGAATGAGAATGTGATGTTCTTAATTCGAGAGTTGAGAGGTTTTGGAACCCGTTAATTTTTTCGTAATAGTTACCTTTAGTTTTCATTATCCAATTTCTATTGTTTATTTTAATTAAATAAAGCGTATTTGGGGTTAAGGTGTCACACATATCGAAAATGTTCTTAGATCCTCTACATCTTTTTTTGTAAACAACATCCCTGAGGATGTGAAAGAATCGGTCCTATGGGGTGTTTTTGGTAGAGTGGTGGATGTGTTTATTCCTCCAAAATTGGATAGACAAGAGAATAGGTTCGATTTTGTGCGCTACAAAGAGGTGAGGGATGTGAGGAGCTTAGAATTGAGACTTGCTAATGTAATAGTGGGGGAGCATCCATTGAAGGTCAACCTTGCAAGATATGAAAGATGAAACAATGTGGGTGCGTTGAAGATGGAGGTGCAGCAAAAAGATAAACATCATGCCTTTGGAGGAAAGGTGACGAAATCAAATTCCTATATCCAAGCCTTATGTGCTAATGAAGGAAGGGCAGGAACTCATCATGATGGTTATCAAAAACATGTGTCAGGCCAGAACAGGGAAGGGACTAATGGTTGTTTTGGGCCTTCAAATGTTTTTATGGAAGTGGATGTGCCAGATGAAAAAATGATTTCATTGGCCAACTGTTTGGTGGGTCATCTTCAGGAGGGTATAGATGCTTTTGATGTCCAAGATCACCTCCTACTGGAAGGGTATTTCCCTATTAAAGCTATTCCTATAGGGGGAATGATTCCGTGATGCAGTGTACTGTAATAGGGCATGGTGGTCAGCTAGGTTCACTTCCTTTGTCAACTGGGAACCTTCAATCTTGCCAAAGGAGAGGTTCGTTTGGCTTAGATGTAGTGGGGGCACCCACTCATGTCAGGGATATTAGTTTCTTCAAGGACTTTGCTGCTAAATTTGGCAAGCTTGTTGATATTAATGAGGCAACGACCCAGATGCATAGGGTGGACGCTGCTCAAATTCACGTTGCGGTACCGTATACCCATATGATAGACGTCACAGTGTTTATTCGGGTGGCCGGTGTACTATACCCTGTCAGGGTGGTGGAGGAGAGGTTGAGTGACGTCGGCCGGTCTTTTAGGCTGCAGGAGCGTCGCTCAACACAGGGTTTCGTCTCGTGTTCGTCGTGCTCCGACGGGTGGAGCTTAGGTGATGCGGCAGTTGGTGGCGGGTCTGAATAAGTGGTGACTATGATGGGTATAAGTTCAATCAGGCTATGGACTAACTCTTGCCTTAAAAAGGTAGTCGTTCAGGCTACAAATTGGTGTCTAAAATGGTTTGCAGAAGGAGGCAGTACGGAATTGGGACCTGGGATAGGAAGGCTTTCACGAAAAAGGATGTTTCGAGGAGAGGGAGGCTCTGTTGATATCAAAGTACCTCAAATTGGGGAAGGGGTCAACCCCCCCGACGGATCTCTAATGGGGACGGTATTGAGGGCATCTCTATAGAGGTGCAGAGTTCTAGAAATTCCAATGGTTCTTACCCATTGAGTATGCAAAGGAGATGTGGGAAGGAGAAGAATACAGTTTGGTCCATTCAGGATGCCTATGGTGGGTCACATGCCTTGGGTGCATTTGAGCCTGCTGGTCTGGGCCTAGTTCTGGAACCAAATAAGGAAGGCCAGAGGGACAAGGCCTCGCTAATTAATACGATCAAGAGGCACAGTTTTCTATTAGGCCCAATCAATGATGATTTGGGCCTAGTGGCTCTTGGAACGCTGTTGGTTGATGATGAGGGTGTCAAGAGTCCATCTAGGGGGCGTAATGCTTCAGGGGTTGCAACGGTTGGCCTATCCTCTCCACCTCTTAGGCCTCTCGAGCGCTCTCATACAGTAAATCAATTTGGGCTACCAGTTTTGCCTGGGGCCCTGTTCACGCCAACATCAACTAGATGCAGCTCCCTGGCATCGCCGCCTACGGTGGTTTTAGAAGTGGCCAGCAATGGTATGCTTCCTGTGGAGCCAATTTCAATATTTCTCAGTCGTAGTGTAAAGAAAAGGAGGCCTAAAAGTGCACCTATAGGCGGTTTTCAGAAGAGAGAAAACTTCCTGTTGGCGGATGCGTTTTTTGCTTCTTCAAGAATCCTGAGCTTGGTTGGTGGTGTTGTGGGGAAGACTAGCAAAGGAAAGAGGTGGTTGGTTCCTTTGGGACCATTTCCAAAATGGGTAGTGAAGTGGCAATTTCAAGCCCTCGAGACTCTATGGAATCAGGGGTGATTCGACCTAGTGGAAGCACCCGGCAGGTGGTCGTTTCCAGAAATCAGGAAGTGGGGTCTTAGATGATGCTGGGCTCGATTTGGTGGTGGTCATTGGCCAGAATACAGTGACGGGTGAGGACCGACACAATCATTAATTGCTAGCTGTGGTACAGAATTTGGAACCGAAACTGGGTGTTAAGGCTTCGATGATCAGTGAGGGCTTAATGCTGAGAAAACTCGGAATATGTGTATCAATGTGGGAGTTACAATGAGACATGAATCGGTGTTGAGTAGATTGGTTGGCCTTGAATAAGAGATCAGTCGGGTAATGTGGCAAGGGAGAGAGATATAGTGGACCAATGATAGTATGTTCTATGAATATTAGAGGCTTAGGGACAAGACCTAAGAAGAATAAAATTCGGAAACTTGTTCGGGAGCATGATGTAGAGCTCATTGCAATTCAGGAGACAAAAATGGAGGTGGTTACGAATGCTTTATGCCATTGCCTTTGGGGTAATTCTGATTGTGAATAGGTCTTTATTCCGTTTGAAGGAAACAGTGGTGGTCTACTATCTGTTTGGGATAGCTCCAAAGGTAATCTTGTCTTTCATTTATCTGGTTTCAGTTTCCTTGGGGTTTTGTTTGCAATGGGGGTCAATCGTAGAAGATGTTTTGTGGTAATCGTGTACGCGAAGTGTCATTTTCCTGACAAAAGATGTTTGTGGCAAGAGTTGGTGATGTCTAGGAGGGGTTTTGGTAGGGGATTATGGTGTGTAATTGGGGATTTTAACTCGGTGTGTCACTTAAGTAAAAGGAAGGGGTGGGGTCATTGGATGGCCCACAGGTGGCTGCAGAGGCTCATGAGTTTTGTACGTTCATTAATGAAATGGGTCTTTTGGATCCTCCGCTGTTTGGTAGAGAATTCACTTGGGTTCAACCCAACGAGGTAGCCATGAGTAGATTGGACCGAGTGTTATTGTCAGATGAATGGGTTGAAGTGTGGGGGAGGGGGCTCAATGGGCCCTTGAGAGGGATATCTCCGATCATTATCCTTTGGTGATCAGGTATTTTTCGGTGTGTTATGGGTCGAAGCCATTCAGGTTCAACAATCATTGGGTGCAACATAGAGAGTTCAAGTTAATCATTCAGAATGATTGGGCATCTTTTTCACCTGTCAGGTGGAAGGGTTTTGTTTTGAAGGAAAGTTGAAACGGTTGAAAGGGGTGCTTAAGCAGTGGAATAAGAAGGTGTTTAGGGAGACTGATCAGAAAATTCAAGAGTTAGTTGAGAGTATCAAGGTCTTGGATTTGAAAGGTGAAGATGTGGGCCTCTCTTTAGAAGAGGTAGACTATCGGAAGCTCTATTTCAATCACCTTTGGTAACTCTTGAAGAGCAAGGATAGTTTGGCATTTCAGAGGTCGAGGAAAGGTAGCTGAAGGAAGGGGATGTCAATTCCAGGTATTTCCATTCTTGTATTAGGGCTCGTGGGGCTAAGAATAAGATCTCGGCATTACGTGTAGCATATGGTAGACGGTGTTCCCAATATTAGGCTTGCAGTTACTAATTATTTCAGGGAGCATTTCTCAGAGGAGGAGTGGGATAGGCCTCGTCTGGATAGTATTATGTTCCCAATTCTTTCCCATGAGGATGCAACCTCACTTTCATCTCCTTTATGTGTTGAGGAGATTGATGCGGTGGTAAATCCTATGATGGGAACAAGAGTCCGGGGCCTCATGGGTTTAACTTTACTTTTGTTAAATCCTTTTAGGATCTGTTGGGCCAAGAGGTTGGTACTATGTTTGAAAAATTCTTTGCTAATGCCTTGCTACCTAGAAGCTTCTGCTCATACTTCCTGGCTCTCATTCCTAAGGTACAGTGTCCTTTATCCTTGGGGATTATAGGCCCATTTCTCTACTTGATTTTTTGTATAAGTTGGTGTCAAAGGTATTGGCTTGTCGGTTAGGAAAGTTTATGGACTCTATCATTTCGCCGAACCAGTCGGCTTTCAGTAAGGGAAGGATTTTAGTAAATGGAGCAGTTGTAGTGAATGAGGTGGTGGACTTTGCCAAAAAGAAGAGAAAAGAATGTATGATATTTAAGGGATTTTGAGAAAGCTTATGATTCTATAACTGGGGTTTTCTGGATTATATGGTGAGGCGGTTTAGGTATGATGATAGATGGAGGGCGTGGATCCGTGCATGTGTGTTCTCAGGAAGTCTGTTGGTGTTGGTTAATGGGAGTCCGACGGAGGAGGTTAATATAAAAAGGGGCTGAAGTAAGAAGATCCATTAGCTCCTTTTCTTTTCCTTCTGGTGATAGAGGGGCTGAGTGGTCTTATGCATTAGGCAGTATTCCTTCAACTGTTCTCTGGGTTTAGGCTAAGGGAGACTGGGCTATTTATTTCCCATCTTCATTATGTGGATGATACTCTGTTCATTGGGGAGGCCTCTGTGGAAAATCTTTGGGCTATGAAGGTGATCCTCAGATGTTTCGAGCTTGCTTCTGTCCTAAAGGTTAACTTCGCCAAGAGTAGTTTGATTAGGGTTTTCGTTGAAGACTATTTCCTATATTTGGCTGCTAGGTTTCTCAACTGTAAAACCGGGATGCTACCTTTCAAATATCTTGGTCTTCTGGTGCGGGAAAACCCTCATCGTGCATCTACATGGGCCCCAGTGTTGGAGGTGTTACGCGGTAGGCTATTAGGATGGCGTCATAGATCTGTAAGTTTGGGGGTAGAATTGTGCTGTTAAACTCAGTGCTCAGTAGCATCCCTATCTTCTTTCTCTCTTATCTGAGTATGCCAGTGAAAGTTTGGAAGCAGGTGGTCAAGATCCAAGGGAAGTTCTTACGGGGTGGAGTATTGGGGGTAAAGGATTATGTGGGTTAAATGGTCAAATATCTGTAAGCCTAAGAGTGGGGAGGTCTTGGAGTTAAGGATCTTTGGAGATTTAATCTCAGTCTGCTAGAAAAATGGAGGCAGAGGTTACTACGGGATAGGGAGGCCTTGTGGCATTTAGTTCTGGCTTCGAGGTATGGTGCGGGTGTGTCGAGTATATCCTACTTTGGTGCCTTAAGGACTCATTCAAATGCATCAGTATGGTGGAAGAACCCTTGTCTACTCGGGGGGACTAGGTGACATTGACTCGGACTGGTTCTCAGGTGGTGTGAGGAGGAAGGTGGGGGACGGGAGCAATACATCATTATGGCATGATACTTGGCTAGGAGAGGTCCCATTTAGTAGTAGGTTTACTGGGTTATGTTCAGTATCATTGGATACGAATACAACAGTACAAGGATGTGGTAGCTAGGTGAGTGACTTATAGGTCTGGTCGATTCCTTAGAGGTGAGTCTTCTTCGCCAGGGAAGAGGCAAATAGCGAAGTTTAGATCCTTATTGGCTTTTGCATCTGTGTCGCCGGAGGCAGATCGGTGGATATGGACGAAGGACCCCTCAGGTGAGCATTCAGTTTCCTCGGCGTACAGATTTCTCTCTGAGTCCTCTTCCAGGTTGTCTTGGGTCTCGGAGCATGGGATACTGGTTCTAAGTAAGCTTTGGAAGAGTTTGGCTCCTCTAAAGGTGATTTCTTTTTCTTGGTAGTTACTTTTGGATCGGGTACCGACTCGAACAAACTTGCTTAGGATGGGTGTCATAGGTGATCATTCGGCAGCTTCTTGTGTCCTATGTGACGTTACTCCGGAATCGAGTATCCATCTATTCCTCAGGCGTGCCTTTTCTTTCAGGGTGTGGTATGACATTGTCAGTTGGCTGGGGTATGATTTTGTGATGCCCCCTAATTTGTTCTCCCTGTTTTCCCTCTTTTGTTCGCTTGGTGATAGATCGTGATGCAAAAGTGGTCTAACTTTGATTTGGCACACTATGCTATGGGTTATTTGGGATCTTTGGAATAGAATCATATTCTTTGGGAGGGTACCCGACCAGGGGCGGGCGGTAGATCGTATTCGGACGTTGTCACGGAGGTGGTTTTTGTCTAGGGGAAAATCCCCTCCTTATTTGTATTACGAGTGGTTTGTGAATCCACTTAGTTGTATCTCTAGGAGATAGTTTAACGAGTTGCACTTCGTGTTATAGGAGTGGAAGGTCTTCATTTTATATGAGACCGTTTTCTTGTATTGAGTTGGAGTACCCTTTGTACTCCCCAATTAATATACATATTTTGCCATTAAAAAAAACAATTGGTAATATTTTGTTCGCTTTGGAATAAATTTACTTTAAACAATCTTAGCTCAAAATAAAGATAACCGATCATGACTTCTAAACTTTTGCTTACCGAAAGACACATTAATAAACAAACACACACATGAGCAAAGCATATTTCAATTTTTGTTAATTTAATTATTGGGCAGTAAAATATCATAATAATTTTAGTTTCACAAAAATACATATAAAAACTAGAGACGACTGGTATGCGTGTAATTAAAATATGTAAAAATAAGTTATTGTACAATTAAACAATTAAGATTTTTTATAACAAAAAAAATTAATAATTTTTCTAATATGTGCAATCTTGCACACAATAAGAATCATTAATTGTCCATTTTTTCTTATTAATTATTCAATTTCCTATTTATTTTATAAATTCGCATTTATGTAATCTCTTTTTACCCACAAAATAAAAAAAACTAGGTAATTAATAAAAAAAAATAAAAATTAATGATTTTTAACGTGTTCCAGGTTTCACACATCATAAAAATCCTTAAATTAAAATAGGACAGCAAATTATACGTCAACTAAATGTTGAGTAAAACCCTCGTTTAACATTTATTGTCACGTGTACAACACTACGTATTAATATTTATGTTATCTCAGGAAGCTAAGAAACTTCCTTCTTCAACGTGATGAATGGCCAAAAACGCGTACAAAGTTAATTATAAAAGAATATATAGACATTCGGTAAAAGATTAGGTGAATATGTTCCTCTATAAAAGGAATCCATTACCCACGTTTGATTTGTGCAACTCCCAAAAAACCGCATCAACATTGAAGTTTCTTTGTCTCCATTAATTGGTCCTTCCTAATCTTAATTTCTCATCCACCAATTCTTTTTTTTTTTCCTAGTTAATTTATTAAGAAGGGACAAAAATGCCTGCCTATACTTCATTATCATCAGTCTCCGGCGAAACCGTGGGTGTCACCGGCGCCGGCGGGTTCATAGCTTCTTGGCTTGTCAAACTTTTGTTGGAGAAAGGCTACACTGTCAGAGGAACCGTGCGAAACCCAGGCATGAATATATATGTGCATTTTTTATAAATTTGCTTTTGTATTTAACGTTGTTTAGCTGAAAAATATGTTATTTCTGAGTTTTGACATGGGTCATGTGTGGATTTTGCATGGTTAATTAATTATTATTAGAGGATCCGAAGAATGGTCACTTGAAAGAGTTGGAAGGAGCGAAAGAGAGGCTAACTCTACATAAGGTTGATCTCCTTGATCTTCATTCCATTCAATCTGTTGTTCAAGGTTGCCATGGTCTATTCCACACCGCCTCCCCTGTCACTGACAACCCCGTGAGTTCTCTCTCTCTCTCTCCCCCTCCCATTTTTTCTTCTTTTGTACCTACAAAGATACCATTCTCTCTCCAATCTCGTGGTTCTCCATGTCAGTTTTTTTGAAAAAACTGAAATAACATATATTAAATAAATTTTTATTTATACGTGATGATGTAAAGTTATTGTTATGACTCATTTAGTAATTTTTTAGAGATGCTGAGTTTGAGGAATGATATTGGGTTAAAAAAATAAAAATAAGGCAATTTTTAATGGAGTACCCATAAAGTGGGTACTTAAGGGGTCTCACGCGTTCATATCACTCATTTTTACTTATTTTATTTGGTACCTAATAGGTACCCAATCCCTCCGACCGAGAACTTTAAAAAAAATTACTAAATGTGTCTCATCAATAACTTCAGATCATCATATATCACCAATAACTGACTTACTGGGCCCACGAAAGAAGAGAGAGAAAGATACTTATAGAAGTACTGAATCTTAATAGGCACCTAAAATTTTTTTCTCACAATAAATAAGTACCTAATAAATAGTCCCATTAGACATGTCCTAATGTCCTAAGTGATGTGCATATGTGAAACCCATATTCTATTGTATCCCATGCTCCCGTTCATTCCATGCTTATCGAAGTGTAGCGGTAAAGATTGGACGGCTGTGGAAGTCCCACACCAAACATGCATTTTTTTTTAATGATAATAAAAACATGCATTTTTTATTTTGCAATAGACAGTCACATGGTTCATTACTTTCTGATAGATACATTCTCCAGAACACCGAGAGAGAGAGAGAGAGAAAAAACATTCATCCGATTTCAAATACAAGAAAAAAAAATTTCAACTTTTATATTTAAAATATAAGCAAATCTAAAATAATTATATATTATTTAATAATATTATTTTTAAAATACTCTTTAATTAATTTAGATTTTATTTTTCAACAACTTCTTCTTGTTTTTTTTTTCATAAATGACCTTACTTCTTTTCATTAACAATAATAACTGAGACATAATCACGAACAGAGTCAAAGACACAGCAACAAGGCTTAGAAACAGTCGTCCTTATTTTTCAATAACTTCTTGTATTCCTATAAAACAGGTTTTGATGAAAAACATTTTGGAACATACAATTAATTTTTTTATTATACAAAGAAAATTAAATAAGTTTAATTACTATTCTTTATAATGTGATTTTTTTTGTTGTTGCTTATATTCAAAATTGGAAGGAGTATATTTTTTTTTTTAAATTTGATTTCATACAAAACGATAATATATATAAAGAGCTGAGATGAATCATTTGTGGCATTCAGGAAGAGATGTTGGAGCCAGCACTGAACGGAACCAAGAACGTGATTATCGCTGCCGCAGAAGCAAAAGTGCGACGCGTGGTGTTCACTTCATCAATTGGCACAGTCTATATGGACCCCAACACAGATAGAGATGTTGTGGTTGATGAGTCTTTCTGGAGTGATTTGGAGTACTGCAAGAACACCAAGGTTCGATTAATTACTCAATGACTTAAATAGTAGGCTAATATATAAAATGGGGTTAAATATGTTTTGATCCCATAAATTTAGTAAAATTTAGAGTAAAACCCAAATTGGTCCTAAAAAAATACGAAGATCTACATAATCATTGAAAAATAAAAAGTATCAATTTGGTCTTTGAATGTCGTTCAAATTAGATATTTTTAGTTTTTAGGGACATTATTTAGTCCCTATCAAGGACTAATTTGATCGATATTTGAGATTTTTGAGGATTAAATTGGTACTTTTTATTTTTCAGGAACCAAATAAGCCCCCGTGATTTTTCTTAAAGACCAGTTTAGGCATTTACTCTAAATTTAATTTTAGTCTCTATAAAATTTTATTCATTTTTTGTCTCTATATATATTGAACAAAAAAAGTGTAGTTTCAATCCTCTTCAATATATTCCATATCAAGGACTAAAAAACTCACAAGAATCAATAATTTTTTTTATAGGACTAAAATCAAATTTTACCACTTTCAAACAGACTATAAATATATTTAACCCTATATAATATTAATTAGGTGATGAATAATGGTTAATTCTTAATGAGGGTTGATTTGCAGAACTGGTATTGCTATGGGAAGACTGTGGCTGAACAAGCAGCATGGAATATAGCAAAAGAGAATGGGGTTGACTTGGTTGTTGTGAATCCAGTTGTGGTTCTTGGACCGTTATTACAACCCACCATTAATGCTAGTACAATCCACATCCTCAAGTACCTTAATGGCTCTGCTAAGACCTATGTGAATGCCACTCAGGCTTATGTAAATGTGAAGGATGTGGCATTAGCCCATATTCTTGTTTATGAAACACATTCTGCTTCAGGTAGATATATATGTGCAGAAAGTTCATTGCATCGTGGTGAGGTTGTTGAAATTCTGGCCAAGTATTTCCCCGAGTACCCACTTCCTACCAAGTAAGTGTTTGTTGTCGTTTCTTCTTAATTTCTACGTCCTTATTATATTTACACGGACTAGAAAAATGCGTTGAAAATAATTTTTTCTAATTAATACTCTTAAAGATTTAATTTTTTCTCAAAAATACCCCTTTTATGAACCAACTCACTTGCATAGGAAATATGTTATCTCATTAATATACTCCCTCCAAAATAAATTATAAGCAAAAAAGTACATGTATCTAGTCTAAATATACATGTACTTTTTTGCTTATAATTTATTTCAGAGGGAGTAAGTCTTACTATAAATAAGGGTGTAAATAGAAATTAAACACTTAATACATTTAGAAATTAATGTTTCTTATGATTAGGATCAAGAAAAAAACACAATTTTGTTTCTTATAAAAAGGACCCTAGGGAATATTATTCTTGTGATTAGTGTACATAATACAAAGAATTAAAATCGTATAAAATTAAATGGAGATTTTCATAGGTTGCCTGTAGGTATACCAACTTTGACTTCTTGGTGTATTATTCCAACTTCTTCTACCTGTGTAGAGTCAAGTCAAATTAAATTCAAACCTATGAAAAAGTCAATATTATTTTTGGTACAAAAGAAAAAGTCAATAATTTTATAGGTAAAAGCGAGTGGAGAATTTGTACCCAAAAAAAAACAAAAAGCGAGTGGAGAATAACCTGGGCTTTTTAACCTGCATCTTTAATTTAATTAATATAAGGGCATTCATCAATTATTAAAAGTTTTAATATATAAAACAATTGAGTGAAAAATATAGGTAAAGTGACCTGCTTTGATAATTTGATTAGAAGAACATATCATATATTGGGAAACCTACAAGCCAAGACCAATACAGAACTAAATAATCACTCTATTAATTATAAATGTTAAATTAGTGTTTGTTTTTTACCAAAAAATATAAATAAATTAGTGTTTGTTTGTTTGTTATATGCAGCCAAATGTGAAAAGAATTATAGAATTCCTTTAGATAGGATATTTGCGTTCATGTCCATAAAAATGTTAAATCAAACTTAGTCTTCGAATGCAGAGACTGATCCAAGAGGTCAGGGAATGCCGATCCCCAACCCTTGAATTTTCTGCTTAAATACAAGTGTATACGCGTGTAACTTTTTATTTGACACCTAAGAAAATATTATCCCAAAGAACATAATTATAATAAACTATGTGGTTATGTAAGAATTATATATATTCAAATTCTTGATATCAATCTTAACGGGTCGGCTTGATGGAACATTACAAGGCTTGTATCTGACATGTTACGGGTTCAAATCTCCACTAGTTTTTTTGGACGATCGGAGTGCTATCCCCTCACCCTAAAATTTTCCATAAAAGACAAATTCTTGGTATGACTTATTTTCTCAAAATGAAAAAAATTTATCTTGAAGAATGAATCGGTGTATCATAAATAGAATAATATTGGTAGAAAAAGGAAGAATCTATTATATTTTGTCCCTTTTAAAGAAATATTTCTGTCTCTGCCCATCTATCCCTATATATCTCTGATAAAAAAACTCATTGTTGCTTTCAATAAAATAATTTGAGTACGAGAAATGAACTAAACACAATATTTTACCATTGCAGATGTTCAGATGAAAAGAACCCGAGAGTGAAACCTTACATATTTTCAAATCAAAAGCTGAAAGACTTGGGAATGGAATTCACCCTTGTGAAGCAGTGTCTATATGACACCGTAAAGAGCCTGCAGGAGAAAGGACACCTTCCTGTCAACCAAGAAGACTCCAAGTTAAACTAGACTAGATGCTATACTCTTGTAAAGTTAAAATGCTATTAGAGTTTGTGGTTTGTAAAACATCAGGTTGATAATCATTTTTTTTTATCATATTTTTAATTTAGGTCTCTTAATAGTTTTTCAAATCTATTTGTCAAAAAAAATTGTTTTTTAAATCTATCTACAAGTGGTTACATTCTCAATCTTCTATTAATTCACCTTCTCAAACTTCTTACAATCTTAACAATATATCCAATCGATCAATCTACACCTTTTCTTGTAATCCTTAAAATTCTTTTAAAGTTTACCTTTATCTTTCATTGTGTTTGTGAGAGTTGCAAAAAAAAAAAAAAGTTTATCTTAATTGTCACCTCAATCTTTTGTCAATTACATGTCTCAATCTTCTGTTGTCCATCTATGACATCCTGAGAAAATAAAATAGGAATACCTAAGATAGTCCTAATACGATAAAAATAGGTTAAAAAGAATTAGAAAAGATGAAAATGCCCTTAGAAACCCAAGAATATTCTAGAAAACCCTAGAAACCAAGGAATTAGATATTTCCGGAAACTCGACCATCGCGACGCGAGGAACCCTAGAGAGAGGGTTGTCGCGACGCGATGAATGTCGGTGATCACAACCATCCAACCACTGACACATGGCTTGATCACGACGCGATGGAAGCTGTGCTGTGGCCATCGCGACACGATGGACCCATTCCTTCGCCTATAAATAGCGCCCTTCCCCTCCCTTCGAACCACCTTCATCTAAGGCTTCCATTGGAGTACATGGGAGAGCTCCGGAGGCGCGGTGGGGATGTGGGCGATGGCAATCTTCTAGGCATGTATGGGGAGATCTGAACCCTATACACTAGGAATAGTAGGAATAGGATAGGTGTAGAATAGGGAAGTAGGGTGGCCCAAGCCCTACTAGGGGTTAATGCCCAACACCCTAAGAGGGGTGTTGAGACTACGACTGCTAAGGATAGTAGTCACTAGTCCATCAACCATAGGAGTAATTGTTGTGCGAAACCCTAGGGTAGACGACTTATAATTTTTTGGTGATTGTGTGTGCTGTCTGATAATATGTTTGTAGTTGGTCGCTTTATATGATGTTGACTGCTGAGTGTTTAACTGTTTGGTTATTGCTGAATTATTACATGCTTATGCTGATGATGTGGGGATAATAATTAATAAACTATAAATGCTGGCTTGGGTAATGAATAACACTAAGCTATTAGGCTGAGCTGATTAATAGTAATAAGATGTTAGGTGCTGAGTAATAAATAATCATATACATAGCTGTGTTGTAATCCACCGCCGTGCATAAGGCTGTGTACGAGGTTAGGTGCCAGAGTGTGAGCATGATGCAATCAGTACAGGACGCGCTGGTCCTTGAGGATAGTCTGCGTCCGACAAGTCTACAGGTGACCAATGATTTGGCCGCCATTATGTCGGGACGTCGGGTAGCCTGGTCATCCTGTTGGGGTACTGTTGTATCACTGTCCATAGTGCCGCCTCGACACCTATTCCTATCAGATGTAATTAGGGAGCAGGGATGCAAGTTTAGGGGTACGATCAGAGGGATATGAGGATGGACAACTGACTAGCTGAGCTGTTAACCATAAGGCTAAGGTGGGGCCCCTACTATACTAAGCTGTGTGGCCACGTAGGCATTTAGTTCTAGGTTGGATAAACGGGATAGCTAGGTGTTGCTTCCAACTGTTGCTCAAGGATGCTTGAACCTATTTCTTCATATATTCTATTCTCCTGCTTTCCCATTTGTTGGTGTGTAGGGTGTTCTCATCTCCCATATTTTGTCTGGTTTCCTTTCTTTTCTATACTTTATGTATTTAGATTCCGCAGATTCTAGAGAGCTTGAAGATGTCTCACTACTTCCACCCGTCGATGCTGGAGGTGCCAAGTATCCCGGTATGGTATGACTTCGAGGTGTATTACCACGACATGGACAGGGATTGCTGGGAGATCGACTATAGTCGCCATGTCGTTATCTATACGAGTCTTGTTAGTATCTTTTTCCATCTCTTAGGGTCGTCGAGGGCCTCCTTTATTGGTGATTTTAGAATTGCACAGCGATTACCGTTTAATCGCATGTGGCGAGAGCCTAGGTCTAGGCAACGTTATCCTGTTGCTCCTTTGTCTTCTGGATCTTATAGCATGGCTAGGGATAGTGTCAGAGATTGGGAGGTTCGTCGTAGGTCAGAGACGACTGTCCCTTTATCTCCTATTGCCCCTCTGGTAGAGTCTTTGAAGGTCTATCAATCTAGGCTCCAGGGACATCCTTCCACTGGGGACTCCCGTCTTCCGCCATGACCGTGCGTTAGGTTTCACAGGACGAGCTAGATGTAGGAGACTTCTTTTGTATACCCATTGTGGTTTCTGTATGTATGTTTATTATTCTTTTGGTGGTTCCTAGGAGGGAACCCTGCATGTACAAAAACTTTTATATATATAATGAAAAATATATTTTCTTCAGCTGTACTCTGATATTATTATGATCTATAATTATAGGATAATATTATAAAAGGTGCAAGGGTGTCTCATTTTAGTGGTATCAGAGCAGTTCGGTCCTAACTGGACTGTAAGTCATAGAGTCTGGCCCATATCCTAGTTGGAGTTCCCACCGAACGCCAACTATAAAGGGGAGTGAGAGGGCGTTTAGAAATTATCTTATCTGAGTGAGTGGATATAGATGATTGCTATTGGCTATTCATAAGACTTGTCTTGTGAATAAGTTTCAAATTTCCAGGAAAAGCTATGGTACGTACCAGGAACATGAACGGAGGAATGGTTGAATCGACTGACTCTGGACCGACAACATCAGGCGTTCAGAATGCAAGACAAGATCAAAGGAACCCTGAGGCTAGGATCCTTCAGGATCTAGCTACGGCTGTGCTGCAACAAACGCAACAGAACGCTGAGTTTATTCAAATTGTATCATGGCCACAAAGGGACAATGAAACTGATCAAAGTCTGGTGACCTTTCTTAAGGGAAACCCGCCACAGTTTAAGGGGGATTATGATCCGGAGGGTGCTGAGAAATGGATACAAGAAATGGAGAAGATTTTTACAGCAATGAGGTGTAGAGAAGAACAAAAGGAAGATTATGCTGCATTCCTACTGGTAGGGGAAGCGAAAAGTTGGTGGTGGGGAAAGAGAAGAGTATTGGAAGCGGAAGGTAGAGCTGCTACTTGGGAGGTGTTTCAGGAATGCTTCCTAGAGAAGTATTTTCCAAACACAGTACGACAACAGAAGAAACGAGAATTTAGTTCACTAGTCCAAGGAAATATGATGGTCGGAGAGTACGTTATCACATCAAATTGTCTACTTTTATAGGGCATTTCTAGTGCTTAATTATATCATTTTGCACTATTTAAAGCACAAAGGTACTCACTTATACTCTATTTTGTAGAAATATCATAAAGACACTACTCAGAGTAAAAGATGCGAGAATGGCCTGAAAACTGGCAAGTTTTGGAGAGTTTTAGCACTACTGGACTAGCGGTATGGCCTGACGTTACTTCAGTATGGCCGTACCTAAATTAGAAAATGAGTAGGGGCATAACCCCTTGGTCAGTATCACCTGGCGCCGATGAAAAAGTCCAGTACGGCCGTGCCTAAGGCAGTACGGCCGTACACAGATGATGCCAGGGAGTGCAAAACGCACAAGTACGAGCCAACATCACAAGCAAAGTTCGATACGGCCGTGTATATATTCGGTAAGGCTGTGCCTCATCCCAGATTGTGTAGATTTGAAAACCAGATAACTTAATCCGCATCTCAACCTATAAATAGGCCCTCTTAGCCTAAGCTAAATACCTTTTGACGAATTTCTAAATCCAAAACCCCTTTTTGAGAGTTCTACATCAATGTCCTTGCTTTTCGGTTGATTCTTATTTCCTTGGAGCTTGGTGCCAATCCCGTTTTGCTACCGGAGCTTGTGAGGACGTGAAGAACGTGCTTAAGAACCGTCATCATACCGAAACGGTGTCACAGTTTAGATTTTATTCTCTTTATTATGGATTCCTATGGTTTTATGATTGTGTTTATGTTATCATCATTGAATATGAGTAGCTAAACCCATCACTAGGGGTGATGGGGGATCCTTTACAATGATTTTGATATTTATCTAATTAATTCTATGAGTTTCTATTTATTTGATTGATTGTTTTATCCCCATCATACTTAATCCAATAAAGCCTGATCAACCTTTAATTAGTTGACTTAATTGGTAGTAACAGGACCACAGTTAGTTAACGGATCTCTAGAAATAAAAGAACTCGCTTTAATTACCTTCCTAGACCAAAACAGAGTAGTTATTTAGGAAGACGACTATTGACTGGGTAGTTCCTAGTAATTTAGAGTGGGTGATTAGCTATCAATCAGAAAATGGATCTCGTAGTAATTAATTAGTAAATTCAAGAGTTAAGTATTGGTGAACTCAGTTCCCCTAGATCTCCCATAATATTCTTAATCCGTTCTTGCACTTCGTTTGATTGTTATTTTAGTTACGTGACAACTTTTGCTATTCTCTAGTTACAACCTTCGTTAGCCTAATAGGATAGATTATTTACTTCATTGGTACTCGTGCATTCCCTATGGGTTCGACATTCGGAGTCTTAAAAATACTACACTTTATTACGAGTTACGATCAGGTGCACTTTCCTGAGCCGCAACATACATTACGAGATACAAAGCTCTTGTTAAGTACTCTGACTACTATCAACTAAACCCTAGTGAAGAATGGATGTGTCATCAATTCATCAATGGACTTAGTGAGGAGTTTCAAAGGTCAATCTTACCCTTGAGATTGACGAATTTTTCGGATATGATCGAGAGATGCATGGAACTGGAAAATGTGAAACCTAGAAGAGAACCCAAGAGCGAGGGATCAATTAGGAACAATGGACCTTCACAAAAAGGGAAAGGAGACCGAGTAAACCCGTACGCAAGATCTAGAAAGAATCAAACAGAATACAAAGGGCATGCTCCCCAACGCTCTGAAGGGATCTTGCCTTGTTTTCGGTGTGGAGGGAATTATCTAGTAAGGGACTGTCCACAAGTAGACCAAAGGGTTTGCTTTGGATGTGAAAAACCTGGACACGTTATCAAGGATAGTTGGGTGAATCTTTACCCAGCATCTGCGGGAACAACGAATAAGAGAGGATCTAGTCAGAATTAAGAAAGGATGGTGACAGGAAGAGGACATGAGGCAGGAAACAATAGGGCAGGAGGAGCTAGGCCGCCAAGAGGACAAGCTGATAAGCCTGCTGCTAAGGGTAGAGTGTTCCCGGTGCGAGGTGCGGAATCGTCACAATCCCCTAATATGATTCAAGGTATGTACCTCATTTCTGGACATCTTCTGTCTGTACTTTTCGACTCCGGTGCTACTCATTCCTTTATTTCGAATGATTTTGTAGAACATCTAAAACTTCCTGTGTCATCTTTACCACGTACTTTAATTGTTTCGACTCCTACCAATGATTCTTTTCGTACTACCATTGTGTGTCGTCAATGCCCTATTAAGATCGAAAACTGTGTTTTCCTGGTGGACCCAGTCTGCCTACCTTTACAACAATGAGACATAATCTTAGGAATGGATTGGCTATCGGCCGACCATGTGATCCTAGACTGTGCTCGAAAAACCTTAACCTTTTCCAACGAATCTGCCAATACTGAAACTAGAAAAGAGAAAAGGAATTCTCAAATATGCATGATGTTGTGCTCATTAGAAGGGAAAGACTCCCCAGCCTTAGAAAACATACCTATAGTGAATAAGTTCCCTAAAGTTTTCCCTGATGATATTCCAGGACTACCACCAGAAAGGGAAATAGAATTTGCCATTGACATTATCCCAGGGACAAGACCTATCTCCGTAGCTCCTTATAGGATGTCACCCTTAGAATTAACAGAATTAAAGAAATAGTTAGATCAGATGTTAGGAAAAGGATTTATTCGTCCTAGTGTTTCACCATGGGTTGCACTGATTCTGTTCATAAAGAAGAAAGATGGAGCATCTAGGCTGTGTGTAGAGTATAGGCAATTGAATAAGGTTACTATTAAGAATAGATACCCATTACCTAGGATAGATGATCTGATGGATCGGTTAAAAGGGGGGGCCTCTGTCTTTTCCAAGATAGATCTAAGGTCAGGATATCATCAGATTAGGGTTAAGAAAGAATACATCCCTAAGATTGCTTTTAGGAAAAGATATGGACTTTAAGAATACCTAGTCATGTCATTTGGAGTGACCAATGCCCCAGCAGTATTTATGGATTATATAAATAGGATATTTCGTCCATATCTAGATAAGTTTATAGTTATCTTTATAGATGATATATTGATCTATTCACGAACCCGAGAGGAACACATAGAACATCTACGGATAGTACTACAGATCCTTAAGGATAGACAGCTCTATGCTAAGTTATCCAAGAGTGAGTTTTGGCTAGAGGAAGTTCAGTTTCTGGGATATATTATAAATAAAGAAGGGTTACCGTAGACCCAGCAAAAGTAGAGGCTATGTTACACTGGGATAGACCTACCACAATTAGTGAAGTATGAAGTTTCTTAGGATTAGCAGGATATTATCGAAGGTTTATAGAATGATTCTCTAAGATTGCCTACCTCTAACCTATTTGACTAGGAAAAAATCTTCTTTTGAGTGGTCAGATAAATGTGATGCTTGATCCTTTAAAGGAATTTGTGGTTTACTGTGATGCCTCCCATCAAGGGTTAGGATGTGTACTGATGCAAGAGAGAAGGGTAGTAGCCTATGCCTCTAGATAATTAAGGATTCATGTGAAAAATTACCCTACCCATGATCTAGAATTAGCAGCTATAGTATTTGCCCTGAAAATATGGAGACATTATTTGTATGGGGAAAAATTATGTGTCTATAGTGACCATAAGAGCCTGAAATATTTGTTTGACCAGAAGGAACTAAATATGCGACAAAGGAGGTCGATGAAATTCATAAAGGATTATGAGTTTGACCAACACTATCACCAGAGAAAGCTAATGTAGTAGCAGATGCATTTAGTAGGAAATCCTTACATGCATCTGCCATGATGATCAAAGAACTAGATTTGATAGAACAATTAAGAGATCTAAGTTTAGGAATAGAAGTACAAAAGGAAAGGTTATATCTAGGAAAGGTCACTATCACTAATGATTTTCTAGAACTCATCAAGGGGAAACAGAAGGCAGATCAACACCTTAGGAAAATAAGAACGTTAGTTGAAGAAGGGATGAGTTTAGAATTCAATATAGGAATAGATGGAGCGTTAAGATTTAAATATGTGTTCCCGAGGACTTAGAAATTAGGAAAACAATATTAGATGAAGGGCATAAGAGTAGGTTAAGCATTCACCCCGGGGCTACCAAAATATATCAGGATCTAAAGAAGTTATTTTGGCAGCCTGGAATGAAAAAGGAAATAGCAAACTTTGTCTTATCTTGTTTAGTTTGTCAAAAGGCTAAGAATGAATATCAAAAGCTAGCAGGAACTCTCCAATCCTTAACAATACCTGAATGGAAATGGGATAGTATAGTTATGGACTTTTTAGTAGGATTACCCAGAACTCAGAGAAGATATGATACCATTTAGGTTATCATAGATAGACTTACCAAGAGTGCTCATTTCCTACCCATTAACGAAAGCTATTGATTAGAAAGATTAACCTAGCTTTATATTAAGGAAATAGTTAGACTACATGCTGTCCCTACTACCATTATATCTGATAGAGACCCTAGATTCGTATCAAGATTATGGAGGAGTACACCAAGTCATGGGTACTAAACTAAGTATGAGCTCAGCTTACCACCCTCAAACCGATGGTTAGTCTGAGTGTACTATCCAATCCCTAGAAGATCTTTTGAGAGCATGTACTCTTGAAAAGATGGGAAGTTAGGATGAACTATTACCCTTAGTATAGAATTCACCTATAACAATAGTTACCATTCCAGTATTGGAATGGCTCCTTTTGAAGCCTTATATGGTAGAAACTGTCGAACACCCTTTTGTTGGTTTGAAATGGGATAGAACCTAATTTTAGGACCAGAACTAATACAATAAACCTCAAAACAAATCAAAATTATTAGGGAAAAGATGAAAGCAACCCAAGACTGACAAAAGAGTTATCATGATAAAAGAAGCCGACCTTTAGAATTTGAAGCAGGAGATCATGTATTTCTGAGAGTATCCCCTGGAACTGGCATTGGCAGAGTCATCAAATCCAAGAAGTTAACTCTTCGATTCATAGGACCTTTTCAAATTCTCCGAAAAGTTGGACCTGTTGCTTATCACATCGCCTTACCCCCAAACTTATCAAACCTTCATGATGTCTTTCTTGTCTCCCAACTCCGAAAATACCAACCCAACCCGTCTCATATTATCGAGCCTGAATCAGTACAGCTCAGAGATAATCTAGAATACGAAGCGTTGCCTTGCAAGATTGATGACCGAAGAATAAAAGAACTTCGAGGCAAACAAATTCCTTTAGTACGGGTTGTATGGGATGAAAGGACTAGAGACACTACTTGGGAACGAGAAGCTGACATCAAAAGGCAGTACCCACATCTTTTGGTAGGTACGTAATCGGCAATTTTCAAGGACAAAAATTATTTTAAGGGGGTGGTAATGTGACATCTTGGGAAAATAAAATAGGCAAAGAAATACCTAGAAAAGTCCTAATACGATAAAAATAGGTTAAAAAGAATTAGAAAGGACGGAAATGCCTTTAGAAACCCAAGAATAAGCTAGAAAACCCTAGAAACCAAGGAATTAGATATTTTCGGAAACTCGACCATCTCGACGCAAGGAATCCTAGAGAGGGGGTTATCGCGACGTGACGAATGTCGGTGATCACAACCGTCCAACCACTGACACGTGGCTTGATCGCGACGCTATAGAAGCTGTGTCTATGGCCATCGCGGCGCGATAGACCATTTCGCGCCTATAAATAGCGCCCTTCCCCTCCCTCAGACCACCTTCTTCCGAGGCTTCCATTGGAGGACGCAAGAAAGCTCCGGAGGTGCGGTGGGAAGTGGGTGATGACAGTTTTCTAGGCAGGTTTGGGGAGATCTGAACCCTATACGCTAGGGATAGTAGGAATAGGATAGGTGTAGAATAGGGAAGTAGGGTGGCCCAAGCCCTACTAGGGGTTGATGCCCAACACCCTAGGAGGGCTGTTGAGACTACGACTGCTAAGGATAGTAGTCGCTAGTCCATCAACCAAAGGAGTAATTGTTGTACGAAACCCTAGCGCAGACAACTTATAATTGTTAGGTGATTGTGTGTGCTGTCTGATAATATGTTAGTAGTTGGTCGCTTGAGCGATGTTAGGGTTAACTTTTATGCTGTTGACTGCTGAGTGTTTAACTATTTGGTTATTGCTGAATTATTACATGCCTATGCTGATGATGTGGGGATAATAATTAATAAACTCTAAATGCTGGCTTGGGTAATGAAAAACAATAAGCTATTAGGATGAGCTGATTAATAATAATAAGCTATTAGGTGCTGAGTAATAAATAATCATATACATAGCTGTGCTGTAATCCACCGCTGTGCACATAGGCTGTGTACGAGGTCAGGTGCCAGAGTGCGGGCACGATGTAGTCAGTACAGGACGCATTGGTCCTTCAGGATAGTCTCAGTTTGACAAGTCTACAGGTGACCAATGGTTTGGCTGTCATTGTGTCGAGACGTCGGGTAGCCTAGTCATCCTGACGGGGTACTGTTGTATCACTGTCGATAGTGCCGATCCCGAGTACCGCCCCGACACCTGTTCCTATCAGCTATAACAGGGGAGCAGATGGCACTTTTTGGGGTACGATCAGAGGGATATGGGGAAGGACAACTGACTAGCTGAGCTGTTAACCATAAGGCTAAAGTGGGGCTGCTACTGTACTAAGCTGTGTGGCGATGTAGGCATTTTGTTCTAGGTTGCATAAACGGGGTAGATAGGTGTTGATTCCAATTGTTGCTCGAGGATGCTTGAACCTATTTCTTCACATATTCTATTCTCCTGCTTTCCCATTTGTTAGTGTGTAGGGTGTTCTCATCTCCCATATTTTGTCTGGTTTCCTTTCTTTTCTATACTTTATGTATTTAGATTCCGAAGATTCTAGAGAGCTTGAAGATGTCTCACTACTTCCACCCGTCGATGCTGGAGGTACCGAGTATCCCGGTATGGGGTGACTTCGAGGTGTATTACCACGACATGGATGGGGATTGCTGGGAGATCGACTATAGCCGCCATGTCGTTATCTATACGGGTCTTGTTAGTGTCTTTTTCCGTCTCTTAGGGTCGTCGAGGGCCTCCTTTGTTGGTGATTTTAGAATTGCACAACGATTACCGTTTAATCGCATGTGGCGAGAGCCTAGGTCTAGGCAACGTTATCCTGCTACTCCTTTGTCTTCTGGATCTTATAGCATGGCTAGGGATAGTGTCAGAGATTGGGAGGTTCATCGTACGTCAGAGACGACTGTCCCTTTATCTCCTGTTGCCCCTCTGGTAGAGCCTTTGAGGGTCTAACAGTCTAAGCTCTAGGGACGTCCTTCCACTGGGGACTTCCGTCTTCCGCCATGACCGCGCATTAGGTTTCATAGGACGAGCCAGATGTAGGATGCTTCTCGTTAGGCTTTTGATATCTTTTGACTGATGATGATATTCTTTTGTATACTCATTGTGGTTTCTGTATGTATGTTTATTATTCTTTTGGTGGTTCTTAGGAGGGAACCCTACATGTACAAAAACTTTTATACATATAATGAAAATATATTTTCTTCCGCTGTACTCTGATATTGTTATGATTCGTAATTATGGGATAATATTATAAATGGAGCAAGGGTGTTTCACCATCTGCGTAAAAAAGTCCTTGCAATATGCATTGATCCAAGATGGGTTTCCCTGATTCTGCCTTCTAACTGTCCAGGTGTCGAGGGTGTTTAGAGTAAAATCGAGTGTGGGTGTACATGCAAGAACAGTGCCACACTCAAGTTAGTATTAGGCGTTGTGGTTGAGAAAGTAAACAGTGTGCATACCTGATAAGTAGTTGTTAAGACATATTTATACCAAGGGTATGGTACTTGAAAATCTTCTGGCACCGGATACGTTGGGCTTGGTCGGCGTACGACAGAGTTGATTCTATCCCCGTGCCCCTTGTTATATGTTCTGGGTATTAGGGCTTGTCCCCTGTTCGGAGCATCGCAGTCCCATTCATAGGATTTCATTGGATATTCATGGGTTGGGAGTCGTACCTTCTGATGGCAACAGATAGTGAACCTGACAAGGTGGCAGGGGTCATAGGCCATATCCTTATACAGCCCGACCTGGGAGGGTCTAACCTACATATGCTTCGTCGAGTTCAGGGTCAACCCTCAGATCAGTTGCCCCCAGCCCGATGCCAGAGTTTAACCGAGGATGGGGTGTTTTTGTAACGTTATAGACTTGTTTGAGTTCTTGTTGGTTGGACAGTGGGCATGAATTCCAAATGGCCTCTTGTCTCATGTTGATTGTGTTGAGCACTATTTAATGCATGCATTTAATGCCTTAAATGAGGTTGGCAATTAGGTGAGGCTACCCTCTAATTCTGGTACTATAAATAGGGGCGAGGGATATACTTGGTCCCCGTAATCTCCCTTTGTCTTCTCCATGGCATGCCTACTAAAGGAGCTTGTTTCCAAGTTTCCTTGTCCCCTATCAGACACCTAGGATAGATTGAGAGGTCCTACCTTGTAGCCTTGCAAGTATCCTTGGTGTTCGACGAGGAAGAGGTGGTGTAATGTTATTGCTCTGATGGTGATGGCAAGGTGCTTCCGGGTTACTTAAGCCCCGGAGTCCTGAGTTTGAACCTTGTCAGAGGCAACACTTCCACGTGAGGGTGGAGAAGATCGTGAGTACAGTTGGAGGGTGGATAGAACCTGGGCTGTAACATGTAAGACTCTTAGTTACATTGTCCGACTTTCGAGCTAGCTTGTGTGTTCGAAGTCGCATTCACCAGATTTCTATTAGGCAGGACCATGTCTTCAAATTATCCTTCCTCGAAGGGTGTTATAGGGCTTCATGATTGGGTGTACGGTTTTCCCTGTCCCCTCTTCGTCTAGGATGACTGCTATTAGGAAATCCCCGGGGGAGGGAGCCTAAGGTGAAACCGTTCGATCCACATTAGGAGGGCGATATTGGCTCCCTATCCGGTTCCCTAGAGCTAGCAGGTTCGGGATCAAAAACTACCTCTAATCCTCCTATTCTCGTATCGGTCCAGCGGGAACCCCAAATGGGTGTTTGAGAGACAATCCCACAAGATATGTGTAACCTTTTTCTCATGGCCGCTCATTCAGGCTTCTTCAGCTGGTGGGTCTGGATTACGTCATTGCCTTGTAACTCTCTTTCCTGGGTTTGGTAGAGGCCCAAGGTCGGTCATATTCAGTAGACAAGCATCACTGGCTTCATATTAGAAGACCTAGGGTTTTGTGATCTGTCCGGGACTGAACTGGTTTTGTCAATGCTTCTAGGCCGTCTTTGTAACACCTGATGAAGAGATCGACCTCGTACCGAGACCGCGTGCACGAGCTGATGAGGTCGCGTGCCGAGGTCGTATGCCGAGCTGAGGAGACCGCGTGCACGAGCTCGTGATAGAGCCTTGTGCGCTTGCACAAGCACCCTGGTCGACCTCGTGCCGAGACTGTAACACTCGTATTTTTACGAACGTTATTTAGTGTTAATTAGTATATTTTGTCGTAATTATGCTTTAATAAAGCAATTACTTGTTCCCTAAGATAGTGATTTAATTAAATCAAGAGCTAAAATAAATGAGAATTAATATTTTAATATTAATTTATGGTTTGAATGTTGTCGAAATATTCTATTGAAATTTCGTCGTTGCTCCAAATCGCCAGCAAGCCACGATAAAATTTAAAATGAGCCCTGATTTCGATGAAAATCGAGTCGTAACCTGTTTTAAATATATTTTTTTTAGTGAATTATATTGTTTCTAATACTTATAAATTGATATTATCACGCGGAGAATTAATTTTTCGTAAATTAATTTTCCGGGATTTTCCGGCGAGAAATTAATCGGTTTTGCAGTTTTTCGTCAGTGTTTATAGATCTTAAGCCTATAGATTAGAGGGTAATCATGAAAGAGGAGAGATTTGATGGGTAGAATGAGTGATGGGATTAGCATCTCATAATAGTATTTATATGTCACTTATTTGTGGTTTTATAAATGGTTTTCTTTTAATTAATTATTGTTGAGTGTTAATTAAGGGAGAAAGGACCATAATGCCCCTTCCCTCACCAGCTAAATATCACGATCAGTCCCCTCAAACCCTCACTTTCTCTTTTCTTCTTTCTTCTTCTCTAAGTTTCCTCTTCCTCTCCAAACTTCCATTGAAAAACCTTGGGTTCCATTGAGTTTTTGCACAAACCTTCTTCATCAATCTTGTTTCTCATCATCTCCTCTACCTATATCATCATCTCGATCATCATTTGAGGTATGAAAAACAGAAATTTTCTCTCCCTTCATGCTACTGTTTAGCGCCACTTCCTCCCTCCATTTTAGCTAGTTTCTATGCTTCCAAATCATGTCATATCGATAGGTTTTCTTCTTCATGACATTACCTACCTTTCTAACCATTTATTTGAGCTTGAAAAACAAATTGTTTCCTCTGCTTTTCTACAAGAGGGTAGCGCCCAAAACCCTAACCACTTGGCTTGTTTTGATTTCTTGTTCTATGTTGTTGTATGTTGCTTCTTGTTGTTGTTTGTTGTTGATTTATTTGTTGTAGCATCATATAACCTCTTTCATGAGCATTTGATCAAAAACCTAACCTTGAGTAAGAGGGAAAATATGTTTAATCTTGCTTGAATCATGCATGAGATATGTTATTGTGTTATAGTAATTATTTAGGTGCTAATAGCATGACTAGTTTAATTTAATTAAGTGCAACATGTTAGTTTTGGGTCTTTTCTATTCTTGAGTCCTACGAAACTTGCTATTTAATGGTCTTATTTTAAATTGTTGGACCCTGATGAAAATATTTTTCAGAAAACATAAACTTAGATTTTGATTAATTTGTGCTTAATATGCTATTTGATTTTAAGCTTGAATTAGTACTTAGGAAAAATGGCCTTGTATGGTGATATGTATGAAAGAAGTTTTTAATAAAATTTTAGAGAAAAGGAATTAAGTTGTAATGCTTAAATTCTTGTTGTATTTGTTTAAGTTCTTGAGTTTTAATGTTTACTTGGGTTGTAGTTAAGATTGGGATATGAGAGCTAAGTGCTATTAGAAACCCATAGATAGTACTAAGTTGTGCTTATATTAGGAAGTGTGATTCCCGAGATCGTGCGGCACGGAATCGAGGTGTACGGGAGAGCGAACCCGAGGACGTGGGAGCAGTGGGATCCAGTTTGAGGACGCGTGTCGAGGTCGATTGAGAACCGTACGTGTCGAGGTCGTTGTCGAGCTCGATTGAGGACAGCACGTAGACGCCTAGCTTGGAGTTCGGTAAGGGCAACTCTAGACACTTTTAGGATTTTATTGTTATGTCCCTGTGTAAGGACAACTTTTAGAGATGCTTAAATTCTTGTTTTACTATTTAAATGCTTATTTAAATACGAAGAAGTCTGAGAACTCCACGAGTTCGAAGTTAGGGTCTTCGAACCCCTTCGTTTATTGTTGTCCTGCGGTCGAACATATTCCGAGTCATTCGTGGGTGAAAACTTTGTGGTTGGTCTCCTGAACCCAACCCCCCACATCTGTGTACCTCTCTGTTAACTCCATTGAGTTGCAGAGGGATGGATTCCTTGATTTGCGTGTCAAGCATGTAATGTTGTGATATGATTGAGTTATGCATTATTTGATATGAGATTGAATATATGCCACAAATTGCGTGTTGCTGTTGAATTGCGTTTCTTCATGCAGAGTTTTTTTATTGCTTAAAATGTCGAATTGCGTTTTCTTCATGTTAAGCATGCTCTCTTTATTTGATATGCGGTCAAGTAATTATATGCGTCACTCTTTGACTATCGTAAGCGGCGAGCTGTTCATCGAGTGAGAGAGCTAGGCGAGTCGTCGTGACGTTTTTGAGCCGTGACCCGGATAACTGAGGGTGCTAGGTCCCCTTTTGTTTACGGGAGATTGACTAGGCGTCGCAGTCAGAGGAACCGCATCGTGCATATCTAGGGAGAAGCGAAAGATCCCAAGGCTACTACTGGTATGTCATTTGATGGATCTGCGTCGCTTCCTAATAATGGTCGAGTCGAGAGAAAATGGATCGCGAGTTGAGTCGAGTCTAGAGTGAGAGGGTTAAGTCACGTTTGGTGAATGATATACATTGTTGTTTGCTTATTTCTTTACGCCTTGATTATCTTGATTTGTTGATAAGTTGACCATTTCCCGTGCTGCCTTCAATCCATGATGGTTACCCAGCGATAGCGAGGACGCAGGGAACCCGACAGCAGGTGATGGTGAGGAGGACCTCGTCGAGGATCCGGACGACGATCTCTATTTGTCGTGATTGATTATGTCTACTAGATGTTTTCTTGGGATGATTGTAGTATGTCTTTTGTGTACAGTGGTTGTGACCAGTTTGTGCCGGGTGTTATTTTTGAGCACAGGGTAGACTGGCGGTTTACTTTTGGAGCAGCCCCCTGTTTGGGTGTCTGCCGGGAGTACCCCCGGGGTATGATCACTCTTCTGAGGGTCGTCATACCATAGGTGTATTTCTTTGTACATTACTACTCTGTCTTTTTTTTTGTATGCACTATTTTATATCTGGTATATATAAGTATGTATGAGTTATGCATGCGTGTTGTTGTTTAGTATTAAGATTTATGTCCTAGTTGCACCATGTTTCGAAAAGCTGTAATTACTCTGAGTGCGCTTACGGGAATGTATAAATGTTTTTTTAAAAAAAAAAAAATATACCGTATTTTTCTGAAAGGGCACAAGAGTACCGTTTTAAAAACGAGTCACATTTAGGTTTAATTTTAGTTCGTAGCGGTCCGGAAACGGGTTGTTACAGTCTTCCTCAGCTGAATCAATGATCACAAAGGGCAATGGCCCTGCCCGAAAAGACAAAAAAGACTTAATATGGAAATTGCTAGTTACACCCAGTTTTGCCGTCCTTTAATCGTTTGAGTTGATTTGAGATATTATTTCATCCGAGATTTAGTGTAGGAATAACAAAGATCATTATGTAATTGGTTTCTCCTGTAATATGGTGATTTGTACTCTTTGTGATGAATGAAAGCTTGTTTTCCCTTGTATGTTTCGTGTTTTGAACTTATATGCATGACAATAAATAAAAGATGCTTTGTAACCATATCCCAAACTTCCCTTAAATGACTCGTTTCATTTAGGGGCAATTAGTATAAAAAAGAAGAAAGAATGAAAGAAAAAAGGGTGTCTATAAGTGTCGGGAGACAGAGGGTTTCTTTTGGAAGTCATAACTACACAAACATACAACCAAGAGAAAGATCGAGGTAGTGAGAAAAGGGAGAAAGGGAAACAACATTCACGCTCTTTCCTTTACTACATCATCTTTTTCTTCCTCACTTCACCCTACACACCCTATTTCCTATCAAACCTCTTGCACTCATGAAGGGTAGAGGCCAAAGTTTAGTGCTTTATTGAGTTGAAATGAGTAAGACCCACTCTTGGAGGTTAGTTTGTTGGAGCTCTTTGAGATAAAATCTACAACCCATGAAATTTTAGGACTGATTCGAGGTATGAACGGTGGGTGGGGTAATGGTATATGGTAGCAGGGAATAAATTCCAGATTCTTACGGTTCCTTTAAAAACCCATAGTCCAGTAAATTCAGGAATTTGGCAAATATGTGTTACCCAATTGTTGCATGATTTTTAATAAATTTCTAAAGGTTTGAAATTATTTTATGGATTTAGATTCTAGGGAAGTTACTTCGGTGGCTCGTCCTGAAGGCATTGACCGAGACTAAGTTGATCCTTCACAGTTGTGAGTAGCTAATTTACCTAGTGACTATTTTTATATGGTTCTTTTTCTTTTGGGAGAAACATATTAATTAAAAAAATCGTTTTCATGACTCAATAATTACGTTATTTAATTTTCTATCATGAATATATGAATATTGTGAGCTGATATTGACCGAAGTTATGAAATGTTTGAGTTGGAATGAACTTGTGATTGTTCATGTGATGTGATTTGATTATTATGATATGACATGTTTGTGTATGTCTAGTTTTGCCATTGTGGGTTGTGATGAAACATAGTTTGTTGCTATGAAGAGAGAATGCAGCCTACGTGCTAAGTGCTCGTAATTTAATAGTTACCCACAAGAAAATGCCTAGTAAAAACAACGGGAGAGGAAAGGTGCAACAGTACCAATGAGTAATACACTAAGTTCATAACCCTTAAAAACAGCGAGGGAGGAACTGTGCAATAGTGTCCATGAGATATGATTTGTTTATTTTCCTATTGTAGATGGATGTAGTTCGTCATGTGTGGCTTACTATGGATTTGTGTTAAGATTTTTATAGAAAAGTGTTATCTTGGATTTTTATAAATATTTCAAGTGTATGATTGAGTTTTCAAGGGATGAGACACAAAGTTTAGAAGTTGTTTTGGATAAAAACTCGTGTTGCTCTTGCTTTTCCTTTTTGTCACTTTGTTCATGATGCTCTCACTGAGTCTCTGTGACTCACCCCATTCCTTTTATTATTTTTTTGGACTCACAGGTTGCAGGATAGTTTTTCCCTGGGTTTGATGATCTACCCCGAAGTTTCGTCATTTTGGTATTTTTCAAGAGAACAATTTGTCTTCTAACATATCTTTGAGTGTACAGGTATCAAAACTTCATATATATGTACAAAACACTCAAGGAAGAAGAAGAAATTTACAAAAGAATTGAATACAATCCACTAGTGTCAGCGTCCGAACTCTCTCCAGTGTCTTACTAACAACAAGCGTCCAGTAGTGTTACTCTTGGACACGTGGAATACTCAATTGCTGAGAGCGTCCGTCCTCTGTTCTGAGCGAGCGTCTGATATCTTTAATGAAGCACGTGATGATCACGTTTTTGCTCTTACCTCGATCGCTGCTCGAACAGATTGAATTTGATTTTATGCGCTCATTTTGATGTACGAGGAAGCAAAGGTGACACCTTTAGCATAAGACAAAAATCGTACAAGGCAATTGCAAATTGCAGATAGTACGAAAACGGTAATGTGTACTATTCTGACATTCTCTGGAAAGGAAGAAAAGGACTACATTTCAAATTACCTCACTCAATGGAAAGGAGCTATTTTTACTGCAACGGTAATACCCTTGAAGACTCCTATAAATACCCCAAGGTATTCATTGAAGAAGCTAGCCAAAAACTGTGAAAAAACTTCATTCTGAAAGCAACATTACTCAAGTGAGCAATCAAGTTTCGTGCCAAGTTTCTGGTCTACAAAGAACTGAACTCAGCGTCTTATACTTTCTTTTGGAAAGCTATTCTGTTTTGAGGTTAATCTTTTCATCCTCTCTGTAAGAGATATTTTGATTGTATTCAAAAGTATAATCTCTTTTGTAAACTGTATTTGGCCTAGTTAATGCTTTGTTCCTCAAAGGCCATAATGTCTGTGTGCTAGATTTCAATCAGATCCTAGAGAATCACACTTGAGTGCGGTTAAAAGAATCTTTAGATATTTGCAAGGATCTACTAATCTTGGTTTGCTTTATAAGAAATCAAAAGATTACAAGTTAGTAGGTTTCTGTGATGCTGACTTTGTTGGAGACCGAATTGAAAGAAAAAGCACAAGTGGAGGCTGCCAATTCCTTGGGGCAAATCTTGTGTCTTGGTCAAGCAAAAGGCAAAGCACGATTGCACTCTCAACAGCAGAAGTTGAATATATTTCAGCAGCAAGTTGCAGCTCTCAACTTCTGTGGATGAAATATCAACTTGAAGACTATCTGATAAAAGAAAGTAACATTCCTATCTTTTGTGATAATACTTCTGCAATATGTCTTACTAAAAATCCCATATTGAATTCACGAGCCAAGCACATTGAGATTAAGCATCATTTTATAAGAGACTATGTTCAGAAGGGTATTCTCGAAATAAAATTTGTAGACACTGATCATCAGTGGGCTGACATATTTACAAAACCCCTTGCTGAAGATAGATTCAATTTTATAAGAAGAAATTTAAATTTTCATCTCATAGAAGAATGATTAATCTCAGTGTCAGATGATATGCATCATCTCAGCATCTGGTATGACATAAACATATATACTTGAAAGCATTTTATTTGTCATGTACATCATAACTCAACTTCTGGTGAATCGGTTGCGTGCGTCCGAGCGCACACACACGTGTCACACGTGTAAAGGACTTAAGCGTCGCATCACATCTACTGAGTCATGATTATTTATGTCTTTCGATAAAATCTTTTTACTTGATCTTACTTTTCTATTGGCGTCTTCATTTAATGAAAAGGCGAATCTTCATGTTCTTTTCTTTTTTGATTTAATTTTTGTTTAGAAATACGAAGCGGTTTTTGAAAAAAAAAAGATTGTATCATTTTCTATCAACTTTCCCACCACTCCACATTTTTCGCTCCATCACTTCACTCTGCATCTACTTGCAAAAATTTCTCTCTCTCTCTGTGTGTGTGTGTGTGATTTCAAACCCTAAAACCTCCATTACCCTATCTACAACTACTACCATGGCCGATAGAAAGGTTGGACAATATAATGCTGCCTTCGATGTCTTCTCTGAGGCAAAACTCATGAATGAGAACAGAATTGATTTTGAGAACTTCAAGCTCTATGGTTTTGATTTTGAAGAAGGCTTGGAGAAACTAGGCTGGAAAAATTACTTTTTCTGGGAACCAGTTGATGTACTGAGCTATGCTATAAAGGAGTTCTGGGGGAACGCTTACCTACTTCCGGGAGAAATTATAGAAGGACACATCAGAGGCTTCAAGTTACGCTTCACCATCAACTCTATCGCTCAGACCATCAAGTGCCCTTGTGAAGGAATCAGTTACCATGCTAACTGGGTTGACGCTTACAAAGGACTGGAAAACGTCATTGAAGCCCTGTTCGAAAACTATCGTGAGTTGAAGAAGAAGAACATAACTCCCACTGCGAAAGATTTGAAAAGTCACTACAGAGTATTGCACAAAATCATCGCTAAGAGCGTGATTCTGAAGGTTGGTTCAAGCGACATAGTGAACTACGAGCAAAAGTTCATTATGAGAAACTATATGGATGGGAAGAAAATCAACCTGCCAAGGTTGATTATCAATAATCTTATAAATGCTCTTGTCTTCTCAAGGAAGAGTGTCGATAAAAAGAATATCGTCAAGGTTATCCCTTATGGAGTTCTTCTCTCCATAATAATGATTATGAATGTGAACACAAGAAGGGGGTTGAATTGTGTTAAAAACTGTTTGCAAACTTTACGTAAAAACTTCAACACAAGTTGTTCAAAACTGTTTTGTATATCGGATGCAGAGAATTAAGCAGGACCGGATGCAGAAATTTAAACAGTTTATAAAAACTTGTTTTACTGAGCAAGGTAAAGATAAATAATGTAAAGCAGTAAAGGATGAGACTCAGAGATTTATACTAGTTCAACACCAACTGGTAGCTACGTCACGTCCCTTCGTTCCTGAAGGATTTTTCACTATAATCACTTGATTACAATTTCCTCAAGAGTATTCTTCTGTCACAAATTTGACAATACTCTCAACTTCTCAAAACGACTCAGTACAGTCGAGCCTTTGAGGAACAGAGCCTTAACTAGGCCAAATACAGTTTTACAAAAGAGATTATGCTTTTGATAACAATCAAAATAACTCTCACAGAGAGGATGAAAAGATTAAGCTCAAAACAGAATAGCTTTCTAAAAGAAAGTATAAGACGTTGAGTTCAGTTCTATATGGACCAGAAACTTGGCACGAAGCTTGATTGTTCACTTGAGTAATATTGCTTTCAGAATGAAGTTTCTTCACAGTTTGTCCAACATTTTTCAATGAATACCTTGGGGTATTTATAGGAGTCTTCAAGGGTATTACCGTTGCAGTAAAAATATATCCTTTCCATTGAGTGAGGTAATTTGAAATGTAGTCCTTTTCTTCCTTTTCAGAGAATATCAGAATAGTACACATTACCGTTTTCGTACTATCTGCTATTTGTAATTGCCTTGTACGATTTTTGTCTTATGCTAAAGGTGTCACCTTTGCTTCCTCGTACATCAAAATGAGCACACAAAATCAAATTCGAATTCCGTTCCATAACAGTCTGAGGCTAAGAGCAAAAACGTGATCATCACGTGCTTCATTAAAGAGATCAGACGCTCGCTCAGAAGAGAGGACGAACGCTCGCAGCAATTGAGTGTTCCACGTGTCAAGAAGTAACACTGCTGGACGCTTGCTATTAACAAGACGCTGAAGTGTGTTCGGATGCTGACACTAGTGGATTGCATTCAATTCTTTTGTATATTTCTTCTTCTTCCTTGAGTGATTTGTACATATATATGAATTTTTGATACCTGTACACTCAAAGATATGTTAGAAGATAAATTGTTCTCTTGAGAAATATTTTGTTATCATCAAAATTAATGAGGGTCTAAACTTCTCAATCGTTTAGGTTCCAACAATCTCCCCCTTTTTGATGATGACAAATATCCAAGGTTGATGAACAATTTAATTTCAAAATAACATCAAGGGTCTCCCCCTGAATTTAACAATTTTTATATATAAGACAATTCTAGTATTAAGGCGATTGTTGATAGACAAATTCATTTAAGTGATCGCAAAAATACATAGATGAATCAGAGCATATTTTTAACAAAGTGAGATCGGATGTTGATTTTCATTTTATCAAAAAGATTTTCATTTTACCAATTTTATTGATCATTGTTAGATTATTGGGTCAATGAATATCAATACATTAATAGATATAAGAGCAATGAATAACCATACAAATGCTATGTATGAAATGATATGTATGATGATACTTTGGTTTTAGTGTATTTATCGGACGGTGAATTTTGTCAATCAGACTTTCGCGTGTTCATCAGACCTTTCTTTTATTTCTTTTACTCCCCCTTTTGTCATCAGACAAAAAGAGTGTAAAGCACATCATAGTCAAAGAATGGCTTAGAAAAATTTGAAAGTATATAAACAGATAATCAGATAAAGGTATGTATAGTTAGAAAAACACTGAACATATATATAAAAAAAAATATGAGAGTACCAAACAAAATTTATATCACACAAAAAAAAAAATTTAAGGGTTTGGTGGTGGAGGAGGGATGTTGAGATGTTCATATAGAAGTTTCAGTGCATTCTCCAGCTGAGTGACTTTCAGATTAGTAGCCTTCATTTCTTCAAACTCTGCTTTAGGGATGATGACCATTTCAACTGCAGGAGTAGAAGTAGAAGGTCCAGCTTCTAGTGCAGGTTTCATCTTCTGATGCTATGCTAGCACCCAGTTGGAAAGCTTCAGTCTCAAGTCCTTCTTTTGTTGAGCCTTTTGAAAGAATGCATCATTTGGTATAAACCATTTGATGAGATTTTCAAGTTTCCTCTGCTCAGATTCTAACTGAATTCTTCTCCTTTTCTCCACCTCTTCTGGATACAGCAAATCCATGAAGACCGTTTCCCTATGCAGAAGCACGTCAGCAGTGAAAGCATCAAACTTATTCCCAGCTTCTTCTCCCCATATATCCTTCTGATGAATTCACTCAATGTTTCCGAAGCAAAAGAGATTCCTCCATTTTCTGCCAGGTATAATCCTCTCAGATTTTCCCCGTCATCTTCTGTAAGCACCAGGGGGACGAGGCATGGTAACAAGGCTTTGTCTTTCCATGCCTTCGACCATTGACTCCAAGTGAATCCAATGTCAAAGTGCTTTGTCACAGCATCCCATTGGACATAAGTCTTCATGTAGTCGAGTGGTCTGATTACTGAGCATCTGAACATATCGTCAAACTAGACTGCTCCTGCATTGATGTCGCACTCACGATAGTGCCAACTGTTGGAATAGTGGCCTTCTCGGCATTGCAGCAGTTTGAGGAGCCAGTTCTCCATTCATCTTCCTTCAGAGAATTCAGGTAAAACCTTCTGGCATGATCCTCAGAGATCTTGGCGATCGGAAGCTTAGAGAATTCCTTAAGGTTATACTTCTTGGGAGCCTTCTCATACTCCGTGAGCCCGATCTTGCTGAATGGCTGCTTGCCAGGAGCAGGTTCTTTCCTTTTCCCAGGGATAGACCAAGGTAGCCACCTTTGTCTGTCTGGTACAATCTTTACAGATACTGCATTTAAGGATCCCCGAATCGTCTGACATTTCAATTTTCTTCATCTCAAGACAGTGTGCCATGAAGGCAGCTTCTTCATTCGTGATCCACCTTCCGCATTCTTCCAATGTGAGCGGTTCAGTTTGTGGTAGGGATCTAGGAAGGTCAACAGAGAAGGGAATTGCTCTGCTACCAGATGCTGATCTCAATCTACCTTTAAAAGACATCTGAAAATGGTCTTCTCCATCCTTGAAGGTAGCACTCATCGGAGAGGCAATCTCCAGTCTGGCAGCTCTAGAGGTGAAGGTTTTCAAATGCCATGTAGACAGACGATTGTAGATGCTATGATATATCTCATACTTAACAACCCGTGGTTTGTTAATACATGAGACATTCTTCCTTCCACCAAAGTTTGTAGGTTTATGGGCAATGGTGAGTAAGGTGGGAGTGGTTTTGGTGATTTTATAGGTTTTAAGTGTGTAGGGTTTGAAGGGATTAATGAGAGGTACTTTGAATAATAGGTTAAAGGGATGAGAGTGAAGTTTGGAAATATATGTGGTAAGTGAAGTATTTGAGGAATTTTGTGGTAGGTCAAGGTTGAGTGTAGAGGATGATGGTTGGGTAGGTTTAGGGAGGGTAGAGGTTTGTCGGAGGCTCATTCTGGTTTTCTTGGTTTGTGGTTGTGTTTGTGGTTATGAAACAGACAATGGGGGTGCAGGAATAACATCATGAGCATCAAAGACAGATACTGATTCATCAGCAGTAAAATCGAGTACCTTTGGGTTAACCTCTGAAGACTTAACCAACCTTCTTTTCGATCCTCTCGTGACCACAACCGTAGGAGGAGGAGGAGGGATTTTCTTCCCTTGACCAGACGCTGAAGCATCTTTTTCAGCTGCTGGCCTAAACTGTTTCTCTAAGACCTTTCTGATGGGAATTCTATCCTCATCTTCTGGTTCTTCAACAGTAGGTGCAGGAGCCACCTTCTATTTTGTTCTTCTTGTCTCCCTTGAAGGAGACTCAGCAGGTCTTTTCACACCAGTCATTGAGCTTCTGGTGGTTTTCTTTTCAGCTTCTCCTTCCTGTTGCTCTATTTTCACTTTCTTGATCATAGAGCCAGTTATTAGCTGCATTCTGACCAAACTGTTTACTCCAAAAACTTCTGGACGAACAACAGCGCCAACACCAAAGTATTTTTCTTTTTCTTCTGTGTTGATGGAGTCAGTCAGTTTCCTCACAACGTCGTCTTTAATCATCATAATGGAGAGAAGAACTCCATATGGGATTACCTTGACAATATTCTTCTTATCGACACTCTTCCTTGAGAAGACAAGGGCATTTATCAGATTGTTGATAATCAACCTTGGCAGATTGATTTTCTTCCCATCCATGTAGTTCCTCATAATGAACTTTTGCTCGTAGTTCACTATGTCGCTTAAGCCAGCCTTCAGAATCACGCTCTTGGCGATGATTTTGTGCAGTACTTGGTAGTGGCTTTTCAAGTCTTTGGCCGTGGGAGTAATGTTCTTCTTCTTCAGTTCACGGTAGTTCTCAAACAGGGCTTCGTTGACGTTTTCAAGTCCTCTGTAAGCATCAGCCCAGTTTGCATGGTAACTGATTCCTTCACACGGACACTTGATCGTCTGAGCAATAGAGTTGATGGTGAAGCGTAGTTTAAAGCCTCTGATGTGTCCTTCTATGATTTCCCCCGGAAGTAAGTACGCATTCTCCCAGAACTCCTTAATAGCTAGCTCAGTACGTCAACTGGTTCCCAGATGAAGTAGTTTTTCTAGCCCAGTTTCTCAAGACCTTCTTCAAAATCAAAACCGTATAGCTTGAAGTTCTCAAAATCAACCCGGTTCTCATTCAGAAGTTTTGCCTCAGAGAAGACGTCGAAAGCAGCAGTATATTGTCCAACCTTTCTGTCGGCCATTGTAGCAGTAGAAGAAAAGGTGATGGAGGTTTTAGGGTTCAAAAACACAGAGAGAGAGACAGAGAGAAAGAGAACAGTTTTGCAAGAAAACGCAGAGTGAAGTGATGGAGCGAAAAATGTGGAGTAGTGGGAAAGTTGATAGAAAATGGTACAGTCCTTTTTCAAAAAATCGCTTCGTATTTCCACATAAAAATTAAATCAAAAAAGAAAAGAAAATAAAGATTCGCCTTTTCATTAAATGCAGACGCCAAAAGAAAAGTAAGATCAAGAAAAAGATTTTATCGAAAGACATAAATAATTATGACTCAGTAGATGTGATGAGACGCTTAAGTCCTTAACACGTGTGACACATGTGGGTGTGCTCGGACGCACGCAACCGATTCACCAGACGATGAGTTATGAAGCACATGACAAATAAGATGCTTATTCATATATATGCTTATGTCATACCAGATGCTGAGATTGTGCATAGTATCTGACACTGAGATTAATCATTCTTCTATAAGATGAAAGTTTAAATTTCTTCTTATAAAATTGAATCTATCTTCAGCAAGGGGTTTTGTAAATATGTCAGCCCACTGATGATCAGTGTCTACAAATTTTATTTCTAGAATACCCTTCTGAACTTAGTCTCTTATAAAATGATGATTAATCTCAATGTGCTTGGCTCGTGAATGCAATATGGGGTTTTTAGTAAGACAAATTGCAGAAGTATTATCACAGAAGATAGGAATGTTACTCTCTTTTATCAGATAGTCTTCAAGTTGATATTTCATCCACGTGGTTGAGAGTCGCAACTTGTCAGCTGAAATATACTCACTTCCGCTGAGAGTGCAATCGTGCTTTGCCTTTGCTTGACCAAGATACAAGATTTGCTCCAAGGAATTGGCAGCTTCCACTTGTGCTTTTTCTTTCAATTCGGTCTCCAAAGAAAGTCAAGATCACGTAAACCTACTAACTTGTAATCTTTTGATTTCTTATAAAGCAAACCAAGATTAGTAGATCCTTGCAAATATCTAAAGATTCTTTTAACAAAGACTCAAGTGTGATTCTCTAGGATCCGATTGAAATCTAGCACACGCAGACGCCGAACATAATATCGTGTCTTGAAGTGTAAGATAAAGTAGAGATCCAATCATACCTCCAGACATCTTCTCGATCTACCTTTTACCGCTTTCATCTTTACCAAGAATACATGTGGGATGCATAGGAGTACACATAGGTTTGCAATCCACCATTTTGAATTTCTTTAGCAATTCCTTGATATATTTGCTTTGATGTATATATATACCATCATTGCATTATTTGATTTGAATTCCAAGGAAAAACTTCAGTTCACCCATCATGCTCATCTCGAATTCAGCCTGCATTAGCTTAGAAAATTCTTTGCAAAGGCTTTCATTAGTAGCTCCAAAATTAATGTCATCAACATATATTTGAACAATTATAAAGTGCTTGTTTGATGTTTTTCTAAAAAGAGTAGTGTCTACTAGACCTCTGGTAAAGCCATTTTTCATCAAAAATGTACTCAGTCTTTCATACCAAGCTCTCGGAGCTTGCTTAAGACCATAAAGGGCCTTTTTGAGTTTGAAGACATGTTCTGGAAATTCAATGTCTTCGAATCCAGGAGGTTATTTTTCAAAGACTTCCTCAGTTATAAAACCATTCAAGAAAGCACTTTTCACATCCATTTGATCAAGAATTATATCATGATGTGCAGCAAAAGAAAGCAAAATGCGTATAGCTTCTAACCTTGCAATAGGTGCAAATGTTTCAGTAAAATCAATACCTTCTTCCTGTGAGTACCCTTGAGCAACCAATCTTGCCTTGTTTCTCACAACCTTTCCATCTTCATCAAGCTTGTTTCTAAATACCCATTTAGTACCAATAGCTTGCTTATCTTCTGGTAAGGTAACCAGCTTCCATACATCGTTTCTTTGGAACTGATTCAACTATTCTTGCATGGCCAGAATCCAGCCTTCATCTTTCAATGTTTGATCAATCGTTTTAGGTTCCATTTCTGAGAGTAGTGCCATATCTGCATGCTCTTTAAAAGAAGATCTGGTTCTTACTTTATCTCCAGGTTTTCCTATGATTTGATCTTTAGGATGATTGGCTTTGTACTTTCAGCTCTTTCTGAATTCAGCTTCTGAAGATTCTTGTGTCTGGTCACCACCGGACGATGAAGATGCAGGTTCACTATTTGTAGTATTACCTATATTTAATTCTGAAAATAATTCATCTAGCTCTACATGGCTGTGTCAGGCTTCTTGTCATCAAATTTGACATGAATGGATTCTTCCACTGTCATAGTTTCTTTATTGTATATTCTAAAAGCTTTAGATTATCCCAAAAAGATTCCTTTGTCAGCTTTTGAATCAAACTTACCAAGCTGATCCTTAGTATTTAAAATGTAACACGTGCAACCAAATGAATGAAAATATGATATGTTTGGTTTCCTTCCTTTCCACAGTTCATATGGAGTCTTCTTCAAAATAGGTCTAATAGAAATTCTATTTTGAATGTAACAAGTTGTGTTTACTACTTCTGCCCAAAAATGTTTTGCAATATTAACCTCATTGATCATGGTCGTGGCCATTTCTTGGAGGGACCTATTTTTCCTTTCTACAACACCATTTTGTTGAGGTGTTCTAGGAGAGGAGAAATTGTGGGAGATGTCGTTATCATCGCAAAATTTTTGAAAGCTTTCATTTTCAAATTCTCCCCCATGATCACTTCTAATAGAAGAAATGCAAATTCCTTTTTCATTTTGAACTGTTTTGCAGAATACAGTAAATACCTTGTATGACTCATCTTTGTGAGCAAGGAATCTAACCCATGTCCATCTAGTAAAATCATCAACAATGACTAACCCATATTTCTTTCCAGTTAAAGAGGTTGTCCTTGTTGGACCAAAAAGATCAAGATGCAAAAGCTCAAGTGGTCTAGAGGTTGAAACAACATTTTTTGAATGAAAAGAAGTTTTAACTTGTTTTCCTCTTTGACATGCCTCACAGAGAGCATCGGATTGATACTTGAGATTTGGTAAGCCTCTGACAAGACTGTGCTTGTTTAATTTTGAGATTAATCTCAAATTGGCATGACCCAATCTCTTGTGCCAAATCCATTGTTCTTCGTCAACAGACATGAGACACTTGACATCTTGTTTTGCAATTTCAGAGAGATCAATTTTGTAAATATTTTGTTTCCTCTTAGCAGTAAAGAAAGTAGAGCCATCTTTCTTGCTTTTTACTAGACATCCAATTTCTGTAAAGATGACTTCATAACCATTGTCACATAATTGACTTATGCTCAATAAGTTATGCTTAAGTCCTTCAACATATAGTAAATTATCAATAGAGGGAATAGAGCCTTTACCAATGCGACCAATTCCAACTATTTTTACCTTTCTGGTTTCCTCCGAAACCAACAAATCCAGCTTCTTTAGGCCTTAGTTCTTGGAACATATGCTTTTCTCCCGTCATGTGACGCGAGCATCCACTGTCTAAGTACCAAGATAGGTGTGTTGACTTTGTTGCTAAGCATGTCTGCAACATAGACTATTTTATCTTTAGGTACCCATATCATTTTGGGTCCTTTCTTGTTAGTTCTTGAAGGAGGCTTATCCTTCACAGTTTTAAACACAGTACATGCACTTTTCAAATGACCAGGTTTATTGCAGTAAGTACGGTGCAAGCATTTACTATGATTATTGGATTTATCAGATGCTGAATCATTTTCTAAAAGAGGTTCATCTGATATATAACCAAGACCATCAGTTGTCATTTTACTGACACCCCAAATCATTGAAGCTTGCTTGCTACAAGTTACACTCTCTGCAAGAAACTTTTGAAAAGCATATTCATAATCATTTGATTTGCATTTAGGATTGCCTGTAACTTTAGAGCTTTCAGCTTGAGAGCTCTCAGCTTCTGGTTGCTTATTAGCGATCAGACGCTGGTTATCCATCGACATCTTGATTTTCAGTTTTGACCGATTTTCTTTGTTTAAAGCTTGAAAGTCTTGTGATAATTTTGAAAATTTCTTTTTCAAATTCTTATACTCAACAGAGAGTGGCAGAGTCCTTAAGAAGATCATCAAATGCAAGTTGAAGTTCAGAGTAGGAATCATATACTATTACCTCTTCAACTTCTTCTGAATCAAGGTCAGTGTTTGCCATGAGAGCGAGATTTGCTTCTACTTCATTATCTTCCTCAGATGAGGATGAATCTAGATCTTCCCATGTAGCCATGAGGCTCTTCTTCTCTTTCTTGAAAGAACTTCTTGTGGACTTCTCCTTAAGATTAGGACATTCGGACTTGAAATGTCCAGGCTTTTTACATTTATAGCAAATGACTTGAGCCTTGTCCTTGCTCTCTTTCTTGTCCTTAGTATCTTTCTTCTGAAACTTCCTCCTGAAGTTTCTCTTTTTCCATATTCTTTGTATCTTTCTGGATATAAACGCGAGCTCATCTTCTGATGTGTCAACATCTCCTTCTGAAGCTTCATCTTCTGATTCTTCTTCTTCAGCCTGAAGGGCTTTGGAAGAACTGACTTTATGTTGAGAGACTTTCAAAGCAATAGCCTTGCCCTTTTTGACCGGTTCTTCTTCATTTAGCTCAAGTTCATGAGCTTTCAATGAACTCTTAAGATCTTCAAGTCGTAGGACATTTAGATCTTTTGCTTCCTGAATAGCAGTGACCTTGGGTCTCCACTGCTTAGTCAAGCTTCTTAAGATCTTTCTAACATGGTCAGGTGTAGTGTAACTTTTTCCAAGGGCTTGTAACCCATGAACAAGAGTTTGAAACCTTCCAAACATGGTTTCAATGCTTTCACCATCTTCCATTTTGAATAACTCATATTGGCGAACCAATATGCTAGCTTTGGTTTCTCTTACTTGGGCAGAGCCTTCGTAAGATAAAACAAGTGAGTCCCAGATTTCTTTGGCAGTATCAAATTTGCCACATTTATCATATTCTTTTTCTCACATAGCAGATAAGAATGAATCTAGCCTTTTGATTGATTTGATATCTCTTTTTCTGTTCATCATTCCAATCTTCTCTGGCTATAGCAACACCACGAGGATTAGTGGGAGGAATATAACCACTTTGAACTATATCCCACAACTCAAGTTGTTGTGTCTCAAAGAAAGCTTTTATCTTATCTTTCCAGTAATCAAATTTTTCTCCATCGAATAGAGGAGGACGGTTCATATGACCACCTTCAGTAGACATGTTCACAGTATAGGATCTTTTCTCTTAACACTGTTAAGTGCTCAACCAAGAGGCCGAGCTCTGGTACCAATTGAACGTGAACACAAGAAGGGGGGTTGAATTGTGTTAAAAACTTTTCGCAAACTTTACATAAAAACTTCAACACAAGTTGTTCAAAACTGTTTTGTATATCGGATGCAGAGAATTAAGCAGGACCGGATGCAGAAATTTAAATAGTTTATAAAAACTTGTTTTACTGAGCAATGTAAAGATAAATAATGTAAAGCAGTAAAGGATGAGACTCAGAGATTTATACTAGTTCACCACCAACTGGTAGCTACGACTAGTCCCTTCGTTCCTGAAGGATTTTTCACTATAATCACTTGATTACAATTTCCTCAAGAGTATTCTTCTGTCACAAACTTGACAATACTCTCAACTTCTCAAAACGACTCAGTACAGTCGAGCCTTTGAGGAACAGAGCCTTAACGAGGCCAAATACAGTTTTACAAAAGAGATTATGCTTTTGATAACAATCAAAATAACTCTCACAAAGAGGATGAAAAGATTAAGCTCAAAACAGAATAGCTTTCTAAAAGAAAGTATAAGACGCTGAGTTCAGTTCTATATGGACCAGAAACTTGGCACGAAGCTTGATTGTTCACTTGAGTAATATTGCTTTCAGAATAAAGTTTCTTCACAGTTTGTCCAACATTTCTTCAATGAATACCTTGGGGTATTTATAGGAGTCTTCAAGGGTATTACCGTTGCAGTAAAAATATCTCCTTTCCATTGAGTGAGGTAATTTGAAATTTAGTCCTTTTCTTCCTTTCCAGAGAATATCAGAATAGTACACATTACCGTTTTCGTACTATCTTCTATTTGCAATTGCCTTGTACGATTTTTGTCTTATGTTAAAGGTGTCACCTTTGCTTCCTCGTACATCAAAATGAGCGCACAAAATCAAATTCGAATTTCGTTCCAAAACAGTCTGAGGCTAAGAGCAAAAACGTGATCATCACGTGCTTCATTAAAGAGATCAGACGCTCGCTCAGAAGAGAGGACGGACGCTCGCAGCAATTGAGTGTTCCACGTGTCAAGAAGTAACACTGCTGGACGCTTGCTATTAACAAGACGCTGAAGTGAGTTCGGATGCTGACACTAGTGGATTGCATTCAATTCTTTTGTATATTTCTTCTTCTTCCTTGAGTGATTTGTACATATATATGAATTTTTGATACCTGTACACTCAAAGATATGTTAGAAGATAAATTGTTCTCTTGAGAAATATTTTGTTATCATCAAAATTAATGAGGGTTTAAACTTCTCAATCGTTTAGGTTCCAACAGATTAAAGATGGTGTTGTGAGAAAGCTGGTTGACTCTACCAACAAAGAAGAAAAAGAAAAATACTTTGGTGTTGGCGATGTTGTTCGTCTTGAAGTTTTTGGAGTCAACAGTCTAGTCAGAATGCAGTTGATAACTGGCTCTATGATTAAGAAGGTGAAATTAGAGCAACAAGAAGGACAAGCTGAAAAGAAAACCACCAGAAGCTCAATAGCTGGTGTTAAGAGACGTGTTGAATCTCCTTTAAGGGAGACAAGAAGAATGAAACAGAAGGTGGCTCCTGCACCTATTGTTGAGGAACCAGAAGATGAGGATAGAATTCCTATCAAAAAGGTCTTGGAGAAAAAGAATAAGCCAACAGCTGAAAAAGATGCTTCAGCGTCCGGTCAAGGGAAGCAAGCTGCTCCTCCTCCTGCCGTTGTTGCCCCTAGAGGAACAAAAAGAAGGTTGGTTAACTCTTCTGAGCTTAACCCAAAGGTACTCGACTTAATTGCTGATGAGTCAGTATCTATCTTTGATTCTCATGATGTTATTCCTGCACCCCCATTGTCTGTTTCACAACCACAAATCCAGAAAACCAGAATGAGCCTTCGACAAACCTCTACCCTCATCCTCTCAAAACCTACCCAAACACCATCCAATACACTCAACCTTGACCTACCACAAATTCCTCAAATACCTCACTTACCACATACATTTCCAAACTTCACTCTCATCCCTTCAACCTATTATTCAACGTACCTCCCATTAATCCTTTCAAACCCTACACACCTAGAACCTATACAATCACCAAAACCAGTCCCACTTCACTCACCATTACCCATAAACCTACAGACTTCAGTGGAAGGAAGAATGTCTCGTGCATTAACAAACCTCGGTTTGTTAAGTATGAGTCATATCACAGCATCTACAATCGTCCCTCTACATGGCATTTGAAAACCTTCACCTCTGGAGTTGCCAGACTGGAAATTCCCTCCCCAATGAATTTTACTTTCAAGGATGGAGAAGACCATTTTCAGATGTCATTCAAAGGAAGATTGAGACCAGAACCTAGTAGCAGAACAATTCCTTTCTCTGTTGACCTTCCTAAATCCCTACCTCAAACTGAACCTCTCACACTGGAGGAGTGTGGAAGGTGGATCACAGATGAAGAAGCTGCCTTCATGGCACACTGTCTTGAGATAAAGAAAATTGAAGTTATCAGACAGTTCAGGGATCCTTCTTCTGTATCCGTAAAGATTGTGCCAGATAGACAAAGGTGGCTACCTTGGTCTATCCCTGGGAAGAGGAAAGAACGTGCTCCTGGCAAGCTGCCATTCAGTAAGATCGGACTCATAGAGTATGAGAAGGCTCCTAAGAAGTATAACCTTAAAGAATTCTCTAAGTTTCCGATTGCCAAAATCACTGAGGACCATGCCAGAAGGTTTTACCTTAGTTCTCTAAAGGAAGATGAATGGAGAACTGGCTCCTCAAACTGCTGCAATGCCGAGAAAGCCACTATTCCCACAGTTGGCACTATTAGCAAAGTTACTGACACCAATCTGGGAACTGCCTACTTTGATGATACGTTCAGGTGTTCAGTAATCAGGCCTCTTGACTGCATGAAGATATATGTCCAATGGGCTGCTGTGACCAAGCACTTCGACATTGGATTTACTTGGAGTCAATGGCAGGGAAAATGACAGGGAAAATCTGCGAAGAGCATACTTGGCAGAAAATGAAGCACTCTCTTTCGCTTTTGAAGCATTGAGTGTCTTTATCAAAAGAATATAGGGAGAAGATGCTGGAAACAGGTTTGATGCTTTCACTGCTGATGTGCTTCTGCATAGAGAAAATATCTTCATGGATTTGCTGTATCCAGAAAAGGTGGAGAAAAGAAGAAAAATTCAGGCAGAATCTGAGCAGAGGAAACTTGAAAGTCTCATCAAATGGTTTATACCAAATGATGCATTCTTTCAAAAAGTTCAACAAAAGAAGGAATTGAGACTCAAGCTATCTAACTGGGTGCTAGCAGAGCATCAGAAGAGGAAACCTGCACCAGTATCAGAAGCTGGACCTTCTACTTCTACTCCTGCAGTTGAAATGGTCACTATTCCCAAAGCAGAGTTTGAAGAAATGAAGGCCACAAACCTAAAAGTTACTCAGCTGGAGAATGCCCTGAAGTTATTATATGAACGTCTCAACATCCCTCCACCACCTCCACCAAACCCTTAAATTTATTTATTTTTTATTTTATTTTTTATGTGATATAAAATATATTTTTTGATACTCTTATATATATTCATTGTTTTGCTCTGACTATTTGTTTATATATATACCTATATCTCATTATCTGTTTATATATATTCAAATTTTTCTAAGTCTTATTTTGACTATGATGTGCTTTACACTCTTTTTGTCTGATGACAAAAGGGGGAGTAAAAGAAAGGTTTGATGAACACGTGAAAGTCTGATTGACAAATTCACCGCCCGATGTTCAAACTCCGATGGATACACTGAAACAGAAGTATCATGCATATCATTTCATACATAGCATTTGTGTGGTTATTCATTGCTCTAATATCTATTAATGCGTTGATATTCATTGATCCAGTACTCTAATAATGATCAATAAATTTGGTACAATGAAAATCTTTTTGATAAAATGAAAATCAGCATCCGATCTCACTTTATTAAATATATGCTCTAAGACATCTACATATTTTTTTTGCGATCACTCAAATGAATTTGTTTATCAACAATCGCCTTAATACCTGAATTGTTCATATATACCTAAATGGTTAAATTCAGGGGGAGACCCTTGATATTATTTTGAAATTAAATTGTTCATCAACCTTGGATATTTGTCATCATCAAAAAGGGGGAGATTGTTGGAACCTAAACGATTGAGAAGTTTAGACCCTCATTGATTTTGATGATAACAAAGTATTTTTCAAGAGAACAATTTATCTTCTAACATATCTTTGAGTGTACAGGTATCAAAACTTCATATATATGTACAAAACACTCAAGGAAGAAGAAGAAATTTACAAAAGAATTGAATACAATCCACTAGTGTCAGCATCCGAACTCTCTCCAGCGTCTTGCTAACAGCAAGCGTTTAGTAGTGTTACTCTTGGACACGTGGAATACTCAATTGCTGAGAGCGTCCGTCCTCTGTTCTGAGTGAGCGTCTGATCTCTTTAATGAAGCACGTGATGATCACGTTTTTGCTCTTAGCCTCAGATTGTTCTGGAACGGAATTCGAATTTGATTTTATGCGCTCATTTTGATGTACGAGGAAGCAAAGGTGACACCTTTAGTATAAGACAAAAATCGTACAAGGCAATTGCAAATTGCAGATAGTACGAAAACGGTAATGTGTACTATTCTGACATTCTCTGGAAAGGAAGAAAAGGACTACATTTCAAATTACCTCACTCAATGGAAAGGAGCTATTTTTACTGCAACGGTAATACCCTTGAAGACTCCTATAAATACCCCAAGGTATTCATTGAAGAAGCTAGCCAAAAACTGTGAAGAAACTTCATTGTGAAAGCAACATTACTCAAGTGAGCAATCAAGTTTCGTGCCAAGTTTCTGGTCTACAAAGAACTGAACTCAGCGTCTTATACTTTCTTTTAGAAAGCTATTTTGTTTTGAGCTTAATCTTTTCATCCTCTCTGTGAGAGATATTTTGATTGTATTCAAAAGTATAATCTCTTTTGTAAACTGTATTTGGCCTAGTTAAGGCTTTGTTCCTCAAAGGCTCGATCGTACTGAGTCATTTTGAGAAGTTGAGAGTATTGTCAAGTTTGTGACAGTAGAATACTCTTGAGGTAAATTGTAATCAGTTGATTATAGTGAAAAATCCTTCAGGATCGAAGGGACTAGACGTAGCTACCAGTTGGTGGTGAACTAGTATAAATCTCTGTGTCCCCTCCTTTATTGCTTTACATTTATCTTTACACTGCTCAGTAAAACAAGTTTTCATAAACGGTTTCATTTTCTGCATCCGGTTAGTTTCTCAGTATCCGATAAACAAACTGTTTTAAAAATCTCTGTTCGTAGTGTTTTTACGTAAAGTTTGCGAAAAGTTTTTAACACAATTCAACCCCCTTCTTGTGTTCACGTTCATGGTAGACCTTTATTTTGAGTAGCGATTAGTGATTTGTGACTTCACTATGATGCATCTATACGGGTAGGCAGTGGCGGATCTATGTGGAAGAGTTTGGGGGCAATTGCCCCCATAAGCATTTTTTTTAACTTGAAGATACATAATAATTTTATATTTTTGTCCCCATAAAAAAAATAAATATTGCCCCCCATAGTACAAACTTTTTTAGAGTAAAGGCCTAAAATGGCCATTGGTAAAAAATACGGAGACCTATTTAGTCCCTTAAAAATAAAAATTACCAACTTAGTTTTCTAAAATTTTAAATGTTGATCAAATTAGTCCTTGATGGGGACTAAAATGTCCCAAAAAATAATCCTAAAAAGAACTAATATGTCCGACATTTGAGATTTTTGAGAACCAATTTGGTACTTTTCATTTATTTCCCAGAGAGTAAATAGATCCCCGCTTTTTCTGTACTAAATTGGGTCTTTACTATTTTAAAAAAGAAATAAATAAGAGACAAAATTTTGCCCCCACCAGAAAAACTTTCCGAATCTGCCACTGGGGGTAGGAGTTGTCTTTCTCTTTTGGGGTTGTAAGTGGTCAGCTGAAAATGATATATCACATATGTAATGGTTATTAATTTTGAGAACTTATGAAACATTGCATTTGAATGATGTAAACTCTGGTTGATGAAAATTCTGGTTATTGGGGTGTGTGTATATACATATAGAGGAGGGATCAAATGACTTCAAGAGTAACTCTTGTCTGAGTTACTCCACTTAGTAATTCACTACAGACATTGAATTTTATCAATCCAGCCGTTGAATATCATCATATTACATTAATGATTATGCATACCAATTTTTAAATAAATTGGACATTCGTAGCTATATAATCATACAGTTAACATTTTACTTATATTTTGAAAAGTATATTTTGCATTGAATTAAAGTTATTTGATGAAGTATCAAATATTTTTAAAATTTTATGAAATTTTATGGAATTGATCTACTCAATAAGAACTTTTAATTTGACGGTTCGATTGGTGAAATTCAATATCTATAGAGAGAGTTATTAAGCGAAGTAACTTAGACATGAGTTATTCCTAGAGTCATTTAATCCCTCCTCATATATATAATGGTTAATATTTTGGACTCTCAGAAAGATAAAGGAAACTCTGGTGAATTTTCTGTAGCACTTGTGTTAGCAATGTGTAAGTGTTATGATGTGTCAGGTTTGTCAGGCTAAATGTGTGTGTTGAGTCCATGTTAGCCTGAGCGCCGGTCATGGTCTAAGAACGGGTCGTGACATTCCCCACTCTTGCAATAGTTGAATTCTGGTTTGGTTCCATTTTTCGAGTTTCGTGAGTCGTCATCCTCGAGATTCGTGAACGTCATAACCGAGTGAAAAATCATAGTTCAATTAGTAATACCAATTCCATCCCAAATTTCCATTGGTGTATTTTGGAATTTTGGAAAGGAAAATCCTAAATAGTACGAAAAATTATGGCACGAAAAATGAAGAATTGATATTAACTCTAGGATTACATTTTGATTTCAGTTTGTTTTTGTTTTTGTTTTTATTTATTTTAAAAATAGTAAAACTATCGCCTCCATGTATTCGTATCAATTCGTGTTTTCTGTTTCCGTACTATATAGCAGCCCTCATTAAACTAGCCTTTTAACCTACGCAACGAATAAGGTGATATTTAGCCCGTTAACACGTTGATACTTATATAAAATATCAAATATAAGTTTTGATATAGAAAATAAAAAAATTAAAATAGATGATAGATGATGGATACCAATTATCACGCACATGTTAAATTACTTCTTGCAACTTATATGTTAATAAGTTTTTTTTTGTAATTTATATCTAGGATATAAATATTTGCAAACTTACATGTTAATAGTTTTTTTTTAGTTTATATATCAAAGATATAAATATTTACCGGTATAAATATGGACAAAACTTAGGTAAAGTTCCTTAGATGCTGTTGGTGTGGTTCTTCTCACAAAATAGATAAAAAGTTGTAGTTTTGAGAGGTTAAAGATATTAGGTGTGGATAGAAAGAGAAATTTTTTATCTATTTTATTAGAAGAAACACACAAACAGCACCTAAGGAACCTTATCTAAGCTTTGTCCTATAAGTATTTAGTAATAGTTGATATTTACTCTATTAATAGATATAGTCAAACTCTATTAGGAAACAAGAATGACAATAATGCATGGTATATATTAAAAATGTAAATATTATATTAAAAATTTATTTTTTTATAGGCAAATGTTAGTGGTTAGTTTTGTTAGAGGAGAGGGAGATTTTGTTAGTGGCAAGGATCTGAGCCCTGCACCTCCTGCTTGCAACTCCTTCATGTCTCTTGGCTCAACCACTGAGCCACCTACCTGGGACTATTAAAAATTTATATTAATGTGTAATTTCTTTAAAATATTTATCTATAGTAATTCAAAATGTCAATGTTGATTTATGTAAATTGTCAAATCCCCTAAAGATATATTTTTACTCTATATATTAATATGCTTTTATATATGTCAAATATTCAATTACCATATATATTTTTACTCTTAGTTTAGTATTCATGAAAACTTTCAATTCTTACATGACATAGACATTTACCTCTAATTTTAATATATTTTCGAGTAAATTTTTCATCTTTGTAGGTGATATAATTACTGCTTATGAGTTATATATTAATAATAAGGTTTTTTATATAATTTCTATGTGAGATATAAATATTTACCAAGGCAAATATTCAGTAACAGTTGAAATTCATTCAATTAATTGATAAGTTTAAACTCTATTAGAAAATAAAAATAAAAAAATAAATTCCATAGCATGTAGACACATGTTAACATGACATATATTATAAATGTGTAAGCTTTATATTTTAAAAATTTATATATATCAATATACAATTTCTTTTAAAACATTTTATCAAAGTCCTAGAAAAAGCAGCAGAGTGGTAAAGTGTTGCGGAACATTGGGAGTCTGGGTTCGAATCCACAACGCCTTACTTTTTCCTCCCTATTTTCCCACCCCGACCATCTGTACTAAGGAGAAAAAAAACATTTCTCAAAAAAATTTATTTAAAACATTTATTCATATTCATTAAAGCATTGGCAAATTAATGGGTGACACTCTATCTCAGTCTATCTAGCTACCTGCTTCCACTACTTCTCTTACGTACACGTAACGTCGCTGACCTTGATAACCCTCCTACCAAATGGTTGGTTATTCCTAAAGTCTCCCATGTCCTTACCTATCCTCCAAAATCTCAGCCATATTATGGATGAAGACAAATTTTTGGCCCGTCATTTACTCCCTTCATTTTTTACTATGTGACGCTTATGGTTTTTTCACAAAAATTAATAAAAACAATGATAGTTTATTGAGTGAAATAATTGTATTAAATTTTTTTTATTAATTATTGGATTATTAATAATTGTCATAAATATATAGTGAAGTATATTGACTTGAGAGTGATGTACATACTATTAATTATTTAGGGCAAAATTGAAAAAAAATAATCAATGTTACGTTGAAAACATAAAATAACACTTAATTTAATTTTTTTCTTTTTCTAAAGTGATAGTTAAGGTGAAATGGAGGGAGTACTTTAAATAACATAAAGGAAGGATGAGTCGGTGAACTTCTTGTCTTAAGGAAAATGATTGCTTAATTGTTGATATGCTACTCCCTCTGTTATCGAATATAAGGAAAAAAAAATCAATATATTTGGTTTAAATTTCGACTAAATACATGATTTTTTTTCCTTATATATATATATTTTTTTTGTGTAACAAGTAATGCTATCTAAATTGTTGCCTTGGTCATTTTTTTTATATTAATAATGTGGGTGTTGGACTTTGGAAACAAGTCCTTTCATTGGTTTTGAGTTGTATATGTTGATTTTGGGCTGAGGCTGTGCACTACACTTCTATGACTTTTATGCTTGATTTTGTATGTTTTCACTCACGACCCCAACCACTTGACGACAAAAGAATCATTGTGGCATGAATCCGTTCCCACCCCTTTCCTCACCCGAACAAATAGAAATTTAATTGCAGGCCCACGAACTGATGGTCAAACCAAATCTTCCAAGAAATTATTGGCATGAATGCTTCGCTTGATCAATGATCAATTGACCATTATGTCTACAAAATGTAGAAAAAATGAGAAGTCATACTATTTTTTAGAGTTGGTTTAGTATAACCTCATTAAAAATGATACCATTATCTACTTTTCTTTTTTGGAAAAATCTACTGTATTTCATCTATTATCTATTTATAAAACTTAATTATACTAAAGACACATGATAAAAGCTCATTCATCATTTTTCCCGTTAAAAACTATTTTCTCACTAAAAACTTAATTACACTAGGTTTCATTTTTGTTTATTACCTGTGCTAAGCACGAGTTCTCTCAACTAGTTAAAATCAATGATTCAATACATGTTGGAATATCAAAGAAAGACTGAGAACAAACATTATAAATGGTTGTTTTTGTTAAGCTATGAGCAACCATTTAACTTACTTCCTAGGAAACTCTACACGAGTGTTGAAAAAAGAAACTGAAAGTAACATCTTACAGTACTCCTGAAGGATGGCACCAACTTTAGTTGTATCATTGCTCACGTACTTCATGCCATCTTTAGCAAGTTTGGAATCCATCTCAAAGATGAACCATAGGTTTCACCAGCCTGAATTCAAAAACAGGTTGTATCCCGTGAGTTTTAGCACCCTTAAACAAGTCAAACTCATCCCTTAAGCATAGACCAATGCCAACACAGTTATATTGCAAGCAGAATGAAGCAACGATGTTACTCTTCACAAAACCCGCATGGGGTTTCCTCTAGGTACACACTGAAACCAATTCTCTCTTGGACTAATATAGATCGACTCTTAAACGGGCATTGGACCAGTCTGAGAGCATTGAATGTCCACGGCTAACAATGGTTGATGAGCTTTCATCTAAACCCTTCCAAATCTTCTGATTTCTTCCTCGCCAAATACTCCACAACGTACAACCAAACCTGTTGATCCTTTGCTGAGAGCTAGTCAAGCACTAGAAAAAACATATCTTTGAAGTATGCTGCTACCCGCGCCTGTTGCTTAATTACACCCCATAAGTTCACCTTCTTCCAATATAATTCTCTTGGCACAATTAAGAAAAATATGGCAAATGGTCTCATCTGAATTCTTGCATCAAGGACATAAAGTAGAGCATTGCACCTCGCGAGACTGGAGCCTAACATGTGTCGGGATGCTCTCGCTACACACCCTCCATAAAAAAAATATCTTCACCTTAGGAGGAACTCGAATCCGCCACAAGTTGTTCCAATTTCCTTCTACCTTTAGATGAGCTGTGTACATCATTTTATCCAAGCAAAGTCTATATGCATACTTCACTGTGTATATTCCTTTGTTATAGGGACACCAAACTCGAAGATCATCTTTAACCGCATCAAACAGAGCTGTGTTTAACACTGCCCTTGCATTATCTAGTGACAGTAAAACAACAACCTTCTCTGTGTCCCATTCCTTCAACTCACGCATCATCAAATCACAGACCCGTAAATCCCCATCCCTAACACTACAAGAAATAGCGCACATACCGACGGCCTATTACCGACGGTCACGACCCGTCGAACAAAAACTGGGATTTTCGACAGCTTTTGCCGTCGGTAAATCGTTACCGACGGCTAGGCCATCGGTATACCCGCTTCTGGATTTTTCGATGGCCTTAGTCCGTCGGTAAATTGGCAAATTTTTAAGATTCCCGCCGGGTTTTCAAATACCGACGGGCTAGACCGTCGGTAAGCTCGCCGGTCAATTCGCTGTTGAGATTACCGACGGGTTTGAACTGTTGGTATTTGAACGTGACCGTCGGTAAGGCCGAGTAAGTTTACCGACGGGTGGAGACTATCGGTTAATTAAATTAAGCCGTCGGTAAAGTCTTAATACAACATAAGGACGACTTCTTCTTCCACATTCCCCTCTTTTGCACTGTTTCTCTCGTCTTCTCTCCTCTATCTCCCCTTGTAGCGCCGCCGCGTCTGCCTCCGTCACCACCGCGTGTCCACTACCTCTCTGTTACTGGTCCTCCACCACGTCTCTCTCTCTCTCTCTCTCTTTCTCTCACTGATTCGGCCACCGTGACCGCCACCTCCACTACGTGGCCGCACCACCTCTCCTCTCCTCTGTTCCACCGCTGCGCAACACCACCTCTCGATCTCGGCACTGTTCCACCACGCCACCTCCCCTTGCACTACCCTCTCTCTCGCACTCTCTCTTTCTTTCACTGCCAAGCTACCACTACTACTGCCTCATTGTCTCTCTGCCAAGCCAGCCACCACCACTACTGCCAAGCCACCACCCCGCACCATCAGCTGCCACCACCATTACTGCCAAGCCACGCCACCACTTCTCTCTAACGTAATTTGAAATTTTTTATTTCGTATTTTGAATTTTCGCTGTGAAAAAAATCTTTATTTACTTGTAATTGGCTGTGAAAATTTCAGGGACCTGTCGGGATCATTGTGAGATCGTTGCCATGCCGAGGTTGGTGTTGTCATTGCTACTTCTCATTTTGTTGGACATATTTTATGGTTAGTGATTTTGTGCTTTAATTATAGTCTGTATGATATAGGAAATGTTGTGTTATATTTTGTATGATCTAAAATTTATCGAGATATATTCTGTAATTAGTATAAGTTTTTACTAATTAGGTGAGCTGATTTATGGTATACTGATTATCCCCAAATTATCTGATTTATGGTATACTGATTGTCCCCAAATGATCTGATTTATGTGAGCTGATTTATGGTATACTGATTATAATTCAATGAGTATGTGAGCTTAGATATGGTATATTGATTGTCAGTTGTATTGCATAGTCACGGTTAGTGGTTTTTTCAACTAAATGAACAGGTGATTTTTGCATGGTGATACTTTATTTGTTTTTTAATGTCCCAAAAATAAATATGTATTTGAATTAAGTCATGTTGGTATTGGAGTAGGTAGAATGGAATACGAATTTAGGTTGACATGTCAAGAGGATTAATTGTGTATTAAAAAAGGATGTTAAGGTTTTGAATGATTTTTTAATTAGTAGTAATAGACTAATGATATTCTTGATGAGAAATTGAGCTCTTTATGATTTTGTAGTTAATTTTTGCATTGTTGGATTTGATTTTGAGTTTGTATATGTATTGAAATTACTGCATTAAGCTCTAAACTTATTTGGTCTGTTGTGTTTGGGATATTCTGCATTTGGTCAAACAATTTCTTGAGGATTAGGTGTGTTGTTTAGATGGTTTTGATATTCTTGTTTATAGTTTATTAGTTTCTGCTAACAGAAGAAGCTCTGTTTCATAGGCCTCTGAGACCACCACCTCCACCACTCTACCGTGCCACCACAGCCGCCACCACCGCTCGTGCCTCTATCACTACTCTGCGATCGGGGTATGCACTCTAACGAAATGTTGGTTGACTCATTCGGTGGAAAAGGGTTGGTTGTTCACCCCCACACCGACATATTTCTTTGTTTTGCTTCATAGTTCTCTCCACAGAGGGAATTTTGAAGTGATGTGCATTTTTTTGCTGCCAAAAAGTTATTATGTTGAAGTGATGTATAGTTCTCTCCACAGAGGGAATTTTGTCTGATGTATATTTTATGTTAAAAAGTAGAGAAACAGATCTTTTCATATAGCTAACCATTAAAAAATATTTAGATATTATTAACTAAACATGTAGTTGATTGTTCCTAAGGAAAGCTAGAAATAATACCTGAGGAAAGCTAGAAATTTCGTTCTCCCATACACAGGGCATGATGCCATCTTTTCCACCTTGAAAAGCTCGGAGCTCATCTTCAAACCAATCCCTTTTTTCGTATGAATATACAGGTAAGACCACCACAAGAAAAAGCGGGCATACTGATGGCCTTTTACCGACGGCCGAAACCCGTCGACAAAACGCGCCTTGGCTTCATGTCCGCAATTGTTTGCTTTGCTTCAGGTTATCTTCTTGAGACTAATTTGTTACTTGAATATTCATTGCAAAGAATTTGCCCAAACATTTTCCTTGAATCCCTCTAGGTAATCTCTTTTGAAAAACACATATTTTTGGCAAAAATTGTTGAGTATTGAAGTATTTTTCACAAGTATGCAGTCTATGTTCTGTTAAGATGTTTATGAAGTATTTTTCCAAATTGCAACTTCCATTTGGGTACACTCACGAGAGGCCATGCTTGTGAGAATCAATAATTAGTGTGTTTTCAAAACCCCACATTTCAATTGGCTAAACCATACCGCAATTCTTTCGCAAAGTTCGTCTCTGTCTATATCTTAATAGCTCGCTCTAATTGCATTTTTGTTACTTCTCTGCTATTTGAATTTTTATAAATTGCTTTTGCTTTGCCCTTAAAGGGATGTGAACGATGAAACTGTAGAGGATTTAATATTGTTATTTTCCAAATAATGTTATTTTGCTTTGCCATTAAAGGGAGGTTGGGAGAATGATGAAACTGCAGAGGATTTAATAGCTCGCTCTAAGCCTAATTTAAGGTTTTTGTAGTATCTCTTGTGAAGGGAAAACCAAAATGATGATTTAATTGGAACTCAAACCTCTAATTAGATGATATGTTAAACTCTAATTTTGTTTACCATAAAATCTGCCTAAAGCTGTGGATGGAGTTTAGATATATTATTATCATTTCATATGTAATTGATTTTTGATTTTTGAGAATTACTGATTTCATTTTCTGTCTACATAATTATATCAGTATCATGATGTTAAAATGAAGTATTTCGTATTTAAAATGATTACATCAAGTGTTAGACTCATTGGACATAAGCTGAGAGCAAGTAAAGTGGGAAAAACCCAAGCTTGATCCTAGAATTTAGGTTAGATCATGTATGGGACTGCTACTGCACACTTCTTTTATGTTTATGGTTTTTAATTGAAATTTTTTCTATGTGACCTCTTTGTTTTTTTAAATTTTTTTTTTCATAATAGTACTTGCTATGATAACTTGTTAGTTTAACTTTTCTATGTTTTTCCAGTATTTTTTGTCCGAGGCCGCCACACTTCTCCTAGATCGCCACTGGCATCGAAGGACTCGGACATTCTACTCTCCTTGGCACTCTCTTGTTCTGCACATTAGGTATGCACTCTCTCAAAACGTTGGTTTCTTTTGGGTGGAAAAGGGTTGGCTGTTGACCCCCACACTGACAATTTTCTTTGATTTCCTTCATAGTTCTCTCCACAGAGGAGATTTTGAAGTGATGTATGTTTTGGCTAACAAATATACGTGAGTGAGTACTTTTGTATTCCTTACCTCTATTTGAGAGTCTAGGAAGGGATTATGATCACGAATTGGTCAGTCTCACACCCCGATTTTGTGAAAAGTTGATCATATATGGTTAGTGATTTTGTGCTTTAAATTGTATATTATAGGGTTTAGGGTTATTAGTGATTTCGTGCTTTTAATTGTATGTTATAGGGTTTATGGTTGTTAGTGATTTCGTGCTTTTAATTGTATGTTATATGATTATTTTGTTGTTAGTGATCCTATTAGGTTTTGTTGTGTAAACCGAACCACCATTAGTAAGATGTATGATTATTGATGAAATGGATGAATGATGTAGTGACTAAAGCAGCGACACACAGTATTGAAGGACTTGTGCTTAACCCTCTAAGAATTGTCCCATTAGTACCTATTATACAATTAGGTGAAAAAAGGTTTGGTTGGTGGCTGTGTACTTGAACATATGTTGTTATTTAAAGACTTGAAGTAGAAAACGGAATTGAAGCCTATGTTCCTTAGTTCTTGTCTTGTTTCTTGTCCTTGTACCTGAGACGGCGCCCGATACTCATATGTCCGATCATGACTATAGTACGGGTTATACACCTGATCAGACTGAGGTTGAGCAGGACGGGGATGAGCAGGAGGAGGTTGAGCAGTAGGAGGTTGACCAGGGGGTCGCTGATGATATTGAGATGCTGCATGATGGCCGAGTTGCTATCAGGCCAGCTGGTAAAGGGTAAGTATTTACTCTCTTTTTTCGAGTTATTAATAATTTACATGTATATATATATATATATATATTTCTCTTGTTTGACATCTTGTTATTTTTCAGGTTCCTTCCCTTAAAGCCAGCTGCGACGGCTATCACAACGGTAATTGAGGATAATTACCACACGTTTTGGCCCACCTGGAAGAAAGTGAAGGAGGATGCGGGGGATCATATGTTCAGATCTTTTGGAGTAAGTTGTAATATTTATTTTGTTGCATAATATTTTTTATTTCATAAATTTCAATTATGTTTAATAATGTATTATATTCATACAGGAGAGGGTTTCATGGAAGGAAGAGGAAGAGGAGCAGATCGAGAGGAACTTCCATATGAAGGCCTCCCACCGCCTCTCTGACATGCTTAGAGATGCCCGCCTCAGTGGACAGCCCCACTGGATAGGGGATCAGCTCTAGCAGCAACTGCAAGAGTACTGGAACTCCCCTAAATTCAAGGCGGTAAGCGAGAAGGCGAAAAGGAATAGAGCCTCTGAGAAGGGTGAGAGTTTGCACACCGGAGGTTCGGTCAGTCAGGTGCAGCATGCAGCTCGACTTGTACTTATTATTATTATTATTATTATTATTATTATTATTATTATTATTATTATTATTATTTAGTTGTTATTATTATTTAGTTATTATTATTATTATTTAGTTATTATTATTATTATTTACTTGTTTTTGTTATTATTATTATTATTATTATTTAGTTAAGGTTTTGTATTAAATAATTACAGTCGAAGCGGTTAGGTAGAGACGTACAGTTGCACGAGCTCCATCGTGCAACTCATATTAGGAGGAGCACCAATGATTTTGTTGATGAACGGTTGAGGCGGACCCAGGTAATTATAAAATATAATGAATTGTTTTTTAATAATATTTATATTGTTTTATGACCAAAAAAATTGACTTATTTGTATATGTTTGATAGGTGGAGTTTGAGGCGCGGATGTCTCAGATAATGTCTCAAACATCATTATGTTCCCCCACTCAGAGCCCTGAGGATCCATCTGCACCGCTCAGGGTATGGGCTGATGTTGTTGGTGGCAAGAAGAAGGGTCACCTATACGGTGCTGGCGCCCTCGCCGGCAACTACAAGAAAGGTGCCCGCCGCCTCAACATCTGAGAGTCGTTGAGTAGTGGTGTTGCCAATGGTCGCTCTACCGCGGATAAGCAGGAGATAGCGGACCTGAAGCGGGCCATGGTCGAGCAGCAGCGGATCGCGGCCGAGCAGCTGGAGGACGCCCGTCGGACGAGTGCCATGTTGGCTGAGGTGCTGAAGCGACAGGAGGAGTTGTACCAGTTGCTAGCTCGCCAGACGACTCCTCCATCGCCTCCGCCTTCGCCTTCGCCTCCTCCGCCTCCTAGTAACGATGGTCATGATCAGGACTACCAGGACTATTAGTTCTGTTTGTACTTATAGTTTTTCATATTTTTCGATATCTTTTTAGTTACCGTTGATCTTTGTTCATCGGTTTTTTTATTTATTTATTACGTTTCTTTTTTTTTTAATTATTACTGATCTTTTTCGTTTACGTTATCGCATTTTTAAATATTGGAATAAATTAAGAATTCAAAGTAATAAATATAATTAAATTAAATTACTAGTAATAGTTAATTAAATTAATAAATAAATATTTTTTAATATTGGAATCAATTATTTTTAATAATTAAATAAAAAAATTATTTAATAAATTAAATTCATTAATTACAATATTTCAATTAATTAAATTCATTAAATTAAATAAATATTTCAATTATCTTTTTATTAATTAATTAATTTAATAAATTAAATTAAATTATAAATTAATTTAGTCATTTAATTTAATAAATTAAATTAATTACAGAAATCAATTAATTAATTAATTTTTTATTTTAAAAAAAAAGATTTACCGACGGCTACGGCCGTCGAAAATGTTTTGCCCATTTACCGACGGCCAAAGCCGTCGGCAAGTTCCGACAGTATGTTTCCGACGGCATTAACCGTATGTATTACCGACGGCCACGAAAGCGCCGTCGGTAGGCATTTGCGACGCCCGTTTTACCGACGGTCTTTTGTTCGTCGGTAACCCGTCGAAAATTCTACATTACTGACGGCTTTTTGGGATTGCCGACGGCTTTTGACAGTCGGTAATCCCGTGTTTTCTTGTAGTATAATACCGGCATTGGGAGTTATTCTCTTAACTTGTGAGTGCAAGTATCTTGAAACACCCTAATATTTTCCCCTGACCCAATTCTCCCCTGGTACTTGCTTTAATCACCCCCTGAGCCTCCCAAAGGCTTCGTCATACATAACATGAGTTGTTGTTTTACTTCAATGAAGCTACTCTTTGGAAAATATTTAGCTTTGTATAATTTGGAAACAAGGGTATCTGGTTGATTCAAGAGTTTCTATCCTTGTTTACCAAGACGTGCAACATTGAAGACATACAGATTTCTAAATCTCATTCCTCTCTCGCTCTTACTCTTGGAAAATTTTTCCTAGGCCAACCACTTAATATCTCTCACCACCTTCACCCCACCAAAAGGAGTTCATGAGTTTTTCAGTTTCATCCCCTAGAGATGGGGGCATTAAGAAAAATACTCATAAAATAAGTGGGAATAACCTGAAGTACCGCCTTAATCATAACCTCCTTACCTGTCTTGAAAAGAGGTCGACCTCCCCAAGAATTAATTTACCACCAGACTCAACCTTTAATAAACTTAAACATCACCTTTATGCTTCTCCCAGTCATTGAAGGCAACCCCAAGTACTTCCCTATTCCTAGGCACACTTGAACTTCTAATAACGCTGCTATCTCATTTCTTGTCTCCTCCTGTACATTCCTGCTATAGAAAATTTTTGACTTTTGGTAATTAATTTTCTGGCTTGAAGCTTCTTCATAAACATCAAGAATGTTCTTTATAACTTTAGCTTCACTCACACAGGCCTTGAGAAAAAGACACCAGTCATCTGCAAATAGGAGCTAAGATGTGATGGGTGCTCCACGACAAATCTTGGCATGAGGAGATCACCTTTGCGCTCATCCTGATTAGTTAAAGTCGTTAAACCTTCAAAGCACAAAATAAACAAATAGGGGGAGAGAGGATCTCATTGTCGAAGCCCCTTACCTGGATGGATAGGCCCAACATGCTCCTGATTTAATAACACTAAGTAACTTACTAACTCCACACAAAACATGATCCACCCAACCCATTTCTCATCAAAACCCATAAGCTTTATAATAGCATAAAGATAGCCCCAACTCACTCTATCATATGCATTGTTCGTATCAATTTTAAGAGCCACATCCTCAGCTTACATTTCGTTTTGCTTTTCATAAATTGAATGATCTCAATAGCCGTCATTTATTAACTGTTAATTTATCATTTTAAAAACATTAATGATAGAAATTAATTTTTTACTAATATTTTATTATAATCGTCTTGCATTAACTTGGAATTCTCATATCTTTGTTTCCAAAGAATGTTGACTGAGAATTCCAAGTAATGAAAGCCATGCAGTGGCTGTGGCGGACTTCAATACTTTCTAAGATGGTGCATCTTTGTTTGGACACTTCTACAAGATCGATTACCAACACGAGAAGCATTGTCCTACAGGGGGATTATTGAGTCCAATCATGGCAACACTTGTGTTTTTTGTTTTAAACATATTGAGGATATGAACCATTTGTTTTTCTCCTGCTCATTTTTGTATAATGTATGGTTGGCAATATATGTTTGGTTGGGATATCAAGGGGCATTGCATAATAATGGGGATTATTATATACAACATGGAGCAATTTTGACAAGCAAAAGACATAAAAAGGTGCGTAGTATTTTCTGGTGTGTGTAGTATGGTCATTAAAGGTTATTGAGGAATAAGATAACTTTTTAAGGAGGGGTGGTAAATTTTAGCTATGTAGTCTCGTGTATAAAAACTGTATCTTGGGGATAGTTTATTTGGAGGGAGGGTAGGAATTTAAGTTTAACATTTTCAGATTGATGTTGCAATCCTGTGGGATGTATTCAGTCTTTGTAGTCTGACTTTTGTGTATAGGTTAGAGTATTCCTTGTACTATTTATTATTACAATTTTTTCTTATAAAAAAAATTATAATCCGACAACTATTTGGTGAGGATCCTTTTTATTGGGACTATATTAAATGTTGCGCTGCTCGTTATATCACTTTTATAAAATATTATTATGATGATGATGATGGCAGGAAATCAAAATAATGTAAAAAGTACTGTCTCAGAAAATTGTGTGCATACTGTCAATCTAAAGTAAGCCTTTGCTGGTTAAGTAAATAAATAAATTATCTTTAAATTTTAATTAACTTTTAATTCTATTATTTAATAATTTTGAATCATTGAGTTTTTATACAATTGTGAAAATCGATTGAATGATAATATTATATGAAAATTTCTCGTTATGTAAGTTGCAGATTTTCCTAAAAAAAATGTAAGTTTCAAATTATGATATTGTGTATATATAATGAGTTATGTTATTTTGACAACAACATTGTTGTTCGACACCGTATAAATATCAAGATTGTTAAAATCAGATCGGCCATTGAACCAGATAAGGCACTGGTTTAAGGTTCAAGGGTTCGACCAGAGTTAAACTGGGGTCGGACCGAAAATGGATTAAATAATATTTTTAATATAATATATCAGGCAATAATTAACAAAAAATAGCATAATATTCATAACATCACATTATTAAAAATTAAACTCTACTTAAAATGTTAAAAGTCAACATATAAAATGTAAAATTGCAAATTAAACCAACGAAAATGTGTCATAATAACATTCTAATATTAAATAATCGCAAATACTACAACGTAAGTATTCTGATAATAATATTAATGTACAAATAATAAGTTAGAATTTATCTAGTTTTTACCTTGCTTTAATAGGTTTTATTAGTGGTTTATCTTTATTTATGTTTTATTTTTATTACCTTTTGGTTTATATTTTAATTTGTAGGAAAAGGAGTTGAAGAGTTGATGAATTTGATGCAAACAGAGAGAATTACGGCCCCCCAGTGTTTTCCAACATGGCCGTAATTCGTGGCTACGTGAGCTGAAAAGTCACAATTTGAAGATTATGGCCCCCCAGTGTTGCGCATTATGGCCATGTTTATGGCAGATTTTGTAACAACTCAAACTTAAAGGCTGAAACCGATGGGCAGTTTTAGAGGGGTTTTAAAGGGATATAATGACACTTGAATGGGGTAGAATTAGGCTATAAATAGAGGCTTTCAGACCACAAAAGAGCATGATCTTCCTCTCCATCTTTCTTAGCTAAATTTGTGTTCTTTAGTGCTTTTTCTTCATGTATGTTCAAACAACTTTCTATAGCTTTAAGTTTTGAATGAATTTCATTTTCTATTACCTTCTAATCTTCATCTTTTACTTATTCAAGTTCTGAATGTTTAATTTACATTGTCTTATTTACATTCCAATCATGTGTGAGTAGTTTTTTTTTTGGATTGATTATATTCCAATGATGAATTATTGTTAAGTCTAATTTTCTTTCCTTAGATGTTATGAGCATTGTGTCATTCTTAATTTAATCTTGAGTTTTATTTTCTCTGCAATCATAACTAATATGATTGTATGAATCCTAAATATCTTATTAAGCACTGAAAGGTGAAAATTCGATATTGGAATCACAAGATTAAACAAGGGGATCAATTCATGAAAATAGAATTGGTTTCCTTGAGGCTTATAAATAATTGTTCTTAATGAGTTTTGTCATTCTTTCTATCATGAAAATAGGTAGATTTTATGGTCTAAAACATGTTATTGTACTTTGAAAGAAGACAATAATCACATTTGATTATTTGGCCTTTAAGATTCCATTGTTCATACTCATAGGAAAGTGATGAAGAATTAGCTTAAGAGTAATTTTTATTTGGAAGAACATCAATCCCAAGAGCCTTTTATTTTCTAGATTAAACTCATTTTATTTTCCAGCAACAACAATACCATTCTAATTTATTCCTTTAGCTAATCATCTTAGTGAGAGAAATTGGTACTCAATTCTAAGTCCTTGTGGGAACGATATTTTACTACGTGATAAAACCGTGCACTTGCGGGCCTATCAAGTTTTTGGCGCCGTTGCCGGGGACTTAAGTCATTGATATTGATTTTTCTCTCTATTTCGGTTAGACTAAATTTTATTTTTTTCTGTTTTTTTTGTTTCTATTATCATCTTGTTTGTTTTCTGCTGATTTTTCAGTGAATGCGAAGAGTCCGAAGTGTTGGTGATCTTGTTGAACCAGTTCCTGAGATAGAAAGATTCTTCCATAGGAGAAGAGAACAACGCAAGGCAAGGACTGAAACAGGAGAGTCCAGCATGGCTGAAGACATAAGGTCTTTGAAGGAGTTTGCTTCCCCTAATACCACGGGGTTGTAATCTAGCATCGCTCGTCCGACAGTAGAGGCAAACAACTTCGAGTTGAAGCCTTCTCTACTTTCCATGGTGCAGCAAAACCAATTTGGAGGTGTTCCAACGGATGATCCAAATCTCCATTTGTCTATGTTCTTGGAGTTTTGTGACACTCTAAAAATGAACGGTGTCTCTGCGGATGCCATAAGATTAAGGCTTTTCCCTTTTTCCTTGAGGGATAGAGCTAGAGCTTGGCTACACTCACTTCCAAATGGTTCCATAACTACATGGGATCAATTGTCTCAAGCGTTCCTTTCCAAGTACTTTCCTCCGAGCAAAACTGCACAACTCAGAAATCAAATAACAACTTTTGCTCAAAAGGATGGAGAGTCTCTCTATGAGGCATGGGAACGTTTCAAGGAATTATTGAGGCTTTGTCCTCATCATGGGCTGGAAAAATGGTTAATAGTGCATACCTTTTATAATGGGCTCAATTACAACACCAGGATGACAGTGGATGCAGCAGCAGGAGGTGCTTTGATGAACAAAAACACCACAGAAGCTCATGCTCTCATTGAGGATATGGCACAAAATCACTACCAATGGTCAAGCGATCGTGCTCCTCAAAAGAAAGGTGTCAGGTATGATGTTGATGCTATAGACCATTTAGCTGCTAAGGTTGATGCTTTGTTTCAAAAATTTGATAAAATGAGTGTGAATGCTGTTACTCCTAATGTTGCAACTTGTGAAATTTGTGGTGTTATTGGTCATACTGTTGTTGAATGTCAACTTGGGAATTCTTCTAGTGGGGGGTCTAATAATGAGCAAGTTAACTTTGTTAACAATTTTAATCAAAAAGGGGATCCATTTTCTAGTACTTACAATCAAGGGTGGAGGAATCACCCAAATTTTTCCTATAAAAATCCTCCTTTGAATCCCATTCCCCAAGCTACATCTAAGCCCCCTGGTTTTCAAGGGCAAAGGGGTTTTAATCCTCCTCAAAAATCCAATTTGGAAAATTTGCTGGAAAATTTTGTCTTGACTCAAAGCAAGCAAAATGAGGAGTTTAAAACTCAAAATCAAATGGTGGGTGAGGCCATTAAGCAGTTAGCATCTAAGGTAGATTCTTTGACCACCCATAATAAGATGCTAGAGACCCAAATCACCCAAATAGCCCAACATGTTAGCTCTTCCTCTAGGCCACCCGGTACATTTCCAGGACAACCAGAAACTAATCCTAAGGCAAATGTGAGTGCTGTCATTTTGAGGAGTGGAAAACAACTAGAGGAACCTAAGGATGGAGAAAAGAAAAAAAATGAGAGTGAGAGGAAAGAAGAGGACCAACCACTACCCAAGGAGGATGAAAAGAAAGGGGAAGAGGAAAAAGAAACACCCTATATTGCTCCAGCACCATATAAGCCACCTATACCCTCTCCCCAAAGATTGGTTAAGGCTAAAAATGAGAAGCAATTTAGGAAGTTTCTGGATGTTTTGAATAAGTTGTATATAAATGTTCCCTTCACTGAAGCTTTGTCTCAAATGCCATCATATGCTAAGTTTTTGAAAGAAATTTTGTCAAATAAAAGAAAGCTTGATGACAATGAGACAGTAGCTTTGACTGAAGAATGTAGTGCTATAATTCAAAACAAATTGCCCCAAAAGCTCAAGGATCCAGGTAGTTTTTCTATTCCATGTGTTATTGGTGATATGAGTTTTGACCATGCTTTATGTGATCTTGGGGCTAGTGTTAGCCTCATGCCCTTGTCAATTTGCAAAAGGCTTGAGATGGGTGACTTGAAACCCACAAAACTTTCTTTACAATTAGCAGACCGGTCGGTCAAATACCCAATTGGAATATTGGAGGATGTACCTATCAAGGTAGGTGAGTTTTTCATCCCAGCTGATTTTGTTATTTTGGAAATGGAAGAGGATGCAAAAATTCCCCTCATTCTTGGGAGACCTTTCCTTGCTACAGCAGGAGCTGTTATTGATGTTAAAAATGGGAAACTCTCTTTGAATGTGGGTGATGAGAAGGTAGAATTTAATTTACCTAATGCTATGAAATGTCCTTCTCTTGAGAATTCTTGTTGCAGGATAGATTTGATTGACCATTGTGTTAAGGAAAGTTCTCTTGGAAATTTTTCCAATGATGCATTGGAGGACTGTTTGGTAGGGAGTAGTGGGGATGAAAATCAAGAGGTTGTTGCATATGCAAATTTTCTGGATGCCAACCCCTTTTCTTCAAAATTCAAAGTTGAAGAACTCAAGGTTGAACCCAAGGGTGCTCGGTTAGGAGAAGCTCCACAGGTAGAGCTGAAGCCTCTTCCTTCAAATCTAAGGTATGAATTTCTTGGGCCCGATTCTACATTTCCAGTCATTGTGAATGCTAATTTGAATGATAAGGAAACTGAAAAATTGCTTGACATTCTTAGAAAGCATCAAAAATCAATTGGGTACACTATAGATGACATAAAGGGGATTAATCCATATATTTGTATGCATCGAATTCTATTGGAAGATGATTATAAGCCCTCCATTGAACATCAAAGAAGGTTAAATCCTAATATGAAAGAAGTTGTGAAAAAGGAGGTGCTTAAGTTGTTAGATGCAGGGGTAATTTACCCTATTTCAGATAGCAAGTGGGTTAGTCCGGTTCAAGTTATTCCTAAAAAGGGGGGTTTGACTGTTGTTAGAAATGAGAAGGATGAGCAAGTAGCTACTAGGACAGTCACGGGTTGGAGGATGTGTATTGATTATAGGAAGTTAAATAAAGCAACCCGAAAGGACCATTTTTCCCTTCCCTTTATAGACCAAATGTTAGAAAGGTTAGCAAAGCATTCGCATTTTTGTTACTTGGATGGTTATTCTGGTTTTTTTCAAATTCCTATTCATCCTAGTGACCAGGAGAAAACTACTTTTACTTGTCCTTTTGGCACATTTGCCTATAGGAGAATGCCTTTTGGCTTGTGCAATGCTCCTGCTACCTTTCAACATTGTATGATGTCTATATTCTCTGATTTCACTGAAAATATTATGGAAGTGTTCATGGATGATTTCTCTGTGTATGGTTCAACTTTTGATGATTGTTTGACTAATCTTGTCAAAGTGCTTAAGAGATGTGAACAGGTCAATCTTGTCCTTAATTGGGAGAAATGTCACTTCATGGTAAGAGAAGGAATAGTCCTTGGACATTTGGTTTGTAAACGTGGTATTGAGGTAGATAAGGCTAAAATTGAGATTATAGAAAAAATGTCTCCTCCTACTTCTGTTAAAGGAGTGCGGAGTTTCTTGGGACATCTAGTTTTTGGTCGTTTTATAAAGGATTTTTCTAAAATCTCAAAGCCTTTGACTAAATTGCTCCTTAAGGATGTACCTTTTGAGTTTGATGATCTTTGTCATGAGGCATTTTGCAGGTTAAAAGAAGCTTTAATTTCAGCTCCAATTATGCAGCCACCTGATTGGAGTCTTCCATTTGAAGTCATGTGTGATGCAAGCGATTTTGCTGTTGGTGCAGTGTTGGGGCAGAGAAAAGACAAGAAGATTCATGCAATTTAGTATGCAAGTAGAACCTTGGATGAAGCTCAAATCAATTATGCCACAACAGAGAAAGAGTTATTGGCAGTTGTGTTTGCCATTGACAAATTCAGGCCATACTTGGTGGGATCAAAAATAATTGTTTGTTCAGATCATGCAGCCATCAAATACCTATTGAGCAAGAAAGATGCTAAGCCAACGTTGATTCGATGGATACTCTTGCTTCAAGAGTTTGACATCGAAATACGGGACAAAAAGGGGACTGAGAATGTTGTGGCTGATCACCTGTCAAGGTTGAGGCAAGAAGCTAATGAGAAGAGTAAAGATGAGCTGCCCTTTGATGATTCTTTTCCAGATGACCAGCTGTTTGCAATTTCAAAGGTGGAGGTACCATGGTATGCGGACTATGCGAATTACCTTGCATGTGGCATCCTACCCCCAGAATTGAACTACCAACAAAAGAAAAAGTTCTTTTCTGATCTCAAGTTTTATTATTGGGATGAGCCCTTACTCTTTAGGAGAGGTGCAGATGGCATTTTCAGGTGGTGTATTCCAGAAAATGAAGTTGAAAGCATCATATTTCATTGCCACTCTTCTGCATACGGAGGGCATGCTGGCTCTTCTAAAACTGCTGCAAAGATACTTCAAGCAGGCTTTTATTGGCCTACTCTCTTTAAGGATGTACAACAGTTTGTGCTTCAATGTGATCGGTGCCAACGCACTGGCAACATTTCAAGAAGGAATGAGATGCCTCTGAACAACATACTTGAAGTGGAAATTTTTGATGTATGGGGAGTAGATTTCATGGAACCTTTCCCATCATCTCTTGGTAACAAATATATCCTTGTGGCAGTCGATTACGTATCCAAGTGGGTTGAAGCTGTAGCTGCCCCAACAAATGATGCCAGGATAGTGATCAAGCTTTTCAAAAGAACCATCTTTCCTCGGTTTGGAGTGCCAAGAGTTGTGATTAGTGACGGTGGATCTCATTTCATTGCCAAGCAGTTTGAAGCTCTGTTGAAGAAGTTTGGGGTGTCACACAAAATTGTCTTACCATATCACCCTCAAACAAGTGGTCAAGTGGAGGTATCCAACCGAGAAGTCAAAGTCATTCTAGAAAAGACGGTTTCAAGGTCAAGGAAAGATTGGGCATTAAAGCTAGATGATGCACTTTGGGCTTACCGCACAGCCTACAAGACTCCCATCGGAATGACTCCTTTTAAATTAATCTATGGGAAGTCTTGCCATCTACCAGTAGAACTTGAGCATAAAGCCTATTGGGCCATCAAGATGCTTAATTTTGATTTGAAGGCTGCTGGTGAAAGAAGAAAGCTCCAACTTAGTGAGCTTGAAGAGTTAAGATTGGATGCTTATGAGAATGCAAGAATCTACAAGGAGAGAACCAAGAGATGGCATGATAAGCATATCATTAGAAGAGAGTTTAAGGAAGGTGACCTTGTGTTGCTTTTCAATTCTAGACTCAAACTCTTTCCGGGCAAACTTCGGTCTAGGTGGTCCGGGCCATTCCAAATTTGTAAAGTCTTTCCATTTGGAGCTGTGGAAGTTTGGAGTGAAGCTACAGGTGCTTTTAAGGTAAATGGACAGAGATTGAAGCATTATGCAGCTGGAGAACCAATAGAGAAGGGGATGAACTTCACCCTTTAAGCACCACATTGAGCAAAAAGAAAAGGGGTCGAGCTAATGACCATAAACAAGCGCTTCTTGGGAGGCAACCCAAGTTTTTAATTTGTTTCTTTTGTTTCTTTTAACTTTCTTTGTAGGTAGGTGTTGGGTGTGGAAGAATTTGGAGGTTGGCAGTTAAAATTCTGTGGAAAATATGGCCTGGCAGTGTTCTTCATTATGGCCATAATTTGGCCAAACCGTGTGGCCAAAAGAATCTCTCAGAATGAATTACGGCCCCCCAGTAATAACAATTACGGCCGTAATACTCCCAGAGAAAATGAGTTGGAAAAAGTTGAGCAGACCCTGAATTACGGCCTGGCCGTAATTCCAATTACGGCCGTAATTCGGGCAACGTTTTAAAAAAAAGGGGGGGAATGGGAGAAACAGAGGGAATTACGGCCTGGCCGTAATGCGAATTACGGCCGTAATTCGGCCTCTGCGAGCATAAAAATTCCAAATCCCTAATTTTTCTTTCATTCCCTCTTCTCCCACCCGCCTCCTCCTTCTTCTTCCCCCATTTCCTCTTCTTCCTCACTCCCCCAATCTCTCTTAATCTCCCAAATCCTTCCCTCTTTTCACCATTTTTACTAAACCCATTCCAAATCTTTCATCCTCTTTCAAGAATCTCCCTTTCTCTCTTGAAGGATCTCTTTTGAAGGTGCGAATTCGCTTTCATTCTGAAGGTGCGAATTCTCCTTCTCCTTCTCCTCCACAATGGCTACAAAAAGGGCAAGAACAAGCAAGGGTTCAACTTCCAGAGATGGGTCTACCCAAAATCCTAGAAGAACCAGAGGTAATCCTGTTCCTAATCCTTATGGTATTGAATTTAGAGATAATGAACAAAGGAATAGGTATAATATGCTTGTTAAGAGAAAGATTTTGGCAACTAGGTATGTTGATGATAATGCATTACAAACCCTAGGATTGCTTGATGATGTTAGATGGATGTTTGATAGGGTGGGATGGAATTATTTTATGTCTTTGAAATCTCCCACTTATGTGAAGTTAACTTTGGAATTTTTGAGTTCTATTGAAACCCAAGTCATTACTGAGGAGAGAGAGTGAGAAGAGGCGAGGATAGCATTTAGGCTATTTAATAATGAGCATGTTTTGACCTGTCTGAGTTTAATGTTGTGTACCATTTGCACGAGGGGGTGCTAGGAGGTTGTCAAAAATTTCAATGATGATCATTTTTGGATTGCAATCTGCAGTAAGCAGACTTATCGGATGCTTTAGCTAAGTCTTCTAACATTCATAACCCCTGTTTCAAATATGTCCAAAGGCTAATGGCAAATACTTTGTTTGGTAGGGGAAAGTGAGGGAGTGGCTAGGCAACCGAGCTTTTTTATGGGCAATGATAGAAAATTTTGATGTTGATCTTTGGTGCTTATTTGGCAAGGCAACTTGGCCAGTGTTGCTAAAGCTAGCAAGGGGGACATTGTCATTGGTGGATTAATCACCCCCATAGCAATTGCACTTAATTATGCTAATCAAATTTGTGAGCTAGCTAAATTGCAGGGAAACACCAGAATTGATTTAGAAGCTTGTCTAGCAATAAAAATGATGACCAAGCTGAATGATGTTTATCATTTGATACTCCGGATGGTTCAACAATAGCACCGCCAAATCCAATCGTAACCACTTTGTGAGGAATAGAGCCAATTGGAGGTTTGTGGGAGTCATTGATGAACCGGAAGAGCCATACTTGCAACTTCCTCCTCCTCCAGAGCATGACAGTCCATCTTCATCTCATCATCATGAGAATCCTGACTTGAATGTTAAGATGGCAGCCATGGAGGAAGAACAGCAAAGGCAAGGTCATGTTTTGGACAGTATGAATACCATGATGTCAGCTATGTATGGTTGGCATATTTCTCAAGGCCATTTTCCTCCACTGCCATAACTTGAGCTGTGAAAGAAAGGCAGAGAAGAGGCACTACTGATGGTGATCTCAAGATTAGGGGAGTATTGTTTTTCTTTCTCTTATTTTATTTTTTTTCCGTTTCTTTATTTTGTTTTTGCAATTGTCTGCGTCTGTTTGCTGACTTTTATCAATCTTCCCCTGTAAGATCCTTGTTGTGAAATTTTCTTGAATTGGCCTCTCTGGAAATCCTTGTTTTTATGGCACTACTTGGTTAATTGATTGGTATTCAGTGAGCACTTGTGAATCTTGAAAGCTTTACTGCTTGTTGGGGCCACACACACACACAACTTAGATGGGTTTTGGCATTAGGATAGTTGGGAAGAACCTTACTTTGATATCTAATTATTGGTTCCTTTGGTGACACTCACTGCATATTGGTTACTGGAGAAATGTCTGTGTTGAGCTAGAAAAAAAAAAGAGTGGGGTTTGTTAAAAAGAAAAGAATAAATGCTAGAAAAAAAAAGAATAGAAAAATTAGCTCAACACCCCTTTGAGGTCATAGGTTACTAGGGAAATACTCTTTGTACCCTTTTGAGACTGATTGGCTACTGGGAAACAAAGGCACTCCTTTGAGACCAAGTGTGGCAATTGCTTTGTTTGCATATGAGTGCAGGACCCAAGCAAAAGTGCTGGGAATCTAAGCTTAAAAATAAAAAGATCAGAATAATAATTTAGGTCTCACTCAATGTTCTGATGCCTTAAACCATCTGATAATGCTATGCACTAGGTTCCAATAAGTGGTGTGTTGAAATTGTGCAAATTGTGTCATTGGATATCATCAAAGAACTTTGATATGGTGTGGTTAAAACAAGGCATTTCCAAGTCTGGCCATTTGTTGGGATTTGCTTGAGGACAAGCAAAGATCTAAGCATGGGGGAGTTTGATAAGTTATAATTTATCTAGTTTTTACCTTGCTTTAATAGGTTTTATTAGTGGTTTATCTTTATTTATGTTTTATTTTTATTACCTTTTGGTTTATATTTTAATTTGTAGGAAAAGGAGTTGAAGAGTTGATGAATTTGATGCAAACAGAGAGAATTACGGCCCCCCAGTGTTTTCCAACATGGCCGTAATTCGTGGCTACGTGAGCTGAAAGTCACAGTTTGAAGATTATGGCCCCCCAGTGTTGCGCATTATGGCCATGTTTATGGCAGATTTTGTAACAACTCAAACTTAAAGGCTGAAACCATTGGGCAGTTTTAGAGGGGTTTTAAAGGGATATAATGACACTTGAATGGGGTAGAATTAGGCTATAAATAGAGGCTTTCAGACCACAAAAGAGCATGATCTTCCTCTCCATCTTTCTTAGCTAAATTTGTGTTCTTTAGTGCTTTTTCTTCATGTATGTTCAAGCAACTTTCTATGGCTTTAAGTTTTGAATGAATTTCATTTTCTATTACCTTCTAATCTTCATCTTTTACTTATTCAAGTTCTGAATGTTTAATTTACATTGTCTTATTTACATTCCAATCATGTGTGAGTAGTTTTTTTTTTGGGATTGATTATATTCCAATGATGAATTATTGTTAAGTCTAATTTTCTTTCCTTAGATGTTATGAGCATTGTTTCATTCTTAATTTAATCTTGAGTTTTATTTTCTCTGCAATCATAACTAATATGATTGTATGAATCCTAAATATCTTATTAAGCACTGAAAGGTGAAAATTCGATATTGGAATCACAAGATTAAACAAGGGGATCAATTCATGAAAATAGAATTGGTTTCCTTGAGGCTTATAAATAATTGTTCTTAATGAGTTTTGTCATTCTTTCTATAATGAAAATAGGTAGATTTTATGGTCTAAAACATGTTATTGTACTTTGAAAGAAGACAATAATCACATTTGATTATTTGGCCTTTAAGATTCCATTGTTCATACTCATAGGAAAGTGATGAAGAATTAGCTTAAGAGTAATTTTTATTTGGAAGAACATCAATCCCAAGAGCCTTTTATTTTCTAGATTAAACTCATTTTATTTTCCAGCAACAACAATACCATTCTAATTTATTCCTTTAGCTAATCATCTTAGTGAGAGAAATTGGTACTCAATTCTAAGTCATTGTGGGAACGATAGTTTACTACGCGATAAAACCGTGCACTTGCGGGCCTATCAACAAACATCAGTGTACAAAAAAAAGGATAAAAAACATCTCATGTGGCAAAAAAATATCATTTACCATTTTTCTTTTAAAAAAAAATGAATTTTTTGATCGAACCGCGGTTCCCGGTTTTCCAGTCCGGTTCCCAGTTTTTGCCCGGTTTCCCGGTTCGATCCCCAGTTTTCATACAAAGCGGTTTCCAAGTTCGTTTGGATCGGATAGGGGTCCAGTTCCCAGTTCAATCGGTTGGACCGCTCGATCCGGTCTGGTTTTGATAACACAGATAAATATACCTTTCAACACTTGTTTATTATTTTTATTCTCTCTCATCCTGTATTACATTATTCCAAAGCAACATTCAGACCTACTCTGTTTGTGTATGATGTCCAATTTAGATGTCAAAAAATCATTGCTAATATATAATTTGGAAGAGAGAATATGGCATGTGAAAGTTAAAGAAAATTAAAAAATGCGATGTGGTAATAAGAGAAAAATAGGGAAAACATAAGAAGAGGAGGGTTGAATTCAGTTTTTTTTTTTTTTTTGCTCAATAATTTCTATTATAAACTTTAGCTTTTGTTGTGATGTATGGGTTGGATCTCTTTCGAGGCCTAATATTTGGATTGGAAAATGCTGAATATAGCGAAAGGAAGATCGTGAAATAACACGAATGAGCCAACTGTCACCGCACTTGCCGATTTTGCTTCAATTTTGCATTAATCTGCACAATTTCCATCTTATCTACTGTTACCTCCGACATTTGTTTATCAATTTCCCAAATAGAAACAAGTTCCAAGTATTAGCAAACAAATCCTTCCTGATACTTCTTCTTAAGCTCTCTGTAGCATGGTCAAGCTTTCTTCCCTTTCAAAATCTGATATCTGATTCAAGTACCAACTTTTCGGTGAGGACCTCGACAGCTTGATCTGCACCGCCAACATGGAAGTGATGGCGAATAGATGGTGCTGCTGGTAGTGAGACTCGGTGAATAATGGGGAGCAATGGATTCTACAATTTTCATTCATAACTTTATCCTTCCTAATAATTATAATCAAATGGTAGGAGGTAACAGACGATAAGATGCGCAGCAATGGTGGTCAGAGGTAATCTTTATAAAGTTATGAATGAAAATTGAAAATTGCGGAGCGAAGCAATGGAGGTGCGCAGAATTCGTGAAGTTCGTGAATATTTACTCTCGTGATAAATAGCATTACTCGTTAGGATTAGACCCATTTGTCAAAAAAAAAAAAAAGATTAGAGCCACGAGAGACAACAAGCCTAAGAATGGTCAACGGGGTTAAAAGATGGCTTCTCTTTATTCGGTATTTTTTTTTTTTTATAGGAAGGTTAAGAGAGGAGAAAACCGATAACTATAATCTCTACAAGGCGATGTTATTATATATATATCCCATTTTTTAAAAAGCAATCCTCGTATATTAGACTTTATTAAAATTAATTTGTCTTAAAATATTCTTTACAAGTTATTTACCAAAAAATGAGGGATAATATACTTCTTTTAAATTTAACTTGTAAAAATATTTATTTTATATCAAATAAAAAATAAATGGCCAAAAAATGGGTAAAGATTGTTTCACATGTAGGAGAAGTATAGAGAAAAGGGGGGAGAGAGAGAGAGAGATGCGACCAAAAAAGAAGATATAAATAAAAATTGTGAAAAAATATTCAAAAGTTATGTATGTCCCCGTTTGGAAAAACAACTTAAATAAGTGTTTATTAATAAACTATTTCTATAATAAAAGATAAATAAAGTCAAATTGTTTTCATATAAACTATAAGTTATTTTCTTAAGTTATCCTAATGAGCTTATAAAAATAAATCGAAAACAGCTCATGAATATGTCTGTCATAAACAGTTTTCATAAGTTTTCTTAAATAGTTTGACAAGTGCTTGTACCCGTCGATAAACTTAAATAAGTTGTTTCTAATTCTATCCAAACAGATCCACGTTAGGCTGAACAACACATTCATATTTGTTCTCTCTGTTTTTCCTTTCATATCTCACTCTCTTTCTTCCTTTGTTCCTCCACCAATTCTTCTTTTCTTACCTAATTAAGAAGAAACAAACAAAACTCACGAAGATACTTGAAGGGCTAAAAAAAAAAATACATTAGTTATACTATAAATTAAAATATGCAACAGTAAGTTGTTGTACAATTAAAATAGGGCGATGTGGGCTAAAAAAATTATATTAATTATATTATAAATTAAAATATGCAACAGTAAATTGTTGTGCAATTAAAATAGGGCGATGTTTACATTTACGCGTCAACACAATTTTGAGTAAAACCCGCGTTTACTATTTTATGTTCCCATGTGAACAATGTTATTGATTGATGTAATCTAAGGAAGATTCTTAAATACTTCTTCCATATGAACGGCAAAAAATATGTAAAAAAAATATTAATTAATTATAAAAAATTACAGACATTCGGTAGAGATTAATTAGGTGAACATGTTTTCCTCTATAAAAGGAATCCATGACCCACGTTACTTAGTGCCACTCCCAGAAAACAGCATCTACCATCTTATAGACTCCATTGCTTGCTCCTTCCTAGCTAGCCTTAATTTCTCATCCACCAATTCTCTTTTTCTAACCTAATTTATTAACAAGCTAGGACAAACAGAACCTTTAATAAGAAATTATGCCTGCCTACACTTCATTATCATCGGTCTCCGGCGAAACCGTGTGCGTCACTGGTGCCGGCGGGTTCATAGCTTCTTGGCTTGTTAAACTTCTGTTGGAGAAAGGCTACACTGTTAGAGGAACCGTGCGAAACCCAGGCATGCATGTTATCATTGCTCTATGTTACATAAATTTGGGTTACTTTTTTGTGAAAAAAAAAGGGTGGGGTGTAGGGAGATTTTTGTTTATTAATACGGGGAGGAAATGCACTTAAGCCATATAAACAAATATTTTTCGGAGATTTAAACACAATTTTTTAAGATTACAAGGCTAGACAGCCGCAACTGTACTAGCCTCCTGAAATTACATTTGGTTTATTTATTTAATGTTTTTTATAGCTTAAATTTAAGTTATTTATTTCTAACGTGGGTATGCGTGGATTTTGGTTCTCATTAGAGGATTCAAAGAATAGTCACTTGAAAGAGTTGGAAGGAGCCAAAGAGAGGCTAACTCTGCATAAGGTTGATCTCCTTGATCTTCATTCTATCAAATCTGTTGTTCAAGGTTGCCATGGTCTATTCCACACGGCATCTCCTCTCACTGACAACCCAGTGAGCTCTCTCTCTCCCTTTTAATAATTTCTTATCTTGTTTAGATCGAGAGAAAGTAAAATAAAAGGGAAGGTTATTTTGGATAAATTTTCTAACAAATATTAATATATATTAATATTGTATAGTCACATGGTTCATTACTCGTGCATGATAGAAACATATTCAACACAAATAGTAACTGAGTTGAATCCCCTTTTGTGGCACTCAGGAAGAGATGTTGGAGCCAGCAGTGAACGGAACCAAGAACGTGATTATGGCAGCCGTAGAAGCAAAAGTGCGACGCGTGGTGTTCACATCAACAATTGGCACAGTCTATATGGACCCCAATACGAGTAGGGATGTTGTGGTTGATGAGTCGTTCTGGAGTGATTTGGAGTACTGCAAGAACACCAAGGTTTGATTAATCTACTCCGTTAGCTATTAATTAATATTCAACGACTTAAATAGTATGGAAATACAATAAAGTGCATGTGAATTCTATGTGACCTTTTCGGTAAACTTAAGGGCTAGCTTTTGATACAAATATAGTCACATGTCAAACTGGTATGCTCCAAATGGGAATTTGAATCAAGGTTTTAAATTGTGGACATGTCATGATTCTTAATATTGTAAAAAAAAAGGCTGATATATATGATCATAATTATGATTGCATAGACCAGACACAGCAAAAGTGTATGGTTACACATGACAAAAGTGCAGAAACTCCAAGGGGTTGGCCTAGTGGAACATGACATGATTTGTATCCGATATGACGCGGGTTCGAGTCCCCACTAGTCACCTTGGGGTGAGGTAAATGTAATTACCTTCGTAAGTGCTCAAAGAGCCCGGAGGTCTTCCCTGCCTTGGACTGGGGCGCCATCCCCTCTCCCTAAATTTTCCTTATAAAAAAAAAAGTTTATGGTTAGGCGAACTCTTGCTTTAAGCCCCCTGCCCACCCTACTAACCCCTACATAGCCTATTAATTTTATGATATCACCTCCATTTTAATATGTATCAAAAATTACACATATATGAGTGTCCACTCCCATGATTTGTTCACTTTGCAATGGCGGAGCTTAGTGATGACAACGGGGAGCCGTGGCTCCCCCAAGCATCCTAAATTTTTTTCATATATACACATAGCGTGCAAGTAGTGTTCGCGAAAATTAGCGCGGCACAGCAGTAAATCCAGTATGTGGCATCTCCAGTACGTGGGATCGAGTCTTAGCGAAGGCAGTTTAATCATTTTTCATGCTGAATATGTTCTTTTTTTCGCAAAAATGACTCAAAATTATGCGTTAGTTGAGATTCGAACCAGGTACATGAGGGTAAAAAATGTCGCAAGCGAAACCACTACACTGCTAACAATATACATAGTATTTGCGAAATAATAATATATATAGTTAATTAATAGTTGGCTCCCTCACATATTTATGTGAAGCTCCGCCACTGCTCTGTGGTCTCACTTTACATTGGGTCGGTTCATACAGAGACGCCAAAAACGTTAACATGATGATCACAATTGTGGTTGCAAACCATTTTTTGGAACCTTGCATTAACCGAGAATATTATAAATATTAGGTGATGAATGGTTAATTTTTATTAATATTGAGAGTTCATTTGCAGAACTGGTATTGCTATGCGAAGACCATGGCAGAACAAGCTGCATGGAATATATCAAAAGAGAATGGGGTTGACTTGGTTGTTGTGAACCCAGTTGTGGTTCTTGGACCATTACTACAACCAACCATTAATGCTAGTACAATCCACATCCTCAAGTACCTTACTGGCTCTGCTAAGACTTATGTGAATGCCACTCAGGCTTATGTAAATGTGAAAGATGTGGCATTAGCCCACATTCTTGTTTATGAGACACCTTCTGCTTCAGGTAGATACATATGTGCAGAAAGTTCACTGCACCGTGGTGAGGTTGTTGAAATTCTGGCCAAGTATTTCCCTGAGTACCCTCTTCCTACAAAGTAAGTGTTTGTTGTTATTTCTACTTATCTATTATTCTTGTGATTAGTGTACATAATCCAAAGAATTAAAACCATATAAAATTAAGTGGAGATTTTCATAGATTGTGGAACACAAAACCAAAATATTGGTAATTAGAACATGAATTTAATTACTATGCACTTTTAGTGTAAAAATATTTTGCACCGACATTCAATAATATGTTGCCACCTTATTTAATGAGTTTTAAAACACATGAGATGTCATACTCATTAAATGACATGACAACACAAAATTGGATTTATGTGTAATATATTTTTACATTGATAGTGAGTACAAATTAAATTTTTAGAACATTTAGAGACGAAGTACATACTTGATCGAATTTGTCTTTTCTCACCATTGTCCATCTAATCTTGAAAGAATTTTTTTTTTATTATGTGTCTCAAGTGATATTTTCTTTCCCCTCCTTTATAGAGGAAATCAAACTACCAGAAGCCTTTTTTTTTTTTTTGACCTTTTCCATCCACCGTTTTTCCTTCCATCAACATTGTACTGTTACTTTAAAAAAATTGGCTAGAGATGCTGTTCTTCAATGCCATGTAAACTTTTTTTTTTTTTTGAAAAAACAATTGAATAATATAACAAATAATATAAATTATTTAATCTAGGTGACATGTCGTGACTGGAAAACAACACAGTTATAAAAATAGCTAAGTTCCTGGCAAAAAAACAAAATAGCGTACGCTGTGGAGATAAATGCGGAAAGCTTGGCCTGTAGGTATACCAACTTTGACTTCTTTAGTGTATTATTCCAACTTCTTCTACCTCTGCAGAGTCGAGTCAAGTTGAATCTAAGCCTATTTTTTTTGTTTTTTGTTTTTTTTGATAAAGTACAAGTCAATATTTTTATAGGTTAAAAGCGAGTGGAGGGAGCGTTTAACTTCACCAAACCTTTGTATTGTCACACACTTTAGACATTGTCATTTTTTTTTTTGACAATTCTTTTGACTTTGTCCAGAGAGCTAATGATCTGTTTTTGTTTTACCTACATCTATAACTTAATTAATATATGGGCATGCTTAATCGATCACCCATTATTAAAAGTTTTACTATATTGTTATATAACAAAATTCAACTGAAGAATGGGTAAAGTAGAGTGTCCTGCTATGTTAATTTGCTTAGAATAACATATTATATATTATTGGGAAACCCACTAGGCAAAACCAAAACAGAACCAAATTATCACTCTTTTAATTATAAAAAATGTTAAGTTAGGGTACCTTGTTTCTTTTGCAGCCAAATGTGAAAAGAATTATAGAATTCCTCCAGAATCTTTCATGTCCATGATAAGTTAAATCAAACTTATTGTTAGTCTTCGAATGCAGAGGACTATTTTTTATTTTTTGAATGGCTTCGAATGTAGAGGACTGATCAAGAGGTCAGGGAATGCCACCCACCAACCCTTGAATTTTCGGTTTGAGTGTGTAACTTCTTATTTAATATATTAAAAATATTATCCCAAAAAGATAGTTATAATAAATTATGTCGTTATGTTAATTTCATTTGTTCATGTAAGAATTATATTATTCAAATTCTTGATATGAATTTTTTACCTAGAAAAAATTCTTGATTTGACTTTTTTTGCCTCAAAGTTTTAAAAAAAAAAAACTTATTTGAAGAATGAATTGGTGTATCATAGAGAGGAATTTATTGGTAGAAAAAGAAAGAAACTATTAGTCTTTGTCCCCTTAAAGAAATAGTAGTATTTGTTGTCTCTGCCCATTCCCTATTTAAATGTAGGTTCCCCATATATTTTACATTGTTTTGACTTTTGGAAAAAATTATATGGGACCGATAGAAAGTCAAAAAAGGTGTTTCTCAATTCCCACCCACAACAACAACAACAACAAAATGTCGGTGCCTTAAGTGTTTGTTGCTTTCAATGGAATAATTTGGGTCTGAGAAGTGTGAATGCTTTACTTTAGAGATTCGAACTAAGCATAGTATTTTACCTTTGCAGATGTTCAGATGAAAAGAACCCAAGAGTGAAACCCTACGTATTTTCAAATCAAAAGTTGAAAGCCTTGGGAATGGAATTCATCCCTGCGAAGCAGTGTTTATATGACACCGTAATGAGCCTACAGGAGAAAGGACACCTTCCAGTCAAGCAAGAAGACTCTGTTTAAGTTAAATTGGATGCTATATTCTTGTAGAGTTAAATCGCTATTAGATTTTCCAGTGAGTAAAAGATGAGGTTGATAATAATTGCTTTTTTTTCCTTTTCATATTTTCAATTGGGTTTCTTAGTAGTTTTTCTTTATTTTTTTTTTGTTTGGAAAAGTTTATCTATATCTATCTACAAGTGATTACATTCTCAATCTTTTATCAATTCACCTTTTCAAATTAAATTTCTTACGATCCCTACAATCCAATCCATCCATCTACACCTACACTTGTAATTCTTAATTTTTTTTTTAATAATCTTTTGTTTTAGGCAAAAGAAATAAGAGGGGCCTCGTTAAAACCTTCTGATGTAATTTTTTTTTAAATAATCAAAAAAAAGGATTATTAATGAATAAGAAAGCCTTAAGCACAAGAGGTGCCTAAGTTTACCAAATACAAAATTTGCTGTTGTCATAGCTGTATTACATATATTATGCATTTTGGCACCTAAAATGAACCACACTTATATAGACACGTTACCCCCAGTTTCCACCAATCTAATACAGATACGCCCAACCTTCCCTCTAATACAAACGCTCTACTCCCGCCCTTGAATACAGACAGAACCGTAACACAGTCCAAAAACACAGCTCATTTCAGCAGAGTAGTTTTCTGTTTATGTTGTAAACATCCCATTGGATTAGAGCACTACGCAGGGAAAGTGATTACAGAGTTACACCCTCTTCTATATGAGAACCAACACCAGGATAGGACTTTAATTTGGTTGATGATAACCTCAAAATCTGCTACAACCCCTTCAAAGAGAATTCTATTTCGCATACACCGTATTAACCAAGTAGTAGCCACTTCACTCTTTTATAGAATTTTCCTTTTATACTTTGCACCGTGTTGTACAAAGTGGGTGACCCCATCACATGGGTATACACCATCCAATCCCATCCATGCATATATTGTACACCATACTTTGTAAGAGAATGAACAAGCAAAAAAATAAATGCCTACAATCCTCTCTTTTATCAAAGCAAAATACACAAGAAAAATCATGATTTGAAGTAAGGACTCCTCTTACTCTCAATGCTTCCCTTGTTGCCAGCCTATGTTGGAGTAGTCTCCATGCAAATATCTGAACTTTGGATGAAACATCAGTTTTCCATATTTTCTCGGCAACTCCACATATGGCCTATTGCACACTCTGTGTTTTAGCTTGAGAAATCAAATGATTGTAGCAAGACTTTCCAGTGAAGACTTTCATAGTTTCTAGTGGCCAAACCCATGCATTGGCTACCTCTTTATTTACTAATACGCCAGCAAGCACTCACTCTGTTGCGACTTAGACAAGTAGACATGATTGTAACTCATAATAGAATGAAGTATATTTAAGACTCCGAATGTCAAATCCACAGGGATTGCGCAAGTACTAACGTAATAAAGATCCTAAGTTATTTAGATGAACGAAAATTATGATTTTAAGAACGTAAACAATCAAATTGAAATAAGACAAAGATAAGGAAATTTGCAAGAATGGGGTAAAGTCAATTATGGGAAGCCTATAGTTAGTTCTTGAATTTACTAGTTAATTACTACGAGCTATATTTCCTGGTTGAAAGCTAATCTCTCACTCTAATAATTAATACCCAATGATCATGCAATATTAACAGTCTTCTCACAAACTAATATCCCCAATGATCATGCAAGATAAATAGAAGGAAAAACATTACGCAACAGTGTAATTGTTAATTCAATAACTGATTAAAAAGAAGCAATTATACTTGATCCGACATAATTAACGGTTCAATTATTCGTAGAGTTCCGTTAATTAATTGTGGCATGATCGCCTCCAATTAAATTAACTTATTAAAGGGTGATCAAACCTTATAGGATTAAGCATGGTAAGAATAATATAATCAACAGGATAATAGGAAACTCATATAATTAACTAAATAAATGTCAAAAACATGGTAAAGAATCCTCCATCACCCCTAGTGATGGATTTAGCTACTTATGGTAAGTGAAAATAGCATACAATCACATGAAAAACAATAAAAACCCATAATAGATAGAATTAAGTCTAAACCGGGATACCCTTTCGGCATGGCAACGGTCTTAAGCACGTTCTTCATGATCCTCACGAGCTCCGGTGGCAAAATAGGATTGGGTAAGAGGTTGCAAGGTTCCAGGATCAAAAGTCTTGAAAAGAGGACTAAGAATGCCTATTTATAGACTTGGCAGCGCACTAGGTACAGCCTACTGGCTTTGTACATGGCCGTACAGTACTTTAGTTGCGACACTGGCTCGTACTTGTGCATTCTATGCAGTTTGACAGAATTTGGGTACGGCCGTACAAGACTTTTTCTTCAACGCAGTCTGTACTGACCATGAGATATGCTCCTACTGTTGTGCTTGATTAGGTACGGTCGTACTGACTATATGTCAAGCCGTACTGCATGTCCAAAAATGCCAAAAATATCCAAATCTTGCCAGTCTTTAGTCCGTTTGGGCCTTTTTCAATCCAAGTGTTGTCTTTGTGATAATTCTACAAAATGGGACATAAATGAGTACTTTGATAATTTGAATGGCACAAATTGAAATGATTTAATACTCAAAATACCCCATAAAAATAGACAAAATTGGGGCTTATCACACTTCCTCCAGCTTCTTGAAACTCTCCTCCTCCCACATAAAAAACTGTCGCCGCCACCTAAAATCCCAATTCTATTTGTCATCTATCCATTGCCCCATTTCAGCAATTGCTAACTCCTTATTCACTGAGATCTGAAATAGTCTAGGGAAAATATATTTTAATGGAGCCGGCCCGACCCTCTTATCATGCCAAAATCTGAATTCTTCACCTGAACCATGTTTACATTTTATAAGACCCGAGAACCAGATGGGCAGCCCTCAACCGCTACATTCAAGAGCCTCAAATCTCTCCACCAAATTGAATCTTTATTATTTATCACTATTTCAACATTTTGAAGGAAGCACCTATTAATGGATCCATATTGATAAACCAACAATCTATACCAAATTGTATTCTTGTCCACCAAACACCTACACACCAATTTTGACAACAATGATAAATTAAATAATTCTAAATCTTTTACCCCCAACCCTCCGGACTTCTTTAGTAAACACACCTTGTCCCAGCTCACCCAATTAATTTTACTCTCCAACCCTCCTCCCCATAGAAATTTCTCTGAATTTTTACCATCATCTTCAACACTTTTTTGGTGCCTTGTAAAAAGAGAAAAGATACAAAGGTATGGCAGATAAAGCATAATTTATTATAAGCGTTACTCTACCTCTGGTTGACATATTCTTCCCTTTCCATGTGGATAGCCGCCTCTTCATTGTTTCAATCACCGGAGTCCAAGTAGAGCACCTCCTCAGATTTATGCCAATTGGAATGCCTAAGAATTTGAATGGCAAGCTCCCTAGACTACAAGATAGAAAATTTGACGCTGCCACCAAAAATTCTTCCTGTAGATTCAGCCCGATGATATTGCTCTTCGCAAAATTTACTCGCAGACCTGATACAAGCTCGAACCCTCTCAAAATGGCTTTTAAACTCCATAAATTGTCCCAAGTCCCATCACACAACAAGATTGTGTCATCAGCAAATTGAAGAATAGGAAAGGAAATCTCCGAACTTACAGAATATCCCTTGAACCCTCCAACCTTAACCGCTTTGCCTACCAATCCCGCTAGGCCTTCGGCGACAATTAAAAATAAGAAAGGCGCTACCAATCTTTCTTTGCCACGAATTCCTCGGTGGGATTCCCAATTACCAGAACTGACACCAAATTAGAATAAATGCAAGCCTTCATCCACTTTCTCCATAGCTGCCCGAATCCTATCCTTGTCATCATGTAATCAAGATAACTCCAATTTTTCAAAATCAACTTTCAAAAAAATTGCAATTATCTTTCCTCCTATTTGCCAAATCTATAATCTCGTTAAAAACTAAAACCCCTCCTAAAATATGTCTTTTAGGGAGAAATGCATTCTGAAATGACGAGATCACTCTTCCCAATGTCCTTTTCAGTCTTTCGGCCAACACTTAGCTAAAATTTTGTATAAGCTTATGATGAGTGAGATAGGTCTATATTCCGACATGGATTGTGGGTTGTCTTTCTTGGGAATCAATGCCAAGAAAGAGGAAGTAATTGCCTTGGGTAGCCTTGCATTCATGTGGAACTCATGTGCAAATGCAAGCACCTCCGATTTCAACAAATCCCAACAAGATTTTATAAAATTAAAGTTAAATCCGTCGGGTCCTGGACATTTGTTACCGTCGCAATTCCACACCGCTTCTTTGATTTCCTCCACTGTCGTGAGAATGCTATTGTCTTCCTCGGTTAGCTGCTGAAATTCAATGCCATCCAACCCCGGTCTTACAAAATATAATTCACTGAAACATTCTCAAAATGTCTTTTGACCTCATTCTTTATCTCCTTCACTCCATCAATCCATCCTCCACTTACTTTTAAGGCAACCATCTGGTTTTTTCTCCTGTTGGCTTTCATGCTTGCATGAAAATACTTAGAACTTGAGTCCCCATCCTTGATCCATCTTGCTCTAGACTTTTGTGCTAGCAAACTTTCCTTTGCTCTAATTTGTTGCCAAAATTAAGCTGATAATATTTTCCTACGTTCGGTATCAGTGACTTATCCCCTATTGCCAACTCATCCCACCTATTTATTTCACGAACTATGTTATCAATATTTAAATCTAGCATTCCGTACACTTCCTTATTCCACCATTTCAACTACCCTTTTAATAACTTCAGTTTCTCTTTCAACACATGTGCCTTCCACCCCTCCATTTGGAAAGTTTTCCAACATTCTTCCACAAAGGGCTTAAATTCAGCCAACAATTATTAAATCTGAATGGTTCCGCTCCCCAGTTTCCATTTTAGCACACCAACCAAACATGACATTAATCAAAGATATCCCTATCACCGATCCATTGAGCTAAAATTTTCCATTCCTCAACTGCTCCTTCTGTCAACAGAACTCTGTCAATTCTACTCATAGAATTTCCATCCGAATTGAATCAAGTATATTTTTTCCTAACACCGGCAAATCAATTAACCCCATATGTTCAATGAACTCTTTGAATTCTCTTATTTCCTGCTGATATCCCAGCACCGTAATTTATTTTCTTTCCCTCCGAGACGTAACTGCGTTGAAGTCCCCTGCTATACACCACTGTAATTATTTTAATGTTTACCTGCTGAGATCCCTGCACTGTAATTATTTTAATGTTTACCTTTATATTCCATCGTTTATGTGAATCGAAAAATTTTTTTATCTTAGTTTTTACCTTCTCAATCTTTTACCAATTTACTTTTTCAATCTTATTGATTCTTGCAGTCTAGTCGATCCATCTACCTTAAAATTCTATCTTAGCCGATCTTAAGAAATAAATAAGTAGGATTAAGTCAGCATTGAGTTACTTGAGTAATATATATGAGATCATAGATTTAAACTTCATAGGTGGTCCATAATATATCACTTTCTTAATTATTCAATTTGGATCGTTAGATTTCGCAAGTCCCGTAGATTTTACGCTGTGCCATCGACATCTAAACTTTTCATCTTTCTTTCCCTTTAGTTTCCCCTCTCCTCCTTCTCCATCTCTCCAGCACAGACGTTATTGACGAACAATGGAGGTACGATATGGCCCTCTTCAGATTCCATCACCGGCTTTCTGCCATGGGTCATCTTTAGTCATCGGAACCGCAACACAAAGCTCCTTGTGCCATCCAAGGCCGCTTCCAACTGCAAAAGGTGTGAAGATCCTCTGCCTCACCAGATCTACCGGCCATACCCATCATTATCGCATGACGATTTTGTCTCTGCTCCTTCATGATTAAGCGCGACAAAACTCCCTGAACTTGGACACAAAAGACAAACTGCCAGTAGCACAAAGCAAGAAATATCAAAAGACAGAAAGAGAAAGGGGTTAAAGGGGCGCAAATCACCATCATACCACCACACCTGTTAGCAAGTTGGGCTCGTTTGGGCCTAAGAGGGAGATTAAAAAGCCTGTGTGGCTGAAAGACTTTATTCAGTAATGGGCTCATCAATTATGTTATCTTTTTATTAGCCTTTATTTGCTTTGTAGAGGATGTTGCCACTTGTATGGTCACCATTCATTAGGTCATGAGCACTACTACTATTTAAGTGTACTGTTTCCAGAATGTAGGTATGAAAAAACCTGAATGTTATTTCTTTTCTTCTTCCTTTATTTTGTTAAACCCTAGCAGAACTTTAGTTTATCTTTTAGCTCTCTTAGAAGGAATATCACAACCTATCAATTGGTGCTTTCATTGCTCCTACTCCATGCCTCCCAAGCCAACATCCAAGGATCTGGAGGAATTAAACCACCAACTGGGCGCCATGCAGACCCAGATGGACAACCAGCAAATGATTCAAGACAGTAGACATGAGACACTAACAGCTATGATGGCTGGTATTGCAGATCGATTAACAGCCATGGGTCCCAACCCTCAACCCACCATAGTTTCTTCAGCAGGTATTCCTCAAAACCCATCTTCCCCAGAATTTCCCCCTGGTTTTGAACCCCCCAGCTCAAACACTGCTGCCATTACACTTCCCCTATCCATACATACCCCTAGTCCCAGCATGAGTAGACCCCCACCTTACCCACCTCCATTTCCACAATTTCCCACTACCCAGACCTCCACTCCAAACGTCACAGCCCACTACAACAACTATTCCCCATTTTTTCCACCACCTTTCCCCATTTTCATACAGCCTCACCCCACACCAACCACATTCCGGGTCCTCAACCTAATTTTTTCCCTCCCATGTTCCAACCCAACGCCCAGAACCCATCTAACCACTCCAACAATAATTTCCCAACCTTCTTTACACCAAATTTTCCAAACCTAAACTTTACCTCACCAACCATGAGAACACCTAAACTTGAATTATTAGCCTTTGATGGGTCAGAACCTCTTGATTGGGTTTTTCAGGCTGAACAATTTTTTCAATTTTACCAAATATCCGTAGAACAAAGGTTACATTATGCCGCTTTATATGAAAGGGATGGTCTTAGTTGGTTCAAATGGATGTTTGACAACAACCAACTCATCGATTGGTTCTCTTTTCTTGGGCTCTGGAATTACGTTTTGGTCCCTACCTATGAGAACCACCAAGTGAATTGTTCAAACTGAAACAACAAGTGGAGTGTTTGAATATCGTGCTAAATTTGAGAAACTATGCAATAGAGTTTTCGGACTATCTCCTGAAGCCATTCTCAATTGTTACATCTCTGGCCTAATTCCTGAAATTAAGAATGAGATATCCCTCCATCGGCCACCAACCATTTCACATGCAATTGGCCTTTCCAAATTCATCGAAGCCAAATTCAAAGATTGAAACAAAAATTTTCAAGAAGTTTCCCAACCCAAGCTCTACCCCAAATTTCCTCAACCCTCGTCCTAATTACAATACCCAATCCACCCTAACTACCAAGCCTACCACCACAACCCAATCCAACCCGCCACAACCATCCTTCAAACAATCAGCACCTAACCCTCAACCTTTCCCCATTAAGCGCCTTAACCAAGCCCAAATACAAGAGCGGAGAGCTCAAGGCCTATGTTACAATTGTGATGAAAAGTTCATTCCCGGTCACAGATGCACCACAAGTCGTTTTCTACTTCTGTTGGAGGATGATTCTAGTGAACCAGAAATTGATGTACAACCTATTGAACAAACCACTGAAGAATTTCCCCAACCTTGTGACCCAGAGGAGATCCATTTCCAACTATCTACCCAGGCCCTAACTGGCCAACTATCTCCAAAAACACTCAAGTTTAAAGGCTTGATTGGTGGACTACCTGTCATGGTCCTAATTGATACAGGAAGTACCCACAATATTATGCAACCCAGAATTGCTGATCACCTACATCTCCCATCTACACCAGTTCCACATTTTTCAGTTATGGTAGGAAATGGCTCTCACCTAAGATGCACAGGTCTGTGTCCTCAAGTCCCCATTACCATGCAAAATCATTTTTTCTGCATTCCCTTTTATCTTCTACCTATTGAAGGAGCTGATGTAGTCTTAGGCATTGAATGGCTACGAACTTTGGGGCCAATAAAAGCAGATTTTGATATCCCATCCATTACATTCAACCACAATCTCTCATCCATCACCCTAACAGGGGACACAACCACCATGCCCACACAAACTACCTACCACCAATTATGCCAACTCATACACACTGATTCTGTTGCATCCCTTCACCTATTATCATTTCAACCCTCTGACCAACACAAAGACAACCCAACTTTGCAACAGAACAAATTCCAAACCTACCACCGTAAATTCAAACCTTATTGCTATCATACCCCAATGTCTTCCAAGCCCTCATGGCCTACCTCCTTCAAGACCTCATGACCACCACATACCCTCATTCCTAACACTACCCCTATTAATGTCAAACCTTACCGTTACCCTCACTCTCAAAAAGAAGCCATGACCACACTAATTCATGAGATGCTTCAAGAGGGCATCATTGTTCCCAGCAAAAGCCCCTACTCTTCCCCAGTTCTCCTAGTTCGCAAAAAAGATGGCACTTGGCGATTTTATGGACTAATGAGCACTAAATGTCGTTACCATCAAGGATAGGTTTCTATTCCGACTATTGATGAGTTATTAGATGAATTGGGTTCGCATCGTGTTTACCAAAATTGATTTACGCTCAGGTTACCATCAAATTAAAATTGTTAGGAAGACACACACAAAAGCGACTTTCAGACAATTGACGGCCACTATGAGTTCTTAGTTATGCCTTTTGGTTAACTAACGCACCATCTACCTTCCAATCAGCTATGAACGACCTACTTCGCCCTTATTTAAGGCGGTTTGTCTTGGTTTTCTTTGATGATATTCTTATTTACATCCGTTCTTTGTCGATCATTTACATCATTTAAAACTGATTTTAGATTTGCTTAGTTCCAATCATTTTGTTGCTAAGTTATCTAAGTGTGTTTCTTTGTTGATAATACCGTTAACTATTTGGGACAAGTGATAGCAGCATCGGGCGTTGGACCTGGACCTGAGAAAATTGTGCTATCCTAGATTGGCGGTGCCACGTTCCCTCACGCCTCTCCGTGGTTTTTTGGGCCTCACCGGATTTTATAGGCGATTTGTCCGCCACTACGCCACTCTCGCCGCTCCTCTCACCGATTTATTGCGTTCCACTAAATTTGTGTGGAGTACAGAAGCCGATTCGGCCTTTACAAAGCTAAAAGAAAAGATGACAAGTATGCCGGTGCTTGCCTTGCCTGATTTCTCTAAGGTCTTTGTGGTGGAGACCGATGCATCAGCTGTCGCAATTGGTGCGGTGTTGTCTCAGGAGGGTCACCCATTGGCTTTCTTTAGCAAGAAGATGTGCCCTCGGATGCAAGCAGCTTCCGTTTACATCCGTGAGATGTACGCTGTTACAGAAGCAGTCAAAAAATGGCGTCAGTATCTCATTGGAAATTTTTTCCACATTTACACAGATCAGAAAAGCCTACAGCACCTTCTATCTCAAACCATTCAGACTCCAGAACAACAAAAATGGGCATCTAAGCTACAAGGATTCAATTTCGAGATATTCTACAAACCTGGCAGATCTAACAAAGTCGCAGATGCCCTATCCAGAAAGTTCACTGATGAGGGTGTGCTCCTTTCCGCCCTTTCTTCTCCGATTCCTTCTCTCTTAACCAGGCTGCAACAATATTATGACAAAGAGAAAGAGGGACAGGATTTAGTTCAAAGGTGCCAAAATGATAGCAACTTGCAAGCAGAATTTAGATTTACTCATGGGTTGTTGTACTTCAAAGAACGTTTGTTCATACCTGATATACCCGAACTGCGACAAGCCCTTCTGCGAGAGTACCACACTACGCCAGCTGCAGGACACTCAGGCCTCAAGCCCACTCTTGCTAGAATTGCTGCTTCCTTTTACTGGCCTGGTCTCTACAAGGACGCCAAACTCTTTGTTCGCGAGTGCTCCATTTGTCAGAAAAACAAGTACTTGCCACAAAAGAAAAAAGGGTTACTTCAACCTCTACCAGTACCCAATCAAGTATGGGAAGAACTAACAATGGACTTCATCACCCACCTACCCAACTCATTCGGTCACACAGCTGTATGGGTCATCTGTGACCGTCTCACCAAGTATGTCCATTTTCTGGCCCTCCCTACAAAGTTTACAGCTCCCACGCTTGCAGCACGATTTTCAGTGGAGATTTGTCGCCTTCATAGGATTCCAAAGTCCATTGTTTCCGATCGAGATCCTCTTTTTCTGAGTAATTTCTGGCGTGAACTCTTTCGTTTGCAAGGAACAACACTGAAATATAGTTCGTCCTACCACCCTGAAACGGATGGTCAGACTGAGGTCGTCAATAGAAGCCTCGAAGCCTATCTCAGATGTTTTACCAGTGACCAACCGCGCAAATGGTTCAAGTTCTTGCACCTAGCTGAGTTTTGGTACAACTCAGCCTTTCACTCTGCTATTCTGATGTCACCCTTTCAGGCTTTGTATGGTCGTCCCCCTCCAGCTATTCCGGACTATGTACCAGGTTCTTCTGTTATTGGGTCCTTGGATGCCACACTGCAGCAAAGGAAGGAAATTTTGGGCCGTTTAAAAGAAAATCTGAGACGCAGCAGACAGAAGATGGAGGAACAAGCAAACAAAAAGCGTCAAGACCATACCTTTTCACCCGGAGATTGGGTTTTACGCCGCCGCAGCCATATCGCCAAGACATCGTTGTTCGTCTGAGTTCTCGAAACTATCAAAGCGATACTACGGTCGATACGCCGTCCGTCAGAGAATCTGAGCCGCTGCTTATGAACTCGAGCTACCTCCATCATCATCTCGTGTCCACCCAAAGGGTGCATGTGTCGTTGTTAAAACCTTATCATGGTGATAACCCTCAGGGCCATTTCACTCCACTCCCAACTGAGCTTAAAGATTTTATTTTTGAAGAAGGTAGAGAAGAAGCTCTAGATCTCAACTCAGTTGTCTCTAAGCAGCAGCGAACTGAAGTAGTTCCAAAAGCAAAAGAAAGTACGCAGTTACACACTAATAGTACTTTGTCTCCAAACACACTCATTAATTCTCCACCATCAGATCCCTTGGCGTTTAAAAAAAATCAAATGGAGCAATCTGGGCCGTCCAAAAAACTGACGTTGGGAACGTCTCTCGAGCCGTTGGGCACCTGCGCTCTTCCTGATCCACCGTCCCTAGGAGCCAACCACAACGCGCCAGCACACAAAGCCACTAACGCACGCCACACAGCAGCCCATGTGAGCCTTGACTGCAAGCTATAGTCTCCAACAACTCCCCAGGCGAGCTACCGATCGTGCGATCAAAAGCGACCCACACACCAAGCATCTCAACCATTGAAAGAAAGCACAATCCTTGTGCCTCAGTCTACACCAATCCACGCTCGCCACCGCCGCCATCGATGCACCGGGACCAACAAAGATCTCACCACTCACCATCAGCTCACGTGACTCCAAAGGAATCCAAGAAAATTTGTGGAAACCAACTGTCTCCCACTCAAAGGAATCCAAAGCAACTTGTGCCCACCCAACAGTTGCTTCCAGCGCACAGCCTAATGGATCATCACAACATCAACTTGGGCCCAAATAGTAACGCTCCAACAAAATCCTTGAACCTTGAGGACAAGGTTCCATGTGACCCAGGGAGTATTGTTAGCAAGTTGGGCTCGTTTGGGCCTAAGAGGGAGATTAAAAAGCCTGTGTGGCTGAAAGACTTTATTCAGTAATGGGCTCATCAATTATGTTATCTTTTTATTAGCCTTTATTTGCTTTGTAGAGGATGTTGCCACTTATATGGTCACCATTCATTAGGTCATGAGCACTACTACTATTTAAGTGTACTGTTTCCAGAATGTAGGTATGAAAAACCTGAATGTTATTTCTTTTCTTCTTCCTTTATTTTATTAAACCCTAGCAGAACTTTAGTTTATCTTTTAGCTCTCTTAGAAGGAATATCACAACCTATCAACACCCCATGTCCTATGTCATGACAACGAATCCTCCCCGCCATATATGGCATCCTTTCCCACACGGGTGCGTCTCCAAGCACTTTCAGGACCGCGAATAGAGGTTGCTCCATAGTTCATTCGACCCTTCACCGCCACCATAGGCAATCTCTAGCCTCCACTAACCTCCATCATTGGCCAAAAGGCCTCTTTCTTCCTCCCTCACATAGTTACCCATTCCCCATTTTCTCTCCTTTCTGCAAGGTAACCCCTCTCTCTCTCCCACTCTCTCTCACTCTTCTCTCTCCTGTAACATATCTGGCGGCTTCCAGCCACCTCTGCCCTCTCTTTAGCCCAGTCTTCCTTATTTTGCTCGATCTCTAGGTTACAAGCAAGATATCAGCTTCCACAAAGATTGGTGCTCTCTGGAAGAAGGGAGGGAGATGAAGGAGCAAGTGTGACATGGAGGGGAGAGTGGTATGGCTACTGCATGATAAGATCTTATGAGCCTACTTCATGCAATGGTTCTGAAAGTATATCGATTGTGGACCACCTATATTGATGGTCCACGTTAGCATCTTCCTTCTAAAGTACTAATTATTGAATTCGTCAGTGACACGTCATGAAAATTAATTGTGTTATCTTAATTGTGTTAACTTTGTAAACATTGACGTTTAGTTTGTTTATATTCACTAAGATATTGTGCTGGGTACAATTGAGAAGGAAAGTGTTATTCGTGAACTTTGGTAAACAAATGTATCTTTAGCTCAATCTAGAAAACATAAAATTCCTCTTAATTGGGCTATTTTTAAATGCATGGGGTATAATTATGAGGCTTCGAATAGAGCTAGGGTTGGAAATGAGTTAAGTTGCTTGAAGATGGTTCGAGAATTAACTTGATGATTAGCTCGTTGAACTTGGCTCATAAACCAAATGAGTCGAACTTGAATTGAAAATTGAGCTCGTTAAATAAATGAATTGAACTTGAGCTGGCTCGATACATACATACATATATATATATATATATATATATATATATATATATATATATATATAGAATGTTTCTATTGCTTTGGACTTTTATTAGTAACCCATCGATCCTCTTATTGTAAAGCCTAGTCTTTTTTATCTTCCTTCCACTTTCATTAATTAACCCTAAAGAAGTGAACTTTACTATTCTCTTTACTGCAAACAAACGGTGAAACAATGAAAGAGAGAGCAAACCCATTATCATCAAGTTGCTCTTGTTTGTGAGTTCCTATGGATTTGTCGACTGTTCTCCAGAAAGGTAATACTTGAGCTGAGTTCTCCTTGTTTTGCCGCTATTTACATGTGGTTTTCCATTTATTTAGAATATATGTTATGGTGGTGCATAAATGGTTATCTGTTTGCGGTTTACACTTTGAGACTTTCGATTTTGTTTTGTTCTTCGTTCAGCATTCTTCTGCATATCCTCTTGTATTATTTTAATATTCTCATATTTGCATATTCTCTTCATCTCGTTCCCTTTATAGTTTTTGTGTTCAGATAAAAAAGATTTCTTTTTTCAGTGAGGAGATTTTGAGGGTTGAGGTAAATAGGAGAGAGTATTATTGAACCATGGCTTTTTTTTGGTTCCAAGGTACTTCCATTCACACAAACAAAGCCCACAAAGGGGAGGTACAAGGCTCTGTAGATTCTTTACGAGGTGCCCTGCCATTCGAGTCCTTCACATCAAATATATGGCTTCATAGTACAGGTTTTGTGCTTTGTGGGTGGCTCTTGGTGAGTTATTGTAGGCTTTCACATGGCATCCAATTATATGTTCCTTTTGTACCAAACTTTGTCTTTTCTTATGGTTAGACTTTTCACTTTTTTATATTTTCTAATAAGAACCGTGTTTTTTTTGTTTATATTTTCCAACTACAACCATTTTTTTTATGTTTTCGCAACCATTTATTGTACATATGTTTTCTAGTTCCTCAAGGGAAACACAATGAGGTTCACCACCAAATGATAGGGAACGGTGCTTAAATCTATTAAATCCTCCCATTGATTTAGATACAAGTACAAATGAAGAAGCACTAACAAATGAAGGAGCACCAACAAATGAAGTTGGGAATGAAGGAAATGTTGAGAACAATGAGAATGTTATTCAAAATGTCAAGAGAAAGAAGACTTCTCCAGTTTGGGATCACTTCAAAGAAGTGGAGAATGGAACAAAAAAAATATGAGTGCATACACTGTAAAAAGCAATATTCTATTGTTAATAGTGGACCAACAACCCATTTAAAGAGACATTTGGATGAAATATACAAGAGGATAATAGCAAGGCAAAAAAATAATAATTAAACTTGCAGCCAGCAAAATCAATGGTTAACGAGAAGCTTTCTCGGCCACCAGTCTGTTGTAACATATCATATGAGAAAATCAGTCGAAAAACACTAAAGAATGATTGTGTTGTTGTTTATGAAGCTGAAAGACTAAAGTTAAAGTCAACTTTGAGGGCTGTGAATAAGATTTGCTTGACCACAGATTTATGGAAGTTGCAAAATCAGAAAATCAAATACATGGTGCTTACTAGCCATTTCATTGATGCTGATTGGGTTTTGCAGAAACGTATTCTCAGTTTTATTCATGTTCCTCCTCCTCGTTGCGGTGTCGATATTGATGATGCAATCTTCAAATGCCTTAAAGAATAGGGAATTGAAAACAAAATATTTAGTGTGTCATTTGATAATGCACAATATAATGATAAATGGAATGGGAAGAATATAACTTCAAGGCACAAGAAGTTAGTGTTGGATGGGAAGTTGTTTCATGTGCGTTGTTGTGCACATATACTGAACTTGCTTGTTCAAGGTGGAATGGGAAGAATATCAAAAATAGGTGAAAAACTGCGTGAAAGTGTGAAGTTCATCCATCAATCTGAAGCAAGACTACACACATTCTCTCAAATAGTTCAACAACTAAAGCTTGGTGGTAAAAATTAATTCTTGACTGCCCTACTCGTTGAAACTCTACCTATCAAATGTTGTCAGTTGCAATACAGTTCAAAAAAGTGTTCCCATAATTTCAAGATTGAGAACCAAGCTATACAACACTTCCAAGTGAAGATGACTAGGAAAAAGTTGAAAAAGTTTCCAAGTTGCTAGAGGTATTTAATGTGGTTACAAATATTATTTCTGGTAGTGAGTATCCAACTGCTATATTATATCTTGCTGGACTGTATCAAATTAAGCAAGTGTTAGATAATGATGTCCAGAATGAATCTGATTTCATGAAAGACACTGAAAAGGTAATGAAGGAGAAATTTGACAAGTACTAGAGTGAGTGTAATCTTGTTATGTCACTTGCTAATGTTTTGGACCCTAGGAGAAGGTGCATAATGCTTTTAATGACATGTATAAAGAGTATGTTGCTCTACTTAGTGATCATGATGAAGAAGGCTCTACTAGAACTAGTGCTGATCAAACTGGCAATTCAATGGGGTCAAGAAGCTCTTCGGGGTGGTTATTATTGATGAATTATGTCCAAGAGCATCAAACAATTCCTCCTATAAAATCTGAAGTTGGAGAGTATTTGAGTGAGCCAACTGACAAGCCTAAAGATAATGGTCGTGCTTCTTTTTGTGCCTTGGAATGGTGGAAGTTGAATAGTGGAAAATATAGAGCCTTGTCCCGTATGGCAGAAAATGTTCTTGCCATTCTGATATCTATTGTGGCTTCAGACTCGACTTTTAGTGTTGGTGGAAGAGTTATTGATTCATTCTGAGCTTCTTTACATCTAAATATTGTGGAGGCTTTAATTTGTGGTGGAGATTGGCTTCAAGTACTACATGGGATTAGAAACAAGCCTAAAGTAATATATTCTCTCTTGATGATTAAATATTCTTTAAGCCTTTAAAAATATAGCGTTGTTGATTTATTGATACTAATCTTTATTCTATTTTAGGTGGAGCAGATTCCCACGGAAATTCCGTTACTCCTTGAAATTATCTATCTCAATGATAGATAGGTATATTTTTAATTCTTCTTTGGGTTGACAATGGCTTATTCTTAGTATATAATGATGTATTTACTTAAGCTTTTGAACATTTCAGGTATACTTTGGAGAGCAAGTACAGTTGGTTTTTTTTTGGGGGAGTTTGAATATACTTTTTGGAAAACAAGTACAGTTGGGCATTTTGGTGGTTTGAATATACTTTTTGAGGTCTAGATTAATGACTATTTTGCTGGCTTTTGCTTAAGACACGTGTTACTAGTGAAAGTAAATGATTCTGATGATGAGTACATGTTATCTTTTGTTGCTATTAGGAAGCTACTGCTGAGTTGAGTTTGTTTAGTTTTTTGCTGCTGTATTGGGAAGTTACTGTTTATTATAACAAATTTGTAGCATTCAAGTGTTGCATTCAAGTGTAGGCATCTGTTACTAATTTTGCTATTTTGACGCCTTTATAGCAGGATGTTATGTATTTTGCAAAGTACAAATTGTTCAGCAAGTTATTGTGCTTTTATCTTGTATGTTATTTTGATGAAATGTGCAGCAAATTCTGATCTATGTCTCTGTAATATTTTCTAACTTTTATAGAGACATAGAATAAATATTTGAAGTAGAATGACCTCTAGTTTTAGTCAAAATTCATGTGACAAGTAAACTAAAATTTTGAATTTGTTTGCTTAGGCTATAATTTTATTATATTTTTCAATTAGGCAGTAAAAAACTGTAACTACTTTTTGGCAAGCTAACAAACCGAGCTAACGAGCGGAACGAGCCGAACGGAGCTCAACTGGAAAACTACTGTTATTTTGACTTTTGGTTTAAGTGATTCGAGCTAACGAGCTGAACCAAGCTGCTCGCGAGCTTGAATGAGTCGAGTTCGAGCTAAAAAAAAATTCGTATTGAACTTAAGTCGAGTTTTGAGCTGACCCAATTCTAATCGAGTCGAGTCGAGCAGAACGAAGTTCGACTCGACTTGACTCATTTCCAGTCTTAAATAGAGCCTTGAACGAAGGTAACATGATCCTTCGATTTAGAATTTAACAACGTGGCACAAAAATTACAATAACACTAGAATCGAAACATAAATTAAATAATTTCAAACAACATTACAATTTAAACTCTATTGTTAAATGGTCACGATTTCAATTATAACAAGAGCTATTGCAAAAAATTACAAGGAATTTAAACAAGCAAAGAAGTCAGAAAGCTCTTGTAATTGTCTACTAACTTCTCCCACCACTCAAATAAAAAATTTTACACAGGCGAACAACCTTTCCAAAAGCAATAGTTTTCTAGTCAATTGACTTCCTGACATTGGCTCACTGATTTCAGAGATTCGCCCAACACATATGTATGTAACTTTTAATACTAAGGGACAATAAAGAAAACATAATGATCATCACTTAAGCATAAAACATAAACACGCAAATTTGAACTAAACTAATATGCTTGAAATGAACACGCTTCAAACAAACTAAGAAACTGAGAAATCACGAATAAAATAGACTTTCACACGCTAAATCAATTTAAAACACATTTGAAAGAAGGTTAAGAATTGGAGATGAGAGTTTGGGTTTCAGAAATGAGATGAGAGCTTCACGAAATAGATGAGGTGCAAATCTTCTAGAAATAGATGAGAAAAGCAAGAAGGGGATGAGAAGTCAGTCGAAAATAGATGAGAAGTTAAACAAAGGAGATGTAGTTAAAGTATAATGGTTGATTATTATGTTTTGTTCAAAAATACTGACTAAATTATTGATAAATATATGATTTACAAGTAGTTACAGTATAATGGTTTTAATTTTTAAATGGTACTTGTACATTTTTAATTGGATGGTTATGGCAAATGGATGGTTTTAAAATTCCCTATAATAATTTTAGATGTTGACATGTTTGCTTGTGTATTTGATAGTTTGGGAAATAAGAAATTAAAATAAAAAAATTCAAAATTAATTAATCAAGTAATGCTCACTCAGATAAACGTTATCTAAAGTTTTCTCATATTAAACTTGCTCAAGCAAGTATTATCTAAAGTCAGTTCAAACGACGCATGTCTAGATACGCATTATTTGAAAAGTTGTTATTTAGATAACTCTTTTCTGTGCACGCATAACCCAAGGTGCATAAATAACATCACGTCATTGCTTCATCTGAAATGACTTCAGATAACATGATCAACTGATAGATTTTAAAATTTTCATTATCATCTTTCTTGGTACACACATATAGATAATGCTTAGAAGTACTAATTACTCCTTCCATTCCTTTTTGTTTGTCCATTTTTAGAGAAAATTTGTTACTATTTATTTATCGTTTTCAAAGTTTAAGGTTATATTAATTATTTTTTTGTCAATTATACCTTTAACTATTTATTGTAGAGAGAAATAAGTATAATGGGGTAATAAACAGTCGAATCTATTACAAGAAAAAGACTAATAATTTTATTAAAAATAATAAAATTTATTGATTTCTTTGTTAGTGAGTGTACTGTCCAAGACCGGGACTATTAATGGATTTATTTCCACCTTTTTATTATTATTTTTGCCCCGTCGATGAAGTCCAATCAACTTTGGCCGTACAATTTAAACTTTGTAAAAAATTCAATTTGTTTATATTCACTAAGATAGTGTTCGGTAGAATTGAAAGGGAAAGTAATTGTTCCGGACTGGGCCAAGGCCCACTCCTCGCAGAACCAGCTCCGTGGCCCAACGCCCCTAACTGATCGTGACCGATTAATGGTTACCGATCTGGTACATCTGTTTCATCAACGGTCTGTGTTTCGCGTTGGTTCTACGCCACCGAACTAGGATCGTCGATCTAGTCAACGGCTTGCAACACCTCGTGAGGGACTTAGTCACCCAATCACCGTCCATTTACTCCAAACCCTAAAAGCAGTCATATATAAGGAGGACCCATGAAGAATAAGGTATGTTTTCATTACACTATACTAACCTCATCAGAAGCATACTGACTTGAGCGTCGGAGTACCTTTTGCAAGTACCCCACCACCATTCTCCGTCGTCACCTCCACTGCACGCGGTGACCTCAGCGACTTCGGCCAGCTGTACGTTCTTTGCTCGGAACATTGGCGACCACAGTGGGAGATTTGTTCTACATTGAACAGATCTTACCGATTACCCTATGGTCGGACCGTCGCAACAAGCTCAACCAATTCGCCGGTCCCAGAGGAACAACCCTGGATCTCGTCCTCCGTCGTCACAGGTCGACGGACAGTTGGTCTCCGTCACACCGGAACCCGCCATGTTCGCGGTGACCGTGGAAGAAGTTTCCCTGTCACCACTTCCACACGGCGAAATTCCACCAACTACTATGGCGGCCCCACCAATCACCGATGTTCAACCATCTCTCCTGGAGAACGTCATTTCGATCATCCAGAGACAGACTCAGATGATCGAAGACCAAAACCGTAGGATAGCCGTAATGGAAACTTAGCAAGCCGACGTGCAACCCAGATCTCGTCGCAGGTCTAAATCACCATCCAGATCTCGTCATAGGTCTAGGTCACCATCCAGAACCAAAGGGCGTCGCGAAAACCCTAGATCCGGAGAATTCCACCGATCCGCCATCGAAGGACACCGCACCGTTGGGTCAACGTGCCACAGGCGGCCAGGTGAACGATCTCCCCTCGAGGAGGGAGACGCAACACCGATCGTCTCAGACTGGCAGAACCACGGAACGGTCACCGACCAGAAGGCGTAACACCTCACCGCACTCTCAAAGGAGATCGCCTTCGCGCCGATCACCGCATGCATCGTCGGCCTGCAACGAATGCACGTCAGCTCACCGCACGAGGAAGTACAATGACGACGACGACCTACTCCAGGATGGACCATTCACCGAGGAAATCACATTGTTCCCAATTCCTCATTCACTAGAGAAGCCTCCGACCTTCGAGCTGTACGATGGAATAGGGGATCCTGATGAGCATATCGGATGTTTCGATGCCATCATGAGATATCAGAACGCTAAGGGGCCAGTTAAATGCAAGTTATTCCCTCTAAATCTGTCGAAGATAGTTCTGGCTTGGTTTCAGGGGTCGAAACCAAACTCCATTGGATCGTGGGGCGAACTCAACAGGAAGTTCACCTACCATTTCACCACTTCTCGACCTCAGCCCAAGTCGGAAGTAACCCTCGCTGCTATTCGGCAGGAAGAAAATGAATACTTGAGGAAATACATCGAGAGGTTCACCCCAGAGGCCATGCTGGCTAGAGAAGTCCGAGAAGACATGAAGATGTACCTCCTCCAGTAGGGGTTAGTTAAGAAAAGTTTGTTCCATGTCCATATCGGAGTCAATCGCCCACGCGATTATAACGACTTCTTGTGTCGAGCCGAAAGGTTCATCGGCTATGAGGAACAGTGCATGTTGACCGACCACGGAGAAGCAGCATAAGTAAAGGGGTCAGACAATAAAGAGCCCAAGTCAAAATAGGAGAGAGATTCCAAGAGTTCGATAATTAAATACACCGAATACACACCATTGAACACCTCGCGAGCTCGCATCTTGGAAGAATGTCTACACACGGAGTTTAAGGACGCTGGGATCAAGCTCCGAACCGGATAAAACAAAGGCCGAACACAGACAAGACAAAGTACTGTCAATGGCATCGCAGTAACGGTCACAATATGGAAGATTGTTTCCAGTCAAAGGATGTCATCGAGCAGTTGATAAGGCGAGGTAAACTGTAGAAGTATACCCGCGAGAAGTCCGAAAGGAAGTGGTCGAGGTCCCCGGCCGCACACGTCCATGATGCATCCACAAGTCGAGACCCCAGGCGAAGGGTCGATGAGGAAGAGGATCAAACCCAGACCACGGTAATCGCCATGGTCAACACTGGAGGACCTAGTAAGCCAGGAGGCCCATCCATCAAAACTGAAAAGAGGAAATTTAAACACATAGCAGTAGCTACCGTTAACTCCAGTTACCCTCCTGTCAATCATCCGAAGTCAAGTAGACCACCTCTTGCCTTTTATGACGAAGACTTGATAGGAGGTGAGCCCAACAAAGGCATCCCTCTCTTGAAGGCGAATCCTCCCATGTCCAGATCGGGAAGGATCCATCTGGAATGACAAAAGTAGCGGACGACCTCCCCGAAGAATTAAGGACGAGTTTGGTCAAATTCGTCCAGAACAACGTCGACCTATTCGCCTGGACCGCTGATGAAATGCCCGAAATATCACCCGATGTAGCGTGTCACAAGCTGGCACTCAATCCATCGGCACGTTGGGTCGCTCAGAGAAGACGTCGACAATCCCCCGAAGTTGCCGAGAAAGCCGTGTCGGACCTAATCAAAGCAAACTTTGTAAAAGAAGCAAAGTACACAATTTGGTTATCAAACGTGGTGCTCGTGAAGAAGTCAAACGGGAAGTGGAGGATGTGTGTTGACTACACCGACCTCAACAAAGCGTGCCCTAAAGATGCATACCCGCTGCCAAACATCGACAAGCTCGTCGACAACTCATCTGGTTTTCGGTTCCTATCCTTTATGGATGCCCACTCTGGCTACAACCAGATACCGATGTATGAGCCCGACCAGAGAAACAGCTTTTATGACCGAAGGTGCGAACTACTGTTGCAAAGTCATGCCCTTCAGCTTGAAAAATGCGGGCGCCACATACCAGAGAATGATGAACAAAGTCTTTGAGAAGAAGATCGGAAGACTGCTCGAGGTCTACATGGATGACATGATAGTCAAAACTGTCTAGGACGAAGACCACGCCACCCACCTCGCTGAAGTTTTCTCTAAACTTCGCAAGCATAACATGCGCTTAAATCCAGATAAGTGTACTTTCGGTTTAAGGGAGGGGAAGTTCATCGGGTTTTACCTAATCGAGAGAGGAATTGAGGCCAATCCGGACAAGTGTCGAGTAATCACTGATATGAAGCAACCGACCTCAAAGAAGGAAATACAACGATTAACCGAGATGATGGCAGCACTGACCATGTTCATATCAACTTCTGCTCAGCGTGCACTCCCATTCTTCAAGTTACTCAAAAAGGAGGTCCCTTTCCAGTGGACCCCCGAATGCCAAGAGGCTTTCGCCCAATTGAAAGAAATTCTCTCTACTCCGCCAGTGTTGAGTCGACCTCAGAAAGGGGAGACCTTATACCTTTATTTGTCCATGACCGAAGAGGCTTTGAGCGCCGTACTGGCGAGAGAAGACATTACCAGACAAAAACCGGTATACTTTATTAGCAAAGCTCTTCAAGGGCCTGAACTGCGGTATCAGCGAGTTGAGAAAATGGCTTTAGCTCTCGTCATTTCGACACGAAGGCTTCGCCAATACTTCCTACCCCACTGCATCGTAGTCTGAATTGACCAGCCAATAAAGAAGATATTGTACCGACCCGATCTCGCAGGTCGAATGATCAAGAGGTCGATTGAACTATCTGAATTCGACGTCAGTTACGAACCAAGAAAGGCAGTTAAAGCTCAATCACTCTCAGACTTAGTAGCAGAACTTGCACCGAGTTCATCTTCATCACCAGCAGGCAAATGGACAGTTTTTATTGATGGATCTTCTAACCCAAAAGGAAATGGAGTCGGTTTAATCCTTGAGAATAAGGATGGCTTGGTCGTCGAATACTCACTGGCATTTGCTTTTTCGACCTCAAACAACCAGGTCGAATACGAGGCATGCATTGCCAGACTGACATTTGCTAACAAACTTGGCGCAACACGTGTTGTCGTTCATTCGGACTCGCAACTCGTTGTCTCACAAGTCAATGGAAGTTGCCAAGCAAAAGATCTGTTGCTACAGAAATACCTCGCCCAGGTCAAAACGCTAATGAGCCGGTTTCTTTAAGCGAAAATAATACATGTACCGAGAGAGCAAAACATACGAGCCAACGTTCTTTCTAAACTCGCAAGTACGAAGATACCAACCTCACACCGGTCAGTAATCCAGGAGACGTTGACCACTCCAAGTGTCCAGAGCTCTATGGCCGAGAACACTCCCGAAGTCCTAGATAAATCACCAAAGTTCACCACCACAACTTATGTGCATAGCCTATCAATTTTGAACATCGACTTCGGGGATTCCTGGATGACGCCGATCTTGAAGCTGCTCTATTTGGGGGAAGTGCCAACTGATCCGAAGGAAGCATCCAAGCTCCGCCGAAGAGCATACTCATTTTCCATTATCGAGGGAAAATTACACCGGAGGGGTTTCTCCACACCACTACTGAAGTGTCTTGATACTTCGGAAGCACACTATGTGTTGGCCGAAATCCACGAAGGGATATGCGGACAACATTTGGGTGGAAGAACATTAGCAAAGAAAATGCTGAGAGCAGGCTACTATTGGACAACTATAGAACTAGACGCAAAGGAGTACGTGAAAAATGTGACAAGTGTCAGAAGCATGTTGATCTCCACATCGTACCTCCTGCCGAATTGACTACCTTGTCATCCCCATGGCCATTCGCCTAGTGGGGGATCGACATTCTGGGCCCGTTCCCCTGGCTCGAGATCAAGTTTTTGGCAGTGGCAGTAGACTACTTCACAAAGTGGGTCGAAGCCCAACCTCTTGCAAAAATAACTGCAAAAAACTTAATCAAATTCTTCAATTCCCAAATCCTCACCAGATTCGGAATTCCAGAGGTTGTGGTAATCGACAATGGCTCATAATTCATCGACCAACAGTTTCGAAAGACACTTGTAGACCTCAACGTGAATCACCATTTCACTTCGGTCGAACACCCTCAGACAAACGGGCAGGTAGAAGCTGCTAATCGCGTAATCTTGCACGGTCTCCGACGATGCTTTGATGAAGTAAAGAGCAGATGGGTTGACGAAGTGCCTCAGGTTCTGTGGGTTTACAGGACAACCCCACATTCGTCGACGGGAGAAACCCCTTTCCGATTAACCTATGGCTCGAAAGCGGTAATTCCGATTGAGGTCGGTGAGTTGAGCTGGAGAACCTTACATCCACCAGAACCGAGGCTGAATTACCAATATCTCAGAGAAGAGCTAGATCTCTTAGAAGAAAATCCGGAGATCGCAGCACTTAATGAAGCCGCTGTCAAACAACGCATAGCTGCGAGATACAACCACCGGGTGGTTCCGTGGGACTTCGCCGTCGTAGACCTTGTTCTTCGAAGAGCGGATGTCGGTTTAAAGAATGCCACGTAAGGGAAGCTAGCTCCGAATTGGGAAGGACCTTACCGGGTCACTACAAAGACCGGGACGGGGGCCTATTACCTCGAAGATCTCCAAGGAAGGGCCATCACCGGAACTTGGAACGCGACGAAGCTTCGGAAGTACTACAGTTAAGTCTGGTTTCTACGAGCAGGACCAATCGTTGGCGGTGCCCCACCACATCTACTCACTTTGTCTCGCACAATGTTGAACTATCTTATGTCGAAGTTTAATTAAATCATTTACAGTTCTCATCCAAAGTGTAATTTGACATCAATTTTTCATGCAAGTTACGTACAAATTACAAATTACAATTCTAATGTTATTTCTTATGTTAGGGAGAGGGATACAAGGACCGGTTAATACACCGACAAATGTCGAACCCTACGCCCCAAGGACCATCGACAACATCTTTCTCGGCAATCGACGCCAAAATTCTTAAGTCCCAGTACACGCTTCGAAGGAATTCGGGATGTAATTGACACTCCTGAAGAAGATCCACGAAAGCAGCATCCGAGGAACACGCGGTAGACCACCTGATCGACCTAGCCAGTCTTTCCAGGGCAGGTCACGCTGAAATAGCGTTCATCCATCTTAGGGAACAAACTCCTTCGGATCGAGGCAGAGGGTGACCATTCCTTGGCCGGAGTGGACCCCCAAGAAACCAAATCGGACCTAGCTCCGAGAAAATCTAAATTGGAACCAACTTCGATAGAACGGGATCGGAACCAACTCCGATGCAAACAAGAATCAGAACCAACTCCGATAAAACGAGATCGGAACCAACTCCGATAAACAAGCACAAGCATAAAAAGTAACGTTGCAGGGAAACTTAGCATGGATAAACAAAGGTAAAATGTTGGTTACAAGATAAGCCTTCGAAGAGGTCCGAATCACAAATTGTTCAAAACTTGTACAAGTTACAAAGAACCCTGGCATCCCAGGTCTTCACGAAATCTCCTCGACAGTCTTCTCCATTGTCTTTGTAGTAGGTGCCACCTCATAAAGGACTTCCATGGTTTTGGGGTCAACAATCAAATTCTCGTCGACGACCCCCTACTGGACAACCGGGAATCATCGACATTGATGCTCGGATACATCAGCCAGATTTGATCGACGTCGTTCCCAAATTGCTGGTTCCCGAACTCACCAGTGATCTTCATCCACCTTTCTTTCTCCACGATGGCCGAAGTAAGAGCTGTCCTAGCCTCTTTTAGGTCCTTCTGAAACTTCTCTTCTACCTCATCCTTCGTAGTTTGAAGAGTCTTCTTGTCGGAGAGGAGTTGATCACATTCTTCTGCAAGGCTCAAGACCTTCTGCTTTAGCTCTGCGACCTCGGTCCTTGCATTATTCAACTTATATGTCCTATCGAGGAGGTTATTCTCAAGGTCGATAATCTTGGCTTCCCTCTTCCGTAACTCTTTAGCAGAGCTTTCATCTTTTTCGATGCACTCTTAAACTCGATGTTCTCCCTCTCCAGCGCAGTGTTGCGCTGGGCAGTATGCACTAGGAGGTTCAAACTTCGAACCATCTAGCTAGAACACTCCAGCACCGAGTCCTCGTGAGCCAAACTGGATAAGTTCAACAAGTAGACCTTGCCTACGGCTGAGGTGTAATGACGCAGTTCCTCCAAAGACAGCTCATTGTTGTGCGTTCATACTTCGGAGCCATCGCTGTCGGAGAAGTCACCACTCCCAGTAACCCTCTCCAACCGAGTCTGCTTCTTCCTGGTATCCTTCTTTTGCTGTTTGGTAGGCCGGACACCCTGTTCGGTGTCGACATCCACCCCTTTCTCACCGTAGGAATCGGGAACTTGGACTTCTTCAACATCCAAGTCTTCGACATGCTCGGAGGTGGGCGTTGGCACACAGCGAGAAACAGGAGACGAGATCACCACAGCCGGCGAAGGCGAACCCGCCGAAAAACTGCCCAAGGGTCCTACTGACGAAGTGCTCCCGGAGATAGCCTTTTTCTTCTTGTTAAGAAATGCGTTTAAAGCTTCAATATCGACCATTGCACCTGAAACAAAAGAAGGAAGAGAGGTCAGAAATCATGTGCAAGGAAAACGGAACCTGCATATGTACATACTTACCTAAGCACTCTTTGGCTATGTCTATCGAAGAATAACTTAATAACACTCGGCAATTCACGAAGCGGGGGATGGTTTTCATCCCTTCCGGAGTCTCCCTTACCTCGATCTCAAATCCCTCCACATACTCCTTTAATCGGGTCACGTAACCCATGTCTTGAACCCTCAAGGCTTTTTCAGAAAACCCGAATTCCTTGTGCTCAACAAGGTAGTGGTCTTGGCTCCAATACAGTCAGAAGAGTTCTTCGGTCCGACCTTCCCTTATCCTGACTAAGCAGCCTCGAGCTTCATTAGTCCGAGGTCTCAGGTAGAAGTACTCCCTTTTGAAACCTCGGATGGAATCACTGTAAGCCTCGAAAAGCCGAAGTCTCCGCTTTAAGGATAACAAACCTTGCGGAGAACTACTCTTATCCGCCGACCTCATCGGGGTAAAGAAATGAAAAAATATCCGCACCGAAGGCGGAATGTCGAAGTGCGAACACAAAAGTTTGAAACTCTTCATAAACGCCCACGAGTTCATGTGAAGTTGGGAAGGAACTACTCTCATATGGTTAAAGACGCCAATTTCAAATTCTAAAAAGGAAGTCGCATGCTCAACGCTGAGAAGTATATCTTGTGCATTTCAAGGAAGAAGTCCTCTCCTCTGGCCAGGCACGAGCAAATCCGGTCATTAACCCCGGGCGAAATGATCTCCCAGTCGTCTAGTGCCCCTTTCCCTTTACCGACGTCCAAGTATGGTAAGAAAGCCCGAAGGGTTGTTTTGCTGCTATATATCGATTGCGCATAGAGGGCGTCTTCGGCCACCCACAAGTACTTGCTGGCGTTGGGAGACGGGATATAACCTTTTTTTCTTTGGAGGTCCCTGGCTTTGCCCATCTCCGACCTGTCCAAAGAAAGGATTCGTTTAAATACCGGACCTCCCTGAACCAACAAGTTACCCAGAAAGCCCAGAAACTCCTCCCTCACCGGAAAACTCACGACTCTCACTTGAAAACTCATAGCCCCACCGGGAAACTCAAAGTTAACGCCAAAAAACTCATGAAAAAAGCGTAAAACAAAGGCAGCATAACAGGAAAACCCAAGCAATATTGAAAGTCACCGCGAGGGAAAAGGGGATCCTAGCCAACCGTCACGGTGGCCACGCCCAGAAATAGAGAGGATATACAGGATGAAGAAACAGGACGTTGCCTTTAGTGATGAGGGTGGAGGGAGACGAGGGGAAGAGCGCCGACAGTGGAGAAGAAGAAATCAAGCTTCTTCAGGGAACCACGGACGCAGAGACGCAGAGAAGAGGATGAAAGTGGCAAAAGTAGCAAATGAGGCTTTCCCTCTCATATTTATAGAGAAAACCCTCATCATTACTCGCAATTAATAGCACGTTAACCCAGGCATTGCCTCGATAAGGGAACTGACATGCCACACACGCGCAAAACGAGGCCGCCCTTTCAGTTTGAAACGATAGAAATGACGCGTCGATTAGGGTTTCTGACATAGAACACCCTAGAAACCGTCATCAGGCAACGACGCGTGGTGTGTACGGCAATGATCATTCCAAAGTCGAACTTCTTATTGTGTATTCAAAGCGATACCTTGACATTTCCTCTGGAGTAGCAGCTCACCATGTATCCAAAGTCACACTTCGACATTACTTCGGGACCACCCTCCAAAGGCGTGTCTGAAGTTACGTTTTTGATACGTGCCCGAAGTTATACTCCAAGGATACATCGGAAGACACACTTCATCCACACACCTACATTCCGAAGTCTCTCCACACCGAGTGCGTCGAGGTTATGATCCAAACAAAGACCACTTAAGTCGAAGTCCTTTAACACTCGAACATCGACTTGGGGGGCAACTGCTCTGGACTGGGCCAAGGCCCACTCCTCCCAGAACCAGCTCCATGGCCCAACGCCACTAATTGATCGTGACCGATTAATGGTTACCGATCTGGTACGTCCGTTTCATTAACGGTCCCTGTTTCGTGTTGGTTCTACGCCACTAAACTAGGATTGTCAATCTAGTCAACGACTTGCAACACCTCTTGAGGGACTTAGTCACCCAATCACCGTTCATTTACTCCAAACCCTAAAAGGAGTCATATATAAGGAGGACCCACGAAGAATAAGGTACGTTTTCATTACATTATACTGACCTTATCAGAACCATACTGACTTGAGCGTCGGAGTGCCTTTTGCAGGTACCCCACCACCGTTCTCCGTCGTCACCACCACCACACGCAGCGACCTCTGCGACTCCGATCAGCTCTACTTTCCTTGCTCGGAACAGTAATGAAAAGAAAATTTTTCATAAAAAAAAGTATTGAAAAGAAAAAGGTTAAGACACGTCTATCTTTATTGGAGGATTTATTTTCCTTAATGTTTGGTTAAGAGGCTACATGGACCTCATTATTTTTCCCTCAAAAGTGTTTAAATAAGTATGCTAATTAGCTTCGTTACTCCAAGTTCACATTCTCCACAGGTTTCTCTTTCCACATGCTTATAAATCTAAAAAAAATAAATATTAAATTGGCTTACTACAGCTTGCATGCGGACAACTAGCTTTTTAGTTTAATCAAGAAAAATGCTAATTACGAAATGAATTTCGTGAAAAATACACGAATGAGTTGGAATACTATGTGGCTATCAGTTACGCTTATTTTCGCTTTGAATTTCAGGGATAGTTTTACTAAAAAAAGAATTTTGGGGATAGTAACTAACCATTGCAAAACAAAATCAAAGATGCGATGTCCGCTTCTCTTCATCATTTCTTCTCGGCTCCCATCACCCATGTGTGTGATGGGAGAAGTCAATGGGGGCGACATAGGGAAAAGGGAAATTGATGAAGGGGAACACGAGGATAATGCCATTTCAATATGTGTGATAAAATCTTCAAACTCTGTTCTTCTGTGTCAAAACATTTCTTCAAGCAGTAATGCTAAATGTACATAGAGATGAACACAAATACTTGACACACATACTGGGTATACTACTGTAGCAAAATACAAGTGACCCACGCCCAACTCACGTGCGTTTGGTTCGTTTCATTTTTCGTCTCCCTCGTTTTCTTGCAATAGAGAAATCAAAATCAAAAGAAAAAAGGAACAGAACCCTAGTGCGAGCTTCCTCCGTCGCAGGCTCCCTCCTTCCAAACGAAGCTACCTCCTCCCTCCGCAGCGAAGCTCCCTTCGTCGCGATCTTCTCCCTCCGCCGCGAGCTTCTCCCTCCGTCGCGAAGCTCCTCCTCCTCTCGCAAATGGCTCCCTCCGCCGCGAAGCTTCTCCTCCGCCGCGAAGCTTCTCCCTCCGCCGCAAAGCTCCCTCCTTCCAAGCCGGCTCCTCCTCCTCCGCAAAGAAAGCTCCTCCGTCGTGATTCTCCTTCCGTGTCTCTCTCTCTCTCTCGTCGAACACTCGGGGTCACCGCACCGCTGCTCATCTGCGGCTTCCTCAATCCAAGGATCGCTTTCTTCACCTTTCTCATTCCTAGCACTTACGTTCCCATTCCTTTCCACATTAACACAACCTTTCATCGTTAAAGTTACCTGAATCGGTTGGTGGGGTTGTTCAAAGTTGTGATTTCTTGGATCTCTTGTATGATTGAGACTTTTTCTGTTTGTGATTTGTCTACTTTTAATTGTCTTAGTTATACATTGGAAGTGGATAATAGGTTTATTAGGCTCTGTTTCCCTGCTTGAGTCACTAGTGAATATTGATTGTGTTGATGCTTTGGTTGGAATTCAGTGTCCGTATGTGTTTGTCCAATGTCCATCTAGAGGAACTCTTTTTGTTTTGTTTTTCCTTGTTTGGCATTTGTGTCGATACCCTTATTGGAAGATTAGCATCCGAGGGAGAAGGAATCTTTGTCAGTTCCTTTAAGGGACTTTGAAATTTTTGCCTAAGCTCTTGATCTTACTATATGTATGAGTGTGAATAGGAGTAGATTTATATCTCTATATGTATCTATTTGTATGAGTGTGAACAAGAGTAGATTGTGAACTTACTATAATTCTATATACATGGGTTCCTTCTGAATTTTGGTGATCTGAGTGTGTTTGTGGTTTATTTTTTTTTATCTGGGTTTGTTTTAATTTGTTCAATGACATGGATATTGTAGTTAAGTTTGGAGTTCAAGTGAAATGGCTCGAGCAGTGGAGCTCTAGTGCCAAATTCTGGTTGGGTTTTTTTTTCTTACTGTTTGAAGGACTATCTTTAGTGCGAAATTGTGACTCTCGTTGACTCAACTGTTCTTGTAAGTATTTGTTTTGCTTTGTATCTTATCTTGTTGGACGAACCATGACACCTCTAATCATGAATTTTCATATATAGAAGTGGTAATTGTTGACTCACTGCCAATTGGTGTCCTGTATTCTTTGGTAATTGGTTGAAGTCAGACCTTGTTTGTTTTGATCGTGGTTCTTGTTTCCTTATTCATTGCTTTTGATTCAATTTTAAAAGAAAATAATAAAAAGGATATAGATATCATTTGGGGTTTAAATCTGTAATCCACTGTTCCCCCTTTGTTTCATGTTTCAAATTGCTCCGTTGAATTTTCTGAGACTTATAATTCATCTTTGCATTTTGAGTTTTCTTAAAAATATACTGAACCCTTTGTTGTTTTACACATAAGGGGTTTCTAAGTTAAGAACATGGCTGGTGCAAATCGTAAAAATGTAAGCAACCTTCGTAACTATTTATATTTCCCAGTGTGCGATTTATTTACAATCCAACTGACATTTAATGATACTTGGCAGCTTCGTTTGAGGCATGCTTGTGATCCTACAAGCTTGTTTGGTGTTAATGAGAGGCTTACCAATAATCAGCTTGCATATTTGAAGACCACCCCATTCCATTGGGTCAGCAAATTGTCCAAAAATATGAAGATTTCAAGTGTGTTGCTGTGGGAACTTGTTAAAAGGTGGGATGAGGCTGGCCGAGGATTTGTTGTTAGAGTACGGTGGTCCCTTTTACCCCTGGCGTATGCTTAACATTGGGACTCGACCACAGGTGATCTGTGGTAGAAGGGCGAAGGATGACCAATGTTATACGATGTCAATGTTCGGACGGGGTGAGGTGACCATTGAGGATATTGTCAACAAGTTGGTTGTGGTTGAGGATGAGGGGGATTTTGCGAGGACATACATACTCCTTGTGTTTGGAGAGTTTTACTTTCCAACAACAGGGAGGTTGTTGTTTACTGATTATGTTTGGTTGCTTGATAACCTAGAAGCAACCAACTCCTTCAACTGGGCAAGAGCGGTGTACGATTACCTGATTAACAGTTTGAGGAAAGCTATTACTGCCATAAATAGTGGGAGAATTGACCACCAGATACATCTGTGTGGTTGTCCGCAATCCTGCTGTATCTATTTTCGCATATGTTATATCATCATCTTTTGTTGTGTTAAAATTTTTTTTATACCTTATAATCGGTCATTAATCTTTATTGTATAGATTTGGGCAATGAACCACTTGTCCATTGGGGAAACACCTGCAACCTCTCCCGAGCACTCTTTCCCAAGAATTCTAAATCGCCAATCTTGGCGTTGAGAAATAAGAAAATGAAGGAAGCATTCGAGAATGCTAGGGTAACTATGGTTGTCCATTGTTTGTATAATATGGTGAAATTTATATATACAATATGTATTTTATGTGCTTCTCGTTTTTGTAGGTAACTGTTGCTTTAACAAAGAACAGATGTCGAGCCAGAACCCATTGTCAGGGATGCATTGCAGCTGGGCCAACATCACAGATATGTACATGTTGATGAACATGAAAAAGTGTTGGCAAAGCTTAGGGAGCATGAAGAGAAGCATAGGGAGCATGAAGACAAGATAAAGGCTCTAGAGGCGGACATCAGAAGCTTGAAAGAGGTTGCTTCTCGTCGCCGATCACAGACGCCGCCGATGACTGAGTATGGTGGATGCTCTAGCTCAGGTAGGCATCATGATGCATCTCCTCTTCAGCAAACTCCCCTTGCTGATACGCATGCTGACGTGGGTGGCATAGGAGTTGCAAGTGTTGTAACAGGTGTGTGGTTACTTCATTTTTTGCACAGCCTTCAAAGAGGACGCACAATTCATCTTTGATCTAAACTTAGCTTGAACCTCTTTAAACTTGGCATGAGTATACGCACATTGGAATTGCTTTTCAATTGCAGAGGTTGACCCGCAGGGAATTGTTGTATCCATGCATTGAAAATCAGCTTGAAATTCCTTTTCAGCTCTACTCTTGAGAGCATTATCGTACTGCTTCACAAATTGACTCAGACTTGTTGTCGAATTGATATATCCGTCAAAGAAAGCATGTATGCTCTCGCCATATGCGTTGTTGACATACACCGCCAAAGTACATACAAGGGATTAACCATTAACCATATAAGAAATGTAATTAACCAAATAATTGCACTTCATTAACCATATATTATAGTGAAAGTGAAACTTCGTGATTTTCTTCCATTAACCAAATAATGCACACCATTAACCACTTATTTACAAGCCATTCACTATATATGAAAAATTATGTCCGTAAAACTTAGGAAGTATCGAATGACCCATTAATCAACAGGAGTAAGTATACATACCGCCAAAAATATTTCTTGACATGGTTGGTGCCCATCAGGCGTTCGTTGTCTGGCCGACTCAACCAGTCATTCTGTCCAAGCTCAAATTTTTCAATAAAGCAGGACCATTTGTCTTCAAAATCAGCTGATGTGATTGTATCATAAACCACTGCTTTCATTGCAGACTTAATCCTCTTGTATTCACCATATCTGCTTAGCTTTTCAGGAATTTTCTTCATTATATGCCACAAGCACCACCTATGACGAGTTGTAGGGAAGACTACCTCAATGGCATTTTGCATAGCCTTGCATTGGTCAGTGATAATACCCTCAGGGGCTTTTCCCAGCATACAACGAAGCCATGATTGGAAAAGCCAGACAAATGACTCTTTGTCTTCCGCAGAAACCAGACCACACCCAAATAATGTTGATTGACTATGGTGATTCACACCAACAAATGCAGCAAAAGGCATGTCATACTTATTGGTCAAATAAGTTGTATCAAAAGTGATGACGTCTCCAAAGGATGCATAAGCAGCTCTACTTCTTGCGTCAACCCAAAGCACATTCCTTACATGAAAATCATCATCCATATCTATGTCATAGAAGAAATAGACAAAAATAGCTTAGTAAGGCCTTGGCATCACCTTCTTTCCCAATCGCACGCCTTTCTTTGTGGACATAATTTCTCACGTCTCTTTCACCAAATGGTACTTGCTCATGCCCTCCTGCATCTGTAATGAGAGATTGGAAAGTCTTATTGATCCTCACTCCTGCTTCATCATTGATTTGGATTATTCTCTTTACGTGGAGGTTGATTTTCTTGTTAGCCTTGAATAACCTTGCCTTTGTAGGGCTGACCTCGTGAGAATGGTTGGGTTCAAATTTTGTAACGTACAACAGTCCATCTTCCTCCAACTTTATAACAATCCTTGCAGGACAATTTTTCACCTTAGTCGGACGTGTTGTCAACGTACATAGAATTTCTGATGCTCGGGACCCCTCTCTTGTGCATGCTAGCATCAGGTAGCAGATCTCCCCATCCTCTCCTTTTCTTGATGTTCTAATCTTCCAACCAAAACCCTTTTTTGAGGCATACTCGCCATAAAATGATTTAAACTCTTCTATGGAAGAAAATCACATCCCTGTTACAGGCTCCCACTTTTCATGATCATCATTAACAATGTCAACTCCAGCAGCTTCACCATCATCACCACCACCACTGTGCAGATAATTATTTGAAGTATCCATCAATATCCAACTGTGGGTGCCACACTAAAACTGTACAAATTAGATCTTTCATAAGTTATGTCACAATTAAACCATCGATTTACAAGCTTATCGTATCAATTAATATTGACAAACTAAAACCCACAAATAACTATAAAGCAGAAATATTGTACATGGTTAATAATGGCCAAACCTATAGTAACAGAGTAACCGATTAACCAAATAATGAGCAGCAGTAACCAAATATTTCCAACTGATTAACCATTTATTTACTGAGTTGTGAAAACAATTGCAAGTATCAGGATAAACAATTGCATATCAAACTAAACATGTTTTGCCCACAAAGATTCACAGTCAAGCCAAAATGAAAAAAATGCAGAAACAAACTTCAAATGAATTTAATGTTATTTATTAACAACCACTATCTGCAGAACTAAACTTCAAAATTCTACCTACTACCACACCAAAAATAATTGAAGCAAGACAACAGCCTCATCAAGGAAGCAACTAAACTTCACAATCATCCTTTCTTGATTCATTTCACTAAAATAGAAAAAAAAAAAAGGAGCCACAAATCAAGCAAAGCTTCACTAAACCAGTTATTAGCTACTAATTGATTATTGGTTTGTTCATTATGTATAGGCTTTCTGGAATTGATCATGGAATGAATTAGCTAGTTATGATCTTCCTGCTTCAGTTCAGTATGTGCACAACTATACTGGTCAAATATTGCACTATGCAGGTCATTCCCAGGTGAGTTTCTAAATTCTTTTACATTTTCTTCCTTTTCTAGTGTGTGTGTGTGTGTGTGTGTGTGTGTGTGTGTGTATATATATATATATATATATATATATATATATATATATATATATATATATATGTAACAATATTATTAATATGAACGTTATATTTTTTATAAGAAAACAGAAATTGAGAGATCCAACAGAGATCCCAATTCATGCCCATTGAACCCAGTCTTACAAGGAACAAGGATTCCACATTTTTTAATTATAAAATCACTAGTACTTGAGTAATGGTATTGGGAATGGATGGAATCCAACAACAAAAAACTGAAAAATCAAACAAAAGTAACAATAGAAACAAAGATGAAAATCCTAAAACTATGGAACACCGATTCAGTATCATATTAGCACTGTAACATTTTAAAATTTAACTTATTTAGGCACTGGAGCATCATAAAATAAGCAGATAAATGAACAAGGAACGTCAGCAGTAGCACACTAGAACCAAGGTTGCTTGTACAATTCGGTAGCAAAAAGGAAAATCATCATAAAAGACGCAGTGGCAAGATATAAAAATTTAACAAAAGAGAACATGAATCAATCATCCCTAGGGACAGAGGAAAAATAAACATATGAAGACATACAAGGCAATCATTTAGAATATCACTTCCCAGTAAACACAGTGAAGAATTATGCCTCCCTGAATGAAGTATTTCAGGAGTAAAAAACTAAAACTTATCATTACATTACATAATTATAAATTATTACAAGTACACACCTTGCTCAGAATGTGATTTTCCATGCAAACACGAAAATCATCTTCACCAAAAGCTGGGCCACAATGGACAATGCCAGTACCACCATCATCAGTGACACAAGATTATATAAGAAGAAAAAAACAGACAAAGACAAAACCCAAAATCACATTGTCGTGTATTTTCGGCAGTGAGGAGGGAGACGGAGGAACCTAATGCGGCGATGTGGAGGGAACCGTAATGCGACAAGAACGGAGGGAACCAGAATGCGACGCAGGGAGGGAGGAGGGAGCTGCGTTTCAGTCTTCACACTAGGGAGTGAGAGCTTCGGTGGGAGGCGGTGGTCGACGCAAGGAGCAAGGGAGCCACCGAGGGAGTGCCATCGTGAATGAGCATTGGGTGAGCTTTGGGTCGGCTATTGCGCTTCCGATGTCAATGTTCGTCAGTCATTAAGGGCTCCCAATTTTTTGGTTTCACAAATGTTGGAGGGAACGAAAGAAAAGAGAAGAAGAGGGACGCACGCACGTGAGTTGAACGAAAGAAAAATGAAACAAACCAAACGCACGTGAGTTGGGCATGGGTCACTTGTATTTTGCTACAGTAGTATACCCAGTATGTGTGTCAAGTATTTGTGTTCATCTCTGTGTACATTTAACATTTCTGTTCTTCAAGATCACCCATAAATTTTGCTCATAAATTTTTTGCCTTCAACCCGATTGTTATACTTTCCTTTTCCTCTTCACACAAGTCTATCACCGGTGAAGGCAAACAGCAAATTTTTTTATTTTTTTAATAGTTTTTTATTTAAAAAATAGAAAACATATCATTCGTGTATTTCTTGCACAACTCTTCTCGTACTGAATAGCAGAACTCTTTAATCAATGATCTTATATGTTGAGTCTTATAGCAGCATATGTATAATAATAATAATAATAATAATAATAATAATAATAATAATAATAATAATAATAATAATCTAGCAGCATATGGTGAGAAAAGGGTAGATCCTCGCGAAGAATTCTTTCCTCTTTGTTAAAAGGAAAGATAAAATGGGTTAAACAATGCAACACGAGAAGCCGGTTCATTGTTCAACATGTGTCGGTGAGTAGTCGATATCAACCTTCTTGATAACAAAAATTTGATCGAACATTATTGTAGAGGTAAATAGAAAATTTCCGCTTGTGGGTTTATTTTATTTCATGGTCCAGGTGGCGTTGAATCTTCAACCGCGTAACCGTATTATTCAACTTTTTTTTTTTGGTGCGAGTAGTATTCATTTTTTTTTAGTTACAAGTAGTATTCATCTTTTTAATTACCGGCTATAGACTTCTTTGACACAATTGGCATATTGTTCATGTTACTACAAAGTAGTCAAATATTTCTAGTCATTCGTTTGTTTCACATTCAAATGCGAATAAAACATGATTGCGTTTTTTTTTTTTTTGATATAAGGGGCTAAGAGCCGAAGAAACATGATTGTGTTTGAATACCCAAAAAAAAAAAAAAAAAAACAACAACATGATTGTGTTTTTTTTGCAGTGGAGGATCCCAGAATCATTCTCAATAATAAAATAGTCTATAATATTTTTACATAAGAAAAATATTATAAGTTTTTATAAAATACATAAACTTATCATAAAAAAATTCAAAGTACTCAAGCTTCTATAAATTACAATTATCCTCTATAAACTTTAATATTTTGAAAATATTGTATGATTTTTTCTTTATTTGTACTATAAAAAATATCTCTCTTTATATATGTCACAAAACAATCGTTCAATCATTCATTTCTCACGCGCTCCTTATTCTCACATTATTGCCTCTTAATCTAATGATCTTGATCGAGAATCGCTAAGAAAATCGTCCCGGCTCTCTAAGTCTCTTAATTTGTTTCTCTTTCTCTTTGTTTGGGACAATGTTTTTTCCCCCCTAAATCTGGTGTTTTTTATATCACTGTCTGTTTACTGTTAGAAGCTAGAATCATAAAAATTAAAAAGGTGAAGAAGTAAAATTACTACTAACACTACAACAGAAAGTTTGAAAAATGACGTCACTTTAAATAGCGCTTGCCACTAAAGCGCTGGCTAAAAGAAAAACTGATTGACTTTAAACAGCGCTTCTTTAAAGAAGCGCTGCTAAATATCTGATTCACGAATAGACAGCGCTTGCTTCAATAAGCGTTGTCTTTTATTCAACCTTCGCTAGCGCTTTCTTAAGAAAGCGATGTCTTTTATCCTAATCGCCAGCGCTTTCCTAAGAAAGCGCTGTCTATTTCAAAACGTAAATAACAAAACGCGCGCCCTAAGCAGTATACCTCTGTTTCATCATTCTCGTGTGCTCTTTCTCTCTCACTCTGTCTGCGCTGTTTCTGCTCCTCATTCCTGCTCGTCGTTTCTCACGCTGTCGTTTCTGCTCGCCATTCCGCCGCGCAGCTCCTCTTTTTACAGAAAAGCTTTTGCATGCCGTTTCTGCTCTCTCTTTCTCACGCTGCCGTTCTGCTTGCCGTTCTCGTTTCTGCTCTCGTTTCTCGCGTCCTCTATGCACAGCCCAGCAAGGTATAGATCTCAGTTTTGTTTCACAGCCCATTCTCTCTTTCTCACATTGCTCGCGACCACCACCACCTCTTGGTCATATATATTTGTTTTGTTTCACCACCCACTATCTCGGTTTTTTTTTTCATTTTCTCATATATATTTGTTTCATTCAGAGATTGAGCAAGTTTGATTCAGTGACAGACTCCCTCAAACAACATTTACCAGACCAGCAGCTGAATCATTCATGTTAGTTCACAAAAGAAAAGAAAACCTTGCTTCAGGGTAACAAGGTAACAAATAATACTCTTCCAAGCTTATCTTATATGTAGAGAGTGTGCCTGAAATACATCAAATACCTTTTTTTTATAAAGAAGATGGGTAATTTATTTGAAACGAAACATGGGTTTTGATTATCTTTTCCATGGTGAGAAATTGGTAATCTGAAGAATTTTGTAACTAGAGGGTTTCCACAATTCCTTTCTGGTTGTGTTGCATTAGTTTATTTTATTTGTATGATGAAGGGTGGTGTACAACAGGGATGTTGTATAGGTGATGCAAATTGCAAATGAATGGACTGATAAGAGCTTTATGGAATTACTCACCTTATTGAAGGATATGTTGCCGGCTAATAATGTGCTTCCTAGTCGGACATACGGGGCTAAACAAATATTACGCTCTATTTGCATGGGTTATGAGAGGATACACGCTTGTCCTAACGATTGCATTGTATTTCGAAAGAGGGGCTTTGGATCAGTCGGAGAAAAAGGAAAAGAAGTTGCATATATGTTGATTGTATTTTTTAGTTACTTGTTAAATGACTATGAATTTTACTTGTATATCTAATTACTTGTGTGTCTAATTTTTTTTGCAGATAGCTAGATGGCTTCTTCCGGGTCGACTGTGAAAAAGAATATCTTCCGAGCCAGAGATAGCGCCAAAGATAGATGCATTCTTAAGTGACAAAGGTAATAAATGAAATTACTTCAAAGTAGCTATTTGACATAAATTTCTAAGTTAGCACATTCCTTATACTATAGATTGAGATTTTTCTTTGCAGAAACATCCCAAGTTCATCATTAAAGGGTTTCTTGCACCAGAGTTAGGGCTTCAAACTCTTTATTAGCTTTCTCTCATTATTAGCTTGATAAAGGTTAGGTCTCTTTTCCTTTCAAAAAAATAAAATAAAAATGGTTAGGTCTTTTTTTTTGTTCTGCTCTTTATGTGTTTCCTTGTTTGTGTAGGTTTAAGTCTGCTACTCTGGTTGTCTCTTCTGAACTTCCTCTGGGATTATGTTGAAACTCCGATCCTATCCTAATGCTTGCACTTGGATATTTGGTTTCCCACATTTTTTATTTCAGCAAATTATCAAAGATGATGATAAAAAGCTGAATGGGCTGATAAGAAGGTTTGGTAAACTGACATAATCAGTGGTGGCGACCTTAAAGAGAGAAATGAATACAATCCGAGTGGGGGGTATGTAACTTCACCCACTCGGATTGTATTCATTTCTCTCTTTTAAGGCTGCCACCACGGCATTATAAACCGGTTACCAAACCTTCTTATCAGCCCATTCAGTTTGATAACTTGCTGAAATGAAAAATGTGGGAAACCAGATATCCAAGTGCAAGCATTATGATAGGATCGAAGATTAAACACAATCCAAGATAAGTTGGGATATAAAGATGACGCTCATATTTTAGCATCGCTAACTCGACAAGGTAATAAATCAAATTACTTCAAAGGCAGAATTTGGTAGATTAATTAATATTTGTGAATTGGTAACTAAGTATACTTGTCTAGTGGCTATGTTGTATACTAGGTAGACTTTATAGTGACTTGTGCTGGCTGGTATATGATATTTTTTGTTGTTACATGTATTAGATAAATTTTGGAATATCCATATTTTAGGGGAGACTCTGCCAAAATTTTGTTAGAAATTCAAATTGAAGTATAAAAATATACAAGTCAATGGTTAATTAGTTGATATTTTCTGTATGTGTGTGTGATGGTATTTTTTGTATGTGTGTGGGTGATGTTTGTTGGTATTTTCTGTATGTGTGTGTGTGATGGTATTTTCTGTATGTGTGATTGTTTCCTCTATTGTGAATGTTTGATGCAGGAATTGGATCACATAATGCGGCAACGGGATAGTGAATTTAAAAAAAAAAAGTCAAATAGTTAGCGCTTATTTGAAAAAGCGCTGTCTATCTTTGAATAGACAACGCTTTTTCAAAGAACCACTGTCTATTTCCAAAATCTTCAGCGTTTGCCAAATGCCGTCTTTTCGAATCACAATCACCAACGGGTGATTGGGCAGCAGTTTTAAGCGCTGCGAAGGCAAAAAATAAGCGCTGTCGTTTTCTGTTATAGTGTAAACTATTTTCTCTGTTATCTTTTATAATTTCTTACATTCATTTAAAAAAAGGTGCGTCATGGAAACAGTACCTATTTTTTATAGGGACAAAAATAAATTGTTAAAGATATTCAAGTATAAAAAAATTTACCTTCCGATCGATAACAATTTTCCATACATCAGTGAACGGATCCGCCACTGTTTTAGCATGTGTGAAACTTTAGATATATGCCCCCCACCCTCCGGAAAGTAACACTTTAGCTAATTATGACTACATCCCTACGGCTTTTTTATTATGATCTGACCTCACTCTTTAGCAGTGACACCAAAAAGTCACTTAAGACAATCCAACTACGCAGTTTTAAAATACTGGTTTACCAATTGATAAAAAAAAAACCCCATTTTACCAACTAAGAAAATATTATAATCATGCATCTATCTAAAAAATACTACTATGTCATACTACGTACGTCCTAGTGCCCCCCACCCCACTTAGTAGTGGGGAGCGGATCCTCTAACTTGGGAGCAGGAACTGCAGAGTAATTTTGTGTCTCTCTCTCTCTCCACTTTATTCTCTCTCATCTTAATTTATTTTTCTCTTTCTCTCTGACTTCTCTTTCCTAATTTACCCCATATTGAGCCTAAAGTCACCCTGCAGTTCCCGCCACAACTGCAGGGATCTGTTTTCCTTAGTAGTGATTTTCAGTAAGTTCAATATTACTGGTAATTTGCTTACCCTTAAAAAAAATTCCAAATGGTGCCTCAAACTTTTTATAGAGGCAGCGTACTACAAAATAGTCCACCATATTCATCCACGGTCGACCATTCCTGTAAGATCATTGAAAATATGAGAGAGAGAGAGAGAGTTTTGAAAGAATTTGTTTGTTTCTAACATCTGATGCTTTTCAATTGAATTATTCAATAATATGACACAAAATATTTATACTAGCTAGCTAGCTATATACTCCCTTCGGTCTCAAATATAAGCAAAAGTCAAAATGTATTTGGTTCAAATACATTTTGACTTTTGCTTATATTTGAGACCGAAGGGAGTAATAATATTCAAGATAGCTTTCCACTAACTAACAACCGACATTACTAACTGTTTTGTCCTGATCACAGAGTTTTCTCTCTCTGATCTAGTAGAGTTAGGTTTCTAGTGATTTCTGTGCTTTTTGACAGCTGATATGAATTTGGTCTCCATCTGCTGCTTATCAAGATGTTGTTGAGATTTGACTTTGAGATAAGGTAGTTGTAACCTTATTTTAAGCTTGCTTCTAGAAGCCCCTTGTCGAGCTCCTCTTTCGAACAGGCTAGTCGGGTTCTACCTTGGTTGACCTTGGTTTGACAAAGGACCCAAGTCGGTATAACAATAACTATTCAATAATTGAACAAAAGACTCTAGAACACTTGCAGAGGCAGTTTTATAAAGTCACACCAGAACTACTAGTGCATACATACTCTTATTATTCCCCCATCAAACTTAAGATTGTAGAGAAGTAGCCAACAATACACTCTAAATTTGTGATACACCCTAGTAGAGTGCTTTACTCTTTTCGGGCAAGAGTACATAGCTCCACAGACAGGGGAAAGGGATAACAAAAGGTTTTGTGAAATTGTTTTTTTCCTTCTTTCATTACTAACGGAATATTAATAGCTACATGTTGTTAGGTACCAGAGTATCGGAATGGTGTCACACAACTAAAATAAGAGACGAGAAAATAAGGAAATGAACACACAAAATTTACGTGGAAAACCCTCAACAAATAAGGGAAAAACCACGGGGCAAGACCAGAAGAATTTCACTATGTGGGAAAATATTACAAGAATACCTCTCACAAAATACCTCACAAATACTCTCACAATACTCTTGTTGAGTATAAGAAATAATAAAAGATGAGAAGAGAAGAAGATTTTGGATGATTTAAACATCACACCTTGGCCTCCTTTTATATACTACAAAGGAGCCAACAAACTAAAATCCCACCGATGTGGGACTTAAGTTTCAACAATTCTCCCACTTGAAGATTTTGATTGAGTCAATCATATCTTCACACCACTCTTTCTGCCTTGCCATTCCATGTCGCTTACGTTTCTGATAGGCCATAGGAGGATCGACACCAAATAAACTTGTCAGCATTGATTGGCTTCACATCACATCCGCTAGGTTATCTTTCTTTGTGAATCTTTTGCATATCCACGGTTCCTTTCTCTACCACTTCACGAACAAAGTGATACTGGGTATCTATATGCTTTGTCCTGGAATGAAAAGCTGGATTCCTTGCAATGTGCAAGGCACTCTGACTATCACAATACACAATAATCATCTGTTGCTTGTGCCTGAGTTCCTCCATTAAACCTTTAATCCAGATAGCTTCCTTGCAAGCCTGGGTATTGCCATGTACTCGGCCTCGCCAGTAGACAAAGCTACAACGACAGAACTTAGATAACCAGCTCACCACTCCTCGCAATTGTGAATACATACCCGGTAGTGGATTTCCTTTTATCAAGATCACTGCAAAATCTGAATCAACATAACCCACGACAATGAATTACGATCCTCCGTAACATAATGCAACATCGAGGTTCCTTTGATGTATCTAAGGATCCTCTTAACCGTATTCCAATGCTCTACCTGGATTTGCCATAAACCGACAAACCGCTCCCACTTGCTTGTGCAATGTCCGGTCTTGTACATATCATGGCATACATAAGGCTTCCCAATCACCGATGCATACGATTTCGAGACATTTCTATCCTCTCCGCTTCATTGCTAGGACTCATACCTGAGGATAATTTAAAATTGACAGGAAGCGGGGTAGAAATTGGCTTACAGTCTTGCATGTTGAAGCGCCGCAAGACCTTCCTTAGATAATTCTTTTGAGAAAGCCAAATCTTCCTATCATTTATGTCTCGGTGAATTTGCATCCCTAAAATCTTGTTTGCGGGTCCCAAGTCCTTCATATCAAACTCCCTAGCCAACTGTGCCTTTAATTCCTGGATTCGATCTTTGTTGGGGCCTACCACCAACATGTCATCCACATACAACAAGACAAAATGATGAAATCATTATCATCAAACCTCTTGTAGTAATGCATACAATGGTGCGAACTCACCGTCTGTTGTAACCAAGGCTAATTATAAAGGAATCAAATCTCTTGTACCAACATCCGGGCGCTTTGCTTTAGACCGCATGCAGATTTGGTCAACCTACAAACCAAGTTTTCTTTTCCTTGTTCTTTAAAGCCTTACGGTTGGAGCATATAAATTTCTTCTTCAAGCTCTCCATGAAGAAAAGCGGTCTTTACATCCAATCGTTCAAGATGTAAATCAAATGCAAAGACACATTGCCAACACTACCCTAATAGTAGTAAGTCTGACAACTGGAGAAAATATCTCGTCAAAGTCTATCCCTTCTTTCTGAGCATAACCTTTGACTACAAGTCTGGCACGATACCGTTCCACTTGATCATTGCCGTCTCGTTTAATTTTGAACACCCATTTGTTCCCGATGGCTTTCCGACCCTTTGGAAGTTCAACAAGTTCCCAAGTCTTATTTCTATGTAGGGCTTCCATTTCTTCCTGCATTGCTGTCATCCATTGAGAAGCATCTGAATTGTTCAACGCTTCTTGAAGAGGCGATGGTTCACCTTCTTCACCAAAGACAAGATGCATCATGGCGAGCCATAACATAGTCCGAGTGCCATGATGGTGCCGTTATCCGATGTGTTGATCGTCGAACTCCTTCATCATTGACCTCATCCCGGTTCTTGTTCTATGTGCTCTGGTTCGCCCGGAAGAATCATCTTCTTGAGTCTTTCTCTCCAACCGCACTATAGCTTGATCTCCTTGGAAATCTTGTCATTTTTCTCGCTCACTTTGCGGTTCATTTTCTCGCAAAGACTACATCTCTCGCTAACAATAAGCTTGCGGGTAGTGGGGTCCCACAAGCGATACCCTTGACATTGTCAAAGATAACCCAAGAATATACATTTTCTGGATTTTGGATCCAATTTTGTTCTTTCTTGGGAGTTGTACATTACGTACGCAGGACATCCAAACACATGTAAAGAAGAATAATCTACCGGCTTTCCTTTCCACATCTCCATTGGTGACTTCAAACCAATCGCTGTTGATGGCGATCGATTTATCACGTAATAGGCAGTTTTGACTGCTTCTGCCCAAAAAGATTTGGCCAATCCCGATGTTCTCAGCATAGCTCTTGTTCTTTCTAGGAGAGTCCTGTTCATCCGATTACGCTACACCATTACTCGCCGAGGTGTATGTGCAATTGATGAATTGTCTCGTAATACCCTCTTGCTTGCGAGAATGATAGAAAGTTACCATCTACATATTCTCCTCCATTATGCGTCCTCAAGCACTTGATTTTCTTCCCGGTTTCAAGCTCTACTTGTGCTTTGAACTCCTTGAATCTGGAAACACATCGACTTCTTTTTGATCGGTACGCCCACAATCTCCTGGAGTAGTCATCAATGAATGATACAAAATACTTTGCTCCCCCCCATGGATGTTTAAGCGACTCCCACACATCGAATGTATCAAGTCTAGTATGTGTTTGCTTACAGTAGTTACTTTTGCAAATTTCAATCTATCTTTGCTTACTTGTCACACAAGACTCACGTGGCGGTAAAGTTACCGTCTTGAGCCCGGTAAGAGGCTGCGTTCTACAAGGACTTTTAAGCCACGCTCGACATATGGCCTAGCTGCGATGCCACATCATCGTTGATTCTTCATGGCTCGGCCGACGAATCGATGCATCCGCCTTCTTGTAACGTATCTCCCAAAAGCATGTATAGATTGCTTGTGATCTTTCTCGCTTTCATCACCACAAGATTGCCCTTCACTACCTTCAAGATTCCACCTTCAATATGGATCTTGCACCGAGGTCATCCAATTGCCCGGTGGACAATAGATTCCTTTTCAAGCCCTTCACATGTCGCACTTGTATCTTGCGAACAGTACCATCTTGCATCTTTATTCTGACAGTACCGATTCCAACGATTTCTAAGGCGTGATCATTTCCCATAAACACGGATCCTACCGAGACAGGCTCATAAGTACAAAACCAATCTCGGTGTGAAGTCATGTGCCATGTCGCACCTGAATCCACTATCCAGACATCATTGAGCTTCCTTCCACCTTTAGAATTTGTTGCTCCGCTATACAGGATTTCTCCATCATCTGAGGTACTTGCAACACAACCTTGTGAGGTTGATGCTTCTGAGGTCTTCTCTCCATTCTTCTTGTTCCAATACTCCTTCTTCAAGTGCCCTCTCATGCCACAGTTGTAGCATTTGAGATTCTTTCTTCTTCGAGATTTTGATCTACCACGATCTTGGCTCCCAGGGGCCACGCTCGCTGATCCGCCTCTCATCATCGTTAAAGCTTCGCCGCTTGAACTTTCCGACCTTTCCTCCTTATTCTTGCTCGATTCTTCTTCAAGGATTGCACCGCAACATCATCAAAGTGAAGAGTGTCACAACATTGTTGTTTGTAATGTTGATGATGAGTTGATCATCTGAATCTGTAAACTCTGAAGTAAAAGTTCTGCACGTTCATTTTCTGCTATTTTGAAATCTGATGCTGTGAGCTGAGCCAATAGCGTATTCAATGTGTTAATGTGATCTGTCACCAATGTGGATTCACTCATTCGAAGAGTGTAGAGTTTCCTCTTCAAGAATATTCTTGTGTGAAGTGACTTAACCTCGTACAATTTGTGAAGTACATCCCAAATCTCCTTTGCGCCTTTTTACGCAACACTTGACAAAACTGAATCCGCCATTGCTAGGTGCAAATTGGCAACAGCATTGCCATCCTTCTCTTTCCACTTTTCATCAGTCATATCTGTGGGTCTGCCTTCAATTGTTTCAAAGCAATTATCCTTCCTCAAAACTGCCGCTACCTTCAATTTCCACAGGGAGAAATTATTCCCATTGAACTTCTCTATCTCAAATTTTGCTGCCATGGTTGTACACGAACCGAACCGGATTACACTATTTCACCGTGAATAGTACAAAGATAATCGTGAAAAGATTGCAATGTATCCGTATACCAGAACAAATCCAGTATATGTTAACAATTACTGTAAAAGTATACAACCACACGTATAAATAGTAACCATATATGGGAATAGTATCGTATACTGGAATAGTGACTGTAGATCGTAAATAGTACACCAGGTAAGTTCCCAAGAAAGAGAGGTGGGTCACCAATGGACACGCTTAAATACCAAGTCTTTCCTTAGCCAGAACTTTTCCTAGACATGCACTTCTACACTACCACACTATTTCCAGCAACAATTCTTTTCTGATGTGGAAGATCAGACAATGCTGCAACCACAGAGCATACTAAGAACCGACACCTTCCTAGAGTGACGCAGCGGAATAGTATCACCAACCTTGGAGCTCACGATACCCTTTGTTAGGTACCAGTATCGGAATGGTGTCACACAACTAAAATAAGAGACGAGAAAATAAGGAAATGAACACACAAAATTTACGTGGAAAACCCTCAACAAATAAGGGAAAAACCACGGGGCAAGACCAGAAGAATTTCACTATGTGGGAAAATATTACAAGAATACCTCTCACAAAATACCTCACAAATACTCTCACAATACTCTTGTTGAGTATAAGAAATAATAAAAGATGAGAAGAGAAGAAGATTTTGGATGATTTAAACATCACACCTTGGCCTCCTTTTATATACTACAAAGGAGCCAACAAACTAAAATCCCACCGATGTGGGACTTAAGTTTCAACACATGTAATCTCCTACAAGTGTAGATCATGAGCCAAGTGGCTACATCACACTAATTGGTAAATAACATAATTGAAAAGGAAATCTAACAAAAGAATTGCGAATTGGCAGTGTCTTAACAGAATGAAAATATTATAGAAATTAGCATGTGTCATCTACTCATCAAGGTGACTCAACAATTAAAATCACTCATCCAGGTTTGTGGCTTATTCTCTCTTTTGGGTCTCTGTCGAGTGGGCTTAATTTTAAGATCCAGCCCATTAACACTTAGTGATCCAGCAGCTTCATCCATGTGCGTATCATTACCCTGTTGTTACAAATCAACCTTTCCAGCTCAAGGTTGAAGTTTGGGAAAATTCTGAGGAATTCAGTTCCACCACGAACACAAAAACGGAGTGTGGTGGCGGTGTTGCGAAGATGGTGTTCACAGTGATCAACATCTGAACTCCCGTGATCAGCACTATTATCTGATACATTCTCAATTGCTTCTTCCTCTACTAAGTAGTTTGGTAATTATTAATATTCCTGAGGGTTCGATATTTAGACTCCTAAATACTCATTTATTACTTTTGCGATGAGGTATACTTGCCTTAGTGCTAACTTTAGAGCAACAGAAACCTACAGGATCAAATGCATAGAGTGGATATTCGGAGCAATTAAATTAAATGTGATTTAATTCATGTTAATAATTGATTAAACTAAACATGATTTAATTACTTGATGATGAATTTAATTAAATAAGACATGAAACAGGTTTGTAGTGTACAATACCTGATGAGGGAGGTGCAAAACAAATTTTGAGGAGTGCGAATAGCAAGTACTGATGTGCCAATAAATAGGACATGAGCTCCCCTCATTAGATACGCTTGACACTTGAACCACATAAGATGGGATGGTCAGAGCTCTTCCTCTAAGTTGTCCGCTAGCACCGATGCACCCACCTCCGGATATTGCTTGTGTGGACTGAGTAGAGGTGTCGCTACTGCCGCCTAGAAGGCAACGCCGATTAGGCCAAACGAGAAAATCTAGGAAGTGATAAGACCGCCAGGACAAAGAAACAAAGGCACTAAAGGAACATCTCAATACCGATCCTCGAAATACAAAAATGAACTTGGCTCGACACCGAGCTGATGGGCAACCAATCCAGGCGTATTCACAACCCGTGAAAATAGATTGCATTGACAAAGTCGCTGGTAAGTCACATCACCTCGTGGGCTACAAATTAGGCCCAAGTCATATCAAAGATGGTCATCATTACAGATAACCACACACGCGAGAACAGATCTCGACGAGACCCCTATAGCTAGATATCTCACCATATTATGAGTAGAGACTGACAAAGGAGATTATTCGAAAACCACAAGTTGTAAGTGGAAAAAACTAAGATGTTTCCTCAAAAACATGGGGAATCCACCTTGGTATATTTAAGTGGAAAAATCCTAGATGTTACCTTGGAACAAGGACATAATTACTCAGACCCACACAAGGCGACTCTATATAAAGAAACTTGCTTCTTTATGCAAAGGCATACTATTTTTCTATTCTCTAGCCACGGGCTAAGACATATACTGACTTGAGCATTAGAATGCCTTTGCAGGTACTCACCTCCACCTCGGCTCGTCAGACCTGAGAGGCGGGAGGCGCACTCTGGATCATTTTGTGGAGGCCCAATCGAACTGTCAGCCCACTGGAGAATTGGAACGAAGCATCGATGTCGTCTATGGGAAGTTAATTTTACCCCCACCGTCTTTAAATGTTAAGAAATGTGATAATGGTGCAAACATGTTCCAAGCACGACTTAACGTCGATCAGAAGCGTTGTTAAGGACAGTGACACGTTTGTTTAGGCTACCTTGGGAAATTTGGCTCTGCGCTTCATTGAATCTTTGAGTAGCGCCGATTGGGCGGTGAGGAAGGCTTCAATTGTAAAACCAATGAACTTTCCTAAACATGGCGATGAACATTGTGTTGCAAGTAATTCTTACTTTGCAAAGCGTCTTGGTAAAACACAAGAGGCATACTCAGTCCCGTGAGACTTGCTGGAGCTAGAGGCTATTGCCCTAACATTTTTGGGATGGACCCTTTTGGGGCATGTGTTGCGGCTCAGGAAAGTGCACCTGATCGTAACTTGTAATAGAGTGGAGTATATTTAAGACTTCGAATGTCGAACCCATAGGGAATGCGCGAGTACTAACGTAATAAAGATCATATACTATTTAGGCTAACGAAAGTGATGGTTTCGGGAGTAAGACCAAGAAATTATAAATAATGAAAGCAAAGCAATATCGCAAGAACTAAAGAGATATCAAATAGGGAGAGCCTAGGGGACCTGGGTTCACTAATACTTATTCCTTGAATTAATTAACCAACTATTACGAGATATATTTTCTAATTGAAAGCCAATCACCCACTTTTATATTATTAACACCCAATGATCATGCAATGCTAACAGTCTTCTTCCTAAGAACTACCCTCAATGATCATGCAAGGCAATAAAGAGAAAGAACATTAAGAAACAGTGAGTTCATCAATTCAATGACTGATTGGAAATAAGCAATTATCCTTGATCTGGCATAATTAACGAATTCAGTTATTCCAATAGTTCTATTAACTAATTATGGTACGATCACCTATAGCTAACTAATTTATTAAGGACTGGCCAGATTCTATGAGATTAAGCATGCTAAGAATAACACACACTACAAGAAAAAGCGCGGTTACCGATGGCCAATTATCGACGGCCAAAGCCCATAGCAAAAAAACCGGCATTTTCGACGGCTTTCACTGTCGATAAATGTCAGCCGTTGTATGATGTAGTTTACCTACTGCTAAATCCGTCGGTAAACCCGATTTGATTTTTCGACGGCCATCATTCGTCGGTAAATTTACAGCATTTTTATATTCGCTTAATACCGACGGTCATAGTCCGTCGGTATTTGAATAATATCGTCGGTATGGCCGAAAGTTTACCGATGGGTAGAGGCCGTCGGCCGTCGGTAATGTCCGATACTAACCAGAGAACGACCCTTCTTCCCCATTCTTTTTTTTACTTTCTTCCCTTCTATCCTCTCTCTCTATTCCGTCCTCTCTCTCCCAGAGCGGCCGCCACCACCACGACGTCTGTTTCCAACACCACCGCGCTGCCTCTACCACCACTACGTCGGTATATTTTCGGTACCACATCTGTCTCTCTCTCAATATTGCTTTTATTTCTCAGTATTTTCACATTTCCACAACTTTTTTTCTCCTTGATTATTTGTACCACCGATTGGGAGCATTTGGGAACAACCGGTTCAACAAGAAGAAGAAGAAGAAGAAGCTCGCCATTCTTTGGTTCTCAGTATTGTTTTTTGCTTCTTTTTCATGTTGCCTTTTTGTGTTTGTTTCTAAATTGTGTTTGACCTTGTGTACTTCTATCCTGCTCTATTGTGTGTTTTAGATGAAAAGGTTAAATAGTTTTTGTGAATTCTTGATGATTTGATGAAAATAGTGAAAGGCAAAAGGTTTACTTGGAGTTTATTTAGATTTATTTTATAACATGAGAAGATGAACTTGCTTATGCAAAGTTAGTTGCTAAATTGGGTTGTTTTAGTTTTCAAACTGTTTGAAGACAGCAAGTTGTCTAAATTTTTATACTCATTTTTGTTGATTGGTGTTTGGTACTTAAATCAGAATGTTCCTCAACAAATTTTTAATGTCATAATAGTACTTGCTATGGTAGCTTTTTAGTTAAAATTTTCTATGTTTTTTCAGTATTTTTTGTTCGAGGCCGCCACATTGCTCCGAGACCGCCACTGGCATCGAAGGACGTGGACACTCTCTGAATTAGGTATGCACTCTAACGAAATGTCGGTTGACTCACTAGTGGAAAATGGTTGTCTGTTGACCCCCACATGGACATATTTATTTGATTTTCTTCATAGTTCTCTCCACAGAGGGAATTTTGAAGTGATGCATTTAGTAAAGTGATTAATACATTTTGTTTCAGAATTTTTTGTGAAGAAGATTATTATGCTTCCTATCACTAATTTTTCCCCTTATGTGAGCTTGTTACATATGTTATGCCTTATCAAGTAGCATATTGTTAGGGTGCACATAACATAGCCTATGATATACAAACTGATATTCTATTATCGATATCGTGATTTCACAAGCAAATATTAGGAGAGTACCTTTTCGGCTTTTCCTACTTTATATGCATAGACTCATGTAGTGATGTATGCTTATTTGTGTATGCTGCCTCTGCTTTGTATATTTGTCCATGTGTAACCCTATGCTGACTGGCATCTCAAGTTGTACAACTTGATTCATTTACATATCCACTCACATCTTCTATGCTTTGTTGCTTGGAGAATTAACTTCGTAAGGTATTTCTTATAACAAACCCATTGTATCAAAAAGGAAAGTTTCTAGGTTGTAATGTGAAAGCCTTCACATTCATTGTTGTTATATCTTTATTGAATAAGATTGCTTTTGATTAAAACCGTAGAGATGTCTTGGGCATGGGTGTTTTTCCAAACAGGAAGGATAAAATCAAGTGTGGTGAATAAAAAATTTTGACGGGCTCCTAGAGATGGGTGGGTGCTAGGAACTAAAAAAGTTGGTTTACCTTTTGAGTATCATCACTGAAAAGCGAGATTATCTGTAATACATTTGAGCATTATTACTTGAGATTATGCTTTATGCTGCATCCTTGCAATTTAGGGTTTCATCTATTTCAGATGTTGTGTTTTATTTTTTTTATTTTGATTTCAGATCCTGTATTTTGAGTTTTCTGGAGGCATGCATGATTTTTGATTTGTTGTTTGGTTTCTGGAGGCATGGATTGTTGTTTTCAATTTATAACCCTATGTTTGAAATTTATAAGGTATACTGGGTTTCTGATTTTCATTCAAGTCTATATCCTTTGCTAAAAGGCCTCTGCACTTACGAATAATAATTAAACTATTGAGGTATATTATGTTTTTTGTTGTAATTTAATTAAATTTCAGTTTTGTTGCTCATGACTGGCCATTATTGACAGTAGACAATGTCTTTAGATGAAAACCGTGGTCGAGGTACTCGCATGGCTTCCAGGAGGCCGACGATGACTGCAAGGGAGTATCGAAATAGCTTTATGAGGATTGAGGATCGCAATGCTCGTCATCGTGATCCTTATCGCGATAAGGATTGTAATTTGATGAACCAACATGGTGATCCTCGTATGCCTTCCAGGAGGAAGATGATTACTGCAAGGGAGTATCGAAATATGTTTGTGAGGATTGAGGATCACGATGTTCATCATCGTGATCCTTATCGCGATGAGGATCGTGATTTGATGAACCAGTATGGTGATCCCAGGAGGCCTGTAGCTGCCAGTGATGTTCATCGAGGGACGGACATCGTTCAGATCCCCAGTGATGACGATGAGATCTTGGAGTATACTCCATCCACACCGGAGTATTCTCCAATCGTAGAGGATTACACTCCATCGACTCCTTCAGAGGATTCTACAGCCTGATTTTGTCCTGGGGACCCCTCAAGGAGCCACCACCAGCCTTGCTTTTATATTATGCATGTTATTTATTAATGTATTTGATCGTTTTAATATTTTAATTGGATAAATATATCAGGAGAATATATTGATGTATTTTTCATTGCTTTTTATGAATATCTTGACTATTTAGATGAATAATTGTGATTATGGTATATGATGTATGTTTTTATATTTGAGCTTCTCTATTTAATTTGTGTGTTAAGCCTTAGTTTCCCGTTTGAGATTCAATAAAGAAATATGCCCTGATGACTGTATATTACTGGAAGGAGAATGAAGACAAAGAAATATGTCCTAAATGTATGAAATTACGATACAGAAATATGCCCTAATAACTGTATATTATTTATTATATTTCTTTTTTTTAATTTGTTTTTTTAGTTTACGTTATCACATTTTTAAATATGAGAATAAATTAATAATTAAAACTAATCGATATTAAATATGGGAATAAATTAAATTACTAGTAATAGTTAATCAAATTAATAAATAAACATTTTTTAATATGGGAATAAATTATTTTTAATAATTAAATAAATAAATAAATAATTAAATTAATTTAATATTTAATAATTTAATAAATTAAATTAATAGATAATTAAATTAATTAATTTAAAAAATAAATAAATCAATCAATTAATTAAATTAAATATAAAAATTAATCAATTAATATAACTAATTTTTTAAAAAATAAATTCGGCTTTACCGACGGCATAGGCCGTCGGAATAGACCCGTCAAAATGTACCGTCAGATCTTGACCGACGGTTTAGCCCATCGGTAATACCGACAACAAAAAAAACACCCGTTGGTATGCATTTACGACGCCAGTTTTACCGACGGGCTTATGGCCATCGGTAATCCGTCGGTACACATTCTTTACCGACGGCTTTTGGGAGTTACCGACGGCTTTCATCCCGAGTTTTCTTGTAGTGACATTCAACAGGATAATAAGAAACTCATAATAGTAATTAAATAAATGTCAAGATCAGTGTAAAAGATCCCTCATCACCCCTAGCGATGGAGTTAGTTACTCATGGTATTTCTCAATAAGCTAGAATAACATAAATCCCTAAAAGACATAAATTAAATGGTACCGATGGTGATCCTCTCCTTTATTCTTCATAAATCCCTTTCGGTATGATGATGATCCTCTCCTTTATTCTTCACGATTCTCCTAAGCTCCGACGCAAAGCAGGGCTAGCCAAGAGCTCCAGAGGTTCTTTAATATAGAAATTAGCTAAAGTCCTTGAAAAAGGGCTAAGGATGTCTATTTATAGGCTTGGCAGCGTACTGGGTCAAACTGACTTCAAATCTAGGCGAACTGGGACTAGGTACGGTCGTACAGTCTTTATACACGGTCGTACTGAATTTTGGCTTCGGCGCTGGCTCGTATTGTTGCACTGGGTGCGGCCTGACTGCTTTGAGTACGCCGTACCGCTTTTGGTACGACCATACTGGACTTTTTCTTCGACGCCAGACTGTACTGACCATGAGGTACGCCCCTACTACTGTGCGTAGTTAAGTACGACCGTACTGACTTTGGGTAAGGCCGTACTGAATGTCCAGAATCACCAAAATATGTTCAAATCTTGCCAGTATTAAATCTTCTGCTTTCTTAGCTGCCTTTTTTACTTTTCTACATAAATGACAAAATATTGAGCATATCTTATCTAATAGAAAACATAATTATAATATTTTATACTCAAAATACCCCAATAATTTAGACAAATTTGGATATTAACAGCCGCATGACAGAAAGAGCCAAAGACTTTTGTTGGGCCGCACTACTTAACAAGTTTGGACTCTTGTTATCTTGTCTGTTTAGTTATTTTCGCTCTTGCTAAATTGTGTTCTTTCATTGCTTTACATTTTTTCCTTTTTCAAGCTGCATTGTTCAACTGTTAAAATGTTTAGGATAAATGTAGTCCAAACTCATATTGGATAATTTCCCAATCTGAGATTGAGGGGGTTGTTGCAGGATGCTCATTTTGTTAAGATTAGTTAATTTGTTAGGGATTAGTTAGGTGATTAGTCTCTAAAAATATCACACGTGTGTCTCACATTCTCTATCATTTATCAAGATGAATCCTCCCCTTTAGGGAATTCTCTCTCAGTCTTAAGAAGCCCATTCCCTCTTCCCTCATGGTCTCTGATTCCTAAGAATTACATTTAACAAAAAAAAAACAATTTTTCATATAAAACGTTTTTGTAATATATAGAAATTTTCGTTAAAAAAAAATTGTCATGCAAATGGATAGGAATGAAACAAACCATTTATCACAAATGAATTACATTATGATGAACCACCAAATTGTGCAATTTATAGAGAGATTTTGGGTATAGTTTAATATATTTTGTGGCTATTATTATTTAGATATTTACTCATTTTACCGTATTATTTTGTGTAGAAAAAGAGAGATAGAAAATATTAGAAAGAAGCCCAAAAGAAATAAGGCACATGACAGCCCACTCTGTGAAAATCAGCAGCGAATGAATTTAAATAAGGCCATTATTAAATGCACCCCCCCGAACGATGCGAATTCTCCAAAATACCCCTATACAAAACAATAAAAACACATTCTGTTTTTTTGCGTTCTGAACATAGTACCGAAAATTGCAATTTCCGGTATACAAATTGTATACTGGAAATTTGAATTTCTGGTAAAATTGTGTATAAATATTTTTCATACCGAAAATTGACATTTCCGGTATACAATTTATATACCGGAAATTGCAATTCCCAGTAAATTGTTTTTAAAACTTTTTATACCGGAAATTGAAATTTTCGGTACACAATTTGTATACCGAAAATTGCAATTTTCGGTACTAACAATTTTCTTTACATTCCGGAAATTATGAATTTCCAGTACGAAGTTTTTTTTTTATTTTACACCGGAAATTATCAATTTTCGGTATACAAATATTTTTTTTATAAAATATATATTTTTTTTATGTAGGGTTTTTTAAAATAAATATAACAACGAATATGTGAAAAATAAAATCAACAGCAAGCCAGCAATTCATAACATACTACATAATAATAAGAAAAATAATAAGACATTCACAGGAACAATTTTCGCCCCCCGCGACGAGACATTGTTGTGGTGGTGGTGGTGGTGGTGAAGCGGTTACAACAAACAAAGTGTGAGAGAAAGGTTTTGAGCGATTCTTGCGATTTGGGAGCGGTGATTACGCGGATAAAAAAAGAACGAGCGAGTGGCCTTTTAAGTAGTACCAGCACACTTCTCTTAGAAGGTAACCATGTTGTGGCATGGGAGAAAGAAAAGCACTTCAAAAATTCAAAAGTCGTTTCCTCTTTTATTTTTAGAAAAAATAACAAAAAACAAAATTGGGTTTTTTAAAATAAATATAACAACGAATATGTGAACTTAAACCACGATTAAACACAAAAAACAAGCGCAAATATAACAAAATGAAAATATAACAATAAAAGATGTGCAAATATAACAAGTTAACATAACAAATATGATCGTCCTAGCGTCTCCTATGTTGACTCTTCGTCCCGGATGTGGATGCCTCCATCCCACCCTGTGCTATCTGTAGTGCCTGGGCAATATACTCAGCAAGTAGAGTGGGGTCCATCATCTCATCCTCGGACATCGTATGGAGAATGCCGGTGACTGAGTTCAGCCTCTCAGTCATATCATAACAACTCGGCTGCAAATTACAACAAGACATCAGAGGAAACAAAAAAAACAAAAAAAATACATAATGTATATCTAAACACTTACATAATTAGGTGCAGCATCAGGAGCAGCCGGATTGATCAGAAGTGGATGCGACATCCTGCGATACCACTCCATGTACCTCTCAGTGCACTCCGCTGGATAAGAGGCCACGTCTAGTGGGACAGTCGAAATGATAGAGTGCAGAGGAAAATATATCCACGCATATGTAATCTCCTCAGCTGTGGGTCATCGTGGTGGTGGTCGGGGAATGTCTTGGATATAATCGAACTGTCTGACTACCCTCTCAGGCAGGTACGGTACAATAAATGAAGCACACCAGATGTACCCCAAAAATAGGCACGCGGGATGACAATGCGTCCTGTGGCTAGCCCACAGTGTCTAAACAACATCATCAGGTGTCAACGCATTCAGTGCTCTCCTAAAGGGCTCCACCTGGCCGTGACCCTTTATAGGCGACCACCTCATGGCTCGTGCCATGCGCGGGGTAATGCCAAGATCCTTCCTATCGCAGATAGTAGGGAAATACTCGTATATCTATGCCTGTGACAATAATAACGAATCAACACGCCATACCAATATTTTAAATAAATAATTGTTTACAAAAATAGGCTACGTACCTGAAGAAATGTCATATATCTGCCAATCTGCTTAGTGTCATGCAGGCTAGCGTCGCCCAGATATCTGTACAAGACGGATAGTGCAACACTCGCCCATGACACACTACCAACCGCCTATAAGTCACGTACTAGGTCCAAGTACTTGACGTCAATGTATATATGGCTCTTGTCTGCCAAAATGGTACAGGCCAGCAACAACATTATCAAGGCCCTAGCTGCATAGTCCCACTGTCCTTCGTCCCTACGCCTGCCATATGTAGCCATCAAAAAGTCAATACTCATATATCAAATAGTCAATACTCATATGAACACTCCTCTTTTTCCTAGTCTCCATGCGTGCCTCGTCATATGTACACCCCAGCAATGCCTATAAATAAGATATGGCAATATCCACATCCATCACTAGGGCTACATAGAAAAAGCTGCTGACTTTAAGGCCTAGAAGGCAAGACACATCATCAAGTGTGAAAGTCATCTCTCCAAAGGGTAGATGGAAGCTGCTCGTCTCTCGATGCCATCTCTCTGCAAAGGCAGACACTAAGGCCCTGTCAACCATCCTGAAGCTGCAGTATACCAAGGAGTTTAGGCCGGCCGCCACGATATGGTCCTCTACCTGACGAGGCGCTGGTACTCTTCCCTGCAACCATTTTTGCAACTTCAGGTCGTGGGAGGCCACTTTAAGCGCATCACGCTCCTGCACACAAATAAACATAATTTATCATATAAAAAAATAAACATTTGATCAAATAACAACCAGATATATACCTGCCCCTGCCATATCTGAGAGGCAACGTGATGCTGAAAGTCTATAAGCAACGACTTATCGTAAGGTTCTCTAGGAAAGGGATCCTGGTCTCCAGCTACATCCCATGAAGCCTCGTTTACAATATGGGGATCCTGGTCTCCAGTTACATCCTCTAGAGCAACGCGATGCTCATGTGTTTCCTCGTGCAGTGGCTCTTCGTCGTGAGGCTGTCTGTGAGCAATACGCCTCTTACGCTAAGAGACAGTCAGAGACTATCGCTATCTACGAGGTGGTGCACTGTCAGCAATGGAAGCTCCTCCTCTCCCTCCTCTCGACCTAGGCATATCTGAAACCATAAAAAAAAACTCAAATAATTAGTAATAAATTTAAACAAATAAATAAAATGTGTACCAGAAATTCACAATTTCTGAAACATAATATGTTCCGAAAATTGTGAATTTCCGGTATATGTTAAAAAAAATGTGTACCAAAAATTCACGTTAAAAAAAATGTGTACCAAAAATTGTGAATTTTCGGTAAACATTTATTTTAACATATACCGGAAATTCACAATTTTTGGAATACAATTTGTATACCAGAAATTGGAATTTCCGGAACTATGTTCAAAAAGCAAAATAAATACGTACCGAAAATTTAGAATTTCAGATAAGATTGCAGCGTTTTCAGTTTAGAAATTTGGAATTTCCGGAAAGTGTAAATGAAAAAAAAATGAAAGTTCAGTTTTTGATGTTTTGTGTAGGGGTGTTTTAGGGAATTCAAATCTTTGGGAGTGTACTCAAAAGGTGGGGGTGCATTTAATAATGGTCTTTAAATAACCAAGCCGAAGTTCACGGCCCAAGTGCAAAACCTGCACAGGAAGAAAACAAATTGAAAAGGGCCTTTGATTCCTGCGCCTCCCCTGTTAATTTCCCCACTTCCATTCCCCAATTAACGGACGATTTTACCCCAACGAAATGAACACGTCGCGTCACTTTATTGACAAATGTATGCAGAAACAAGATGATGCCCGTGTAATTTGCAAACAACGAGTAATTACACAGGCATCAACTTGTTGACACAGGGCCTCGTCAACAAGTTACCGTAAGTATGCGTCAATTAGTTGACGCGTGTGTATCAGTTATGATTTTTATTTTTGTGGTTCAGTTTGATTACCACGGACTCCATATTTCATTTACGCAAATCCTCATTAAAAGCGAGATATATATAAAACGACATAAATAATAAACATCAAACTGTCATCCATTAAATATATAAGTTGTTTTTAATACAAAACGACATAAATAAATAAGTTGTCTTAAATACAAAACCAGGGAAACCCTGGAAACAAACTACTGCGGCCGCGTCTGCGTTGATGTAGAGACCGACCCCCTGCTTTTCTACCGCTGATATGTACGTGTAGTGGGGGGACGAGGAACGGCTAACCTAGCCAACTCCTGCATCAGGCACCAACCAGGTGTCTCGGGTTGCACGAAACGCTCCTGCATCATCGCGTCTGCGATCCAATGGACCCTCTCCCATCTCGCATGCTACATACAATAAAAACAAATAAATTTAGTAACTACAAATTTATTCTAGCAAAGGGAACAAACAGACACTTCATAAAAACTTACATCAGTAGTATCTGGTGCTGGATCTGCCGCTGGACCAGCTGGTACATTTGCTGGGTAGATGTATGGGTGGGAGATCCTGCAGAACCACTCCATATACCCAACCTCCACTGCCGACAGGTGAGGCACAACCCGATGACCAGCTGGACCAGGTGCTGATCAAAAGCAAACCACATATGGTCCAATGCCTCTGGACTGATAGGCAGCCGTCAGATATCATGCGGATCCCCCGGGATGCGCTGTACGTATCCAAACTGCCGCAAGACCCTGTCTGGCAGGTACGGGAGCATCGTAGGACCAAACCGAATGAATCCCCTATACAATGCAATCGGCTCCCAGGCTCTCATAACACTGTGCTCCACGTAAGGCTCCCATGTAACGTCGGCATCCGTGAGCCTGTCCAACGCGTGGCGGTTGTAACACCCCGTTTTCGGAGCGCTACTGTGCAACCCAATCTAATGCTGAAAACATTTAATGCTTGTATGCTTTCAGTTAAAGAGTACTCTTATGTATTTCGCAGTGGAAAAATAGGAGTAATTTTTTTTTCATTTTCTTTCCTTTGAAACCCTTTTCAAAATGAGACATAGAGTACTACAGTTTTCTAAATGATGTCAATTCAGACTTTTGCAATTATCAGAGTATAATGCATCACAAAATAATACTTCACATAACATAATCATTTCGTACTAAGGCGAGGTTTTCCGAAAAGAGTAATTACACAAATAACAACGGCATTACCCTAAGCTAAGCTAGCCAACAACTACAACTCTCATTGAGAAACAGTTCAGCAAGATCAAACATGAGGTACTCAGAGGAATCTTCCTCCATTGGCTCAATCTTCAATGCTCTCGAAAGACGAAGCTGCAACAGCTACCGAACTCCATCTGGAAGTGACATCCATAAGGACATCCAATCCAACAACAGTGCAAGGGTAAATTCTTTGTCCTTGAGTTTATCATAGGCTATGTCGCATGCAAACAACATATACATATATAATACAACAACATGCTTTTATATACATATACATACTTAATAGACCATACACATTATCATGGTATATCAAGCATTGCATGTGAGCAACCAAAACAACCAACAGGTCAACAATCAAGTCACTACAATATCAAACTATTGCATATGAGCAGGCAAGTCTATCAACAGACCAGTGATCAAGTCATCACACTATCAAATTCATCACATATCATAAATGTGGTTAGCTATGCATGTCAATGCAGTATGACAAGTTGTGTATACACCTGCAGCCTTAATAGGTCAGCAGTATGACAGGGACTACTTTCCCAACGTCCGAACAAAATAGCCTCTGCTTAGGCTTGCCACTACTTTGGCGTGCCTCTACTTAGGCAATGCAGTGTCAACTCGCCTTTTGAAGTCTGTGCGACCAATCAAACGCTACGAGTGACATGACAACTCGTCTTTTGAAGTCTTTAAGACCAATCAAACGCTCCGAGTGTCGATGCTCAATGGTTAGTACGCATCTAAACAAATTCAACAATATGGCATACTCACCATAGTGAACGCCCGAATGATATCCAACAAATTCAACAATATGGCATGCTCACCGTAATGAACGCCCGAGTGATATCCAACAAAATCTAAAATATGGCATGCTCACCATAGTGAACGCCCGAGTGATATCCAACAAATTCTACAATATGGCATGCTCACCGTAGTGAACGCTCGAGTAATGTTTTAATTAATCAATGCGAGTCGACGAACCCTCACTCACTCAACTTAGTGGGTTTCCAAATCTCAATTAACTAAGAGTTCAACACAAGACACAAAGTCCGGGTGTTCAATTGCGGAACGCTAGTCCCAGTCTTAGATTGAAACTCTAGGCACGTAATGCAGAACACTAGGCTCAATTTTTAGGTTGAGATACTAGGCACGCCATACGGAACACTAGGTCCAATCCTTAATCAAGAAAATGCGCATGCAAGCAGGACATTAAGTCCCAGCACAGGACACATGGCCCATATGCTCAATAGGAACACTAGGTTCCCTATGTTTTATTCTTTCGAAATCCCGATCTATGAAATCTCTTTCTCAGTTCTTGTATCACTCCTATGTATCTGAAAATACTCTTTAACACTAGGTCGTTAAAACCCTAGTTGTGCTAAATAACACACTGGAAGAATTCCCAAGAAAGAGAGGTGGTGCGAACACTCTTAATTACCAAGTCTTTCCTAGCTAGAGTTTTCCCAGGCGCATCATTTAACTCAACCGTTTTCGCAAATTATACTATTTATTTCAGGTTCTTTTCTTTACTATTATTCCATTGAAATTTCCTTGCAAGCTTTGGGTAGTTGTACTAAAGCCCTCACGCTTACTTTTAAATCAAAATGCCCTTAACAATTTGTTTACGAAACCAGAGTTCGGCTGGTGGAATCGCATCAGATTTACCGGTGTAAATCGTCAACCAATAGCAGTCGATCAACGCATTGTTAATTAATCCATTATCAACAATAATATTTTTCATATTCCAATTCAATGCCAAGTTCCAATGAAATCCAAGGTGATTCAAGGACAACAATACAACTCATAATGCCACGCAGGGCCAAGAACATGCTACATATTATCATCAATTTCAAGTCCAATTAAATCAATCAAGTATGATTTAAGTCACATAATACAATTCAGTCTTGCCACACAGGGCCAAATCAATACACAGCAGTTCATGCTACAACATCTCAATAGCACATAGTAATACTACAAGTACTACCACACAATCAATCAACAATCAAACAAACAACACACAAGGCGAAAAACCCAAACTCATTATGTAAGAATTTCCCTTACCTTGGGTGCTTTAACAATCCAAGCAAGGTAAATTTGAACTATCGTTAAGTCGTACCTCGTGCGTATCCTAACAACACAAGTTTCAATCAATTAAAACCAAAACTCAAGCACTAATACCCCTAGGGCAACCACGGCTCTAAGGTTTCTAAGGCCTAATAATTACTCACTTAATCCCATTTGGTTCACACCTAGTCATATGTGATGGAACAATTTCAAACCATGCAAGTTTTCAAACTTTTACAAAAGCTACACACTTAGAAAAATAGCTAAACCAAAATTTACCAATTGGAATAGTGTTTTTACCAAATAAATAGTGTTTTGCCAACTTTGAACCATTTTTCAAAGCACTAAAACATGTCACAAAATTCTAGAATTAAATTCATTACAAGTTTATAACAATTCTTAAGACATAAACCAAAACTTTTTCCAAAATCATGCTTCTTTGAATTGTTTTGCTAAATCAAATCATCAACCACTTTTGCAACTATTTTCAAGCATAAATGCAAGTCAAGAACAAGTTAGAAATCTCCCTTGAAGGCCACGATTTTGGAAGTTCAAAAACAACTTCAAGGTCTTAAACCTTTAACTCCTAAATCATGCAAATTTTGCTTAATCAAAACTTCTTATCAAAACCATACTTCTTTACCACTTTAATACAATTAAAAACAAGTTAGAACTCACCCAAAACTTGTTCATAAATCACTATTTTTACTACTCCAAAACAGCCCCAAAATTCATTTTATTTCAACCTATCTTCAAAGCTTTAAACTTACAAATCTTTATAGATTTAAAGTCCTAATCAAAAACCAACTTCCAAATCACTTTGATACACTTAAGAACAAATAAAAACATCCTCAAAATTATATTAATGGGCCACGGTTCCAGCCCCCCCTTTACACACAAATTCATTTTTCCAAAACCTTGTAAACATGCTTATATGATTAGTATCCAACATACAACTTATAAACCTTCAAGAACTAACTCCAAAACCACAAAATCAAGCCAAGAACAAGCCCTTGAGCAGCCCCTAAGGTTCGGCCATGTCTCAAGGTTAGGGTTCCCAAATTTTAAAAATCAAGAACAATGCTAATCATGGAAGGAAATAAAGGGATTTAAGACTAATCATGCATATCTAGCAAAATCTAACACTTTTGCCCAAAAATAATTCCTAAAACCAACCAAACCCATATCATGAAACTCAAGAGATAAAAGAATGGGTATGAAGCTTACCAAGAAGTTTGGAGGTGATGGACCAAGGATTAAGAAGAAAGGATGGAAGATTGAAGCTTAAACATCACTTTCCTTCAAGAATCAAAACTAAAATCATGAGAAACAACTCTAGAACCATGAAAGCTCATCCATGGCAGCCATGGAGAAAGGAAAAGGAATTAGGAATCTTACCCACAAGGATGGTGGTGATCGAATCAATGGGGAAGAAGAAAGGATCAAGATCAAAGGTTAAATCACAACCTTTCTTCAAGAACACCACTTTCTCTCCTAAGAATTTTTCTCTCTCCAAGTCATGAATGGAAAAACTGAAATGGGGAAGCCAAGGGAAGGAGAAGCCACGAAAATTTGAGGGGCAAGGATGGAAGAAATTTGGTCATTTAGTTGGAAACTAACTAAACTAGTTACAAACTAACTAAACTAACTTAACAAACTAACTACCCATTACTTCCTAAACCAATCAAAATGCTTCCTTCAAAATTGTAGGCTACAAGCACATGGCTGGCCTCCCATTGGTCCATGTGTGGCAGCCATTTGCTCAAAATATCTCAGGGTTTCACTACAACGCGTTTTCGCTCAACCGGGGTGCACGACGTTACGCGTATATTAGGTTTTAATACTAAAAATTCCCAAAAATAATTCTAATTATAACCCCACACCCAAAAATTACAAATGTTCCTCGCGACATAAGAAAAGTACTCATGTTTTTCGTTTTCTCGAAATGCGATCCGAAACGTTGCGATTAGACAGTTTCTGGCCATAGAAAATACACTAAATATTTTCTGATGCCCAAAAATTCTAAAAACATTAAAATAAATCCTAAATATTGGAAAATGCTAAGATCTCAAATTTTATAAAATTTGGATCACGTTTTGGCATGTTTCAGTTAGAAACACACACAATAGCCTAGTTACGACAGAATTCAATAGAATTCTCGCAGCGTAATAAAAACTGTAAATTCGTAAGGATCACTAATTTCAATTTCTCTTATTAACTAGATGTTATTCAAACAATAAAATTATCAAGACAAAATCTTTAAAATCATAGTCATATTAAATATGACATAAAACAGACAATTAATACAATAACTAGACAATAAAAATCCAAACCATGACTTAAAATATTTATTAAATCCTGAAAATTATTTCTCTTTCAATAAAATAATTTTCTTTAGTCAAACAACAATCTTTCACATTTTTCGATATTAATTCATATTAAAAACAGTATACGTCTACACTGTCTCTTAATCTGAATTAATTGCTAAAACAGTAAATTGTTTACAATAAATTTTGGTAGTTCTTCATACTTTTAACAAACCATTGAGGTGATCAATCTCTATGATTTATTTTCAAGTAGTCAGAAACTATAAAATAATTTTCATAAAAATTGGGATGTTACAACGGTATGGCTCCACCTTTCCGGCACCCCTAGTCAACTTCCACCGGGTAGCTCGGGGCGCCCCCTCGATGTAAGTATCATCTAACTCCTGAGATCCAAATGCGGCACCCTGGAAGTACTCGTATATCCATCCCTATACAGAAAATATTAACTCATGTAATATTGAATTAAATTTTAAATTTTAAATTTTAAAAATATGTAAAACATAAAAATTCGTACCTATAACAGGGTCGCATAACCTGCCAGCTGCCTCGTCGCCGCCCTGCTAGCCTCCCGGAGCTGGTCATACATAAATACAAAGGCCATGGCACCCCATGCATAGTTGCCGATCGAACTGAGGTTCCTAAACATGTCTAGGTAGGCCACCCGCGTCCGGGACTGGCCCTTATTGGCAAAACTGGTGCTGCCAACTAGGTGTAGCAGGAAAGCCCTCGCTGCCCTGTCCCACTGCTCATCCCTGCAGCACCTCGGGTACACCTCATCTCGAAGCCACATGAGGCTACACAGTGACCCCTTATTTGCCTGCTGTAGTGCCTTAGTCATGGGCATGCCCAACAAGGTGTGCAACCACGCTGCCATTTCCGCCTTGTCCAAGTCTGGCATCGTGAAAAACGTACCCCTCACTGGAATATACAGAAGCTGGGAGACATCATCCAATGTCATCGTCATCTCCCCAACTGGCAGGTGGAAGCTGCTGGTGTCCGGCTGCCATCTCTCCGTGAATGCACTAAGCAACCCTTTGTGTACAGTGTTGTAGCTAATGCGACAAAGGTCCACTAGCTTCGAATCGTCCACATACGCCTTAATCTCTGGCCTAGCCACTACCTTTACCACGGTTTTGCCGTGGTTTATGATCTTCAACTAGCCGCGATCCTCCTAGAATCAACAAAGACATGTGTCAATTGCATTCAAATGTCAAGTGAAACCAACAAATTAATAACTACAACTGTTACTTACCTTGCCAGCCCACAATGCTGTGGAAACGTGATCGGCATACGAGAGAAGGACTGACGTGTCCTCTGGGCCTCCTGGGAACAAATCAGGGGCGTCATCCTGTTGATGAGAAGAGGCAGCCTCGGTCACCTCAGGCACAGGCACATCGACGGGGGGCACCTCGGGCAGAGGCACATCGACAGCAGGGGCAGCGTCGGGCACATCGACGGCAGCGGCAGCAGCAGCGTCAGCCAGAGGCATAGCCACATCAATGGCAGCGGCAGCCTCATGCTCGTGAGTGGCAGCACGACAACGCGTCTTGTGCGGGTTCTGGGCCTGGCGCTTCTTGCGTGCCGATGCAGTTGGTGGTTTTCGGCGACCACCATCCACTCTGATGTTAGTCTTCACCATATTTGTATAAAAGTCGTCAGACGCAAGCAATAAATTAGTATCAATAAATCAGTCTCAGTCTCAAGATACAGCAGCAAAAATTCAATTTTTTTAACTCAGGCTTCAACAGGTTGACGCATGTGCACGTCAATAAGTTGACGCCTTAAGGCGTCACTAAGTTGACGCATGTGTTAAATTCAACTCTAGAATTTTTACTTCATGCGTCAAATTGTTGATGCGTTAGGGCGTTAACTTGTTGACGTGAAGACGCATCAACTTGTTGACGCCTGAAGTAAAAATTCTAGATGCAGAAATTGGCAAATGCGTCAACTTGTTGACGCATTTGTGTGTCAACTTGTTGACGCGCGGTGTAATTTTACAGAAAAAAATAGACACGAGTTTACCTTTTCCGATGGGTTGCTCGGTGTCTGAGGGGAGGGGAGGCAACGCTTCTCGTATCTCCGACCGCCGTTCTTGAAAGAGGGGAGGGGAGGACATGAGGGCTGGTGAAAGAGGAGAGGACGTGATGTGTAACGACCCGTTTTCGGACTGCTACTAAAACTAAAACCAACCCTATATGCGCGCACTTTTTAAAATAGTACTCTTGTGTCTTTTGGAAAATATGGTCTATATATTTTTTTTAAAACAACTACATCCGCAAGCACACACAGAATTGTCACAGCTTTTAGAAACATGGTACAATCTAAGACACAAGACGCATGCTCTAAAAATACATACACATATATAAGCAAGTAGCATAAGCAGTGCGTACAAAATAGAAAGTGCATAAACACGTGCAGGAGAATACACCTATGGTATAAAGACTCTCGTGAGAGCAATCATACCCCGGGGGTACTCCTGGCAGACATCCACGCAAGGGGCTGCTTCAAAAGTATGCCACCAGTCTACCCTGCAGTACACAAAAGACATCCACCAAGCCCGACTGGTCACCAAAACAAACTGTACACTATAAAAGAAATACTATAGTCATCCAAAATACAAACCAAGCAGTCAGACAATCACAATAACTACAGATAGCTATCTGAATCCTCAGACGGATCCTCCTCGTCATCATCCTCCATAGAGTCCGCTGCATCCTCTCCAGTCAAGTCTATAAAAGGAATCGTAGCAGGTATACCCTCTGACACATCCTCCCCTACCAGCACCTCCTCAATGAATCCTGTGCCGCTACATACTGCCTCACCGTACTCTCGACATACCGGTGAAAGACGTCCCGGTGGAGTAGGTGTCCTGAGAATCATGGGGGAAGCCGGCTCTGTCTTAGGCTCAAGCTCTGCCAAAGAACTCGGGGTAGCTGCCGCTCGAGATGTAGAAGCTCCAGCAGTCCCATGCCTAATCACGCTCTTTCGAGTGGTCATCTGAAATCTCGCTCTCCTAGGCAGAGGTGCATAACGAGTAGTAATACGCCTCGGAATCTCAAGAGATCCCTCCGGCGAAGAAGATGATACTGGCATCGCCCGCTCTCTCTGAATACTGCGCCAAGCATCCACCACCTGCATGGTCCTGATCGGAAAGCTAACTGTACGCCTAGATGTCTCCTGTCTCAGCACTAGTCCATCAACTCGGAAAGTCTATACAACACGGCGGGAGATGGGGTCGAACTCCATCGTCGCGGGCATCTCGATATCCGAAAAATCAAACACGATCTTCGACAATGTCGTCATCGCCGGTATCACCAGGGTCTTCGTCATCACCTGGGTTACCATCATGGGTTGAAGGAACCATGGGAAAGGGTCAACTTCTTAGATAATCATTGAAACAACAAAACATAGAACAAGAAATAACAAAATGCACAATGCCCATAATGCAACGCAAGACACTCTCCCAACACGCTCTACAATTCTGGAAATAACGCCGAACAAGCTGCTGAAATCCAGCCATAGGATTTGGGCTCCACGACCACCCTAGGATATTAGGACGAGTTCCTTGATGTTAGGACGTCTAACTAAGCTGCCGAAAAACAAGGGGGTCCTAGCACCCTATGTTTATTCGGGATATAGTTCAAAAATGCCACGACGACACTTTCTTCACCCCCAATGAATAAATCGACGCATATGATGATTCAAAGAAGCAAACTCAAATAATTATTCAACCTCAAATTAAATAATATTCACGCCAAGCTTAATACAATGCAACACAGTTCAACAGTATAAGTAATCCATCACAATCAGTCATATCTTTTCAGTCGAAATACAATTCATCCCTCTGCAGCTCCATAAAGTTAACAGAGAGGAAATCAAACAAGTGTGGGGGGTTGGGGACAGCTGCCAACCACTTACAGACAAGCCCACTAAATAATCATAATGAAAGTTTTAAGAACTAAAAATCGAAGGGTATGAGACCCTCACTTCGAACCCTGAGATTCTCAGACTTCTTCGCTTTATGACAAAAATTTAGAATCTATCCATATCTACAAGTTGCCCTTACCGAAGTCGCCCGCTAGCGTGGTACCGCTCGCCTCGATCCCGCGTCGCTCGAATTCGGAATCTACAAGTCCTATCATCACAAGGTAAGCTTAGCACAATTCTATAAACTTAACTTAAAACCTTAGGCTCTCAAAAGCTAACCCTCTTCTAACCAAAGCATTTCCACCAAGACATTTAATTACTAACTACTTGAAAAGATAAAGTTTTGGAACTAAAATCATTTCTTGAGAAGTTAAACATAATACAATATCAATTTTCTTGAAAGCTTTAAAGTGAAAACAACTTCAATCAACTACTTTTTCATAATTTTCTAAAGCCTAGAAACACATTCATTCAATCATTATACCCAAATTTACAACCAAAGTCCTCTTTCCCTACACCCCTATGGCCTCTCGGCCACCACCCTTTTCTATAAAAAAAAATTTGCAAAACTTTCTTTTGAATTAGTAAACCACTTCCATACTTATTCCCTACACTCCAACAACATCATATAACCAACTAGTACACATAAGAAAAACTTAATCAAGCATCAAAACCATTTTCACAATACCTATAAACAAGGGTTTTCAATAAATTCTTTACTAATTCTTTAATCCAAATCATTTCACCAAACCAAATCCAATGCAAGACCAATCTACTAATATAAGCTTAAAAGAAGAATGCAAAACAATTTTTCCTTCCCCTTTCAACTCCTAGGGCTCACGGCCCCATTTCCCTTTTTCAAAAACAAAAAAATTGCAAAACTTCACCCAACACCTACAACACCATTTGATCAATGCCTTTCCTTCATCAAACAACAATTTGTTGCCCAAAACAAAACATTATCAAGTCTTAAAAACAATCCATAACATTTTCAAGAATCCCAAATTCCAAATAAACTACTAAATCATGGTTCTAACTCAAAACTTTCAACTAATTGCAAGATTAATCCTCAAGATCACACTACCCTTCTTTTCCCCTTAGGGCTTTCGCCTAGGGTTTCAAGGTTAGGGATTTATGTGCTCATCTCCATCATTTAATCATGATCAAACAACAATACAACACCAAAACAAAAACAAGCATGAAACAAGATTAAGAAGCAAGAAAATTAAACCTAGTCAAAGAGGAGGGGGGCGCGGTTTTGTGCATTAAAAAGGAGGAAGAAATTCTGTTTTCTCCTTACTTGGATGGTTGAGAAGTGGTGATTCAAGTAGAGGTTGAGCCTAGGTGCAAGAATGATGAAGGTTGGAGGTTGAAAACTCAAAGAAAATGGTGGTTGGTGACCATGGAGCTTCAAGCTCTTTCTTACTCTATAAAAGGAAGAAGAAGAAGTTGAAATGAGGTAGAGGAGAGGGGTCACGATGGGAGGGGCTGATTATAGGGGTCTCATTTCTTCTTTTTTTTTGACACTTAAAAATAAAACTAGGCAAAAAAATGAGTTAACAAAGGAAATTTTCAAATTAATCACACATAATGTGACACCTAGCAATAAAGTGAGATGCTAATCACATTAATTAGACTAACCCATCTAATCTCACATCTCTCATGATTACCCTCTAATTCTAGAGTCTAAGGGTATTAAAACACATCGTCGAGTAATCACGTTACCGATTAATTTCCCTCCGATTAATTCGCGACAATTAATTTATCGAGAAATTAATTCACCGCGTGAAAATAAATTATCATAAATAAAAAAAATCTAAAATACTCACAAATAATCGCAACAAATCACGATTCGATTTTCATCAAAATCGGAGTTCTTTTAAAATTTTATCTGCAGCAAAACTGTCCGGCGATTCGAAACGCGACGAAACTTCGTTAGAATTTTTCGAAGATATTCAAACCATGAATTAATATGAAATATTAATTCTCAAATTCAATTTAATCTTGATTTATCTAAATCACTTATTTAGAGAACAAGGAATTGCTTATTATAGCATAATTACGACAAAAATTACACTACAATAACGCTAAATAACGCATCGCAAAAAATACGGGTGTTACAATACTCCCCTTCTAAAAATAGTTTCGCCCTCGAAACTACGGGTAAGATATGTACCGAGAAAAAGTTCTGGATACTGATTCTTCATCTTCTCTTCCAACTCTCATGTTGCATCGCCTGTCTTCTGGTTCCACACGACCTTGACAAGTTGAATCTCTTTATTTCTCAGCTGCTTAGTCTTTCGATCCACAATCCTTGCAGGTGATACTTCAAACAATAAGTCGTCATTCAGTTGAATCGCATCAGGCTCGATAATGTGAGAAGGGTCGGAAACATACCTCTGCAACTGAGAGACATGAAAGATGTCGTGAATATTTGATAAGAAAGGTGGCAAGGCAATCTGATATGCCACTGGACCAATACAACAAATAATCTGGTAGGGTCCAATGAACTTAGGAGTAAGCTTTTTGGATTTGATCGCTCAACTAACTCCAGTAGTAGGTGTAACTCGGAGAAATACATGCTCTCCTTCTTCAAACTCTAACAGTCGGCGACCCTGGCCCGCATAACTCTTTGTCGACTCTGGGATGTCCGCATCCTATCTCTAATCAATCGGATCTTCTTAGTCGTCTGCTGAATCATGTCCGGTCCCACAAAAGAGCTATCACCATCCTGATACCAACAAAGAAGCGTTTGACACTTACGTCCATACATCGCTTCGTAAGGTGTCATACCAATGCTCGCGTGATAACTGTTGTTGTAGGCGAACTCTACTAGCGGTAAGACATCGTCCCAACTTCCTCTGTGATCCAATGTGCACGCTCGCAACAAATCTTCGAGTGATTGGATTGTTCTCTCGGTCTGACCATCGGTCTGAGAGTGATATACTGAGCTAAGCTAGAGCTTAGTTCCCATCGCTTCTTGTAATGCCCTCCAGAGATGAGATGTAAACTTTGGATCTCGATCAGAAACAATGAAAGAAGGCACGCCATGTAGTCGTACAATCTCCACAACATAGACCTCCGCTAGCTTCTCTATGTTGTACATCGATCTCACCGGCAAGAAATGGGCAGATTTGGTCAGTCGGTCGACGATTACCCAAATCGAATCATGCTTCTTCGGCGTTCTTGGCAAACCCACAATGAAATCCATAGAAATGTTATCCCACTTCCACATTGGTACGTCAAGTGATTATAACATTCCTGCTGGTCGCTGATGTTCTACCTTCGCTTTCTGGCAAGTCAGACAGGAAGCTACATAATCTGCCACTTGTTTCTTCATTCCGGGCCACCAAAAGTGCTTCTTCAGGTCCTGGTACATCTTCGTAACTCCCGGATGAATACTCAGTCCACTCTTGTGCGCCTCATCGAGAATCAACTTCCTTAGCTCAGCCACGTTGGGTACACAAACACGTCCATTGCATCTCAAAATATTGTCTGCTACAACCTTGAATTTTGTTGCTTTCCCTCGTGCTACCAGCTCAACCTTCTCTTGTAATAGCTTTTCATGGGCTTGTTGTTCCCTAATCTCATCCAACAGTTCGTTAGAAATGGTGAGCATACCAATCTTCAATTTTCCTGGTGACACTTCCACGTTCAGCTTCAAGTCTCGGAACTTCTCTAGCATCTCCAACTCCTTGATCATCATTGCTGAAGCTAAAACGCTCTTCCTGCTCAATGCATCAGTTACCACATTCGCCTTCCCTGGATGATATTCCAAAGTGAAATCGTAGTCTTTCAAAAACTCCGTCCATCTCTGCTGTCGCATGTTGAGCTCTTTCTGATCGAACAAGTACTTCAGGCTCTTGTGGTCGCTGTAAACAGTGAACATGCTCCCATACAGGTAGTGCCTCAAATCTTTAATGCAAAGACCACCGCAGCAAGCTCCAAATCATGTGTAGGATAATTCCTTTCGTGAATCTTAAGCTGTCTCGAAGCATAAGCCACAACTTTGCTATGTTGCATCAGCACGCATCCCAAACCCTGGTGTGAAGCATCACAGAAAACCTCGTAAGGTTCTTCCGGTTGAGGCAAAATCAACACAGGAGCTGTCGTCAAAAGTTCTTTCAACCTCTGAAAACTGGATTCACAATCTTCGATCCAAGCAAAAGGTTGATCATTCCTCGTGAGTCGTGTAAGCGGTGCTACAATCTTCGAGAAACCTTCAATAAATCTTCGGTAGTAGCCTGCTAAATCGACAAAGCTTCTGATATCTATCACAGTCTTCGATTGCTGATTATAGGGTTCTCATTTCTTTTTTTTTGACACTTAAAAATAAAACTAGGCAAAAAAATGAGTTAATAAAGGTAATTTTCAAATTAATCACACATAATGTGACACTTAGCAATAAAGTGAAATGCTAATCACATCAATTAGACTAACCCATCTAATCTCACATCTCTCATGATTACTCTCTAATTCTAGAGTCTAAGGGTACTAAAACATGGCGTCGAGTAATTGCGTTACCGATTAATTTTCCACCGATTAATTCGCGAAAATTAATTTATCGAGAAATTAATTCACCGCGTAAAAATAAATTATCATAAATAATAAAAACAATCTAAAATACTCACAAATAATCACAACAAGTCACGATTCGATTTTCATCGAAATCGGAGTTCATTTAAAATTTTATCTGCGGCAAAACTGCCCGGTGATTCGAAACGCGACGAAACTTCGTTAGAATTTTTCGACGATATTCAAACCATGAATTAATATGAAATATTAATTCTCAAATTCAATTTGATCTTGATTTATTTAAATCACTTATTTAGAGAACAAGGAATTGCTTATTATAGCATAATTACGACAAAAATTATACTATAATAACGCTAAATAACGCATCGCGAAAAATAGGGTGTTACATGATGTCTAAGAGGGGAGGGGAATCGAATCGGGAAAATGGGGGGGAAATGGGGGAGGTGAGGAGTCGCGCGGAAGGGAGGGGAGGAGGGAAGAAGAAGAGGGAGGTGGGGAAGTGAGGGAGGGAAGAGGGAGGTGAGGAAGATTAATGATAAGTGAGGGTTATTTTTGTCTTTTCAAGGGGGAGGGGAGGTGGGGAAATTAAATGGGGGAGGTGCCAAAATCAAAGCCCATTGAAAAGATGGGAGGCGCTGATTTGGGGGGAAAACGGATGAAGGAATTCGGCGCAAGATTTCTATTATTTTGGAGAGAATTCTTGACAACGTGAGAGAGCTATGGAGTGGAAAAAGGAGATTGATGTCCTTGAGCAAGATCTCTCTACTCTTTGGCTTATTTTTCTCTGTATATTTCATGAATCCTATTTTTATTTTAGTGGTTTTCATGGTTATGGATAGCTAAATCCTCTTCTAGGTCTTAGGTGGATCTTAAATGTTAGGAGACCTTTTTTTTGTTCCAGTTTCTTATTTAAATTCCTTTTTGTATTTCAATTAATATTGTTCTATTGATTTTATCACATAATTAGGATCGATCACATTTGCATGTTAATAATCACTTAATTGACCAGCGACCGTACTGCAATTAATTGGTGAACTATAGAATAATTGAGACTAGAATTATTGCATGACCAACCTTAACTTTTGTCTTTCAATCATTCAACAATTTTGTGCCTTATGCTTTTCTTGAATTTAAACTCTTTCCATGACCAAACAAGGGGTAGGGGTGGGAATAGGCTAGGCCGAGCTAGGCTTTGCGAAGCCTAAGCCTGACCTGTTCAAAAAATCCAAGGCCTAAGCCTGTCCTGTTACCTGTCATGGGCTTATTTTTTTAGGCCAGGCCTGACCTTTTTAAAAGCCTGATATGGTCTATTAGCCTACTTGAAAGCCTATTTCATATTAACGACTTTGGATAAGTCATTTGATCTATCTTAAATAGATTAACAGGTTGATAGGTTAAGTTCTATTTCTAATAAACTATATAAAAAAAATTGCTATTAAGACACATGGGACATAGGGGTGGAAATAGACAAATGAGCTGAGTTTTATAAAGTCTAATTTTGATGTATTTATATGATATAAATCTTTTTCAATGTCTAACTTGACGTTTTAGAGAATCTAACCTTATATGATAGCCTATTTAAATTTTATTTTGTAATAAGACTTTTAAATGTGTCAAAAATTTATGTAAGCCAATATACTTAAATTATTGAAAAGATCAGTATATGATTTAACACATTGTACAAAATCTAATATAATAATAGCAATAAAAAAATAGTATTATTTATATTTACTTAAATAGGCCGGCCTGTTAGGCCTAAAAGGCTTTTTGAGTGGCCTGAGGCCTAACCTTTTTAGCTAAATAGGCTTTTCAAAAAGCCTTAGCCTTGTCTATTTAGAAAAAAAGTCTGGCCTGGCGTAGGCTAGGCCGTAGGCCCCTGTCGGACGGTCTGGCCTATTTCCACCCCTAACAAAGGGTTAATTTGGGGAAAAGAATATTAATCACGAATGACCAAACGGGTTAACAGTTTTAGTAAAGGGATTAGTATTGAATAAAAATAAAGGAATCCGGGTAGAACGAAACATAAGGGAATCAAAACTGCAAGTGAAACTGTGACCTAGGTCTTTCTCCATTGATTTATAACTCTGCATTTTTATTCTCTTTTTTTAATATTGCAATTATTAATCATTTAATTTGCTCGCCTAAATAACAAAGGAATTCTAATAATTTGGTACTTATTATTATTCCCTATGAGTTCGACAACTAGTACTCAAAAGTTCTATTTTTATTACTACGTTATGATTGGGAACACTTGCCCATGAGCAACAAGTTTTAGCGTCATTGCCGGGGAATAATTAACAATATTGAACGAAAGAGTTTCTAGTTAATTTAGACATTTTTGTTTTTATTTTATATTCTTATCTATTCAAAAAAATATTTTCTTATTTTTTTTCTTATTCATTTGTAAAAAAAAAAATATAGTTTTTTTTTTTATATTTGTTTGCTAACACTTTCCCAAGAGTATGTTTTACGGTTGATCTTGTTTTACATAAACAACTATGGATAAGTTGGAAGCTCTTACATTGCAGTTAGAGACATTTATTCAAACACCGTCTCAATTAACATTGGTAGCCCATTCTCCTTGTAACTATTGTGGTTTTGTAGGACATGAGAATCAAGAATGCCCAACAAGCAATCCTTGGGCTAACTATGATAGCCACTTCAACTGGGGCCAACATGATCCTTATTTTTCCAATTGGGACAAGGTCTACGAGCCACCATCCGAGCAAAATCCGTGGCAAAAACAATAGACATGAGATTAATAGGAGCAATGAGGTTAAAGGCCTACTTTACATTAAGCCTTCAAATAAGTCATCTAACTTATATTTAAATAGATTATCAGGCTAATAGGCCAACGAGGTTAAATTCTATTTATGATAAATTATATAAAAATAATAAAAATAAAACCATTACTATTAAGAGACATGAGACATAGGGATGAAAATAGATAGGACGAACTGAGTTTTATAATGTTTGATTCTGATTTATTCGTATGATATAAATTCTTTTCAGGGTCTAACCTAACATTTTAGGAAATCTGACATTATATGATAGCTTATTTAAAATCTATTTTGCAATAAAGCCTTTAAATATATCAAAGTTTATGTAAGATAATATGATTAGATTATTGAAAAGACCAGCAAATATATTTTTTAACACAATTTACAAAATCTAATATAATAGTAATAGCAATAAAAATTATTTTTTATATTTACTTAAATAGGTCGGTCTGTTAGGCCTAAAAGGCTTTTTGAGTGGTTTGAAGCCTGGCCTTTTTTAACTAAATAGGCTTCTCAAAGAACTTTAGTATTGTCTATTTAAAAAAAAAGCATGCCCTGGCCTCGGCTTGACATAGGCTAGGTCGTAGGCATCTGTTGAGCGGCCTGACCTATTCCCACCCTTAGTCATAACTATATAAATAGTACACTTGATTTATTATAAAATGCACAAATATCATCTTAGATATATTCTAAAAATTTATAATAAATTTATTTAGACTAGTAAGCTTCGGGTTTACAACAATATAGTATTTTTTTTAATAGGTGCATAGCAAACTTCAGATTTAACTTAGCATAATCTTAATTGTGCTCATATATATTTCAATTGATAATAAAAAAAATAATTTATCAAACTTTGATCATCCAAAATTTTGTTATCAAAAGAAAATAATATAATACATATTTTAGAGACTTGATTTACCTTTTTCATTACCGTGCATATATGGAGAAAAAAAATACCATTTATATATAAAGAGTTGGGAGCACACTATTTTCTTCAACGAATAAAACTCTAGAAACCATGTACCCAAAAAAACTCTAGAAACCATAAATATATTTTTTATTTAAATAATTAAAAACTGAATCAAAATAGGAGAAAACGTATAAATGTTTATTTAAAATTGCACAAAAACAAAAATTAACATGTAGCTCACCTGTAGGATTCAAGAGATAAATATTCATATTTACCTTGATTCAAATCCGCTTATAATTCTTAACAAAATTTTGACATATAACATGTATGACTAATGCTATTTCATACATGCTACAATTTTTAGGTAAAATGAAAAGAGAGTATATAAGAATATATTAGGACAAATAAGTTAAGAACATCAAATGTCTAGTTCTTTACGAACTAGTCATATCATCAATTTTTCTTATTCTTTCTTACTGCAAAATGATGTCTTTATATAGAATTCTAAGCATTAATAGGTAGAGAAGTTACACTTCTCCATAATGTATATGAGTTACTACACTATTATTAGGAATAGTAAAGAGCATAACCACAAATCATACTAATGACATTTTTGTCACTCTTCATATGTAACTAATTCACTTCTGGGAATAAAGTTCAATCAATTACATGACCTTTCTCATTTTTAATCAATAATTGCTTTTGTGTTCAATCACAATAGAGTCTAAACTTTCAAAATATTCTATAAATTATTTCTCATTTTTTGTTATTTAAAGAGCATATCTGAGAGACAGAAAAATAGATGATTTTTCTCTCACTTATTAGTTTCAAAATATACTAAATAAGATCAAACAGATCTTTTAAATTTTAGTCTTGATCTAAAGGACCAGTTCTTCAAGAACTATACTAAAATTCTTCATACAAACAGTGACCAAGAAAAATTAAAGTTTGTGCAATCCTACAGATATGTTTAAATATAAATTCTTGTGAAGAATTGATCAAGAGTAGACAAAAAAATTATAACTGTTTTAGCTAAACAAAATTCACAATAAAATTTCTATGCATAAAATATAAAGGATTAACATGAAAAAAACAAAGCTATGAAAAAAATGAGCATGAATTAGATTATCCCAAAGATGACGAGAAGAATAAGTACTCTTGCAATAAAAGCTCTAAGTTGATTAAGTCAACACTCATATGGTAGAGACTCATACCGATAACGTGTTATAAAATAAACCAAAACAAGAACAACATATTATAAACTATTAAAGAATAGAGGTAAAGGTCAAAGTGAGAAAAGAGAAAAAGAGAGATTTTGTATTATGCTCTCCAAAGTGCAATCTTTACATTGCTACATGAGTCCTATTTATAGGATATAAGTCTTGTAATTTACAAGACTATTGAATACCAAACACAATATGTCATTAGTATATGAAATTAAGAAAAATAACTTATGGGAGCGAAAGCTTTTTACTCATAGAAGTTATAGGAGCTAGGGAATATAGAAAGACAATGGAGATGGACATCCAAGTAACAGTTTAGATTTTTTTTTTTCAATACAATATTTTTAAACTTTGTTATAAATGTATATGTAGGCCTGAGTTCAAATTTTACATATATAATAGTAAAGGAAAATTACCATTTCTTTTAAACCCGCCCTACTTAATTTCACCAAAAAACCCGCCCTACTTAGCTCTTTGGGTTGAGTGAGTCTACCAGAGTATTTCTATGGCTTAGTTTGGGCCCACTATAAAACTAACCTCTGGTATGGCTAATTAAGCATGATTTTATCCCTTGGTTCTTAGCCTCCTGTTGGGTGCCAAATTTCAAATTTGAATTCTCGACAATGTGCCAAGAATTCGACAGACAAGGAACCTGAATTCAGAGTAAATGGTGAAAAATAAGCTAAGTCTTAAAGACTGAAGACTTGACGGTTATTCGACGAGACAAGTGAAGCGTCGAAGATGTCAGCGTAGAGGCATTCAAGTTAGACTTAGGTTTTTAGAATCGCATGTAAAAACTCGACAGGAAGTGGTACTGTCGAAGTTTAGTAGTAACTTAGTAAATATAACTTGGTTTTTCTATTTTTTCTCTATAAATAGTAGTTTAGACGATGTAACAAATGTTAGATACTTAGTCTTAATTTCCTAACATCTCACCGTCGAAACAGATTAACGGAAAAACGATCAAAGTATGTGTTCCACCCTTATTCATTAACTATATTGAAATAAATTTAGTTTACCTTTATTTCATTTTGTTCTTCATTTTTGCATTCCTGAAATTCCTTTATATCTTGCGCATGTTGTTTATTTACGGTGTGAGTATTTACTGCATTTGAATTTTATTTCGAACTTCTATTGCTTTATTAATTCTTGCATTTTTTTAAGTTTCTTTTCACTGCAATGTTCCCAACCATTTTAATTCCAGTCATTTATTTCATGTTCTTGCTCTTCTTTTCTTTACATTCTGTCATTTATCTTTCCAACAATTTACATTTATGTCATTTATTTTCATGCATTTACAAGCCTTCTTTTAAATTCATGTTCTTTAAATGTTTTTATTTACGTTTTTGCATTCATCTCTTTCTATAAATCAAGTTGTCTTTTAGACCATTTGAATTCTGTTTTTTATTTATGCTTACTGTCAAACGTTAAATTAACTTACTTGTTAGTCAAGTTATTGGCTCTCAACAACCAATCTTGTTTATTTGTATTCAAGTGTCATTCCAACAACAGTTTATTTGTTTGTTGGTATTTCATAATTCAAAATTGGCAAAGTATAATAAAATGGCTTAAAAAGCCAAAAATATTGAAAACTGATTCTACATCAGAAAATATGACCGTTAGCATTTAAAAACCGTTGTTTGTAAATGAGATTACCACGTAACTTGTCAAACACATAATCGTTTGAAATCTAATTATTTGTTTGTTTGACGAATTTGGTAGAATTATATTACAAACCAAATTTCCCAATTAAAACCTCCTAATAGGGATAATTCCACAAGGATTTGAACTTGGGTTTCCCATATTCTCTTTCCTATAGGGGACAAGTTGCTTCTATCAGCCAACATCCCACTGGCAAAAGTTATCAATTATAGTGCAGGTTTGGGTTCACTGTTAGAAGAGCCAAAAGTGATTCTAGAGACATAAAATTAATTTTGACATGTTTAAGTGTTCTCGTGTATAATTGATTTTAACTCTAGAATTGATTTTAACTTGAAGCTAGAATTTCTAGCTTTTACCTCTAAACTTATTTTTTACTCTCAAATTTATTTTTCAACTCACTTTTGCGTATATATATCTAAATCAACCCACTTTTAACTTAAATAAATTTTATAAAATTAATTCATTTAGCCTATGTTTGGGAGGGTGGAGAGAAAATAGAGAGGAAAGAAAATTTTTAGTAAAGTGTGAAAAAGATGCATTGATAAATGTGACAGACCAATAATAATATAACACATCATCAATTTTACACTTTAACCAATAAATTTTCTTTCCTCTCACTTTCTTTCCTCTCATTTTCTTATATACCAAACATACCATTAATGGTGGACTTGAACCAAACACACTTGAATTCCAATTTTGAGTATTTGACCTCTGAATATTGAATCGCGTGCCAAGTAACAAGATCAACATGATACATCAACCGACGTAAACAGCCAAAGCAATGGGGACACCTTTGCATAACTACTAGTATAGTACTAGACATTACTCCCGCGTTATCTGGAGGACTCCTTGAATTTATCAACGTCACGACAGATGCAGAAGACCCTGGAACTCGTTGAAGCTATGTGGCAATTTCTTCTTGCTCCATGAAGTCCACCTTGCATCCTTTATCACCTAAAAAGTAAAAAGATGTTGAGTTTTTTTTGTTGGATTAATTAAGAGATGTTGAGTTTTGAAGCAATGTCAACATCTTGGATACAAGATTTTAGATACAAAAGATTTCGTCAAAAAGATATTTTAGATACAAGATATTTTAGTTTAATTTTTATACTTTTCCTAAGCACGCCCTTTATTACGTAAATGAAATAATCAATCTGGTTGGTTCCAGCACTGCGCGTATGAAATACTAGTAATTATGACAAAGTAATGCGAATTGTGATTGAACTAGTATCCGTGCAATGCGCAGAATACATTATTATTTTTTGTTAAAAAAACTACTCCCTCTGATTTTGATTAGAAGTAATAAAATACTTTTTCATTCGTGAAAAACTATATGTATCTGGTCTAAAATTTGGACCAGATACATACAGTTTTTAACGAATGTGAAAAGGTACTTTATTGCTTATAATCGAGACCAGAGGGAGTATTAACTATTAATAATACTTTTAGTAATTATTAATTATTAATAATGTTATAATATTACACTTACTATTATGTATAATTATTAGCTGTCTAACGTCCAATAGAAAACAAAACTAATATTAATCATGGTGCATACCACCTCAATCAATTTGATGGTGCATTCTTCCAAATCATTTATGAGAATATGTATAATTTAGATATTCTATAAATTATAGTGTTCTTTGTGTGTATGCCCGCGCGATGTACGTATGTTTATCATGTATAATAAAAATATATTGCATTATCAACATTTTTTTAAATGACATAAACGTTATACATGCATTTGCATATATTTTTGGAAAGTAACTATATTTGATATTATTATATAATAAAATAAAAACATATCATTGACCACATAAAATAAAATGAAAACGTATATATTTTAAAAAATGTGCCATCGTACTAATTTAATTCATTTAGTTAGAATCAAATCTTTAAAATCAAATCTAGGATCACCTTTTCTCTTTTAATGGATGGATGTATATAAAATAATATATGTATATAAAATATATATTTTTGGAAAGTAACTATATTTGATAGTATTAGATAGTAAAAGGAAAACATATCGCTGACTACAAAAAATAAAAGCAAAGCATATGTATTTTAGAAAATGTATAATAGAAAATTTAATTCATTTAATTAAAATCAAATCTTTTAAAACAAATCTAGGATCACCTTATTTTTCTTAATGGATAGATCTTTATGTTAAATTCAGTTAACTAATAAATGAAATCAATATTATTGTATATTTAATTAGCATATTTTATTGTTTAGCAAAAAAATTATCACATTTTATTCAATTTAAATTCAAATAAATTCAATAGTGGAAAGTTGAAATTTAAATTATAATCATAGAGATATGATATTATTTTTAATATATTGGCAAATCCGTAAGTGTATAATAGTGGTGAATACGTAATTCTATCTGTAATTATAATTTTTAAATTATTATAAATTACAAATATAAAAAACACACTCTATCAATGTGAACCCTAATTTGACACTTCGTATAAATATTTTTTTCTATGTGATTAACCATTCACACCTAAATCTCAATACGTTTTCATATAAACTTTTTCATGTATATAGTATGATGGCTAGTACTATGCACAATATATATTAAACATGTTATCATTGATCTTTCTTGTAAAATGTACAATCTCCTTATAATATATGTTTGCTCTGAAGTTTTTATATTAATAAATTTTATTAGGTATTAATATGGCTTCATGGAAAATATTTATCTTTGTATGATATATTTTTACTGTCAAATTATCATCTTTTATTTATAATTACTTTTAAGAATTAGACATTATTGTGTCTTTCTATAAACTTTTTAATTCTATGTGATTAAGCATAGTATAATGGTCTATGCTACGCACAGTATATATTAATATATTTATACATTGAGATTTAGTTTTTTTGTAGAGTGTCATGGCGATAAGAGATTTAAATCCGAATTTTCTTTTTGATGGTCATCTAAATAGAGATACACATATATTGGCATATAAGATTATATACATAGGTGTAAATAACCTAATTCCTATCATATTATTTTGGCTTAAATACCACTTTAGTCTGTTAACTTATTTTTTAGGTTCAATTTGGCCCCACAACTTTTTTTGGGCCAAATTGGTCCTTTAATTTAACAACTTGGATCACGTTAGTCCTTTCCGTCACTTATCACATAGACAACGTTAATATTATCTGATGTAGAAATTGTTAATTGATTTCTATGTAAGCGTCACGCCAGTCTCACTTAACCACGTCAGATCCACATATACAATTATGGTGAGTTGGATTAACGGATGTGACGAAAAGGACTAACATGGTCCAAGTTGTTAAATTAAAAAACCAATTTAGCCCAAAAATTGAGCCTAAAAAATAAGTTAAGTGACCAAAGTGGTATTTAAGCCTATTATTTTGGAGGAAATGAAATATAGTCTGCCACTTGTTACTTATTCAAATTGGAACTTGTCACGTGTATCTTGTTTTGAGATTGGTTCTCAATTATATATACTTTTATTTCCTAGACAGTAATTTGTCTTCTTGTAAATTTTTTATTTGCATATGATGTAAGTATTTACCTCTTAATCTCAATATGTTTTCAAGTAAATTTTTCTTATTATGTAAGATATATTTACCTCTTGCGATCCATAAATCAATAAGTTTTCTTATATAGTTTATATTTTCATGGTATATAAATATTTATCAATATAAATATTCACTCAATATTTTCCAATGTAAAATTAATCTATTAAAAATATATATTAATAGGTATAAAATGTATAATATAAGTAATATTAGGTATTTGTGTAGATGATGATATGCTTTCATCTAGAATATGTTTATCTTTCTGTGGTATTATTTAACCCTCTTTATCATATTTTTATTTCTAATTACTTTTATTAAATTAATTTGTTTTGTGTAAATATTTTATATCACATGTGATATAAGTGTTTATCTCTATATCTTAATACGTTTTCATTTAAATACTTCATCTCAGTGTAAAATATATTTACATCTTGTGATCTATATATCAATAAGTTTTCTTTTATAGTTTCCATTTTCATGAAATATGATCACTAATATAAATATTGACTAATGGTTGTGATTCATTTCATAAATTGAAAAAGTAAAAACTCTAGTAGGAAATAAGAAGAAAATTTAAATATAATTTGTATAAAAGTCTTATTCAATCATCTATATAACATCAAATATTAGCTGGAAGAGGTGCTCATATTTAGTGTCTAACAGCACTGCGAACAGAAATGTCTTTGACGGAGGAGACCAATCGAAAAACAAAAAAGTATTAATAAAAACATATTTATAGTATGATGATCCGTGCATGATTTATATTAAAACTTAAAAATTTTATATTGGAAAAAATATATTAATGTGTAATTTCTATTAATATTTCAATTCCTAGTGATTTAGATATTAAAGGTCTCTCATATAAAACATAAAATTTTCTTACGATATATTTTTACAATGAATTTTAAATATTAATATATTTTAATGTAAACATTAATATTAATATGCTTTTAATGAAAATGTTTATATTTTTTTTATGATTTAATGTGTTTTGTGTAAACTTTTAAATTCATATGAAATTAATTATACTTGAGAGGTAAAGTATAATTTTTCACAACAAAAATAATAATTAAATAATTTAGATAAATATATATTATTTTTTTGGTAAAAATGATATATAATTATTTCTACGTCATCAAGACAACACTCTATTACTATACTTATTTTTTGGGGGTAAAAAGATATAATTATTTTTGTTGCTCCTATCATCAATGCGACACTATATTACTGCTAGTCTTTGGAGAACTACATGTAATTTACATTTGAAAGTAAATTAACTAATTTAATTTATATATTAATCTAAATAATGTACCTTGGACTAAATGGTCATATATAGACAGTAGCATGGATCCAATTTAAATAAGGGGCATATATCACAATAGTGTAGTAAGTGTTGTAGATTCCATATTCATAGAATATTGACAAATTTGCTCATATGGAAATCAATATGAGTTTTGTATTTAATGTATAGATTGAAAACGAAATTGAAAATTAATTTATTGTAATTGATACAGTAATTAAATTATTGTAGTAACTTGTAATTGATACAGCAATCATTGTAATTGTAATTGATTGTGTTTGGATGATATTAATTGTTGTGATAAATGTGATTGATTTTATAATACTGCTGTGTAGGCAAATCATTTAACTTTAATGCGAATTATTTGTTTGTATTTGTAATTATGATCGGCAAAAGTTATCCTTTACTGTATAGGTAGTACATGTGTCAATGTTTTCCATAATTAGATTTATTTGGTTTCGAATATGGTTAAGACATATCAGAAAATTTTAGAACGAACTGTAGGTGTGAGGACACATAGGATTTTATTAGTTGAAAAGTGTTGTGTGAGGAATACATGATATTCTAAATCATTCTACTTAAAGGTTGATTGGTAAATAACTGTTATAAAAATCCTTATTTCTGGGGTGCAGTTGACTCTACCGAAAATTAGAATGATATGGTTCTTTTTTGTTCTAATCATTCATAAATGCTGAATTCAATTTTATACTATTTATTATAATTATTTCCCTTGTTATTTTTAAAAAATCTGTTTCATTAGTATAGATTTTGCAGGTCAACTTAGGCTATAAGAGTAATATTAAGGACAAAATCTGAATGGAAATATGTATCAGACACTATTTTTTTATAGTGTCATTTAATGTGTATTTTGACTACTTATTGCTGATTTGTAATGCTTAAAATGAATACTAAGGAGACATATTTTGAATTTATTCAGATTCCTAATTTATAAAATTAAATTGATAGTTTCACAAATATATTACTTCTCAATGATTATGTTTGGATGATATTAATTATTGTGATAAATGTGATTGATTTAATTCATTAATGAACGTTTTAAATGGCATTTGGTATTAATTTATTATGTTTGTTATTAGAATTTTAATTAAATTTAATAATTAATTTTCATGTGTGATTTTTTTGATTACATGGCATTCGAGTTTGCATCTGAAGGCGACATTTGTTAAGTTTCCATTCTAAATTACATCATGTTTGTATATAATAGAGATTTTTAAATTTTGAATTTTTTGTTAGAATTAATTGGTTAATTTTTTGTTAGAATTAACTGGTCATTTCCAATCAAGAAGCACTGGTTATTACAATGTGTTTCGTCAGGTTTTACACTTTTTTCAGGAGATATATGTATTTAATTTGTTTATTCTGACTTCAATGCCATTTATTGTGTAATAATCCCATTTATTGTCTAGGTCTGGGGTTGGTCCATTTGGTTTGGATTCACTGCATTGTGACACTTGTTATCCGAACCAATATTGCTCGTTCTTATAGTGACACATGTATTTTTATTTGTAAGTTTTAATGCGAGCCTGACATGTGCCATACTAGCCTTTTGTTGATTCTCAAATGTATAATAAAGGATGTGCGCTATCAAGGATTCAAATTCACACAAGTGTATTCAAATTCATTTTTTTTTAGTCATGAATTTCTTTTTGGATTTAAGAATATTAAAATTTTGTAATTAAGTGTAATTTAATCAAATACTTTTTTAGATAATCGATTGTTTTTAAAACAGAATCTTAAATTGGCTTAAATATATTTTTAATCCCTACAAATATAATGTTTTAATTTTAGTCTTTGTAAATTTTTTTATTTATTTTTAGTCCCTATAAAATATTTTATTTTAATTTTTGGTCCTTTTAACCAAAATTTATAGGAAAATCTGTAAGAAAATGAAGTGTTTTTTTTATAGATTTTCCAATGAATTTTAGTTGAAATAATGTTTTTAATTATTCGAATTAAAATGCATAAGAAATTTGGCAAGAAAATGAGGTATTTATGTGGATTTTGCTATGAATTTTGGTTAGAAGGACCAAAATCAAAATAAAATATTTTGCAGAGACAAAAAACAAATAAAACTTTTTTATAGGAACTAAATTCAAAACACTCTATATTTGCATGGACTAAAAACATATTTTAGTCTCTTAAATTTGATTCAATTAATTTCCCAAAAGTAGTCAATTATTTTTCACATGGTCGATTACTTTGATTCAAATGTAATTTTTGGATTTATAAAGATCAAAATAGTAGACTACTTTTTTTAGATTAGCTGATTACTTTTAATCCATAATCAAAGTTGCGAATTTCTTCGCAAATTAGTGGATTACTATATCAAGGTAATTGTTCACTTATTAAAATTCAATCAAAATTAAATTATTACATTTTTTCCTAAAGTTCTCAAAGCTCTTCTGGCGTTGACTTCATCTTGATGTTTGTCTTCATCAAAATTCCTTATGCAGCCTTGAAACCTTGGTATGGATAGGCTTGGCAGCAAGATCTGAACTCGTGGGTACCCACTCGAACCCTTACCGATCTTCACAGGAAAAATCCGCTTTGACTAGGTGCGAGTTCGGGTTTTCCTGCTATTCAAAGTTGAGGACGGGGACAGAGATGAGGATGCTGATACCCACCCTACCCTCGAACCTAAACTCGCCCTGCTAAATATAAACTGATCATTTTTTCATGCATTTATACTCATTCATTATGTTTGATATTTTTTTTATTTTTAGTTTTAATCTCTTCTCCATATAAAATTTTATTTTGATATTTTTTATTTTATTATTGTGTAACAATTATAATTTTATTATATTAATTATCACAAATGTGATTTTTTTTAATTTTCTTTTTCTATAAATAGGGTCGGGCGTGGATACCCGACCCCTGCCGGGAGTGTCAGTGATTATTCATTTTTCATCGCCGCAGGGGATTGGGGGCGGGTGCGGGTTATATTTGGGAGTCGAGGACGGGGGAGGAGGAGCAAAATCTGCACCCTCCCTACCCCGTTGCCATGCTAAGGCATGAATCGTTCACATTTATATATGGTTATTAAACTACCAAAAATAGGAAGTTATAAGGCTTAAATACTATTTTGGTCTCTTAACTTATTTTTGAGGTTTAATTTAGTCCTTTAACTATTTTTTTTGCCAAATAAGTCCTTTAAGTTTTTAAGATGGGCCAAATAGGTCCTTTTCGACAAAAAAGTTTTTAAGTTTGGTCAAATAGGTCCTTTAAGTTTTTTAAGTTAGGCCAAATAGGTCCTACATGACAATGACTCATTTGGCCCACTTTAAAAACTTAAAGGACTTATTTGGCCCAACTTAAAAACTTAAAGGACTTATTTGGCCCAAAAAATAGTTAAAGGACCAAATTGAACCTCAAAATTAAGTTAAGGGACCAACATAGTATTTAAGCCAAGTTATAATGGCTTTCAATTAACACATAAAGTGTGACGTGTTATCTGGAAAAAAACCAAGAAGCTTTAAGATGACGTCTGTCTGGGCAAACGCTGTCTGAAGTAGACCTTTAGATAACGTTTACACATGCAAATGTTATCTGATAGCTCTATATTTTCATTTTATTTTATATTAAAAATATGAAGCATTAAGATGATGTTTGCCTAGTCAAACCTCATCTGAAGTTAAACCTTTAAATAATGCTTTCCTGGGCAAATTTTATCATAAGTTTGAAACAAATGTATAAAGACGCACGGGAGAACATCTTCCTCTTATTACTCTCTCCCTCGCAACTCAGAATGTCTCGTTGCCAGTCGTCATGCTCACCTCCAAGCGTTCACATGAACCCATCACTCTCTGTTCACCTGTGACCCCGTCGTCATTGCCAGTAGGCCAAATTTGTGTTCTATAAGCCCTTTACTATTTTCTATTTTATTTTTCTCACAACAACCTTAACTTATGTACTCTTCTTTCCTAGTCGTCACTGTCGAAACCACATAGTGTCGTCGCCATCGAGGACATGATCAGTCTTTATCACATGTAGATTTATAGTGCTTAATTGGATATTTGTGTTGTGATTGAAGAGAATTCAAACTGATTACTGGCTTAAATTGGGTGATTTAGTGTATTCACTTGGATTCGTTCTAACGTTTGTACATTAGAGTTTTCTATATTTTTTATCTCTAAGTGCACAGGAATGGGAGCACAGCCAAATGATTGACTTGAAAGCGCGTCTGGAAGCGTTGTTTCCTGACAAAGAAGATTCCAAAAGCTATATCTTGAGCCACACTAATCCAAATGAGATGATCTTGTTCTTTTTGGAAAGATAAAAGAATTATCTACAACTTTGATGAAGAAATCGAGACCTAAATTAATCTCTAAGTTGGGGTAATTTGTGCTACAAGTTGATAAGGTGATGTTGTCCCAACCTGACACCTGTTCAATGTTTTAATCATATCCGGAGTTGTAGGTGTCCAAATGAGATGAAACTGGTGTCATTAGAAAGCTAAGATCCATAGCTTCAACTTTCATGAAGACATCTTGAGCTAATTCATACTTTACAGAGACAAAAAATGCACCACAACATGGAAGAACGGGTGCAGGATTGATCGCGTGCGCGCGGAGTGCGTTTGGAGCGCATCCGGAGCGCGAATTCTGGTCCCTTGCTCCTTGTCTGTGCGCAGAGTGCGCGCAGAACGCAACCGTAGCGCTTCTGACGTGCTAAAACGTTAAAAACCCGTGTTTTTTATGTTTTGGAGGATTCTTGACCATTCCAAATACCTAGGACGCCGTGGGGCTTGTCAAGGGGTGCTAGGGTTTCACTTTCCTCCATCTCCAAAGAGGATTCAAGCTTGGGAACAAGGATTAGAGCCTTCAATGGAGTGGATTTCTACCTTTTCTCCATTTTTCTGGTTTGGTTCTTGTTTCTCTATGAGTAACTAAGCTTTCTAGGCTAGGTTTAGATGAATTTTGTGGAAACTCTTATGTAGTTTGGTTTACTTATATCAATGCAAGTTTATTTCATTTATATTTGAGTCTTCATCTCTATTCTTAATGCTTTTGGTAATTGATCACTATCAAATTGATTTTGGGTTCGTCTCACAATTGGGAAATTGGGGTTTTGAACTTGAATTGAGTTTGTTGGTCATGTTTAGGAGGATTATAGGAATATAATCTTATGAGCATGTGTTCTTATGAATCATTGATCTTTATGCTTAACTGTATCATTGGTCACCTAAGAAATTAGGGATTTTTGGTTTAATTAAAGGGTTTATGAGATAATGACTTGTACTTAATCTAATATCGTTGATTCGAACTTCAATTTGTATGGAATAACTTGTGTTGGTTGTAGATTGAATGCATAAGAGTGGAAACAAGAGTATTCGATCCCTAGTCGTTTTTAATCCTTTGAGTTTCAAATCGTTGTTATTGTTATTTTTCAGTTGTTACAAATATCATTGATTCCAAATACTAAGAATTGGTTCCCGTTCAAAATAGATACGAACTTTGTTGAGTTAAATAATCAATCGCAATCCCTGTGGAGATGATCTTACTTATCACTTTATTACTTGTGCGATTTGGTATACTTGCTGAAATCATCAACAGGACACCACAAGCAGCCAGCCCAAACCTGGGCACATTTTGTCTGCATTTTTTCAGTTTTATCAGGTCAATTTGCACTTGATTGGCTTGTTTTGAATTAAGTTGTTAGATTATTGGATAGTTTTCTAAACACCAAATTTGCTACAAAGAGACAAACAATAGAGAACAATAACTTTTAAATTTGCTACAAAGAAAATTACATAAGTTTGTTAAGATAGAGCAAAAATAAGTCCTGAATATCAAAAATTACAATTAAGGCTTTTTTTGGTAAGGCTAAATCACTAGCTTATAGTGGACAAGCTCATAGCAGGTACTTGGTAACTACTAACTTATAACGTCTTTCCATACACTACTTGAAGTAGCATTTGAGCTTATAGCTTATAGCTTATAGCGTATCATTTTTTACTCTCATTTTTACCCTTATAATTTTAACTAAATTCCTTACTTATCCTCTATTAAATGAAATAAAAAATTATTAACCCTTAATTTATGTCTTTTTATATTTATCAGTTAGTTCAATAGTTAATTTTACCAAACACTTTAAATTCAATCTGTTAGCGTACCGCTATCCGCAATAAGCTCACCCGATATCCATTATTAGCTAGTTTATCTGCTATTCGCTACTTTTTACCAAATAGAGCTTAAATACCCAAAAACACAAAAAATAATCCAATCAGACTTATTAAGAGCAATGAGACTCTTAACATTTTCATTTAACTCCTTGAGAAGAATCATATTTTGATTCATTTGTTGCTTTATGTCTTCAAGTGTTTCCTTTCTATCCTTCTCTTCTTTAAGTTAAAGTCTTTCGTTGGAGGGCTCTCATTCCTCTTAATTTCTTTTGATTCAAGGTATTCGGGACATAATTTAATGCCCATAACTGTAAGATCATAACCACTAATAGATGGTCTATAAAAACTTTTCCCTTTGGGAATTATTTGTGATATTATTAGGTCATTCTAATTTCCAATAACCCCTTTGTTTTTCACAAATAATGGTTAGTAACAAAGGATGGATGATGTGAGAACAATTTTATTTATTCTTAATAGTGTTCCTGAAATACTTGAAAGTGAACTTTGCACTAGTGCACGAAACGGAAAAGAATTAGGTGTCACCGATTTTAGGTTTAAACGGTGTAAAAAGTGACGCGGTGGCAATTTTGAAATTATCGTGTAACTTTTGCACCAATTATATAAACAACCGGTGTAAAAGGATAACATTTTACACCGGTTATATGTTTAACCAGTGTAAAATGAAACGTGATGGCAATTTTGTAATTAACTCGTGATTTTGTCTAATTCTTTTACACCGATCTTTATAAATAACCGGTGTAAAAGGATTTTTACATTGTCTCATTCAAATGGTGAACCCTTGTGTCCTTTGTCACGTTCCAAATTTCCACTGCCTATACGATCTAGGACGTAAGTCACTTTTTTGCGATGTACTTAATCGCAAAAACGATGTACTGAATAATATAGACATTGGAAAATTTGGAAGCGTGACAAAGGATATAGGCGTTCTACCATTTGAACGAGATAGTGTATCTGGAGCTTTGGCGAACGCACACAACAAACATCAAATAGGGGATTAACATGAACATGATCTTGTGATGATGATGAGGAAGAAGTTATGAACTGGTGATGAGATAAACAAACTCAAGGTGTATTTATAATGAAAGGAATATTCAATGCTAAACACATCTATTAGCTAAAAAAGGGTGCAGATGAAAATGTCAGAGCTACTAGACGGTGTGGTAAATGCATTTTAAAAGAAAGAAAAACGTTTTACTAAAAACGTTTTACACCGGTTTTAGGTTTAACCGGTGTAAAAAGTGACGAGGTGGCAATTTTGAAATTATCGCGTCACTTTTTACACCGGTTATTTAAAGAACCGGTGTTAAAAGTCATTCTTTTGATTAAAATAACTTTCTCCCTCTCATATTCTGATACGCGCGAAGCATTTTTCTGAGTTAACACTACTTCACTCTCCTTGTTCTCTCTTTCTCTCTCGCCCTTGTTCCTTGTTCTCTCCGCCATTCGAGACCTATCTCTTACCGCTGCATTGTCATTATTCACATCCTCACTCGTAGCCGTTCGAATACCTCTACTTCACGTGGTTCTTGCCGCCGTGCTCCTTCTCGTGGTTCTCGCCGCCGTTCTCCTTTGAAGCCCTGCTGCAGATCTGGTTTAGTTTCCTTCTCCTTGCTTATAGGTTTGTTCTTTTACCTTATAGCTTTGGCCCTTTTTAGTTTTAATCTGTTTGATAATCTCTTTAGGTTTCACTGTACGCTCTACTGTTCCCTCTGACCAAAGCTTAAAAAATAGAAGAAGAAGAAGAAGAAGAAGAAGAAGAAGAAGAATCTCTCGTATTCACTATCTCTTCTGCTCAACCAACCTTCCATTTCCATATGTGCGTCACTGCTTCATTTTTTTTTTCTTTCTTTTTTTTTGTTTAGCTATTTTGCTTTCGCTGGTTTTTGCTCTGTTGATTTGCGTTTTGGTGAGCTTGTGTCGTATGATTTTTTGTCTGGGTTTCCCTTGTACATGTCGAAAGATGTCGATGGAATGGTGGTTGTTAATAGGATTCGGTCGAAAATAGTAGAAGTTAGAAAAAGGGAGATTGTTGTTCATGTTATGGATGGGGTTATTATGGATGTTGAGTTTGAGCAATCAGTTTTATCCATTGAAACAAAGGAGGATTGACTGTATTCAGGTTTTGCTCTTCGATTTTCAGATTCATATTTTGTGGTATACAATACAACTGAGATATAGTCTGAACACTTGTACATGTAACAGTGTATGTATTATCTCTTTTTTCTTTAATAGTTAAAAGTAAAAGTAAAATATATTATCTCCTTTTTGCTTAATAATTGACTACTGTTAACAACAGATGATGTCTTTAGATGAAAACCATGGTCATGGTAGGCGTCGTACTCGCATGGCTTCTAGGAGGTCACGTCCCCTATTAGCAGGCCGATGACTGCAAGGGAGTATCGAGCTATCTTTGTGAGGAATGAGGATCGTGATCGTCATGCTTGTCTTCGCGATCCTTATCGCGATGAGGATCGCGATTTGATGAACCAGTATACTGATCCCCGTGCCGATGTTGACCGTTGGGGCCCAGGCCTTCGTATGCACATCCACCCTCTACCAGGAGGCCCGTAGCTACCAGGGAGGTTCATCAAGAGCCAGACGTTGTTCAGATCCCCAACGATGAGGATGAGATCGGAGAGTATAGTCCATCCACACCGGAGTATTCTCCCATCGCACCCGAATACACGACATCGACTCCTTCGAAGGAATCTATTACCCAATTTTGTCCTAGTCACTCCTCTAGTACTGACCAAAACTAGCATCAAGATGGACACTCGTCATCACTATTGTCATTTGTGTCACTTCCTTCTACTGATTCTTCAACTTCAACATGTTGCCGATTAGGAGACGGAACCTTCCGAAGGCTTCATGATTCTTCTCCACATAATGCATATTTTCTAGGGTTGATACATTAATTAAAAAGATACAATGAAGATCAAGTTAATGCATGTTGTCCACCAGATGGTGGCGGACACAATGAGTTTTTCTCTGGATTCTATAATGGTGTCATGAAAATAACTCCCTGGTTTTCCTCTTGGCTGAAGAAATTTGTCCCAAGATGATGAGAAAACCAAGAAGTTATTTTCTTGACATCATTATAGAATCCAGAGAATAACTCATTGTTTCCGCCATCATCTGATGGAAAAAATGCATCAGGTTGCTCTTCATTGTATCTTTTTAACTAATGCATCAACCCTAGAATTTTTGCATTATGTGGAGAAGAATCATGAAGCCTTCGCAAGGTTCCGTCTCCTAAACGGCAACATGTTGAAGTTGAAGAATCAGTAGAGGGAAGTGACACAAATGACAATAGCGATGACAAGTGTCCATCTTGAGTCTAGTTTTGGCCAGTCCTAGAGAAGCAACTAGGACAAAATCGGGCAGTAGATTCTTCCGAAGGAGTAGATTCCAAATGACATTGCTTTTTTTTTATGTGTAAATATGTAAATAATGTAGTAATGTAGATATTTCCTTGTTTTGAAAAGTTTAATAATAATGTAGATATGTCATTGCTTTTTAATAGATGTATAAAATTGACAGCTAAATTAGATTATGGTTTGAATTTTGGGTAAATTTGGTGTCAATATATTCTGCTACAAATTCTTGTCAAATTTCCTGCATTATTGCCTCTGGGCAAGAATGGATAAATATTAACAGGAAAAAAAAGTAATATTTTACGCCGGTTATCTAAATAACCGGTCTAAAAGGCGATATTTTACACCGGTTATTTATATAATCGGTGTAGTCTTTTACACCGGTTATATAAATAACCGGTGTAAAACATCCTTCAAAAAATAACAAATAAACGAAAATTGAAATTTTACACCGAATATATAACCGGTGTAAAACATTCGACATTTTACGCCCGTTAAATAACCGGTGCAAAAATCCCAGCATACAACACCAGGAGCATCTACACCGGCACCAAAACCGGTGTAAAAAGTCAATTTTAACCGGTGTAAAATCCTCTTTCTGCACTAGTGTTGGCAAGTTCACTTTTCTATGAACAACCATGTTATATAAATAGAAAAGGTGAAGCTCACTTACTTCATCTTCACTCCCTGAGTTTGGCAAGATGGTTTTCAAAAGGATTTGGTGTAGAACCCTATTTTTCTTTTTTGGCATGCTTACTTCCTTGGGGTTGCTTCCTACGCCCTTTTTGATGAGAAATGGGTTGATCCAGTGGTCCTTTCTATCCCATATGCAAATATTGAAGCTTTTTTCTTCATCTTTACCGTTTATTTCTTGGGTTGTACTATTCATGTCCACTCTTATTGGTACTCCAAGAACTTTTCTTACTATTTGTTTTTTGAAAACCTTTGAATTGCTCCAGAATTCCTGAATGATCTAGGAAAGGCAAACTTATCCATGTCGAAGTAGTTTATTTACCCTACTCCATCAACTTCTTCTACAAGGTCAATACCATACAAAGTCATTTTGATAAGATTGATGACATATTCCATAAGAATGGGCAAGGTTTCATTGTTGGTTTCCATTGCTTCTATAGAGATGAGGAAGGTGAAGTTTTGCTTAACGATTTTAGATCAGAGAGGAGATTTCCGTAGGGCGCTAGAGAGGTAGTTTAACATATATGAATTGTGAATAAATTAGAAGTGTTGTGTTTCCCATTTTATTTGGCTTCTCGAGGAAGGATTCTTGAAACGACTAGTGATGAAATGTGAGGAGTTGATTGATAATCAAAGATAGCATTGTAACACTTTAATGTTTCAAATCAGATAATGCAAACAGATGTGTCCGATGATGAAATGCAATGAGTCGACTTTCCCTCTTCTGATGATCATTGCCTATGTGTTTAATGGGAAAACACAAAAGCAGATTTTTTTTTAAATCATGGATAACGCTTGCTTGAATTTGTTTTATCAGAATGTCATATCTAGATAACGTTTGCTTAAGTATGCATTATCTAAGGTTTCATTCGAAGAACGCACATGTAGTTTTTGTGCAAGGTAGGCATATGGGCTGTTGTGGAGGAGTGGTGGTCCGGAAATGGCACTTGAGAAGCAGCCATGTGGGTGGTTGTGGAGGGAGAAGAAAAAGTCGCAGAATAGTGAGACAGAGAGAGATTTTAGCGACAGAAAACCGTAAGAGAGAAGAAAGTGAAATTATGGTGATGTAAGGGGTGTACATAGTAGAAAACGGTGCGAGTCGCAAAAAAAAAAACAAAAACAAAAAATACTAGAGCTAGTAAAAGACGAGGGTGCATGCACTAAAGCCCAAAACTCTATATTTATGTATTTTTAAAGCATTTTCATCATTCTTAAAAAAAGTATTTTCATTAACACTTCTTTAAACACAATTATATTTCTAACATAATAATATTCCAAAATTAATACTTTATATATCTAAAAATAAATAAATATCAATAGTATCTAAAAAAATGTGTGAATGTTGTTAACTCACTATGTCAACCTATCCGTCAATTTAACACAGAAATCATTTAATCAATTATTCACAATAAATAATAAGATAAACACATATAGGGAATATATAATATATGGAAATATTGGAGTGTTATAACGCGCAAAACATATGATGATGATGATGCGCATGAAACTTCAGTGCATTATTAGAACAATAAATAAACATCATCAGAGTGCTTTTCTGACATAGTGTTATCTGCATAATCATCATTATTTTGTGTCATATAATCTATATCACTTTACAGAGCTTTTATTTTCTCACCTTGTCGAATTTTATGGACATACAAGAGAAAGGAATGAAAATTTATTTTCTCAATTAAGAAAGTTTTACTCTCACATTCAATTTATATATCTAAGATAGAGGTAGAAGGAGAAAGCAAGAGAAGTGAGTGATATCATGAGTTATGTAATTGGAAAAGGAGGAGAGAAATAGAATAATAAATAGAAAAATGCTAAATCGTATGAATGGATTTTTATACTAAACACACAAATGATGTGGTGTTTCACGTGGACCCTTTCAGTTATTATTCTCTCCGTTTCGACTTTAATTTTTTATTTCCCTCAATTGAAGACTCGACACCACTTGTTTTTTTCATCCCCGTAATCTTTAAGATTCAGTCGTAGGCGTTGCTGCACCCCGCATCGTTCTATTGAACATTAGCATTTACTTTTAAATTTTCCAGATGTGGTGATTGCCATCAAAGCATGGCTTTCTTTTTGAAAATTATAATTGCAATAGAGAATGGGAATAAAAAGTGGTGCTTGGGGCAGTGGGTTGCGGAGGCGTTAAGATGGTGGCTATAAGGTGAGAACAGAGCAGTGATGATTTAACTTGTAAAATTAAGAATAAAATACTTCATCATGTGTTGTGACGAGCTGTGAAGAGATAACAACAGCGATTGTTTATAAAATTTGTTAGGGGGTTGGTGGCGTGACAACGGGGTGAGAACAAAGGGCGTGGGAGAAGTGGTTTCGAAGGATGTTCCTATTTTGTTGGGACTGACATATTTTGGCATAGTTTTTTATTTTATTTTATCTTTTATTCAAAAACACTGGAATTGCTCATTCGTGTACTTCGTGTGTCCAAGCCCTCGTACCATATAGCAGCTCTCTAATAAATGAGGTATAAAAATGGGATGTAAGGAGGAGGTGTGGTAATTTATGCTCTTGACTAGGGAAATTATACTATCACGCTTATCTTGTATACTTCGTCTCTACATCAAGGTGAGAGATATTAAGAGGAAAAAATGGGGTGAGAGACAGGAAGGAAAGAAAAATAGAAATATAATAAATAAGGTGCAAAAATAGAGATGTGAGAGTTTGTAGTGTTAAATAGGAAAATTTTACTTCCACACTCATTTTTTTTATAGGCAAATGTTAGTTGTTAGTAAGTTATATTAGTAGTCAGGATTTGAACCCTGGACATCCTTCTTCCAACTCTTTCAAATGTCCCAGCTCAATCACTTGAGCTACACCTTGGGGACCACACTCATTTTTTAAACTTAATACTTCATTTCTATATTTAAGAGATAGAAAGAAAAAGAGAGAGGGCGAGAGCAAAAAAAATAAAAATGTGTTGAGTGGAGAAAGAGAAAAATGAAAAGAATAGGAGAAAGCTTGGGCAGAGGATGCTGAAAAATAGACATGGCGAAATCTCTCGAAGTGGCCCATATAGGCAGGCTGATATGCGCTTTTATTTGCCTCACGATGGATGTGGAAAATAAAGCAACACCAATCCTACAGATCCAATAAAATTAGTGCTTCATCCAACAATGGTATATGATGAATAAACAACTAGCAAATAATTTACAGGTAAACTCTTGGCAAGCCACAGACCTAACGCCAAGCCCCAGAGTTTAGTTGAAACAGATGTAGAGGAGCCCAAGTTAAGCTTGAAGATGTTAGGAGGAGGAGGCGACCACGCGACGTGCACCTTAGAGGGCTATCCTTGATGTAGATAAAGGAGTGGAGGGATAACTGCTGATGGATGAAGTTGACTTGGCTTAAGAGACTTGAGTGAAATTGTTCTGGAGAAGATACTTGTTATAAAAAAAACTAGTTGGTTTATATCGAACCACACCATACGACATATGATATAGAAAAGGGTTGGCATTGGCCAATGCCAAAGGATGTTACCTATGTCAAGGGAGCTCAAAGTTAAGTTGTGACCACTGGTTGGTACCAAGACTAACTAACTGACTCTAGTACCTAGCATCTATCACTCTCTAGTCTCTCCTATTTCTCCTTAACAAAATCACAGTATCGGAGCATGTGTATAAGTGATTCTGGTTGTTGCGAGCAATGAGGGCAAATGTCAGATGAAGAGAAATCATGTTTGAAGTGTTTCTCGTTTGTCAAGAGGTGAATGTGAGTTATGCGCCAAAACAAAGTCTGATATCGCAGTCGTCCTTACCACTTCTAATTAAGTTGAAAGGAAAGCTTGAGTGGCTAATAGACTTCTTCTAATGAATAGCTTGGTAAGCCGACTTGATGGTGAAGAAACCATCATAGTAATAGCGCCAAATAAGGAAGTCTTCACGTCCCAGACATCGAGGCTTTATACTAACAATTTTGTTGCAAAGCTCAATAGGAAGCCACTACAAGAAAAAGCAGTGTTACAGACAGGCAAAAGTCGTCGGTAATGTGAAAAAACCGTCGGTACTGACAAATTACCGACGGCATACCGATGACCCCTAGTCCGTTGGTAATATGAGCGTCGCAAATATTTATCGACGGCCTTTTTGTGGCCGTCCGTACTTATCGACGATTTTGTCGGTCGGTCACAGACCATTTGTAATTAGATCGTCGGTAATGAATTTAGGCCATTGGTAACGTTCTGTAATTTTTTTAATTTTTTAATTAATTAATTAATTAGTTATCTATTGATTCAATTATTTAATTACTAAATTATTTAATTATTAATTTAAAAAATATTAAGAAACATCATAACATAAACTAAAAACCAAAGTAAAAAAGAAATGTAATATAAATGAAAAAAATCCTCATAATATCAAAATATAAAAAACATAAGTCAAAACATCATATAAACTAATAATCCTGAACTTACACAAGGTGGTCTAAACCAGTCGCGTCGTCGACATCATCAGTACCATGAGGCGGTTGTGGTGGCGGTCGAGGCGGCGAATGATGAGGCTGAGGCTGCTAGTGCCGGCGAGCTAGTAACTTGTACATCTGTTCCTGTCGTTTCAGCACCTTAGCCAACAACACGTTCGTCCGATGGTTCTCCTCCTCTGAAGTGGCCAGTCTCCGCTTCATCTCGGCAAACTCCTGCTCATCCACAGTAGAGCAATGACTGCCACTACTCGACGATGATCCGATGTTGAGGCGACTGGTCCCTTTCTTGTAGTTACTGGCAAGGTCTCCAGCACCGTATAGCGACCCTTCACTACAGCAGATTTGTAGAAAAATGGCGCCCCCTTAACTAGCGTTATCCACTGAAAGCACTAGCTAAAAAATTCAGAACTTATCGCTAGCGCTTCTTTGGAAAAATGCTAGCTTTAGTCAACTAAATAGCTAGCGCTTTTTCGGAAAAACGCTGGTGATTGCTCAGTGGCATCTTCGCTAGCGCTTTTTTAGAAAAGCATTGTCTATGTTTCTTCATCGCTAGCGCTTTCCTAGGAAAGCGCTGTCTTAGTTTCAGCATCACTAGCGCTTTTCCAAAAAAGCGCTACCTATTTTCTGAATTAAATTAAATCTTGTATATCCTCCCATTACAATTCATTCTCTTACGCATGATACGTCTTCCCTCTTTTTCGTCTAAAGAACATAACAATGCCTCTGTCATCCCTGTCTCGTCTCCGTCTTTGTCTATCCTTCGTCGCTGTGTCGCGCCTCCATCTCAGTCCCTCAGTGCCACCGCTCTCTCCCTCTCGACCCATCGCGTAAGTTCATCTGCCTTTAAGGTTCTCCAGAGTGCCATTCCTCCTTTTTCGTCGTCGTCGTGGTGGCGCTTTAAGGTTCTCCGTCGCGCCATTCCTTCTTCTTCGTCGTCACCAATGTGCGGTTGCACCCCATCTCTTCTTCCTCATTAAGCTACAACTCAGGTAAATCTCATTCCCACTTTGCTCTCACCGCGCCCTAACTTTATTGCTTCCCTTGCTCTTTTGCTTTGCTACTGGTGTTTTCAGTTTTTACTACTAGGTTTTGTTTTGTTGCTCAATCCTAGTTTTTTTTTTTGTGTATTGACTTCATTGTGCATTTTCATTGTGAATGACTGGATGACATTTATGCTGATGATGTGCATTGTTTTGTTACTCAATCCTAGTTTTAGTTTGTGCATTGTTTTGTTGCTCAACTCAAGCATGCTCTGTTTCTCCACACATCCTAAGCCTAAAAAAAATTGTTTTTTTTCATTGCCATTAATTATTAAAACTTGTTTTAGATGATACTAGTTTTTGCTCTGTGGCCTGTAGCAATCTTACTGAAACCTGAAACTTATTCAAATATTGCGAGATCCTTACTGCTGCTATGCACTATTTCTTCTGGTTTGGCTGTGTTTTGAGCTTGCAGTGATACATAGGTGCATGAATCTGATTAGATAACAATTATTGGAAAGTGGGTAATTATTGAAAATACAAATAGGTCATGACAAAATTTTGATAAAATATGTAAAAATTGCAGATACATGGATAATTTTGGACATGATGGTGATGCTTATGAAAGTGATGCTTCACCGGCCCAAACTGTGAACCGCCGTTCCCGTGGATCGACATACAAAAAGAATATCATCCGAGCTAGGAGTCGAGGAGAGATACAACCGGTAAGATATTTACTTATTAATATAATTAGTTTGTTTTTATCTATTTATTATCTAATATTGTACACTTAATTTTTATTTTTATTTTTAGGTTTCATGGAATGCTAGAGGTCAACCCATAGGCAAAGGTGGCAGAGATTTGAAAAGTTTCATTGGAACTTAAGTGCGAATGACGATTCCATGTACGTTTCGTCGTTGGTTAGAGAAAAATAACGTAGCTTTGGATAGATGCAAAGAGGAGCTTTGGGCTGAGATAAAGGTATATAAATTAACATTGATCATTTGTATTAATTCTTCTCAGTTGTGTAAATATACTTACCCTACCATTTTGTTTGCAGAAAACATTTGATGTTGACGACACCCGTAAGGATATCATAATGAAAATTGCCGAAAAATATCATCGGACATTCCGAGCATGGTTGTCTAAGCGGGTGAGAGATGAAAAAGGGAATATTAGACCTAATCCTCCATCATTGTATAAATCAGTCATAGGAGTGGATGCCTGGACTGATTTTGTAGCAAAACACACCAAAGATCCTGAATTTCTGGTATACTTATACATGTCCCTAATTGTATACCTGTATATGTATGTCAATACTTGTATATTTAATTGTTGTCATTCCTAATCACATTTATATGTTTATCTATATAGAGAACAAGTAACGCAAATCGACAGAGAGCATCAAATCCTCCTTACCCATACAGAGGAGGGATTAAGGGGTATTCAGGCATTGAGCAAGATTTGGTATGCAGAGTAACCTTAAATTATATGTACAACTAGTGAATTTGAGCATGTCTGTAAAGTAACTTAATTAACATTGATGAGTTTCACTTTTTTTTAATATGTATAGATGAAGCAAGCAGGAGAAGAGGTTTATGCAACCTCAAAATCAATCGATCGTCATGTCTTGTGGATAGAAGCCCGTCGAAACAAGGATGGTGTGATTAAAGACCCCCCAACTGTGGAAGTGTAGGAAAAAATTGTAAGTATGATAGATTAAATAACATTTTCATTTGCAATTTTCTTATGAAAGTGATAATACTTAACAATCTTTGTGAATAACATTTGTGTCTCAGGATGCCCTAACACAGGAGGGTATGTCACAGGGGGTGACACAGACATCCGTTCCCAAGTCATCCCCATTAAAGAGTATCCAGGATGTGTAAGGGGTGTGGGATATGGGGTCCCACAGAAAGCTATCTTTGGTCCACCGAAGTGCGCAAGAAAAGATGAAAATGAAGACTTGAGGTGGATGGTAGCCAAACTTTATCAGGAGGTCCAGGAATTGAAAAAGGGGAAACATCAGGACACAGGACCGGTAGGGGATCATCAGGACAAGGGACCGATAGGGGAGCATCAGGATGGTAGCGCCAAAGATAGTTGCACTCTAAAGTCACACAAGGTAATAAATCAAATTACTTCAAAGGCAGAGTTTGGTAGATTAATTAGTATTTGTGAATTGTTAATTAGTATTACATGGAAACTTGTATATCTTGAAATTGAAACTTGTATTATGCATGCTGAACTTTTGCTTATATAATTTGGTGTTAGAGTAAATCATGACTTGTATAGTGACTTGTGCTGGCTGGTATATGGTAATTTTTTGTTATTACAGGTATTAGATAAATTTTGGATTGTCCATATTTTAGGGGAGACTCTGCCAAAATTTTCTTAGAAATTCAAATTGAAGTATTCAAATATTCTAATTTAATATTATTGTGGATCTTGATTACTTAAGGAACCGATGGAGGTGATGGAACCGGTGGAGAGGCACGTGCCTAGTCCGACCATGGATGGACACACTCTTAAGTCACCCAAGGTAATAAATCATTAGAAATTGTCGTTACTTGTATGTATTGCTTCAATGGTTTATCATATTAATATTTTGTTTATCATTGGTTTAGGACTTCAAACAGTGTACGCTATATTTGTCAAGCCCGTCTCGAGCAGTTGGCAAGGGGATCTGCTTCACTGATTTAAGTGTCAAATTGCACAATGGTCCATTACCTATCCATTATTGCAAGGTTAGAGTTGACTTTGCAATTGAAGGGGATGCACCATTGTCTGTACCACTTGAGGGGGCAGATATAATGACAGTGGGACAGGCAATAGGTACTTATGTGGCATGGCCGATAAAACTCGTTGTAAGTGACGTGTTTTTTTTAATAAACATTTTTCGTTATCAAAATCATAATATATTTATAAAATTATGTCGTCACTAACTCATGCAAAATATATAGAAACCCATAAAATCCAAGGCCAATGACAAGGAGAAGGAGAAGGGAAAGGGCAAGGAGCAAACATTTGGGTCTTGTACATCCCCAATAAAGCCTGTGGACAAATCTCAGCATTCCCCTCTTGAAGCAAGATTATTTAATTATTAGAAAGTTCATGCTGAAGCAAAGATGACAATAACTAGAGATCAAATTTTTGTTACAATGAGAAAAAATATTTTCGGTTATGAATCTCCATTATTTCTCAGTGCTAAAGATGAACTGGCAGAAGTTTTTACTGATAGAGCGTGAGTCAGTCACACTGAAGTTAGTGTATATATCAAGTACAACATCCAACTTTAAAGTATACTTTTTTTTTATTCTTTCACCTAATATTGAAGATATTGTTAATCCATTAATTAGTTTACATTTTAATTATATTCAAGGTACTTGTATGATGAGATACTGGTCCCAAAACAACGGACTGAGAGGTTTGTGCTCTTATGCCAAGAGAAAACAAATTTTGCTTATAAATCTGGGGATATGGTGGACTATATATCTGAACGCTTGGTATTAGCGATAAAGCCAGGTGTCGACGCCTCGTTTTGTCACCGATTAACCTAGGGTGAGTCATTTATTTAATTTACTCATACATATATATACATATATATGCCTTAATTAACGATGCTAAATTTTGTGAAATATGATTACCTGCTAATTAGGATTTACTTATTCAACATTTTTTTAGGGCCCATTGGGTATTGTTAGCGATCAATCCCCGGGAAGACAGGGTGTACTATTTGTGTTCTTTGTGTACTCCTTTGAGCAACCGCAAAGAAATGACGGATACGTTCAATCAATATGTATATATATGCATGTATTGGAACGAGTTCTGAATGTGAAATTGAGGTTGAAAATTTATGCACTAATTAATATATCTAATTGTATGTTGTTATGACTCAGGGCTTTAGCAATGCATCAAGGACATAGGACACTAAACAAGTCCAAATTTTCTAAATCATCTAAGACAACGACCAAGTGGATATCTATAGAGGTATTATCAAAATTGTTATGCAATTCTTTAGTTTAAAAAATTAAAATTATTTATTTCTTATGTTTTTGGTATTTTAGTGCCCCCGCCAACCAAACTCCAATGATTGTGGCTATTACGTTATGATGTTTATGAAGGATATTGTTGTTCATAACCAAATGCAAATCCCAAAGAAGGTATGTAAAATTTCTGTTCTAATTTATATAAAATACTTACTCTTTTATTTCACCATTTGCATACTTAAACTTTAATGTGATTTATTTATCATTTTGCAGTATTTTCCTGATTGTAAATACGATTCGTATTCAGATGTTCAAATTGCTCAACTCAAGGAAGAGTGGTGCAAATATGTGGCTCAGAAGTTTGTTTTAAATACATGATCATTCTGTATACATTATTATAGTATTAGTTAGATGCATGTTGTTATCCCATGTGAGGCATTAATTTTGGTTGGCATTGTTTGTTTTTTTGTTGGCTATTGTTGTATTATTTATTTTGGTTTGCATCATTGGAAAATACTGCAACTGTAAAAAAAAAAAGAGATAATCGCTAGCACTTCCTTGAAAAAAGCACTAGCGATTGTTGATAATAGCTAGCGCTTTTTCAAGAAAGCGCTAGCTATTATCAACAATCGCTAGCGCTTTTTCAAGGAAGCGCTATTGATTCCAGTTTTCACTAGCGCTTTTAAAACGCTGTCTTTAAGAACCCATATCACTAGCAGCTGCATAGGTAGCGCTTTTAAGCACTAGAGAAGACAAAAAATAAGCGCTATCTATTTTGTTTTGTGTTGTAGTGCTTCTTCTTGCCTCCAACAACATCTGCCCAAACCTTGAGCAGTATAGATGGATTCGTAGGGATAGTCGGGCTCTAAGATGGGGAACATGATGATGTCTGAGATCTAATCTGAGACATCATCGCCTCTAACTCCTCCTGTCATGCATAAACAAACAAATAAGTCAAAAAAAAATTGTAAGAAAACAATATAAACATTATAAAAATATTCATTATATTTAATAATTACCTAGGTCTGCCTCCACCGATCATCGACGAAATCACCAGTACTCTTCCAAACATGAGTTGCACGATGGAGCTCATGCAACTGTACCTCTCTACCCAACTTCTTCGACTGTAATTAATTAATAAAAACAAGAATAAATAATAATAATAATAATAATAATAATAATAATAATAATAATAATAATAATAATATAACATGTACAAGTCGAGCTGCATGCTGTACCTGACTGATGGAACCTCCTGTGTACAAGCTCCCACCCTCAGATGCTTTGTTTTTCATGGCCTTCGCGCGGATCAAGTTGAACTCATCAGAGTTCTAGTACTTTTACAGCTTCTGCCAGATATGATCCCCTATCCAGTGGGGCTGTCCCCCGAGGCGGGCATCTCTAAGCATATTAGAGAGGCAGTGAGAGGCCTTCATATGAAAGTTCTTCTCAATCCGCTCCTCATCCTCATTCCTTCAAGCACATTTCTCCTATATCAATATAAAATATCATTAAACATAAGTGAAATTTATGAAATAAAAAAATAATATACAATAAAATAAAAATTACAACTTACTCTAAAAGAATCAAACATATGATCCCCCTCTGTATCAGTCATCGTCCCCCACGCGGGCCAAAACCCCGAATAATTCTCCTCAATCGTTGCTGTGATAGCCTTCACAGCTGGTTTTGAGAGAAAAAACCTGAACAATAAAAACATGTAACAAAAACATATATATACATGTAAACAGTTAATAACTTGGCCAAAAAAATATAAATACTTACCATTTACCAGCTGAGCTGATAATAACTCGATCATCATGCAGCATCTCAAGGTCCTCAACCTCCTGCTCAACCTCGGCCTGATCAGATGTATAACCCGTACTATACTCATCCTCGGACTGATGAGCATCGGGCATTGTCTCAAGAACAACATGAGAACTAGAAGTGCCACGTGTCTGCTGGAACCCCGGGTTGGGGATCATGCAAATGGCAGGAAAAAGAGGTGTCAGTGCAACCAAATGAGGCTGTGTAAGTGCCGAAGGTGCTAGAGCTCGTGTAGGCGTAGATGTATACGGACGTTGTGTAGATGATGACAACGTCGAAAACCCAGTCGGGTCACGCTTGATAATGTTCGGCCTCTGGCGACGAGGGGGTCGATGGCCTTCCCCTTCCCTTTACTGATGCCATATGTCTATAGAGCAATTTAACAACAACAGTCATGAAATATTATATCTAAACATAACAATATTAAAAATAAATTCAGAATCATAAAGAACAAGTTATGAAAATAATTGACAAATTAAAATATATTGTTAATCAATTCTCTGATTGTAAAAAGTTAAACAATTTCTTCTACACACTCAACTTCGGCATTGTCTTGAGATCTTTATGCTTCCGCCACTTCTTCATTTAATTCCTCATTTTCATCCACTTCTTCATATGTGATTGAGTTGTCACGTAAGCGAGAAATGGGTTCCACTTCATTTACTACATTTACATAAGACATCCCATCCACCTGATAAGCCACTTCTTTCTTTGGATCATCTGCTTCAATGCGACCCCTTAGTTTTGTCTTTATTGAGACACACTAACCTTGTTTGATTTGCATTAAAGCATAGGACAAGCAGAACAACACAAGACAAACCTTTGAGTCACTGGATAACTCATTGTTCAGTATACTGTTTGGTGGACAATGGACATGCAAACAAATTAATATAAAAATTACAGTAATAAACTTTATAATATTTACAATATATATATATATATGATATATATGATATTTAATAATTTAATATATAGATATTGTAATATACATAACAATATTATATTTAATGTATCTGATAATACTGTATATAGTATTTTTAATAATATATAGTATTATATTATATAACTATTTAATATTTATAATATATATAACAATATATTATCTAACATATAATAAATATAATGTTATTATATAATAAAAAAGGTAAACGTTTTAACGTGTGGGGAGGTAGGGAGGGAGAGAGAGAGAGCACTTATTAAATAGGGAAGGATACTTTTGACTTTTACTTACGTTGTCCATGGATAAAAGGTTGTCCCATGGTTCAGTGGGGGATAAAAATTTAGAGTTTTGTCCCATCTCTCATACACTTTTTTGTCCTGTTCTCTGGCCACTTGATAAATCAAACGCAGAAAAAATATTTTTGTGCTGTCCAGTCCCTTATTTTTTGCAAATCAAATGCACCCTTCGAGTTGATGGATAAGGGACATATTACATTTGTCTTACATTTTGTGCCATGATAAACGGATCAAGCATTTGGTATCTTCTGCTCATGCAAATGTCAACAGTATTATATTTTCGATCCACTTTTGTGCCTCTATTTGACGGATCAAACTAATTACAATAAAATAGCACTATTCTTTTAGAACTTGGTATGACCCTATCCCATTTGAGGAAAAGCTTTTTCAGAACTCGTATAATAGTCTTTCCTTAATTCTCATATCTTATACTTGACAAAATTTTGGCAGCATTTTCCATTGGTCTCTGAGTACACTAAATAATCGGAGTTATGAATGTGTACCCAGAGAACAAAAGAAAATGAATCGAACCGAAATTTCATCAAATATAAAGATACGAGAATTAAGCAACAATTATTATACGAGTAAAGAAAATGTTTTTCCCAAACTGTCCCCCTTAAACAATTCAATGTTCAATATACAATGAACATGTGGTACCCTAAAAGAGTATATGCACTCAGTAATATATTGAACCTCAAACGGGAAGCTAAGACTTTTCTCTGATATTAATAACAAGCATAGAAATAAAACAATAAGCTAATTAAAATATATGTAATAAAATTTAATATCGGTTTTTCTACGATATTCATAACATTTAATATATTATTTAAGATTGGTTTTTCTCCGACATTAATAAAATTTAACACACACACACACACACACACATATATATATATATATGTGTGTGTGTGTGTGAGTGTGTGTGTAACATATTTAATAAATTTAACAATAATACATTTAAATTTATTTAATATATTTAACACATCTAATACAACCTAATATCAATACACTTATAATCATCTATTACAACCTAATATCAACAAATTTATTTCAGCAAGTTGCTAATAAAATTTCAATCCCTAATAATACAATTTCAGTCCTAATCACATACACTTCCTAATCATTTTGAGTCCAAAATTTCAGTTATTTCAGTCCCTAACAATACAATCCCCAATCATACAAAATTTCAACAAAATTACAGTCACAATTTCAGTCTTAATTAATACAGACTATAATTAAAGCACAAAATTGCTAACCACAAAATATGTCAAACAAAATGAGAAGTAGCAGTGGCAACACCGAACTCGACATGACAACGATCACACAACGAACTCGACAGGTCCCTGAAATTTTCACAAGCAGTTTTAACAAATAAATAACGAAATTTTCACAGCGAAAATTCAAAATATGAAACAAAAAAAAAATTCAAAATACTTAAGAGAGAAGTGGTGGCTTGGCAGTAGTGGTAGTAGCGGCTGGTGGCGCGACAGAGAAAGAACGAGACAGGGGCAATATGGCTGAGAGAGAACACTGGAGAGAAAGCGCGGTGGTGGAACGCTGAAGACCGCGGCGCTGCAGGGGTAGGTGGTGCGGTGGTGGAATGCCGAAGACGCGGTGGTGGCGCGGTAGAGAGAGAACAAGATAGGGGCGGTATGACTGAGAGAGAAAGAGAGAGACTGTGACGGTGCAAGCAGTGGTGGCATGGTGGTGGAACACCGGAGACGCGGTGGTGGAAGGGGAGAGGAAAGAGATAAAAAAAGATGGAATGGGGAAGAAGGGGAAGAAGGGTTCGCGATTTGCTTCTAAATGAAGCTTACCGACGACCTCATAGTGGCCGTCGATAACCTCAACGGTCGCATGCGGCCTTACCACCAACCACGTTTTCAAATACCGATCGCCTAAGTCGTCGGTATTTGAAAAACATGGCGGGAATCTAAAAGGCCGCAAATCTAAAAGGACGATCAATTAACATGTTTCCAACGGCTACGCTCGCCGGTAATTGGCTGCGGATGACTGTTAGGCATACTAATGGCTAAGGCCGTCGGAAAGTGTCTTCTTTTGCGATGGGCGTTTGGCCGTCGGTACGCCCAATTTTTCTTGTAGTGAGCAAATGATGAATATAGCTCCAATTCCATTTGGTATCCTTTACATAAGTTGACACAATATATATAGTTCCATTCATGGAGTGGGATGTGGAAGATAAAATCACTCACTGAATACCAGGGATCCATGGATCATTCTAGCATGTGTGGATTATTTCCCAATTTCTAACAACCTAAGTGATTCCTTGCTCCATCATCTCCAATGAATTAACTATAATTCACTAAATATGTGAGACTTTAGATCCACATTTGACTGAAATAATGACTAGATTGCCACAATTATACTCGACTCGAATTACCTTCACTCAAAGGGCTTCTTGGTTAGTCATCAATTTCCAACCCAACTTCATTATATAGCTACAATTAACTCTCCAGAGACGGCGAAATCCTAAGCCACCATTTTCTTTGGATAAGCAAATTGTATCCCAAGAAATCATATTACACTTTCTAACCTCTGAAGTGGATCCCCAAATGAAGTCACGATACAATTTCTTCACATCCTCACAAACTGAGGCCAGTATTTTTGTTGTTTGCATGACATAGTGTGGAATGCTCGTGATACAACTCTGGGCAAGTGTAATGTTGTTGGCCATGGATAGAGTTGACTTACTAAGATGGTAGCAAATAACTTTAAACCATCATTCAGAAAAAAAACATGTTTTCTTTATTACTTTCAGTGGCAATGATAATAATTTTGAACTCTTTATTGTTAATTTTATGACTTTAGAAGATAAAATTCAGTTTTAAATAGTCTTTTCTATCAGTTTTAGTAATTTTCCCATGATTTTATTTTATCTATCCATAGTTGATAACATGGTTTAAAACAATATGTTAATGATATTGTGAATAAAAAATAGAGAGAAAAAATATGTATAAGAAGTTTGATTATATTAAGATGGACTAAAACGTAATACATATTTACTTCTTAAAAAAGTGAAGTGTATATTTTAATATAAGAGGGGTGATAAATGTAATTCAAACATCTTTTAGGGAGTGGAATATAATTTTATCTAATTATGTATTACATTTAAGGGGAGGGGAGAGTATATTTTGACATAAGAGGGGAGATATGTATAATTTAAGCATCTCTCAATGATGAAGAGTGTAATTTTCTCTAATTTTTTATTGAGTAATGTTTGTAGCACATAATTTGTAACTCGCATAAAAACCTATGGACAAATAATAGTGATGACTGAAAAAATAGAGGGAAAAAAACATTGATGAAAGTAAAGTAATATAAGTTGGTAAATAATTTATTTACACATAAGTGGGGTGTTTTTACGATACACAAAGTGTGCCTTCGTGTACCGGTATACCAGTGACGATTACGGAGACAACTCGGTGGGTTGGAAAATGAGTCTAGCATATTAGCCTCGGGGCGGGGCACCCAACTGTTGTGCCGATCAGGGCGTTGACCAGTTAGGGGACGACGATCGAAGCGAGTTTAAAACAACAGAGGAGGAGGGTTTCAAAACAAGGGAGTGATGTTGTTTCTCGATGTTGTGGTGACAGTGTGAGACCAATCCCGAGCACAGAAAGAGGAAGACATCTTGAAAACGATGGTGGCGGCAACGATGTTGGAATTGCATTGTGGTTGCGGCAATCCACCTATTTATATACCTATGAAAAAACTAATTGTGTACTTTGAGTGAACCCGCATAATTGGCATTAACTGTTCTCAGTTTTACAACTCATGAGGGGGAGAGGAGTTCACCATCTAAGCTTATGACAGTCACCTAACTATCTGAATTGAATTGAAGTAATTGTTGCTTTAGTGCTTAAGTTCTTTAATTTGTTGATAATATCCTTCACACAGGAATTAGTTTGGTATTTGGGTGGGGATCACGTCGCCCGTGAAAGACACATCATATATGCCTGATATAGCATAGGCAACTTGACAAGTTGAGTGTGAGTGTTGTTTGGTACCACTACACCTCGGCACCCCAAATTAGGAGTGTTGGAACACACGCAAACAGGATTCTAAAGATAAATCGAGAACGCACACACGCGAAGAAATAAAAGAGACACGATTTACGTGGTTCGGCAAGTTGTGCCTACATCCACGGGAGGTGTTGCGGCTATTTTCTATTATGTCCAAATAGGGTTACATAAGCGCAGTATTTATACTGCTCCGCTTATGCGTCAGCCCAACTTCCAGCAACAATATGAGCCATACTCAACAATCTCCACCTTGGCGAATATCAAACCCTTTAGAAGATAACAGCTCCTGCCAGGTTAGGGGGTCAACTCCTGCTTAGCACTGAGAAACATGTAACAAGTCCAAGCAATGCTTGAACTTGTCAACAGTGACTGGCTTTGTGAACATGTCAGCTGCATTCTCAGAAGTGTGAATCTTTTCCAGTAATATCTGTCCAGATGTCTGCAATTCCCTGATCTTGTGGAATCTCACATCAATGTGCTTTGTTCTGGCATGATATACCTGATTCTTTGCCAAAAAAATGGCACTCTGACTATCACAATGCAACTGAACTCCACCTTGCCCAATGCGCAACTCCTTCACTAGCCCTGTAAGCCATAAGGCTTCCTTGGATGCTTCAACTATTGCCATATACTCAGCTTTAGTTGTGGACATTGCCACTATAGTCTGAACTGTCGATTTCCAACATATAGGCCCACCTGCAAGGGTGAAAACATACCCAGTCGTAGACCTTCTGTTATCCAAATCACCAACATAGTCTGAATCCACATATCCAACAATCGAAGGATCACTCTGCTGACTGCCAAACATAATACCATGACCTATAGTGCCCTTTAAATATCTGAAAATCCACTTGACTGCCTCCCAGCATGTGCCAAGTCTGGTCTAGTGCAAACCATAGCATACATCAAGCAACCAACTGCACTGGCATAGGAAACCTTCGATATCTACTTGACTTTCACCTCTTTCTTTGGACACTGTTCTACTGAGAGTTTAAAGTGATTTGCCAATGGGGTACTCACAGCCTTAGCATTGCTCATGTCAAATCTGTCTAACACCTTCTAAACATAGCCCTGTTGAGAGAGCCACAGTTTTCTTGCTCCCCTATCCCTGTGAATATCCATCCCAAGAATCTTCTTAGCAGCCCCCAAATCCTTCATGTCAAACTCCTTCCCTAGCAGGATTTTCAGCTCATTCACATCATGCAAGCTGTTAGCCGCAATCCGCATATCATCAACATAAAGTAACAGAAAAATAAAAGAACCATCATCAAGGTTCTTCACATAAACACAGTAATCATACTCACAACGCCTGTAGCCAATCCTAAGCATGTAAGAATCAAAGCGCTTGTACCATTGCCTTGGAGACTGTTTTAACCCATATAGAGAACATTTCAATTTACAAACCAAATGGCCTTGCCAGCTGCACTGAACCCTTTTGGCTGCTTCATGTAAATCTGTTCCTCTAATTCACCATGAAGAAAAGTTGTCTTCACATCCATCTGTTCTAAATGCATATCCCGACTGGCTACCAAGGCTAGTACTGCCCTGATAGAAGTATGTCTCACGACTGGAGCAAAAATCTCATCATAATTAATCCCCTTCTACTGTGAATACCCCTTTGCAACAAGACGAGCCTTGAACTTTTCCCCTTCTTTTTCTGATACTGTATGTTTCCACTTGTACACCCACTTGCACCCAATAGCATGTTTTCCCTTAGGTAGCTCAACTAACTCCCAAGTTTGGTTCTTATGCAGAGACTCCATCTCCTCCATCATGGCACTCATCCATCTGTCCTTCTCTTGGCATTGAATTGCCTCTTTAAAAGTAGACGGATCACCTGAACTGATGAGAAGTGCAATAGAAACTAACTCTTCATAACCATATCTAGCGGGTGCCTTAGTAGTACGACGATCTCTATTTCTGACAAGATTACAGTCTTGCAAACCATCTGGGCTGTCTATGTCAACATCAGATTCATGCTCCTGCTCATGTACAGACTCATGCACGGGCTCAGCCTGAGGCATTAGCATACCATGAACAACTGGTAGCTATTCAACCTCCACCTGAACTGTCTTGGAGCTAGACTCAACTCCATTAGTCACTGCGGCAGGAGCATCTGTTGCAACTTTTTGCTTCAACATGAACTGCTCATCGAAAACTGCATCTCTGTTGACCACCATCGTCTTTGAAACTGGATCCCAGAACTTGAACCCCTTCACGCCTTTGGCATAACCTACGAAAATGCACTTTTTCGACTTTGGATCAAGTTTAGATCTTTCATCACTGGATATATGCACATAAGAAGGACATCCAAAAATTCTTAAATTATTAAAATCAATCAGGTTACCTGTCCATACTTCCTCTGCAAACTTCCCATCCAATGAGGCTCGTGGTGATCGATTGATGAGGTAACATACCATACTGATTGCCTTAGCCCAGAATCTCGTAGAAAGACCAGCATTCAATCACAGATATCTGGCCCTTTCTGTGAGAGACTTGTTCATTTTTTCTGCAACACCATTCTGCTGTGGTGTTTTCTTCACTGAGAAGTGCCGCTGAATACCGTGTTCTGCACAAAATTTCTGAAACTGCTTGTGGGTATACTCAGTGCCATTATCTGATCTCACGTACTTGATTTTTCTGCCTGTCTGATTTTCTATCTCTACCTTCCATAACTTGAAGTTGTCAAAGACGTCTGATTTTTGTTTCAGAAAGTAGACCCAAACCTTGCGAGAAAAATCATCAACAAATGTTACAAAATACCGAGATCCTCCTATGGAGGGCTCACGGGTAGGCCCCCATACATCAGAATTCACATAGACTAAGATACCCTCGGTTTTGTGCTTTCCAGCCTAAAAACGAACTCGAGTCTGCTTCCCAAGTACACAGTACTCACACAATCCCAACGTGCAGCTTCGAACACCCTTCAACAGATGCCTCTTATGAAGTTCTGCCATCCCACGTTGACTGAGATGACCCAAACGCATATGCCACAGTCTAGTAGCATCATCATCCGACTCAACAGAAGCAACTCCACCTACAACTTGACTTCCCAATAGTGTGTATGTATTCCCTGCAGTCCTCCTAGCTTTCATCACAGTCATAGCGCCCTTAGTCACCCTGAGAATGTCCTTATCTCCATCTGCCCTGTAGCTAAAGTCATTTGCTTGCAAAGTGCCCAAGGAAATCAAATTCTTTCTCAGGTCAGGAATATGCCTAACCTCACACAACATTTTGACACCACCATCGTCCATTGCAACTCGGATCTGTCCCATGCCTACAATAGCACAAGCTTTATCATCGCCCAAATAAACAAAACTGAAATTACCTGACTTGTAACTGGTGAACCACTCCTTGTTTGGAGTCATGTGATAAGAGCATCTTGAATCAAGTATCCACGCATCTGTGCACTGCGTAGAGGAGACTAAGAGCATGTCGCCTTCACTGAAATCCGAGTCATCTGACTGGACCATATTCGCAGCACTGGTTGTGCCCTTCTTCTGGTTTGGACAGTCCTTCCTCCAATGCCCGATCTGCTTGCAGTTAAAACACTGTGATGTTTTCTTGCTCTTGGATTTCGATCTCTTCTTCTTCGAGCCATCTCTACCTTGTTGCCTCCCACGATCCTGACCCCATTCACATACAGACTCTCTCCTTGAGATGATCCTTCCCCTGCGTTCTGTTTCCTCTGACTGTGAGACATAATTGCAGCGGTAATATCCTCCAGTTTGATAGTGTCTTTCCCGTATGTCAGAGTGGTCACCAGGTGTTCGTAAGAACTCGACAAAGAGCACAACAGAATAATCGCCTTATCCTCGTCATCGATCTTCACATCAAGATTCACCAAATCCCTGATGATTTGATTGAAGGTATTAACGTGTTGTTGCAGATCCGAACCCTCCTGCATCTTCAGGCTATAAAGCCTTTGCTTGAGATACAGCTTGTTTGTTAAGCTCTTGGACATATACTGACTCTCCAATTTCTCCCAAACTGCTAGCGGACATGTCAAATCCATGACGTGATACATCACCTCGTCCGCCAGACAAAGACGATTAGTCCCCGCAGCCCTCTCCTTCATCTCCGTCCAGTCCAGTTCCTCCATTGTAGTGGGTTTTGCCTCACGCAACGACTTTAGCAAACCTTGTTGTGCCAACAAATCCTTAACCCGCCTCTGCCATAGCCCGAAATTGCCAGTCTCATCGAACTTGCCCACCTAGAACTTCACACTGGAATTAAGACTCATCTAATACCAATTGTTGGAACACACGCAAACAGGATTCTAAAGATAAATCGAGAACGAACACACGCACATACGCGAAGAAATAAAGGAGACACGATTTACGTGGTTCGGCAAGTTGTGCCTACGTCCACGAGAGCTGTTGCGGCTGTTTTCTATTATGTCCGAATAGAGTTACATAAGCGCAATATTTATACTGCTTAATAGTGCGATATAATTACATCAATAACCCTGTACCACGCTCACGCTCCACTCGCTACGCTCCGCTCGAGCGTTAACCCAACTTCTAGCAACAATATGAGCCATACTCAACAAGGAGTGAGCACGACTCAATCCAACCTAAAGACCCGTCTTGTTTCTGTCTCGTATGACGTGTAAAACATCGAGTTTTTTCGAGTCTAGAGACGGGTTAGGGCCTAAAGAATGGATCCGGACAAAATTTAGGGATGGGCTAGGGTCAGATTTTTTTTTGTTGTTGACAAAAGCTAGGGTCAGATATCACCCGTCTCTTACTCACCTATTTGTTAATTTTATTATGTTTGTGATGAGACGTCTTTAAAGAAATTATTAAGTTAGAATACATGTTAGTTTATTTAGTAATCTTGTAGCAAAATATAATTGTAAGAGTCATGTTTGACTTTGGGTGCATCGCAAAACACTAAAAATATTAAATTTTTCTATTTTAACATTTAATCATCATTCCTAAAAAAACTTTAGTCATCATTAAATGATCACCTTATAGTTTTTATTTTAATTATCCTCTAGGCCAATTCAATTCCGTCTTAAATAGACCCAATCTTAACTTGACTCACATAATATCAGATTTATTTGAGTCTAAAAATGAGTTGGCGTCTAAAAAATTGATCCAATCAAAATTTAGAGTCGAATTAGGAAAAATTACAACCCGTCTCAAACAAAATAGACTATTATGAGCACAAAAACTGACTATGATCCGAGTCAGCTGATCGTACGTCTCGGTTCTATAGGTCCCACAATGCCACAAACAATCTAATCCCTCTTCCTTTCTTATTATTTATTTTATTTTCTAATCTTTTCCATTTCTTTTTCTCCAAAAAAAAATCACATCTCATTTTAGGACAAGCGAGATTTTTTTTTAATCCTTTTAGTGGGCGTGGTGTGGTGCACAACATAAACTACTCCTTCCATCTCTAAATATAATTTCACGTTGAGCAAAACATACAAATTAAAAAAATTAATTAACTATTTCATTTGTTTATAATGTGTACTATTTTTTCAAAATTACTCTTCAATTATTGACTTAAAAAAGAGAAATAGCCATCTCATTTACTATAAACTACAAAAAATAATATAAATTAATTAGGAATATTATTGTAAAAAAATAATTAATATATTTAGTAATTTGAAAAATGACTTACAAAAAGGGACAATTTTTTTTTTAAAAAAACTTTATATTTAGAGACGAAAGAAGCATAAATAATCTTCCTTATGTAGTGGAGGCTCTGCTCCACAGAAGGGACAGCTCATGAGGATTCCTCTATAGGCATGCCTTCAATTGGCACCACAAAATGGATATAATGGATGGAAATGACATGTTTACCTATTTGAATTTTTTCATTAAAAAATTAAAAATATTTTTTATTTAAAATATAATATTTAATTTACTTATAACACTTATTTTAAGAATTTTTTCTATTTTTAGATATTTATTTAGTGTTTTAAAGACATTCCTAAATATTTGTTATTAAAAAATAATAAAAAAAAACTTTTTCAAATATCCTTTAATGCACTTCTTGTAATTGATTTGCTTTTAAATAATATAATGCATTTTTTTTTATAAATAAATTAGCTACTTCTAAAAGTATTTTGATTTTTTGAAAAATAAACTGAACACGAAAAGGATATTGATAACAGTGTTCAAAAAACAGAAAGTCACTGATATTACCCTTTTTATTTGTTTTTGGTTAAAATCCAGGCCACCGGGGGCCACACATGCAAAAAGAGCAACAACTAAAATAGTACCATAATCATGAATAACAATGATGAGGCTACTCTTGGCTGTCTTGCAATTTACTCGTTTCTTATGCACTTGGGTCTATTTCCCTTTTTTTCACCGACTTTCAACTATTGTCATAAATGGATTATGGACCGAAAGCCCTATTTCAACCGCTTTACCAAATCATACTATTTGTCAAAAAGCTAAAAAAAATAAAATAAAAAGAATGAAAAGAAAATGCCAAGAGAAATTTCAATAAAAAACCCCAAGTTTGGTGACAGAAAGTATTTTTTTTCCTAGACAAAGATGACAAAAGTATAAAAGTAGAACTTAATCAGCCAATGCAAGTCATCTAATCCTCTCTCTGCAAATCTATTGGTGCTCAAGACTTTTTAATCCTCCAAAATCTAAATCACCCAGTAGTATCAAGAGATCCTTAATCGGCCATCATCTACGATTGATTAATATATATATATATATATATATATATATATATATATATATATACACACCAAAACAACGTAATTCATTTCATTAAAAATAAAGGGTTCTAGGAATATTTTCATAAATGAGGATTAGCTTAGCAGTGGCCACTCCAGCTAAGAAAAGAACAACCACATTAGTGTTTCTCCTAATAAATTTTCCACATGAGAGTTTTTAAACAAAGAAAAAAATAGCTTTTTGCATTCTTAACCCAAACTCTAACATCAACGCCGATAGAGTTCATGCTGTCCATAACCAATTTGGAATCCAACCAAAAAAAATGAAGTTATCCATTTGAATGCATTGATTTGATAGCCTGATTCAAATGTCTCTCCCTCTTCAACTTTGAGCATTGGTGAAAACCACAACCTTAACACCCATAAAAATTCCAAATTCATCATGTAGGATTGATTAATAATTTTAAAAACAATTTGTTTTAGTGTTATAAATGGTTGTTCAATACTTCCACGACTGCTATTATTGTCTAATACCACCCCATCGTTGCAATCGGACTCTCATCACCACCGCTACCACTACCACAACACCCTATACTCTCACCATCATCACTTACATTAAATCCTGCATCCCCGTCATTATTGCAACACAATGTTGGGAATTTGACTCTTCAAATTCTCTTCCCCAGAAACTGCACTTGTGGAAAATTGGAAAAACAAAATAGAGAAATAATAACAACACAAGAATTTAACGTGGAAAACTCCCAAACCAGGAGAAAAACCACCAAAGACTAGAGAAAAATCCACTATGTAGAAAATTATTACAACTACACAATTTTCTCTCTGCACCTGCACACCCACAAAGCTTCCCACTAGCAAAACTTACTTCTCACACCTCTCCTTTTACAAGAAATATTCCTAATAAATTCTTTTTCTTCGATGTGGAGAGGTTAAATTGTTGCAACCACAGAGCATACTAAGAATCTTATTAAATTCTAAAACAAAGAGAGGAATTTATCTAGAGACAAAAGTTGCTAGACAAGCTTTTGAATGGTGTACGTAAAACCAAGGCCCAAGCCTCCTTTTATAACAAAGAGGCTCACCTCTTTACTATTTTACTCGATGTGGACTAAAAGTCCCAACACCAACAATCTCCACCTTGTGACTTTGTGGTCCCACAACGCTCCACATTGATGAAGATTCTCATAGCTTTTCGCTTATCAGCAACGCAGCCCGATCATGCTCCACCATAAAAGCATAATCACTCAGAACTAGCCATCCCAAGCATTTAACGTCAAGGCATGTCGAAATATAACCTTCTTTGAAAAAACTATGGTGCAACTCCCATATTTGACTCTCATGGAAGTTAATCGACCATCGACATAAATTTCCTACACACCTGCATCAATGTCAACCAATGCCCGTGTGCGAAATGTGGTCCCTTAACATTTAATATCCTTTATCATGGCAAGCTTTGGGACCCATGCCATAAGGATATACATGTCCTTCTTTCAAAAGACATCAAGATCGGAGATAATGTGCTTTCATTATCGCATCTCCACTTGCCGACCGCAGGCTTTTTGCCGAACCTGCTCTACCTTTACAATTCTTCTTGATGTGGCCAGATTTGCCCACATCCCCAACCAGCATTCTTTATGGAGTTCTTCTTCTTCCAGTCATGAGCTACCAATGCAGAACTTTCATGTGGATTGTTACTCCCACCAAGTCTCCTCTTGAGAAGAAGTTTACTAGTAACCTCCGAGAAAATTATTTTCTCCTTACCATGCCCATGAATTAATAAGCGGCTTCATGTGCTCATAGGATCGTGGAAGAGACACGATCGGCCTTAAGGCTTTCGATCCTCATCATCAATTTTAACTCCAATAGATTCAAGCTCATAAACAATGCCATTGAGAATATTAAATGATGCAAAATAGTAGTACCTTCATCCATTTGCAACGATGAAACTTCTCTTCGGATACAACCGGAATGAGACGCTCTTTTGTCCGACATAACTCGAGTTTTTCCTGAGTCCCTGCCGTGGATGCTCTTCATGTTTGCAAGAACATTTTGGTCGTGCCGCAGACATTAATTGCACTTGTTTGGCTCTCAAATCCAGATCCTCCCGATCATCATCGACTTTGTCTGCTTTTTACTAGTAGCTTTACCAAAGATCACCGCTACTTTCAGAGTAACCACGTCTTCAAAGCCTTGTGTAAACGGTGAATCAACACGTCCTCGATTGTATTTGCCACAAGCCAAAGTTGATCTTTCCGATCAAATTTCTACATCAAATCATTTGCATTTAAACTACAGCTTCAGACATCCTCTTTAGCGAACATGTGCTCTTGATACCACTTGTTGGGAATTTGACTCTTCAAATTCTCTTCTTAAACCGCACTTGTGGAAAATTGGAAAAACAAAATAGAGAAATAATAACAACACAAGGAATTTAACGTGGAAAACTCCCAAACCAGGAGAAAACCACCAAAGACTGAGGAGAAAAATCACTCATGTGAAAATTATTACAACTAATAATTTTCTCTCTCGCACTCTTACCCACAAAGCTTCCCCACTAGCAAAACTTACTTCTCACACCTCTCTTTACAAGAAATATTCCTAATAAATTCTTTTGATGTGGAGGTTGATAGCCAAATCGCATAACACAGAGCATCAAGAATCTTATTAAATTTCTAAAACAAAGAGAGGAATTTATCTAGAGACAAAGGATTCTTCAAACAGAAAGCTGAATGGTGTACATAAAACCGGCCCAAGCCTCTTTTATAACAGAGAGTTCGCTCACTCTTTCTTACTATTTTACCCGATGTGGGACTAAAAGTCCCAACACCAACACACAACACTTTTTACAACTGCCACTCGCCGCTCCATTGTCATCACTGGCACTCCATTACCTTCTACCACTGTCATTGCCGCCATCGTTGTTAGACTCCCTCCACAAACCTTACCACTACAGACAACGCCCTCCATGGACATCATTGTCGCAGCCACAACCCAACACCTTCCACATTCGCCAACATTACCACTATTGCCACATGGTACTCTACACCATAGCAGATTCTCTCCAGTAACATGAGGATCCAGTTGGATCCCAACCTTAGAAAAATAAAAGGGAGATAAAATATAAACATGAGACAATGAGACTAAATATATAAATTACAAGGAGAATGAAGGGTGGAGATTTGAGAACATGCGGAAACATGAGGGAAACAAAATTGATTCCCTTCTCCGACACTCTAACACTGTTTAGCACCTTTCACCCCGTGTCCACCACTATGTACTGCCACTCAAAATCCCACACAATCAATGATCTCCAACATTATCCACAACCATAGTCACTAGTATCTCTCCCTTATTGAAACATGTTCTCAAAACAAATTTTTTTTCTTCTTATTTTATCCTCTCTAAAACTTCTTTTAAATTGATATTATCAACAAAATTGTTTGCTGTTTTGTTTTGAAAAACAATTTTTCTAGATTATTTTATGGAAAAAATTTTCTAAAATAAAAAATATCAAAACACACGCCCCTGAACTCTACTAACATTTTTCCAAATTTAGTGTATGTATCTTTGGTTGCATCAAGTATCAACTTCATCACTTCAAACACACCATCACAAACTCCAAATTTACATACTACAAAGAAATGAAAGTCTGTAATTCAAAGCAAACTACAACTACGATCACATGATCTAAACATTTTTTTTTCACTGCTGGGAGTTATCATTAGTGTCACCCTGCCAGCTCCAAACGATGTCTTTGAGGGAAGGCCTAACTTGTTCCTCACAGAACTTAACATACTCCAGAGTATCACCAGCACACTTGGAAAACTCAACCACCGCCACCTCCGGCGCCACCTCAAACACCTCCACCGTCATAGCCAGCTTCCCCTTCCTCCCCTCCCTCGCCCCTTCCATTCTCACCACAAACTCCTTCTTCCCCGTTACCCTAAAATTCAACTTCTTCGCCATCGCCTCAAGCTTCGCCAACACCGCGGAAGCGGAAAACTTCGATAGGAACATCGAAGGCGACCGCTTCCGCGTCTCAAACAAACTCCTAAGATCAAAACCATGCGACAGCGACGAAATTATCTCAAACGCGTTGTAAAACGGACGTGCCGGTTTCGCCATTGCTCCCACCAATTCAGGAACGTCAACATTAACATCCTCTTCACAATCCTCATCGAAATCAACGTTGTTGTCGTCTTCAACACGTGACTCCTTCATTGAAAACGCAATTGGTCTAATGAACCCAATTTGGAACCACGGATCACGCATGATGTCAACAATTGAATACCTCTTTTCAGGATCAGCAACAAGAAGATTCGAAATCAAGTTTTTCGCCTGTGGAGAAATCCATTCCGGGAACTCGTATTCAGCTTTGAAAGCCTTTCTATAAATCCTCATAACATTCTCACCTTGAAAAGGAAGATATCCAGAAAGCAAAGCATAGAGAATAACACCACAAGACCATATATCAGCTTTTGAACCATCGTAGCCTTTTTTCTTCAACACCTCAGGTGCCACGTAGGCGGGAGTCCCACACGGCGTGAGGAGCATCCCGTCCTCTCGGCGTTGTTCAGGCAACGCCGAGAGTCCGAAATCGGAGACCTTCAGGTCTTCGTTTTCATCTAGGAGTAAGTTTTCGGGCTTCAGGTCGCGGTGCGTGACGCCGCGGCTGTGGCAGAAATCAACGGCGGAGATGAGTTGTTGAAAGTACTTTCTTACAACGTCTTCTTTGAGTTTTCCTTTGGCGACTTTTGCGAAGAGTTCGCCGCCTTTGACGTATTCCATGACGAGGAAGATTTTTCCTTTTGTGGCCATCACTTCTTTGAGTTCAGCTATGTGTGGGTGACGAACGAGACGCATAACTGAGACTTCTCGCTTGATCTGCTTCACGAGTCTCTCTTTTTTCAGCTTCTCTTTCTTGATTACCTTGATGGCAACGCTCTCGTTGGTTGTGAGGTTTCTAGCGTGGTAGACTTTGGCGAAGTTTCCTTGACCCAGGACCCGACCCATTTCGTATTTGTTGAAGATTATGTTCCTCGGGTTTGGGGTTTGTTGGTCGTTTTGTGGATCCATGGGAGAAGGGGGTGGGGGTGGGGGGGTGGGAGAAAGTGATTTTGGAGGTGTGGCTAATTGGGGCGAGAGAGAAGGGACATTGTGAATTGGCGAAGGTGGGAAATACCCATGTGAGAAAGATTGGGGCTTTTCAGGAATATGGTGTCCGATGGACACACGATATTCCTAAGGAAGCAGTTGGAGGGGCTGAAAATCTTCATATAATGCATATATGAAGAATGATGATGGAAAATTTAAAAAAATAAAAAAAAATAAAAAATGATGCTGGTGGTATGTGAAAAAGTAAACTGGTATATGTGATGTGAAGAGGTGGGTAAGAAAATTGTTGTGTGTTTGTGATGTGAAGAAGAAAAGAGAGAGAGAGGATTTAAAAGTGAATTGAAGCAGAGGAATGAATGATTGGGAGTGGGTTGGGTCTAAAAAGGGGTGGAGAAAAGATGGTTTAAGGGGGAAGAGGGTGAATGGTTGCTGAATGGTGACGGGTAGGAGAAGAATGCGGAACGGAACCAAAAAAACAAAAGTAAGATGGGAGATAAGTAAGAAATATCTGGAAAAGGCTAAAAATGGAGAAATTTGGATCAATCGGGTTGCAGACGCGGACACAAGTGGGACTGACGTGGGGGCAAAGGCTAATTGTGGGAAAATGGTTTTTTTGGGATATTTTAGTTTGGACAAAAAATTATCTTTAGGTTAAGATGGTCTTGGTGTTGTTGGTACGGTTTTTTTCACGATAAAACAGTGATAGTTATTAGATGTTAGAGATATTAAGCATGGATAAAAAGAGAAAATTTTTATCTATTTAACAAGAGGAACCATACCAATAACACCTAAAAAATCTTACCAAAATTTTTTTGATTTTGTTTTTGCAGTGTTATTTGGGTTGCCAATCGCTTTCCCATCCGACCATCTGTATTATTCATTTTATTTAAGTGATATAATTATTATTAAATTGATTACCTCATTATAATTAAAATATTAAGAATGAAATTATTATTATTATAATTTCTTTTTATGACAAAATTATTATTATTATTATTTGTAAGACATGTGTGAATGATGACTTTTATAAGTTGGAAAATTTATGATTTTAATAAGAGTTAATTATGTTTTTAGTTCTTAATTTATATGTTAATTAATTAATTTATATGTTAATATTGGGTTCTTGTTCCTCAAGTTTAAAAATAAAAAAAATCTTTTTCGTCCTCAATTTCTTGTAATATGCTTGTACTTGTTTTATTTTAGCCTTATAATATAATTTTTCTCTCTTCTTAGTTTTTGTAATATATTTTTTTTCATTTTAGTCTTGTAATATAATTTTTCGCTCTTTTTAGTCTATGTAATATATTTGTTTCCTTTTCAACTCTGTCATATAAGAATAATTGAACAAATCAAATATTATATGGACTAAGATAAAAAATATTATAAGAATTAAAATAAATCAACGAGATCAATTATATCATATTTCAGGACAATGGGAATGAAAACAGTTCTTTTTTCTTTAGAGACTAAAATAAAACTGAATATTAGCATAAGTTCAGGAATAAAAACAAAAATAATCATTTTAATAAAACTTTTAATATAATTTAAATATTAAGAATAAAATTATTATTATTTCTAAGACAGGTCTGAATGATGATTTTCATAAGTTATAAATTTTATGATTTTAATAGTTATATACTGAAAGCATAGACAAATCTTATATACAAGTTCAATCGTATTTAACTATTTTCTCATATCAATAATATTACTTCTTAATTTTTTTACAACATAACAAATAGTAAAATATAAATAAAATTTTTTCTAAAATTTCATTTATATTATTATTATACAATTATTAAAATATATTATTTTAATTTTGACTCCTCCTTAGCCCTTTACATGCAAAGGAAGTATAGGATAGGTAAATCTTTTTAAAATTATTATTAAACTTTTTTTGACCAAAATTTATTGTGAAACTTGATTTTCTTACTTTTAAACAAAATTAATAAAAAAATATTTTTCGTAATTATTTTAAAATATGCAAATTTTGTTGCCACATATTAATACTGTACGCTTTATAAGTGTTACATTCTTATCAAGAGAATTTATATTATTTTAATATGTTCTTATTTTATTTTAAAGCGTCTTTTTATTATGCATACAAATTAAAAATCATCGTTTTATTATGAAACAGAATTAAATTTTGCAATACAAATATGATTTCCATGTGACAAGTAAAAGTATAAATAAACCAACCAAATTCAATAACAATAAAAAATAATAATTCAAAAGTTGATGAAAATAAAAAAAACTAATAAATTTAAAATTTTAATAATATTATATTATCCGTCAAAAAAAATATATATTAGACTTTAAAATTGATTTTCAAAACCACTTCAATTCAACTTAAATTGAACTTATATACATATATATAACTTTATTTTTAAATTTATACCACCCGTATTTATATATCTAGTTTCCCATGTATTTAGAAAATTATTACACAACTTATACTAATTTATTAAACAATGCATTTCAGTAAAAATATATATATTGTCAAAAAAGTAAAAATATATTTAAGCAAAGATAATTGTAATTTATTATATTATAAAAACTTATTAATTATATTTTTTAGTAATATAAGTGAAACATGAATAAAATTATTAAATTTTTTAATAATGTAAAATTGAACTGTGATTTATGTAATTTTATTAATTATTGATTACGTTATGAATCATAAATTGGATAATACTATATTTTGATTTTTTTTTAATGAGAGGAAAGGAAAATTAAAAAAATGAAGGAAACTTTTAAAAGAGGAAGCGGGATTTTAGAATCTTGAGGAAAAAGAATAAATAATCCCTTCTAATTAATTTTTTTGTAAATTACTACATACGACTTAGGGTCGTCGTTGAAGTGTAGTAGGCTATTTAGCATGTTACAATTATTAAGCTCTACATAATTACCGTTATAATCATGATCCCCCTCACGAAAATTTCTTGCTCCGTGTAGTGGGGTTGATGTAGAGAGAAAAATCTTATTCATTTTGTAAGGGGAATATGACCAACTTGACTTAAGTTTTATTATTTTCTTTTAATATGCATGGGATGTGTAAAAATGCTCAAATTTGTTGATTTATCAAACAAAAGAAAAGCTCAAAATTGTTGACCTAATTCCAGAATAACGGCTTCGGCTCTAACAGCAAATCTCAGATTATATTAAAAAATGACACGCCAATTAATTTTTTTCTCTTTTTATTCTCCTCATCTTTTATTCAGATATAGCATATGGAAGAACAATAATTAAATTACATATGGAAGGCGATTTAGAAGTCAAGCTTAATAAATAAATCCAAATGAATCAAAGTGGAAAGCTATTTAGAAGGCGTGAGACACGAGCTGACGTGTATTTGAGTAGATTACAGCTAAGGCGTATAAAACTAAAAACAAATGGGGATGGCGTGGAATCTTGTTCAAGTCTCAATTCAGAGGTATGTTTATGTCCACTGTCCACATTGTTATTGTTATCTGTACATATACAGGTAAGATAGGTCTATAATATGTATGAATGAATGAATGTCCACATTGTTATTCTTCGTATCGTTTTCTACTTCCCATGCCCGCGGCAATAATCGTACCAAACCAACCAACACAGATTTCCTTTGACATCCGCACTTTCTTTTTCTTTTGGTTGAGTAAAAATTTAGATCAAGGGAAGGTACGTCACGTGCAAGGCCATAAACCACCACCGAGTAGAATTTTTATAGTGAAATTTATATATCGTCTACCAAAAGAAGAAATCTGAGCGCCGAGACCAAGTCACAATGAGCATGAGTGGAAGGCTCGAGGAAATGTCTTTGACATATGTACCTTCGTTATTCGTATTTATTACTCCGTGGTATTTATAGTAGTAGTAGTTTATATTTATGAGTACACATTACTATTAGTAGTAGTGTCAAAACAGGTCAACGGGTTGGCTCACCACGGGTTGATATCACTAAACAAGGATTGATATCGGCTTCACTCTAATAATTGACAAACTACCCTTGAATTAACTAATATTCTTAATTAGTGCGAAGTCAATTTAAACTTTTTTAGTGATATCAATTTAAGGGGACTCGTCGCGGGTTGGTCATGTATCTTTATATCAATTTAAGGGTCCTATCTACGAAGTTATTTCAAATTTTAATACTCCCCAGAGATGAGCCAACCTGCATGAGCCGAACTGACTCGTTTTGACTGATCTACTACTAATAGTAATATGTACTAAAAAAATATAAACCACTAGTCTACTACTATATATATCATGGAGTAATAATTACCGATAACAAAGGTGCATATGTCAAAGTTAATGCAGGTTGACACATTTGCTCGAGCCTTCCACCCCAAGAAGTTTAAATTGACTTCACGCTAATTAAAAATATTAGTTAATTCAACGGTATTTTGGGAAGTCAATATAATTCCTAGTTTGGGAATGATATCATGGAGTAATAATTACCGATAACGAAGGTGCATATGTCAAAGTTAATGCAGGTTGACACATTTGCTCGAGCCTTCCACCCTAAGAAGTTTAAATAGACTTCACGCTAATTAAGAATATTAGTTAATTCAACGGTATTTTGGGAAGTCAATATAATTCCTAGTTTGGGAATGATATTATTGACTTCACGCTTAAGAATATTAGTTTATTTAAGGTGTTTATTTATCTTTTGACATTTAATAACTGACAATTAGAGTTAAAAGCTACATATAAATGATATTGAGAATCACAAATAAGCAAAAAATTCAGTTACAAAGAAGGTTCCTTTGGGGGCAGGGTTATAAGGGGGAGAAGAAGATCCCTTGAGTGAGGTGGTCAGTGGTGTGCTCGCCGAAGAATGGTGGCAGTCTTGGTGTGCGGGTTGTCAGATTGGTGAACACTAGCTTGCTTGCCAAGTGGAGGTGGAGGCTCTTAGTCAAGGGGGACGTCCTCTGGTGATCTGTCCTGGTGGCTAAGTATGGGCAGAGGTGGCTCGTTTTCCCTCTTTGGTCTGGCTTAGAGTCCTCTTTTTTGCTTCGGTGTGGTGAAATGATATCTGTCAGGTGGGGGTCATGAGGGAATAGGGTTCAGATCGGTTCTTTGATAGTTTGGTATGGAGGGTGGGTGACGGGGGTCCACCTTATTCTGGCATGATTATTAGGTGGGAGGTGCCCCATTGAGTCATCATTTCCCAAGGCTCTTCTCAGTTTCTCTGCTTCTAGAAGGGTCTGTTACGGACTTTGGGATGTTGGTGGGGGGTACCTGAGGTGGGGCCCTCCATGGATGATAAGGTTCTTTGGGTGGGAGGAGCCCATGTTGGAGCAACTCATGAATCTTCTTGCCTCCATTTCCCTGTTCAGAGGTATCTGACCGATGGTTCTCGTTGAAGAATCATAATGGGGTATTCTCAGTTAGTACAGCGTATGCTTCTTTATCTGCCCCTTCATCACAGGTGACTGACCTCTCGGATCAGGAGGTCTTTGTGCTTGGAAAGCTTTGGAAGAGTACTCTGGCTCCTTCCAAGGTGATTGCCTTCTCCTAGCAATTGCTTTTTGATAGAGTTCCAACTTGGTCCAACTTGCTACACAGACGGGTTATCTATGATGTCAATGCCACTATGTGTGTTCTATGTGGTGCTCATCGGGAGTCTACGCTCCATTTTTCGTTAGCTGTGAATTTTCCTCTTGGGTATGGTATGAGGTTTTCAGGTGGCTTGGCCACCGGATTGCCTTGCCCCTTGATCTATTTCACGTGTTCCTCTTGTTCCGTTCCTTTGATGAAGGGCCCAGAAGAAAATCTGGTTTGGTCTTGATTTGGCACACGATGCTTTGGGCTCCGTGGGATGCGAGGAATGTCTGTATTTTCGAGGATAGGCCTTCGAATGTTGCGCATGTGGTGGATCAAATTAGGGCACTTTCTTGGAGGCGGTTCCTTAGGAGGACAAAGAGTGGAGTGTCTGTTTTACAAGTGATTTGTCGACCCTTTAATACAAAGTTGATTAATTCATTTTCGAGTAAAAAAAAAATAAAAGAATAGAATGATGCGTTCGTAAGTATATAAAAACATTTAATCATAAATTAATAATGAAAGTCAAAATTTATATTAATCACTTCAAAAAGGTCAAATAATATATATTTGGCTAAAATACACTTTTGGTCCCTTAACTTTATTTTAGTTTTCATTTTGGTCCCCTAATTAATTAAACTTTCATTTTGGTCCCTTAAGTTACGAAAATTACACCACTTTCGTCCCCTAACTATTTTATTTTTCATTTACATCCCTTAAGTTACGAAGTTACACCACGTTCGTCCCTTAAGTTACAAAAATTACGCCATATTCGTCTCTTCCGTCTGTAATCCCTTTAAACAATAAAGTCAAAATCATGCTCTTATCATTGTTCTTATTGATGAAGTAACATGATAAAAGGTTATGGAGAAAAAAAACAGAGTATCAATGACCTATACACACATAATAAAAGGATTACATACAGAAAGGATGAACTTAACATAACTTTCGTAACTTAAGGGACCAAAATGAAAGTTTAATTAATTAGGGGACCAAAATAAAAACTAAAATAAAGTTAAGGCACTAAAAGTGTATTTTAGCCTATATATTTTAGTTTTTATTATTTATGCATGCTTATAATCTAAAAAATATTATATTTATGTTATGCTTCAGGAGTTTGATGTCACCCTACGTGGTATAGCTACACACTGTTGTTATGGCACACAAATATCACGCCAATTAATACTGGAAAAAAAAAATCACTACAAGAAAACACTCTATTATTACCGACGGAAAATTACCGACGGCCCCGAGTCCGTCGGTAATATTTTAGTTACCGGCGGCTAAGCCGTCGGTAATCCGCCGGAAAAAAACCATACGAAAGTTAAATTTTCTTGCTTTTACGACGGCAGCCGTCGGTAATTATCGACAGTGAAGCCGTCGATGGTCTGACGGCTTAGCCGTCGGTAAAGAATTATTTCATTTCTAATTTAGTTTTTAAATTTACCGATGGCTAATTTTAAATTTACCGACGCTTAGCCGTCGGTAATGCGCTAAAAAACTACGCAGCGGGAAATTTAATTATTCATTCCTTATCGACGGCTAAGCCGTCGGTAATCCGCCGGGAAAAAACCATACGAAAGTTAAATTTTTACTGCTTTTACCGTCGGTAATTATCGACGGTTGTGAAGCCGTCAGTAATTACCGACGGCTTAGCCGTCAGTAATTACCGACGGCTTAGCCGTCGGTAAAGAATTATTTCATTTCTAATTTAGTTTTTAAATTTACCGATGGCTAATTTTAAATTTACCGACGGCTTAGCCGTCGGTAATGCGCTAAAAAACTACGCAGCGGGAAATTTAATTATTCATTCCTTATCGACGGCTAAGCCGTCGGTAATCCGCCGTAAAAAAACCATACGAAAGTTTAAATTTTTACTGCTTTTACCGACGGCTTAGCCGTCGGTAATTATCGACGGCTGTGAAGCCGTCAGTAATTACCGACGGCTAAGCCGTCGGTAATGCGCTAGAAAACTACGCAGCGGGAAATTTAATTTTTCATTCCTTATCGACGGCTAAGCCGTCGGTAATGCGCTAGAAAACTACGCAGCGAGAAATTTAATTTTTCATACCGAGCCACCTCAGCTCCTCTCCCATTCTTTCTCTCAAATCTTTCTCTCTCCCTCTTGTGCGTTTCTGGCGGAGAGTAAGTAGAAGAAGGAGGAAAGAAGAAGAAGAGAAGAAGACAACCTTAGGTAAGCCTTTCATCCTTCCTTCCCTTCTATTCTCTCACGAGTTCTCTCTCTCACTCTTCCTTTCCCTTTTGTTCTTCTTCTTTGTCGAAAATAATGGGGAGAAAGACCTCTAGGGTTCACGAAATTGAGGGAAAAAGAGGAAGAAGATTGGGGTTTGTTCCATAGGTGCACTAAATAGAAGAAAGGAGCTGAACAACAAGCCTTTGATTGAAGTTTTGGGTGAACCCTAAGAGAAGAAGAAGAGGAAACCGAAAATGAAGAGGAAGAGGAAGGAGCTCTGGTTTCTTCAATGGGTAGCTCGAGCTCTTGGACACAAGAATGAAGATGGAAGATGTAGATTAAGAAATGGGGAAAGTTGATGAACCCTAAACTGCAGAGAATTTGGTCCTTAATTTTTACCGACGGAAATTCTATATTTACCGACGGCTTGGCCGTCGCTAATGCTACGAATTTATCAGTTTGAACCGTGAGATTCTGAAGCGGAAAAGCCGGTAATACGCCACCGTGCACGGTGGCGTATTACCGACGGCTTTTCCGTCGGTAAATCTCACGGATTATTTAAAAATCCCACCAAATTTACCGACGGTTTTTTTTATATTACCGACGGCTTAGCCTTCGGTAATATCGACGGATTCAATTGGCCGTCGATAATAGATTTCCAACGAGCCATTTTCCCAGGGACCCGAGGCCGTCGGTAATCCGTCGGTAATCATTATTTACCGACGGATTTATTGTGTTACCGACGGAAAATGGCCGTCAGTAATGACGAATTTTCTTGTAGTGAATTATGACGCCAATTGAAGGGAAAAAAAAAGAACTTTAGTGATATCAATCTTCAAACAAAAACAACTTTAACCTAGAAATAGAAAAAAATAAACGTTAATAACAAAAAAGATAAAAATTATTTTTTTGTCAAAAAGGATAAAAATTATGTTAAAAGCAGGATGACAAAGCGAGTCGACCTATCAATCCGCCTAAAATAGAGAGAGTTGTGCTACGACATGTCAGCCTACCAACCCATCTAGCCCAGCCCGTCAACCCGTCGGGTTACAAACGGATCGGGCCGGACTAACTCTTTAGGTTAACACATATTTTTTATTTTCTTATTTTCTACTCCATCTCATTTTAGTTGTCCTTTTTAGAATATTTCATTATCTCAAATTAATTGTCACTTCATAAAATCAAAAAGTATTAATTACTTCTTTTTCAACAATACCATTTGTATCCCAGCCAACTATATTAATATTTTTTTTCTACTTTACTACTCCATTACTCCAATTAATAAGGGGTATTTTAGTCAAGAAGTGTCATTTTATTATGAAAATTTGTAAACTCAATCATTTTCTTAAGGAGTGTGCATAAACTAATAGGACAAGTAAAATGAGACGAGGGAGTAACAAATTTCCTTTTTTTTATACATATTTCAGAGAGGTCAGCCCACCATTTTGGTCCATTTTAGACAGGTTGGCCGCCATTTTAGCCCTGCTTTAGTCCAAATTTTAGTTTTTATATTTATTTTTTATTTTTTGTTTTTTTAACGGGCTGACCCGCCAACCCACCAGCTCATGATGGGACGGGTTAGGTTCAACATCTCAACCCATCACCCTTGGCGGGCAGGGTTGGGCCAGCCCGTTTTTGAACGGGCTTATGGCGGGTTGGGTCGGGTTGGCCCGTTTTGCCATCCCAAGTTAAAAGTACTTTTCCCATTTAAATGGATTTACCTTTCTTGATTTGGATTAATAGAATTCAGGGCCTTGGGGATAACTAGCGGCTAAGGCATATGCCTTAGGCCCCCAATTTTTCAAGGCTTAAAAATATTAAGCTTTAATAAATTTATGATTAAAATAATTATTATTGTGATAATTTTATTAATTTTTTTGCATTTTTTTATGTTACTTTCATATAAGTTTTTTAGGAGTTTAATATAAGCTTTTATCAATACAATAATTGTTGTTGATTTCTATTTTTTTAAATATATAATATTTTATTTTTTTTAGCTTTTCACCTTCTTACTAATCTCTTATATCTTTTCTATTTCTGTTTATATTACTAATTATATATAACAATTCTTTATACTCAAATAAGCTTTTCAAAATTAAAATTGTTTAAATCCTATTTGAAGTCTATTATGTTACAAGATAGATAGAAAGAAGTAGTCACATTGTTAGATAAAAGTGAAATGTTAACTAGAATTCTTTGATTATAAAATTTTGATAAATAATTTTACAACTAAAAAATTAGAAGAATAAAATAAAACATAAAAAGCTATGTTAAACTAAATTTAGCATATAAATTTTGCCTAAGGCCTGAAAATATCTGGAGACGGCCCGATAGAATTGGCTTATAATATATGGGTTTTCAAATTAAAAAAGTAGTCAAATATTAACTTTCACTTTCCCCAATTATAATCCAGGAATCAATTTTTTTTTAATCCAGGAATCAATTTAGCCGTGGACAGCAGCTCCAATAATGGAGCACCTAGTTTAGTGAAAGTGGGCTTAATTTAAGTTAAATTAGGTTGAAATTGTAGGGTGAAGAATAGGATGTAAAATAATTTATGATTATACCATTAGAGATAAGATATGTCTGACAAAATAAATAAGATAAAATGGAATAAAATAAGAGAAGGTTCTATACAGATAAGATTATAATGAATTAAGAATATAAAAGTGATAAGAACTGTTGTTGTTAAATATCAGGAGGTAGAAATAGCTTGAGGGAAAAGTAAGGTACAGTAAGTTGAAACTTGGAAGTGACCCCAGAAGAGTGGACCCTTTGTTTCTTCACTCGTCCAAAATTCCAACTAAAAATTAATTATTGGATTACACAGTAGTCAAAAATATATTCATACAGTAATCTACATCTATATTATCTATACAAATCTGGTGATTGCTACAGTGATTGCTACCGGCCATCATTTTCCAATTTAAAAACGTTAAATATCCACTGCCTACTTGCCAGTACAAGAATTATGTTTTCCAAAAAAAAGTGTTTCAAACGCTTGCAAAAACTGAGATCATTATATAATAATATTCAAATTTGAATTACTTAAAAGACACGAAACTTTGATAAGAAATTACACGAAACTTCTACACTCAAATATTCGCTCACATAAAAACTACAAACACAATAAAAATGTAGAAAAAGAAATGTTAAAAGTATTTTATAATATTATGAATTTTCAAAATAATAAGTTTAAGTAAAATTTAGCTTAAAAAAATTTAGTAAAATTAATATTTCTCAAACTTTCTATAATTAATTTATAAATAAATAAAACTTATAAACTTATTTTAATTAAAATATGTCAATGTTAATTTAAAACGAAACAAAATAACGGTCAAATAATAGCCAGTTGAGCTTTTAGAATTTAAAAAGACAACAAAAACAGGACAGATCAATTATTAAGTGGCTTTTCACTCCTGGTGATTGTGCTGTACTCACGGCGTCCCTGAGATTTTGGATGTCATGTGTGAATGGATAAATTGGTGTCTTATTTTTTTTTTATATAATATATATATATATATATATATATATATATATTATAAAAAAAACATAAAGAGGTGTAAAAAACTAGTCATTAATATATATTTTTTTACGAAGGGTTAGAAGCCCCGTTAAAACCTTCTGATGCAAAATCCTCCTTAGGAAAAAAATATCTAGAAGGAAAAAGAGTACTCCGCCCCCTTGGGAAAAAATAAAAACTAGTCATTAATTGTTTTGATACAAACTCAAGTTGAACAAAATACTACCGAAGAAAAATAAAAGATTACATATAGTCATACTTATGTCTATCAGCCCAAACATGTTGCAACATCAACCTACACCAGCAATATCCTCCACTGATAGCAAATGAATCACAAGAGTTTGAGAAAGAAATTGATGCCCTATTAATCTTTGAATACTGTCCTCCTTGCATTTTTTGCTGCAAAATCATTAATAATTCGTTCATAGGAAGAAGCAGACACCAACCCTTATACGCTGGACCAAAGAAGAAAAGAAATGTCTGATTCGCCAACAAGATCAGTCTGGTGCAAGATAAAAATTAGACAAAAGTATTACTTTGGTCAATTGCTCAAAGTTTTATGAGTCAGTCCATCACTGTTTATAGAATCATATTGAAAGGCACAAATTTTTTTTGTTTCATTTTCGTGAACAGTAATAATTCATAGAATCAATTTACCAAAAAAAAAGTAATTCATAGAATCATAGACTCATAGTAATCGTTTTCATGGATTCAAACGACATCCTTTTGTTTCATCCAGTTCATGTGACGAACACAAACTCCATTTGGCCGCAAAGTTTTAAAAATAAGGAAATGAAAAGTTAAAATAGAAAGAAAATGAGAGGTTAACTGTTGACATACTCTTGAGTCTTGCAAAGTGAGTGGATTATGCAGCGCAGCAGCCAGCAAGGAAAGGTGGAGCGCAGCAATCTTGTCTTTTTGTGGCATCTAAGAAATATTTTAGTATATTTTAGGGTTTCTATTTTAAAAGTCTATAGCCTTAGACTGAATGTTAAACAAATAATTGGGCCCTCAAAGTTTGTGAAGGTTTGGGCCTAAATGTTAAACAAATAATTGGGCCCTTAAGTTTTAAATATAAAAATATATAAACAAATATATATATATATATATATATATACCAAGTATATTTTTTTTATATAAATATATATATATATATATATATATATATATATATATATATATATATATACACACACATACATATATACACCAAGTAAAAAAAAAAAAATTGGTGCCCCCTAAAATATGGGGCCCTATGCGGTCGCACCAGCAAAACGCCCTCAGGACCCCCCTGGCTGTACTAATTAAAACCTGTGATCAAAGCATGTATCCCTGCATTTATGTGTATTTTTTTTTGGGACCACCCTAGTTAGCCACTTTGTAGCCGAGTGAGCCGATCGGAGTATTCCTACGGCTTCGATCCTTTGGACCGGTTATGGGACTAATCTCTGGTTCGGGGGTTAGTTCACAGCTTAAGGCGCATCTTCCCTCCCAAAGAATGCGTTCGGTGGGAATCGAACCTTAGTCCTCCCCCACTCAACTCAGCGTTGCTAAACCAACTGAGCCACACTCATTTGGTTTATGTGTATACTAGATGAAACTCACGTGCGTTGCACGTGTTTGTTTATATTTTATACAAAATATATTTTAAAAAAATGTGTGAAAGTTATATAATTTAAATATATAAAAAATATTAATTTTATACAAATCTCTTAACAAATTGATGTTCACTCGATTCATAGTCATATTTTAGCATATTTTTAGTTTTTGTTGACAGACATGGTAGGGATATTCTCATCTTGAATGATTAGGTTTTAGTTTTTTTCCCTTTGGGCCTTAGCCCTTCTTACAACAAAAAACATGCAAATAAAAAAATTATTAATTATAGAATAACATGTAATAATTAAATATCGAATCAAAAAAATATAATAATTAAGTATAGTCATACTGAAACATTATATTAACTAACTCATTTATTTATAAATTATTTTTTGTATATAATATTTGTTATCATATTTAATAATTGGAATTATTAATTTTTAGTAAGATTATAATTGAAACTTTAATATGTCAAAAGATAACTATTTCAAATAAATTTATTGATCATGTTATGGTGTTATATTTTTTGGGTTAAATATATTTTTAGTCCCAATTCAGAGACTAAAAGCATGTAATTTTGTAATTTGTAGGGATTAAAAAATTGGTATAAGGAACAAAAACAAAATTTGTGATAATTATAGGGACTAAAAATATATTTTATCCTATTTTTTCTTATGCATATTTCTTACCCTGGTTGTCAGTAAATAATTTCAATCCTTATGATTATATTATTGTTGATGATGAGATATGTATTGTCTCTGATAAAATATAGATTTTATCAAACGTGATCTCATATAATTTAACAATTATTATTTGCTTTTGGTTATAATCGCTAAATAGAATCTAATTATTGGATATTATTTTATTCTACAAATGGGTGTTATTTTATTCTATAAATAAAATGTTATTTGGAGTCATTTATCAACGAAATTATTTTTAAAATAAGTATTTTTGTATCGGTGTTATCTTTTATAATAATCTTTATTTAAATTATTTAATCTCTTACTATAAGAAGTTTTATTCCATTACACATTCCTAATGTAATATTAATATTTCTAAATAGCATAATTGATATTTTTGTTGTAAATATAGTAAAATTTAAGTCTTCTAGCATAATTGGTATTTCTAGTGTAATATTAATATTTCTAACTTTTACAGTCAATATAATATTATAATTGACCTTCAATTTATATAACCTCCGGCAATAATAAAGATTTTTTTGAATCTACTAATCACATTAAAAATTTAAACTGAAAATATTTTACTTATCCTTTAAATTTTATGTTGAGTCATTTTAATATGTGATACATTATAAATATTTTTCAATTATTTTTAAGATATTTGTTAAATAGAAAATAACACTTAGTATTGCCATTAACTAATTTTAACAAATAACACTATATTTAATATTTGATGATTATATTTAATATTTTATATTGTAACTTAATTTTATTTTTAGTTTTTTAAATTATTATTAATAATAAACATTACCATTAAGCAATTTTGATATTTAATAGAGTAATGAAATGATGAAATTAATTATTAAGAGTAATTGAAAGTTTGCAACCCATGGAGTAAAATAAATATGTATTTAATTATAAAGCTCAAGGTTTTTTACTTACACACACACACACACACACATATATATATATATATATATATGATAATATACAATATCATATAATTTTTTTAAGATAATTTTTTTCAATAATAAATAGCATGCCCTTCTTTTTGTCACTAACAAATTTTATTAAATAAAATTATATTTTATATTTCATTACAGTATTTAATAATTTATATTATATTTTAGTTATATTTTAGGTATTTTTCTCAAATTATAATTAACAATTGAAGGTTGGTAGGTATTTTAGTTTTTATTGACGGGCTTATTAAGGTTATCCCCATCTTGAAGAGTTAAGTTTTAGTTTTTTTTTTGGCCTTAGGCCATCCTTACAAAAAAATATAAATAAATAAAATTTTATTAATTATAGAATAACACGTAATAATTATGCTTTCCATAAAAAAATGTAATAATTAAATATAGTCATATTGAAACATTATATTAAGTAACTCATTTATTTATAAATTATTTTGTGTATATAATATTTATTATCATGTTTAATAGTTAGAACTATCAATTGTTTAGTAAGATTATAATTGATTTTCAAAAAAATAAATAGGATTATAACTGAAACTTTAATATGTCAAAGGATATATAGCTCGACCAAAAAAGTTTATCAATTGCATTATGGTGTTATATTTTTTCCGTATGCATTTTTTTTTCTTGATTATCAACAAATAATTTCAATCCTTATGGTTATATTATTGTTGACAATGAGGTATGTAATTGTCTAGGATAAAATATAGATTTTATCAAATGTAATCTAACTTAGTTTAGCAATTTTTATTGACTTTAGGTTATCATCGCTACATAGAATATGATTATTTGATGTTATTTTATTCTAAAAATAAAATGTCATTTGAAGTCATTTATCATAAAAAATATTAATAAAATAAGTACTCTAACATCGGTGTCACCTTTTGTAATAATCTCTATTTGAATTATTTATCTCTTATAATAAGGAGTTTTATTCCATTACACATTTCTAATGTAATATTAATATTTCTAAGTATCATAATTGATGTTTTTTATTGTAAATATAGTAAAATTTAAGTTTTCATCAATCATACGGATTATTATCATTCTCATTTAATTTTTTTAGTATATATTTTCATCTAAATTTTGGTAATATACTTTGGTTCTTCAATTATGCCATTAAATTATGTATTTACTTTTTAAACTATATTTTATATGTTAAACTTTCGTGTAACACTTGTCATAGAACAATATAGTTTTTAATCACTATGATTATTAAATAATAAATAATGAATTTTAAAATGAATTAATCATGTATTAATAATAAGAAGTTTAAATAAAATTAAAAATACAATAAACAACGATATGATAACAAATTTGATCATAACTTAAGATGAAACGTATTTTTAATAAATTAACTAATTTAAAATAACAATATATATATATATATTAATTAAAAATACAATAAACAACGATAAAAATAATTATTCTTTACTATTAAAGAATAATAAGGTGGGTCAATGCTAACATAAAAATAATTATTCTTTACTATTAATTTGCATGACTTAATTTCACATGTTAAGATTATTTTTTAAAGAATTTTAATTTTAATCGTTAATGAGATATTGTTAATAGAATATATATTTAATTTTTATAGTCAGTATAGTATTATAATTGACATTCAATTGATATAAACTCTGGTGATAATAATTTTTTTTGAACATGCTAATCATATTAAAAATTGAAATTGAAAACATTTTACTTATCCTTTAAAATTGATGTTTAGTCATTTTAATATATGATCCATTATAAATATCATCCAATTATTTTTAAGATACTTTCTAAATAGAAAATAACACTTAGTATTGTCATGAACTAATTTTAATAAATAAAACTATATCTTATATTTGATAATAATATATAATAATTTACAGTGTAACTTAATTGTATTTTTACGTTTTTTTTTTCAAATTGTAATCAATAATTAACAAAATAGCACTTAGTATTGTCATGAACTAATTTTAATAAATATCACTATATATTTTATTTAATTAATAAGAGCAATTAAAAAGTTGTAACTCATGGATTAAAATAAATATGCATTTAATTTTAAAACTCAAGCTTCTATAGATAGATAGATAGATAGATAGATACAGATTACTATGTTATAAATCGAATAATAAGGATCTAAGCTCTTGTTTCCAAATTCATGCACATGAAAAGTACAAAATATAAACATACATTTTGTAACAAAATATAAATTTTTTGATGCAATAAAAAATATAAATAAACATTAGATTTATATAATAATATAAATAAATTAACTTTATCATATAAAGGTTTTTTATACAATCATTTATGATACTTTTTTCCTTTAAAACCATCAATTCATAAATTAATTGAAACACTTATAACATAAATTAGTTAAAATAATTTAATGCAATAAAAACTAATTAAAGATACTAATTAAAAATCAATCTATTTCATTTAATCTAAAACTATTAATTAAATTGTAAAATTACTAATCAACCCATAAATGGAGAAAAAATTACTAATGTTACCCCTAGACAACCTTCTTTTATTTATATATATATATATATATATAAATTAAATATAAAAGCAATAATAGAAACCGTGCGTAGCACAGGTGCCTTTCTAGTTCATTATTCATTCTGAACGAAAAATGCATGGAAGGAAAACAATCAGCTTGCACAGGATTGGACTTTACGGTGAGTGTGTGTGTTACGTGTTGGTACCATAATTAGATTTAGGACAAAACTTATATGAACTATCAAGTATTAAATACACACAAATACTCATGAAACAGTTTAACTTTATCCACCCTTGAAACATGATATGACAATTAGCGACAATTTTTTTTTCCTTTTCTCAGTTAAAAATATGATGAACTTAATAGTTGGAATTTGATTTAAGTTTTGTACTTAGATTTATTAATAAATTCGAGTTTATATTTGTACAATATAATTGATTTTTTTATATAAATAATCATAAAAAATTATTTACCCAAATAGTCACGTCCCATAATTATTTATGAAAATGCTCGTGATTTTTGGCAAGAGGGAAGTAGAGAAGTCGACTTTCAATATACCAACTTTCCATCTCTTTTTCAATTATTTGTTATTTATTTACGGAAATGCTGGAGAAAGTATGTCAGCCGCAAAATGATATTTGCTTGATTTCGGATAGGTACCAATCAATAAAAAGTACTTATTCATGGCAAGGCAGTGGGTGGTCATGAATACAAGTTTATTTGACACATCGCACAAAATTTCATAAAGACCTTAAAAAATACTCCCTAGGATCGGCCCTTGAGAGTGGCCTTGGTTCTTGGAATTTCCTTTTCGAATTCTTTGCCACCTAGGGCTAACGAGTTGCTTTCTGTAGGTACGTGTATAGGACGAAAGAATGTAATCCCTGTTATTCATCCTCATCTCCAAGTTGCGCTTTACAAATAGATCGATGAAGAGGTTCATGGCACATCGTCACAGTTTGCCAACGTCGACGAGGCAGTCCTTCGGGAAAGGATCACCTCGACCTCATTAGGGTATGACATGGACCACGACTGCATTTTTGCGCATTCCTCTTCTAAGCAAGTTTGCCAAAGCACAGAGCCCGACCTCCTTGACCCTTATCTTTATGAGTTCCTATTCACTCACTTAGGGTTCAGGCTTCCCCTTTACTAAGTTTGAGAAGGAAATTATCAGGTTTTGGAGTGTGACTCATTTCTAACTTTACCCCAACGTATTGGGGTTTATGTGGGTCTTCCATGTTTTATGCGACTTAGATAAGGTGTCTCATTCCTCCTACCTTTTTCGCAGTTGCTATCAAATGTTGCGCACATAAATTTCCCGATGTCAAGGTCGGCGAGGGGTATTCTTTGGCACCCATTCCCCAAAAGAAATCTCATGCGGATCGAGTCGTTATGTGCAACTGGGTCGCGGTTCGCAGCATCCCTTTGTTGAAATTCCTAGAACCTTTTGTTGAAACCTAAAATTTTTTTAGGATGGGTTTGTGAGGGTCAAGATTGTGCTAGGTGTTCATCCTTTTTGGAAAGATGCTGGTCAAGATATCTTTCCCTCTTCGTGGTCTCGAGGCTACTATTTCATTCACGATGATGTACTTTTTCCCTCCTTGGGATGTCTTCCTCAAAGAGAGAGGAAATTCCTCAAGGCACTCCTAAACACTGTTTTTGCGAAAGAACCTTTCGAGTGTTGATAAGTTTTCATCTTATGTTAATTTAGAGTGATTAATTGAATTAAATACATGAGGAATTGAGAGAGTTGAATATATATTGAGCTTAAACTTTGGAATTCTTTACACTTGGTTGTTTGATTGTATGTTTTAACTCTTACATTATTCTCATGTATATTGCACTTGAATTGCTAGGAATGGAAACAAAACCAAAAGAAGACACTCTCAAGAATTCAATTAAAGGCAAAGAAGATGATTCGTGAGAGCATAAGATTCGAAGGCAGCCAAAAATGCGAAATTTAGCCAAGTTATTGAGTATGCGCGTGACGCGCATTTACAAGTAAAGGAATGCGGCGTGGCGCGCATTTATAAAGCGGCTCTGTCTTCATGCGGCGTGACGTGCGCTAATCGAGAAGAATCTGCGCGACGCCGCATCGCTGCAAATCTGGAAGCCGCCTCGGTCTTGCGGCGTGCATTTATCTTGCCCTAAGCTGCGCAGCGGCGCGCAGTCTTTGCAGAATCTGTATAATTAGATATTTGTTCACTTTTTAATCATCTTGGACCTTTGCTAACATAAAAAACACTGAAGAAAAAGATTAGGAGTGCTAGGGTTCCATTGTTCTTCATCTTCAAGGAGGATTCATTCTTGGGAACAAGGTTTGGATCATCAATGGAGTTGTTTTCTTCCATATGTTTGTTTTCTTCTTTTACTACCATGAGTAGCTAAATACCTTAGATTAGGATGAGATGAATCATGTACAAACTCTTATGTAGTTAGTTCTCTTATATTAATACAAGTTTATGTTATGTAAATTGAGTTTCTAATCTCTATACTTCATGCTTTTCAATACTTGATCACTATTGCATTGATTTTGGGTTTTTCATCTTTATTGGAAAATAGGATGAATGAACTTGAGCTGAGATTAGTAATCATAATCATGATGATTATAGGAATATAACTTGTGGTTATGTGTTCTAATGAATCATGGATCTTATTGCTTAGTCTAATCATTAATCACCTAAGGGATTAGGGATTGTGGCTAGAATAAAGGGTTTATGAGGCAAGGGATTGTCCTTAAGCTAATTCAGTTGATTCGAACTTCAATTTATATGAAATTACTTGATTAATGATGAACTAGTTACATAAGAGCAAGTACAAGAGGATTCAAATCCTAGTCGTTTTCAACCAACCAAGTCAATTCTATTTTTACTTTAACTTGTTCAAAGTTACAATTACAATCAAAATATCCAAATCATTTCCGTTTAAAGTAATTACACACTTATTCTTATTGATAACCATCATAATCCCTGTGGAGACGATACTCTATTCATTACTATATTACTGGTTGCGATTGGTGCACTTGCCTTAAAAAGTAGTGTATGAAATACGCTAACAAGTTTTTGGCGCCGTTGCCGGGGATTGTTGATTTGATTGTCAACAAGGCAAAGGAGTTACTACTTTGAACAATTTAAGTTTTATTTCTAGTTAGTTAGTTTTTGTGGATATACTTTATCTTGTTTCAAAATACAACTGTTGTGTGCTTAATCATCTTTCTAGTTGTTATGTATGCGAGGGAAACAGACATCTGAATTGGTGTTTGATCCGGAGATAGAAAAGACAAAGAAAAGCAAATAGGAAGAAGGCTAAGGAGGCAAGGCGTGAAAAAACATCAACAATCTCAAGCTTCTACTTCTACTCATACTCGGGTAGAGGAAGAAATGGCGAACCGCCACCTAGGCGTACTCTTGGTGATTTTGGGCGAAACAACAGGGAAAGATTGGCTATTGGATACCAAGGTAGAGGCCAATGCATTTGAGATCGGGACTTCTCTCCCGAGTGCACTCAAGCAAAATCAGTTTTACGGGTGAAAATGAAGACCCCAACCAGCACTTGGTGAATTTCTTTGAAATATGTGGAACTTTGAAGGTGGATGGTGTTACAGATGAAGCAAAGAAAGCGAGATTATTCCACTTTTACTTTGAGGGATAGGGCAAAGGGTGGCTAAGTTTATTACCCAGGGAAGTATTAATACTGGAATGACTTAGAGGATAAATTCATGGATCGGTTTTCCCAGCTGCCAAGTTTGTCAAGAGGAGAGCTGAAGTGAGTAGCTTTGAACAAAAAGATGGTGAAACCCTCTACATGATGCTTGGGAAAGATTCAAGGTGTTGTTGAAGAGATGTCCTGGTCATGGTTATGATGACTTGTGCCAAATGCAAATGTTTTGTCATGGGTTGAGGCCTAACACAAGAATGATGCTTGATGCTTCTGCGGGAGGCTCAATGAATTCAAAGGCAATTTGAAGAAGCAAGAGAACTAGTTGAGGCAATGGTCTCAAATGATTATCTTGTCCACCATGATAGAGGAGCACAAAGCAAAAAGGGCATGTTTGCGCTAGAGACAAGTGATGCTATTTTGGCTCAAAACAAATTAGTATCACAACAACTTGAAGCCCTTACCAAAGAACTTAAAGATTTAAGAGCAGAATCTTCTTCAACCGCACAAGCTAAAGTGGTAACTGATGCAAAGAAATGTGATTTCTGTGGTGGAGGGCATGAAAATGGGCAATGTGAAGCCCAAGGTGAGCTTAGTGAGGAAGCCAAATACATGGCAAATTTCCAAAGGCAAGGAGGGAATCCATATTCCAACACTTATAATCCAGGGTGGAAGAATCATCCCAACTTTTCTTGGAAGCAAAATGATGCCCCTCAATCAAGCAAGCCTCATGACCAGTGAGAATCAAAAGATAAGCAATCTGACTTAGAGAATGCTTTCACTCAGTTTATGAAGATGACTCAAACAAACCTCCAAAGTCATGAAGCTCATTTCAAGAATCAAGATGCATCCATCAAAAATCTTGAAAATCAGATTGGACAACTTTCCAAGCAACTCATGAGCAATCCAAGGGTAAGTTTTCTGCAAACACCGTAGACAATCCAAAAATGAGTCTTGTAATCTTTGTTACTCTGAGAAGTGGAAAGGTGGTAACACCATCTATGGTGGAACCATTAGTCCCTGAATGTAATGATGAAAATAACAAGGTGATGTTGGATGAGGAGTTGAAAAATAAAAATGAGGTGATTGATGTTGAAGAAGTTGAAAAGGAGAGTGAGAAAAAGCAAAATGATGATAAAAATAGTTCGAGATTGGTGGATGAAGGTTCTATCATCAGAAGAACAAAAGCTGAAATTTTGAAGGATGGAAACAAGCCTCAAATTCTTCCTCCATATGTGAGACTTCCTTATCCTCAAAGGGAGAATAAGAAAAAAGAAAAGGAGGAGCAATATTCAAAATTTCTGGACATTTTTAAGAGGTTGCAGATTAATATACCGTTTGCTGAGGCTCTTGAGCAAATGCCTACATATGCCAAGTTCATGAAGGAAATTCTCACAAAGAAGAAAAAATTGAGAGATGAAAAAATCACTTTGACTGAGGAATGCAGTGCAATAATTCAACGGAAACTTCCTCCAAAGCTCAAAGATCCCGGTAGTTTCACAATTCCCTGCACTATAGGGAATATAACTATTGGGAAGGCATTATGTGACTTAGGAGCAATTATTAACCTCATGCCACTTTCTATGTTGAAGAAGTTGGAGACGGATGATGTGAAGCCTACCAGGATGTCGCTTCAATTAGCAGACCGATCAATTAAATATCCTTATGGTATTATGGAGGATGTCTTGGTGAAGGTGGATAAGTTCATTTTTCCAGCTGACTTTGTTATTCTGGACATGGAGGAAGATGCAGAAGTTCCTCTTCTATTGGGAAGACCCTTTCTTACAACAGGTAGAGCTCTTGTGGATGTGCAACAAGGCCAACTAATGCTCAGAGTACATGATGAGAAGGTGACCTTCAATTTGTTTGAGGCAATGCAACATCCAACTGATAGAGATACCTGTAGTCGTGTAGACAACATCCAATTACTTGGTGGAGGAAACTTTTTCTCAGCAATATCCTTCAACTCCTCTTGAGAAAGTACTAGTACAGGCTGTTGAAAATCTTTGTGAGGAGGATGAAGAGGAAATAGCAGAATGTGTGAGACAGTTGGCAGCACTAAGTACAGAACAAGCTGTGAATTTGAAAAGAGAAGAATTGAAAAAAGAAGAGGGTCAGCCAGAAAAACAGAAAATTGAGTTGAAACCACTCCCCTCCCACTTGAAGTACAGATTCCTTGATGATGAGGAAGAAAGTCCAGTTATTGTGAGCAACTCATTGTCAAACTTGGAGGAAGAAAAATTGATGAGAGTGTTGAGGGAGTACAAGACAGCAATAGGTTGGTCTATTTCCGACTTGAAAGGAATAAGCCCGGCATTCTGCATGCATAAAATTCTGTTGGAGAAAGAATTTAAACCGGTGGTGCAACCTCAACGGAGATTAAATCCGACAATGAAGGATGTGGTCAGAAAAGAAGTCCTGAAGCTTCTTGATGCGGGCATGATTTATCCCATTTCGGATAGTGCATGGGTGAGTCCAGTGCAAGTTGTTCCCAAGAAAGGAGGGATGATGGTGGTCAAAAATGAAAAGAATGAGCTCATCCCTACAAGAACAGTAACCGGATGGAGAATGTGTATAGATTACCGCAAGCTCAATAATGCCACGAGGAAAGACCATTTTCCATTGCCTTTCATGGATCAAATGTTAGAAAGGTTAGCAGGCCAAGCTTTTTATTGTTTTCTTGATGGCTATGCAGGTATAACCAAATTGCGATTAATCAGGAGGACCAAGAAAAGACTGACTTTTACTTGTCCTTTTGGTGTGTTTGCATCTGTCGGATGCCATTTGGATTATGCAATGCTCCTGCAACTTTTGAGGTGCATGCTCTCCATATTCTCGACATGATTGAAAGCTCAATAGAAGTGTTCATGGATGATTTCTCTGTTTTTGGCTCATGTTATGATCTGTGTCTATCCAATCTAGCTTCTGTTCTTAAGAGGTGCGTGGACACCAATTTAGTGTTAAATTGGGAGAAATGCCACTTTATGGTTAAAGAAGGGATTGTTTTAGGACATAAAATTTCAGCAAAGGGAATTGAAGTGGACCAAGCAAAAATTGAGGTAATTGAGAAGTTACCACCTCCTGTGAATGTCAAAGGAGTGAGGAGTTTCTTAGGTCATGCGGGCTTTTATCGAAGATTTATTAAGGACTTCTCAAAGATTGCAAAGCCAATGTGCAATCTCCTAGTTAAAGATTCTGATTTTAAGTTTGATCAAGACTGTTTGAATGCTTTTAATGTGTTGAAAGGAAAGCTGATTTCCTCTCCGATTATAGTAGCTCCCGACTGGAGTTTACCATTTGAACTCATGTGCGATGCAAGTGATTATGCAGTCGGGGCTGTTTTGGGACAAAGAACAGAAAAATTCTTTCATGCTATCTATTATGCTAGCAAGGTCTTGAATGAGAATCAGGTGAATTATGCCACCACTAAAAAGAATTGCTAGCTATAGTATTTGCTTTGGAGAAATTTCGATCTTACTTGATTGGATCGAAAGTCATTGTCTATACTGATCATTCTGCCATCAAATACCTGCTTACTAAAATTGATTCTAAGCCTCAAATGCCTTAGATGGATATTGTTCTTTGCAGGAGTTTGCTTTGGAACTAAAAGACAAGAAAGGAAGTGAGAATGTGGTAGCTGACCAATTATCAAGGCTGGAAAATTCTGAAGTAGCTTAAGGAGAAAGAGATTAACGAAGAATTTCACGATGAGCACTTGTTGATGGTATCTGAGAGGCCATGGTTTCCGATATGGCTAACTTTAAGGCAACAAGTGTGATACCAGGAGGATTATACTTGGCGTGAAGAAGAAACTCTTCAAAGATGCAAATTTCTACATTTGGGATGATCCATTTTTGTTTAAAGCTGGGCCTGATGGGTTATTGAGAAGGTGTGTCACATCCGAGGAGGCACAAAGTATAATGAAACATTGTCATGATTCACCGTATGGAGGTCATTATGGTGGAGAAAGAAGCTGCTGACCAAGGTGTTACAAAGTGGGTTCTTTTGGCCAACGCTTTTCAAAGATTGTCATGAATATGTCAAGCAATGTGATAAGTGCCAAGACAGAAGCATTTCCAGGAAAAATGAGATGCCCTCAATAACATTACGGAAATTGAACCATTTGATTGTTGGGGTATTGATTTCATGGGGCCTTTCCCATCATCTTATTCCAATTTATACATTTTGGTGTGTGTTGACTATGTCACCAAATGGGTTGAGGCATGTGCTGTTTGAGCCAATGATTCCCAGACAGTGGTCAACTTTTTGAAGAAAAACATATTTTCCAGATTTGGAGTGCCTAGAGTGCTCATAAGTGATGAGGGCACGCATTTTTGCAACAAGTACTTGGAGACATTGCTGAACAAGTATGATGTAAAGCATAAGGTTGCCACTCCTATCACCCACAAACTAGTGGGCAAGTGAAGTTTCCAATAGGGAGATAAAGAAGATTTTGGAGAAAGCAGTTGGTGCTTCAAGGAAGGATTGGTCAAAGAAGCTTGACGATGCTTTGTGGGCCCTCTGGACTGACATTCAAAACGCCATTAGGATTCTCTCCTTATCACCTGGTTTATGGGAAGTCATGCCACTTACCATTGGAGTTGGAACACAAGGCATTTTGGGCCATAAAATTTCTGAATTTTGATTCCAAATTGGGTGGACAAAAGCGATTCTTTGAAATTGAATGAAATTTGGGACGAAATGAGGTTGATGGCTTATGAGAATGCAACCATTTACAAACAAAGAACCAAGGCTTATCATGACAAGCATTTGGTGAGAAGAGATTTCCAGCCAGGCCAACAAGTTCTACTCTTCAATTCAAGGCTGAAACTTTTCCCAGGCAAGTTGAAGTCCAAGTGGTCGGGACCATTTGTAATCAGAGAAGTTTTTCCACATGGAGCAGTGGAATTAGAAGATCCCGGCTCCACAAGAACTTTCAAAGTTAATGGGCAAAGATTGAAGCCATTCTTTGGAGGAGAAGTCTCCAGGGCAAGAGTAGCCCTCGTTTTGCAGGATCCATAAAATGACCAAGCGTCAAGCTAGTGACGTTAAAGAAGCACCAATGGCAACAAGTTTGCCCTAAATAAAAAAAAAATATGCTGCAGGTGATGCGCGTGACGCGCAAGTAGTGCGCATGACGCGCATTTTTTGAATTTTGCCTCTGTGACCCATGCGCGTGACGCGCATTTGCACTGCGTAATCTGCGCGCGACGCGCATAGCACCTGATGAGTGAACTTGGAACAGGGCAGCTGATGCGCGCGATGCGCAACCTTAGCACATGACGCGCATTTTTTTAATTTTGTCTCTATTAGTAGTGCGCGTGACGCGCGTTTACACTTGAATTGTTGCGCGCGACGCGCATTTTTTGATTTTAGCTTCTGTGACCCGTGCGCGTGACGCGCAAATACACATGAATTGTTGCGCGCGACGCGCAACCTGGCTTAATAAACGGAGATGCTCGCGCAGCTCCTCATTTCACTCACTCAAAAATCATTTCTTAACTAACCCTAACTCTAAAAACTTCACCACCACTCAAGCACAACTTGCATAGAGAGATTAATCTTCACATTTTCTTCACTTCATACATCATTCATCCTCAAGTAAGTGATTTCATGACTTCCTTTTTCTAATTTTTCGTTTGCCTTCATCTCCATGAAGAAAGTTGTCGAAAATATGAAGTTCTTGCTTGAAATTTGATGTTGTTGTTGTGAGTTGTTTATTTCTTATGTGATTGAGCTGTGAAGCCTTGAATTTTTCTTATTTTGGGAAGTTTTGCATGATGAAGCCATTGTTGGTTTGTTAGATGCTTTTGTGTGCACACAATGTGTTTGATAAAATGCTTATGAGAGTATAGGGAATAGAACTTGATAATGAGCTAAGCCATACTTCATGTTTATGCCATACATTGTTTCAAATGACAAAATTTGGTTGTCCTCAATCAAATAATTGTAAAACTTATTAGATGACCAAAGGTTTGTCTAATTGCAATTTAGTGCATAAGGAATTTTTTTTTTTGTATCAAAAACCATTGAGATTGTCAACTTTTGCAAGAGTTTTAATATGAAAATATGAATTGCATTGGTAATCTCTTTGTTGGAAAACCATAGTGGTGAAGTGATAATGCTCATAGAATTTTAAGATGTTTGTGTTGGTACTAACATAGAAAACAATTTTTGCACAAATCTTCATTCTATGTGCAGGGAACTATGACTCGTAATCCAGAGAAACGCAAGAAGCAAACTGTCTCTTCTTCTTGTGGAAGTTTTGATTCCCACTTGTTCAGATCTTTGGCGTGCCAAGACCGTTATGCCTCAATTCTTACAAACAAGGAATTTGTGAGGGAGAAGGCATTTCAGCTAAGTGCCAATGATTTCATGGAGATCCAACATAACATTGGGCAAAGACATTGGGAAGCTTTTACCTCTTTTCCCAAGACAACTAGCAAAAAGGTAGCAATGGAATTTTTTGCAAATGCTTATCAGAGTGGAGATGGTGACATCCCTGCTGGCGATGCTAGATATGTGAGTTATGTAAGGGGGAAGACAATTCCATATGATCCCCATACAATCAACCAGCTGTTTGATTTGCCTGATGTTGAAAATTGTGGCTATCAAGCCAGAGGTGTCTTGGACGGAGCTGATCAACAGGCCATTCGACATTTATTAATCAGATCGGGACAAGATTGGGTGAGGAACCAAGATGGGTCACCCAGAAAAATAGAAGGGCAGAATTTGACTCCCACCGCAAAGGCATAGGGCATGTTTGTACTTCATACTTTCCTCCCTTGCGCCAATGTGTCAGAGTTGACTTCATATAGGGCTACCCTGGTATATGCCATCATGAATGGTGAGCCGGTAAATGTGGGCCAAATTTTAGCTCACAATTTACACAATGCGGCTAATGAAAAGGTCACCAGATCTTGGCTGAGGCACGCCACTCTCATTCAGCTCCTATGTGAAAGGGCCCGTGTGAAGATCCCAAGTAAGGAAATTAAAGAAAATCCAATACATCCTGGGACCCTCATAACGGGTGATTGGATTCGGAGGAATTCAATCCCACTTGACCAGCCACCTCAACCTCCTCAGCAGCATCACCAAGAACCGGAGGAAATGGGGGAGGCCCAGAATATGTTTGTAGATCCTCCGGTTCAAAATTACCCTTCGATGGCTGATTTTGAGAGATTATCTACCGATGTCCAGAGGATTGGGAGTCGGGTAGAGTATGGCCTTAGAGCAACGGAAGAAGCACGAGCTCAAAGGCGAGGGATGCGAGCTATTTCTGAGCCATTGGTGCTTACCAAAGTGGCGATTCGTGAATATGGACGCCGACATTTTCCAGGAGCCTTACCACGATGATGAGGCGGGGCCTTGAGCCAGCCTCCTAGTTTCTTTCGGCGGTGGCGTCGGGCGGCCCGCCCCATCATTTCACTCAGCGGTTGAGTCCCATGGCTCACCGTTTTGGTTTTCTACTTTTATCTTTTGTTTCCTTTTATTTTTCTGTTTAAATATCAATATTCAATGTTTAAATATCAATATTCAATGTATTTTGTACTGATTGTTTTTTTTGGGGAACTCTAATTTCCTTTTCTTGTACCTTGTGTTAAATGAATTTTTGAGTTGAGATGTTGATTTGATAAGTGGAATTCTGGTTTGTTATTTCAGAATCCCCATGATATGCATGCTTATGAATTGTAATGGATACACAATTGGATTGTGACTTTGCATGCCTCTTTTTGATCAAAAAGTTCACAAATAACCCTTTGAAGCATGTTAAGTAACATTTAACTGCAAGATTCGTTTGTGCTTAATTTCCTCTCTAACCAGTGAGAATTTTGTGCCAAACAGAACTTTTTCTTCTTGTGTGCTTCCGTTATATGTGACAGTCTTCAGAATTTGACCTCGTTTTTAGGATTTTATACTTGCATGTTTACACATATTGAGGCAATTTTTTTTAATACCTAGAGCCTAAATTCACCACCTAATTCATTTAATCCTTTGTTAGCCCGTTTGAGCCTAATTATCCATTATTTGCGATCTACTTTCATTGCAAGCCTAAGACCAGAATCTCAATTGTCCCTACTTACTTGGAGTTCAGTAGGCCGTATTACGACATGTCTTAGCATTTGATTAAGTTTGGGGTTGCTTGAGGGCAAGCAAAGATTCTAAGTTTGGGGTGGATGTACAAGAACTTAAATTGTTCAATTTTGTATAGAATTTGGACTTGTTCATTGTTATAAAAAAAAAATTAAAAAAAAAGTCATTAATGTGTAAATATTACCAATTGTTCTTAATCAATTGTGTTGGGGGAGATTTATGTGAATGAATACAAGGGTTTGATATCAATGTCGTGAAGTGGTTTATTTCTTACTTCAAGATTATGAGCCTACTATCCAAATAATTCCTGCCCTTACCTAAGCCCCGTTACAACCTTAAAGGCCTCTTAAATGTGTATTACATTGCATTGTATTTAATTCTTTAGAACTTGGTCAAGTCTATCGTAGAGTGTTGCGTATGATGTGATTGAGAGAACGATCCCAATGACACCTGAGTGAAAGTGAAATATCATTTGTGAGGAAACTCTGATAAGTTGAGCATAATTGATAATTGTACGTTATGTTGCTTGATTTGTTCATTTGGGAGAATTTGGAATTAAGAAAGCAAGTGATATAAGAAGGCATGAATTGTCACCTTTGACAAGTGTGATTAAAAAGAAAGTTGATTGAGCATGTGTTTATGGTGGAGATTGAAAATACATCCATTAATTTCAATTTTTTTGACCCATGTTTTTAAATTAATTTTTGCTTGAGGACAAGCAAATTGCCAAGTTTGGGGTTATGATAAGTTTTCATCTTATGTTAATTTAGAGTGATTAATTGAATTAAATACATGAGGAATTGAGAGAGTTGAATATATATTGAGCTTAAACTTTGGAATTCTTTACACTTGGTTGTTTGATTGTATGTTTTAACTCTTACATTATTCTCATGTATATTGCACTTGAATTGCTAGGAATGGAAACAAAACCAAAAGAAGACACTCTCAAGAATTCAATTAAAGGCAAAGAAGATGATTCGTGAGAGCATAAGATTCGAAGGCAGCCAAAAATGCGAAATTTAGCCAAGTTATTGAGTATGCGTGTGACGCGCATTTACAAGTAAAGGAATGCGCGTGACGGCATTTATGTAAACTGGCTCTGTCTTCATGCGCGTGATGCGCGCTGATCAGGAAGAATCTGCGCGCGACGCGCATCAGTGCAAATCTGGAAGCCGCCTCGGTCGCGCAGCGACACGCATTTATCTTTGCCCTAAAGCTGCGCGCGGCAGCGCCGCGGTCTTCAGAATCTGTATAATTAGATATTTGTTCACTTTTTAATCATCTTGGACCTTTGCTAACATCAAAAACACTGAAGAAAAAGATTAGGAGTGCTAGGGTTCCATTGTTCTTCATCTTCAAGGAGGATTCATTCTTGGGAACAAGGTTTGGATCATCAATGGAGTTGTTTTCTTCCATATGTTTGTTTTCTTCTTTTACTACCATGAGTAGCTAAATACCTTAGATTAGGATGAGATGAATCATGTACAAACTCTTATGTAGTTAGTTCTCTTATATTAATACAAGTTTATGTTATGTAAATTGAGTTTCTAATCTCTATACTTCATGCTTTTCAATACTTGATCACTATTGCATTGATTTTGGGTTTTTCATCTTTATTGGAAAATAGGATGAATGAACTTGAACTGAGATTAGTAATCATAATCATGATGATTATAGGAATATAACTTGTGGTTATGTGTTCTAATGAATCATGGATCTTATTGCTTAGTCTAATCATTAATCACCTAAGGGATTAGGGATTGTGGCTAGAATAAAGGGTTTATGAGGCAAGGGATTGTCCTTAAGCTAATTCAGTTGATTGAACTTCAATTTATATGAAATTACTTGATTAATGATGAACTAGTTACATAAGAGCAAGTACAAGAGGATTCAAATCCTAGTCGTTTTCAACCAACCAAGTCAATTCTATTTTTACTTTAACTTGTTCAAAGTTACAATTACAATCAAAATATCCAAATCATTTCCGTTTAAAGTAATTACACACTTATTCTTATTGATAACCATCATAATCCCTGTGGAGACGATACTCTATTCATTACTATATTACTGGTTGCGATTGGTGCACTTGCCTTAAAAAGTAGTGTATGAAATACGCTAACAAGTGTTCAAAGTTATTGTCCATTCATGCAAGGTTTTGGAAATGTTGTGCAACTTATTTGGTTAACCTATAAGGTTTATTAATAGATTTGGTTACTCCTGTTTTGAGAAAAAAAAACAAGGGGGTTTTCCAGTATACTTAATCGATTAGGGCCTCTCCCTTAAGCGATTAAGTTTCCCGTTTCAAACAAATTGAGCTTTTCCAAGAGCTCTATTAACCCAAATGCATATTTAAACAATTAGAACAATCACAAACACTTAGACTAACAAACAAGAACATATATAAGCACAATCAATACACATAAACACAAAAACTATGGCGTTACAGTTTTCGTTGGAGAAAGATGTCTTGTGACCAGTCCTGATACATCCAGTGCAAAGGTTTCATGTCGCCTCAGTTTGGCAGTGTTGCAAGTTGCTTCCTTTGTTTGAAGTCAATGTAAGCTTCAGATGAGGAGAATTTTTGGGATATAATCTTACTATTTAGATCTGAGGGTTCTTCAATGGCGGAATCCGGTAAGATGTCCATGACGGTGCACAATAACGAGCAGTGGTGGTGTGTACCTACAAACACTTCGACACTCAAGACAGGGAGGAAACGTGTGTTTGTGAGATTTGAAATGCACATACTTGTATTGAAACAAACTCTCAAATTTTAGTTTTGATAATTAACAAACTCTGTGAAAAGATGCTTAAGTTAATCTGCTCATTTGTTATTCTAACATTCCAAGTTGAGTAAGTTTTAGCAAAGAAAGGAATAAAGGAACATGTCAAGCAAGAAGACAATGGAGATTAACCATGAGAATCTGAGTGAATTATGAAGGCATTAAGGGACAACAATATGGCTGGTTACATGTCACAAAGTATAGAAGAAATTAGAAGAAGGCAAGCTGCAGTGTTTAAAGTAAAATGTTTGTAAGCTTACTCAGGGTGAGTAAGTTCAACAAACTTACTCTCGTTTACTGCACAAACAGATTCAGCAACAGAGAGACAAATTAAATGCATCAAATGCTTGCATTAAGTAGCACACTATGTCATTTATTGAAGAACATTCACTGATTGCAAGAGGAAGTTGTTGCTACTGCTGCAAGTGAGGAGGTTCAGTAAGAGAAGGTTCTAAAAGCAGAAGTGACAGGTGACAGGACTGACAGTAGGTAGAAAAGCAAATCTGCTTTTTGCAGAATCACTCATTTCACTGCTCAAAACCTTCCCAAAGTCTTCCAATGGCTCTGTAATGGCTATATGGCCATAATCAAGTCTATAAATATCATAAATGGAAGATTTGAAAGATTGAGAGAGCAAAAACAACTGTTGCATCAATTCAAATAGTTAAGCCAACTGCCTCTCAACTTACTCAAGTACACTCTGCAAAATTTGTGTGGGGATATTTTAGTGTACTTCTTTGTTTGTAAACAAAATATCTTAGATTATATTTTTCATCTATGTAATCAAGCCCAAACACCCCAAAACACTTTATCCTTTATCTGTTTGATCTTAGTTGAATCCTATCAAGCTACTTAGGTTGGTGAGTGTTGGTGAGGAGTTCTTCTAAGGAGGATAGGTCAGGAACTGGAGTAAGTTTCTGTGTGTAAACAGCTTCAAGAGGCTGAAAGAATACTTGTGTAAGGTCAAAGTGTGGTCATAAGTGTTGTAACTATTTGGAAAATAGTGGAAATACTCACTAGGAGTGAGGAGTGGATGTAGCCCAATTTTTGGGGTGAACCACTATACATCTTGTGTTATTTCTCTTTACTCATCTTTATTATATCACTTGTGATAATTCACACACTTCACTTAAAATCAAAGAATCTGTTTATTGAAAAGGCTGCAGAATCACATTTTACGGAATGCTAAAATCAATTCATATGGTTCTGTTTATCAGCACTTGAATTTACATAACACCTTGCATCATTAATTAAAAAACTTGAATAAGTCTGTTTGCTGCATAACAAACTTACTCGACTGCAAGAATAGTCTTGAGAGCAAGTTAAATTGTTTTAAGTGCAAGATTTTTAACAGGTCACAATTCAAACCCCCTTTCTTGTGACATCTATTCACCTCAATTGGTATCAGAGCTCACCTCAAGGGGTTGAGCACACCTAACAGTGTAGGAGGAAAGATCCTGGAAGAAGTGATGGGAAATCATAACACTGTTATATTCCTTCCTAAGGGAGCATCTTCAAACAGACATCCTAGTTTTGATGGAAACCACTACTACTATTGGAAAGGTCAAATGAAGTTGTTCCTGGAATCTCAAGACAATGACATATGGGATATTGTGGAGAATGGTCCCTTCATTCCAGAAACAACATATGATGATGGAAGGATTTCACCAGAGCCAAAAGAATCCTGGACATATGATGAAAAGCACAAGGTACTTCTCAACTCAAAGTCAAAATATTATATCACTTGTGCTCTTGGCAGAAGTGAGTATGATAAGATTGTTGGATGTGAAACTGCAAAAGAAATGTGGGATACTCTGAAAACAGCTCATGAAGGTACTGATCAGGTAAAAGAGGCCAAGATAAATATTCTTGTTCATCAGTATGAGCTATTTAAAATGGCTGAAGATGAATCTATTGAAGAAATGATTTGTAGATTCACAATAATTACAAATGATTTGAAATCACTTGGAAAAATGTTTACAAATCAAGAGAATGTCAGAAAAGTACTGAGGAGCTTGCCCAAGGTATGGAGACCTAAAGTGACAGCAATTCAAGAATCCAAAGACTTATCTATTCTGAGAATGGATGAGTTACTTAGGTCACTAAAAGTCCATGAACAAGAAATCATGGAGGAAGTTCATCCCAAGAAAGGAAAGCTTTTTGCACTAAAAACTTCTCACAAATCTGGAAAGAGCTCATCACAAACCTCAAAGCCTACAGCTCTCAAAACAGCAGAAGAAAATGATGGCAACAGTGATGAGAGTGGAAATGATAACTCTGAAGATGAAGATAAACTTGCTCTCATATCAAGAAGAATCCAGAGAATGCTCAGAAACAGAAAAGGGAGAAGGTTTCCTCAAGCAAAAAGAGAATTTCAAAAAGGTGAAGGGAGCAAGTCTAAACCAGTATGCTTGGAATGCAATAAACCTGGTCACTTCAAAGCAGATTGTCCTCAACTTAAGAAGTCAGTCAAAAAATTCCCTCAAAAGAAAAAGGCTATGATGGCATCATGGGATGACTCAGGTGAAACCTCCTCTGAACAAGAAGATGAAGAAGCACACTTCTGTCTCATGGCAAATTTTGAAGATGATGAAGAAGAGGTAACTAACTCTAAACTTCTAAGTTGCAATTCATGCAGAAATTTACAACTTGCTTTTGATAACCTTTTGAATGATTCAAATACTTTATCTCAAAGGATGCATGACTTTCAAATCTCAGCTGTGTGAAGTTAAGAAACACAATGAAGAACTTCAAACACAGAATGAGAGACTTCTTAAAACCATTCATTATTTGCAACAATCTCATTTTAAACTTTCTGAACAATAAAACAAGTGAATGGCAAGGCTTATGAGAAACAGAAAGTTCTTGATGTTGAATGTCAAAAGGAAAATGAAGCACTTAGGAAAAGAGTAAATGAGTTGACAGTTGATTTGACTAAGTTTCTGCATAATACTGAAACATTTGAGAAAATCATGGGAACTCATGGGAACAGATTTGAAAAGGTAGGAATTGGGTATGTTCCTAAGCAAAAACCAATTTTTGAAAATGTGTTTGCTCCCAGGTCAAAGCTTATTAAGCAATGCTCAGATTGCAAAAATTATGGACATATGATTTCTGAATGTCAAAAATGGAAAAAATCTTCCACTACGAAGAATACTAAGTATCAAGGACCCAAAAGAATATGGGTACCTAAATCATTGTTAATTTTTGATGCAGAAATGCCTCTTGGCATTAAAGAAAAAGCTGTGGATGCAGCAGACACATGACAGGAGAAAAAAGTAACCTTTGGTAACAATGAAAAAGGTTGGATAAGAGGTATAGGCACAATTGGCAAGAAAAATTCTTCTCAAATCAAGAATGTTCAATATGTATTTGGTCTTAAGCATAACTTTTTAAGTGTGAGTCAGTTAACTGATAATGGAAATGAAGTTTTGTTTAAAACTGATTCATGCATCATCAAGGAAACTTCCTCTGGGAACATACTCTTGACTGATGTTAGAACCAGAAATCTATACAGTATCTGTTTAAAGGACCTTTCAGAAGAAAGTTGTTTTGTTTCCTTCGAAAATGATAAATGGATATGGCATAGAAGAGTAGGTCACACAAGCATGAATACTATTTCAAAACTGTCCAGATTTGAGTTAGTTAATGGACTGTCAAAAATCAAATTTGAAAATGATAGAATTTGTGAAGCTTGTGTTCAAGGAAAACATGTCAAATCTAGCTTTCATTCTAAAAACATAGTCTCTACACAAAGGCCACTTGAACTACTACATGTTGATTTATTTGGACCAACAAGGGTTTCTAGCCTTGCTGGAAAAAGATATGGCTTTGTCATTGTGGATGATTATTCAAGATATACTTGGGTTCTATTTTTGAAAAACAAGGATGACTCTTTTGAAGCTTTTAAAGTATTTTGCAAAAAGGTACAAAATGAGAAAAATTGCAACATTGTGTCTATGAGAAGTGACCATGGAGGTGAATTTGAAAACATATCTTTCAAAACATTTTTTGATGAAAATGGTATCTCTCACAACTTCTCTTGTCCTAAGACTCCTCAACAAAATGAGGTAGTTGAAAGGAAAAATAGAACCTTACAAGAAATGGGCAGAACCATGCTAAATGACTCAAAAATTGAAAATATTTTTGGGCTGAAGCTATCAACACAATTTGCTATATTATAAATAGAGTCTCCATTAGAGAAATCTTGAATAAGACTCCTTATGAGCTATGAAAAGGTAGGAAACCAACCATTGCCTTCTTTCATATTTTTGGTTGTGAATGCTTCATTTTGAATCATAAGGAAAGTTTAGGAAAATTTGATTCCAAATCTGATAAAGGCATTTTCCTTGGATACTCAACTTCTTCTAAAGCATATAGAGTGTATAATTTAAGATCTCAAATTGTAGAGGAAAATATGCATGTTAAATTCAATGAATTTAATCAATTTCTTGAGAAAAAGGCAGATGATCCAGAGAATACAATTGAAAGATCCAGCTCTCAAAATCAAAATGAAGTTTCCAAGCAGAATACTGATTTTGAGAAAGTTCCAGAACCTACTCAAAATCAGGGCAGCTCATCTCAGCAACCTACTCAAACTGTGAACTTGCCAAGAAGCTGGAGAGTAATTGCCAATCACCCTCAAGAGCAAATAATTGGAGAAACCTCTGAACCTGTGAGAACAAGAAGATCCTTTAGACAAGAAACATTAAATATGGTATTGATCTCAGAAATTGAGCCAAAATCTATAAATGAGGCCATATATGATTCGTCTTGGGCTGAAACTATGGAAGAGGAACTTGCTCAGTTTGAAAAAAAGCAAGTATGGACACTGGTCAAACAACCTATTCACCAGTCTGTCATTGGAACAAGGTGGGTCTTTAGAAACAAACTTAATGAGGAAGGTAAGGTAATAAGAAACAAAGCCAGATTGGTAGCTCAGGGTTACAATCAACAAGAAGGTATTGACTGTGATGAAACTTTTGCTCCAGTTAGTAGATTAGAAGCCATAAGAATGTTGCTTGCCTATGCTGCTCATAAAAATCTAATTTTTTTTCAAATGGATGTCAAAAGTTGTTTTTTAAATGGTTTTCTAAATGAAGAAGTATATTGTCATCAACCACCTGGATTTATTGACTCTAAGAAACCAAATCATGTTTTTAAATTAAGCAAAGCCTTATATAGACTTAAACAGGCTCCAAGAGCTTGATATGAAAGGCTAAGTGCTTTTCTGATCAAAAATGTTTTCTCTAGAGGAAAGGTTGATACAACTTTTTCATTAAAACTCACAAAGAAAATCTACTTTTTGTCCAAATCTATGTTGATGACATAATTTTTGGTGCATTATGTGAAGATTTTGCAAAGCTAATGAAAAGTGAATTTGAAATGAGCATGATGGGTGAACTAAGATTCTTTTTAGGGCTACAAATCAAGCAACTTGAGGATGGTATCTTTATTTTTCAAGAAAAATATGTAAAAGATCTTCTCAAAAAATATAAGATGAATGAAGCCAAAGCTATGGCTACTCCCATGCATCCCTCTACAAGCCTTGATAAGGATGAAAAGGGCAAAGCTGTCTCTGAAAAAGAGTACAGAGGAATGATACGATCACTATTATACTTCACAACAAGCAGACCTGTCATTGTTTTTGCTGTAGGATTATGTGCACGCTTTCAATCAGCTCCAAAAGAATCACATTTAGTGGCTTTCATGAGGATACTCAGATATCTAGTTGGAACACCTAACCTTGGTTTGTGGTACAGGAAGAATTCTCATTTTGATCTAATAGGTTATTGTGATGCTGATTATGCTGGAGACAAAGTAGAAAGAAAAAGTACAACTGGATCATGTCAATTTCTTGGAGAAGCAATGGTCTCATGGTCTTACAAGAAACAAGGTACCATTGCCTTGTCAACCACAGAAGCTGAGTATGTTTCAGCATCAGCATGCTGCCAACAAGTCCTATGGATTAAAAATCAATTAGAAGACTACTCTCTAAGGTATGCATGTGTAGTACTCTAATTTTGTCCGGCCTTTTTAATTTTAATTTTATTATTTATTTTAATTAGTAGTAGTAATAATAAATATAAGTAATATTTTAGGTTTTATAATAAAGGAGATTAAAAAAGAGAAGAAAAGAATGGATAAGAAAAATGGGATTTTTTATTTGAATAGGGGTGTGTAAAAAATAAAATTAGATGGTGCAAATAGCAATAAACAAAGCTGGATCCAGCCTCAAGAGTAAACAGCCCAACAAAGACACACCTCCTTTGTTTTTACTGCACCCTCTTTTTTTTTTTTTATCCCCCTGCGCTCTTACTTCCCTCAGATACTCCTCACGCCTTCAGCCTTCCTGCTTGCTTCTCACACCCCTCGTGTTCTCTCACACACTCCCCCTAATCTCTTCACCCACTTGGTCCAACCATCACACGCAGCCCAACCCATCTTTTTTAACCTAAAACTAACAACCCTAAAAGCCAAACGCACAGCTCTCCTTCTTCCTTCCCTTCTCTCCCTTCCCCCGCGGCGTTCCCATCTTCATTCTCAACCTCACGCTCTCCCTTCCCATCCTCTCCTCCTTCCAAACCCTAACCCTCCTCTCACACGCCGCACCACCTCGTCCTTCCCCTCGGCCCCCTTCCTTCCTTCAATCTCTTCCTCACCCTAACCCTAGCTGTGGCGTCCCACTCCATCTCCTCCGCCATTTTCGCATCCCTCTCCTCATTCTTCTCCCCAATCTTGACCTAAACCGTCCCATATCTCGGTCCCTATCCCTTATATCTCTCGGGATTTCCCAAATCCCCACAAACCGAATCCTCTTCATCCCAATCTTTATCAAACCGCACCAAGATCTCCACGAGGATCCCAAATCTGAGCGTGGAATAAAGGGAGTATCTGTTCCCTTTCCTTCCTTTTATCTCTTTATTTCTTCTTTTTTGTTTTTATTTTTTGAACTAATCTGATCTGTTTGTTTCGCAGGTACTTGGGCTATAAAAGCCACACAAAATGCAAGTCAAGGGAGGAACCCGAGAGAGGAGAAAAACCCTGGAGGCCGAGAGCCAGAGGGAACTGGAGTGAGAAAAAGAGAAGGGCAGAGAGGCCGAGAGCAAGAAGGAGAACGAATAAAGCCAAGAAAAGGAAACTACTAACCTGTGAGGCTACCATAAAATTAAACACATTTAGTCTTAGGTTTTATCCCCTTCTCTGTATCTCTTTGATTTTCTGGGAAAAGCATAACACCCAGGTTTTCTTTTCTTCCTTCTATTTTTCTCTGAATATGGCTATGTAACAAGGACTTGATCAATTGATGCTGCAATTTTCTTAATTTTGTTCTTTTATATTTGTGATTATTGAAACATTCTTTGTGATTATCGTTGATTGTTTCTGTTAGCCTCTACGGTTTGGTTTGCAACTAGGTTTAGGGTTTGGCCTTCCAATGGGGCCAAACCCTAAATAGGGACTAAGCTGTAAATATACCCTAAATAGGGACTAAATTGTAAATACATGATAAAAAGGGACTAAACTGCAAATGTTATAAAAAGGACTGAAATATAAATATATGGTAAAAGGGGTCTGAAAGCAGATAAATTAAAAAATCTTCCTTTCTTTAATTTTCTGTTTATACGCGTTTTAGGTTTTGGTCTTACCACGGGGCCAAACTTTAAATAGGGACCAATTTGCAATTATTATATTAATAAGGGACTTAAAAGCAAAATAGAAAGTTATTGAATTTTGTTTCCTTATTTAAGTTCTTTTTTTCAAATAAATAAATTAATAACTTGTGGAAGTAATTCTCATTTTCAGTTTGTATTTCTATTTTATTAAAAGGAGATGAAATAATAATAAATACAATAAAAAAGGGCTTCTTTTTAATAATTTTTGTTGGTTCTTTTTCTTATTATTTAAAAATTTGATAAAGGGAATTAATTTTTTAGGCAAACAAATTTTTTACAAGCAACTAACGGGTACCATTTTTTTTAAATGGGCGTGTATGGGTGCTAATCCTTCCTTGCGCGTAACCAACTCCCGAACCCAACTCTGGTACAAAGACCCTTCTTTTTTTCATTAAATTCAAAAATATTCAACAAAAATAGGTTTTCCAATATTTTCCTATGAAAATAAAATATTGGTGGCGGCTCCATTTTAAAATTTTAGGGTGGTTTTCACAGCTGGCGACTCCACTGGGGACTTTTGAGAGTTAGGCCCTATGATTGTTTATGTGATTTGTTTGCCTTACTAAATGAATTATTTCTTTTTTATTCCTATTTGTTCATTTGTATATATGTTTGTATACGTGAATCCTAGGATAGAAAACTTGCATAAAAAAAAAATTCTATTTTCGTTTGTGATTTATTCTCTTTCATTTGTTCTTTTCTTGTAAATATTATGTATGATTATGCATTTGAAACCTTAGGGTAGAAGACATGTATATATTGTATTTTAATCTGTTTTGCAGCGGGTAGTTTTAAGTTTGCTCCTTCACACACTTCACTTAACACATTTTTGCACACTACGAGTGGGTGCCCTATACCCGGGCCCGAGTGAACCTTAAGTTAGGAGAGGCTGTGTAATGGGTGCTCTGCTGGACGTACGGCCAGTGGGTTCCTATGAAGGCCTCACCTAGAGTTTGGCTCCATTTGAGAAAAAATCATCCTTTAATAATATACTTATTATTGGTGGTAACATTTTCAAATGGGACCCTTGGCTCTAGGGACCTTTTTAAATTAGTATCTTAAATCCACCCAATGGAAAGGCACTTAATACAAACTCTAGATCCTTTTAAGGAGTTACCTGCCAATATCACGAAAGGAGCATACCTTATCCCATTTCCACGTGACAAAAGTCGTATGACCTAAGATATTAGGAAATACCGGCCTACATCACAAGGGGAACACTTTACCTGATTTTCCATCATCCATTTATTTTTCCTTCACATTTCAAAATTGTAAAAAATAATAAATGATATTTTTCTCCAAAAATATTATTTTTTATTCTTCTTTGCAAAAAAACAAAACAAAGTTTCAAAAAATATTTTCCCTTCTCATTCTTTTCCCCTCAAAAAAAATTAAATTTTCAAAAAAAAAAAACAAAAAGGCATTTTCTCCTTTTCTAACGACATTTCTCATTATCATTGCATTCATTTTATTTTTATAGAAAAAATAAATAAAAATATTTCTCCATTATCCATCATATTATTTTGCATAAAATTGTACATAAAAAAATTCATGACATGCATAATCATGGCATCTTCATAACATAACTCATTTTTTTTAGACTCATGGACTTGTTGGAACAGAATCAGCAAGCGATGAGAGAAGAACTCGACCGAATCAATGGTAAGATGGACAAGTTATTTGACCTTCTGCAGAACTTGGATCCAAAATTAACCATTGATGAGAACCATTCCACCAGCACTAATGAGTATCGAGAGGCTTCCAATGGCCCATCAGGAGACTCCCTAGATCAGAAGAGACTCCAAATTATGGAAGATAGGCTGAAAGCCATTGAAGGGGCAAATCATATTGGATTCAAAGCTTCAGAAGTATGTCTGATCCTGGACGTGGTGATCCCTCCAAAATTCAAAGTTCCTGAGTTTGTTAAGTATGAAGGCTTAACTTGTCCAAAAAGCCACCTCATCATGTACTGTCGGAAGATGCCCCCTGCTCCAGTAATGATAAGCTCTTAATCCACTTCTTCCAAGAGAGTCTTACAGGGGCATCCCTACGCTGGTATATGCAGTTAGAGTAGGGTAAAATCAACTCCTGGAATGATTTGGCCAAAGCTTTCATCAATCAGTATAAGTACAATATGGACATGGCTCCTGGCCGCTCTCAGTTGCAAACCCTGGTAAAAGGGGGTAACGAAAGCTTCAAAGAGTATGCCCAAAGATGGAGAGGGATTGCAGCCCAAGTGGAACCTCCGCTATCTGAGAAAGAGATGGTTACCACGTTCACTGACACGCTTCAACAACCCTTCTATGATCTGATGATGAGAAATGTCTCTTCAAGCTTCTTAGACCTAGTCATTATTGGGGAAAGAGTGGAAGCAGGGATAATAAGCGGAAGGATTGGCAACCACAACATTCAACAACCATTGCGCAGTATGAGCCAAGAGATGGAAGAAGAAACAAACACTGCTCATCACAACATGCCAAGTTGGGGCAGTGGGTCATTCAATTGAGAATTGTTGAGGCTTTGAAATACAAAGTGCAAGATCTGATCAACGCCAAGTGGTTGGACTTCAAGAAAGATAACTCTGTTTACTTTTTATGCTTTGCCCAAAAGCCCTGGGGCATATCTTGTAAATGGCTCATTATGTTCTCATCTTTTCAGTTCATCAATAAAACTGCAATTTGAATTTATTTTTTTTTTCAATTTTTGCTCATAGAATAATGGTAAAGCAAATGCACAAATTGTCAAAAGTTAAGTTTTGTGAAGATGTGAGCAATGAGATTTTGAGATGAAGTTTGGCCCTTTTTCTCTATCCAAATACTTATCCCTTGCTACCCCTTTTGAGCCTAAAACGAAATTTTCTTTCAAATACCCTGAATAAGGATCGTCCATACAAGGAAGAATAGCACAAGTCTCCGATCAACTTTGTCTTTTCAGAAATAAGAAGAGCAAAGTAAGCAATAAGGTATCAAAGACAATTCAAAGAAATGTCAAAAGCGTGTCAAAGACACCTGCGAAGATCAAAAAGGAAACCGCAAAGGTGAAACAAATGTGCTAGCAACCAATGAAGTGCATCTTTAGACTAAAGATCCTTATTCCCATAAACCCTTAAATACTTTTTGAGCCTGAAATATCCTTTCTTTCATAACCCTTAACCCCTGGCCACGATACAACCCTAAGAAAGTCCATTCTGATCAAAGTCAAATTGCTCATATTTTCTCAAAACTTGATTTTTGAAGGAGGAGATCCATATAAACTCCTCAGTGCAGTTGCTTTACCTAAAAAAAGAGAAGAATATAAAATAAAATGCTCGCTAGGCTGAAAACTCGAAAGGGCGGTCTAGGCAGAAATTAGAGCGACCCGCTAGGTTGAAAACTCGCAAAGAGCGACCTAGGCAAAAGTTAGGGTCAAATTTATAAACGTGTCCACCCAGATTGGACCTCACAGATTTAGATATAAACCAAGAAGCTAGGGGCAAAAGCTGTGCCCATCATCTACCAGCTTCGCATTCAAGGTTTCGTTCCAGTTTCAGAACTACACAAGATGATCTGTCTCTCAACATAGATCTTTCCTGTCATGGCTGAATGAAGGCCAAAGGGACACTGAAAAGTCTCTATGAATCAAAGTTGTCAATCTAATCCTCCCAAGAGCATTCATAGTATGGAAGGAAAATTCAAGAATTCACAAAGATGGACAGAATGAAATATCAAGGGGCAAATATGCAAACCTGACAAAGTCAATCATTTGGACAAGCAATCTGACAGAAAGTTATCATCCCACGAGTCTAGGGGCAGAGCCCTCAAAGGAATTCAGGGAAATAAAAAAAAAAGGAAATTCAAAACAATAATAATATTCGTGCATAGCATGTCATTCATTGCATTTTGCATGATCATTAATACTTTTGGGTCCCCGTCCCACCCTTCAAAATCATTTCTGTAAAAACAAAACAACATTCATGCATAGCATATCATTCATTGCATCTGGCATGTTTATCAATACTTCTGGGCCTCAGACCCACCTTCAAAATCATCTCTCTAAAAATAAAAATAAAAATTTCATTTCATGCATGGCATACCATTCATTGCATCCTGCATGACTATCAAAGTTTTTGGGTCCATTGACTCACCCTCTCAAATATTACATACAGTTGGTCTGTTGTTACTCAGCAAGGACTAGTACTCAGCCTACCCGATCTCTTTATTAGCAAGAATTAGGAACCTGTCCTATACCCTGCTGGGAATCTGACCCACCACCTTGGGAATCTGACCCAAGCCTTTACTCGGGAACCTGACCCGCGTCTCGAATCTTCCTCAATTATGGAAACTGACCCACCACCTTGGGAATCTGACCCAAGCCTTTATTCGGGAATCTGACCCGTGTCTCGAATCTTCCTCAATTATGGAAATTGACCCATCACCTTGGGAGTCTGACCCAAGCCTTTAGTCGGGAACCTGACCCGCGTCTCGGATCTTCCTCAATCATGAAAATCGATCCGTACCTTTTTAACAAGAGTTAGGAATCTGACCTACACCTTGTCGGGAATCTGACCCGAACTGTTCCGAGTGACAGAGAAGCTCGCACACTGGGCGTTCACCTGCAATAGGAAAACCAGTCCGTATTTTAGTAAGAGTTAGGAATCCGACATATACCTTGTCGGGAATCTGACCCGAACCTACATTGAGTGACAGAAAAACTCATACCACGGACTTTCCTTAAAGTAAGGTAGTCAATCCGTACCTTTTAACAAGAGTGAAGAACCTGACTTACCCTTGTTGGGAATCTGACCCAATCCTGTGTCGAGTGACGAAGAAGCTCGCACCCTAAACTTTCCCTAAGAAGGGAAGTAATTAATGCCAAAGATGTGAGGGTTAGGAATCAGACCTAAGGCCTTACCGAGAATTCACTAGGAATCGAACCTAGAATCTCTCACCAATTTTGTAAGAGTTAGGAATCAGACATATGCCTTACCGAGAATTCACTAGGAATCAAACCTAGAATCTCTCATTAATTTTGTAAGAGTTAGGAACCAGACCTATGCCTTACAGGAAATTCGCCAGGAAACCAGCCTTGGAATCTCCGACCAACTTTGTAAGAGCTAGGAATCAGACCTACGCCTTACAGAGAATTCACTAGGAATCAAACCTAGAATCTCACTTTAATTTTGTAAGAGCTAGGAACCGAACCTATGCCTTACCAAGAATTCATTAGGAATCGAACCTAGAATCTCTTACCAATTTCATAAGGGTTAGGAGCTAAAACCTATGTCGTACCGGGAATTCACTAGGAATCAGACCTAGAATCCCAAAGCAAAGTCGGGAGCCGATCTCGCATCCTCAAACAATTTCGTTCTGGACAAAATTAGAGTCCTTTATCCTTAATTACCTTTTTACAACGAATGCACAAAGACCTTCGAGTAAAATGTAATTAAGGAGGGGCAGCTGTAGTACCCTAATTTTGTCCGGCCTTTTTAATTTTTATTTTATTATTTATTTTAATTAGTAGTAGTAATAATAAATATAAGTAATATTTTAGGTTTTATAATAAAGGAGATTAAAAAAGAGAAGAAAAGAATGGACAAGAAAAATTGCTAATTTTATTTGAATAGGGGTGTGTAAAAAATAAAATTAGATGGTGCAAATAGCAATAAACAAAGCTGGATCCAGCCCAGAAGGCAAACAGCCCAACAGCACACACCTCCTTTGTTTTTACTTTTGGCACCCCGCTTTTTATTTTTCTTACCCCCTGTGCCCCTTACTTCCCCTGCGTACTCCTCACGCCTTCAGCCTTCCTGCTTGCTTCTCACACCCGTCGTGTTCTCTCACACACTCCCCCTAATCTCTTCACCCACTTGGCCCAACCATCACATGCAGCCCAACCCATCTTTTTTAACCTAAAACTAACAACCCTAAAAGCCAAACGCACATCTCGCCTTCTTCCTTCCCTTCTCTCCCTTCCCCCGCGGCGTTCCCATCTTCATCCTCAACCTCACGCTCTCCCTTCCCATCCTCTCCTCCTTCCAAACCCTAACCCTCCTCTCACACGCCGCACCACCTCGTCCTTCCCCTCGGCCCCCTTCCTTCCTTCAATCTCTTCCTCACCCTAACCCTAGCTGTGGCGTCCCACTCCATCTCCTCCGCCATTTTCGCATCCCTCTCCTCATTCTTCTCCCCCAATCTTGACCTAAACCGTCCCATATCTCGGTCCCTATCCCTTATATCTCTCAGATTTCCCCAAATCCCCACAAAACTGAATCCTCTTCATCCCAATCTTTATCAAACCGCACCAAGATCTCCACGAGGATCCCAAATCTGAGCGTGGAATAAAGGGAGTATCTGTTCCCTTTCCTTCCTTTTATCTCTTTATTTCTTCTTTTTTGTTTTTATTTTTTGAACTAATCTGATCTGTTTGTTTCGCAGGTACTTGGGCTATAAAAGCCACACAAAATGCAAGTCAAGGGAGGAACCCGAGAGAGGAGAAAAACCCTGGAGGCCGAGAGCCAGAGGGAACTGGAGTGAGAACAAGAGAAGGGCAGAGAGGCCGAGAGCAAGAAGGAGAACGAATAAAGCCAAGAAAAGGAAACTACTAACCTGTGAGGCTACCATAAAATTAAACACATTTAGTCTTAGGTTTTATCCCCTTCTCTGTATCTCTTTGATTTTCTGGGAAAAGCATAACACCCAGGTTTTCTTTTCTTCCTTCTATTTTTCTCTGAATATGGCTATGTAACAAGGACTTGATCAATTGATGCTGCAATTTTCTTAATTTTGTTCTTTTATATTTGTGATTATTGGGCTGTTGCTGTGATTATCGTTGATTGTTTCTGTTGGCCTCTACGGTTTGGTTTGCAACTAGGTTTAGGGTTTGGCCTTCCAATGGGGCCAAACCCTAAATAGGGACTAAGCTGTAAATATACCCTAAATAGGGACTAAATTGTAAATACATGATAAAAAGGGACTAAACTGCAAATGTTATAAAAAGGACTGAAATATAAATATATGGTAAAAGGGGTCTGAAAGCAGATAAATTAAAAAATCTTCCTTTCTTTAATTTTCTGTTTATACGCGTTTTAGGTTTTGGTCTTCCCACGGGGCCAAACTTTAAATAGGGACCAATTTGTAATTATTATATTAATGAGGGACTTAAAAGCAAAATAGAAAGTTACTGAATTTTGTTTCCTTATTTAAGTATTTTTTTTTCAAATAAATAAATTAATAACTTGTGGAAGTAATTATCATTTTCAGTTTGTATTTCTATTTTATTAAAAGGAGATGAAATAATAATAAATACAATAAAAAGGGCTTCTTTTTAATAATTTTTGTTGGTTCTTTTTCTTATTATTTAAAAATTTGATAAAGGGAATTAATTTTTTTAAAAGGCAAACAAATTTTTTACAAGCAACTAACGGGTACCATTTTTTTTTAAATGGGCGTGTATGGGTGCTAATCCTTCCTTGCGCGTAACCAACTCCCGAACCCAACTCTGGTACAAAGACCCTTCTTTTTTTCATTAAATTAAAAAATATTCAACAAAAATAGGTTTTCCAATGTTTTCCTATGAAAATAAAATATTGGTGGCGGCTCCATTTTAAAATTTTGGTGTGGTTGTCACAGCATGTATTCCCATTTTTTGTGATAATACAAGTGCAATTAATTTAACAAAGAATCCTATTCAGCACTCTAGAACTAAGCACATTAATATAAAACATCACTTTATTCGTGATTATGTTCAAAATAGAGAAGTGGAATTGATTTTTTTGGATTCAAAGAATCAGCTTGCTGATATTTTTACTAAGCCTTTTTAAGAGGAAAACTTCAATTTTAGCAAGAGTAAGTTACACATCATCAAATCTCCATGATTTGAGCTATGTGTCTGAACCTGCTCATTATGAGTAAGTTTCTTTGCTAATAAGTGAACTTACTCACTTATTATGGTAAAATAAATATATTTAAAAGGAAATAAATAGGACTGTGAAACTATCACTTCATGACACGTTTCTAGTCCAGGCCTAGCCAACGGCTACTTGCACTTTTTTCTCCCACTTTCCCACTTCTCCATCACATCTCATTAAGGGATGTAACTTCTATTCTTTTTCCCCTTCTCACTTTGAAAATCATTCCCTCCTTTTAATATCTACAAAACCCACTTCATCTCTCTCATTCTTCTCCCACTCTCAAACCTGAACGAAATCCCTAAATCCAACAATGGTGAGAACGAAGATTCCATGCGTGAGAAAGGTCACAGGAGAAGCTTCACAAGCCATCATCCCTTATGTTTCACCAACATCTTTTCTATTTTCTGAAGCCCCTCCAGTTTCGGCCACTTCGTCAGCTCCGCCTTCTTCCATTTCTCCACTAAAGCAAAAAATCCCTAAATTGCCTAACACCCCCTCTATTCCAAGCTGCTTCTGGAATAGGGACTTCCTCATCGAAGAAATCCCATGAAGACAGTGGAGTCATTCTCATTAAAGATGATGACTCAGAGGCCACCATCACTGACCCCCATTCTAGGAAAGAAGAAACTTTGTCTGAGTCAATCAAAAAAGTCAAAAAGGAGAAGTTGCAGAAGGAAACTAAGAAGGAAAGGGAGCAGAAAGAAAAGGTGCAGAAGGAATCAAAGAAGGAGAAAGCCTCTGCAAAAGGAAAAGGAAAGAAAGTAATGGAAGAACAAGAGGAACTTGAGGAAAAATCGGACAATAAGACTGTGTTTCCAGGGAGAATCTATATGCTGGATGAACTAAAGGATTGTGGCTGGAATCTCTGTTCCTTCCTGAATAGACCTAGATGGTCTGATTTTGTACAAATAGAGGAAAGAATTTATGAAAAATTGGTGAAGGTTTTCTATGCAAATGCCCTTGTTGAAAAGGAAGAAACCACCTTGACAAGCACTGTGAAAGGCATCAAAATTCACCTCTCAACAGAAACCATTAGCAAGGCTCTACAGATTCCAGATAATGGGATTCAATTGTTAGAAGATGATTGGTATACAAAGTCCAAAATCACAAGGGAAGAAGTACTGAACATGGTTCTCATTCAACCTAAGATAAAGGACAAAGCTATAAATTTGAAAGGACTCGAGAGAATTCTTCACAGCATGGTATCTCATACTCTAATTCCAAGAGCAGGTAGTTTTGAAAAAAATTACCGATTTAGACTTACTCATTATATACCATCTCATCAAGAAAATTCCTTTGAATCTTTCATATGTGATATTGAGTCATATGATAAATGTTGTTTCCACTTTGAGGAAGGCATCCTCCCTTCCTTATGGCATGGTTCTGACAAAGATTTTTAAACACTTCAGTACCACTGATTGGAGAAACTTACTCAAGAAAGTGGACCACTTTTTGGAGTAAGAATCTGAATCAAATGGGCATCAAAGTAGCCACTCAGACTGTTGAAGACCAAGAGATTGAGTCCTCCTCCTCTAAGAAAAGGAAAAGGTCTCAGGAGGATGTAGATGAGGAAAAAGAATTAAAAGAAAAGGGATTAAAGGAGCAAGAGAAATAAAAGAAGAGAAAGAAGGCTAAGACAGTGAGTGAACCCACTCAAGAAAAAGAGATTACTCAGAAAGAACCTACTCCTGTTCAAGAAGAGCCTATTTTTGAAATTTCTGAACCTACTCCTGAGGAACCTGCTCAGAAGGACCCTGAAGAGGTAGTTTGTGCTCAGGGGGAGCAAGAACATGAAGAGGGAGTTTGTGCTCAGGGGGAGTATGTTCAAGAAAAGGAAGCTATTATTAGCCCTCAACTAGAAGATCCTGATGTGCTGGCTCAGGGGGAGCAACAAAAGGGTATTCAAGATAGTCAAATGGAGGTTGTTGAACAACAACAGTCCTCACCCTCTCCTGACAAAGGCAAAGCTAATGAGGAGATTGCTTCCATTGCTTTAACTCAATTGATACAAGGCACTCCAATTTTGAAACCAGTTTCAGAACAATCTCAAAAGGCACAGGAGGACATTCTGAAAAAACCTATTCAAATCATCTCACAAAGAAGGTGCCTCAAGTTCTGAAAACTTATACAAAATTCTGTCTCCACCACCCATTTTTGACACATCCTGCCCTAGAGTTCCAGTGGGCTCAGATCCTCCATTCTCTACTCTGCCTGAGATGTCCACTTATCTCAGTTCATTAGGACCTTTGTTCAAAAACATTGGTGATCAACCCTCTCAACCAATGACTAATCCAAGTGAACTAAGCAGGCCTTCCGTGGAACAGGCACCGAATCCTCCAACTGAATGGATGCGCAAAATTGAGAAGAAAGTGAACAAGAATTCAAGAGAAATCAAGAAGGTTCTATTGGGTCTCTCCTACATTCAGCAAGAGCAAAGGTGAGAAGTTGAGAAAAACTGGACTCGGGCCAATTGGACCTACCAAAACATTGATCCAAGATTGAACCCTCCCAACTTCACATTCCCTCAACATTTCCTAGATGTACTTGCTCCTACAGATTATGATTCTTCTGGGTCCTCATCTGAGTAGCAACATAATGTGTGCTTCTGCCCTCCAAATTTGTTGATGACAAAAGGTGGAGAAATGAGATTAAGTTTAGCTACTTTAGGATTGTAGGACAATGTACTAGGATGTTGTGATCATGTGATCTTTTGTTGTCGCCGTAATCATGTGATCATTTGTTAATCTTGTTGTTTCTGTTTTGCTTTAAACTATCTTTTGTTGAAGTGCTGGAATTCAAAATGATGTATGATCTCCAAAATTTTAATGAAATGAAATCACCAGTTTGCTTCAACTCTGCCACTCTGATTGTTTATTACATACATGATCTTACTATCAATTGTGAATTTATAGAATTATTGTTTATTATAAAGTCAGATAAACTTAATACTCTATCTAGAGTTTGTCATCATCACAAAGGGGGAGATTGTTGAAACAAACTCTCAAATTTCAGTTTTGATGATTAACAAACTCTGTGAAAAGATGCTTAAGTTAATCTGCTCATTTGTTATTCTAACATTCCAAGTTGAGGAAGTTTTAGCAAAGAAAGGAACAAAGGAACATGTAAAGCAAGAAGACAATGGAGATTAACCATGAGAATCTGAGTGAATTATGAAGGCATTAAGGGACAACAATATGGCTGATTACATGTCACAAAGTATAGAAGAAATTAGAAGAATGCAAGCTGCAGTGTTTAAAGTAAAATGTTTGTAAGCTTACTCAGGGTGAATAAGTTCAACAAACTTACTCTCGTTTACTGCACAAACAGATTCAGCAACAGAGGGACAAATTAAATGCATCAAATGCTTGCATTAAGTAGCACACCATGTCATTTATTGAAGAACATTCACTGAATGCAAGAGGAAGTTGCTGTTACTGCTGCAAATAAGGAGGTTCAGTAAGAGAAGGTTCTAAAAGCAGAAGTGACGTAGAAAAGCAAATATGCTTTTTGTAGAATCACTCATTTCACTGCTCAAAACCTTCCCAAAGTCTTCCAACGACTCTGCAACGGCTATATGGCTATAATCAAGTCTATAAATATCATAAATGGAAGATTTGAAAGTTTGAGAGAGCAAAAACAACTGTTGCATCAATTCAAATAGTCAAGCCAACTGCCTCTCAACTTACTCAAGTACACTCTGCAGAATTTGTGTGGGGATATTTTAGTGTACTTCTTTGCTTGTAAACACAATATCTTAGATTATATTTTTCTTCTATGTAATCAAGCCCAAACACCCAAAACACTTTATCCTTTATCAGTTTGAGTTGAATCCTATCAAGCTATCTAGGTTGGTGAGGAGTTCTTCTAAGGAGGATAGGTCAGGAACTGGAGTAAGTTTCTGTGTGTAAACAGCTTGAAGAGGCTGAAGAAAGAATACTTGTGTAAGGCCAAAGTGTGATCATAAGTGTTGTAACTATTTGGGAAATAGCAGAAATATTCACTAGGAGTGAGGAGTGGATGTAGCCTAAGGTTTGGGTGAACCACTATACATCTTGTGTTATTTCTCTTTACTCATCTTTATTATATCACTTGTGACAATTCACACACTTCAATTAAAATCAAAGAATCTGTTTATTGAAAAGGCTGCAGAACCATATTTTACAGAATGCTAAAATCAATTCATATGGTTCTGTTTATTGGCACTTGAATTTACATAACACCTTGCATCATTAATTCAGAAACTTAAGTAAGTTTGTTTGCTGCATAACTAACTTACTCAACTCCAAGAGTAGTCTTGAGAGCAAGTTAAATTGTTTTAAGTACAGGATTTTTAACAGGTCACAATTCAAATCCTCTCGTTTTTCGTGACATCTATTCACTTCAACTTGGATTTATGTTTCAAAGTTATATATATAGAGTCTTTGAATGATCTTTTGGCAGGGAATGATTGTTTATCCGCTTCCGTGTTGTATGGGAAGGAGTTGGATGAGTATCCTATTTTGGTTTTAGTTTTCCACGAAATCATGATGTATAATTTATTTTAGCTTAATATTATATTTTGTTCTATTTTTTAAAATTATACATTAAAGTTAAAAAACAAGTGTGTTGGGTTCCGTCACATTAATGGAATTATATTTGGCCCGTTTGATAGATTTATGGATCCATCCCTCTTTCTACCTTCATTTGTAGGAAAGCTACAGGGTTTTTATACATAGCAATTGTATATTAATTCTGTTTGGTACTCATTCAAACTAGTAAATTTCGTCCTGCAGAAGCAAATGTTAGCACATTTTTTTCTTATTTGTTGATGCTCATGTGAAGTCTAGCGTATATCATGAGTCCCACTTTTGATTTGGTGAATATCTCTTATTTAATAAAACCCACATAAATTTTAAGCAATAATCTTTATTTCTTTAAAAAAAAAAGTGTTAGTGAACACTTGATTTTCTGGAAAAGTAATCTACTACTCCAGCAGCATCAACATTCTTTTCGATCCATATCCAAAGTTAAAATGGCAAGCCCAAACCTAAAATGGACCCTTAAAATATTCGCTTTTCCTTGCCCATAAATAGGTTAGGCATTGCTACCTATACCCCTACAATTTACTACCCAACCTTTTTTATATACTTTGACTAAAATATGCTTACTTGCGCACACACTACCACATTTTTTTTCGTGTTTCAGTTTTCAAAAATTAATTTCCAGATTAATTTTCGTAATAATTGATAGTATTTTGAAAACTAATTTTTGGAATGCTTTTACTATGTTCCAAAAATTAGTTTATGAAACGCAATGACATTCCAAAAACTAATTTATGGAACACACTTTTATTTTAGTTTTTAATTTATTTTTCTTTCTGGAATTTAATTTCTAAAATGTTACTAATGCTTTCAAAAATTAAATTTTGAAAAGGGTTTCTCGTGCATTTGGTTTCGATCGTAGTCTTCATCATCTCCAAACGTAAAAACAAAGGCATTTGCAGCCATGGACATATTTTAACCTAATCACCAAATGAAATAGACAAAGAGGGGGAGTGGAAATGTTTGAGCAACTAAGGGAAACAAACCGGGAGATGAGAAGGAGAGAAGAGATCCCGAGGGGAGAAGTCAAGCGAGAGAGGGGAGAAACTTGAGATGGTAGGGACGCACAAGTAAGACAAAGCTGCTATTTAGATGACATCAAAGTGCATGAAATGTGCTCGAGGAAAGGCAAAGGGCCGCTGCGATTCACAGGGAGCAGTCGCTCAACAGCGGCTGCGAACAAGTGGGGCGTGCCTCATGGGAGAACACGAGGGAGAGGGGAAGGGGAAGGGAAGGGGAAGGGTAGTATGTTTCAGAACCAAGTTTCCCGAAAAGAGGTATTTGGGAAAACTAGAGATGTGGGGTGTGGGTAGCAATGTCCAAATAGGTTCTTTGCCCCATTGACACAGGACTACCAAGTCCAAGCTGATCCAACCGACAGAAGAGGATGGCCCTGGGCAAAAGTGAAATAAAAAAGGTCTATGATTTGCCAAGTACTAGAGACTTCATAGCACAAATACACTTGTTATATGATTTTCAAAAAATAATTATAGAACAAACCAAAGAAAGTTATTCAATAAATAAGCAACGGTTTTTTTTTTTTTGTGCATAACATCGTTCAAAAGAGAAAAAAAACGAAAATTTTCTTCCTTTTTTTATAACTCTTTCCCAAGTCCCTTTCTCTCCCTCAACTCTCCGCCATCTTTTTTCTCCCTTTTCTTTCTCAAAACTGTGTTATTAATCAGCTACCAACCAACGGTGGCATTTAAGGTGGTCAAATAGGAGTTCTTGTGCATGATGGTCAAATTGATAGGTGATTTGTGTTTGCCTGTTTTATGTGTTTCTTTGTTATTTACTCATTTTGCCCATAAATTTTAACAATACAATGACTGACCCCACCTAAATTTTAAACTCCCAAATTTGTTGACATTTGGATATGGGTGCCAGTGTGCTTATCCTTTTCCATTTTGTTGAACGATAAAACAAGCAACACTGGTACTGTATTGTTGGTACTGCACTGTTGTAAATCAACTCCCTACCAATGATAATTTAAAATCAGAATATTGACCTAGAAAAAGGTAAAAATTAAATCTGACTTATAATAATTATAATAATATTAACAAATAGAATAATGGGACTAACATAGTTATTTCAAAAAAAAAATATGTACTGTATTCTGTTTCAGTATACAATATATCTAAACTAAAATCTAAAAAATTAACACAAACAGAATTTATTATAGGATAACGGGATGAAAAAATTTATTAAAAAAATTTCATAGATCAAATGAAATCATTGGGCCGTCCAAAGTATGGGTTGCAGAATCATTTAAAAAAAAGGGACAAAAAGTGAAATATAATGTGTTGGAAGAAATCTAATCCGTTATCGTGGTAAAAATAAAGATGCTTTATAAGAGACACTTAAGATAATTCAAAAGGAAATTGAGATTAATATTTTGAAAATTGAAACATATGTTGGCATGTGGAAATTGAAACTTCCTTCAGAAATACAACATCAGGGTTCAAGTTTGTCCATGCCCCCATTTCCAACGGGGTCGGGTTTTGTCTCCCCATCCCCGCTCCGACGGGGTTGAGTTTCACCGCGGGCCCCCGACTTCGCACAAAATACATAGAAAAATTAAAAAATTATATTCATGATAATTAATAGAATAAAATCATAATTATTATACAATGATAAAATAAAATAAAAAACATCAAAATAAAATTTTCTATTGCAAAGAGATTAAATTAAAAATAAGCAAAATATATGAAATAAAATGAATGAGTATACATACATAAAATAAAATAAAAATTAACAATTATATTTAGCCCGACAGGTTCGGGTCCGGGGCAAGGCGGGTATCGACAATTTACATTTACCTATTTGTTTCTCAATATTTTATTCTCTCCCGCCCATTCGTAAACCATCGCCATTTTATTCCTTAACTTGAAGAAAGTGTGACGTATGTCCCGCGATTCTAAAGCAACTGTGAGAAACCAAACTTAGTGGAATCATCTGAATTTCGCTCTCTCTCATGTCGATTTACTAGCCTTTATTATTTATATTATAGAAATATGTAAAACTTTATTGAGTGTTAAATTTAATTTTGAAGTTACTGTCATGTAGTAATCAATAAGTTACGAAATTTTTATTTACTGAATTATGAAGATGTAATAGTCTAGAATTTTTGAATTTCATATATCACATGGTAAGCACATATTTCTATTTGTTGATTATATTATAATATTAAATTCTTTATTAACTAAAGTGATAAATTATAAAAATAATTTAAGAAAATTGTTCTTAAATACATAAATAATAAAATTAAAAATGAGTTAAACAAACTAAATTCAAGCTTTACTTCTTTTTTGTAACAAGTCAAACTCAAACTTTTAGTTAGACTCATTTGAATAAATGAACCAAGCTTGAACAACCCATTTATTTCACAAGTCAAACTCAAATTTCAGGTGCTTGCCTTGCCTCAACTCATTTATACCCCTAACAGATAATTATTTACCAGAGTTAACTTAGAATTTTAAATTATATGTGCAAGTTAGTTTTTTATTTTATTGTTAATTTTATTCAGAAAGATTATAAAGGCAACGTGAATTAGGGATTTCATATAAAAAAAAATTAACATTTAGTTTTATATTCATCATATACGAGTAAAAATTTTGAAAACAAACAATGTTCATACAAAAAAAAAAATCAAAATAACTATAAGTGAAAAACATAAACAATTAGCATTTGTAAGGATGATGTCCATGTGTCTCAACGACTGGGAACGCAAAGCATGAACATAAATGATGGCAACTTGTAAATACGTTGTCTAATATGCCATATCCGAAATTTTAGATATTCAGGAAAATGTAAATACCAAATGGTAGAGGCCTCAGTTCATAAATGGTTGTTCACCGAATAATGCAGTTACAAACAAGTAGTCAGTCAAAAATCCAGACCATTGAATTAAAAACTAATCAATGGATGGTGATTAGACAATTTGACCATCATGCACAAAAACTTCTATCCGACCATGTTAAACGCCACCATACGCATTTGACCACAAAAAAAAAAAAAAACATAAGCATAAAAAAAGTGCGCTGTAAACCAGCTATTCATACTTTGCTATTTTGATTATGCTAACATTAAATGCTCCCTAAATGTTTGTAGAGACTAGTTTGTGACTTTAGGAGAACAACAAGGAAAAGGAAGCCAAATCTATGGTACTCAACTATATATGCATGCTTTGATGCTTTGATTGCGAAATTTGATTCCCCTCATTCATTAATCTATTCTCATTTTTCACCATGAAACCACATGTTACTATTAAACTAACAAAACAAGTCTACTTCTCACCACCCCTCCATTCCAAACAGATTACACTTTTTCATTAATGCAACATTAACTCAGACAGAGTACTGTTTGGATGCCGGTCATTGAGAATCAGTAAACAAAAGTAAGCATCTTTAGAAAATGTATCACAAAAAACAGCAAAGAACAGGCAACAAACGGAAAACGAAATCTCAGCTATTTTATGCTGAAGTGCATATGCAACATGCCCTTAGACCCTATTCTTCATCACAAACCAAAAATAGCAGAATCTGCAGTAACTGATGTGCAGATATGGATGAAAGGAAAATTACAAGCTTAAGCATACAATTTTGATACAAGAGAAAGGTAACTTTAAAATAAGGCGACCGGAATCATATGGACAGTCCTATATTTAAATTTGCTATTCTACATGCCTCATGTTTCATCCATATGTTCTGTCCAAAATAGATGCAATACATTTTGAAAAGAAAACTAAAGCTAATCACAACAACTTATAAACTTTCACAAGATCAGATAAGAACCATAATCTGAAATGATCATTGTCTCAATGTCTAACTTTAAAATAAGGCGACCGGAATCATATGGACAGTCCTATATTTAAATTTGCTATTCTACATGCCTCATGTTTCATCCATATGTTCTGTCCAAAATAGATGCAATACATTTTGAAAAGAAAACTAAAGCTAATCACAACAACTTATAAACTTTCACAAGATCAGATAAGAACCATAATCTGAAATGATCATTGTCTCAATGTCTCTGAACATGAAAAAATTTATGTCCCTTAAATAACAAAGAAATAAATAAACACATATAAAGCACCTTTATTCATGATACAGAACATTGTCACCTAAACAAATTGCAGAGAAGTCTCACCCACCAGCAGACGAAGCAGCAGCAGCAGCGGCAGCAGCAGCAACACTAAGACACAGGCAGCCACTCCTATGAAGAAGGAGCAAGAACCAATCTATCTCTCTCTTTCTCCATTTAGAAAATGATATCCTCATCTCTGCCAGTTGTAGCAGACAACAAGTTTTGAGGCGTATCGAACGAAACCCCTTTTTGCAATGCTAACTGGTCAGCATGCTGTTGTTCCTTAGCAACCTTCATCTTGTTCTCAATTTCCCTCTTCTTAAAGCCCTGAATCTTCTTCAACCTAAAGAAATCCTCCCTCTCAAGCTCATCCAACTCACCCTTAATGTAAATAATGGTATTCTCCAATCGCGGCTTAACGACATTCTCTAGAGCATTAACCCTACGGTTGGTGGTCTTGATAGCCTCATCAAGGGTAAGGAAAGAGGTCTGAAGTGAGGCAAGCTCAACAAGAACCTCAATTGCCTTAATGTAAGCAACACGACACTGCTGCACCTGCTGACCACCCCGGGCCAATCCGGTGAGGTCATTCTTCGCGGCATCACCATCGGCAGTATAGTCGAATTTCGGAAGCTTCACTCCGGCAATGTTCTCCGTGCGAGAACGGACCCGGAGTGAAGCTTCTTTAACATTCTCAAGCACAACATGCTTGATGTTGTCACCAGCTACATACTTAGCCTCAGTTAAGGCAAATGAAGAGGTTTTCATTATGTCACCCATTGATTCCTTAGTGGAAACGATCTTCTTCAGGATCTGACGGAATTGCACCGTTAGGGCATCGCTCTTCTTCTTCAGAAGCGCGTGCCCTCTTGTAGCTCCTATCAGACGCGCTTTCATCGCTGCCAGCATCGTCACTGTGGGGACCACAGTCAAACGTTCTGATTGCCCCGACATCTTTGATTTTTCTTTCTCTTCTACTCAAACAAGACCTAAATCAAATAACCCCCAAATACACACACAGAAACAAAAACCAGAGATCAGTGAATAGGATTCAATTTTGAACTTGAAAACAAAAAACACGTTAACTTGTAAACCAATCTAATGAATCGAATTCGAATTTTTCCTCTTTTTTTTACATGTAACTGGACACACGGAAGAAACTGAAATTCAACATCGAAACCTTAGCTATTGGAAAGGGAAATGATGAATTGAAATTGGGGTTCCAGAGAGGAAGATGTAACACGGGGACTTACCTGTAGTTGTTGCTGATCGGAGATCGAGAACGGAGAATGATGATCAAGAGAGAGAGTGAATGGAGCTTGCTGGATCAGATGGTGGTTTTGTATTTCAGGTTGTGAATGGGCTTTCAATTATTGGCTTGTGGCGGTTACTACTTGCACCCCTGTTTTTACTAAACACTTCCCATGTCCCTTTTTCCCCCCCCCCACTAAAAAAGGTGTTAATAGTAACCTCCATGCTAATAGTAATCCCCCGCGATTTTACAAAAAATTGCGGGTGTATGTAGCATTGCCATGTAATAAATATTGGGCTGGGCTTTTTGTTGTGATTGAAACTCTTCAGTTGGGCTTGTTCATGCGTACCCAATGCCTAGGACCCAAGACAATATCCTATAGTTAACTCTTCGCTCGTATTTCCCCTCCCTCAAATTATGAATCTGTTTGACCAAAAAAAAAAAATTATGAATCTGACAAAAAATCATGTTGACAAAAAAAAAAACCTTATTCTCTTTATAAACCAATCTGATTAAACTTGACTCAATCATCCATTTCGTTGTGGTGTTAGGTTAAGTGAGCCACTACTGTACTGTACATATGAAAAATACAGAAATACTAAGTATAAAATAAAAATTTTAAAAATGATTTAAAAACTGCTATATGAATAATACTTATAGTATTTTGTTCTTTTACTAGTTATTATGAATAATGTCATTTAACTTATTTTAAAAATATTGAGTCAAAAAAAACTTATTTTAAAAATAATAGAGTTTTGTTTTCCATTAGCCTTGCTCGTAAATGTTTATTAAGGTCCAAAACTTTTTGCTGGGCTGAATGACACAATGTTGTCGGCCTAAGATATGTAAACCTTAGTATTCTCTTTAGGGGAGTGCTACCTACACGCCCAAAATTCCTATCTACACCCCTACACGTTATTTAATTTGTTGCCAAGTGACTCCAAACACAAGATGGGGATGAATTGTGTGTGAGTGGTGCTTTTTAAAATCTTTTGCAAATAAGGTGCTGGAATATAACTTGCAGAAATTTAACCGCGAGAAGATAAATGGCTTGAATTAAAAAATGCAGAATTTAAATAACAATGAAATAAATTGCGTAAAATAAATTGCTCAAATTAAATTGCTGAAACATAAATTGCTGAAAAGTAAAGGAGATAAAGAGCAAAGGAGAGCACACAACAATTTATACAGGTTCGGCCACCAAACACCCCTACGGCCTACGTCCTGTCCCCAAAGCAAAGCATTAATAGATTTCCACTAAAACATTAGCTTTTAAATCAGGTTCAGCTAGAAACCTTTACAACTCTAAACCAGAGCAACTAGTTCAAGAGATATCATCTCTCTATGAACCACTTGGGATTCCTACCTAAAAATAATTTTACAAATAAAAATTGTATGAAGGAGATACACTCAAAAGTGTAGATATAACAAATTGAAGCTCAGAAAAATACAATTAAAACTATGTAGTATAAAATGTTCTCAAAGAAAATATTGTGCTCAAATAAGTGTGAGTGATAAAAATATTTTGACAGAGTTTCAGCACAAAAAATAAGAGTATTGTCTAAAAGCACACGGTGTTGTTGCTTTTATAGGCAATGGAGGAGCGTGTATCATTAAAAAATTTGTCCGTTGCAGCATTGAATAAAAAACGACCCGTTGCATTCAATCCGGAAATTTAACTTTCATATAATCGTTTATGAGAAAGAGATAATCGTTTATTTATTAAAAAATTGAAACACGAATAAGCCATCAAATTAAAATAATCGATTATGATAAATGATATAATCGATTATGTGAAGTTTGAAACACACGGAGAGAAAAAAAACACATAAACGATTATGTGAATAATGCCATAAAGGTTTACACAAAAAGGCATAAAAGATTATCCTCAAAGTTTATAAACGATTATTGAAAAGCATACACACCATAATCCTTCATACTATTTCCATAAAACATTATGTAATGTTTGAAACACACAGAGAGGTGAAGTGAAGCCGTTAAAAGATTATAGTGAGTGCCATAAACGATTATGAGCATTCTGTTTGTCATTCAAAATAAGTACCAAAAATATTTCCAAGATAAATGATAGCTATTTTTGGACACTGATCAAAATATTTTTTGAAATATTTAGTGACTGAAATAATTTAGAAAAAATGTCATGGAGTTAATTTTAGATAAAACATTGTGAGTGTGTGATTTTATTTTCATTGAGAGCTTTTTACTACTACTTACAAATAGTCCTAAGAAAAAGTAAATACCCAAAACCCAAAGAGTTGAAGTCTTCCAATCCTTGGTATGTGTCTTGGTATACTTTTCCGCTTTTTGCAGTTTACTATTTGCATAACTCTCTTTTGTTAATCATCAAAACAATCCTGTCAAGGCATGCATTCACAGATTTCCCTTTTTTGATGATGACAAACATCTCAGGGAGGGAATTTAATAAAGTATAATAATGATATAGCAATGAGATATAAGCATGATTTTTCAATAAAAGATATCAGAGTTTAAGCTCGTATTTTAATAAAACTCCCCCTCACAATATGCATAATATAATTCACTCTCCCTGAATCATATAGCTCTCCCCCTTTTGGAAATATCACAAAGCAAGAAAGATAAATGGAAAGACATGTAAAGCATATGCATATAAGTGTAACTAGATGTGGCGAAAAATAACCAAAATAGAGTATCATGAGTTCAATGAAGCATCAGAAATATCAATGGTTAACAAAATATTCAGTAAAAGAGATAGCAAAATAAAGCACTAGGATGAGGGTTACTAGTCCTCATCTAACTCATTCTTATTGCCTCATCTTCACTGATATTGAACGCATAATCGTTTACAGTGAACGTGGTCTGCATAAACTTGTTAGCACCCTTTTAAAAAAAGTAACCACCCTTTTAGGAGACAATAAGGAGAACTTGCTTTTGTCTTCTATCATGTGCTTTGAACAACCATTATCAAGATACCACATGGTGCTCTTGGCTTTCAAGCACACCTGCAATACACAGTCAAGATTTAACTTTTGGTACCCAAACCATGTTGAGTCCAGATGAGTTAATCTTGGGCAACGTGCCCTTTGGAATCCATATCCTTTTGCAGTCACATTCTTGTTCTTTCTAATGTTGCCAATAGAGGCAGTGTGGCCTTTTCTACCATAATGAAAACACTTAATGAAAGGATTGCTTGAAGTGTTGTTGTGATTGACAAGTTTGAAAGATTTTTCATGCGTTTTTGGATCATAACCCAAACCGGCTTTTCCAAAAGTACCTTTTTGTTTTCCCAAAAGAATGTTTAAGTTATCCCTTCCCATGGTAAATTTGGTAAGGTGTTTTGCAAATCTTCAATCTTGTTTTTCAAAACATTGCATTCATCACACTTGAAAATTTTGTTCTTTTAGTTTTCGCAAAAAGTGCAAGTGAAAATTTCAGTCACAACTTGTTTTTCTTTAAGAACTTCCATCTCTTGGTTTAAAGTAAGGATTTTTGATTCAAGAGAAGAGATGGTTTTCTTAGAAGCAGAAACAATTTTTCGAAGTCTAATCGTTTCATTATTGAATTCTTCACAAGTAATGAGTAGCTCATCATAAGTTAAAGAAAATTCGTGTTCAAGAGCATTTACCTCATCTATCTCATGATTTGGCATGAGACATAAGTTGGCCTCCTCATTTTTTGATTCATCAGACGAGTTCATGTCATTGTCATCTTAGGCAATATAGGCTCTTCTTCCTTTTAATTCTTTTTGTGGCCTTTTATAGAACTTTTCATTTTTCTTCTGACCATGAGGGCAATCGGGTTTTATATGTCCTTTTTGACCATATTTGCAGCAAGTTGGATTGAAGGAAGTTCCTTCCTCATTTTTCTTTTGAGGATTTTGTAACTTGCTTGTTTTCCTTTTTTCCCTCATGAACCTTTTGAATCTTCGAACCATTGAGCTCATGTCTTCCTCATCCTTGTCAATACTATCATAGTCGTCAGAGTCTCCTTTTTCATTGACTCTTGCTTTGAGAGCAATTCCCTTCTTTTTCTTTTCACTTTCCTCACTCTCAATAAGTCGATTTAGTTCAAGTTCATGTTCCTGCAATTTACCAAACAAGGTTGCCAAAGACATAATAGATAAATCTCTAGATTCAGATATAGGGGTAACCTTGGGTTGCCAGTTTCTATTTAAACATCTAAGAACTTTATTAACTAAATCTTCATTGTTGAAGACCTTCCCAAGAGCTCTAAGATGGTTTATTATATGGATGAACCGTTTTTGCATATCTTGTATGTTTTCACCGGTTTCATCCTAAATAGCTCATATTCATGGGTTAATATGTTCATTCGAGCCCTTTTGACCTCGGTAGTACCTTCAGGGGTCAATTGAAGGGTGTCCCATATTTCTTTGGCAGTCTTGCAATTTGAGACCCTATAGAACTCATCGTAACTTAAAGCTGAAGTGATGATGTTCCTAGCTTTCAAATTGTGTTGGACCTTTCTCTTTTCATCTTCGGTCCAAAGAGATCTTGGTTTGCCCGCCACTTTATCATTAATTGAGTGAATGGGGACAAACGGGCCGTTTTCCACAGTGTCCACCACTTTATTATTAACTAAATCTTCATTGTTGAAGACCTTCCCAAGAGCTCTAAGATGGTTTATTATATGGATGAACCGTTTATGCATATCTTGTATGTTTTCACCCGGTTTCATCCTAAATAGCACATATTCATGGGTTAATATGTTCATTCGAGCCCTTTTGACCTCGGTAGTACCTTCATGGGTCAATTGAAGGGTGTCCCACATTTCTTTGGTGTTCTTGCAATTTTAGACCCTATAAAACTCGTCGTAGCTTAAAGCTGAAGTGATGATGTTCCTAGCTTTAAAATTGTGTTGGACCTTTCTCTTTTCATCTTCGGTCCAAAGAGATCTTAGTTTGTCCACCACATTATCATTAATTGAGTGAGTGGGGACAAACGAACCGTTTTCCATAGCATCCTAAATATCGAGGTCAACACCCTCAAGAAATATTTGCATTATATCCTTCCAATAACCATACTGCTCACCATTGAAAAATGGGGTCCTGTTCATGGAGTTTCCTTCGTTATCGTTTGAAGTCATTCTCTTGAGACGGTTAAGTCCTTTAAACAAGAGTCTAGCTCTGATACCACTTGTTGCCAAGTGACTCCAAACACAAGTTTGGGGGAAAGGTGTGAGGAAGGGAAGGTGTATTTATGGAAATAAATTCAATAAGGGGAGGGTGTGGGTAGGAATTAGGGAGTGTAGGTAGCATCTCCCTTCTCTTTAACTTGATAGTAGCATTAATTTTTTGGGCAAATTGCACTCACCTCCCCTGATGTCTACTTAAATACCATTCACACCCCCCTTTAGTTTTCCAAAAACACTCACCTCCCTTGATGTCTACTTAAGTAACATTCATATCCCCCTATTTCCTCACCATCCTCGATGACTTTTCTATAAGAGTGTGGATTTACATTTTGAAAGATAAAAGCAACATTTATCAAAATTTTAAAGAATCGCACACCAGAAAATCAGATTGGAACTAAACTTAAGGTGTTAAGGACTAACAATGGCCTGGAGTTTGTTTCAGAGCAATTTAATGAATTATTTAGAAAACAAAAGGAATTAAAAGACATAGGAGAATGGCAAGGACACCACAACAAAATGGCCTAGCTGAACGCATGAATAGAACCATTTTGGAGAGTTAGTTGTATGCTTTTGGGAGCTGGATTGCCTAAAAGTTTCTGGGTGAAGCTCTAGTACTACATGTATTTGAGTAATAGATGTCCATCTTCAGCGTTAAACTTCAAGACACCGATGAAAGTTTGGAGTGAGAAACTGATAGATTACTCTAATTTGAAGATATTCGGGGCTTTGGCTTTTGCTTTTGCGCACGTTAAATAGGATAAGCTTGAGGCTGTGAGGTGTGTCTTCATTGGTTTTCCAGAGAGTATGAAAGGTTACAAGCTGTGGAAGTTGGATCCTAGAAAGTCAAGGTGCTTCATAAGAAAGAATGTCACATTTGATGAGGCCCGTATGGGGATGATGCGCAAGGTCCTAGAGGAAACAACACAGAAACAGTTAATAAGAAATCTCAGTTTGAGGTGGAGTCTCCTTCGTGTGCTACTAGAGATGAGACTCTTCCATCAGAAAATGATACAGTTCAACAATCACCGGTGGCATCAGACTATCAGTTAGCCAGGGATAGGGATCGGAGGGTCATTATACCTCCTAAAATCTTTGGCTATGCAAATCTTATATGTTACACTCTTAATGCGGCTGAAGATTCAAGACACAAAACCGAAGAACCTCAGGGAGGCTATGGAGAGCAAAGAAAGCAAGATGTGGTTACAAGTAGTAAATGAAGAAATGGTTTCTTTGACTAAAAATTAGACTTGGGAACTTGCGGATCTACCTAAAAATCGGAGAGTGGTTGGATGCACGTGGATCTTCAAGAAGAAGGATTACTACAATGAGATCTTCTCACCAGTGGTGAAGCATTATTCAATAAGGATTCTAATGGCTATAGTGAATCAGTTTGATCTTGAGTTGGAATAAATGGATGTCAATACTGCTTTTCTACACGGGGACCTAGAGGAGACTATCTACATGCAACAACCGAAAGGGTTTGCGGAGGACAAGTCTAAGGTGTATCTCTTGAAAAAATTACTTTACGACCTTTAAGGTGTGTATATCCTGAGAAGAGAGGAGAAATGCGTGGCTGCTTACCTCTCTATGTAGACGATATCCTTATGGCAAGTTCTAGCAAGGAAGAGATTGATAAGCTCAAAGAGGTTCTAAACTCGAAGCTTGAAATGAAAGATCTTGGCGTTATGAAGAGCATACTTGGGATGGGTATTGTGAGAGATCTGAAGAAAGAGGAATTGTTCATATCTCAACATGGTTATTTGAAGAAGGTTGTGGAACGGTTTATGATGCACCAAGCTAAACTGGTTAGCACACCCTTGGGTCATCACATTAAGCTCCTGGTTGCACAAGCTCCTACCGCCGAAGAGGAAAAGAGCAAGATGGATTTTACTCCCTATGCTAGTGGGATAGGAAGCATTATGTACGATATGGTTTGTAGTAGGCCAGACTTGGCTCATGTAACACCCACTTCCCGATCGTATGAAAAATGCATACAAAGAGCATGCGAGAAGTAATAAAATACTGAATTATAAAAGCTTTTGACGAAATAGTGGTTCACATGAAACACACTCAACCAAGTTGCAGAATAATAAAAACATAAAATGTTTGCAGAAATATAAATCCAATAACCAGATGTCACATGTCTCAGAGCTTAACCCTTAATTTTTACATCGGAATAATAGCATCATAAAACATAAGTAAATCCTAAGCTAAGCAGCATCGCATAGATTACTCCTCAACGTCCACGTCCATGTCATCGCCTGCAGTCTCATCATCTAACCGTACACAGGGTGTACAAGTAGCCATAAACATATAAGGGTAAGAAATCATACTCGTTATGAAAAGAAAACATGGCATAGGCACAAAATAACATGCTGCATAAACAATCAATCATGCAACCTATAAACAAACAACGTCTCATCGGTCAGCGTTAATCGGTCAACAGTCCTACGTCGGCAACCAATTAACGCGAACCTATCAATTACTCCATCAAATTCTCCAGGATTTTTTTCCTCTTTGAGTGAGTGGATGCGAGTGCCCTCAGTATCCAGAGATACAGACTGAGTCTAGTCAGGGTGTTCTTGTGTATGAATGGGATTTTCCAATAGTGCCTCGCCTTTACGTAAGATCCCTACTGGAAACTACTCGTAAGGCCGTGTAGAGCTCCCTGTGGCCGTCTCCGAACTGTTCCCCAGGAAATCATTTGCTAACCACCCTAGCGACACCACATCCTTGATGCGCGGCAACCGGCCTAAGTATCTAACACTCGTGTGTAACCCAAACCTTGGTGTTACTATCATATCAGATGTGCGTAACTCAAACCTTAGAGTCTCTATCATATCTGTTGTGCATAACTCAAACCATAGATTTTTTATCTAGAACAGATGTAACATCTCGTTTTTCAAATAATATTTTAAAGTGTAAATAGATTGATAAATGGGTATTAAAAACCTTAATTAGGGATAAAATGAGCTTAAGTGGGACCCATAAATCTTAGAAAAGTCCTAAAAACACTTAATAGGACGAAAATACCCCTAGGAAAGCTGCGGATCACACCAGAAGATTCTAGAAGAAGAGAAAACAGATCATCCTCCTAAGGCACCATTGCGTCGCGACAGGATTTGTATAGGGACCATCACGACGCGACCAAACTCTAAATCCAACCATTTGATTTGCGCCACGTGTGCATCTGTAAGGGTCCAGAAGGTTCCATCGCGATTTGATGGAGGGCGAGGCTCGCCCATAAATACCCCCTCACCCCTTCGTTTTCATTCGCGCCAAAACCTCTTCTCTCTCTAGCTTTCTCTCTCTAGTATCTTCTAAGGAGTAAGTATGCTCTGCACTTGCCTCTAATGAGGATTTGGTGCATCAGAAAACCCTTAGTAGGCAATCCTTGAGATTGAGAAGGGAGTGAGACTTAGAGGGCCACTAAGGAGCAAGTATGCTCTGCACTTGCCTCAAGTGAGGATCTTGTGCATCAGAAAGCTCTTAGTAGGTAATCTTCAGAGAGGAGAGAAAAAGAGCCAAGAGCAGCCTAGCAGGCAAGGTAGGAGTATCCAGAGGTAGGAGTACGAGTAGCGGGTGCGACGAGGGTGCAGAGAGTGACAGTAGCTGCAGCGTTCTTCTAGCCAAGTGGGAGATATGAACCCTTTCCACTAGGGATTGTAGGATTAGAATAAGTGTATAACTAGGCATAGGGTGACCTAAGCCCTACTAGCGGTTGATAACAGCAGCACCTCAGGAGAGGGGTTATGACCTCTGATAGCTGAAGACAGCTGTCAGAGGTCTGTCAATCGTAGGAATGATCTATTGATATCTCTGGATGGATGCTGATTGATGTGGTGCTAATTTCATATGATTGCTTTATGATTATGTATGTGATTGTTGTGTGCTGATTGATAACATGTCAGTAGTAGGTCGCCTGAGCGACACTAGGGTTGATCCATATGTTGATCGAGGATGGTTGATAATTGATGTGATATCCCTATGTTTATCAAGGATGGCTGATGATTGACGTTGTGTTGTGTATATGATGATGATGTTAGCCTCATGCTGATTAATGTGTTAGGTGATTGTTCTAAGATTGGCTGAGTTGTTATTTAAAACTTATAAAGAGCTGATAAGTGCTGAAATAAGATGCTAATGTTGGCTGAGCTGATAAGCTGAGAAGTGCTGAATAAGATGTTAGATAATGAAACATCACGTTGGGAGTTTTCATATGCATTGATGTAATCCACCGATGTGCACATAGGCTGTGTACGAGGTCATGTACTAGAGTGTGGGTATGATAAAGTCAATATAGGACATGCTGATCCTTAAGGATAGTCTGGGTCCGACAAGTCCACAGGTGATGGATGACTCACAACCATTTTATCGGGACGTCGGGTATCCTGATCATCCTGACGGGGTACCATTGCATCACTGTCTATAATGCCGATCCCGAGTTTCGTCTCGATACCTGTTCCTACCAGCTGTAATTGGGGAACAGGGATGCACTCTTAGGGGTACGATGAACAGGATATGGGGATGGACAACTGACTTGGCGGGAACTCGCTGTGCTGTTATCTATAAAGGCAAGGTGACTAAGGTGGGGCCGTTTCTGCCGTATTAAGCTATGTGGCAACGTAGGCATATAGAACCCTAGGTGCATGAGTGCGAGAGCGGTTGATCTGTTTGTGTATGCTTGCCTTTTTATACATGAATTATAATCTTGCTTTCCTATTTAATGGTGCGTATAGTGTGTTCTTATTTCCCGTTTATTTCTTTGTTTTGCATATACCTGTCTATGGGTTTTAGCAGGTATCAGACGATTTCCAAAAGTGAGGTAGTTTGAGTTGATCTACAGCCAATAAGTCAGAGTCAGTAGATGGAAAGTCCAAGTTACTATTTACTTGGTAATTATATTAATGTTATTAAACCCACTGGGGCCCTACGGATGGATACCTTTAGGTATATTTGAACACTTCTGCATGCGACAATATATTATTATCATTTAAATACGTCTAAGACTGATATACTTAGGAATTCGGGAAAATGGGACGAGGGTCGTCTCAACAGACAAATAGGATAATAAGCAGTTATCCTCGTAAAATAAGCTAAACAACAAGTACATATCAATTCTAGGGATTACTACCCCTACCCAACCCTTATAAGTCTTATAAACTAATTACTAACCAAGCATCAGGGGTATGAATTGATTCATAGCCCCTGTGAATCGATTCAAGATCAAAAACCATTATGTAAATCTAAGTGTGCAGTCATGAATCGATTCATGACTTCAATTCATCAGTTCTGTAAACAACATGTGTGAATTGATTAAAGCAGATGTGAATCGATTCACTAGACCTATAGAAGTACAGTAAAGCTGTTTGATGCACTTTCACGAGTTGGGGACCTCTCCTAAGTGGTCCCACGTCCAATCCAGCACTTGGGGCATTTACTAATTTGTCCATAAGGTTTCTAGTCACTAGTTTCACATCCAATTCTTAATTAAATCACTATTCTTTAATTCTTACTATAAACTCCACGATCATACCTCTTTCTTTTCCTTTAATTTCATTAATCCATAACTCATTCATTTAAACCAAGTTTAATACCATGCATCTCGTTATAGTACCTACTAGCCTCTATCAATCTTTATTTTATTAAGGGTTCCTCATCCAATCCATTAATTTTAATTAACCTATTTATCAAGATTTCCCCACATATTCACTTCTTTAATTAATTCTAATTCAAACAACACATACTAAGCACATCCCAATTTAATACTAACATCTCCATACTAAATCTAAACATGAAATCAGATAATCATACTCAAAACAGTGACTACAACTTATGAATCATGCCAACATATAACTCAAATAGTATCAACAAATCATAGATCATGCTTCAAACTAACAATTCATGTTAAATACCATTAAAGCATCACTAATCATGCATCAAGTTATCCAATTATATTAAATAACAATACTTAGGGCTCCCTGCTCCTACAAGGGCCTTAAAATTAATCAAAACAGAAACTAAATCAACCAAAATCATTGCTCTTGCAATAATTAACAACAAATTACTTGCCCCGCAAGGCATAGGGGTCATGGGACACCCCTAGCATATAAATTGAAGCCCAAGACATCTTTTCATAGGATCATCCACCCCCATACCTTAATGAAATCTCAGCCACCAATGGGGATCCTAGAGAGCTCCAAATTCAATTCCCTTCCTGGTTCCTATTATAACAAAGATCAAGGAGTTCAAATCTAAAGTTAGAATTTGAATCTCAACAGAATTCAAAAAAGATAATTGAAAGGGTCAGAGATACCAAGGAATTTCTTTCTTAGAATTAGAAAGAATGAAAAGGAGAAGAAGAAGAAGTTTCTCAAGTTGTATCCTTGAAGACAACGTCCAATTCGGTAGAGAAATGAGAAAGAAGGTCTTGAAACAGCGAAAACAGCAACGAGAGAGCTCTAATAGTTATATGGTTTATTAGAGCTCTTAAGGAATGTTTAAAAATTAGGCTTAGAGTCCTTTTAGGTTTAGAATTAGGTCTAGGTCGTGATCAACGAATCTCATCATGTTTAGAAGCGAAACGGGGCAACCCGCTAATTAAAAAACGATGTCAGCTATTGTGAATTGATTCATCCATGGGTGTGGATCGATTCACAGACTCAGAATTGCCTAAAAAGTGATTTTTTTTCCCATTCTGTAACACCCGTACTTTTACGATACGTTATTTAGCGTTATTGTAGTGTAATTTTTGTAGTAATTATGCTATAATAAGCAATTTCTTGTTCTCTAAATAAGTGATTTAAATAAATCAAAATCAAATTGAATTTGAGAATTAATATTTTATATTAATTCATGGTTCGAATATCGCCGAAAAATTCTAACGAAGTTTCATCGCGTTTCGAATCGCCGGGCAGTTTTGCCGCAGATAAAATTTTAAATGAATCCCGATTTCGATGAAAATCGAATCGTGACTTGTTGTGATTATTTGTGAGTGTTTTAGATTGTTTTTATTATTTATGATAATTTATTTTCACGCGGTGAATTAATTTCTCGTCATATTAATTTTCGCGAATTTATCGGCGGAAGATTTACCAGTAACGCGATTACTCTACGCCATGTTTTAGCAACCCTTAGACTCTAGAATTATAGGGTAATCATGAGAGATGTGAGATTAGATGAGATAGATTAGTTGATGTGTTTAACATCTTTGCTTTATGGTTAGGTGTCACTTAGTGTGTGACTAGTTTTTTTAACACTTTATTAGATTCATTTCCAACCAAGCATTTTTTTTAAGTGAAAAAAAATAATCCTCCCCTCCCTCTAATCAGCCCAAACCGCGCCCCCCACCCTCTCTCTACCCTCATTTGTTCATCATCTTCATCCTTTAGAGAGAGAAGCTCCAAAACCTCCATGGAAGCTACCTTCATCAAGTCTTGAGTTACTTCATCTCTTGCTTCATTTTCTTGCTAGTTCCTTCTTCTACCTTCCATCATTACCTAGCTCATCACCAAGCAAGTGGAGAGCACCATTTTCTCCCCCACAAACAGCCCCTAGGCCGCAACCACATAGGAGGAGAAGGTGGTGGTTCTTTTCTCATTTCTTTCTTGTTTTCATGCTTTGTGTTGTGTTGATTTTTGCTTGATTGTGGCCATAAGAGGAGATGAACACTTCAACCTCTATTCCTTGGAACCCTAGGCGTGACCTAAGGGAGAAGAAGAGGGCTTTGTGTGATCCTTGGTGAATCAAGTGATTAATGGGTTAAATAAGCTTCTTTGATGTTGTTGTTGTTGTATCTGTTCATAGTTTAGGATTAGCTTGTTGATTAAGTTATTTTTATGGCTTGAACCTATTCTTGAAAAGAGGGAAATGGTAGAAATTGATTGATGAAGCATGAAATTGGTTAATGAATAACATGTTTTGGTTGATAAGATTGTTATTGGATATGTTGGATATGTTTAAGTGGAAGAGTTAGTAAGCTAATTGTGAAAATTTGTTCTTGAGGACTTAAAAAGCATGTTGGAACTTGATTGAGTTTGTTCTCTAGTTAATAACTTTGTGATTGCCATTGTTAAAATGTTTTGGGATCAAAAGAATTAGAAGGATGATTTGAAACTCTTACTCTTGAAATGTTTTGAAAATAGTTTTGGCACTTAGTTGAATATTGGTCTTGAATTGTGACTTGTTGTCTTGAAAAGGAAATGCTAAGTGAAATGGTACTAATTTATGGTTGGAAAATTTGCAAATTGGTCACTCATTTTAGGCCCTTAGCTGTGAGCCCTATAGGCATAGGAAAAAGGGAAATTTCTTGCAAAGACTTGTATTAATATATGCATGCTTAATTGAAGCCTTGAATAAGATAGATTTTGTGAAAAACACACACTTGAAAGCATGATTTTTGAAAGTGGTATATGACTTGCAATATGTTTTGAAATTTTTTTCCTATTTCCTTGGTGTTGGCCGCGAGTTCCTTAGGAGTTTTGGGAGAGAAATTGTTTTGCATTCTAGTGTATAATTGTTGTGTTGATGTATGATTAAGTTCTATGTGATGGTGTTTGGCTAGGAAAAGGTTTAGGTGTTGAGAGCCTAAGGTTTTTAAGTTGAGTCTTAGAATTGTGCTAAGCTTACCTTGTGATGATAGGACTTGTAGATTCCGAATTCGTGCGATGCGGGATCGAGGCGAGCGGTACCACGCTAGCGGACGACTTTGGTAAGGGCAACTTGTAGATATGGATAGATTTTAAATTTCTGTTATAAAGCAAAGAAGTCTGAGAACCTCAGGGTTCGAAGTGAGGGTCTCGTACCCCTTCGATTTTTAGTTCTTAAAACTTTCATTATGATTATTTAGTGGGCTTGTCTGCAAGTGGTTGGCAGCTATCCCCAACCCCCCACACTTGTTTGATTTCCTCTCTGTCAACTCCATTAAGCTGCAGAGGGATGAATTGTATCCCGACTGTGGTGATATGACTTGATTGCTTGATACTGTTGAATTGGGTTGTCTTGTATTGAGCTTTGTGTGAATATTTATTTAATATGCGAATGAATAATTATTCGAGTTGCTTTCTAGAATTATCATATGAGTTGATTTATTCATCATGCTTCCTTGAATCATCGTATGCGTTGATTTATTCATTGGGGTGGAGAAAGTGTTGTCGTGGCATTTTTGAACTATATCCCAAATAAACTTAGGGTGCTAGGACCCCCTTGTTTTTTGGTAGCTTAGTTAGACGTCTTAACGTCAAGGAACTCGTCCTGAATATCCTAGGGTGGTCGTGGAGCCCAAAGCCTATGACTGGATTTCAGCAGCTTGTTCGGCGTTACTTCCGAAAATTTTTCGAAAGTGTCTTGAGAGAGTGTATCGAGAGTTGCATTATGGGCATTTGTGCATCTTATTGTCTCTTGCTTTATGTTTGTTGTTTCAATGTTTATTCGAGAAGTTGAACCTTTTCCGTGGTTCCTTCAACCCATGATGGTAACCCAGGCGATGACGAAGACCCTGGTGATACAGGCGATGACGACATCGCTGGAGATCATGTTTGATTTTCTAGATATCGAGATGCCCGCGGAGATGGAGTTCGACCCCATCTCCCGCGTGTTGTATATACAGGGGACGTTGTACAGACTTTTCAAGTTGATGGACTAGTACTGAGACATGAGACATCTAGGCGTACAGTTAGTTTTCCGATCAAGACCATGTAGGTGGTGGATGCTTGGCGCAACATTCATAGAGAGCAGGCGATGCTAGTATCATCTTCTTCGCCGGAGGGATCTTTGGAGATTCCAAGGCGTATTACTACTCGTTATGCACCTCTGCCTAGGGGAGCGAGATTTCAGATGACCGCTCGAAAGAGCGTGATCAGGCGTGGGACTGCTGGAGCTTCTACATCTTGAGCGGCAGCTACCCTGAGTTCTTTAGCAGAGCCTAAGCCTGAGACAGGGCCGGCTTCCCCCATGATTATCAAGACACCTACTCCACGGGGACATCTTTCACCGGTATGTCGAGAGTACGGTAAGGCAGGATGTAGCGGCGCAGAATTCATTGAGGAGGTGCTGGTAGAGGAGGACGTGTCAGAGGGTATACCTACTACGGTTCCTTTCATAGACTTGACTGGAGAGGATGCGATAGACCCGATGGAGGATGATGACGAGGAGGATCCGTCTGAGGATTCAGATAGCTATCTGTAGTTGCTGTGATTGTCTGACTGCTTGTTTTGTATTTTGGATGACTGTAGTATTTCGTTTATAGTGTACAGTTTGTTTTGGTGACCAGTCGGGCTTGGTGGATGTCTTTTGTGTACTGTAGGGAAGACTGGTGGCATACTTTTGGAGCAGCCCCCTGCGTGGGTGTCTCCAGGAGTACCCCCAGGGTATGATTGTTCTCACGAGGGTCTTCATACCATAGGTGTATTCTCTTGTACATGTTTATGCACTTTCTATTTAGTACGTACTGCCTATAGCTACTTGCTTATATATATGTATGTTTTTCCAGAGCAGGCGTCTTGTGTCTTAGATTGCACCATGTTTCTAAAAGCTTTGACAACTCTGTATATGCTTGCGAATGTAATTGTTTAAAAAAAAATAGACCGCATTTTCCAAAGGACACAAGAGTACTATTTTAAAAAGTGCCTCGCATACAGGGTTGGTTTTAGTTGTAGTAGCGATCCGAAAACGGGTCGTTACACATTCTAAGGCTATGTAGTCCCTCCTAAGGTTCTCATTTCTTAACTAAACCCTCAAACACTTATTAAAACACAAAATTAACACATAATAACCCTATAATCTCTAATACTTAAAGATCATAGAAATTCGGGGTGTTACAATTCCACCCCCTTCTAAAAATTTCGTCCTTAGTATTTCTACTGACATGTGGTAAATTGTTGTGGATATAACTCCTTCATCTTGCTTTCCAGCTCCCACGTAGCACTTTCTTTTGTCGCTCCGCTCCAGATGACTTTCGCTAGTGGAATGTCCTTTCACCTTTTGGTCCTCCATGCGCTTTGGCAGTGCCTCAAAGGTTAGGTTGTCCTTTAACTGTACCGTATCAGGCTCTATCACACGAGCAGGGTCATGAATGTACTTCCGAAGTTGGGATACATGGAATACATTATGAAGGTTTTCCGAAAATGGGGGCAACACAACCTGGTAAGCCACTTCATCTATCCTCTTTAAAATCTGATAAGGACTAATGAATCTAGACATCAGCTTCTTAGCCTTCATCACTCTGCCAACTCCTTTAGTAGGTGTGACACCTAAGAATACATAGTCTCTTTCCTCGAACACTAGGTCCTTCGTCCTCTTATTCTGCCTCCTCTGTGCTACCTTCATCTTTTCCTGAATTAACTTCACCTTCTTAATAGTCTCTTGTACCAATTCCGCTCCAAGAATGCAATTCTCCCCAGTCTCGTACCAACATAGCGGGGTTCTATACCTTCTCCAATAAAGAGCTTCATACGGAGTCATCCCAATGCTAGAGTGAAAACTATTGTGGTACGTGAACTCTATAAGGGACAAAAACTTTTGCCAACTACCAGTATTCTCCATAACACAAGCTCACAATAAGTCCTCCAATGAGTGGATTGTCCTCGCTATCTGCCCATCCGTCTGTGGATGATAGGCTGAACTCATTCTGAGTTTGATACCCAATGCGTCATGCAAGCTTCCCCAAAATCCCGAAGCAAATCTAGGATCTCGGTCCGACATTATACTGCAGGGGGTAGTATAACAACCTCCTTGATATACAATCTAGTCAGCTTCTCCAATGAATACTCCGTGTTTATTGCAATGAAATGAGCCGCTTTTGTTAGCCGATCTACGATTCCCAGATGGCGTCATAACATGACGGGTTTCTCCGAAGTCCTGAGACGAAATCCATAGAAATATTGTCCAATTTCCAATCCGAAAATGGCAATGGCTGCAACTTTCCTGACGGCTTTTGATGTTCTATCTTAGACTTCTGAAAGTCAAGCATGCGTACATAAATTCTGTTATCTCCTTTTTCATTCCTAGCCACTAAAAACATTTTCTTTAGGTCCTGATACATCTTAGTAGCTCCAGGATGAATACTCAAGTTGCTCCTGTGATCTTCCTCAAGTATCATCTTCCTGAGTTCAGGTACTTTAGGCAGGCACACGCGATCCTTAAACATCAGGATTCCATTCGCGCCTTCTACAAAACCAATATATTTACCTTGTGCAAGCAACTCCCTCTGATCCTTCAGATGTTGGTCCTCCCTCTGACCTTCTCGGATCTGCTCCATCAAGTTACTAGTGATCGTCAACATACCCAGTTTCACGCTGGTCGGAGTCTCCGCACAGACTAAGCTCATATCCTAGAATTCCTCCAGTAGTTGCATCTGTTTAACCATCATAACAAAGCAATGCAAAGCCTTCCTACCCAGCGCATCTGCTACCACGTTAGCTTTCCCGGGGTGATAACTCAGCTCGAAATCATAGTCCTTCAGAAACTTCATCCATCTTCGTTGCCTCATTTTCAACTCCTTATGGTTTAATAGGTACTTCAAGCTCTTATGGTCACTGAAGACTTCAAACCTTGCTCCATACAAGTAGTGTCTCCAGATCTTCAATGTAAAGACCACTGCTCCTAGTTCCAAATCATGGGTTGGGTAATTTTGCTCATGTACCTTAAGTTGTCACGACGCATAAGCAACTACCTTACCATGTTGCATCAACGCTCCCCCTAGTCCTTGCTTTGAAGCGTCACAATACACCATGTAGGGTTCAGTTAGATCTGGTAGGACTAACACCAGTGCGGTCATCAACCTCTCCTTTAGCTTCTGAAAGCTCCCTTCGCACTTGGAGTCCCATAAGAAAACCTGGCCTTTCTTAGTGAGTCGGGTCATTGGAAATGTAACCTCCTGTAGTAACCTATCAATTCCAATAAGCTCTTAATCTCGGTCACCGTCTTGGGTGCTTCCCATCTTTGTACAACTTCAACCTTTGAAGGGTCAACAGCTATACCCCCTTTGGAAATTACATGACTATGGAAAGAATTTACACTTCGATAGCTTCGCATACAACTGCTTCTCTTTCAATACCATCACGACCCTAAGGTAGTGTTTGGTTTGAGGGGAATGGAGAGGAGGGGAAGGGAGGGGAGGGGTTATTTTAAACTTTTTATGTTTGGTTCAATTTTTAGGAGGGAAGGGGATGGGAGTGGAGGGGAGCAAAATCCCTTCTAACTCAATTTTTGCTCCCCTCCAATGTTGGGGTTTTCTGGAGGGGAGGGGGGCTTAATTAATTTAAAATAAAATGACTTAAATAACCTTATATAAAATTTAATATAAATGACTATAAGGATATATAAGTAAATTAGTTTCTCCCATCCATTAAAATCTCTCCCCACCCCTTCTGAACTAAACAAGCAAAGTCTTTTCTCCCCTCACTTCCCATCCTCTGAACCAAACACAATATCAAATTAAATTTCTATCCTCCCATTCTCTTCCCTCCCCTCCCCTCCATTAAAATCCCTCCCCTCCCCTCGTTTGAACCAAACAGACCCTAAGATGCTCCTTATGCTCCTCGTGGGACTTTGAATATATCCAGATATCATCGATGAAGACGAATACAAACTTGTCCAGATAGGGACAAAAGATTGTGTTTATATTGTCCATGAACACTGCTGGTGCATTAGTTATGCCGAATGGCATAACCATGTACTCGTAATGACTGTAACACGTCCTAAAAGCTGTCTTTGGAATATCCTCTGCCTTCGCACGAATCTGATGATAGCCCAACCTCAGATCGATCTTGGAAAAGATAAAAGCTCCGATCAATTGATCCATAAAGTTGTCTATCCTTGGAAGCGAATATTAGTTCTTGATGGTAAAGTTGTTGAGTTGACAAAAATCCATGCACAACCTCATAGAGCCATTAATCTTCTTCTTGACGAGTAATATCAGCGCTCCCCAAGGCAATAAACTAGGTCGAATGAATTGGTTTTATAGCATATCCTCTAATTGCATCTTCAATTCCGAGAGTTCCAAAGGCGACATCCGGTAGGGTGCCATAGATATAGGTCCTGCTCCAGGGACGAGGTCAATGGAGAATTCGACCTCTATTTCCGATGGTAAGCTATCAACATCATGGAACACTTCTGGGAACTCACTTACTATAGGCACATCCTTCACTTCCGGCTCCTTCTCCAATACCACCGAGAATAGCATCATAAAGACTTGCGCTCCTTCCTTCAGTGCTAATTCCACTCGCTTAGCGGTTATGATAAGAGAGTCTATAGGTTTGACCGTTTCGAAGATGGTGGTCTTGTCGAAACAGTTCAGAAGAACATGATTCGTGATCAACCAATCCATGCCGAGAATGATGTCGATTTCTTAGAGATGTAGAAAAACTAAATCAACTAAAAGCTCTGGTCTTCAATAACGATGGTGCATCCTTTGCATACTAAAATAGTGATCACAGGCATATTGGTAAGAATGGCCACAGTCAACTTAGACAATAAACGGGATACATGCAAATTCAACTTTTCCACACAGTCATAGGAAATAAACGAGTGCGTCACACAAAAATCATAGAGTACTATCAAAGGAACTCCCTAAATAAGACATGTACCTTGGATAAGGTGTTCAGATTCTGATGCAACTGTCCCAGTAAGAGCAAAAATTCTGCCAGTAGTTTTCAGATGGTTAGCTTGAGACTGCTTTGGCTTACTGCCACTGGTCGACTCTGGTTTGGCTCCCTCAAAGTCGCGGTTGATATCAGGATGTCCACACTTGAAGTAGATGATGTCGGTCTCCTTGCATTCATGGCTATAGTGTCCTTTGCCGCACTTACCACACCTCACAACATTAGGTGCATAAGAATTTCCTCCGGCAGGCCTACTTGTAGTGTAGTTAGTCTTCTTGGCCCCGGTGTTCTTGAATTCCTTGCTATTTGGTGCCAATGGCTGCTTTCCTTTACCTTGTGGCACGATCTTCCTGTTGTTCTTAAATGAAGCCACCCTCTCATTATAAGCATCTTCATAGTTCCTGCTCTTGTGAACCAGGGTACCAAAATCACGAGGATCCATGGTAGAAATGCCATGCTTCATCTCTAGGCATAGACCACTACGAAACTTAACACATTTGGAGCAATCATCAACGCGTTATATTATTCGTTTCCCGTTATACCAATTTTGGGCCTTAGACTCCATTGCTTTAGGCCCAATAATTTTATTCGTTTTTATATCAACTATGTACGGATTATATTATTTATTTAAAAATAAATAATTGGTTTTTAATGGTAGAGTTCAATTTAAGATCTTATATATAATATTCTTACACTTATCGGCTCTTAGTCACCTTGAACACAGAGTTAGTCAGATTATCAACTGCTGTTTTAAAAATCTATTTTTGTTGAAAAACAAAATAGTAACTATTCACTATTTATTTTAACTAGTGTGTTTGACTCGTGCGATGCACAAGTTATACATTGCGGTATGAATGACATTTATAGATTATTATTTTTTTGAAATCTTCAATAAACTAGATTTATATTCTAAAAAAAAGTAGGTATTATTCTATCATTCTATGAAGAGTGATCAAATTACACCGGTGTAATACTTGGCTAATGTTACACTCTTCAATAACATCCTATCGGATAAATATTTTTCAAAATCAACCGTTGAATTGAAAGTTGCTATCATATAGATCATATTTATAAATTTTTACATAAATCTATAATTATTTGCTATGTCATCATGATTAATCAAGATTAACGTCAATAGTGTAATTGCATATAACATTAATCTTGACGCATCTTGATGACATGACAAACGATTGTATATTTTTATAACAATTTATAAATATGATCTATATAATAGTAGTTTTCAATTCAACGGTTGATTTTGAAAAATATTTATTCAGTAGTTGGCCAAGTATTACACTGGTGTAATTTGATCCTCTCTCTCTCTATATATATATATATATATATATATATATATCAAAGAAGGTTGTCTAGGGGTTTATTGGTAATTTCAGGCATTCAATTTAGGGATATATTGGTTACTTTATAAATTGGTGATAAATTTCTACCATTTATGTCATTTAATTTGTAAACCACTAATGCATTTAATTAAGAAATTATTATTTTAAGGGGTATTTATTTTGAATACACAAAGACCCTTTAAAGCCTATCAATTTTTACTATATAAATAAATAAATAATCCACAGTGTTATGTTTTGATATTTTTAAAAGTGTAAGAATTAAGGTTCTAAAATCCGTTTCTGTTCTAGCAAAAAAAAATTTGGTTTCTATTTTGAATTTGAAAAATATTTTACATTTCTTTTTTTACCCTTCCTTCATGTGTTTATTGATGAGGTCTTTGTTCCTTTAACTACTCCACCTTCAGATTGATCATTAAAATTGCTTAATGGTAATGTTAAATGAAAAAAAAATACAATTAAGTTACAATACAAATTATTAAATATAATTATCAAATATAAAATGTAGTGTTATTTATTAAAATTAGTTAATGGAAATACTAAGTGCTATTTTCTATTTAAAAATGTATCACATATTAAAATCACTCAACATGAATTTTAAAGAGATAAGTAAAATGTTTTCAATTTAAATTATTAATGTGATTAGTATATTCGAAAAACTCTTTATTGTCACCGAAAGTTATATCAATTAAAGATCAATTATAATAATATATTGTCTATAAATATAGAACATATTAATATTGCATTAGAAATACCAATTATGCTATAAAAATTAAATTTTACTTACAATAAAAATACCAATTATACTACATAGAAACATTAATATTACATTAAGATTGTGTAATGGAATAACTAATTCAAATAAAGATTATTACAAAAGGTGACGCTGATGCAAAAATACTTATTTTATAAATAATTTCAACGATAAATGATTCCAAATGACATTTTATTTGTATAATAAAATAACATCCAATAATTAGCTTCTATGTAGCGATGATAACCGAAAGCTAATAATAATTGTTAAATTATGTAAGATTACAGTTGATAAAATCTATATATAAAAATTATATTTTATAATGGACAAATACATATCTCATTGTCAACAATAATATAACCATAAAAATTGAAATTATTTGTTGATAACCAAGATAAAAAAAATGCATATGAAAAAAAATATAATACTATAACGCGATTAATAAACTTATTTGACAGGATACTTAATTATTACATGTTATTCTATAATTAATTCTATAGTTAATAAAATTTTATTTAGTTGCATTTTTTTGTAGTAACTGGTAAGCAGGGCCTAAGGCCCAAAGAAAAAACTGAAACCTAATCATTCAAGATTAGGATAACCCCACCAAGCTCGTCAACAAAAAACTATGCTAAAGTGTTGGAACCTAAACGATTGAGAAGTTTAGACCCTCATTAATTTTGATGATAACAAAATATCTATAAGAGAACAATTTAACTTCTGATGAGTCTTGAAGTGTGTAGGTATTAAAATCATTCATATTTTATAACTCACTCAAGCAAGAAGAAGAAAAATCACAAGAAGTTGAATACCTTAAGTGTCTGCATCCGGTTCACTCCAGCGTCTTGTACTTGCACTTATAGCGAGTGTCCGGTGTTGCTATTCTTAAGACACGTGGAATACGCATTTGCAGCGAGCATCCTATGAATTCTGAGCGAGCATCCAGTTTATTAATATAGCACGTGATGGACATGTTTATTCCTTCTGCTCTTTTACCTCAACAATTCAAGAACGAAATTTGAATTTGATTTTGTGCGCTCAATTTGATGTACGAGGAATCAAAGATGACATCTTTGGAATAAGATAAAATTCGTACAGTGCAAATGATTGAAAAACAGATAGTATAAAACGGTAAAGTGTACTATTCTAAAATTCTCTGAAAAGGAAGATCAGGACGTGTATTTTCAAATTATCTCACTCAATGATTTGGAGCTGTGTATTCTTGCAACGGTATTATTCTCAAGGACCTCTATAAATACCTCAAACTCTCCATTGAAGAAGGTTGCTAGAAACGATATACTGCTAAAGTTATTACTCAGTGAGCAACCAAGTTTCTGTGCCAAAATTCTGAGAACTAGAACTGAACTCCAGCGTCTTATACTCTTTCTTTTAGAAAGCTAATTGTTTTGAGCTTAATCTTTTCATCCTCTCTTGTTGAGAGTCATTTGATTGTATTCAAAACTTCTCTGTGAAATTTGTATTGCCTTGTAACAGGCTTGTTTCCTCAAAGACTCGAACGTACTGAGTCGTTTTGAGAAGTTAGGAGTATTGTCAAGTTTGTGACAGTAGAATACTCTTAAGGAATTTGTAATCAGGTTGATTATAGTGAAAATCCTTCAGGATCGAAGGGACTAGACGTAGCTACTAGTTTGGTGGTGAACTAGTATAAATCTCTGTGTCTCATTTTTTTAATGATTTACATTTACTTCTATTTTGCGAAGAAAAACAATGTTTTTATAAACTTCACTTCAGCGTCCGGTTATCTCTCAGCTTCCAGTAACAAACGTTTTTCAAACAAATCAGTTTTAAAGTGTTTTTAACATAAAGTTTGAGAAAAGTTTTCAACACAATTCAACCCCCTTCTTATGTTCAGGTTTAGTTAGTACCAGAGCTCGGCCTTTTGATAGAGCACTTAACAGTGTTAGAGAAAAGATCCTACTTGTGAACATGTCTGCAGAAGGTGGCCACATGAACCGTCCTCCTCTATTTACTGGAGAAAAATTTGATTACTGAAAAGACGAGATAAAAGTATTTTTTGAGTCTCAGCAACTTGAATTGTGGGACATGGTAGAAAATGGGTATATTATTTCCACTACTGCTACTGGTGATGTTTTATCTAGAGAAGCATGGAATGATGACCAAAAGAAGAGATATCAACTGAATCAAAAAGCTAGATTATTTCTTATCTATGCTATGGCAGAGAAAGAGTATGACAAATGTGGTAAACATGATACTAACAAAGAAATATGTGATTCTCTTGTTTTATCTTATGAAGACTCTGCCCAAGTAAGAGAAACAAAAGCTAGCATGTTGGTTCGCCAATATAAGTTATTTAAGATGGAAGATGGTGAAAACATTGAGTCTATGTTTGGAAGATTCCAAACACTTGTCCACGGGTTGAAAGCCCTTGGAAAAAGCTACACCACACCTGACCATGTGAGAAAGATCCTGAGATGTTTGACCAAGCAGTGGAGACCCAAAGTCACTGCTATACAAGAAGCAAAAGATTTAAATACTTTGCGTCTTGAAGATCTTTTGAGTACCTTAAAGGCTCATGAACTTGAACTAAATGAGAAAGAACCTGTAAAGAAAAGCAAGTCTATTTCTTTAAAAGTCAACAAGCATAAAGCCAGTTCTTCTAAAGCCTTTCAGGCTAAAGAAGAATCAGAAGATGAAGCTTCAGAAGGTGAAAGTGATGGATCAGATGATGAGCTTTCGTTCATATCTTGGAAGATTCGAAGGATATGGAAGAGAGGGAATTTTAGGAGAAAGTTCCAGAAGAAAGGTATCAAAGACAAGAAGGAAAGTAAAGATAAGAGTCAAATCATTTGCTATGAATGTAAAAAGCCAGGACACTTCAAATCTGAATGTCCTAATCTTAAGGAGAAGCCCACAAAGAGTTCTTTCAAGGGAAAGAAGAAAGGTCTTATGGCTACATGAGAAGACCTGGACTCATCTTCCTCTGAAGATGATGAAAATGAAGAAGAAGCTAATGTTGCTTTCATGGCAAACGCTGACTCAGATTCTGAAGAAGAAGTTGAAGAAGAAATATATGATTCTTACTCTAAACTTCAGAATGCATTTGATGATCTTCTTAAGGATTTCGCTACTCTCTCCATTGAGTATAAAGCTTTGAAAAAGAAGTTTTCAAAATTATCAAAAGAATTTCAAGATTTGAACAATGAAAACTCAAAGCTCAATGAAGAGAACCAGAAGCTGAAAATTGATCATCAGCGTCTGGTGGCTAATCAGCGTCCAGAAGCTGAAAGCTCCCAAGCTGGAAGCTCCAAGCTAAAGGAAATACTAAGTGTAAATCAAATGATTATGAATATTCCAAAAATTTCTTGCAGAGAGTGTAACTCGAAGCAAGCAAGCTTCAATGATTTGGGTTGTCAGTAAAACGACAACTCAAGGTCTTGGTTACAAATCAGATAAACCTACTTTACAAAATGAAAATCTTGCATCTGGTGAATCCAATGAACACAGTGAAAGCTTGCATTGCATTTATTTCAATAAACCAGGCCATTTGAAAAGTGCCTGTCATGCTTTTAAGATTAAGAAGGACAAGTATCCTTAAAGAACTAACAAGAAAGGACCTAAGAAGATTTGGGTACCTAAAGAGAAGATAGTCTATGTTGCAGATATGCTTAGCAATAAGGTCAACACACCTATCCTGGTACTTAGACAGTGGATGCTTGCATCACATGACGAGAGAAAAGCTTATGTTCCAAGAGCTAAGGCCTAGAGAAGAAGGAATGTTGGTTTCGATGGAAACAAAAAAAGGTAAAATTTGGAATTGGTCGTATTAGTAAAGGCTCTCTTTCCTCTATTGATAATGTACTTTATGTTGAAAGACTAAAGCATAACTCATTGAGCATAAGTCAATTGTGTGACAATGGTTATGATGTCATTTTTACGGAAACAGGTTGTTTAGTAAAAAGCAAGAAAGAAGGCTCTATTTTCTTTACTACAAAGAGGAAACAAAACATTTATAAAATTGATCTTTCTAAGCTTGCAAAATAAGATGTCAAGTGCTTATGTCTGTTGAAGATGAGCAGTGGACTTGGCATAAAAGATTGGGTCATGCCAGTTTGAGATTGATCTCAAAATTGAACAAGCTTAGTCATGTCAGGGGCTTACCAAATCTTAGATACAAATCTAATGCTCTCTGTGAGGCATGTCAAAGAGGAAAACATGTTAAAACTTCTTTTCATTCTAAAAATGTTGTTTCAACCTCTAGACCACTTAAGCTTTTGAATCTTGATCTTTTTGGTCCAATAAAGACAACCTCTTTGACTGGAAAGAAATATGGTTTAGTTATTGTAGATGATTTTACTAGATGGACATGGGTTAGATTCCTTGCCCACAAGGATGAGTCATTCAAGGCGTTCACTGTTTTTTGCAAATCAGTTCAAAATGAAAAAGGAATTTGTATTTCTTCAATTAGAAGTGATCATGGGGGAGAATTAGAAAATGAAAGCTTTCAAAAAAATTTGTGAAGAAAATGGCATCTCCCACAATTTCTCCTCTCCTAGAACACCACAACAAAATGGTGTTATAGAAAGGAAAAATAGGTCCCTCCAAGAAATGACCAGGACCATGATCAATGAAGCTGATATAGTAAAATATTTTTGGGCAAAAGTAGTAAACACAGCTTGCTACATTCAAAACAGAGTCTATGTGAGACTCATTTAAAAGAAAACTCCATATGAACCATGGAAGGGTAGAAAACCCAACATTTCTTACTTTCATTCTTTTGGTTGTATTTGTTATATTCTGAACACTAAGGATCAACTTGGTAAGTTTGATTCCAAAGCTGACAAATATATCTTTTTGGGATACTCTGAAAGATCAAAAGCTTTTAGAGCATACAATAAAGAAACTATGATAGTGGAAGAGTCTATTCATGTCAAGTTTGATGACAAGAAGCCTGACACTGAAATGTCACTGCAACCTCAGCATCAGGTGGTGATAACCAGACACAAGATCCAACTCAATCGGAAGCTGAAACCCGAAAGAGTTGGAAATTCAAAACTTATCATCCTAAAGATCAAATCATAGGAGAACCTGGAGACAAAGTAAGAACAAGATCCTCTTTCAAGGAGCATGCAGATCTTGCACTACTCTCTGAAGTGGAACCTAAAACGATTGATCAAACATTGGAAAATGAAGGTTGGATTCTAGCTATGCAAGAAGAGCTAAATCAGTTTCAAAGAAATGATGTTTGGAAGTTAGTCAACCTACTAGAAGATAAGCAAGCTATTGGTACTAAATGGGTATTTAGAAATAAGCTTGATGAAGATGGTAAGGTAGTTAGTTGCTCAAGGTATAGATTTTACTGAAGAAGGTATAGATTTTACTGAAACCTTTGCACCTGTTGCAAGGTTAGAAGCTATTCGCAATTTACTTTCATTTGCTGCACACCATGAGATAATTCTTTATCAAATGGATGTGAAAAGTGCTTTCTTGAATGGTTTCATAACTGAGAAAGTCTATGTGAAACAACCTCCTGGATTTAAAGACATTGAATTTCCTGAACACGTCTTTAAACTTAAAAAGCTCTATATGGTCTTAAGCAAGTTCCCAGAGCTTGGTATGATAGACTGAGTTCCTTTTTAATGGAAAATGGTTTTACCAGAGGTCAAGTAGATACCACTCTGTTTAGAAAAATATCAAACAAACATTTTATACTTGTTCAAATTTATATTGATGATATTATTTTTGGAGCTATTAATGAAAGCCTTTGCAAAAAAATTTCTAAGTTAATGCAGGCTGAATTTGAAATGAGCATGATGGGAGAATTAAAATTCTTCCTTAGGATCCAAATCAAGCAATGCAATGATGGTATTTATATACATCAAAGCAAATATATCAAGGAATTGCTAAAGAAATTCAAGATGGTTGATTGCAAGCCAATGTACACACCTATGCATTCCACTTGTATTTTATGCAAAGATGAAACTGGTAAGAAGGTAGATCAAAAGATGTCAGAGGTATGATTGGTTCTCTACTTTATCTTACTGCTTCAAGACATGATATTATATTCTGCCTGTGTGCTAGGTTTCAATCTGATCCTAGAGAATCACATTTGAGTGCTGTTAAAATAATTTTTACATATTTGCAAGGAACTACTAATCTTGATTTGCTTTATAAGAAATCAAAAGATTACAAGTTAGTAGGTTTCTGTGATGTTGATTTTGCTGGAGACCGCATTGAAAGAAAGAGCACAAGTGGAGGCTGCCAATTCCTTGGAGCAAATCTTGTGTCTAGGTCAAGCAAAAGGCAAAGCACCATTGCACTCTCAACATCAGAAGTTGAATACATCTCAGCAGCAAGTTGCAGTTATCAACTTCTGTGGATGAAATATCAACTTGAAGACTATTTGATTAAAGAGAGTAACATTCCTATCTCTTGGAACCTAAACGATTGAGAAGTTTAGACCCTCATTAATTTTGATGATAACAAAGTATTCACAAGAGAACAATTTATGCTCTAACAATTCTTGAAGTGTGCAGATACTAATATTACGTATAAAGCCACACAAGCAAGATGGAAGAAATTCTCAAGAGAAGGATACACTCCATGTGTCAGCATCCGGATCATCTGAGTGAGCATCTGGAATTATCTCTTTATGACACTAGGCTTATCCATTTGCTTCGAGCGTCCGATCTTCCGATTCTGAGCGAGCATCTGAACTTCATTTCAAATCACGTGTTGGTCACGTAGTTGCTCTTCCTCTCAGAAGTTTCTGGAACGGATTTCAAAATTGATCTTGAGCGCTAAAATTGTTGTACGAGGTATCAAAGGTGACACCTTTAGCTAAAAGACAATAATCGTACAAACAATTGTGAAAAGCAAGGTAGTACGAAAACGGTAATATGTACTACTGGGATATTCTCTGTAAAGGAAGAAAGAGATAGCTTTTTGAATTTACCTCACTAAATGGAAATGAGCCATTTTTACCGTAACGGTAATATCCTTGGAACTCCTATATATACCTCATGGTATCCATTGAAGACAGAGCTGATATCTTTAGATACACTCTTGGAAAAGCGCCAAAACTGCATAAGAGTATATTGCCTTATTTGCTAAGAACAAGCTCGATTGCTATATACTACAAAGAGTCAATACTCAAAGCAGCTTACGTGAGCAATCAAGTTTCGCGCTAAGTCTCTGGACTACAAGAACCGAACTCGGCGTCAGGCCCTTTCTTTTAGAAAGCATTTCTATATTGAGCTTAACTTTTTATCCTCTCTGTGAGAGTTATTTTTACTTGTATTCAACTTACTTGTAAAAGTTGTTTTTGGCCTAGTTAAATTTGTTCCTCAAAGGCTCATTGTCTTGAGTCGTTTGAGAAGTTGAGAGTATTGTCAAGTTGTGACAGTAGAATACTCTTGAGAAAATTATGTCGATTGATTATAGTGGAAAATCCTTGAGGAGCAGAAGGGACTAGACGTAGCTACCAGTTTGGTAGTGAACTAGTATAAATCTCTGTGTCTCTTGCTTTACTGCTTTCTATTCTTTTCTATCTTACTGTGTTAAAAACAAATTTTCACAAACTGCTTTTCTAGCGTCCGGTTGATTTCCAGCGTCCGATAAACAAACAGTTTTGAAAAACTTGTGTTCTAAGTGTTTCTAACTTAAAGTTTGCGAAAAGTTTTCAACACAATTCAACCCCCCTTCTTTTGTTCACGTTCAGTTGGTACCAGAGCTCGGCCTCTTGGTTGAGCACTTAACAGTGTTAAGAGTAAAGATCCTACTGTCAACATGTCTGCTGAAGGTGGTCATATGAGCCGTCCTCCTCTATTCAATGGAGAAAAATTTGATTACTGGAAAGATAAGATGAAAGCATTCCTTGAGGCACAAAATCTTGATTTATGGGATATAGTTGAAAGTGGATACATTTCTCCCGCTAATGCCCCTGGTGTTGCAATACCTAGGGAAAATCGGTGCGATGATCGAGAAAAAGAGATATCAAACCAATCGAAGGCTAGATTTATTCTCATACGTGCTATGAGAAGAGAATATGATAAATGTGGTAAGTTTGATCTTGCCAAAAAATGGGATTCTCTTGTTTTGTCTTATGAGGTTACGCCAAGTAAGAGAAACAAAGGCTAGCATGATGGTTCGCCCGGTATGAACTATTCAAAATGAAAGATGGAGAAAACATTGAAACTATGTTTGGAAGGTTCCAAACACTTGTTCATGGGTTCTGAGGCCCTTGGAAAAAGTTATACTACAGCTGATCATGTGAGAAAGATCTTGAGAAGTTTGACTAAGCAGTGGAGACCCAAAGTCACTGCTATTCAAGAAGCAAAAGATCTAAATGTTCTTCGGCTTGAAGATCTTATGAGTTCTTTGAAAGCTCATGAACTTGAGCTAAACGAAGAAGAACCTACCAAGAAGAGTAAGTCTATTGCTTTAAGAGTTAATCAACATAAACCTAGTACTTCTAAAACTTTTCAGGCTGAAGAAGAAGAATCAGATGATGAAGCTTCAGAAGGAGATTATGATGGATCAGAAGATGATCTAGCATTCATATCTAAGAAGATCCAGAGAATGTGAAAGAAGAGAAACTTCAGAAGGAGGTTTCAGAAGAAAGATACAAAGGACAAGAAAGAAAGCAAAGACAAGGACAAATCCCAAGTCATTTGCTATGAATGTAAGAAGCCTGGACATTTCAAGTCTGAGTGTCCTAATCTTAAGGAAAATCCCACAAGAAGCTCCTTCAAGAAAAAGAAGAAAGGTCTCATGGCAACATGGGAAGACCTTGACTTATCCTCCTCCGAGGAAGATAAAGAAGAAGAAGCTCACATTGCCCTCATGGCAAACACTGATCTTGATTCAGAAGAAGAAGTTGAAGAGGTAATAATATATGACTCTTATCGAACTTCAACTTGCATTTGATGATCTGTTAAAGGATTACGCCACTCTCTATTGAGTATAAGAATTTGAAAAAGAAATTTTCAAAACTATCACAAGATTTTCATTCTTTACATAATGAAAACTACGTACTCAATGAAGAGAACTGTGTCAAAACCGAAAATCGTGTCTGGTGGATAACCAGCGTCTGGAAGCCAACAAGCAACCAGAAGCTGAGAGCTCTCAAGTTAAAAGCTTTGTAGTTACAGGCAATCCTAACTGCAAATCAAATGACTATGAACATGCATTTCAAAAGTTTCTTGCAGAGAGTGTAACTCGAAGCAAGCAAGCTTCTATGATCTGGGGAGTCAGTAAAACGACGACTCATGGTCTTGGTTACATATCAGATGAATCTCTTTTAGAAAATAATTCAGCATCTGATAAATCCAACAATCATAGTAAATGCTTGCATTGTACTTACTGCAATAAATCTGGTCATCTGAAAAGTGCATGTAATGTGTTTACAACTAAGAAGGACAAGTATCCTTCACGAACTAACAAGAAAGGACCCAAAAAGATATGGGTACCTAAAGATAAAATAGTCTATGTTGCAGACTTGCTTAGCAACAAAGTCAACACACCAATCTTGGTACTTAGACAGTGGATGCTCGCATCACATGACGGGATAAAAGCATATGTTCCAAGAACTAAGACCTAGAGAAGCTGGATTCGTTGGTTTCAGAGGAAACCAGAAAGGTAAAATAGTTGGAATTGGTCGCATAGGTAAAGGCTCTCTTCCTTCTATTGATAATGTTTTATATGTTGAAGAGTGAAACATAATCTCGAGCATAAGTCAATTATGTGACAGTGGTTATAGTGTTGTCTTCTGAGAAAATGAATGTTGATAAAAAGTAAAAATGATGGATCTATATTCTTTCTGACTAAGAGGAAACAAAACATTTATAAAGTTGATCTTTACGAACTTGCAAAACAAGATGTCAAGTGTCTTATGTGCATTGAAGATGAGCAATGGATTTGGCACAAAAGATTGGGTCATGCCAATTTGAGGTTAATCTCAAAGTTAAACAAGCACAATCTTGTTAGAGGCTTACCAAATCTTAAGTTCCAATCGATGCCTGTGTGATGCTTGTCAAAGAGGAAAACAAGTTAAAACTTCCTTTCATTTAAAAAATGTTGTTTCAACCTCGAGACCACTTGAACTTTTACATCTTGATCTTTTTGGTCCCACAAGGACAGTCTCTTTAACTGGAAAGAAATATGGATTAGTCATTGTTGATGATTTTACTAGATGGACATGGGTTAAATTCCTTGCCCACAAGGATGAGTCTTTTAAGGTATTTACTGTTTTCTGTAAATCAGTTCAAAATGAAAAAGGCATCTGTATTTCTTCTATTAGAAGTGATCATGGGGGAGAATTTGAAAATGAGAACTTTCAAAAAATTTGTGAAGAAAATGGCATCTCCCACAACTTCTCCTCTCCTAGAACACCTCAACAAAATGGTGTTGTAGAAAGGAAAAATAGGTCCCTCCAGGAAATGGCCAGGACCATGATCAATCAAGCTGATATTACAAAACATTTTTGGGCAGAAGCAGTAAACACAACTTGTTATGTTCAAAATAGAATCTATATAAGACCTATTTTGAATAAGACTCCTTATGAATTGTGGAAAGGTAGAAAACCAAACATTTCTTACTTTCATCCTTTTGGTTGTATTTGTTATATCTTGAATACTAAAGATCAGCTTGGTAAGTTTGATTCCAAGGCTGACAAAGGAATCTTTTTGGGATATTCTGAAAGATCTAAAGCTTTTAGAATATACAACAAAGAAACTTTAACAGTTGAAGAGTTCATTCATGTCAAGTTTGATGATAAGAAGCCTGACACTGCTATGTCAGAGCTAGATGAGTTATTTTCATAATTAAACCTCGGTGATAAGTCAGACGGTGAACATATATCTTCATCATCTGGTGGTGACAAGACGAAGAATTCTACTCAAGCGGAAGCTGAAGCAAGAAAAAGCTGGAAGTACAAAACCAATCATCCAAAAGATCAAATCATAGGAGAACCTGGTGATAAAGTACGAACCAGATCCTCTTTCAAGGAGCATGCTGATTTTGCACTTCTCTCTGAGATGGAACCTAAGACGATTGATCAAGCTTTGGAAGATGAAGGGTGGATTCTAGCAATGCAAGATGAGCTAAATCAGTTCCAAAGGAATGATGTATGGAAGCTAGTCACTCTACCAGAAGATAAGCAAGCTATTGGTACTAAATGGGTATTTAGAAATAAGCTTGATGAAAATGGTGAAGTTGTGAGAAATAAAGCAAGGTTAGTTGCTCGAGGTTACTCACAAGAAGAAGGTATTGATTTCACTGAAACTTTTGCACCTGTTGCAAGACTAGAAGCTATTCGCATTTTACTTTCATTTGCAGCACATCATGGGATAACATTATATCAAATGGATGTGAAAAGTGCTTTTCTAAATGGTTTTATAACTGAGGAAGTTTATGTTAAACAACCTCCTGGTTTTGAAGATATTGAATTTCCAGAACATGTTTTTAAACTTAAAAAGGCTCTATATGGTCTTAAACAAGCTCCCAGAGCATGGTATGATAGACTAAGTTCCTTTTTAATGGAAAATGGATTTACAAGAGGTTTAGTTGACACTACTCTTTTCAGAAAAACCTCAAACAAGCATTTCATACTTGTTCAAATCTATGTTGATGATATCATTTTTGGAGCCACTAATGAAAGCCTTTGCAAAGAATTTTCTAAGCTTATGCAAATTTGAATTTGAGATGAGCATGATGGGAGAATTAAAGTTCTTCCTTGGAATACAAATCAAGCAATGCATTGATGGTATTTATATTCATCAAAGCAAATATATCAAAGAATTATTGAAGAAGTTCAAGATCTTTGGATTGCAAGCCTATGTGTACACCTATGCATCCTACTTGCACTCTTAATAAAGATGAAATTGGTAAGAAGGTAGATCGAAACATGCAGATGTATGATTAGATCTCTACTTTATCTTACGACTTCAAGACACGATATTATGTTCAACGTGCATGCATGTGTGCTAGATTTCAATCGGATCCTAGAGAATCACGCCTAAGTCTTTGTCAAAAGAATATTGAGATATTTGCAAGGAACTACTAATCTTGCTTTGCTTTATAAGAAATCAAAAGATTACAAATTAGTAGGTTTATGTGATCTTGACTTTCTTTGGAGATCGAATTGAAAGAAAGAGCACAAGTGGAGGCCGCCAATTCCTTGGAGCTAATCTTGTGTCTTGGTCAAGCAAAGGCAAAGCACAATTGCACTCTCAACAGCAGGTTTGAATACATCTCAAAGACAAGTTGCAGTTCTCAACTTCTGTGGATGAAGTATCAACTTGAAGACTACTTGATAAAAGAGAGTAACATTCCCATCTTCTGTGATAATACATCTGCCATATGTCTTACTAAAAATCCTATATTGCATTCTAGAGCAAAGCACATTGAGATTAAACATCATTTTATAAGAGACTATGTTCAGAAGAGTATTCTAGAAATAAAATTTGTAGACACTGATCATCAGTGGGCTGACATATTTACAAAACCCCTTGCTGAAGATAGATTCAATTTTATAAGAAGAAATTTAAACTTTCATCTTATAGAAGAATGATTAATCTCAGCGTCTGAAGATAAACAAAATCTCAGCATCTGATATGACTTAAGCATCTTATTTGTCATATGCATCATAACTCATCATCCGGTGAATCGGTTGCGTGCGTCCGAGCACTTCCACACGTGTCACACGTGTTAAGGATTCAAGCGTCTCATCATATCTACTGAGTCATGATTATTTACATTTTCAATAAAATCTTTTACTTTTATTTTGGCGTCTGCATTTAATAAAAAGGCGAATCTTTATTTTCTTTTCTTTTTGATTTAATTTTTATGTGAAAATACGAAGCGATATTTTGAAAAAGAACTGTACCATTCTCTATTAACTTTCCCACTACTCCACATTTTTCGCTCCACTCTGCGTTTTCTGCAAAACCGTACTCGTTCTCTCTTTCTCTCTATCTCTGTGTGTGTGTGTGTTTTGAACCCTAAAACCTCCATCACCTTCATCTCAACTGCAATCATGTCTGGAGTAACAACCTCTGAGTATACGGCTATCTACGACACCATAGCTGAAGGAAAAGTTTTGTTGGAAAATCGTGTTGATTTAGAAAACTTCAAACTCTATGGCTTCGACTTCTACAGTGGTTTCAAGGCAATGGGCTGGGAACACTATTTCTTCTGGAACCAGGTTGAGGTTCTAGTAACTGCCATCAAAGAATTTTGGGGTAATGCTCGTTTACACAAAGGTGGTATTTTTGAAGGAACCGTGAGAGGCTACAAGTTTGTTTTTACCATCAACAACATTTCTGAAGTCCTTTGGTTGTCCTGTGAAGGTCTCGTCTTCTACAGATTGGTGGACGCATTTCATGGCATTGAGAAGGTCAATGATGATCTGTTTGAGAACTATAAGCAGTTGAAAGACTCTGGTGAAACTCCTACTACAAAGAATCTGAAGAGTCATTACAGAGTACTTCACAAGATAATCACCAAGAGCGTCTTATTGAAGGCTGGCTCTAGTGACATAGTCAACTATGAACAGAAGTTCATCATGAGACACTACATGGCTGGTAACAAGGTAAACCTGCCAAGGTTGATCTACAACAATCTGATTAATGCACTAGTAAATTCGAGGAAAGGTGTTGCTGATAAGAAAAACACCTACAAGTGCATTCCTTATGGTGTTCTGCTCACTAAAATGATAGTCAAGGGTCTGGTTATAAACAAGCTGACTGCTTTACCAGATCAAGAAAAGGTGAAGTATTTTGGTGCTGATAGTATTGTGATTCCTGACACCTTTGGAGTCAACAGCCTGGTTAGAATGAAATTGATCACTGAGTCCATGATCAAGAAGGTGAAAATTGAGCAACAGGAAGGGGAAGCTGAAAAGAAAACCACCAGAAGCTCAATGCCTGGTGAGAAAAGACCTGCTGAGTCTCCTTCAAAAGAAACCAGAAGAACAAGACAGAAGTTGGCTCCTGTACCTACTGTTGAAGAACCAGAAGATGAGGACCGAGTTCCCATCAGTCAGGTTCTGAGAAAAAGGAGTAAGCCAGAAGCTGAGAAACAAGTCTCAGCGTCCGGTCAACAGAAGAAGGAAATTCAACGTCCTCCTCCGACTCGCCCCAGACGGAAGTGAAGAGATTGGTCGAGCGATCGAGCCTGAACCAAAGGTACTGAATTCTTCTGATGATTCTGTATCTATTTTTGAATCTGGTGATACCATTCCTGCTCCACCAATATTTGTTGCACAACCACCAAACATTCAAACCCGTGCACAGAAAACCAGAAACACTATCACCTCCATAGCTCCTAAACAACTTACCCAACCATCATCCACTACACTCAACCTTAACCTACCACAAATTTCCTCAAATACATCACTAACCTCATATATTTCCAAACTTCACTCTCATCCCTTCAATCTGTTATTCAAAATTCCTCCCATTAATCCCTTCAAACCCTATACACCTAAAACCTACAAAATCACCAAAACCACTCCCACCTTACTCACCATTACCATTAAACCTACTGATGCTGGTGGAAGGAAAAATATCTCATACAAACCACAGTTTGTCAAGTACGAGATATATAATAGCATCTACAATCTTCCCTCCACATGGCATTTGAAGACCTTCACCTCTGGAGCTGCCAGATTGGAGATTGCCTCTCCAATAAGTACAACATTCAAGGATGGAGAAGACCACTTCCAAATGTCATTTAAAGGAAGGTTGAGACCAGCATCCGGAAGCAGAGCAATTCCCTTCTCTATTGATCTTCCTAGATCCCTACCACAATCTGAACCGCTCACGTTGGAAGAATGTGGATCACAGATGAAAAAGCTGCCTTCATGGCACACTGTCTTGAGCAGAAAAGGCTTGAAGTCATAGGACAATATCGAGACCCATCATCTGTTTCTGTTAAGATAGTACCAGATAGACAAAGCTGGCTACCTTGGTCTATCCCTGGGAAAAGGAAGGAACCTGCTCGCAAGCGACCATTCAAAGAAGATCGGGCTAAAGGAGTATGAGAAGGCACCTACAAAGTACAATCTTAAGAAATTCTCCCAGCTTCCGATTGCCAAGATCTCTGAGGATCATGCCAGAAGGTTTTACCTGACTTCTCTGAAGAAAGATGAATGGAGAACTGGCTCCTCAAACTGCTGCAATGCTGAGAAGGCTACTATTCCAACTGTTGGGACAATCAGCAGAGTTACTGACATCAATCTTAGAACGATTGTACTTCGATGATATGTTCAGATGCTCGATGAATCGACCTTTTGACTGCATGAAGATATATGACCAATGGGTTGCTGTGACCAAGCACTTCGACATTGGATTTACTTGGAGTCAATGGTCTGAGTCTTGGAAAGACAAAGCCATATTACCATGCCTCGACCCCCTAGTGCTAGAAGAAGATGACAGGGAAAATCTGAGAAGAATTTATCTGGCAGAAAATAAAGCACACTCCTTCACCGTGAAGCATTGAGTGTCTTTATCAGAAGTTTATGGGGAGAAGACGCTGGGAATAGGTTTGACTCTTACACTGCTGATGTTGTTCTACACAGAGAAACCATCTTCATGAATTTGCTGTATCCAGAAGATGTGAAGCATCAATGGGAAATTCAAACAGCATCTGAGCTTAGAAGACTTGGAAATTTCATCAAATAGTTTATACCAAATGAGGCATTTTTTTCTAAAAGCTCAAAGGAAGAAGGAATTGAGACTTCAGCTATCTAACTGGGTGCTAGCAGAGCATCAGAAGTTGAGACCTGCACGATGCAGTGGACCTTCTACTTCTACTTCTGCAGTTGAGATGGTCACCATTCCCAAAGCAGAATTTGAAGAAATAAAGGCTACAAACATGAAGGTCACTCAGCTTGAGACTACACTAAAGTTACTCTATGAACGTCTCAACATCCCTCCTCCACCTCTTCCAAACTCTTAAACCTTGTTTTGCTTTATATTTTTTTTTTGGTACTAAGTGTTATTTTTTTTGGTTGATACACTTATATGTATAAATATTTTTGCTCAAATTATCTACCTTATATTCAAATTTTTCTAAGTCTTATTTTGACTATGATGTGTTTTTACACTCTTTTTGTCTGATGACAAAAGGGGGAGTAAAAGAAAGGTATGTTGAACACGTGAAAATCTGACTAACCCACCGTCCGATTTTCATCGTCCGGTAAATACACTGGAACTGAAATATCATGCATAGCATTTCATACATAGCATTTGTATGGTTATTTATTAATGCGCTAATATTCATTGTTCTAGTGCTCTTATAATGTTAAATAAATATTTTTGGTACTAATACTCTTACAATGATAAACAAATTTAGTACAAGTTGATTAAATCAATCTTTTTAATCAGCATCTGATCTTACTCTGATACATCTACGTATTTTGTTTTGCGATCACTTAATTGAAGTTATTTATCAACTATCGCCTTAATACTATAATTATCTTATATATCAAAATTGTTAAATTCAGGGGGAGACCCTTGATGTCATTTTGAAACTAAATTGTTCATCAACCTTAGATATTTGTCATCATCAAAAAGGGGGAGATTGTTGGAACCTAAACGATTGAGAAGTTTAGACCCTCATTAATTTTGATGATAACAAAGTATTCACAAGAGAACAATTTATGCTCTAACAATTCTTGAAGTGTGCAGATACTAATATTACGTATAAAGCCACACAAGCAAGATGGAATAAATTCTCAAGAGAAGGATACACTCCATGTGTCAGCATCCGGATCATCTGAGCGAGCATCTGGAATTATCTCTTTATGACACTAGGCTTATCCATTTGCTTCGAGCGTCCGATCTTCCGATTCTGAGCGAGCATCTGGACTTCATTTCAAATCACGTGTTGGTCACGTAGTTGCTCTTCCTCTCAGAAGTTTCTGGAACAGATTTCAAAATTGATCTTGAGCGCTAAAATTGTTGTACGAGGTATCAAAGGTGACACCTTTAGCTAAAAGACAATAATCGTACAAACAATTATGAAAAGCAAGGTAGTACGAAAACAGTAATATGTACTACTGGGATATTCTCTGTAAAGGAAGAAAGAGACAACTTTTTGAATTTACCTCACTAAATGGAAAAGAGCCATTTTTACCGTAACGGTAATATCCTTGGAACTCCTATATATACCTCATGGTATCCATTGAAGACAGAGCTGATATACTGTCGATACACTGCTGGAAAACTGCCAAAACTGTACAAGAGTATATTGCCTTATTTGCTAAGAACAAGCTCTGATTGCTATATACTACAAAGAGTCAATACTCTGAAAGCATTGCTTCTGTGAGCAATCAAGTTTCGCGCTAAGTCTCTGGACTACAAGAACTGAACTCAGCGTCCGACCCTTTCTTTTAGAAAGCATTTCTATATTGAGCTTAACTTTTTATCCTCTCTGTGAGAGTTATTTTTACTTGTATTCAACTTACTTGTAAAAGTTGTTTTTTGGCCTAGTTAATTTGTTCCTCAAAGGCTCGATTGCATCGAGTCGTTTGAGAAGTTGAGAGTATTGTCAAGTTGTGACAGTAGAATACTCTTGAGAAAATTGTAATCAGATTGATTATAGTGGAAAATCCTTCAGGAACGAAGGGACTAGACGTAGCTACCAATTTGGTAGTGAACTAGTATAAATCTCTGTGTCTCTTGCTTTACTGCTTTCTATTCTTTTCTATCTTGCTGTGTTAAAAACAAATTTTCACAACCTGCTTTTCTAGCGTCCGGTTGATTTCCAGCGTCCGATAAACAAACAGTTTTGAAAAACTTGTGTTCTAAGTGTTTCTAACTTAAAGTTTGCGAAAAGTTTTCAACACAATTCAACCCCCCTTCTTGTGTTCACGTTCACTATCTTTTGTGATAATACTTCTGCAATAAGTCTTACTAAGAATCCAATATTGCATTCTAGAGCAAAGCACATTGAGATTAAGCATCACTTTATAAGAGACTATGTTCAGAAGGGTGTACTTGAAATTAAATTTGTTGACACTGATCATCAGTGGGCTGACATTTTCACAAAACCCCTTGCTGAAGATAGATTCAATTTTTAAGAAGAAATTTAAATTTTCATCTTTTAAAAAAATGATTAATCTCAGCATCTTGTGCATCATGCATTTTGCTGTTTACATCTGGTATGACGTCAGCATTTGAACATGTAAGCATCTTATGTGTTTTTCACATTATAACACTCAACATTTGGTGTATGTGAACGCTTGCATCTGGTTACACACGTGTACGGGGCTAAAACGTCTCATCTTACCTACCGAGTCATGATTAATTTACGTTTTCAATAAATCTTTTACTGATTTACTTTTTATTTTGGCAACTGTATTTAATGAAAAGGGAATCTTTATTTTCTATTTTCTTTTTGATTTATTTTTATTCTAAGAAATGTGAAGCGGTTTTTTACAAAAGTGCTTTTGTTCAAAACTTCTCCACTACTTTTTCCACTCCCTCCACTACTTCATACTATTCATTCCCTCTGTTTTTCTGCAAAACTGTTTTCTCTATTCTTTCTCTCTGAAAACCCTAAACCTCCTCCTTCTCAAGCTCCTCAACACTGCCACTATGTCAAGTGTATTCGAAACTACTGCTATGTTCAACACTATGACCGATGGAAAGGTCCTAATAGAGAACAGAGTAGATTTGAGGCATTTGAAACAATTTGGGTTTGATTTCTTTGATGGATTGAAGAAAATAGGCTGGATAAATTACGTTAAATGAAAACCTAAGGAAGTGCACTTAAATGCGGTTAAAGAACTATGGGGTACTGCTAGACTTCATGTTGGAAGTCTCATCAAGGCATATGTTAAGGGATTTGAGGTACAAGTAACTCCCAAATATATTGCCGAAATTGTTGGTTGCTCTGATTGAGGGGCAAGTATTTCTGATGGTTGGGAAACAACTTTTGGTGTTATGGATGCTATGAATGAAGCTCTGTTTGAGAACTATCATCAGCTGAAGGCTTCAAACTAACTTTTGGTTGCAAAGGATTTGAAGGCTCACTATAGAGTACTTCACAAAATGATCACCAAGTGTGTTGTTCTGAAGGCTGGCTCAAGTGACACTGTGAACCATGAACAGAAGTTCATAATGAGTCACCACAGAGCTGGGAACAAGGCCAATCTACCTAGATTGATCATGATCACTTGGAAGCAGGCGATTGCAAATTCAAGGGTTGGAGTTGGTGAAAACAAAAAGATCTACAAAGCAATTCCCTATGGTGTTCTCTTCTCATAACTTGCTAGGAAGCAAGGGATTATAGAACAGCTTGCTACTTTGAAAGGAAAAGGAAAAGACAAATACTTTGGAAAAGGTGCTCGGACACTCCCTGATGTCTTTGGTAGAAATAACTTAGTCCGAATGCAGTTGGTTAATGCCGAACAGATCAAGAAGGCTAAACAAGAGGAAGAACAAGAAGTTGGTGTTGTTGGTGATGCACAAACTCTTGTTGCTATGGTTGAAATCCAAAGAAAACCCACCAGAAGCTCAAAAAGCTCTGCCTCTGGTGTGAAGAGACCTGCTGAGCTTTCGGTCAAGGCAACCAGAAGCAAGAAGCAGAAGGTACTTCCTACTCAAGCATCTGCCACTGAGGAACCACAAGATGATGAGGGCAAGGTCCCCATTAGGAGCATTTTGGAAAAGAAGAGAAAGGCAGAAGCTAACAAGCCTATCCCAGCTTCTGGCCCTAAGAAGCAAACCTCTGCTCCTGCTCCTTATCCTCCTGCTACTGTCCCTCAAGGCAAGCAAAGGAGATTGATTAAGCTTTTTGAGAAGCCTGTTCCAAAGGTACTTGACTTCACTACCGATGACTCTGTTATTACTTTTGGTAGTGATGATCCTATTACTGCACCACCTCTATCTGTTTCCTCACCACCACTTCCACCTACATAACCTGCTCCCACCAAACCTCAAACACAAAAACCATCCCAAAGAACCACAAAGAAACAACACCCTTTATCTGGTGCTTTGACTTTATCTAAGTCCAAAACACAATCCATTCCCTCCACTATTCCACAACCTCCACTTCCCTCCATATACCAATCTAAATCCATCAAACTATACATCACTTCATCAGGAACAATTTCCTGGTACTTGGCCAACCAATCATCAAAACCTATTCAAACCATAACCCCATCTGAAACCCTAACCTTACCCAAACCTCAATCCACTACATCCTCAAACACCTCCCTCACCTCAGAAATAGCCATAACCCACTCTCACCCCTTCAATCAATTATTCAAAATCACTCCCACCAAGCCAAGAACCTATAAAATCAAATTCACTTCCACTCCTACTCCCTCATCTACCTCATCTTCAACCACCTCCACATTAGATACAACATATTTTGGTGCTTCGAGAATTATGCTGAAACCTGAAAGACCAGTACCTATCAGAGAAAAGGAATATCATTCTGACTATGATCATCCTTCTCTTTGGCATCTGAAGACTTTCACTTCAGGAGTAGCAAGGTTGGAGATTCCTCCCTTTGGCTACAATGACAAATTGAAAATGACCTTTGGTGGAAGATTGAGACCTCCTCCAAACCGTGGAGTTCTTCCATTGTCTTTTGACCTTCCTCTCACACTGCCTCAAAATGAGCCACTCACTCTGTAAGAGTGCGGCAAATGGATAACTGATGAAGAGAAAGCCTTCATGAACCACTGCCTGGAGATGAAAAGGCATGAAATGGTTCTACTCAACAAGGATCCCTCTCTGTCTTCTGTAAAGATAGTTCCAGATAGGCAAATGTGGCTTCCGTGGTTGATTCCTGAGAAGAGAAAAGCCAAGGTTCCTCAGAGACCTCCTAAGATAATGACTCTGAAAGAGTTTGAAGAAGCTCCTAGAAGATATGATACAACATTCTTTTCTCTGGAAACTGTTGCAGAGAGATCAAAAAATATGCAATGGAAGTTTATCTCACTAGGCTTAAGATGGACTCCATAGACACTAGTTCTTCTAGTTGTTGTGATGCAGAAAAGGCTACAATTGTGTCTGTTGGTTCAATCAAGCAGGTTTGGGACACTAATCTGGCAATTCAGTATTATGATGATTTGCTCCAGAGTTTTGTGATTAGGCCTCCTAATGCCTTGAAACTGAAACTAGAATGGGAAGCAATCAATGAAGAACTTAGAGTTGCTTTTGATTGGAATCATATGTCACTGAATTGGATAGAAAAAGCTCATCTAGATGGTCTGAAACCCATTGTTGAAGTCTTGGAAAACAAAGAAGATCTGAGAAGAATGTACAAGCTTGAGAATGAGATCCTCAGCACTTGCTTTGTAGAAGCAGAATCTGAAATGAAATGGACTGCATCAGAAGCTGAACTTCTACAATTTGATGAATTTGTTGATGCTCTGTTCAAGAAAAGAGAAATTGAGTTCTTAAGTATTGTTGACCCTGAAGAGCTAGAATACTGAAGACTTAAGGAAGCTGAGTTTGAGAAACAGAAGCTGGGAAGATTAATCAAATGGTGTATATTGTAACATCCGTAAATTTTTACGATGCGTTATTAGCGTTATTATAGTGTAATTTGTCGTATTTATGCTATAATAAGCAGTTTCTTGCTTTCTAAGTAAGTGATTGAATTAAATCAGGATAAAATTAAATTTAAGAATTAATATTTTATATTAATTCATGGTTCAAAAATCGTCGAAAAATTCTAACGAAGTTTCGCCGTATTTTAAATCACCGGGTAGTTTTTATCCGCAATAAAATTTTAAACGAACTTCGATTTCGATGAAAATTGAATCGTAACTTGTTGTGACTATGATTGAGTGTTTTCAATTGTTTTTATTATTTATAATAAATTATTATCACGCGGTGAATTAATTTCTAAGTAAATTAATTTTCGCGATTAATCGGCGAAAGAATTAATCGGTAATGCGATTACTCGACGCCATAATTTTAGAACACCCAAAACTCTAGGATTAGGAGATAATCATGAGAGGAGAGATTAGATGTCTAGACTTGGTGATTGGATTAGAATCTTACTTTAAGTATCTAGGTGTCAAATTTTTTGTGGTTAATTGAGTGGTGCTTTTTCTAAACCATTTTTAACCAAGTAAAAGCTTGGATTAAATTAATTTTTCTCTCCTCCCTTCTTAAGCCATCAGGCCGCGACCCCCTCCCCATTTTCACTACTTCACTTTCTTTTTTTTTCAAGTTACCAAGTGTGGAGAAACACCAAGACACCAAGCTAGCTTCCATGGCTTCTTTCTTCTTCCTCCTTGCGTGACTTCTTCCCATTTCTTCAACCTCCATTACTTCTAATTTGTTCTCCTAGTTGTTATCATCTTCCTAACCTTGTAAGTAAGTGTGGAATCAAACTCTTCCTTTGTTCTTTTTGCCCCAAAAAACCATGGCCCCTTAATCTAGGTGTAGGAGATGTTTCTTTTGATTCTATTCTTGTTTAATGCTTTTTTTATGTATTGATTATGACCATGAGAGAAAAGATCAAAGTTCTCCCCAATTTTTTTAAACCCTAGGCCGATTTGTCTAAGGAAAAGGGGAAGGGTGATTTCTTATGTGAATCATGCAATTGATTTGGGGCTATTACTCCTTGATACTTGAAATTGTTGTTGTTGTTGTTAATTTGATTTGATCAAAGGAAAATTGTGTTTTTGGAAACCCTTGATGCTTGAATAAGCCATGATAGGGGTGAAGTATTTAAATCAATGGTTTTGAATTGAAATCTTGGGAAGTTTGGATAAGGAATTAGGTGTTGAATGATGTGGTTTGGTTGATTTGAAAATTTTACAAATTGTTCCCTATGTGTGTGTGTGCGGCCGAGAGCCCTAGGAGGGTTGGGGAAGAAAATTTTTTATGTTCTTGACTTGAATAATTTGTATTGGGTTGTTGTTTAAGCTTTGGGAAATTTTGGAAAGAGTTAGAATTGGATTTTGAGAAGTTGTTGTGACTTTAAGGCAATGAAACACTAAAGGAAAAGGGGATCCTTGTATTCCTAAACCAAGTGGAGCCTTAATCAACTATTATTATGAAAAGAATTTGATCTTAGAAGTTGTTTCATGTTTCAAGTTTAAAAGAAAATGAGTTTTAGTCTTTAAAATAATTATTTTTCAACTTTATGTATTCTTTCAAGTGTGTGTGTTTTATTAAAAAGATCTTTGGGATTGAGTAACCTAGGGGTTAGAATTGAACCATAAACTAGGGAATTAATTTGGGCGAACTAGAATTGTGCTAAGTTTTGGTGTGTACTGTTTAGGACTTTGAGGACTTGAGTACGTGCAGAGTAGAACTGTGACGTGCTTTGACACGTGGATTGTTAACTTTGGTAAGGACACTTCACATTCAATCCTTGATATTGTTTAGGGATGTGTATGAGTTATTGTGTGCTTATGTATGATAAGTATTGATATGTGAATGCAAATTGTTGTGACTTGCTAAGCTGATATGAGAACGGTGCTGGATAATCAAATATTTATTTAATTATGCCTTATTTCAAATATCATTTGCATTGATATGTTCATTGAAGTATGCAGAATGCATTGTCATGTATTGTGGTAACTTCGACCTGAACATCCTAGGGTGGGAGTATCACAAAGGAGTTAAGGGGCGTCGTTAATTCGACCCATCGCATGGAAAAGTATCGGATTTGGTACGTACAAAACCATATGACCATGGCGTAGGTTATTTCGAAATCATAAACAGTGTCATGTAGTCGCATTAACAGGCCATTTATGCATTCTTATTGGGTTGTTTATTATGTTGTACTATGTTATCTGTCTTTGTTTAAGAAGTTGACCCTTGCTCGTGGTTCTTTCAATCAATGATTGTAGCCGAGACGATGGCGAAAGTGGTGGAGATCCCGGCGATGACGATGTCGTCGGAGTCGATCTTTGACTTCCCGGACATGGACATACCCTCGGCTATGGAGTTTGACCCCACTTCAGGTCGAGTTATATATAGAGGGGACGTGATAGAGACTATTCGAGTGGACGGACTGGCAACATGACAGAAGATTTCATGGCGGACAGTGAGCTTCCCTGTAATGGCTGGACAGATTGTGGATGGATGGCGTCGCACTCAATAGGATCGAGTGATACCGACTACCTCTACTACTTCACCTGACGAGTCTTTTGAGATTCCTAGACGGATTACTACTCGCTATGCACCCTTGCCTAGAGGTGCTAAGATCCGTAGGACCGCTCTAAGAGCGTTGGCATGAGATGATGGATGGCGGGAGCTTCTACTTCACGCACGGTAGCATACTCTCCTAGTCCCGTAGAGGATCCCGAGCCAGAACCGGAGGCTGTACCGACTCCTCCCTTACGTATCAGGACACCCACTCCACCTATGGATCCTCTTCCCGTTTGTCGGATATGCGGGGAGGCTGGCTGCAGCAGCGTGGGATGGATTAATGATGTACTGGTGGAGGAGGAGAGGCCAAAGGGAGTACTACTTCTACACCGTTTATCGATTTGACTGGCGATGATGAGGACGACTTGATGGAGGAGGATGAGGAGGACCCGTCGGAGGACTTGGGTAGCGATGTATAGTTGGTGACGTTTGTCTGTGCTGTATATAGTTTTGGTGGTGACCAGTCTTTTGCTACTGTTAGTCTTTTGTGGTTTGGGTAGGTTGAGGTTTTGCTTTTGGAGCAGCCCCATGCGTGGGTAACTGTCGGGAGTACCTCAGAAGTATGGTTACTCTTACTAGGGTGTTCATACTTTAGGTGTATTCCTTATGTGTATATTTATTTACTGTTGTCTTTTTGTACAAACTGGTAGTGTATATCTTTTGGAAGTTGTATATATGTACATATTTAGTTGTCTCCGTCTTTTGCATGGTATAATTCTATCATGTTTCTAAAACACTGTAGATACTCTGATTGTGTTTTGCAAAAGACGTTTTTTAAAAAAATCCGTATTTTCCAAAAGACAAAAAGAGTATTATTTTGCAAATTTCGTTGCATTTAGAATTAAGTTTTAGTATAGTAGCGTTCCGGGAACGGGGTGTTATATATACCAAACGATGAATTCTTCTTGAAGGCTCAAGAGAAAAAGGAAAGGAGATTGAAGCTGTCATAAATAGTACTCATGGAACATGTTAGGCAATCTACTAGGCGATGGAAAAGGGCTATCACTTGGTACAGACTTGAAGAACGTATTGAACAAACTAAATGGATTCCTGAGCCTGCTCCTCCTGTTGTTGATGATGAGCCAGTCATCATTTCTAAATCTCAGTTTGAGACTTTTGTGGCTGCAACTCAAACAGTGGCAAGGCTGGAAAATACTGTTCAATTCCCCATGGAACGCCTTAACCAATTCCTACCTCCTCCACCTTAGACCTTCCCTTTATTTTAAATCTTTTGTACTTTTGACTCTGATACACTTACCCTTTATGTTATTACTGTGATTATTTAAATAAATTGAATTTTATCTTCAAATTTTTCTATTCTTTATTTTGTTTTGACTATGATGTGTTTTACACTCTTTTTGTCTGATAACGAAAGAGGAAGTAAAAGTAAAGGTTTGATGAATGTGTCTCAGCAACTAGTATCATGCATTGCATAGCATTTTTCATCATGATCTGATACACTTAGAGTAGTTTTTAAAAGCTCTAATACTTATTTAAAGCTTTGATACTTAGTATATATTGCTCAATGTTTGATAATTGATACTATGATCTTAGCATCCGCTTCTCTATACTTACATGTAAAAATGCTCTGATACATGTTTGTACTGTTTTCAAATACAATGCTCCGACACTAAGAAATATTTGAAAATATTTTTGGCTGTTGAACTTAGGGGGAGACCCTTGAAATTATTTTTTTGAAAATAAATTGTTCATCAACCTTGGATATTTGTCATCATAAAAAGGGGGAGATTGTTGGAACCTAAACGGTTGAGAAGTTTAGACCCTCATTAATTTTGATGATAACAAAGTATCTATAAGAGAACAATTTAACTTCTGATAAGTCTTGAAGTGTGTAGGTATTAAAATCATTCATGTTTTATAACTCACTCAAGCAATAAGAAGAAAAGTCACGAGAAGTTGAATACCTTAAGTGTCTGCATCCAGTTCACTCCAGCGTCTTGTACTTGCACTTATAGCGAGTGTCCGGTGTTGCTATTCTTAAGACACGTGGAATACGCATTTGCAGCAAGCGTCTTATGAATTCTGAGCGAGCGTCCGGTTTATTAATGTAGCACGTGATGGTCACATTTATTCCTTCTGCTCTTTTACCTCAACTATTCAGGAACGAAATTTGAATTTGATTTTGTGCGCTCAATTTGATGTACGAGGAATCAAAGGTGACACCTTTGGAATAAGACAAAATTCGTACAGTGCAAATGATTGAAAAGCAGATAGTACAAAATGATAAAGTGTATTATTCTGAAATTCTCTGAAAGGGAAGATAAGGACGTGTATTTTCAAATTATCTCACTCAATGATTTGGAGTTGTGTATTACTGCAATGGTATTATTCTCAAGGACCTCTATAAATACCTCAAGCTCTCCATTGAAGAAGGTTGCTAGAAACGACGTAAAACTATCAGTGAATTGAAGATGTGTTTCTTGTCTTATTCATTACCCAATGGGTGCTTATATACAAATTACCCTAGCTGCTATACAAGGTAATAAACAAGGAAATAAAGGAAACTAAATCAGAGCAAAATATTCGAGATGCCAATTGATACGAGACATTTACAATGATATTCCTACAATTACAGGATGCTAATTGATACGAGACCCCTTTCTCCAATACTCCCCTCAAGTTGGTGCATGAAGATTTCGAATGCTTAACTTGCTGAGAAGATACTCAAATTGTCGGCGTCCCAAGGCCTTGGTCAATATATCAGCCAACTGGTTTGTAGTACGAATATAAGAGGTGACAACATTACTACATTGAACCTCGTCCCTCACAAAGTGATAATCAACCTCAATATGTTTTGTTCTTTCGTGGAAAACTGGATTTGCTGCTATGTGGAGGGCTGCCTGGCTGTCACAGTGTAGTTGCATGGGATTTGTATGAGATATACCTAAGGAGGCAAGTAAACCTTTTATCCATTTTAGCTCACAAACAGTTGTTGCCATGGAGTGATACTCCGCTTCTATGGAGGATCGAGATACGGTGTGTTGTTTCTTTGTCTTCCATGAAATAGGAGATGAATTCAAGAACACCACATAGCCTGTGAGAGAACGTCGTGTGATGGGGTAGCCAGCCCAATCTGAATCACAGTAAGCTGTCAATTGCAAATTGGCATCAGCCCGCAGGACAATGCCTTGTCCTGGTCTTCCCTTAAGATAACGCATAACTCGTAAAGCTGCCTCCCAATGGTCTTCACGTGGATGCTACATAAATTGAGCAAGCACATGAACACAATAACTAAGCTCAGGCCTTGTTATGGTGAGATATATGAGCCTCCCTACCAGTTGTCGGTACTGTTCCGGATTTTTCATGGTTGCTCCTTTTGCCGTTGCCAACTGATGATTTTGTTCCATGGGAAACATTGCTGGTTTTGCTCCCAGTAAGCCAGTTTCAAAGATGATGTCTAGCGCATACTTTCTTTGACACAGAAAAATTCCTTCAGCTCCACGTGCAACCTTAATCCCCAAGAAGTATTTGAGTGCCCCTAGATCTTTCATGTTAAAACATATGCTCAAGTATTTTTTGAATTCAGCAATAGCTTGCACATCATTGCCCACTATGACCAGGTCATCAACATATATCAACACATTCAATTGCACTTTATTAGCTGATTATGTAAACAAAGAATAGTCAGAATAGGACTGCGCAAACCCATACTTCTTCAAAGCTGCTGCAAGTTTGGAAAACCAACACCGAGGCGCTTGCCGAAGTCCATAAAGCAATTTCTTCAACTTGCACACGTTAGACTTATCTGCTGTTGAAAAACCTGGTGGGAGATGCATATATACCTCCTCATGCAAGTCACCATGCAAGAATGCATTATGAACATCCATTTGATGTAACTCCCATTTCTTCGCTGCTGCTACCGCTAGAAGTGTTCGCACTGTTGCTATCTTGGCGACTGGAGCAAATGTCTCGTTGTAATCCAAGCCTTCTACCTGTTAATTTCCAAGGATCACCAATCGAGCCTTATATCGTTCCACCGTTCCATCATAATTGTATTTGATTTTATACACCCATTTGCACCCTATTGCCCTCTTGTCAGGTGGCAGAGTCTCCAAAGTCCATGTTCCATTATTTTCGAGTGCTTCTATCTCCTTTTTCATTGCTTATCTCCATCTTGCATCTTTTACTGCTACTGAGAAACTTGTGGGCTCATGTCCAGTTGTTACAGCAGCCAAAAGTGCACGGTACCTGGGAGAAAATTTATCACGTGTTACATAGTTCACTATGGGATAAGGAGTCGTACCAGAGGACTTTGATTTGGAATGTGTTTGAGTGTGTGTGGGATCTTTCGAACACCTTGATGTGTATGTCACATAGTCCTTCAACAGTACCGAAGGCTTATGTTGCCGTTGTCCTCTACCAAGATGCTCTGCATGTTCGTTTTCACCCTCTATATGCTCTGTTTGACTTGTGTTGTCTCCCACTCCCTCATTTACAACAACAACAACAACATCATTTTCACACCCTTCTTCTTTGTCCCCATTCTCATAAGAATTTAGTCTCCCTCTTTCTTCTATCCTCGCTTTAGCACTAACTTCATCTTGCACATCACCAAAATATGCGCAGTCCACCAGATAGGACTCCTCTTCCTTACCTTTCATTGATTCTTTGCTAATGGCATAAGGGAAGACATTCTCATGAAACACCACGTCTCTAGAGACTAGATATTCTCCTTTTTCGAGATCATAAACACGCCACCCTTCCTTTCCATATGGATAACCAACGAACACACATTTTTTGCTTCTCTCACGAAACTTGTCCTTCTCCCTACCACATTGATGAACATAACAAAGACAACCAAAGACTTTCAAATGATCATACATGGGTGGTTTTTCAAATAATATCTCGTAAGGGCTTTTTCCTTGAAGTAGAGATGAGGGAGTTCGATTTATTAGGTAGCTTGCTGTCAAAACACATTCTCCCCAAAATTGTATAGGTAAGTTTGCATGAAATCTCAATGCTCTAACCACATTGAGGATATGCCTGTGCTTCCTTTCCACTCTTCCATTTTGCTGGGGCGTTCCCACACAAGAGGTTTGGTGCAATATACCATGTAACTCAAAGTATGTTCTCAAACATGTGAACTCAGTACCATTATCACTCCTAACAGTTTTCACTTGTTTTCCAAATTGGGGTTCAGTCATAGCACACAATTTTTTAATGGTTTGTGCCATTTCTTTCTTTTCAAGCAACAAATAATCCCACACAACATGAGAGAAGTCGTCAACGATCGTTATAAAATAGACTGCCCCACAAGATGCTGGTACCCTATAAGGACTCCACAAATCATAATGTATCAAAGAAAAACAATCATCAGCTTTATTATAACTATCTCGGAATACATCACGAGTTTGTTTGGCCTTATAACAAGTATCACAAAAATCAACTAAATCACCATTATTCGCCTCAGGTAGGTAAGCAAGCACTTGTTTAGAAGGGTGTCCCAATCTTTGATGCCACAATTTTCTAACGTCCATCTTTTTAGCTTTATTCCCCTGTATTGGTGCTGCTGTCCGGAAGAGAAAGACCCCATCACACTCTTCACCCACTCCAATCAGGGTCCTTGAAGTTCGATCCTGCATCACACATAGTTTATCAGTGAAAGTAACAGTACAATTCAAGTCCTGCGCAAGCTTGTTAATAGATATGAGAGTACAATTCATATTGGGAACATATAAGACATTTTGCAAGTAAACATTTTCTCCCAGATATAGTGTGCCTTATTTAACAGCATTAGTTTGCTTTCCATTTGGAAGACCCACTGGGCAGGGTGTGATATTTTGTGCTTCACTTAAGAGCTCAATCTCTCCTGTCATGTGGTGTGAAGCTCCAGAATCAATTATCCAATCAATATTCTTACCAGATAATCGTTCAACCCCTCCCGCTTTGTGTGTATTCAACAGGTTGATTAATGTTGTCCATTGTTCTCCACTCAGTCCCGGTATTCCTCCTCGTTCATCATCAATAGCTGCATGCTGTTTTTCCATAACTCTGACATGTGTTGCATTAGCTCGAGCATTTTGGTCTTGTCCTCATCCAGCAACGCCAAGATTACCCCGTCCACGGCTTCCACTTCTTCCAGTTGAGCGTGGTCTATTGCCCCACCAATCTAGATATCCGACAACTTGGAAACAGTCCTTGGAATCATGTCCTGTCTTCCCGCAGCAGTTACAAGTTGTCCTCTTCTCCTTGGTTCGAACAGCAGTTGCCCTTGCTCCCGTGCCTATCTGTGCAACGAAACCCACTGCACCACCTCGTTCTTCCTTGCCTATGGCTATGTCTCTGTGGCATTCTTCTTGTATGACAATAGCATACACTCGGCTTAGGTTTGGTAGGGGATCCATGCTGAGAATACTAGAGCGTATAGTCCCGTACACTGCATCATCTAGGCCCATCAAGAATTGGTGAACCTTCTCTTCCTCTTGCTTCCTTTTCAGATCTGCTGCAACATTACATTTGCATCACCCACACTTGCATGTTGGAGTTGGTTCATAACTTGCAAGTTCATCCCACATAACTCTTGCTTTCCCATAGTATTCTGCCATTGTCAAACCCATTTGCTTGCACGCAGCCAAATCCACCTTAAGTTAATAGATACGTGGCCCATTTCCAATGGAGAACCTCTGCCGGATATCTTCCCACAGATCTTTGACATTCTCCATATAAGTGATGGTTGAGCGCAAGCTTGGTTCTATGGTATTTAGGATCCACGCAACCAGCATTGAACTCACTACCCACCAATCCTCTATATCAGCAGAATCATTTTGGCTTAGTCAAGGTCCCATCAACAAATGCGAGTTTCTTCTTTGCCCGCAACACATTTTGTATTGCCTTTGCCCATTCTTCACAGTTATCCCCTTTCAGCTGTATGGGTGTGATTATCATCCCCGGATTGTCCAAAGGATGCAAAGAGTAAGACGAGACAGTCGCCTTTTCTGGGCCGCTTTTCTTTTCTGTTTCTTTTTCGGCATCGCCGTTTTTCTTTCTGCCATCTTCACCGCCTGCCATGGTCGCCCTTTCTTCAGAGGCTCAAGGGAACTCAAACGTGAGCCAACCTTGCTACTGATACCATGTAAAACTATTAATGAATTGAAGATGTGTTTCTTGTCTTATTCACAACCCAATGGGTGCTTATATACAAATTACCCTAGCTGCTATACAAGGTAATAAACCGGGAAATAAAGGAAACTAAATCAGAGCCAAATATTCGGGATACCAATTGATACGAGACATTTACAATGATATTCCTACAATTACGGGATGCCAATTGATACGAAACCCCTTTCTCCAATAAACGATATACTGCTAAAGTTATTACTCAGTGAGCAACCAAGTTTCTGTGCCAAGTTTATGAGAATCAGAACTGAACTCCAGCGTCTTATACTATTTCTTTTAGAAAGCTAATTGTTTTGAGCTTAATCTTTTCATCCTCTCTTGTTGAGAGTTATTTGATTGTATTCAAAACTTCTCTGTGAAATTTGTATTGCCTTGTAACAGGCTTGTTTCCTCAAAGGCTCAAACGTACTGAGTCGTTTTGAGAAGTTAAGAGTATTGTCAAGTTTGTAACAGTAGAATACTCTTAAGAAATTTTAATCAGGTTGATTATAGTGAAAATCCTTTAGGATCGAAGGGACTAGACGTAGCAACCAGTTTGGTGGTGAACTAGTATAAATCTCTGTGTCTCATTCTTTAATGCTTTACATTTACTTCTGTTTTGTGAAGAAAAACAAAGTTTTCATAAACTTCACTTCAAAGCGTTCGGTTATCTCTCAGCTTCCGGTAACAAACATTTTTCAAACAAATCAGTTTTAAAGTGTTTTTAACTTAAAGTTTGCGAAAAGTTTTCAACACAATTCAACTCTCTCCTTGTGCTCATGTTCATAAAAGATGGCTATGCATCTAGTGAACACCCATCTCTTGAGAGATTTGTATAAAATATTTAAATTATATAACTTTCACACATTTTTTTTAAAATATTTTGTATAAAATCTAAATAAACCCGTGCAACGCACGGGGGTTACATCTAGTATGTATGTGTGTGTGTTTGTGTATATATAGAAATACTGACATTTTTACACCCTGAACGGTGGGATTATTTTAATTTTTATGCATCAACAGAGAAGCTCAAAAAGAAGAGATGACATCCTTTACTTATGGTGATTGATCAATTAACAACTTAGAATCCGAAGTCTCAGCTGGATCATGTGAATAATTTATCTTGAATAAATCACCATTACTGCATCCTTTATTTAAAATAATTTTGAAATCTTAAATCTCATGGTCGGGTGCTCGAGAATATTCTTGTGAAAGATTTACCACTAAAAATCATCGCTGCGTTATTATAGTATTATGATCATATATTAGTGGAATGGTAGATAGACCTAGACCTGGATGCTTCTGAGCTGCTGGCTTGATCTTTTGGATAACCGTGAGTTATATCCTAGAAGACCACAACTTTCATTCACATTTGTATTTAATGCACCATAATTATAGGCACCTTAATTATAGGATGTTAATATTCCCTAATCAATAGGTTCGTGTATAGTCAAATATTCTCCTTGGTTATAGGATCAAATTCATGGTTTGATATCATGTGTATAGTCAAATATACTCCTTGATTATAGGATCGAATTCATGGTTTTATACCAACTCCTAAACTTTAGCACCAAGTCATTCTATAAATGTACTCTTTGCATCAGATTGACATACACGATCAAATCATCTCTATTATTATATACAATCATCATCACGTGTTATAATTGACATCACAACACTTTCTTCTTAAACCCACCTCACTCACTCTCATCACACACTCTTTCTTTGATAGAGTTTCAAACTGAAACCCCTTTCTCTAGCGGCCGCTGCCTTTGCCTTTTATAGCAAAGATATCCTTTCGTTCCACTCTCAAAGCCCAATCCTTCAAATCCAATGCAACCAATCATTGTCTTGAGCTTGGTTTAATTATCGATATGTTATCCCTGCATTGCATGCAATTTCACTTATTCATATGATCTGATATGATTTGATCCCACAACACACTTCTGTCATCTTGTTCATTCATTGCATCAATTAACTTTCTTTGTGCGGGTTCTTTTGTTCTCATGCTGAATCTCGATGTGCGATCTCTCCCGCCTGGATCAATGAGCCAGAGAACAACTAGATGTGGCTTCAATGAAACTATTGAAGATATCGTGCTACATAGATTGTTGAAGATGACTTTTTCTTTATCATCTACGATGTGCTTTGTTGGATTGCTAATCAATGATGTTCTCACTATTTCAACGACTGTGATTTCCTTGATTAATGTCATAAAGCCGAAACCTCCTTGTCCTAGGAGCTATGAGTGTGAATATTATGTGATGAGACATGTGTTTCAGGGTTTTCTCTATAAATATTGTACTTATTTGTGACATGTTTTTTATAGGTAATAAAAGTCAGTAGTTTGTTAGGATGTTAAACCCATGTCTCTCACCTTTTACCACTTAACCATAGTTTTGGATTTGAGATATGTAGTTTATATTTGAGCTATTTTTGTTTTCAAAGTATATTCGTTTAGAATGTATTTTCAAAGAAATAAAGTAAATTTGTTTAAAAAGTAAATTTGTTTATGCTCTGACCACTTTCTAGATGGGTTATAATAGCAACTGATTAAAAAAATTGACTTTTTAGATCGGTTGTGACTAACCGATTTAAAAAGTGATTAATAGATAGGTTTCTACCATAAGTCATTTAGAAAATAGAACTTGTTAGATCGATTTTATTTGTAACAGATCTAACAAGTTTTTTCACATTCAATGATATACAATAGTGTACTTTTATTATATAGCAACAATAATAACCTCTGCGATTCTCTGTAACTGAAAGGAGTAAAGAGAAATGAATCATTTTCAAAAAAATTCTGTCAGTTTTAACACGTGACGATGATCGGGTCAGCCGCTCAGAAACATCCAGGTCTAGGTATACCTATTGTTTCACTAATATTGATCATAATACTATAATAACGCAACGATAATTTTTAGTGGTAAATATTTCACAAGAATGTTCTCGAGCACCCGACCTAGAGATTTAAGATTTCAAAATTATTTTAAATAAAAGATACAGTAATGATGACTTATTCAAGGTAAATTATTTGCAAGATCCAGCTGAGATTTCGAATTCTAAATTGTTAATCAATCAATCACTATAAATAAAGGATGTCCTATCTTCCTTTTGTGTTTCTCCGTTGATGCATAAAAATTAAAATAATCCCACCATTCAAGGTGTAAAATGTCAGTCTCTCTCTCTCTCTATATATATATATATTTTGTACAAAGTATATGTGTGTGTGTGTGACAAACACATCCATTTTATATATTCTCATGAGTAAACCACGATTGTTTTAGACACGTCACAAAAAATGCATGTATCTCAATCTTTTTGAATATAGATCTAATTTTAAGTAGATAAAACCATCTGAAAACTAAAGTAGATATATTAAATAGGTTTTTTTAACGTGTACAACCTTACAAATGTTATGCCTCGTTAAATTACTATTTTATTTTCTTATTAATTACCAATTTTTCCTATTTAGTGGGAAAAGAAAGATTACAAGGAAAAAATAAATAGAAAAATTGATAATTAATAAAGAAATAAAGTAGATATTTAATGAGGTTTAATATGTGCAATGTTGCACATCAATTCTATTATAACTAGCGGCAAGACGGGCACTACTGTGCCCATCTTTCCGTATTTCTATTACGCTACAGTATGAAATATTTTATCGCATTTTATTGTTTAATGTTGGTTTTAAGAAATTTGATTAAGCATTCCTAGTATTTTATTACACTAATTTTAAAAATGACATATTATTATTAATTAACAGTATTTAACGCTTATTGATATGTACACATATATATTACTTTCTTTTAATAAAAAGAATTTGGATTTGGATTTGGATTTACTTTTTAGAAATTGATTTAAGATATTTGATTTCACTATGAATTTACGTATGTATATGTTAACCGTTATCATGAAGAAGAAGTGCATAAGTTAAAAACGGTTGATATACACAAAAATAGGGAGAAGTTAATTTATGGATAAGCATAGATAAAAGAGAAATAAAAGGTAAAATTGGAAGGAAAAAAGTCTACGCCAAAAAGGGATATCCCCTTTATATATAGTTATAGATAAAGGCTTAAATATTATTTTGGTCTTTTAACTTATTTTTTGTGTTCATTTTGGTCCCATGACTTTTTTTGGGTCAAATCGGTCTTTTAATTTAATAAATTAAACCACGTTAGCCCTTTCCGTCGATATGGTAGTAACCAGTGTATTAAAAGCCGGCTCGGACCGGTCGGTCCGGGAACACGTGGTATGGCCGGGCCGAGCACATGTTTGAATCGGATTTGCTAGTGAACCGGCGTGACTCGGCCGTTTTCCCGGATAAACCAGCGACTCGGCGATTCGACACGACTCGGACTGGGTTAAGCATTTTTGCACCGCGCGCCGTTCGTGCACAGCAGCAAAGACGAACGTAGTCTCGCACAGAAGAACCGAACGCAGTCACACCATCTTCTCCGTCGCGTCGTTCGCCATTCACCAGCAGAAGATCTCCCCGTCGCGGTCTCCATCCCAGTCCCAGGTATTGTTTTGTTATCACATCTTCTGAAGCATGTTCTTCAACTTATCACATCTTCTGAAGCATGTCCTTCAACTTTCCCCCTTTCTTCAGTTGTTTCAGAGCTTTGTTGGGACTTTTGGGAAGGCGAAGGGCAGCCATGAGAAGATGACGGGCTCTGTTGGGACCCTTGGGAACTGATGAACGTTGGCGTTTAATTTAATACTTTAACACTTTAATTCAATTAAATATCTTCTTTTATTTATGTCGACAAAGACACGTATGCACTTACCGAAACAACTGGCACGCATTTTCTCCACACCACACATTTCAAATTTTGGACCAATCAAGAGTAAAGGTGTATATTTATTAGAGAATGTTTATTTTCAAAATGATTTTTGCTATATATATCGGTTTAATATGCCATATTTAGGGCATGATATAAAATTTTTAGAGGCCGGGTCAATAAGTGACTCTCTGGTCCAACTTTTGATATGAAATTTTTAGATGCCGAGTCAATAAGTGACCTTCCGATCCGACCATTAACCCAGTACCTCGACCGAGTCGTTGACCAGGCTAGTTTTTAAAACATTGGTAGTAACGGTGTTAACTTTATCTGATGTGTCATAGATGTGGCAAATGACTGGTCAAAAATATAATTTTTTAATGCCACATGGCAATTATTAATTTTAAAATTATAATAATTCACCATTAACTATTAGTGTTCATCAATTTTCTAGTGGAAAAAGATTAGGGATGGGGCTAACTAACTGGTTTTAATAATTTAGATTAATTAAATAATAGTTAAATGAATAAAAATGTTGACTCATTTACCATGTCAGATCTACATATGTAAGTACGGTGAATTGGAATAACGAAGGCAACAGAAATAACTAATGTGGTCTAATTTGTTAAATTAAATAATCGATTTGATCTAAAAAAAGTTGTGGGACCAAATTAAACCACTAAAATACGTTAAGAGACCAAAATGGTATTTAAGCCTAAAATAGAACACTGCTACACAAACTCGATAAATTTTATTGCAAATTGCAAGTGCTTATGTCATGTAGTGCAAAAGGTGGCTCAGTAGCTGCACAAAATAAATTATATGAGATTATAAATAAACCATAGAATGATAGCATAATACCTACTTAATTAATATAAATTTAATTTATTGAAGATTTCAAAAAAATTATATTTAATCTATAAATATCATTCATACTGCAACGTATAACCAGTACATTTCACGAGTCAAATATGTTGAGTATAATTTAGTTTAGGCAGTTGATGTTAGTTAGAAAAATAAAGAGAATTAGTTGTAACGGTTTTGGTAGTTAAGTCAATTATAATTTTTTGTTAGTTGCAACTGGTCCATGTGGGACTTGAACAAATACTGTGTAATCAATTTGTGAATAGTAGTGTAGATGTTATTCAAAAAAACTTTTTTCTTCACATCTCTTAATGGCCATAATATACTTTTCTCTCATTGAGTGAATTGTGAGTTAGTGTTGAATTGTGAAATCAAATAGTGGTATTTAGAGAACAGTGATTAGGGACCTGTGCATGAGTGTGTGAGGTTGTTCTTGTAGGATCAAGCGCTTACCACTAGGTCAAAAGCTATAGCTATTAGCAAGGGCGCAACTTTATTTCTTTAAGGATACTCAGAACCGCATCAAGCTTAAGGGGTTGCGCCTATTATAGGGGTCATGGGTTGGGATGTTAAGCCCATCGAATCCTAAGGGTGACACTGACCAATAAAGCCAACAATCTTCCCCCTAGTGTCACCCGGGGGATTCGAACCCATGACCTTGCTCTGATACCACTTGTAGGATCAAGCGCTTATCACTAGGCCAAAAGCTATAGCTATTAGCAAGGGCGCAACTTTATTTCTTTAAGGATACTCAGAGCCGCATCAAGCTTAAGGGGCTGCACCCATTATAGGCGCCATGGGTTGGGATGTTAAGCCCATCGAATCCTAAGAGTGACGCTGACCAATAAAGCCAGCAGTTCTTGCATGGAGTTTCTAAAGAAACCAAAGGGTGTGATTCATGAGTGGTTCAAACGGATCATTCCCAGCAAACCTACCAGTTCTTGATGGTAAAAACTTCGACCAATGGTGCGTGAAGATGGATATCATTTCGGATTCCAGGATGTGCTGAAATTGGTGATGTCCGGGTTTCGAGAAGTGGGTGAAGGAACGATAGAAGCATTGTTGACACACCATTTTGTCTATTATTTTGGGGTATTTTGAATATAAAATATTATGATTTTGTTCCTTATTAGATAAAATATGCTCACTATTTTCTTATTTATGCAGAAAAGTAATAAAGGCAACATGGAAAGCAAAAAAAATAATTTTGGGAAGATTCTGGCGAGTTTTGGAGATTTTTAGTGTTTTTGGACAAGTTGTACGGCCTGACATCTCTTCAGTACGATCGTACCTATTCAAGCACATCAGTAGGGGCGTATTGCATGGTCAGTATGGCCTCGTGCCGAAGAAAAAGTCCAGTACGGCCGTACCAAAGGAAGTACAGCCGTACACAATTGCAGTCAGGCCGCATCCAGTGCAGAAGTACGGCTCAGCGTCGCAACTCAAGCCCGATACGGCCGTCTATAAATGCAGTAGGGACGTGCCCAAGCCCAGAATGAACAGATTTGAAGCCAGTTGACCTAGTACACCTCAAAGCCTATAAATAGGCATTCTCACCCATTTTGAGAGCCAACTCACTCTCTGGGAGAGAGTTCATTCTCTCTGAGTGAGGGTCTTTTGCTCTTGTCTATTGTCTCTCTTCTTTTCTTTTCTTTTCTTTTCTTTTCTTTTAGGATTTCTTATTTGGATGTTTGTTATGAGTAGCTAACTCCATCACTAGGGGTGATGGGGTATCTTTTACGATGTTTTTGATATTTATTAAATTGCTTTTATGAATTCTTTATTATCCTTATGAATGTGTTGATCTTAGCATGCTTAATCTCATAGGAAGTAGCTAATCCTTAATAAATTAGTTAATTGAAGGCGACTATCGCGATTAATTAATGGAACTCTAGGATCAACAGAACTCGCTTTACACGCCCGAATAGGTTATTGCTTGTTTCCAATCGGTTATTAGATTAACAAACTCACCTGTTCTTAATGCTATTTCCTTTAATTACGTTCTTAGACCAAATGGAGTAATTAGTTAGGAGGAAGGTTATTACAAGCTAGACAGCTCTTAGTAATTTAGAGTGAGTGGTTAGCTTTCAATAAGAAAATATAATTCATAATAGCAAGGTAATAGATTTAGGATCTAGTATTAGTGAACCCAGTTCCCCTAGGCTTTTCCTATTTGATCTCTATTCCGTTCTTGTGACATTGCTTTGTTTCTTTATTTATAGTTTAATCGTTTTATTCTTAAAACCATCACTTTCGTTCGTCTAAATAATAAGGATCTCTATTAATTTAGTACTCGCGCATTCTCTGTGGGTTCGACATTAAAATACTCCACTTTATTACGAGTTACAATCAAGTGCACTTGCCTGAGCCGCAACAAGCACAATAGAAAGCCTACAAGGAAAACAAGAAAAGAGATTGCAAAGCTTTTTTCTTGATTCATGAATGTGTCGACTCTGCAAATTTTGAGAAGATTTCTTCCGCAAAGTCTTCTAAAGAGGCGTGGGAAATCTTGAACAAAGCATATGGTGATGCTTACAAGGTTAAGAAGGTAAAATTGTAGTCTCTAAAAAGGCAGTATGAATTGCTGTCAATGAATGATCAAGAATTTGTGGCTGAGTACTTCAATCGAATTCAGTTTCTTATCAACTCGATGAAAACCTGCAAAGAAAAGTTCTCAGATCAACAGATTATTGAGAAAGTTTTGAGAACCTTGACTACCCGACTTGATCACATTGTGGTGGCAGTCGAGGAATCAAAGGATCTTGAGAAGATGAAGGTGGAGGAGTTACAGAACTCGCTCGAGGCTCATGAGCAAAGACTAATTGAAAGAAATGGTGATAAAGGTCAAGTGCAAGCCCTGAAGACATATACAAAGAAGCAATAATGATGGCTATAAAGACAAGAAGGTAAAAGGGAAGTGGAAGAATCAGAAGGGTAGTGATTCTGGTGAAGGGTCATGCAATGCACCCGGACAACACATAAATGAGAAGAGCAATAAGAAGTTCAAGAGCAGTAACAAGGGCAACAAGAAAAAGCTCAACAAGAAGAACATTAAGTGCTACATTTGTAAAAAATGGGGCCACTTTGCTGATGAATGTAGAGGCAAGAAAGTTGAGAAAGAAGTGGAAGCCCAATTAGCACAAGATGAAGATTTAGACCCAGATGACAATGTGATGTTGATGGTAACCTTCAAGATTGAGAGCGATTCATCAGATCATTAGTATTTGGACACTGGCTGTTCGAATCATATGACTGGTAGAAAAGAATGGTTTGTTGATCTAGATGAAAAGGTGAAGAGCAAGGTGAGGTTTGCTGACAAGTCAGTGATCATAACAGAAGGAACTGGAAAAATGTTGATAAAAAGAAAAGATGGAGTACAGGCATGCATTACAAATGTTCTTTATGTACCTATAATGAAGAGCAATTTGTTGAGCATAGGTCATCTTGTTGAAAAAGGCTATTCCATGAGCCTGCAGAAGAATCAAATGAAAGTGTTTGATGCTCAAAGGAGACTAATTTTGAAAGCCCCTTTGTCAAGTAATAAGACTTTGAATATTGGAATCCAAGTGATTTAGTAAAGGTGCCTGGAAGCAGTAGTGGATGATGTGAACTGGCTATGGCATTATAGGTTTGGGCACCTCAACTTTAAAAGTCTGAACTTGCTGCAGAGAAAGAGCATGGTTGGAGGTCTTCCACAAGTGAACCAGCCATAACACGTGTAATGATTGTTGCATAAGCAAGCAACCTAGAAATATGTTCAAGAATAGAGCTCCTCACAAGTCTAAGGACAAGCTGGAAGTGATTTACTCAGATGTATGTGGTCCATTTGAGGTTCATTCTCTTGGAGGTAATCATTACCTTGTGCCTTTCATTGATGAATATACTAGAATGTTATGGTTATATCTCATCAAAAGAAAGAGTGATGTACTATCTGTGTTCATGAAGTTTGCTTTGGTGGTTGAAAAGCAAAGTGGGAAGAAAATTAAGCTCCTAAGTATAGATGGTGGAAGTGAATATACCTCTAATGAGTTTCAACAATATTGTGACGAGGAAGGGATAATACATGAAGTGACTGCTCCTTATACTCCTCAACACAATGCAATTGCTGAGAGGAGAAACAAAACCATATTAAATATGGCAAGGAGCATGTTGAAAGGCATAAAGCTACCCAGAGAATTATGGGGAGAGGCAGTGACAACATTGTTAACACACCAAATTGTCTACTTTTATGGGGCATTTTTAGTACTTAAACATGTTATTTTGTGCTATTTAAAGTATAAAAATGCTCACTTATGCCCCATTTTGCAGAAATATCATAAAGACATCACTTGTAGCAAAAGATGCCAGAACGGATAAAAAACTGACATGTTTTGGAGATTTTTGGCGTTTCTAGACAAGAGGTACGGCCTGGCACCAAGTCAGTATGGTCGTACCTATGCAGGATCAGTAGCAGGGGCGTACCCCCTTAGTCAGTACAGCCCGACGCCAAAGAAAAAGTTCAGTACGACCGTACCAAAGGCAGTACGGTCGTACATAATTGTTGTCAGGGAGTGCAGAGTGCACAAGTACAGGTTAGCGTCGCAAACAAGATTCGGTACGACCGTGTATAAATGCAGTATCATCGTACCTAAGCCCAAAATTTGAAGATTTGAAGCCAGATGACCTAATTCGCATCCTTGCTTATAAAAAGGTAATCTTAACCTACTCTGAGAACTTTTTGACCAATTTTTGACTTCTTGCCCATTTTTTGATAGTCTCTGACAAACCCGTTGCTACTTTATTGAGTTTTGAATCCTTAGAGCCTCTTGATAATCCTCTTTTGCTGCCGGAGCTCGTGAGGACGTAAAGAACATGCTTAAGGACCGTCGTCATACCGAAAGGGTGTCCCGGTTTAGACTTATACTCTTTATTATGGATTTTTATGGCTTTATGTATGAATTTATGTTATTTTCATTTATCATGAGTAGTTAAATCTATCACTAGGGGTGATGGGGGATCCTTTATTATGCTTTTGATATTTATCTAATTAGTTTTATGAGTTTCTATTATCCCGTTGATTGTTTTATCCCTAGCATGCTTAATCCTATAAGGCCTGATCAACCTTTAATTAGTTAACTTAATTGGAGGTGATCGTACCACAGTTAGTTAACAGAACTATAGGAATAAAAGAACTCGCTTTTTATGCCGGATCAAGGATAAGTGCTTGTTTCTAATCAGTTATTTAGATTAACAAACTCACCGTTGCTTAATGCTCTCTCCTTAATTGTCTTGCATGATCAAACTGGGTAGTTCTTAGGTAGAAGACTATTAACATTGCATGATCATTATGTGTTAGTAGTTTTAGAATGAGTGATTAGTTTTCAACCAGGAATTAGATCTCATAATAATTAATTAGTAAATTTAGGAACTAAGTATTGGTGAACCCGGTTCCCCTAGGCCTTCCATAATTATCTTCACTCGTTCTTGCGTATTGTTAGACTTATAATTTTATTTTAGTGTTAATCTGTGCAATTCTTTAATCACAACCTTCGTTATCCTAAATAGCATAGAGTCTTTATTATATTGGTACTCGTGCATTCCCTGTGGGTTCGACATTCGAAGTCTTAAATATACTCCACTATTATTACGAGTTACGATCAGGTGCACTTGCCTGAGCCGCAACAAGTTTTTGGCGCCGTTGCCGGGAAGTGTTTTAGCGATATTAATTGAACGGGATTCTAGTTACTTTAGGCATTTTATTTCATTTATTTATTGTTCTGTTTCTTTTCATTTTTTTTCTGATTTTATCTATTTTTGTTTAAATTAGTTTATTATAATTATTAGTTTAATTCAACTTTTTTTTTTCTGAGAACCATTCTAATTTGGTTTTCTTTAGTGTATACAGACACGGTCTCTACGTCATTAATTGATATTTAATCCAGAAATTGAAAGAACAATTCGTTTGTTGAGAAGATAGCAACTAGCAATGGAGAATGAACTCACGTTGAACGAGTATTTCCCTCCAACTACGGACGTGGTAGATAACGTCAACTATCCGACAATTGAGGCCACTAACTTCAAACTGAAGCCATCACTGATTTCAATGGTGTCCTCAGTGCAATTCTCTAGCTTACATTCTGAAGACCCAAATGCTCATCTCAAGAGATTTCAGAAAATTGCTAACACTGTCAAGTGTCAAGGTGTGACACCGGAGGCCATCAAGTTAAGGTTGTTCTCATTCTCACTGCAGGGGAAGGCATAACTATGGTTGGATTCAGCTGCACCGAATTCTATTACCACATGGGAGGACATGAAGAATAAATTTCTGAATAAATATTTTCCTCCCGCAAAATCTACAAAGCTGAGAGCTAACATATCTGGGTTCGCTCAAAATAAAGGTGAATCAATGCATGAGGCATGGGAGCGATTCCAATATCTACTTAGGAGATGCACTCATCATGGTTTTACCAAATGACAGTTGGTTTAAATTCTGTATAATGGTTTCACAATGCAGACCAGACGCGGCTTGTGGAGGAACTTTCGGGAAGAAGACACCCACTGAGGCTTGTGGAATAATGACTGAGATGGCTCAGAATAATGCTCAGTGGTCAGCAGGAGAAAGACAAACCGGAAGAAAGACCCAACAAGCTGGAATTTACAAGGTAGACACAAATACAGCCCTCGAAGCCAAATTGGAAGCAATGACCAAGAAGATAGAGACTCTAATGGCAACGAAGACTCAGTCTAATGCAGTAGCAACTAATATTGACTGGGGATGCATGACAATTGAGAGCCAATTGGAAGAAGTCAATATTGTAGGGCAAAAGGATTTAGATCCAAAAGCCGGAATGCAAGAAGCCATGCTGAAGTATAAGTAGAGACACATACATCCTTGTATGGGAGTTTTAGCCAGCTTCATGGAAAAAATGATGAAAGGCTCAAGGCCATTGAAACCAAGACAACTAGAGCTTCCTGTAATTTCTGCAGAGTAACCGGTCATGATTCTAAGATTGCATCGAAGAGGCGAACTTTGTAGGAAACAAGGTACATAATGACCCCTACTCCAACACTTATAATCCCGGATGGAGGAACCACACCAATTTCTCATGGGGAGGCCAACAGAAATCACAAGGCCAGAACCAGAATGTCTACAAGCCTCCACATTTACAGAACCGAGCTCAAGGTGATAGAAGTCCTAGTTGGAATGACTTTAACAACTTAGTGGGACAAGTGGATGAGAGGTTAAAAAATATAGAAAAATTAGTAGGTACCACTACAGAAGGCCAAAGCTCACTAAAAGACTAAGTCTCAACCTTGGTAAATTTAATGACTCAAAGGGAAAAAAGAGCACTTCCAAGTCAAGTGAACCAAATCCAAATGATAAGTGCATTGCTAGCTTCACCACAAGGGAGGAACCAATCATTGCATTTAAGGACATTTCAGAGGGAAGTGAACAAAGGAAAGCTAAAATTGAGCCTCAACAAGTAGAATGTACTAGAATGTTATGGTTATGTCTCATCAAAAGAAAGAGTGATGTAATGTCTGTGTTCAAGAAGTTTGCTTTGGTGGTTGAAAATCAAAGTGGGAAGAAAATTAAGCTGCTAAGTATAGATGGTGGAAATGAATATACCTCTAATGATTTTCAGCAATATTGTGAGGAGGAAGGGATAATACAAGAAATGACTGCTCCTTTTACTCCTCAACACAATGGAATTGCTGAGAGGAGAAATAAAACCATATTAAATAAGGCAAAGAGCATATTGAAAGGCATAAAGCTACCCAAAGAATTATGGTGGAGAGGCAGTGACAACATCAACCTTTATTCTGAATAAGTGTCCTACTAAAGATCTTCAAGAGGTCACACCTGAAGAAGCTTGGACAGGGAGAAAGCCTAATGTATCTCAATTCAAAATCTCTGGCTCTCTATGTTTCAAACATGTGCCAGAACAAGTGAGAAGGAAACTAGATGATAGGAGTGAGAAGATAATTTTCCTTGGATATCACCCACCAGGAGCATACAAGCTATATGATCCAAGGAATAAGAAGGTTGTAGTGAGCAGGGATGTTATTTTTTTATGAGACTAGATGGTGGAATTGGGAGAAAAGCAACTCCAATAGTAGTATGGCGATGAATCTGCAGGATGCTCAGGATAATGAAACAATACCAGCAGAAGGTACACAATCATAGAGACCTCTGAGAACCAGGAAACCACCTCATAGGTTGAATGATTATGAGATTCTTCCAGATAGTGTTGTGACTGTAGATGGAGATTTAGTTCACTTGGCATTGTGTGCTGAAACAGAACATGTGACATTTAAGGAGGCAATTGCTGATCAGAAGTGGGTGACAACTATGAAAGAGGAGTTGAGTTCAGTTGTGAAGAATCACACCTGGGAGCTGGTTGAATTACACCATTAGAAAAGGCCAATTGTAGTGTAGTGGGTCTATAAGATCAGGATGAAGCTCGATGGAACAGTTGATAAATATAAGGCCAGGTTAGTGGCCAAAGGATTTTTTTCTAAGCTTGGAATAGATTATCAGGATGTATTTGCACCAGTGGCTAGATTGGAACAATTAGATTGGTAACAGCAGTAGAAAGCTCTAAGAATTGCTCTATACATCAATCAGATGTTAAATCGACCTTTTTGAATGGACCATTAGATGAGGAAATTTATGTTGCTCAGCCGCCTTGCTTTGAAATCAGTGGAGAAGAAGGAAGAGCTTACAGGCTCAAGAAATCCTTATATGGCTTAAAGCAGGCTCCTAGGGCATGGAATAAGAGGATTGATTCCTTCCTAGTTGAGTAGGGTTTTCAAAAATGCAAAAGTGGACATAGGATGTACTTAGAGCCTCATGTGACATTGATTTGTTGATAGTGTGTTTGTATGTAGATGATCTTCTAGACATTGGAAACAATGAGGGTGAAATTCTAGATTTCAAAACAAGAATGATGAAAGAGTTTGAGATGTCAGATCTGGGCAAGCTGATTTATTTTCTGGGAATGGAGTTTGTTCCAACAAGAAAGGGAATTTTTCTACATTAGAAGAAGTATGCAGCTGGCATATTGAAGAAGTTCAATATGATGAATTAATGAGGCATGAAGATGAAGATCCTGTAGATGAAACCAAGTATAGGTAATTGGTTGGTTCTTTGAGATACTTGTGCAACTCAAGACCAGACTTGGCCTATGGAGTTGGTTTAATTAGTAGGTTTATGGATAAACCTAGAACTCTCACTATGTTGTAGCTAAAATGATCTTGAGGTACACCAAAGGAATACTTGACTTTGGTTTGCTATTTCCTAATAAGTCATAGTTTGGGAATGTAGAAATTGTGGGATACACAGATGATGACTGGTGTGGTGATAAAGAGGATAGAAAAAGTACATCAGGCTACATATTCATGTGTTGCAATGGTTTAGTATCGTGGTGTTCAAAGAAGCATAACATTGTAGCATTATCCTCCTGTGAAGATGAGTATGTGGTTGCATCATTGGGAGCTTGTCAAGCATTTGGCTTGAGACATTGTTGAGTAAATTGAATTTGATGGGTTCTAAACCTATGAAGTTGAAAGTTGATAACAAGTCAGCCATCAACCTTGCAAAGAATCTAGTTGCTCATGGTAGGAGCAAACATATTGAAACTCGGTTTGATTTATTGAGGGACCAAGTTGGAAAAGAGAAATTAGAGGTGGAATACTGCAACACTGAGGAGCATATTACAAATATATTCACCAAGCCAATGAAGACTGACACATTCCGAAGTTTGAGGGACAAGCTAGGAATGTCATCTTTAGCTAATCTGAATTAAGGGGGTGTGTTGAGTATATTTCAGTTAGGCAGTTGGTGTTAGTTAGAAAAATAAAGAGAATTAGTTGTAACAGTTTTGGTAGTTAAGTCAGTTGCCATTTTTTGTTAGTTGTACCTGATCCATGTGAGACTTGTACAAATACTGTGTAATCAATTTGTGAATAGTAGTGTGGATGTTATTCAGAAAAATCTTTCTTCTTCACATCTCTTAATAGCCATAATATACTTTTCTCTCATTGAGTGAATTGTGAGTTAGTGTGAATTGTGAAATCCAACAAAATAGCAATTCATGTCTTATAAAACTTATACAGTAGTGTACTTTTATAAAGTCAAATAACACATCATATGGTACTATTTTGTTAAACAAAAACATTAATCATCCTCATTATTATACCATAAAAGACATTAATCATCCTCCTAAAAAATTTAAAAACATAAAAAAGAAAAAATTGGAAAGCAGAGTTGAAGAACAAAAGAACAAAGAGTACACGACAACCTTGTATTTGCGAGCAAAATCTTCATGCTCATTGTTATTAGAAATGAATTAAGGTGGGCTGGGAACCAAACTCGATGCTCATTGATATCCTAATTATAATTTAAATTTGAAAAATCCAAATGTATGAATTGATTTGGATAACATTATCAACTTTTAGCCTATACAAATTTAAACTTAAAATTTGCAAGATGGATTCTAAAAGATAACATTAGGATTTTTTTGATGGGACATTAGGATATTTTGAGCTCAAAGATTTAGATAAGAAAAATTTCTCCAATATTTACGTATAGTTTAAATTGATCTAGGCAATCTACAGTTTAAATAAAATCAATAACTCCTTCACACGGTTAAACAAAAAAAAAAGGAAAAAAATTACTTAAAGTATTATGAATGAAGATTGTCTTTACATAAACAATATATCAAAATCTCTAAATCTGCAAGTAGTATTCAAAAATAGTAGAAAAGAAACGGCCTGCATGAGCAAGAAAAAACTCAAGACATGAAGACGAACAAATCACCACCCTCCCTTTTGAGATTAATTAAGGCTTTTTCTAACCACACCCCCCATTAGACTAGCCACACCCCACTGTCAGCTTTTTTATTAATGAAAAGACCAGAATACCCCTACTCCAAACCCAATTAGCATTGTGTATGCTATGTTTCGTCTGTCCGTGAATTGAATTCACGTAAGTTACGTAAATTAATTTTACGGAAGGATAAAAATTTTAAACTAGTTACGTAAATTGAATTTACGTAACTTACGTAAATTCAATTCACGGAGGGGAAAAAATTTTACACTAGTTACGTAAATTCAAATAACGTAAGTTACGTAAATTGGATTTACGTAACTTACGTAAATTGGATTTAAGTAACTTACGTAAATTCAATTCACGGAAGGAAATTTTTTTTTAAACTGGATACGTAAATTCAAATAACGTAAATTACGTAAATTCAATTCACAGAAGGAAAAAAATTTTAAACTAGTTACGTAAATTCAAATAACGTAAGTTACAATATTTTAGAATTGTTTTAAAGGTGTACATAATTGAAATCAAATAATTTCAGTATACGTAAACTTAAGTTACAATATTTCAGTTTACATAACTAGTTTAAAAAATTGTTTCCTTCCGTGAATTTAATTTACGTAAGTTACGTAAATTCAATTCACAGAAGGAAAAAAATTTTAAACTAGTTACTTAAATTCAAATAACGTAAGTTACAATATTTTAGAATTGTTTTAAAGGTGTACATTTTTTAAATCAAATAATTTCAGTATACGTAAACTTAATTCACGTATCTTACGTTATTTGAATTTACGTAACTAGTTTAAAAAATCGTTTCCTTCCGTGAATTTAATTTACGTAAGTTACGTAAATTAAATTTACGTAACTTACGTTATTTGAATTTACGTAACTAGTGTAAAATTTTTTCCCCTCCGTGAATTGAATTTACGTAAGTTACGTAAATTGAATTTACGTAACTAGTTTAAAATTTTTATCCTTCCGTAAACTTAATTTACGTAACTTACGTAAATTCAATTCACGGACAGACGAAACATAGCATACGCAATGCTAATTGGGTTTGGGTAGGGGTATTCTGGTCTTTTCATTAATAAAAAAGCTGACAGGGGGTGTGGCTAGTCTAATGGGGGGTGTGGTTAGAAAAAGCCATTAATTAACTCGTTTCAGGAAAAAGTGTAGATTAACTCATTTTAGATATCTGTAAAAAAAAAAAAAGGAATAAGAGAAAAAAGGAATAAAGGAAAAAAATGAGAAAGAGAAAAAAGAAAAAAAAAAGGAATAAAAGAATAGAAAAAATGCTCCAAAAAGAGTCAGAAAGTGAGGCAAACAAAGTCAATTAATGGGAATAAAGAGTATATGGTAATTGATCCAAAAAAACATCTGATTTGAAATTCAAAATCGAATTGATTATTGGTTCTAAAAATTCTGAGAAAGAAGTTAATTGAGACAAAGACAATACTCCCTCCGACCTCATTTATAATTTTTGCTTATAAATGAGGCCGGAGGGAGTACCTGACTCATTTGAAATTTGAAATTGAATTGATTACTTGTTACCAACCCTCATTCCGAACCTAATTCGAACCCTCATTACTTGACAACTCAACATCCGAGCCTGAAATACTCTCTGTAATCGACACATGACATTCTGAACCTGTATATTGCTACTCAAATGTATATAGTATAAATAGATAGATAAATAGATTTCTTTTACATTAGAAAACACTCTTGCCTGCTTGTTGCTTTCATATTTTGATTCTTAAAATGTAAGATTGTTTTTCAGAAGCAATTAATTTCAATTGTGTTCAGGTAAAATAATTTTTTATCAACTTGAAAATATAGTTTTCTTTCCTATCAATTTTATGAAATTTCACATTTTTTAAAATTTTATTATAAAATCATTTTATAAATAAATTATAGCTAAAATAAAATAGAACCTATGTTTCTTAATATATGTACAATTTATGAAATTATATGATGAGAATATGTTGATAGTTAAAATAAAATTGAAAAAAACTAATCTATAATTTTATGCCTATAAAAGATTAAAAAAAATCTTAAATTTGAAAATTATATTTATCAAAATTAATATTTTTTCCTGATTAAAAAAGCTTCATCTTATTATTAGTCATTAGACGGTTAAATAATTAGAGTTTTTGTCAAACGGTGGCCCCGCCTAGGGATGACAATTTTCACATGTGTGTGGGGATCCCCGCGGGGACTGCCCCGAATGGGGCCCCGTGGGGACGGGGACAGGGGAGAAAATCCCCCCGCAGTCAATTCGGGGACGGGGACGGGGATCATACCCCCCGCCCCGCAGGGTCCCCGCCCCGAGCATATTACTTAATTAACCCTAGAAATATATATACATACATATATCATATTATGAAGTGTGTCGGCCTTTTGGTCATTTTACCTCTTTTTTGAAAATCCCTAAAATATTTTTTCCCCTGATTCGGCTGACCCTAAAAAAATCCCTCACTAGTCACTAACCTCACAAACCCTAAAAAAGAAACCCATCGCGATTCTGGGAGCGTTGGGGGTGCTGTGTCTTCTCCTCCTTGGATCCGTCGCCGCTGCAGCGTCTTCTCCTCCCTGTTTTCGCCGCCGCTGCTGATGATGATGCGTCTTCTCCTCACTGTATCTGCCACCACTGCTGATCTCTTCTCCTCCTCCCTGTCGCCGATCTCGCTGCTAGGCTCCTCTGTTCTCGCGATTCTGCTTCTTTCTGCGCCTCCACATCCGTTAGGTTTGATTTTTGCTTCTTCCTCTGTCAGATTTTTTGTTCTTGCTTCAAGTTGCCTCTTTTTGCTTTATTTGTTGTTGTTCGTGTACCTTTAAAATTGTTGTTGTTTTCAGTTCGCCTCTGTTGTTGTTGTTACTTTCTTTGTACCTTTAAAATTGTTATTGTTGTTCTTTTTTTCTATCAAAGTTCATGTCAGTTCGCCCTTTTTTTTTTGTCAAAGTTCATGCAGGGAAAAGAAACGAAAGTTCACTTTTATATTTTTTTTTCAATTTTATTGAGTTTCAGCTTTTTTTAAATTTTCGGGTCTCCGTGGAGACCCACGGGAATCTGTGGAGACCTGAATGGGGGAGGAAAATTCCCCAGGGTAGGGATCGGTGACGGGGACGGGGACGGGGGAAATCTAGAGACCGGGGCGGGGAGCGGGGGAGCACTCTCCGGTACCGTTCCGCCCCGTTGTCATCCCTAACCCCGCCCCATAATTTTCAACAACCGCAATGCTACTTGTGGAGCCAAACAAAATCAACGGAGAATGATTCTCAGAATGCCAAGCATGTGCGCAGAATAAAGCCCGTGGAATTTGAATTCCAAGGATTTTCTTGAATCTAGAGCATTCGTCGACCTAGCCTTTGACAATAATTAGATACTATAGTGTACAGGTGAATTGAATGTAAATGCCGTAGACCAATTTTTACGGGTTCCATACTCTGCACCGACGGACTATCAGAACAAGTTTTACGCCTAATACAAATTTTTTTCGAAACAATCTATTTCCCACTATTTTCCAAATCTCCGGCCTATTATCTGCTATATTATATAAAATTGAGTTTTTACCATGTAGACTCATGTTTCTCATCAAAATACAAATTAATTTTATTTTTTATTTTATGACATTTCAGTAATCAAGACATATCAATCAATTAATGCTTATATCTGAATTTTTATCATTTAATCAAATTTAAATTAAATCAAATTTAAATTTAAATTATAGGCTTAAATATGAAATTGGTCCCCAAAAAATTTGCAAAGTTCGTTTTTAGTCGCTCAAAAAAAAATTGAATGTTTTTAGTCCCCAAAATTCTAAAAGTTCATTTTTAGTCCCCGCTACATAAGCGACACGTATGCGCCACAAAACGGCGTCAGCGACAGGGACCAACGAAAAACCATTTTCAAATTTAGGGGACTAAAAACCTTCAATTTTTTTTTTACTGAAAACAACTTTGTAAATTTTTGGGGACTAATTTTATATTTAAGACTAAATTATAACAGATCTTATGATTTTGATTTAATTTAGCAATAAATATAATTTATTTCCATTGGTTATTAAGTCAATTCACTGTTATTAGTGTATATAATAAATCATATCGTGCTCTTTTTTTTTTTTTTGGTCCATAGGAGGCTTTTTTTTTTTTTTGTCCATAGGAGGCATACTTGGGCCTTATAGGGGAAGGGGGAATTTTCGGTGGTGTGGTGGGATGGAACCCACACCACACACTGGATGTCCCAGCGCTCCAACCACTGGAGCAGCTATGCGGGACATCGTGCTCTTTTATTGCTGGCCATGATTTTTATTTTCGAGATACCTTGGCCTTGAAATATTTGATCTTTCTCCTCTTTATCTATCCAATATTTATTCTAATTAAAACATTGAAATTGTGTATCCACAATGAAGGTATGACTTCTCTTCTATTTTTTTTTTCTTGCAATCTTGTGTCTATAAATTCATTCCATTGTAACTTTTGATCTTATTGTCATTCTATACAGTTTTTTTTTTTTTTTGTAAACTCCTAAGTTTTTTAATGTCTTATTTTCTTCATCAAATGTCTTTGAAAATCTATTTTATTTTGCAATTTGAATATTTTTTTACAACATCATTTTTAATTTTGAGTTTTACTAAGAATCTCCACTATAAAAGTTTGATATAATTATAAGAATTTCATGATCAATGTTTTTTTTTATAGACAAATGTTAGTTGTTAGTGAATTATGTTAGTAGTCAGGGTTTGAACCCTAAACCTCCTTTCTCCAACTCTTTTAAATGTCCCAACTCAATCACTTGAGCTACACTTTGGGGACATTTCACGATCAATGTTATTAAGTAAACTATTACTATTTCATAATTTAAATAATTTTGTTTGGAGATTGGAATGAAAGCTTATGAATTGATCAACATTTATTTGAATTAAAAGGACTTTTAAACATACATTTAAACAACTCCAACTCCATATATATGAACAATTCTCAATGGGTATCCATGAATATATGTTAAAATAAAACAACTTTTAAAAATACAATACATTGCAAAAAATCCTAACTTAGTGCTTCAATCAACATATTAATAAAATTCAAAACCTAAATTTAGTAAACTTAGCCCATAAATCTAAACAAAAATAAGTTTTTAACACAATTAAAAAACATTCCATAAAAAAAAACATAATTCAAAAACATCATTTTTTTAATAAAAATTCAAAAATATCTTTAAAATATAATAGTAAAAATCAAAAACATATTTCACATAGTGAATACGCACGAAAATGGATACCACAATATTCATCTCTACCCCGTTAAGAAATGGGTAGAGAAAATACTCATTTATTTTATAATAAATACCCATGTCTTTATTATAAGTGGTGTGTGAGCCCTATAGAATGCATGTCAAGAGGATAGCTTATTGAGAGTCGAGCCTTACCTTGGGATTGTGATATTTGGTCTTTGAGCTTAGGAGTTTATGATAATTAGGGATGATCTTATTGTAGTTGTAGTTAACAGAATTAACCACCTAACTAACTCTCAAACCGCATAAAGTCCTAAGCCACACTTAACAATTATTCACCTTGGCTTGACTTTATGTCACACAACTTGTAAAATCTTCAAACAATGTTTGAACTTTGGCCCTGGAAGTGCCTTGGTTAATACATCAACAGGGTTGTCATCAGTGCTGACCTTCTCTAGAATTACCTCCCCTTTTGCAATGACTTCTCTCACAAAATGAAGCTTGACATCTACATGTTTAGTTCTCTCATGGTACATTTGATTCTTAGCCAAGTGTATCCCACTTTGACTATCAAAAAACACCTTAGGAACTGTCCTCTCAGCCTTCAAAACTTACTGCCACTCCCTTCATCCAGATTGCCTCCTTGATTGCCTCAGTGACAACAATGAATTCAACTTTAGTGGTGAATAAAGAGATTACATATTTAAGATTGCTTTTCCAACTAACAGTGTTACCATTGAACTTGAAAACATACCCTGTCAAAGATTTACTAGTCTCCAAACAACCAGCATAATTCAAATCAACAAACCCAATAACATCAACAACACTGCCCTTATGCCTAGTATACAATAAACCAACTTCAGATGTTCATTTCAAATATATGAAAGTCCATTTCATAGCCTCCCAATGCAGCTTTCCAGGTTTCCTCATATATCGACTAACCAAACTCATGGCATAAGCCAAATCTGGCCTAGTGCAAATCATTGCATTCATGAGACTGCCTACTGCATTTGCTTATAGTACCTTCTTCATATAGGCAACTTGAGTCTTGATGAGAGAGCTTGAAATGTTGAGCCATATGAGTCATCACTGCCTTTGACTGATCCATACTGAACTTCTTCAAGACCTTAGCTATGTAGCTCTTCAGGTTGATGAATAAGGTTAGACTTATCCCTTATGATCTGCATACCCAGAATCCTACTGGCAACCCCCATATTTTTCATTTCAAATTCACTTTCAAGCATCACATTACTTTCTCAATTTCTTCCTTGTAACTGCAAGCAATAAGCATATCATCTACATAGAGAAGCAAGTAGATGACAATACCATCCTCAGCCTTTTCAAGTAGACACAACCATCATACTCACACCTTTTAAACCCACTCTGCACAATGAAGGTATCAAACCTTTTGTACCACTGCCTTGGGGATTGCTTGAGGCCATAGGGGGACCTTTTCAACAAGCAAACCTTGTCCTCCTCTCCCTTCTTGATGACACCTTCTGGTTGAGTCATGTGAATCTGCTCTTTAAGTTCTCCATGTAAGAAAGATGTTGTCACATCAAACTGCTCCAATTCCATGTCTTCATGTGAAACCAAGGCTAGGACCATTCTGATTGAAGAGTGTTTCACAACAGCAGAGAGCACCTCATTGTAATCAATGCATTCTCTTTGTATAAACCCTCTTGCAACCAATCTTGCGTTGAATCTAGCATTTTCTACCCCTGGAATTCCCTCCTTTAGCTTGAATAACCACTTGCAGCTAACCAATTTCTTTCCCTTTGGTTTGTTAACCAGTAGCCAAGTGCCATTCCTGTGCAAAGAGCTCAATTCTTCATTCATAGTAACAATCCAATTTTGAGATTGCTTGCTATGCACAGCCTCCTCATAACTCCTAGGCTCATTTCCTTCAATCTCCTCTGCAATAGTGAGTGCAAAAGCAACCATATCAACATAACCAAACTTACTTGATGGCTTGATAATTTTTCTACCTCTATCTCTAACCAAAAGATAGTCTTGTAGATCCTGCTGACTGTCTTCAATTTGCTCCTGATCTTCAACTTCAGATTCTGAATTTGGCTCCTGAGCTATTGAACTATGCAATGTCTCCACCTCCAAATGAACTCTCTCATTACTAGCAAACTCTTGATGTTGCTGACTTGAGTCATTATTTGAGCGAAACATTTCTGATTCTCTAAACAGCACATCCCTGCTGATTAGTACCCGAGGTTGCCCCTTCTCTATGCATCATAATCTGAACACTTTCACACCTTGAGGGTACCCCAGAAACATGCATTTTAGAGCTCTTGGTTTAAGCTTCCCTTGGTTTATATGAACATAAGCCACACACCCGAAAATTCTCAAATTTTCAAGGCTTGGAGGGTGACCACTCCATATCTCTTCTGGAGTCTTCATACCAATGGCAGTAGATGGACATCTATTTATCAAATAGGCCACAATCATCACAGCTTCAGCCAGAAATGTGTAGAACAGTTAGCATTAGAATAGTTAGCATTAGACAATAAGCATCTAACTCTCTCCATAATTTTCCTATTCATTCTCTCAGCAAGTCCATTCTGCTGAGGTATTACTCTAAATGTCCTATACCTATCAATTCCATTCTCCTTGCAAAACTTATTGAATTCTTCATAATAAAACTCTAAACCGTTATCAGTTCTGAACTTCCTGACCTTTCTACTAGTTTGAGTTTCAACTAACACCTTCCATTCTTTAAATTTTGCAAAAGATTCACTCTTATTCTTAAGAATGTAAATCCAAACCTTTCTTGAGAAATCATCAATGATGGATAAGAAATACCTTGCTCCACTATGTGATGGAACTCTTGATGGCCCCCACAAATCACTATGAATGCAATCCAGAGATGCAATGCTCACAAAACTCCAAAGCATCAATGTTGTCTTTGCCAAGCAGATTTTGTTTGCTGAGTTCCTTTAGGCCTCCTTCACTGATATGTCCAAGTCTTATGTGCCAAAGACTTGCTCTAGATTGCTCCAATTCAATGACTGTTGAACGTGATCAAAAACACAAGAAAGGGGGTTTGAATTGGGTTTTAGAAATCTTTTTAAAATACTTGTGATTTTGAAAACCTTTTTCAAAACAACTTTTAAGCAAAAACAACGTTGAGAAGCAGTAAAGATAAGAAAATAAATAAGACACAAAGATTTATACTAGTTCACTACCATCTGGTAGCTACGTCTAGTCCCTTCACCACACTAAAGGATTTTTCACTATAATCAACTGATTACAAAACTCAAGAGTATATTACTGCTAAACTGGCTATACTCTCAACTTCTCGGAACGACTTAGTACGGTCAAACCTCTGAAAAAAATGCAGCCACTACTGGGCTAAATACAAGTGTATTCAAAAATGATTTGAAACAGTATAAGTAAAATCTCAACACGAGAGGATATACAATAAAAACTTAAGCACAGAAATACTTTCTTGAAGAAAGAATAAAACATTTGAAGTGCAGTTCTCTTGGTCTCAGAGTGCTTGGAATAATTTCTTAGTTGCTCACTTGTCTGACCTTCTTCACTGATTTGAAATAATATATATAGCAAGATATTCAAATAGTGCTGTTGTGACCTAAGCAAGTCCTTCACCAGCGGATAAAAATTTAGATATGCTTTTTGTGGCTTTTAGTGCATCATGTCGTTTTCAACTTTCCATTCTGTATGCTGACACAGCTGTCAATAAAAATATATGTCCTCTTGTGATCCTTTTTGAAAATGAGATCCTTTCAGAGCAAGACAGATTGAATGAATGTTTCCGTTGACATTCTATTTCGCCTTTGATTCGTCGTACATTAAAGAGCCATCAATGAGGATCCTTTAATGCTTAAAATAGACTTTAATGCTTCGCTCAGTCTGGTTTGATTCCAGAGGCACCTTCGTACCAGACGGTCTTTAACACAGTGATACTCTGTTTCCCTTGTACCAGAGTATACTTCTTTCAAAGCGTAGTTTCACTAAGGCGTTCATCTACGAGAGCATTCTTACACTAGATCATGGCTCTAACAGAGTGTAGTCCCAATAAAGCATAATCTTACCACAATATGGTCTACCAGACCATCTCACCAGAGCATTGACTAACAGAGCGTTATTAACAGAGCTTAGCTATAAGACGCTGATGTCATCAGCTCTTACCATATAATTAATGCCAAACTCAACTTAATAAACCAGAGGGTGAATTCTGCACAAAGCTAAAGCTTTCTGAGACAGATCCATCTGATGAATAATAGTGATTTCTCAATAGTTTCTGCAAACTAGAGAACACATCAGAGGATAAGTTGTTCTTATACATTATTTGTTATCATCAAAACAATTAAGGGTCATTGTTTCTGAATCTACTTGATTCCAACAACTATAGCAACAATGCCATCTAGGGTGCTTCCTTGAAGAAAATACAAACCATGCTCTAACTTTCCTTTCATCAATACTATGGAACCCTTTGTCATTCTCATGACTCCACCTTCAGCCTTGCACACATATCCTTGCTTATCAAGCATTCCAAGAGAAATTAGATTTCTCTTCAAGTCGGGTACATGCCTCACTCCTTGCAAGATTCTTGTTTCTCCACCTGCAAGTTTCAGCTTTATGGCATTAATTTCCATCACCTTACAGGCCTTGTTATTTCCTAGCAAAACCTGTCCTCCATGGCTTTCCTCATAAGAGAAGAACTAGTCCTTGTTAGGACACATATGAAATGTGCATCCTGAATCAAGAACCCATTCTGGTTTGACATTCACCACTGAAACACACATAACACCAGCACTCTCATACCCTTCTGAGACAACATCAGCATCACCACTGTGACTCCTTTGATCTCCATATTTCTTTTTCTTCTTATACTCAGGGCACTCCTTCTTGATATACTCCTCACTCCCATAGATAAAGCACGTCTTCTTCTTGCCATCTTTTAACTTGGATCTTGATCCTTTTTGTTCTTAGAATCTTTCTTTTTTGTCCTACCCCTTGTATACAGTCCTTCAACATCTTGATCTCCTCTTCCCACAGACTTCCTCTTCAGTTCCTTTGGAAACAAGGCGGTCTGAACCTCCTCCAATGATAATGTATCCCTGCCATAGATGAGTGTGTCTGAGAGGTTATCGAACTCACTTGGTAATGACCTAAGCAACAACAATGCCTGATCTTCATCATCAATCTTGATTTTAATACTCTCCACATCAAGAATGATCTTATTGAAATCATCCAAGTGATCCTCCAATCCCTTTCCTGCAGACATCTTGAATGTATACAACTTCTGCTTAAAAAACAACCTGTTGGCCAAAGATTTGGTCATATACAGGTTCTCCAATTGAGCCAAATGGCAGCAGCAGTTTTCTCCTTCGAAATTTCTCTAAGAACCTTGTCACCCAGGGACAGAATCAAAGCACTATGGGCTTTATCGAGCATATCCTTCTTCTCCTTCTCTGACAACGTTGCAGGCAGTTTCTTCTCTCCTTCAAGGGCCTGCTCAAGTCCCTGTTGAACCAACAGAGTTCTTATCTTCATTCTCCGTAGACTGAAGTCATTCTTCCCTGTGAACTTTTTGATATCGAATTTTGCAGAACTCATCTTTGATTCACAAAGAACACTCCCAAGAGCAAAGCCAATCAGGGCTCTAGATACCAATCTGTTATGAAAAACAGATACTACAAAATGAGCAGATATGTGAGAGAGAATATAGAGAAGGCAAAGATATGTGTGAGAATGCATTAGTTTCTCATTATTCTGAATTAAATCAAGTACACAACTTATATTGGCTTTACAAGTATTACTGACTACTAATCAATTCAGTTACATTCTGTTATAAGCAAATAACAGAATTAACTACATAACTAACTCCCAAACCCCATAAAGTCCCAAGCTACAATTAACAATCCATGTATCCACAAATACCACTACAACAAGTTTTGGCAATAAACAGCGCTTATTTTTAGCCTAAAACAGCGCTTAAAAGCGCTGAAAATTAAGCCGCTGCTGATTGTATTTCAAAAAAACAACGTTTATGAAGCGCTGTTTATTGTCTGACAATAAACAGTGCTTCAATTAGGAAGCGCTATTTATTGTCGACAATAAACAAATGCTTCAATAATGAAGCATTGTTTATTGTATAGACAATAAACAGCTTCCATCTCAAGCTATTGTTTATTTTGAGTAATTAGCGCTTATACAATAGCGCTTCATTATTGAAGCTGTTTATTCTCTTTTTTTATTAAATTTAGTTCTCTCACATTTACATTATATACATTTGCATAATAGTGATAACACAAAATGCAATCAAAATTGTCATCAACATTCCCCAACATCAAAATTTAAAATTATAATGTAATTTTTTCATAGATTCCTACATATCCTTACATTAACATAAATAAAGTACAATATATTTCATAGTCAAATTTACAATTATACTGAGAATAGATCACTAAAATATTGCACATGTCATGCTACAAAACCTACCTAAATAGTAATATCTTTTTCTTACATCACACGCAACTAAACATGCATACAAAGTCAAAATTCTAACAAAATTTTGGCAGAGTTTTCCTTAAAATATGGACATTCCAAAATATAAAAATACCAGAATAACATAACATATCATACCACCACCAACATAAAATATATAAAATATTAGCCAACATAAAAAGGAATTTTATTACTAATTTCATGTGAACCTTTCCAATTCAAGTATGCTAAACTAAAAAAAAACCAAATTTAACAAAACCTCACGTAAACATTAATATTAATATTCTTCTATCTCGCTTATAAATGATAAAATTTGTAGTAAAATATCGACACCACTCTTCTTTGAGTTCTTATGATCGGTGTATGTGTTTAATTGACAATCGAGGATAAGATCTTGAAATAAAAATTAAATGAAGTTAGAATTGAACATAAGCATTCAAATGGTATGCGTAAAAGAAAAAAATTATATAAACTTTGAAATTGTTACAAACATACCTCTGTTGGAATTTCTGTTTGATTATGAACGACAATATCCTTGAGAAACTTTAAAACATATCGCCACAATCATCGAGTTAGGTTGGCGAGGACACTATAAAACCAAAAATATGAAATTAATTGTTTTTATTTTTGGTAATTTGAATAATTGCATAAAAATTTGATATAAATACCTTTATCGGTATCCATTTAGGTGGAGTAAATTTAGAAAATCGAGACTTGTTTCTTCGATAAAGTAGGATTGCCCTAAGTGCAAAATCAAACAAAATCATTCAATATGGACACATAGACTATATATATCAAATTTCTAATAAAATTTTGGCAGAGTCTCCCCTAAAATATGGACATTCCAAAATTTATAAAACACCTGTAACTTAAACAAATACCAGCCAGCCAGCACAAGATGTCACGTAGGCCAAACATAAACAAATAAACACTTCAATATTACAAGTAACTTAAACGTTTAAGAAATTGCATACATATATATATATATATACATATCTATGATTTATACACACTTACTGATTGTACTTCTCTTTCATTGTTTTGCGATGTTGATATGTACACTAATGGATCAAGATAGTACACAACGTTTTGATTCAAGTTAATCGCTAACAATAACCAATGATCCCTACAAAAATGTTGGACAAAAAAATATAAGAAAGTAAACACATTTCAATAAATTTAGTAATATTGATTAAATTAAATGACTTACACTACGTTGCAAGGTGACAAAAACAAAGTCTCAAAGTCGATTTGCTAATGTCAATCGGTGAATGACATACTCGGACATGTCCGCATCCCATGATCCCATATGTGTCCGTTGTGGGCACAAAAATACAAACCTTTGAGTTTGTTCTTGTGGGATCAATATCTCTTGATACAAGTACCTTAAATTAAAACATGCATACAAATTAATGCATTAACAATAACATAAATATTTAGTGTAAAAAAATAAAAATCATTGGATACTTTAAAATTTAATGCAGTACCTGAGATATACACTAATAACAGTTTCACTTAACCATAGGTTGTCATTAAGAATTTCTTGAAGTGCACCATCAACACCAGCTCTTAGGTCGTGCTCATAACCCAAAATTGATTCATCCATTGGTACTTTAATGGTATCTGCTGCCTCCATATTTGTTGCCACATGGACTCTAAGATAAATTGTAAAATTTGTAGCAGGAGCTGTAGGAGGCTGAGATACAATGACCTTCTTCATTGGAGATGTGAATGACCCATTTGTTGGCTGCTTGCTAACACTCTTGCTAGCTATAGGCAGCTTGCCCTTGCCTTTGTCCTTGGCTTTGGATGTTGGAGATACCTACATATTTTGCATTCCAACATATTGACTAGTTAGTGAGTGATCACCTAATTTAATAAATATATGCAGTATATGATAGTGAAGCATATACATTTAAGCAACTCTTTTCCTTTTTCTCGTTTTATTCAGATTTGCGCATCCCTTATGAAATAATGGATTGATCCAAAGCCCTTCATTATGATCATTTCTAATATACACATCATCCTCTATAGGTGTACTTGCCCCAAACAATGATTGTGATGTCCCGAAGAAAGGGTCATCCTCAATGTCAGCATATTCATGTGCTTCATCATCAATCTCATTAACAATTTTTTGTTATTCAATAGAACAATGGACCAATTCATATCAATTGGATCGGTGACATAGAACACTTGTTGAGCTTGCGATGCTAAAATAAAGGGCTCATCCTTATATCCCAACTTATTAAAATTCACCCGCATGAACCCCAACTCATCCATTTGTACACCGTTGTTATTATCAACCCACTTGCATTGGAACACAGCACTCGAAACATCTTGTAATCCAACTCCCATATGCTCAATGACCGAAGTATGACATATTCGCATATATGGGATTTCTATCTTTAGCACTTGATATATGCATAGCTTCACTACAAGAGTCACTCCACTATTTTGTATTCTCCTCCGATCATCATGTTCTTTTGTATAAAAAGTGTACCCATTAATCGATAACCTGTAAGAACTAACATGTATATCTGGACCTTTAGCTAACCATCTCAATCTTTACGAAACCGAGCTAGGATTTGCAAGAAACTCTGCAGAAATGTATTCTTTCAACCATTTTATAAAACACCGATTGTGTTACATTGTTAACTAATTTTGACTCTTATTTGGGTACAAGCTCTTGAGTATGTCCTTGTGTTTTACAACATATGACTCAACTTCATCGGGCCATGCGTAAAACATATAAGTGTGCTTGTTCCCATTCTTTCCTTGATATAGTCAATATTTCAAGTCCAAGAATCCTCCCCTCGCACTTCTTCCCGTGGTGACGAGACCGCGGCAGCCCTATAGAATGTTCAATATCGATACATACTTGCAGAATTCAACAAATTTTCTTCGACTATATACCGCTCAACAATACAACCTCTGGTCGTGATCGGTTTTTCACATACCCTTTTAATATCTTCATGTAACGCTCAAACGGGTACACCCATCTCATATAAGCCGCCCACACAATTGTGTCTCCCTAACGGATGATGAACTGGCCGATGAATTATTATGTCAAAGAATGAAGGCGGGAAATACATCTCAAGCTCACACAAAGTCGAATAATTTCTTTTTGCAAGGTGGCAACTTTCCAGGGTCAATCACTTTACTACAAATTGCCTTAAAGAAGAAACAAAGTTTACTTAAGGTATTCCGCACTTTGTCGTGCAAAATAGATCGTATAGCTATGGGTAGCAAATTCTCCATGAGAACATGACAATCATGAGACTTTAGACCCTTTAACTTGAGATCTTTCATCGATACGAGGTTCTTAATGTTTGAAGAGTACCCTCTGGAACCTTAACTCCATCAAGAAACTTACAAAAATCTCTTTTCTTTTTTTAGATAGAGTATGAGCGGCGGAGGTAGATATGTACGACGTTTCCTTTCTTTACCTGGCCCCAACTCTCGTCTCAATCCCATACTAACCAAGTCCAGCCTTGCATTGATGCCATCTTTAGTCTTCCCGCACATTAAGTAAGGTACCACCGAGACTATCAAAAATATTTTTTCAACATGCATCACATCAACGAAATGTCTTACGTATAATGATTTCCAATATGGCAACTCAAAGAAAATCGACCTTTTCTTCCACCCTCGTGGCAAGGTCTCTGCAAAGGTTTACCGAATTTAATATTCAAACCTTTTACTTTTTCTAACATTGTGTACCCGCCAGAGGCAAAGGAGCTCTGTTCTTCTGTATTCCCATTGAATGCCTTTCTCCATGACCGATAATGATGATTTGGATGCAAAAATCTGCGATGCCCAAGAAAGACATTCTTCCTACCATGTTCCAACCGAATCCAATCTGTACTATCTTCACATATAGGGCATGCACATTGACCTTTGGTACTATATCCCGACAGATTACCATATGCTGGAAAATCATTAATTGTGCCGAAAATCATAGCCCTCAAGGTGAAACTTTCTTCTCTATACCTATCATACACCACCACACCTGTCTCCCACATTTGCTTCAAATCTTCAATTAAAGAAACCAAATATACATCGATATCATTTCCTGGTTGTTTCGCCCGTAAATTAACAAAGACAACATCATATATTTTCGCTTCATGCATAGCCATGGAGGTAGGTTATAAATCACCAAAATCACAGGCCATGTACTGTGAGAGCTACTTTGAACACCATGTGGGTTAAATTCATCAGTAGACAATGCAAGTCGTAAGTTTCTTGGTTCATTCCCAAAATCAGGATAATCAATATCAATTTTTTTCCATTGAGGAGAATCACGGTGCCGTAGTAGCTTGCCATCTTGAATCCTTTCATCCTCATGCCATGTCGGTTTTTTGCATCTTCTGAACTACGGTACATACGCCTGAATCTGGGAATTATGGGAAAATACCACAATACCTTCTCTGGAGCCGAATTTTCCTTCTTATACCGTGAGGCTTCACATTTTGGACACGACTTTAACGATGCATATTCATTACGAAATAAAATGCAGTCGTTACGACAAGCATGTATCTTCTCATAGCTCATGCCAATAGAGCATAACATTTGTTTAGCCTCATATGTCCTACTAGGAAGCACATTATCATTAGGCAACATATCTTTCAACAGTGTGAGTAAGTCCGTAAAACTCTTATCAGTCCATCCATTGCTCGACTTTAAGTTAAACAACTTTAACATTGCCGACAATCTTGTGATTTAGTACAACCCTCATATAACGGCTTCTCCGCATCACTCATCAACTTCTCAAACATTTGAGGACAATCACGAAGATCTTCTTCAACCGCATTTGCCATATCTTCAAAATGGTCACCATCATATGTATTTGTAGCGGTGTCCTCTGACGCATATCTCCCACTATTCCCCATATTAGAAGATTCACCTCTTGTCTCACTGTGCTTTGTCCAACAGGTATAAGTTTGATCAATCCCATTGCTCACTAAATGCCATTCCAATTCCCGAACACTAATTTTGTTTGTATAACAACAACTTAAACAAGGACATATGATTCTACTATGGTGCATTGTATGCCCAACTACAAACCCAATAAAATCTTTCACTCCATCATTATATTCCTTCGACAAACGACAGACATCCACTTTCGATCCATATTTTACCTATGGATTGAGAGGTAAAACAAATGAAAAACCCCATTTAAATAAAGCAAGACTAAAACTATCAATGCTCTTAAAATCAACACACAGACTAGATCAAAATTCTAACAAAATTTTGGCAGTCTCCCTAAAATATGGACATTCCAAAATATATACAATACCGTAACATTCCAAAATTCATTGTTCAAAACAAAAACCAAAATCAGGTTCCACAACAAAATTCATTGGTCATTTTTCCATTGATTCCCATCCGATATGCATATATATTTACTAAGCTGTACATTTTAACAACCGATTCCAAGCATCTTTAACACTTCTAATTTATCTCTGACAACGATGAACAAAATCAAACAAAATCAAACCCTTCTGATTCCAAACTGGTCAACAGTGAACAAAATCAAACAAAATCGAACAGAGACCAAAAACTAACGAACCACCAACAACAGAAACCAATGGGGAATCGAGATACAAAAAGGAAACAGAGGCCATACCTGGAAAAGGACGCAAACAAGAGTTTGGAGATGGAGGCGAAGGGGAGGACGGAGGCCGAGCGCCAGCGGCCTTTTGGAGGACGAGCTGACGAGCTCGGATGGAGGGCAGCGGACGAGTTTTGACGAGCTCAGATTTCAGTGTTTTGGAGGACGACGGATGAGCCTCGGTTTCCGCTTTTGGCGACCTCTGATTTCAGCTTTGGAGGATCTACAGACGAGCTCGGTTTCCGCTTTTGGGCGACCTCGGTTTCAGCTTTGGGCGAGCTCACGATCTCCCGCTTTTGAAGCACACGATCTCGTTGAGGGGACGACGGCGGTAGAGATGGAGGCGACGGCGGTGGAGTTTGCGAAGAGAGAGTTGATGACAGAGAGAGAAACAAAGGCTTTACGCATGCGAAATGAGAGAGAGGGAAATACATATATTTAATGAATCGACCAAAAACAGCTTAATAAGAAAGCTACTGCTTATTATTTCGCAAAAACAACGCTTAAGTCTAAAAGCTACTGCTTATTGTAACACCAAAAACAATGCTTCCTACTATGAAGCTGTTTATTGTTCCTATGATCAAAAGCGATGCTTCATGTTTGAAGCTACCGATTAATGTGCCAATTCGTTTTTATTATTTAAAGATAAAGCAGTACTTAAAGGACTAAGCGATGTTTATTATATGAACTAAACAAAGCGCTTAATTAGTAGCGATGTTTATCGCTTACGTATGGCGTAAAGTAGCGTTTTTATTTGTCACGCTAGCCGAAAGCGCCATCTTTTTTAGAATTTGTTGTAGTGTACGAGTAATAGTTTCATCCCCTACCGTAGGGAATCAACGAAAGAAGTCAACCCCAAACTCCGTGGTTTCTTTCTTCGTAATACTAGTAAGTAATGGACAAATTATTGGAGGTGGGGTAGACAGCATATATTGCACGTGTGTCGTGCTGCTCTGAAAGCTCATGTGCACATAAGTCAGTCTCTACTCTCTATTCTCGAATGCTTTCATTCGATGACATAGGCTAAGCTGACCAATGGAATCAGCTTTAGCGAAGAAGAATAAAAAACACAAGATGACGAAAAATGAATAAAAAATAAAGGAAATAAATTTATATATCATATGAACAAACAAAATTAATTAATTAAAAAATATTGTTTTCTATTTAGTTAGATGAAAAAGAAAAAAAAATATACGCATTCATATTTCAAGATATTCATACTTTTATAATGATAATAATTTTTTTAGTTTCTATTTTTATTTAAATAAATGATTATCAATAATATATTATCTTATAATAGTAATTAATTATTAATCACAATATACTATAATATTTCTCTCATTCTCATCATTCAATAATTATTTATAATATTACTATAATCCATTTTTGTATCAAATAGATGTGTGTGTAAAGTTGTAAAATCAATCAGATTTATTTCTCTTTCGTTTTCATGTATTTTTGGAGAGAAAACTTTGGTGGAAATGGAAGTAATAATCACTTTGTCATAAAAGAAGAAGTTAATATCACTATTCACCTAAATGGGAAAACCTTTTTGGATACATGAGTAAAAAAATTCAACATAAGTAAAATGAGAGGTTTTCTGTACTTTTTTAAAGATAATACTTTTAATATTAGTAATGAATATTTATCATGTGTCCTATTTTTTTATATATAACAATGTTGGCCAAAGTAGACAACCACTTCGCACTGGGTCGGTCGTGTGAGTAAAGTGCTACTCAGATTGCAATATAATAATAACAAATTTATGTTTATATATAACCGTGCCGCACTTTATTACAAAATTAGAAGTTTAACCGTTCTCATGCCTCACGGATTAATTTAATTAAATTTGCGTTACAATATAGATAAGTTTAGCGGCAGGCAAGTTAAGTTTAATTTAACCCTATCTTAATTAGTTTCCTAAAAAAAACCTATCTTAATTAGTTATAAAAGGGTCAATAAGGTTACTTACTTACCATAAAGAAATTGACTAACGAAGAAAAGCTGGCAAGAAGTCGTGATTCGTATGTATGGGCAATATATAATAACGTGGAGCCGTGGAGGGCATTACCGAAGATGGTGGCGTTGCATATGCTTATCTCATGCATGGCGTCACTTTGCAAATTGCAACAACTTTTTTTTTCTCCCAACTTTTTCTGTTTTTGACATTTAAAGTAATCGTAATTCTGAAAAATAAAAATTAACTTAACTAGTAATCATAGTCTTAGATATGCGTTTTTAATTAAGTGATGTTGTTCTCGTAAAAAAAAAATGAAGTGATTTTGTTCCCGTAAAAAAAAAGTCTTAGATATGCGTTTGTAGCATATAATTATTTATCAAATTTTTAACGTGCGTAATATTACACGGAATATGACTAATTAATTGTTTATTTATTTTTTATTAACTAGATTTTTGAATCGTGCATTGTGAGAATAATTTTGCATTTTTTTTATTTTTTTTATAAATTCATATTTTTCAATTGATTTTAAAGATTAATTTCTATGCGTTCTTTCTCTTTTCATCAAATAGGAATATGAGTAATTAATATAAAAATAATAAAGTTTATTGTGTGCAACATTATACACGTTGAAAAGAATACTTTTGTACATGTTAAGATTAACACACACATATTTAAAAAATATTTTTTAAAATTTATTAAAAATTTGCATCGTATCTAAAATCCTTCAATTTCCTAAACTTGTCGTTGATTTCTCCTTTCTCCAAAGTAATTAGTCACTTTAAAGGAAAAAATATAATATAAAAAATCAAATGGCATCATAATATATATTGTAAAAATATTAACTACAGCCTAAAAAGGTAGTGATCAAAATTGTTTGGAAAATTAAAAGCGATCTTAGTGAGTTGATCCGGTCAATTTGGTGGTGCATGTGTTCAGATAAGTAGTTTACACATGATGTATGACAAACATGCAAAACTCACGAGTTTGAAAGAAATGGCTTTTGGTGTTTAACTTTGCTTTGTTAAATTTTATATATACAACAACCCATGTAGGAGCACTTTAAAGCAAGCAAAAAATAACGTTTCTGTTCGATTACCAACAAAACCATCACAGTCAATTATTATTAAAAAAAGGTGCAAATAGTTGAGTTAGTATGATTTACTACAATAGAAATATGGAAATCAAATTAAAAAAAAATGATACAATCAATCACGTGTTAAATGAGGTTTTGTAAGTTATAATTACACCCAACTAAAAGCATGAATCAATGTGCTTTTATGCTCCCTCCTGTCCTTTTTATAAAAAATAAAAGGTTTTTTTTATCCTAATTATAAGAAATAATATCAACTTCTAAATACATTAAATACAAAATTTTCATTTATACCCTTATTTATAGTGAGACTTATATTAATGAGAGAATATATTTTCTATGCAAATGGGTTGGTTCATAAATGAGTACTTTTGAAAAAAATTAAATATTTAAAAGTATTAATTAGAAAAAAAACTATTTTCAACGCATTTTCTTAGTTTATAAGAGTTAGGGTTTTGTTTCGTGTAATAAGGACCGAAGGGAGTATATATCTTGCAAATAAGTGTTTAAAGGCATTGTTTAAAAACATTCAATATCCCTTCTTAAAAAAAACACTAAATACCTCTTAATCATTGTAATTACTTGAAAGAAATATTTCTCAATTCTCAAAACATTAATTTTTTTAAAAAATATTTGACTTAAATATCTTTTTTGTCCCTATAAAATATTGCCATTTTTTGTTTTGTTCCCAAAATTTTGTTGTTGTTGTTTTGCATCTCCATAAATTTTTTGTTGTCAGTTCCCACAGTTAAGTGATAAGGTAGCTAGTAGATGGCCACCTCATCAGTACTACATGGACTGAAGCATTTTTTTAAAAGAGAGTGGGGGAGGAGATTTTTATTAATAAGGAAAGAGACACCTAGGCTATACAAACTGTCCCCGAGTGGATTTGAACAAAGTCCCTTAAGATTACAAGACTAGGCAGTAGGACTGTTCAAAAAAACCAAAAAACCGAACCGAACTGTAGAACCAAACCGAACTGAACCATAAAGAACCGAACCGTTTATTATAGTTCTCGAACCGAACTGGTATTTTCAAACACGGTTCACTAATTGAACCATTAAACACAGTCCAATTAGTGAATAGAACGAATCGTTGCCTCTTGTTAATGAACCGTTAAACACGCTTCGGTGTTGCACCCAAAAACCAAACCCACGAGCCCCAACTCGTTCGCTCTCCCTCCCTCCTCGACCGAGTCAGGTCCTTTAATCTCCGTCGCCAAAAATCTGATCAACCAACATTTGTTGCACAACAACCCGAGTCTGAGTACACTCATCCCCAATTCGTTCGAACACCTTCTCTGTTAAAGCGAGTCAGCTCCTTCAATCTCGCCTTCTACCAAAACGAACCACCACACGCAGAAACACAGTACGAACTATGTCGCTCTTGCAGCGGGTTCGGTCCTGTTCACTATCGTCGGCAAGCACGACGCATCCTCACATATCTCCGACTTCCCTTCCTTCGTCGACGACACCGTTTCCAGAAGCTTCAACTCCGCCACCGAAACGCTCAAATTCGACGACGACGACGACAGAAGGTTCGAGAACACCTTCAGCGCTCCGATATGGATAGCTTCGCCTTGTTCCGTTTCGGCGTCGAGATTGCCACCAGACACGATAGCGCGTTCTTTCCAGCGTCCACAGCGACGGATTTCAAAACCCTAGCCGATGCAATCTTCGATTCATAGCTTCCTTGTTGCAGAATCTGTGAGTGAAATGAGTTTTTCAACCCTTCCTCTCGCTTTCGCTCTTCAGAATCGAGTTTTTCAACCCCTATTTTTTTTCGTAAATAAAGAGGGATTTTCAACCCCTATTTTACTTAGAACCAAATCCAACACCATTACAAGCTGTTCGAGCAATTTGACAGTTAAAAAAATATGAGATTTCGGTTCAATTCAATCCAAAAATTGACAATTTTGATGAACAGTTCGTTTCTTTGGATAACAGTTCAGTTTGGGAATTTTTTTTGAACCGGTTCGGTTCGGTAACTAGAACACAGTGCACCGAACTGGAAAGTTGGTTCGGTTCGGTTCGTGAGAACTGATATCACGGTTCGGTTCAGTTTGAGCAAACTGTTCAGCCGGTTCGGTTCGGTTCGGTTCTCCTTCTGAACTGAACCATGAACACCTCTACCAGACAGTCACCACTGAATTAGCACTCTGGGATACATGGACTTGAAGCATGACACATCACGTGTGGTGGATTAGAAACATCACATCAACCCATCTCTCCAATCTTTCTCCCCTCCAACAGCCGCCCCTTCCCTTTAACCCTCTTCTCTTTTATGGTTTTGAAGTAGGTGTGCTCGGAAGACTCCCCCTAGTAGCAATGTAATTTCAAGATTGTTTGCTTCATTAACTGCGTTAAGAAGACTCCAGCATTCACTGTCCTAACTAGGGCCATGGGGCGCCCGACATACCTCTTGAGACCTTCATCTTCTGATCCAATTTATCTGTGCATTGCTACCAATTATGGGTCATCCTTTTTCAGAACAGAAGGGCAGAGGTGCCGATAGTACGATTCGCCACAACAGCCAGCCATGTCTTCCATTGCATTGCTGCAGAAAGCTGCTCAGATGGATGCAGCTGCAACAACTGCCTTTTTGCTTCGAGGATTAGGCATAATGCCATCTTTTGCTTCATCATCACATGGTCAACAAGATACTCCCTCCGGTGCAAAAAAAAAATACACTTATTAAGGAGCACAAATTACAATGTAAAAAGTAAACTTTTTTTTTGTTGGTATATATAAAAGACACACTTTTTACTAGGGATGGCAAAATGGGCCGCCCGGCCCGACCCGTCGTGAGCCCGCGTAAAAACGGGCTAGCCCAACCCGGCCCGCCAAGGGATTATGGGTTGAGATGTTGAGTCCGGCCCGATCTATGACGGGTTGTGCGGGCTTGGGCTGGCCCGTCAAAAAATAAAATAACAAAAATAAATTAAAAAATAAATAAAAATAAAAAATTTAGACTAAAATCGGTCAAAACCGGCCAACTTGTCAGACTGGTCCTCAAGAGTCCGCCCAAAATGGACCACAATAGTGGGTTGGTTGGCTAGCCCGCCCGAAAATGTAAAAAAAGAAAGAAAAAATTGTTCAAAAATAGGGAAAAAATATAAAATTATATATATATTGGCCCGATGGGTTGGCCCAACCCGGCCCGCTCGTAGCCCGCAGGTTTGGCGAGCTAGATGGATTGGGCTAAATGGGCTTGTGGGTTGATGAATCCCAACCCAACCCAGTCTATTTTATGCGCCCGATGGGCTGGCCTGATGGGCCAAACCCGTTTTGCCACCCCTACTTTTTACGATTTTCGAGGCAAAAAAGTGATTTTAATAAGAGTATTTTATGAATGTTAGTGCAAAATTTGTTAAATTTGCTTATATTTGAGACCAAAGAATATGAAGTTTTTGTTGCTTATAATTAAGACAGGAGGGAATAGTTTGCAACGGAGTCATCGGGTGGTAGAATCGGAGAATCCCATTATTCCCGCAAGGTTTGGACTTGGGCTTCCCTGTGATGGTGGCTCAACTCCCTCTATATTTGGTCCAAAGCAGACCACCATTGATTTGGTGAGGTTGTGAATGGCTGCTGGTGGCACTCCTGTCAGAAGTTTATCGACACTCATCACCTCTATTGGTTGAAGTCTGGATGCCACTTTTTGATCTGTTAAAAAGCAGGAACAGAGGAAGGGAAAGATGGGGAGGGACAACGACTGTAGGGGGGAGGCTTAGGGAGAGGGGCTGATGTGGCATTTTTAATCCACCTCATGTGATATGTCATGTTTCCAGTACATGTGGCAATAATGAGGTGACAATATGTTAGCCACCTCATCACTTAATCGTAGGGAATTGAGAATAAGGACTATTTTCAAACAAAAATAATTTATTGCGATGCAAAACAATAAAGAAAAAAAATTTAAGGACAAAAACCAAAAAGTCAGTATTTCGTAGAGACCCGGAAGATACTTAAGCCAAAATATTTTTTTGTCGACGAAAGTTTAGGACCCAGGAAATTTAAAAAAAATAAAATATGGGCATTAGTTAACTCAATAGTATATAAAACTTAATCCTTGAAACTTTTCAGGGAGTACTATTGTTTATGTATATGTTTTTCACGAGGCACTCCTTTTCTTTTATAAAAATATGTAATTTTCGCATTATCTTGATGGTTTAGGTAGGAGTGACAAAACGGATTGTTCTTGTAATACCCTTCTGTGCTACATTAACCTAATCTTAATCACAATTATTAGTATTAATAACATTAACACAACCTATCAAAAATACGGGTAGACTAAAATTTTTAAACATACATGCATACATGCTGAAATCACTATAACAGAATGTGTAAAAGATAGCGCCACTTTAAGCAGCATTTTAATAAAAAAAAACGCTATTTTAGCTAATAAACAGTGCTTCCTATATGAAGCGCTGATTTTGGTCCTAAACAATAAACATTGTTTTCTATATGAAGCGCTGATTTTGGTCCTAAAAATTTGGTCTACATTACACAAATGCCCAATATGAAGCCGATTTTGGTCCTCAAGACAATAAACAACGCTTCTTTTATGAAGCGCTGATTTTGGTCCTAAAAATTTGGTCTTAAACAATAAATAGCTCTTCCAATATGAAGCGCTGATTTTGGTCCTACACAATAAACAGCATTTAAATCTTGTAAGCGCTGATTTTGGTCATTTAATTACTATTAATTATTCACTTCACGCTCGATTGCTCCTACTCACGCTCGATCTGCTCACTTCACGTTCTCCTCCCACATCGCCTTCTCTTCCTCCCAATCCCCAAATGCTAACCCCAACAGCGCCTTCTCTTCCCACTTCACGTTCTCACCTCCCACATCTCTCTCTACCAGTGCCTTGCTCCTCAAATGGTTCTCCTCTCTCTCCCTTTACCAGTGCCTCGCTCACCTCACCTCTCTCTCCAAATGCTCGCGTCACGTTTCTCACCTTCACCGTCGTGTTTCTCACCTTCACCGTCCCGTTTCTCACCGTCCCGTCCCGTCCTCACCTTGTTGCTGTGTATCTGTGGATCTATGGGTCTTTTCACCAACAAGAAGAAGTGGATCTGGTTTGGCTCGTTCTTTTCTTTGGAGCTCGATTTCGGAGCACCACCACTGTGAGCCACCGCATCCCCTTCTATTTCACATGGTGAGTTGACGTTTACCATGTTTCTATTGATTTCCCCAATTTTTCTCCAAACCCTAACCCCAATTTCTCGATTTCAGACCTATATTTGAAGAAGGGGCAGAACAAAACAAGAGGGAGTGAGAGTAAGAAGTCCAGAGAAGAATGAAGCATAAGCAAAGGCGCAAGAAAGAGATTTGCCTGTATATGTTCTTTGTTTTGTCAATTTCTCAATTTTTCTTTTTAGGGTTTTAGTTTCCTCTTTGTTTTGTTCCCTGTAAATTCGATTTGGGGCATCCTGTATATGTTCTTCTCCTTCTGATCTTTCTGTATATGTTTTGATGGATTATTCTCTTTTTTTGGGATTGTATGATCGAGATTTACCTCTGAAATATGCTATAAGTCCTTCTCTTTTTCTGTTATTTGAATTTTCTGGATGAGATTGGATGTGTTTTCTGGTTTAATCTCAAAAAGAGACGTCTATGTGAATTCTGTGTTGCTGGGAAAAAAAGGGTCAAAAATAGCTGTTTATTGATGCTGAAAACTGACAATAAACAGCGCTTCATTGAGAAAGAACTGTTTATTGTCAGTTTTTAACAGCGCTTCAAAAACGCTGTTTTTTTTAATAATAATCAGCAGCGGCTAAATAAGCAGTGTCTTTTAGGCGCTGTTTAAGGTCAAAATAAGCGCTGTTTATTGCCTATTTTTGTTGTAGTGAATATACACTATACGTATAAGTCAACTAATAATACACCAGAGTACATGATCACGTGAAGAAGTAATAATGTGATGTCATATACATATATAATCGGATCAATCTGATACTCATTCCAAAATATATCAAAACCACAAATCTTTCAAATATACTCAGCTTTTAACATACCAAATTTTCTAAACTTTTTTGTGTGCAATGATTATCTTCTTAGAATAGGATTTGGATGAGCATTCATGTTAGAAATGATTAAAAGAAAAAAATTAGGGTTTCTGCATGCTTATGCATGGACCAACCCAATGTTTAAGCGTGCCAACACTTTGACGTTGGGTGGATGAATGTTTAAGCGTGGGAGTGTTGGTAGCATAAGGACAAGCATTCATCATGAGAAAGTTTAGGCATGGTTTACAAAGGCATAAATGCTTAAATGTGGGAGGAGATAATGCTAAAGCGTTCCAATGTTTAAGCGTGGGGAGATAGAATGCTTAAGCGTTCTGCCTGAAATTTAATTATTTAATTACTTTAATTTATTTTTATTAAGCATTCTGTCTGAAATTTAAGTATTAATTACTTTAATTTATTTTTAAGTATTTAATTACTTCAATTAATCTTCCTTCTTCTTCTGCTCCTCCTCCCTCGACTACACCCATCGTTCTTCAATTTTCTTCAATGTAAGAGGAAGTTTTCTCTATACCTCTATTCTAACTTAAGAAATTCTAGGTATTGTTCTTCATGAATCATGGTTCTAATTCTATTCTTGCTTCATTTTAGGTTGTTTGACATAGATTTAAGTCCATACCTGCAATCGAACGAAGGGTAGTGTTAGATTCTTGCTTAATCTCATAAACCAGTAGCTCACAGAGGTGATGTGGTACTGACTTGGACAAAAATATGGTAAAGTTCTCAATGACTATTGATTATAAATTTGTTTTCTTACTGTTTTAGGCTTTTCAATACTGTTTCGAGTTCGTAATCGTTATTCGGACCAATTTTCAACTCGAGCTCATGTTCTTCTTCATCATGAAAAATTACCCCCATTGTTGCTTCAATTGGCATCCGCACTGGGATCGTCAAGATCTACCTGTCCATCCACCTGTTCCTCAGCCTCTCCATCGTCAATCTTTTCGTCTAAGGAGGTTGAGGGAAAGAAGTGCAAACACAAAACGCATAGGAGTAAGCCTTCTAAAGGTCACAAAATAGGGATATTAGAGTAACATTTAGAAGCTTAATGCATGTCATAAGCAATCGATAAACATCCTTAATCTTATTCTTTAATGTCTAGTCCTAACTACATGGAGTCATGTATGTTGGCCCAATCCTATCATTGCAGACTCACTCTCGGGAAGGTCGTTGTCACGTGATCCCTTCCTTACTTTTCAGACTTAGAAGTGGTTTTTCCTTACCGTCGGCCTCTGAAGGTGTCCTCCTGTAGGCTGGACTGATACACGGACTTGTCTTAGGTCAACAAACTATAATGTAAGTGTGTCCCCTTCCCTCAGAAGAACATGCTTTCGTCATCCCTTCTTGAGATCGTCATACGATGAACCTTTTATGAGAAGGCTTACATTCAAGGAATTTAATCGATGTTCCGGGAAGGAATCCCTCTAGTCAAGAGGTTTTCTTATATAAAGAGAGTGATTCTGCATACCATCCAGAAGAGTGTAGAAAGTCACAGTGCATGTTATTCATAGTGCATCCAGTCAAATTTTCAAGTTCTGACCTATGAGTCCAGTATTTCGACCTTGCAAATTTCTAGCATCCTATCTCGATTACTACGTAATCAGAAAATTAACCACATATCATGTGGTCGAATACTTAACTCATACCAGTCAATCAATAACATATATTCCAAAGGATCATCAATCAAGTAATTATCCAATCAATTAATGAACAAGCATATCAATATTGTTAATATAGATCTTCCAACACTTAATTCAATCTAGATTCATTCCCGAGAGCATCCTAGGTTGACTTAAGCATTGTAACTTAAAGTGGCGAAGTGTTGTGATCCCTTAAACAACATTAAATTCTAAAGGCCACTCTTGCCTCCCCGGCGTGTTAGTCGACTTCCCTCACCTTAGAAGACTTGCGTGTAGTAGTCCAAAAATCCTTGTACAGCTGCTTCCCCTCACAAGAATCAGCTATGAAACTTCACCAAAAAATGCGCAAGACACGTTAACGGGTTCACAAAAATGCATAGAATTTACCAGGAACAATGGATTTAACTATAGGGACTAAAATGAAACATTTGAATCAAAGGTTTAGATCTGAATTCTAACTTCAAATCCCTATTTTTAGATCTGAATTCTAACTTCAAATCCCTATTTGAAGAATAATTCAAACTCGGTATTAGATTTTCAAATGAAATCACGACAGTTACAAAACCAATGTTTCATGAGGGATTGACAATGAATTTTAAGACCGGTTTAAGGGATCAAAATGATTCACAATCAATTTCTTGACTAATGACAGAACTAATGTCAAAGAATCAAGGTTTTCAAATTAACTTCAAAGTTACTGAATGTAAGTTTTACAAGTATGGTACGAAATCACCAACAGGGATAAAAATGACTTTTAACGAGAATTTTCAGGCCTAGAACCAAATCACAAACCTATTTCCAAATAAAGTTATCAAAGATAGTAGTCTACGAGCAATACTTTGTTCCTTTGAGCGAATTATGAGCTCCTATGATATGTTTAGTTCCCGAAAAGACCTAAACGGTGATAAAACAAAATCAGGGACGTACAATGAGAGGGAAGGAACTCCGAACAACTCAAATAACATTCCTTACCACTGAACTGAGTGAAATTGGTGGTGAGACAAAACTTCGTGTCGAATTCAGCAGAGTTTCCACTAGCACAATTACCCAAACAGCGCGAGAACTAGTACTCTGAGGCTAGAAACAAGATTAAGGGATAAAGTACTAAGATTATGACCTTTGAGCTTGAGAACCATGTGATTAGGGAGAAATGAGAGGGATTAAAGAGTTCAAATGAAGTTTAACTCGAAATGTATACTAGTTGCAAAACAGGGTCAACGCTTAAGCGTTTCAGGGCTGACGTTCAAGCGTTGGCACGCTTTGACGTTGAGATTCTCACGCTTCAATGTGTTGGTCCAGACAATTTGACTTCTCTTGTGAGCCTGACACGTGGCAACACGTGTTAGGGGGTCCATCTGCGCTGACAAGTGGCATAACATGTGTCACACGAGACCATGTGTAATGACACATTTCTAGGTGACTAAGCACCTCAATGTTCAAACGATGGGATAGCCACGCTCAAACGTTGGGTCCATGCATGAGTGTTTGCAGAGCCACGCTTGAGTGTGCTGCCTGATTCTTTGGGTTTCCGTTTTCGCTTGTTCGTTTATTCTTAGTCATTTCTTACTCTAAACTTAGGACCTAAGGACTTATAAAAACCATGGAACATGTAGTCACACGTTCTCAAAAAAATTAATCCATGATTTAGAGTTAGATTAGAGTCGGAGTTATCCTAGGGTTAATCTAGGATTAACAACCATAATAGAGATTAGCAACTGCGGATGTGATAGAAAGTGTAAGTAGAGGAATTTTTTATCTCTTTTTCGATTTATACTCATATTTTATATTTTCATTCTCTTCTCAGAAACACTCTCTCTCTGTTTTCACACTCTACTGTAGTCTAGGGACTTCAAAAAAAGGGGTGCTTCTTAAAGTTAGGGCTGACCCAAGCATATCGAAGCATAAGCACTTGGATTAGGTCCACCAATATTATTATAACTTAATATATATTTATAGTACCGAGTAGTGAAAGCCAAGAAAGGCCTCTGTCCTAATTGATAGGGGCCCTTATTTATAACGAAGTGTTTGTGGGTTTGAGTCCGATAGCTGTATATTATTCTTTTCTTTTTTTTTTGCTCTTTTCTTCTCTTTTTACTCTATAAGGTTAAAAAAACTATAAACTAGCGAACTTATTTCTTAATTTTTTAAAATGTTTTTAAATAAACTTTTAAATTAATCAAATAAGCTATAAGTTAATATATTCGGTTTGTCAAATAAACTATTGGACAAAAGATATGCCCAAATATGATTTGAGATCTTCCTAACAAAAAAAAAACCAAAAAGACTTAAAAGTCACAAAGGAATCTACAAAGTCGGCTTGAAGTCAAATAATGTGCAATAGTTCCTCCACTTCTTCCCATTGTTTTTGTACTTTTTGCTTCGCCTTGAATTGGGGGAAAAAAAAAAAAGACACACTCTACGTGCTCCGCTCTCTTTTTACCTAAAATCAACCGTATAGAAACCAAACCACAAAAGAGTCAAAGACACGCACTAGTTTTTGTCCTGTTTTGTGGTCAAGCAGTCTAGCAATTGGGCACTTGAGAAGCCTCCCCTCACATAGAGACAAATTAAGAAACACCTTGTGGTTGAACTTGAACCAATCCATTTCTTTTTGCTTTTTTCTCAAACATGTGTTGAGAAGTATGACCACAATATTTGAATTCCAAGTATAAATTGTCGATAATTGGGTGCTGTAATTAATTGGACGTGGACATGGGAGAGAAAACTTGTCCATCAATGTGAACATGCCATGATGCTTATAATTTCAAGGTTCCATTCAATGGACTGACCAATTAATTAGCTGAAACGCAGAGAAATAGCTAGCTAGATGGCCAGGGGAGGTGCTTTATTAATTTGGTCATGGTCCATCGGTGGGTCTCACTTCATGTACTTTCTTCCAATATGTTTCTTTTTCTTTTCTTTTTATTTTTATTTTTACTGTTATTGATTTGTTTTATCCTATGAACTCTTTTATAGGATGAATGAATTATGTCAAAATCAAAGTCTTGTTAATTAGCCAAAAAAAAACATTCTTTTAAATATTATAATTTGTTAACCTGGTTCTTATTCACGAATACACTATAATTAGAATTTTAGAGAATATATGTGACACTTGTTTATATATAAATTTTCCTTTGCACCGATAACTTTTTTTAGTTGATTGAATTACATAAATAAAGACAACATAATTGTTCTTCTTTTCTGTTGTAATCTAGCTAAGCTAGTGTCTCATTTCAGCGAGGAAAAAAAAGGACAACATAATTCTACTGAACTGTTTCCTTTCACCCCCTCCCCTTACTAGTTGGAGGTGTCAAAATGGGTACAGTTCGTTCGGCTCAACGCAAATCATGGGTTGGGCTGACGAAATATAGGTCCAAAATTATTTTGACTCAATGCAGCACGATTTGAAAATTTATTGGCTCGATGTATATGGCCTAGCTCGTTGACTCGAGTCAGTGGTGGTCTTGAATATGTTTTGGTGGTGGGAATGCACAAAACCCCATTTTTCAAGGGCACTAGATAATATGAAAATTTACATTATATATATATATATAGGAGAGATCAAATTACACCGGTATAATACTTGAACATTGTTACACCATTCAATAACATCCTACCGGATAAATATTTTTCTAAATCAATCGTTGGATTGAAAGTTACTATCATATAGATCATATCTATAAATTTTTACACAAATCTATAATAATTTGCCATGTCATCAAGATGCATCAAAATCAACGTTATATACAATTATACCATTGACGTTAATCTTGATGACATAGCAAATGATTATAGATTTGTGTAAAAATTTATAGACATGATTAGTAACTTTCAATCCAACGGTTAATTTAGAAAAATATTTATCCGAGAGAATGTTATTGAATGGTGTAACAATGCTCAAGTATTACACCGGTATAATTTTATCCCCCCTCATATATATATATATATATCAAATGACTACAGGAGTAACTCTTGTCTGAGTTACTCCGCTTAATACTCTCTATAGACATTGAATTTTATCAATCCAACCATTGAATATCATCATATTACGATCATGCATACCAAAATTTGGATAAATTGGACATTTGAAGCAATGTAATCATATGGTTAACATTTTACTTGTATTTTGAAAAATATATTATACGTATAATTAAAGATATACGATGAAGTATCAAATATTTTTAAAATTTTATGAAATTTTATGGAATTGATCTACTCAATAAGAACTTTTAATTTGACGGTTCGATTGGTGAAATTCAATATCTATAGAGAGTTATTAAGTGGAGTAACTCATACAAGAGTTACTCCTGGAGTCATTTGATCCCTCCTCATATATATATATATATATATATATATATATATATATATATATATATTAAAATAAATATTTAATATAATTAAAAATTTAGTATGATTAAAAATTTTATATAGTAAATCTTGAGGACCTAACTTTATTTTAAATTTTAGGTCTTAAACTTGATAAGTCCTTGCTACTTGATAAGTCCTTGCTTTTGGTCTAGAAAAACATGTTTTGTTAGTTTTTTACGAACCAATCCCTTTTTGTAAGACATAACTTTGATTTTCATTACTTTTTGCAGAGTCTCTGACTTCTGCCTTGGTTTAGACCCTACTTTTTCTACTCATTGTTCATTTGTGCCTCCATTAATAAACGAAACATTGAAACAACAACACAGAACCAACAACAAACTAAAAAGAGAAATTACTATGAACGGATTATTAATAGTTTTACAGCAAAAATAATAAAGAGGATAATATTCCAAAATTAATAAGGCATTAATTTCTCGGTTCAAAATGTTTATGTTCATCCTAAAGAAAAACATTTTACAATATAAATTTAGACTTTAAATTTTGATACATCATATCAAATTAATAGACACAAATGATGGTGCGTAAATTAAGTATGTTTAGATTTAGCGTGTGTGTGCATGTGTGTGTTTGAATTCTATGGCTGTGTGTGTCAAAATTGATTTCACCACACATCAAATATGATTTTAGTAAAAATCTAGATATTGAAACACTTTTAATTAAAATTTATTTATTTTGCAAACTTTTATTTGATTAGAAGTGATAAAAAGTTGATTTTGTGTTAAGCTGTGATTCGGGGTAATAATAATGGCCCAACATGGATAAGGCCAACACAAGTGGTAAAATTTATATGCATCATAAGTGGTCTCCTAATAGGTCCATGAACCTATTTAGGAAAGGTCACCATCAAGGAGATCTCCCGAGACAGGGGTAGGGAACAAATCGTCTGACCCAGACAGTCACACCCCATTAATGGCCCTGTCAGAGGGATTTCGTACCAACCATGAACGGTGCATGCTGACGGCGTATCCCGCCAATATAGGAAGCTTGTCCCTTGTATTGTAATAGAACCCATTAGCGAGGCGAGACCTCGATCACATAATGATAAGAAAGGTGGCCTCCCAGACCGCCTTATATAAAAGGAGAAACAATATAGCATGCAAATGTATGTACACTATTCTATTACCTTAGTCGTAGCTAAACATCATACTGACTTAAGCACTAGAGTGCCTTTGCAGGTACCTACCCTTGCAGTGTTTAACCATACTACAACAAAAGGAAAATTATACTGCACCCGCGAAGGAAGGCCCAATCCACACAGCCTATTGGAGAACAATGACATAACAAGTTGAAAAACTTATACTAAGTTTTACATGAAATTTTCTATACATAACAACTACACTTCAAATTTAATTTTAACAAAATCAGTTTTAAAAAAATTAAATTCCTTCGAAATCACGTTTATCAAATATTTAAATAAAAACACCATGTCCAAGACTTGATTAGAATAATAGATTTCTCTTCCTTGCCAGTCACTATGATATGTTGGCACCCACGATTTGATTGGTTGTTGAGAAGTGGGGAAAAAAGAGTGAAGGAGGAGAGAAGTAAAAAAGAGAGAGTACAGGTCACTTTAATTTAGGGATGACAATTTGTACCCTGCCCACTGGGTACTCGACAAATTACCCATAGTGGGTAGGGTAATTACCCACACAATGGATACAGGTCCGGGTACAGGTAATTACCCACAAAATTGAATGGTATTAAGAACTAATAGAAGATATGAATGAATTAAATCTCATTTCATTGAACTAATAATAGAGTGATACATCAGTATTTATACACAAAGAAGCCTTTCTAACTAACTATACACTGGTGGTAACCGCTGCCAGGTTGGCACGCCAGGGTGGCATAACTGCCTCAACTAACTAACTACATCAAGCTTGTAGTATACTTTATTAGCCCCCTTCAAGCTGAAGGTGGTGTTAAATGGCAGAACCACCTTAAGCTTGGACCTCAAAGTATCAAATCGAGTTGAAGACAACGATTTTGTAAAAGAGTCAGCTAACTGATCAGCTGTAGGGACATGTTGAACGATTAGAGCCTTGGATACCACCTTTTCACACAAGTTCCATATGCTTGGTTATTGAGTGTAAAATCGGATTATGAGCTAACATGACAACACTCATATTATCACAAAGAAGCATGGGTGTGTGAAATGAAACACAAAGCTCCCTGAGAAGTGATTGTATCCATAGCATTTCACAGATAGTGTGTGCCATACATCTGTACTCGGCCTCGGCACTAGAACGTGCAACAAGAGACTGCTTCTTAGAGCTCTAAGAAACCAAGTTAGGACCAAAGAAGATGCACGAGCCAGAGGTTGAACGGCGATCATCAGGGTCACTTGCCCAATCTGAATCAGAGTAGGAACATAAGGAGAAAGGACCAACAGTGGGAGCAGGTTGCAGTAACAGGCCATGAGATACCATGCCTTTAAGATAACGCAAAATGCGCTTGACTACCTTCCAGTGAGTTTTAAGAGGAGAAAACATAAACTTGCATACTTTGTTAACTGAGAATGCAATTTCAGGATGTGTAAGAGTTACATATTCCAATGCTCCCACAATAGATCGGTATTGATGAGGATCATCAAGAGTATCACTGCCATGTCTGCTTATTTTGTTGTTGCTTAGCATAGGAAAGGCAATGCCATTGGCTTCGAGCATATTAGCTTTTGCAAGCAAATCACGAACATACTTTGCTTGAGATAAAACAATATTACCATTTGGAAGAGTCTTCACTTCAATGCCAAGAAAATATTCACGTCTACCCATCTATTTTAAAGCAAAATTGGCATTTAATTTGGTGATGAGATCATGAATTAGAGGTTGAGAAGATCCTATAATTAGTATGTCATCAACATAAACTAAGACATATAGAGAAACACCTTGTCTTCTGTACACAAATAGAGATGGATCACAATGACTAGCAGTGAAACCAAACCAAATCAATGCTAAGGCGAGCCTCTCATACCAAGCCCGTGGGGCTTGCTTCAAGCCATAAAGGGCTTTGTTTAGTTTGCAAACAAGAGATTTGTCAGAAGCTTCAAATCCCGGTGGCTGGACCATATAAACCTCCTCATGGAGAAGACCGTTGAGGAAAGCATTGTTGACATCAATTTGTTGAATGTCCCATTTGTAAGTCAAAGCTAAGGTGAAAATGATTCGAATTGTGACTGGTTTCACAACAGGAGAGAAAATTTCTCTAAAATTAAAACCTGGTTGTTGGTGAAACCCTTTGCCTACTAGTCGAGCTTTGTACTTGTTAATACTAGGCAAAGGTACAAGAAACCAGGTGTTGTTATTTAACAAAGATGTATGCTCAGCTTGCATAGCTGCAACCCAGTGTGGGTGAGTTAGAGCTTGCTCGACAGATCGTGGTTCAACATTGGCGATGAATACCTTTGGTTTTGGATGGCCAGTCTTGCCCCTAGTTAACATAGGGTGAGTGTTGGTAGTTGCAGGCACCACATTTGTAGGCATCACATGGTGAGGCTCAACAGGAGCAGAAACATTGTTCTATGCAGGTGCAGTATTTTCAACATGTGTAGGTGTATTGTCGTGTGCAGGATCAGCATGTGCAACATGGTAAGGCTCAGAATGTGTAGAAGACAGAGAGGCTAAGCTAGTAGCAAAAAACTGAGGTGCTGAATTGAGAATTGGAGATGTTGGAAGTGGTAAAACAGGCAAGGATGGAGTTACAGAACCAAAAACAATATTTGGAATGGAGGAGGAATAAGTGTTTGAGGAAGTTGAAGAAGTGATAGTTGAAGGAAACATAGAAGTATAAGGATACTCTGACTCATTAAAGAGAACATGTTTTGACACAAAGATTCGACCATCAGAGGATAAACACTTGTGACCTTTATGTTAGGGAGAGAGTCCAAGATATAAGCACTCCTTGGACCTATATTCCATTTTATGTTTGTTATAGGGCCTAAGATGAGGAGAGCAAGCACAACCAAAGCATCTCAACATGCTGTAATCAGGCAGTGTTTGGTAAAGTGCAAAATAAGGAGATGCATTATTGACTAGAGCTGATATAGGGAGCCTATTAATCAAATAAAAAGCTTGTGTAAAGCTGTGATCCCAATAATGCAGAGGCATATTAGCATGAGAAAGCAAGGAAAGACTCATTTCAACTATTTGTCTATGTTTGCATTCAACTGTACCATTTTGATGGGAAGTGTGTGGACAAGTGAGCCTATGAACAATACACAATTCAGAGAGATATTTTGTAAAAGGCCTAAATTCTCCTCCAAAATCTGATTGGACAGCCTTAATTTCAACATCAAATTGAGTAAGAATGAGATTAAAGAATTGTTTAAAGGCTTGAATTACACCTGATTTTTGAGTTAGAAAATATACCCAAGTGTATTTTTGTGCATGTATCAACAAATGCTATATAATAGAAATAACCATTGGTTAAGGGCAAGGGTGCTGGACCCCAAAGATTTGTGTGTATTAGTTCAAAAGGTGCAGTATGAACAGTTCGGGAATGGGGTGAATGAAGTCTATGTGACTTGCCTTGACAACAAGCAACACAAAAGGGAAACTCAGATTTGTTTGAATGAGAGATATTACACAAATTCAAAACAGTTTTTACAGAATTGGCATATGCATGGCCTAGCCTATGATGCCATAGTGCTAATACATTTGATAGCACTTGATTATTGAAACAAAAGCAGTATTGGCAGCAGGAAATGCTGACTGAGACAACTGACTTGAATTAGCTTTAGAAGAAGCTTTGAGTAAGGAGAGATGCTTGAAGCAATATAAGCCATCTACTCCAAGAGATCCTTCTAAGAGTAACTGATTAGAGCCCTGTGATTTCACAAAACAGGTGGAGGGGTGAAACTCAAAATAGACATTATTGTCTTTGGCAAACTTGGAAACTGACAGCAAATTCGTTGTGATATCAGGTACATGCAGTAAGTTATTGAGTGAGAAAGTAAAATCAGACTGAAAAGGAGAAGTAAAATGATTTGAGCCAATAGAAGTTATAGCCAAACCTTGGCCATTGCCCATGTGTACACGATCTGATCCTACATAACCTGTATGCTGAGAAAAATTGTTAGCATTATGTGTCAAATGGTGAGACGCACCAGAATCAGCATACCAAGAATGATCATGAGCCATAGATGGAACATGAAATTCAGAAGTACTTGGAGCATATGTGCACTATGTTCTGCCATAAAAGCTGTAGGTGGCTTCTGATTACCAAAAGAAGGCCTAGCAGTAGGTTGAGAGCCAAAAGATTGATCAAAGTTGTGCCAACAAGTTTGTGCATCATGACCATACTTCTGACACAGCTGGCATGTTGGCCTGTTTCCAACCCTGCCACGGCCTTGGCCAAACCTGCCACGACCATAAAAGCCACGAAAACCAGAGCCACAGCCTCTAGAGTGAAATTGTGCACCAGAACCACGGAAACCAGTGCCTTGAGGCTGATTTGAAGCACCAGAACTGGAAGATTTGGCTTGTGCAACATTAGCAGATGCACTTAAAACAGGCAGCTCTTGGCGCAACTTTGCAAACTGTAACACCTTAATTTCATTAACATGAAGTTAAGAGAATTATCATTAGATACAGTAGTCCCAAATATAAATTTAAACTTAAATCCAACATTAAGTTCAAATGTCATAAAACTGAAACTCAAGTGCATACGTTTAGGACGTTACAACAACAATACATGAGTTCTAAGAATTACAATCCCAAAGTGCTACTATAACTAATATAGGGAACCAAACACCAAGAGTACGCAGCTGTCAGTCATCTTTAGGTACCGTGCATCTGTAAAATAATTAAACAAAAGAGTGGGGTGAGATAATAATCTCAGTGAGTTCTCCCCTCGACTCCTCACCATTCACTCATACAAATTATCACCAGTCAAGCATATATATGACACCTTTATGCAATGCATATTCTTACTATGAATTTCTAATTCATCTTTGGCTCGTATTTATGAGTAGTGTTGTATGCTTACGTCCATACAACCCCATAAATACGCTTTCGATATGGTGGTTAGATGTCTTAACCGTCCGAGGGCGTCCCACACGGCTAACCATATCGATCACCCCATTTAGAGGCATCTTAGTATCTTTTAGGGAATTAAATCACCACTCTATTCTTATATGCATGCTTTACTCTAAGAATACCATTAGAAACTACTTGAACTCAACATGCAACTGAACACACTCATGTAAAAGATACATTCCAAGTTCAAAATAGAGCATATCTCATAATGAGTCCAAGAAAACACATTAACACAAGAAATAACTTCCATTAAAGCTCCATGGAGCTCTCAATGGTCAACATTCATCACAACATCTATAGGGGTACAACAATACCCCCTTAATCAGCCTCAATAACACATGCATAACTATCGAAAATAAAAACTGTGCATAAATGAGAATCTGGGGAACTTCCTAATATAGGGTTCATGGTTTTTCTTCAAAAGGGACCCTAATGTGGGACTTATGGGTGCCCAACACCTAAGAGAAAGAAGAACTCACAGCAACTTCCAAGATTCAAGCTTCAAGGTTGATGTTTCAGCTCCTTCTTCTTCCTTCTACCTCTTCTCCTTCAGCTGGCCTTCTAGGGGTTCCTCCAATCTTCCCAAATCTAGAGTAAACACTCCCCAACTTGGATTCAAGCTAAGATTGATGGGGAATCTAGCATGAATCCATGTTTTTCCTCTCTAGTTTGTGAACCCTAGGTGTTTGACCCTTTCTCCTTCTTCTCTTCGTCGCACCCTCTCTCTCTAACTCTCTCTCTATCCTTCGCGTTCTGTTCTTTTTCTGCTGAGTTTTTCTGATATACTGCAGTTGTGAATCGATTCACAGCATAGGTGAATCGATTCACTCAGTGTAAAATTGACAGGAATCGCAGCTTTAAGTGCAGGAATCGATTCCTGCAGTTCCCAGGTTCGATTCACAGAGAACTGACTTTTGTGAATCGATTCATGCTGCGATTCACAGAGGATCAGCCTTTGTGAATCGATTCCTCCTGCGATTCACTGAAAACCTAATCGAGTCCCAGCAAACACACAGCCTTGAATCGATTCACAGGGTCTGGGAATCGATTCACACTGGGCAAAAATTCACCAAACACCATTTTTCACACATCTAACTATAGAAATTAATGAGAATACCACTTAAGGTTCATCTTTAAGCCATACTAGGCTCATATCCACATACAACTCAAGCTTGGGGATTTTGGGGTGTTACACTACTACCCACCTTTTAAAAATTTTGTCCTCAAAATTGATAAATTAACATACCTATTGGAAAAGCTGCGGATATTGGCTTTGCATCTCCTCTTCGAGTTCCCAAGTAGCTTCTTCGGGAGTGGATCCTTCCCAGATCACCTTAACCAAAGGGATAGTCTTATTCCTGAGTGCCTTGGAAGCTCGGTCCACTATTTGGGCCGGTTCGTGCTGGTATGTGCAATCAGGTCTAAGTTGTATAGACTCATGGTCTATAGAGTGGAATGGATCCGGAATGTATTTCTTAAGCTGAGACACATGAAAAACATTGTGGAGATTTGACAAGGAAGGAGGCAAGGCAATTTGGTACGCGACAGGACCAACTCGACTGAGGATTTGGAAGGGACCCACATACCGAGGGGTTAGCTTTTTGGCCCTAAGAGCTCTACCAACACCTATAGTGGGAGTGACTTTCAGGAATACATGTTCTCCCTCCTCAAATTCAAGGGGTTTAAGCCTACGATCTGCATAACTTTTCTGCCTACTCTGAGCAGTCTTTATCTTCTCCCTAATCATGCGAATCTTATCAGTAGTTTCTTGGACAAGGTCAGGGCCTAACAATTGTTTTTCTCCCACCTCAAACCAACATAGAGGAGTTCTACACTTGACCGCAGAGAGCTTCATACTGCCATTCCTATGCTAGAGTGATAGCCGTTGTTGTATGAAAATTCAATTAATGACAAATACTTGCTCCAACTACCGCCATCCTCTAAAACACGTGCTCTGAGCATATCCTCTAAAGTTTGAATGGTTCTCTCAGTTGACCATCCGTCTGGGATGGTAGGTCGTGCTAAGACTTAACCTCGTCCCTAAGGCTTGATGAAGTGCCTTCCAAAACCGAGAGGTAAACTTTGGATCCCTATCGAGACGATGTTAGTTGGAACTCCGTGGAGCCTAACAATTTCTCTCGATATAGATCTCACTAACCGGCGCTTTGTAAGTGGACTTTATGGGAAGAAAATGAGCAGATTTGGTTAATCTGTCCACTATGACCCATATAGAGTCATATCCTAACCGAGTGTAGGGTAACCCTCCCACAAAGTCCATTGCTATACTATCCCACTTCCACTCGGGAATTTCTAAGGGTTGGAGAAGACCTGAAGGCTTTTGGTGTTCTATCTTGGTTTTCTGACAAACCAAGCATTGAGCTACAAATTCTGCCACATCATTCCTCATGCCTGGCCACCAATACCTCTGTCTAAGGTCTTGATACATCTTGGTGGAACCAGGGTGTATCGAGAATCCACTCTTGTGGGCTTCTCCTAGAACCTGCTGCTTAAGGAGATCATCCTTTGGGATGCAGATTCTTTGATGGAACAATAAAGTGCCATCCTCGGCCGTAAAAATCGGCGGTGCTTACTAGACTGCAGCTCAAGATCTAAGCTCTGGGCAAGTCTAATCTGCTCCCTAAAATTGCAGGAAATTTCTAAATGGTAAAGCATGAGACTGTTCATTGATGGAAAAATCCCAAGGTTAAGGTCCCTAAAGGACTCCAGCAACTCCATTTCTTTGATCATTAGTGAAGACACATGCAAGGACTTCCTACTTAAGGCATCAGCGACCACATTCGCTTTGCCAGGATGGTACTTCAACTCAAAGTTATAATCTTTTAGGAACTCAACCCATCTTCTCTGCCTCATGTTAAGTTCCTTCTGATCAAAAAGGTATTTCAAGCTCTTATGATCACTAAACACTTCAAATTGGGCACCATACAGATAGTGTCGCCAAATCTTTAGAGCAAGGACAATGGCTGCTAGCTCTAAGTCATGAGTAGGATAGTTCTCCTCATGGGGCCTTAACTGCCTAGATGCGTAGGCTACAACTTGTCGATTCTGCATGAGAACACATCCTAACCCCTTCTTAGAGGCATCACTATAAACTTCAAATCCCAATGCTAGGTCAGGGATAATCAAGACCGGGGTGGAAGTCAACCTGATTTTCAGCTCTAGGAAACTATTCTCACAGCTCTTAGTCCACACAAAAGGCTCCCCCTTTCTGGTCAATCTTGTTAGGGGAAGTAGTCCACACAAAAGGCTCCCCCTTTCTGGTCAATCTTGTTAGGGGAAGTACCAGTTGCGAAAATCCCTTAATGAACCTTCGGTAGTAACCGGCTAATCCTAGAAAGCTCCTGACTTCTGTGACTGTGGTTGGTCGCTCCCAACTAAGGACTGCTTCTACTTTACTAGGATCAACCGACACTCCCGCCTGAGAAATCACATGACCAAGAAACTTAACTTCATTGAGCCAAAACTCACATTTCTCCGGTTTAGCAAAAAGGCTTTTCTCCCTGAGGGTACTTAGAACAATCCTAAGGTGTTCCTCATGCTCTCGAGGATCCTTAGAATAAACTAAGATATCGTCTATGAAGACCATTACAAACTTGTCAAGAAAAGGCCTAAAAATTCGGTTCATGTAGTCCATAAATACGGCTGGGGCATTGGTTAGACCAAAAGGCATAACCAAGTATTCATAGTGGCCGTATCTAGTCCTAAATGCCGTCTTCGGAACATCCTCTGCTTTAACTCTAATCTGGTGATAACCAGACCTTAGATCAATCTTAGAGAAAACCGAAGCTCCCCTAAGTTGATCTATCAAGTCATCTATCCTAGGCAAGGGGTACCTATTCTTCACTGTGATCTTATTGATTTTCCGGTAATCAATACATAACCTCATACTCACATCTTTCTTCTTCACCAAAAGGACAGGTGCGCCCCAAGGTGACACACTAGGTATAATAAACTGCTTAGCAATCAAATCTTCCAACTGTGTCTTTAATTCCCTTAACTCCAAGGGTGACATCCTATAAGGAGCTATGGAGATTGGTCCCGTTCCGGGAACCAGTTCTATGGAGAACTCAACTTCTCTCTCAGGTGGTAAGGTTGCTACCTCGCTAGGAAACACATCTAAGAATTCGTTCACTATAGGGATAGTATCCGTGCCTGGGCTAACCTCTACAGTTGAAGAAAGTAAGATCATATATCTGCAAGACCTTCCAATCGACGGTGACTCAATAGAAAATCATTACTGTGTAACATGACTTGACTCTTCAATAATAGAGTGCACATTTGGAAACTCAATCGTTTTACAGAAACAATTTAAAACAACTTGATGGGCGGAAAGCCAATCCATACCCAAGATAATGTCCATCCCTACAAGAGGTAGACACACAAGGTTTACTAAAAACATCCTCCCTTGAATTATGAGAGGACAATTCTCACATACTAAGGAAGTGGAAATGCTACCGTCGGCAGGTGTATACACATGCAACGGAATTTGCAAGGAGGTAAGACACAACCTTAACCTCTGAACACATGTACACGAGATAAAGGAATGTGTTGCTCCCGAATCAAACAAAACAATTAAAGGTTCATCCCAGAGAAAGCAAGTACCTTTCATCATATTTTCAACCCCCTTTGCTTTTTGGGCGTCAAGAGTGAAGACTCTCCCTTGGTTAGGATCACTAGACTTGGCTCCTTTTCCCTTTGTGTACTGGGGGCACTCTCTAGCCATGTGCCCTGGTTGGTGACAAACATAGCAAACATTCTTGCCCTTCATACACTCTCCCGGATGCACCTTCCCACAGTTAGAGCATGCATGATAATTAGACTCGGAGGTTTGAGCCTGCTTTCCCTTGAAAAGGTTTCCTTTCGGTCTCATGTGTTGAGCGCTCTTTTCCGCATCCTTCTTTTTATTCTTATCTTGCCACTCGTTTGCCTATCTTCATACATCCTCTTCAAGCTTGCTTCAGCCACGTAGCTCTGATGGACTACTCTGGCGAAGTCAGTGAATTCAGTTTGTGAAATACTGTTTTGGATGTCTGGCCTTAGTCCCCACTTGAACTGCTTGATCTTCCAATTATCGTCCGGGGCAAATTGAGCAACAGATGAGTATCTTACCAACTCTTCAAATTTGTTCACATACTCTGAGACCGTGGATTTTCCTTGTTGCAGTTGGACCAACTCTCTATCCATCATATCCTTCACAGTTTGGGGGAAGTACTTCTCCAAGAAAATCCTCTGAAAGTTCACCCAGGTTAGTGGCATCCCCTGAGCCACCATATAGGCTCGTGCCCCTTTCCACCGCCTCCCAAAGATCCTCTATGAGCACATGAGTAGCTAGTTCCACCTTTTGTTCCTCGGTACAATGGACAACCTTAAAACTCTTTTCCACGGCTTCGGCCCGGTGTTGGGATGCCATGGCTTCTGCTCTTCCATTGAAGGTTGGAGGCTTTGTCTTGAGGAACTTGAGGAATTTCCGGTCTAATTCCTCCTCTTGCGGGGGAGGTTGGGCTTGGTACTGTTGTTGTTGTTGTTGGGCCAACTGAGCCGCAAGGTTGTTGGTTGCAATACTCTGATTCTGTATGGCTTGCAATATCCCTTGTAGCCAAGCATTCTCTTGTTCTGGAGGATTCGGAGGTACCTCAGCATTTCTTCTAGGTCTTCCACGCCTTCCAGAACCTGAAGCCATGATTCTGCATAGAATGCACCAAGCATTGAGTTGATCAGGCTCAATATCTCTTAGCATAATAAGTAGAAAAACAACGGCAGACTCAAGAAAATCACGAAACTATTTCTAGCAACCCCTACAGTCCGATTAGAATCGAACTGCTCTGATACCATAATGTAACACCTTAATTTCATTAACATGAAGTTAAGAGAATTATCATTACATACAGTAATCCCAAATATAAATTTAAACTTAAATCCAACATTAAGTTCAAATGTCATAAAACTGAAACTCAAGTGCATACGTTTAGGACGTTACAACAACAATACATGAGTTCTAAGAATTACAATCCCAAAGTGCTACTATAACTAATATAGGGAACCAAACACCAAGAGTACGCAGCTGTCAGTCATCTTTAGGTACCTGTGCATCTGTAAAATAATTAAACAAAAGAGTGGGGTGAGATAATAATCTCAGTGAGTTCTCCCCTCGAATCCTCACCATTCACTCATACAAATTATCACCAGTCAAGCATATATATGACACCTTTATGCAATGCATATTCTTACTATGAATTTCTAATTCATCTTTAGCTCGTATTTATGAGTAGTGTTGTATGCTTACGTCCATACAACCCCATAAATATGCTTTCGATATGGTGGTTAGACGTCTTAACCGTCCGAGGGCGTCCCACACGGCTAACCATATCGATCACCCCATTTAGAGGCATCTTAGTATCTTTTAGGGAATTAAATCACCACTCTATTCTTATATGCATGCTTTACTCTAAGAATACCATTAGAAACTACTTGAACTCAACATGCAACTGAACACACTCATGTAAAAGATACATTCCAAGTTCAAAATAGAGCATATCTCATAATGAGTCCAAGAAAACACATTAACACAAGAAATAACTTCCATTAGAGCTCCATGGAGCTCTCAATGGTCAACATTCATCACAACATCTATAGGGGTACAACAATACCCCCTTAATCAGCCCCAATAACACATGCATAGCTATCGAAAATAAAAACTGTGCATAAATGAGAATCTGGGGAACTTCCTAATATAGGGTTCATGGTTTTTCTTCAAAAGGGACCCTAATGTGGGACTTATGGGTGCCCAACACCTAAGAGAAAGAAGAACTCACAGCAACTTCCAAGATTCAAGCTTCAAGGTTGATGTTTCAGCTCCTTCTTCTTCCTTCTACCTCTTCTCCTTGGTGGCCTTCTAGGGTTCCTCTAATCTTCCCAAATCAAGAGTAAACACTCCCCAACTTGGATTCAAGCTAAGATTGATGGGGAATCTAGCATGACTCCATGTTTTTCCTCTCTAGTTTGTGAACCCTAGGTGTTTGACCCTTTCTCCTTCGTCTGTTCGTCGCACCCTCTCTCTAACTCTCTCTACATCCTTCGGCGTTACATTCTTTTCTGCTGAGTTTTTCGATATCTGCGGTTGTGAATCGATTCACAAAGATAGGTGAATCGATTCACTCGATGTAAAATTGACAGGAATCACGACTTTAAGTGCAGAATCGATTCTGCGGTTCCTGTGTTCGATTCACAGAATCGACTTTTGTGAATCGATTCATGCTGCGATTCACAGAGGATCAGCCTTTGTGAATCGATTCCTCCTGCGATTCACTGAAAACCTAATCGAGTCCCAGCAAACACACAGCCCTGAATCGATTCACAGGGCCTGGGAATCGATTCACACTAGGCAAAAATTCACCAAACACCATTTTTCAGACATCTAACTATAGAAATTAATGAGAATACCACTTAAGGTTCATCTTTAAGCCATACTAGGCTCATATCCACATACAACTCAAGCTTGGGGATTTTGGGGTGTTACACAAACTGCGCTTCTTGTACTAGAAGTAAACCTTCAATATCATCTAAAGATGGTTGATTAGGCATTCCATAAATCATCATAACGAATGAATTATATTCCTCTAGTAATCCTTCAAGAACAACATCAATCTTATCTTGCTCAGAAATCGGATCACCAATAGCCACAAGAGAATCAATGATTGCCTTAATACGAATCACATATTCAGAAATAGTGCGATTTTCTTTCTTAACCGTTTTCAGTTCAGATCTGAAATGCCTAATTTTAGCCTTAAGCAGTGAATGCAAATGTTTGTGAATCCTCTCCCACACTTACCAAGCATGCTTACAACCTATCACTCTAGGTAACATTGATGCAGACAGAGAGGACAACAACCACGTAAACACTATTTGATCTTGCACTAGCCATTTATCATATGCATCAGTGAAGATATTTAGATTCCTATTGATTTCAGAGTCAAATTGTGGTGGAATTTCAGGATTTACGATTCTGTGGAACTTATTTGCAATAAGAACTCCTTCTACTTGTTGCAACCATAGCAGAAAATTCTGATCATCTAGTTTGATAGAGAGTTTGTGATGAAAGTTAACCGAAGAACCTGTGCTCGATGCCGAAGGATCTGTAACCTGCGATCCTTGTTTGAAGGTATTCGGAATCAAAGATCCATCAGAGCGAGCGTGAGCCTCTCGCGGAGGCGAGGACGGAGGCGTGGAAACCATAGCTAGAAGCTTCAAGAACACAATAGAAGCTTCGAGAAGAAACGTCAAGACTTAGGTCCAGGGAACGATGGCGATTGATACCATATTAAGAACTAAGAGAAGATGTGAATGAATTGAATCTCATTTCATTGAATTGATAACAGAGTGATACATCAGTATTTATACACAAAGAAGCCTTTATAACTAACTATGCGCTGGTGGTAACCGCTGCCAGGTTGGCACGCCAGGCTGGCATAACTGCCTCAACTAACTAACTACATCAAGCTTGTAGTATACTCTATTAGATGGGTACGAATGCGGGTACGGGTACTATGATACCCACCCCAACCCGCATACACACATACACACACACATATATATATAGTTATTTATTTATATTACTAATATATAATTTTAACTATGTAAAAGATTCTAAACACAATTTGGATATTTACTATGACATTTACTAGTCTTTAATGTTTTGGATATTTTTATTTAGTTAAAATACTTTAATAAGTAATGTTTTATGAGTATATTTGAAAGATTTTTTGATCATTTTTTAATTGAGTTATAATGTTATTTTTGTTATTTATTGTTTTTTTATAGTTAAAGTGCGGGTAACGGATGTGTGCGGGTATAAGTTCATAGGTACCCAGAGGGTACAAGCACGAATACTAAAGTTCCTATCACGTGGATACGGGCTCAGGTACGATATGGGTAATTTTTTTAAGGATAAAACTAATATCAAGTTATATAGGTTAAGTTCAACTATTTTCTCTCATAAAAAATTAGTTATTTTTTTTAAAATGTATATTGTGTAACTGTTCTTGCATCTTTTCATAAAAAAATAACCAATTTTTTGTGAGAGAAAATTGTTGAACTTAACGTATAAAACTTGATGTAAGTTTTTAAACTCGGGAATGAGAATTAGTTATTTTTTTAAAATATATATTGTGTAACTGTTCTTGCATCTTTTCATAAAAAAAAACTAATTTTTTATGAGAGAAAATTGTTGAACTTAACCTATAAAACTTGATATAAGTTTTAAACTCGGGAATGAGAATGAGTACTATAGTACATAGTACCCTACCAAAAAGCACCCTTTGTTTGGTTTGGCTAGAAATAGCAAAGAGATAAACGATTCACGTTGGACACACGTCTTTTTTGGATCTTCAAGAAACATTAGAGAAATGTTCCCCCCCCCCCCCCTCTTTTTTATCGCTTTCCTTGGGTGCCCTCCCATTTGTGTGTGCACGTGATCTATTTTATTTTTACATAGTGACGAGAGAAGGAATGGGCATGGGTTGGGTACTTAATTTAAATTAATAAATTTAAGAGAGATCTATTTCTTACAAATTCATCTCCGGCTAATTTATAAGAATAATAAAGAGACTGTAGCTAATTAATTTTTTAAAAGGAATAAAAGTCAAAGCATCTCGTAAGAAATAGAAATCCAACGGTTCACAACAAGTTCATCGTTTTTCGCCTGCATAACCTTTGTAATAATTAGCTTTTTCCTTAATTTAATGTACTTAACTCAATTAGATTAATTTAAATTATTTGCTCAATTAAATTAATTTAAATTATTTGATTATTTATTAATTTAATTAATTAAATTAAAATACTTGTATATTGGTTTTTTTAAGTTGAAGGTATTTTTGTCTTTTCAAATACAAGTATATCTCTCTCTTCTCACATTCTCTCCAACCAAACAAAGGGAGATAGAGAAAGAACACTTTTTGCTCTTCTATTTCTTCTCTCTTTTTCTTATACCAAACAATACATCAAATCAAATATATTTCTTTCCGGTTTGTCTCTTTCACACTCTTTGTCATCCATTTCTCTCTTCTTTTTTGTCTTCTGACAATCAAACAAATTAAAGCTCTCGGTATTCCCACGTTTTTCCCATTACACTGTTGCACATTGAATTTTCTTTTTTATAAAAAAATTACACACCGAATGGTGTGTGCATTCCGGTTATCTATTCTATTCATTGGAGTATTTTATTTTAGACGAATGCTAGGAACACATTCTCTAACACTCTTTTTTCAATGCACACTCTCCTATTGTTTGAAATTCATGAGTCCCACCAAATTTATGTGGGACCAACATGATTTAGTGGGATCAGAGACAGACCTGCATTATGTTCAGGGTGTGCATGCACTTGCATCCTGAACTTTAAAATTTTTCACTTACTCCCACATAAATTTTTATTTTAACCCCTCTTAGTTTTATATTTTGCACCCTGACCAGAGGTGGACCTACTTGTTATCGAGGGTGTGCATTTTTACCCTCTGAAAAATTAAAAATACTACTTATCCCTTATAAACTTTATATTTTGACTCCTCTTAATTTAATAATTTGCACCCAGTACCTTCCTTTAGTCACTTCTTTCATCTCATTCAGTCAGACTCAACCATCTCTCTTTCAAAACTCAAAACACAATTCCTCTCACTGTCTCACATCTCAACTCACTCTCCTTCCTGTCAGTGAATGTCATTTTCGGTCTTTGTTTCCCCTTTTTTACTAGGATCGGATTTTTTCCCAATTTAGACTAAAGCCCTAATCTCTTGTAATTTTTTCCGTTGTAATTGGGTATATGTTAATTCAGTCTATGTTGTTTTTTATTTTCTCCTGTAGTTTTTTTTATTCCGAAACTTTTCTATTTTTTTAAGTCTGAAAACCTGTTTTGAGTTATGGGAAATCATGCTCTTGTCATTTTGCAAGAAGAGTAAACATTTGCTATTGTTATTTTTTTTTAAAAATGTGCTGGTGCTCTTATTATAATTTTGGTGATTTTTAAATTTTATACACCCACTTACTCAAGGTGCTAGGTCCGTCACTGAGTGGAATCCATATGAATTTCAATCGATAAGAGAATAAATATTGAAAATAGAGTATTAGAGTGTTTGAAAGTGTGTAGAGTATTAGAGAGTGTGTAGATATCACTTTTGTTTATTTTAATAGAAATAGATGTACACTTTTGTTCTATAATCTATTAATAAGTTCTGCCGCTCCCGACAGTAGTGATAAGGAGTCGTCTCTCCATTCCTTACACAGCAAAAGGCATCACGGAAATTAAACAGTAAACATGGAGTATGATATATGAAAAATAAAGCTGTTGTTTTTTATAGGACAAAAAAACACTGCAGCAAAAAGTGTGTGTTACGCGTAGATAGAAAAGAAGTAAACAACCCCAAGTCTCCGAAAATAGTTAGTTTAATAATAACAATACATGCAACGTGGAAAACGTTCGAAATAGTAAACGGGAAAACAAAAGAAGAGTGGGGCCACAGACAGAACCTACCATTACTTTATTTATTTTTTTATTTTTTTGATAACAATACCATTACTTTATTTTTTACTTATTTATTATTTATAAAAAGTATATGCAAGAGAATTTGGATGGGAAAAAAAGACGGCAAACGCCTTCGGTCAATATACAACTTCTAGCTAGGCTTCAAGGCACTCCAAACATCATATGAATTTTTCATATGATGAAACAGAGACTATTTATATACATGCTATTTTTATTAAATAATTAGAATTAAATATGTTTTTAGTCCCTATAAATACAGTATATTTTGATTTTAGTCCTTCTAAAATTTTTTATTTGCTTTTATCCCTACAAAATAATTTATTTTGATTTTGGTCATTTTAATTAAAATTCATATGAAAGTTGGCAAGAAAATAAAGTGTTTTATACAGATTTTTCTATAAATTTTGGTCAAAATAATAGCATTTAGTTCTTCAAATCAAAATTCACAAGAAATTTGGCAGAAAAATGAAGTGTTTTTTATGAATTTTACCATAAATTTTAGTCAGAAAGACCAAAAGCAAAATAATATATTCGGTAGGGACAAAAAATAAACAAAAAATTTTATAGGGACTAAAATCAAAACACTTTATATTTACACTTGCAGTGATCAAAAACATATTTAAAGCCAAATAATTATTATCTGTGTTAATTAAAATTATCTATTATAACGATTTTTTTTTCAAGAAAAAATATTACAACGTTTTCTTTTACGAAATACGAACAAACACTTAAATGTAAAAATTAAAAATTCATATATGCTATGCAATTGGGTCCAGTAGAGTCCAGAAACTATTGTTATTATTATTGTTGTTGTTATTTTATCATTTGATTCATAAAACAAATATATGCTGTCCTAAAAAATGGTGTCTTCCTGTCTCCTACCCATCAAAAGTTGGAAATATGCATATGTGTTAATAAGTTATAATTTTATTTTATTATGTGACAAATTATCATTGGTGGGAGACAAAAATATGACAGAAAAGTGAGACAAGAGATTTTCATCCGTGATTTGACTTTAAAATTTTGATTTCCATTGTTTAGTTGTATCTAGAATTCACCGTCATCACGTATCCATCCTTTCTTATTTTATTATACCATATATCATGGTAACAAAAACCGGACCAGACCGACCGGTCGGACCGGGAACCGGGCTTGTGTCCGGTCCGGTATACTCCCAAAAACCGAATAGCAGAGAATCGGCCCAAAAAACCGGAAACCGACTAAAAACTGGCTGAATCGGTTGAAAAAACCAGAAACCAGGTTTATTTTTAAAAAAAAAACAATTTTTTATTTTCTTTTATTAAAAAAATTAATTTTTTTATTTTCTTTTATTAAAAAAATAAATTTTGGTCTCAAAAGGGCTTAAACCCCTATTCTCAAAGCTACAACAAGTCACCTTACCACTAGGTTGCATGTTATTTTGTATATAAATTGAAATGTTATGTTAATTATGTATATATATTATATATTCAGTATAAAAAAATAATATTTTATTAGTTCCGGTTCGACCCGGGTCCAACCCAAAAACCCTAAACCTTAGCCTTTTCCGGTTCAATGCCCGGTCCGGTTTTAATTACCTTGCCATGTGCTATTAATAAACGAAAAAAAAATAAACAAAAAAATAATAAAAAATAAAAAATAAAAAGACCAAGTTATTTGTTAATGTTCTCGTGTATGCCAGCTTTTATAATTAATAAATAAGCAAGTGGGGTGATAAATTTCCCATGTGTCTCCTTCCACTCAGTTTCCTTGCTCAACTTGAGTTCGTCAAGTGCTATCTATCTATCCATCTATATCTACGGCCTCTCTCTCTCTCTCTATATATATATATATATGCTTTATCTCAATTCATTCATGACTCCCAGTTTCTATAACCAGCTTCACCCTCTTCTCCTACCTCAATTCATACTTCATTTGAGTTTAATTTGCTTCATACAATACTAGAAGATAAAAAAAGGAAAGTAGCTAATTGGTTTAGCTTTGAGCAACAAGTTTTGGATTTATTTGGCAGCCATGGATTGTTCATCATATGTTAACACTTCCTTGGATCTCAACATTAATCCCCATAGAGTTCATGAAGAAGTTCCCGTAAGTATAAAAATTCGAATTATACAGATATAGACATAGATGTAGATATTATTTCATGCATTTCCAGAAGCTCTTGGGTGAAATGCTCATTGTTGTGTGTTGATTTCAGGAGGAGGTGGAAAGAAAACTTTTTTCTTTGGGGATGACCAATTTTTCTGTGAAAGAAGAGGTTAGTTTAGCTAATTGCTTAATTAATTAATTAATTGATCTTTTTCTTTCCTTAATTAATTGTTCTTTGATGTTGCTCTTTGATCCTGAGAAACCATTTACTTGAATGATCCTAACATATGCTATTGATTCCAAATTTTCAGTCCACTGATGAGTTGGAAGAGGAACTGAAGAGGGTGACTGAAGAAAACAAGAAACTGCTGGAAATGCTATCAGTGGTGTGTGAGAACTACAACACTTTGAGAAGCCACTTGATGGAATACATGAGGAGAAATCCTGAAAAGGAGCTAAGCCCTTCATCAAAGAAAAGGAAGTCTGAAAGCAGCAATAACAATAGCAATCTGACTGGAATAATTAACAACGGAAACTCTGAGAGCATCTCTACTGAGGAAGAATCATGCAAGAAACCTAGGGAAGAAAACATCAAAGCCAAAGTTTCTAGAGTTTATTGCAGGACTGAAACATCTGATACAGGCCTTGTAAGATTCTTAATTTACTGTTACTCCACTTGGATTTTGAGCTAGGTTACCTAGCAATCATGGTTTTAAAAAATGGTCCGCGGCCGCAGTTGTGGCTGATGTCTCTGTGACCGTAACGTGAGCGTTATTTGGGCTGTATCAACCGTATTTGACTGCGATTTTCTGTAATATCAAGAATCGTAATCAATGGCGGACCAACACAGTAGTGAGGTTGTGCAAGTGCCCCTCTCATTTTTGAAAAATCACAAGTAAAATATTTCTGGCAGAACATTACAAGTAAAATCTTACATTATTATATTTTTACCCTTCTATTTTAATATATTTGAACACATTGGCCCCCAATTTTTACATATTACCACCACCAACTCAGGGTTGTGGTTACGCTACTAATACAACAATTTAAAACCTTAGTAGCACTACAGCATAGACTTAAAAGTACTTAGGTGTAAGTGTTTGAGTTTGACAGGCTTTTTTCAATGTATGTGCTTTCAGATTGTGAAGGATGGATACCAATGGAGGAAATATGGGCAAAAGGTGACTAGAGATAACCCTTGTCCAAGAGCATATTTCAAATGCTCTTTTGCTCCAAGCTGCCCTGTCAAGAAGAAGGTAAAGCTAAAGTGCTAATTTGAAACTTGTTATTCAATTGCCATAGTGGAAATTGGTGTCAAACTAACTTGGTTTTGCTCTTGTTTGGTTATTTATTTATTTAGGTGCAAAGAAGTGTGGATGATCAATCTGTCTTAGTTGCTACTTATGAAGGAGAGCACAATCATCCTCAACCTTCTCTAATGGAAGCAACATCAGGTTCAGGCCGTGGCGTGAACCTAGGTTCAGTACCATGTTCAGCTTCTCTCAGCACTCCAGCACCAACGGTCGTTACCCTTGACTTAACAAATTCTAAGTGCAAAAAAGATTCCAAGAATACAGAACCAAGAAAAGATTCACCTAAAGTACCACAGAATTTGGTGGAGCAGATGGCTACTTCTTTGACAACTGATCCAAATTTTAGAGCAGCACTTGTTGCAGCCATCTCAGGAAGATTGATGCACAAGAATTGAATGGAGTTTTGGTGAAAGTGTAGCCAACTTAGTGTCAACTATTGAGTATTCCATAAAATGGATCAATTTTTTTTAGAGCATATATAGGATCTCTATGTAAATATACAACATAGAAGATTGGGACATATTTATCAATTTGATCCTTTAAGTGGAAATAAAGTTCCACTAAGGATAGCATGTTGAGCAGAGATCTAGGAAGCCTTTTTTTGGCCAAAATATCTAGGATACCTCAAATCAGATTTGCAAATTAGTTCTTCCTAATTTTTATTTTACCAATTTCTCCTTTATCTTCTTCCACTACTCTATGGAAAGCCAATCTACTTTCAATGTTCCATATAGAGACTCATGTTCCTTGCTTGAGATTTTTAAATTTTAGAAATTATATTAATACATCAATCATGTATTGTTAATGATGGAATATAACTCATTCAAACATCGATGACAAAAAAGGGGATATGCTTGATGAGAGTCTTCAGTCCAAAGATTTTTTTTATGGACTCTTCAGTTCAAAGATTTTTTTTTTTTAATGGACTCTTCAGTTCAAAGAATGATACTTTGAGTTTTTAGAAGTCCTAGTAACTTAATAAGTGTATTTGAAATTATAAAATTGGTTTTTTATAATCTTTTTTTTTTAGGTGAAAATTTTTATACTCTTACTAATTGATCATAACTCTACCAAATCATTGTATTTAATTTTTATGAAAGGTGAATTGAAATACAATTTAAGACTAATTCGAATCCAGTTTCAGAATGTATGATGAAGAAGGTTGTTAATTGGAAGCAAATTCTCATCAATCTTCCGGGCAGACAAAGTGATATAATCTCCTAAAGCACGCTTTTTAGTATGAGGACCTCAATGGAGTATAATCATACATAGGAGATTATCATTAAGACCTCAATGAAATACACTATCATAGGAGATTCTCTAATCATAATCGGCAGAAACTTGAATTACACTCCTCTACCATTTTTTGTTAAAATTTACACTCTTCTTCCTTGAGAACTAAATATATATAGTAGTAAATTATATATTTATACTTTCATTTCCTAAGAGAAGCTTGAATTACACTCATCTCTCTTAAAAAGTAAATATCCTATTTTTTTTAACTATCAGTGTCAATGATAATTAATTTCGAACACTTTATTGTTAATTTTATGACTCTAGAAGATAAGTTTTAGTTTTAAATAGACTTTTTTATCAGCTTTAGTAATTTATTCGAGATTTTTATTTTATCTTTTATTGCTCCATAATTGATAATAGGATTTAAAACTATATGTTAATGATATTGTGAATCAAAAATAGAGAAACAATATGCACAAGAAATTTGATTATATTAAAATAGACTAAAGTGTATTAGATATGTACTTCTTAAGGGAATTGTCAATATATATATATATATTTCTCAGGTGAGGGGAGTGTAGATTTTAACATAAGAGAGGAGACAAATGTAATTCAAACATCTTTTAGGGAGAGAGTGTAATTTTCTCTAATATATATATATATATATATATATATATTATATAACAGGGGAGGAGAATGTATATTTTGACATAAGAGATGAGAGATGTGTAATTTAAGCATCTCTCAGGAAAATAGAGTGTAATTTTCTCAAACTTTAAAGAGTGCTAATGTCGTAATTTTTTTAGCGAATATCGTAAAAAGAATTTAAAATATTTTTAAATTAAAATATCGTAATTTTTTTTAAAAGTATAAACATATGTATGAACCAATTCATGATAAATATATGAACCAATTCATGACAACACAAATAATTTATACAAAAAATTTAAATATAGTTTTTTTTGTTGCACAAAATTTAAAGATAGTTATACCCTTGATCAAGAGTGCAACAAAATACCCAATTGAATATTTCTTTACAATAAGACTAATTTTGCATCACCTTGGATGAGAGGTTGGCGCCCCAGTGTAAGGCAGGGAAGAACTCCGGGTTTTTTGAGTACTTACGAAGGTAATTATATTTACCTCACCCCAAGGGTACTAGTGAGGACTCGAACCATGTCATGCTCCACTAGGCCAACTCAGTGGGGTTAATTGACTCCCATAAGCTCATCTATGAAAATGACTCCTAAAAATTAAGTTACTAGTACAATTTATTTGGTTTAAATTTGAAGTTCAAAAATTAAACTAAGGAATTAAGTAGAAGATGAGTGTTAGTTAAGATTTTGAATTCAAGGAGAAGATAGGATATTCCCTTCATCTAGAATAACCAACAAATTTTGAGGAAAAAAAAAATATAAGATAAAGCAACACATGGAAAATCTATAATTAAGACTCGTCAGTATCAGAAAAGGGGAGGTTAATAGAAGAAGAGAGAGCAGTAATCAAGAGATTGAGAAAGAAAAAGGGAGAATTCAGGATGAGAACAATGACAGAGGAGTTGCAAACAATGCAAAGTCGCAAGCATTTGAGAAAGAAATCGAAGTGGTGGTGCCGATTTTCCAACTTGGAGAAGTTTTGTTACTTTCTATTGTTTGTGTTAGGTGCCCTTGGTTGTGTTTTGTTTTTGGGTTTTTCGTTTGTAGTTGCCTTTAGTTGGGTTTTTCTTTTGGGTGATTCTTTTGTAGTTGCCTTTGGTTGGCTTTTTCTTGTGTATCTTTCTTTTATCTTGGCTATTCGTATCGATTTTATGGCGTGTTAGTTGCTTTACTGATTATTGATATTGCCATTGTTTGTGTTGACTCTCGTAGTTGTAATATATAGGTAGAAGTATGCAGAAATTAAATGGATTATGCTAGCAACTAACCATAATTGTTCCATTAGGGTTTTTCCAATTCTTCTACATGCTTAAACGTATTACGGTAACTGCTGCGCCTCTTCCGCGAGCTTTGCTCCGCCTTCGCTATTCCATCGCAGGCCATACACCCGCTTGTCTCTAGGTTAGAGAAGAGGAAATAGGGTTGGATAAAATTCAGTGAAAAAAATTGTACTTCTTGTGATATACAAATCGTTTTTACCAACAGCAATTGGTATTGCTGTGATCGAACTTTTTTATTTTTTTCCAACAAAACCAAATTGGCCTAACTATCTAGAAGCCAGAACTTCAAACGGCAATATTTTAACACTGATTTCATCAAATTAGGTAGCATTAGCAGGTAAAAAGTAATAGGTACCTAAATCCTGAGGTACTTACTATTCAACCAAAAATTCAAGAGTCCAGCATGAGCCTTGATGACCACTGACCAAGTAGGTAATGTATGTTGGACATAGTTGACGGTGAGAAACCAGAGACTTAATTAAAGCTAGAAAGCAAAGTGCCATAGTGAATAAAATACCTCAAGCGAGACCTGGTTTGGTCCCCCTATCATAGGGTAAAGGGCACAAGGGAGTTAGCTAATCATGACCACATACATAACATAAAAAAAAGGGTAGGCAAAATGCAACAACTATGACTATTTTCAACATAACTTTAATACACAAGAACATGAAGAATTGCCAAAGGTCATTTTGCTTTTCAGATACAACTGCCCGTCTGGCTGTTTCATTCATTCATTTCATTCATATCTGTATGGAATTTTGTACACTCCACAACCTACACATCTCCCCTAACAACTACCTAACTAACGAGTAAACCACCAATTTCGTATCTAAATTTACACCCTCTCTCCTATTTCATCCTACAAATAAATGGAAATAATAAGTAGTACCTACCATTTGGTCACACTCGTTCCGTTAGTCTCTGCTGTTATATATTTTGATAAAACGTTAGGGACTAATAGAATGGGTGTAACAAAACGTTAGAGACTATTTATTATTTTTATTTACTTGAGGGACTAAGTAGGAGAGAGGATGTAAGTTTAGGGATGAAAATGATTAACAACATATGACCATTTAACCAAAGCCATTGTACTACTAAGAGGAGAAGCTCAATTTGTTCACAGCTAGCAACAGACCAACATCAGTTGGCTCCTCATTTGTCTTCTCTTTGACCTTAGAATTGAGGGAGCCCTCTTTGCCTTCTGCTTCTGCATTGGAGGTACATTCCTTGAATCTGAAGCAACTGATAAGGTGGTCATTTGTTAGCCCAGCCACTTGCATGAAAGTGTAGATGACTGTTGGTCCCACACTCCTGAATCCTCTCCTTACGAGGTCTTTACTTACGAATTCTGCTTTCGGAGATTTGACTGGTACCTGGCGTGGGTACCTGAATTGGCTGACTATAGGTTTGTGGTTCACAAAGTCCCAAATGTATGTGTCAAAGGAACCAAACTTTTCAATTACCTGCATTGAAATGGAACAAAAAATAATGTAGATAAATAACAAACCTTGATGCTTGACAGTTGTGGCTAAGAATGTTATACCCATCCCTTAAAACAAGTTGAATTGAGAATTTATGTATTTTCAACCTAGTCTTCTTTTCATAATAAATCTGTGGGTCAGGAAGCAGGTTTATTTCGTTTTTCTTACAATATTTTCCATGCTTGGTAGCAGAAAAGTTAGAAAATTAACATTCTAGGGCTGATTCACTTCAGCAAGAGCCTTTTGATTTTGATTTTGATTTTTTTTCCCGTTTGGGGGGGGCATGACAAAGCAGTGAAGAGTTGCAACTTTTGCACGTGCTATACATAAGATTAGGCAATTAAGATACTTATTTACCTTACACATCTGACGTGCATTTTCAATTATGGATCGCAATCTAAGCTCTGATAGCAATGAGCTGGCAGGGCTTCCAGGTGCAACTATCTTTTTCTCATTCATCCTTGAAACAGCAGTTGGATCAAAACCCAAAAATACTTCCCTGTGTTTATGGATACATGACAACCATTAATCTAAAGCTAATTTTTTAGTGCATTTTCTACACAACATCTTCTGAATCCATCAAAAGCCATATAGAAGCACGTGAAAGGAAATATAATGAGCAACCTTTTCTGATGTGAGTGTAAAATGCCAACAGTATAATTATATTTTTACAGAAAATATATCAGTACCGAAACAACTGCCTTTTGCCAAGAATGGTGGGCCATGAAAGTTCTGCCAAGGCTCCAGAGAAGCTGAGCAACTCGAACAGTTTCCTGCACAAAAACCAAATTCCCGCATTGACACATTTGCAATCTGTAAGCTGAGATTGAAAACAGAAGATTGTGCCAACACCAGAAGAAATTGACATACTTGTCATCATGAACAGGAACTCCCCACTCTTCGTCATGAAAGGCAACATAACATGGTTCTGAAACAAATGAGAACAAATTAGCGGGGAAAACATGGACAAGAAATTTGCAATTAGAATGTTAATATAACAGATATTTTGTTATTAAAATAAAGCATTCACACTCCAAGAATTTAACATTGCATTTATCCCCCTGCTCTAGGCTTAAAGTTATTGAAATTTCAATCATGAAAACCAAGGCATATGTGCTCTATGAAATTATGAAGCACTTGATTATAATGTCTAGTCATTTCATCTAAAAATAAGGCAAATGTTAATGAGTGCCCTAAGTGCATTGTTTAAGAGGTTTAAAAAAGAGTTTTTATGGAAAGTTGTGTATTTAATACATTGGGAAGGGATATACTTAGTTTTTCAATGAAATGTTTCCTTGTTTGGAATCCTTAAACAGTGCCCTTAGGGCATTCGTTAGCAAGACCCTGAAAATAATGGTTGCTATAGGTGAAATTCACCTCATATGGCCAAGGTTGAATAATGAAAGAAAATTAGTGATGCCAAGAGGCACTAGAGTGTCTTTACTAGAGTTCATTTTTGCAAACTGACAGGACAAAATAGCAATGGTAACTAAGAGCTCCAGTATAACAAAAAACTTACAGAGATGAGCAAGTAAGGTAAGGAGAACCTTTGCATGCCATGAAGCACAAGAACTGACACTGAAAAGTAACAAGACATGGGATACACCAAATGCTAAATATTGTACAATATGGGTTTGGCAGTCTCGCGTGTGCGCGATATCAAGGAAAAAGATTCATAATATATATATATATATATATTAAACTGACATGGGATACACACTTACACACACACACACTTTTCAAGGTTTACAGTTTCTTTTTATGTCATATATGCTAATATTCGCTATTTCATAAGCTCCTCCAAAAAACATGGAGGATCATTGACATTTTTCAAAACATTTCCTAAATGAACTTGTAATTGTAGAACTAGCCATGTATAACTGCAATTACAACATTTTCTTTTTAAAATTTCCAGAACATATCCTGCCATTTTTAAGTCAAATAAAATATTTTTTTTCATTGGAAACTTACAGACATTTGTTGGACACGTGTCGTCAAAGTGACATACAAATATCTGTCCTGGACATGTGTCCGGCATAAAGGTATAGCACCATAATGGTTTGTTCATGCTTTATAGCTTGCATGTCATCTATGAAACATCGAAGGCATATATGCAGGGGCGATAGTGATTATGGGAGCCTTTCAGTAGCATCATAAGCCAAATTAACGAGGCTAACTGCCAAATGGTTGACTTCCCAATATAGGTAGAAAGCGCGGATAAGAAACATGAAAAAGATACGATATGAGACGAACACGAGATACCACAAATTTTAAAAATTATAGAGCATGAGTTGAATACAATGTATAAAATTAATATTAAATTAACATAAAACAAAAATCTTAAATCAAAAGAGACAATCAATGCCTTAAAAGTGAGCATGACTTATTATAGACACAATAAAATGCTACGATTTATCTAACTGTTGCGGTGTTCCCATATGTATTGGTATAAAAATATGAAAAATTATTAATAGAAGTCAGGGGTATCTAAGTATTTGTGAAGTGCCTGACAAAGGTAGGACCCGATATAGCAACTATTTTGAAGTGTTTAAGATTCCTTTATAAAAGGTATGCATCTGCCAAGCTAGCAGTAAAAAAGGTTGAGCAATGACCATTTATAAACCAGGGTTATGCAAGGAATCAAATCACTATAACCCTTGTTCAGCATGTCAGTAGCAACCTCAAACTGTCATAAGTTGCAACCTTTAACTCTTAACCACTACTATGGCCAGTCATGCCATGCAGAAAAGCATCACACAGAAGACAAATTGTGGATGAACATGAAATTATTCATGCATTGACTAACTATACTTTAATCTTAAAGATATGAAATGTACTGCCATAGAATGGTTCTAATTGTGTATGAATATTTAATGGAAGCAAAAATAAGAGTAACATGTGTTTCCCCTATAATAATAAAAAATAAAAAAAAGACATTCCAAGTGTAAAAGCCAACCTCAATTGGTAAGCATTGTGTATCAATCGATAGATCAAAGTCATTGGGTGATATTGAAACATTAATTGGCAATTACATTGTTCTATAGCACCTAAAAAACACACTTCACAAAGACAGAACAAAATTGGATACTATATCAAGCTTCCAACCTATCAAATCAAAATTAAGAATGAATATATCTCGACAGCAAGCTGTCATACTCAGTTCAAACATGGAATGCTGGCTACATACAGTCCGCTAAAGACGAAATTCCGCAAGATTTTCATGTCAAATAGACTAACTAATTAATTAAACTGCTAAATGACAAGTTGGCTCACTAAACCTAAGTACATTAAAATTTCTCAATTAATATTGTGCTTCCAAGCCTTTATAGAAACTTCTCAATCTCATTTTCTACATTGCAGTCAATTACAACCTTACAATTACGGCAAAAGCTCAAACCAATTGCATCAATGTCATAACTCATAAGAGATTAAGCTAATCAGGAACATGAATGAACAAAGGTACCTGTATTCGGTGTAACCCAAGCACATCTTTTCTTGCCCTCCAAGCTATCACTTGAATCAGCCTCAACAGCAACAGCCACAGAATCAGTGCTCACTACCTTCTCAATCTTCGGACCAACCTGCTTCTTCCTCACGCGCCGCACCACGTTCCCGCTCGACGACGCGCCGCTGCTGTGAGTGGAAGAATCCGTCGACGACGCATCCGATGAGCACGAAGCGGTCATCGACAGGTTCTTCAGCACAGCCTGATGATGATTCTGCCGCTGCTTCGAAATCGCCGGCTTCTTCTCCGTTTCCGGCGCCGGTTTCTTCACCTGCTTCCGTCCATCGACGGGGCGAGCCTTGTTGCCGGCGGGGACGAGCACCGGCCGCGCCTCGTTGTCGCCGACGGTCACATTCATGGATCGAACTCTCGGTGGGCCCGACATTACAAACCCTTCTCTCTAGAACCTTCTTCTCAAACTCTCTCGGGAGCCAATGCCGAATACTCGATTCAAAACTTAAGCCTCTCACACAGAATTGAAAGTAAAAAAATGAAGAAGAATATATTTTTATTTCCTGAAGAGAAATTCAACTTGGTTTGGGAATTTGAATTTCCAGTTAGTGGGTTTTGAATTGAGCAATCCAAAACCCTAGAAAGAGTGAGACTTTCTTCAGCAGCATTTAATTTAAGTGAAAACTTAGCTCTGTTTCTATTTTTTCCCCCTCAATGTGTGGGTGAAAAAAAGGTAGAAGCTTTGAATTGCCCAGTTTGTGTGCTTGAGTGATTGCTGGGAAAGAGCGAGAAAGTGAACCGTAATTTTTTTTCTTTTTTAAACCTTCGTAGAACAATGCGAATGGAAAATTCTTATGGTAAGTTGGTGGAGAAAGCAACGAATCAAAAGGAACCAGAGAGAGTTTTTTACGGTTAACCAATGAGGGAGTGAAACGTAGGAGGAAAGAGAAATTATGGACAGAGAAAGAGGACACTTTTGTCGGGGCTCAAGAGGAATGAATAGGTTGCTTCCATTCTGTTGGGATTTAGTTCCCTCAAAACGGCAACTATTGTTGTCGTCGTTTATGAGCAGAAGAAAGGAAGATTGATGGGACCCACTTATCCAACGCTTTTCCACACGTTCAAACACTCAGCAACGTATTCTAATTTCTGATCTCAACTGTGTATAACTTTGTAGCATAGCACTAGCAAAGGCAATAAAGGAAGCAATTTTGAAAAGCTCGATGACTGCTACTTATTACTTACTCCCAAATCCAAAAGTTTTCTCACATTTCCTTAGAAACCAACCTTCAATTCCTTCTAATCATCTCACCCATGTTTCATTATTGAGTTCATTGGAGTATCCATTCAAATGTTCAGCAAGAAGACCAAGTGTTCGTGCCAATGTCAAAAAGAAGAACCCTTGGCTTGACCCATTTGATGATGGGGAAGACCCCAACATTGAGTATGATTCCATGTTTGCAGATGGTAAGCAAGAGGAGGATCCAAGGCCACCAGATGACCCAAATAGTCCTTCTGGCTTCTTGAAATTCCCTGCTGGGTATTCAGTGGAGATAGCCTCCTTGGGATTGAAAGTTAGAGGAGATGTTAGGAGATGTTGCTGTGTGATTTCTGGTGGGGTTTATGAGAACCTCTTGTTTTTTCCAACTATTCAGTTGATAAAGGATAGGTACCCTGGTGTTCAGATTGATGTGGTGGCATCGGAGAGGGGGAAACAGACTTATGAGTTGAATAAGAATGTTAGATGGGCAAATGTTTTTGACCCTGATGATGAATTTCCAGAGCCTGCTGAGTATACTGAGTTTGTTGGAGTTCTAAAGGTTGGCCACAATATTTTCTAAATATTCTGTGTAAAGCCACTTTTGATATTTTTTATCTTTAAAACTATGGGACAGAAAAATTGATCACACCATTCTACTTGCAGTTATAGAAATGAGTTTAATAACTGTATAGTGACAATATAAAAATCCAATTATATTTTCCCATGTTCCATATTGTAAACAAGTTTTAAAAGGTAATATTATGATATTGTAAGATAGTAAAACATGATTGGATGTCTGTTCTATTGTCGGTGTATAGTTATCAAACTCTACTATACTATTATTGTCTCAAGATCAGATACATGGTGAGATGAAACATGACTTTGTAGATAACATTAGGCTTAGGTAGTTCTTATAGCAAAAGCTGTGATTAATGATTTCTGTCATGCAATTGTGAAAATTTTATGGGCAATTTACAAGCAAGGTCGGCCCAACATATTTGTAGGCCTAAAGCAAATTTTGAGGCCTTTATAAAGCAAATAACAATTGACCAAAAAAACAAAAAAAGAACAAATACAATATTTTGATGAATGAGAAAAATCAGTGGCCTTATAAAAATAAATGGCTTTTGCTCAAAGAGGGATTGAATCCCATTCTCCAAAGAAACAACACATATTGGTTACCACTGTGCTAGGCCAACTAACGATGAAAGTTTTATGAATATAAATAATTAATAAGTTATTTTTTTGGTAGGCCTAAAGCAATGGCCTAGCCTGCCTTATGCTTGGGCCGACCCTGGTGTGAAGAAGCTTAAGAAATATTTTTTTTGGTTCAATTCTGATAGAGTTTGCACCTGCTGGGTGGGACTCAAGTGTACTATGTTAGGCATTACAATGTTGCAACCAAAACCTCAAAAATCTTCAAGATTTTGCCTGCTACTTCCTAGCTTACAAATATTTGAAATTCTCCACTAACTGATGCATTGTTGCTTTATGATAATTACAGAATAGGTACTATGACATGGTCTTAAGCACCAAATTGGCAGGCATTGGCCATGCAGCATTTTTATTTATGACAACTGCTCGAGATAGAGTTAGCTATGTCTATCCAAATGTGAATGCTGCAGGAGCAGGATTGTTTTTATCTGAAACATTTACACCAGATAGTCTAAATCTTTCAGAGGGAGGATATCATATGTGAGTTTATGCTACAACACAAACTATTTAGACTTATATTAGGTAGATTTTCATGAATTTTTTCTTTAACTGAATTGAACATTTTTAGCAGCATATAACTCAGAAAATTTTCCAATGATTTTGCTGAACTAGGTATCATCAGATGGAAGAGTGGTTGGGAAGACCATATCGAAACGTTCCGCGGCATGTAGTGCCGCCTCTTAGGGTATCAATTTCAAGGAAGCTGAAGGAGGTTGTGGAGGAGAAATATACAAAAGCAGGTGTGAAGAAAGGAAGATATGTTGTGATTCATGGGATACAATCAGATTCAAAGGCCTCCATGCAGTCTAGGGGTGATCCTGATAGCTTACTACCCCTTGAAGTGTGGGCTGAAATTGCTGAGGCTGTAAGGTATGAATCTGCCTTGTGCCATCATTTAAGCTTTTGGACTTGCTTTTGCTCAACATATAAGACTTGTCACACCTAGTGAAAAGGTATCCTACTTAGAATATGTCTGAAATAACTTATTTTAAGCTTATTTGGGATTATCTCAAGACATAAGCACTTGTGTAAGTATGTGGGGGAGTTTGTTTTCAGCTCATTTTAACATGCTCTTCATGATAGTTTTTTAAAACAGCTTACAACTTGTATAAAAACACTTGTATAAAAACAATTTAACCACATTTCCACTTTGATTATATTAATAGTTTTTACGCAAATACTTATATGATAAACATTTATTTAATAAGCGCTTAATTAAGTTGTTTACTATGTGAGTGCTAGTCAAGCATTTTCTACTTACCTTCTTTCAATATCTGGTATGAATGTCATGGATAATATTTTTAACCATTAATATTCGAGTAACAGGGAATTTACGCCACTTTTTGTCATTCCACATGAGAAAGAAAGGGAAAATGTGGAGGAAATAGTCGGCGAAGATGCCTCTATGATCTTCATGACCACCCCAGGACAGGTACTCAAGTGTCTTCTAGTTATTTTGCAAGCAACAAAGATGTGAAGAAAAACTAGGTAGTAAAAAATGTCAAAACATTGAACTGAGAAATAATGAATGAATAAATCACTAAATAAGATGCTGTAAATAATGGAAAACCAAAAGAAGGGAAAAGACAGAAATAAGGGACAGAGCAACAGGCTTTTGAGCATATATATGGTATGTGTTTGGTTTTCTGTTTACATGTCTTGCAAACAGGTAAGTTTGAGACACTGCAAATGAAAAACCAAAAAACAGGTATAGTCATCATACAATACTGGTGACATTTCATTCTCTGGTTGTATGGTTTAGATGGCTGCTCTTATTAATGACTCAGCTGGAGTGATAGCTACCAACACAGCTGCCATTCAGCTTGCAAATGCACGCGAGAAACCTAGGTACTTTTATCATTCACATAAATTGTAATAGTTCCCTAAATGTTCCATTAAGGAATCATAAGACAGTCACATTGTTACAACAAAACTGTTCCTCATATTATGCAGTGTTGCACTATTTTGCTCCGAAGAGAAGGGAAACAAGTTTGTTCCACGGGCTGAAGAGAAGAAATGCAGTGTGATATCATCCAAGACAGGGAAGCTGATTGATATTGATATTGAGGCTGTGAAAAATGCAATTCAAACTTTCAATATGTCTCTGGCTTTTGCATAGTAGAAGAGGGCAAGGGGGAAGGGTATTCTGGACTTCAAGTTAAGTGGTTATGTTAACTGTTAATAGATCTATTATCCATATAAGAAACTTAACTATACTAACGACATGTGTCAAAAGCTCATTCATCCATTTTCCCGCCAAAAACCATTTTCCCACCAAAAACCATTTTCTCACAAAAAACTTAACTACGCTGTAGGTTCCACTTTTTCTTTGTCACTCGTGCTGAGCACGGGTTCTCTCTGAGTTCTCTCAACTAGTATTATAGTAAAGACAAATGCATATCTACAAATTTAGGGTTTCCTTCGTGCTCTGGATAAGAAAGCAGGTACATGGAAATGAAAGTCAAAAGTCTGTAAAAATAAAGGTTCAGAAAACTGTGAGGGGCACAAGCATAGATCTTGTGATATAGAAAAATAAAGGTGAATACTTTTATCCACACAAAAACTAAAAAAGGTGAATCTTTATCAAAGGTGGGAGATTGCATTTATTAAAGTCATCACATTAATCAGTTTACACTTGGACAAGCTCGAAATACATAGATGTCTGAGAGACAGAAATATGTTTGGTTGAAACAGAAACAGATGCCATTCCAGTGCAGAGGAAAGAAACAGAAACAGACAAAGAATTTGGTACCCCAGATGCTAATAAGCCTATGTTTATTTTTGCATTGAAAAGGACTCGAACACACGTCGAAACCAAAGCTACAAATTCCTGTTTCTCAAAAAACATAGCTTTGGAACACGAGCCCAGCCACGTGAATGCGGATCCAAACATACTCTAAGTCCACCAAGTTATATCTAACCTACTGAAATTAAATCAATGGAGTGGTTTGGCACGAGTCGATGGATCTTCCTTTGATTCCACATATATCATAAACACATATCCTAAAACCCAAAGGAGAATGTATTGAAAAGGAATCCATGAGAGACATGCAACAAGACTCATGATGCTGCCAACATACTGAGGATCTCTGATGACCCCAAAAGGGAATTCGGTTACCCAGGGAATGGTTTTTCCAAAGCGTACACCATAGTATGTACCAGTCTCACCAAGCAGCTGATAAACCCTGTTATTTGACAATATCACCATTTTGATTAGGCAAACTTCAAAGCAACACAGTCAAGTAATTGTATCCCTTGTTAAAAATAAGGCACACTGAGAACATTTGGGGCACATCAAAACTTTCTAAAGATAAAATGATAAAGGATCCGGGTTAGAAATTTCTAAAGTTATTTGACAATATCACCATTTTGATTAGGCAAACTTCAAAGCAACACAGTCAAGTAATTGTATCCCTTGTTAAAAATAAGGCACACTGAGAACATTTGGGGCACATCAAAACTTTCTAAAGATAAAATGATAAAGGATCCGGGTTAGAAATTTCTAAAGTTATTTGACAATTTCACCATTTTGATTAGGCAAACTTCAAAGCAACACAGTCAAGTAATTGTATCCCTTGTTAAAAATAAGGCACACTGAGAACATTTGGGCACATCAAAACTTTCTAAAGATAAAATAATAAAGGATCCGGGTTAGAAATTTCTAAAACCATGCACTGTTTCATAAAAAAATGGCATTTCTCACATTTTATCATTTATTGGGATACATAGCTTGCACAACTCCTTCCCGAAAACGGATTCCCTACAGTCAGGGATTCCCTACATTCACGCAGTCAGCAGCTCGACACCGTCCGATCTTGATTAGACGACTCAGATTTTGAGCTCAATAAATTGGGTTTAAATATATTTAAAAAGCTGACTAGAAATCTGAGTCGTCCAATCAAATCGGACTCGGATGGTGCCGAACAATTGACTACGTGAATGCAGTCTATAAGGAACACTGATCCATGCTTGTTAAGCCTTGGCAATAAAAACAACCCTTCTGCAATTATGATATGCTCAGCCACAGGATCTAATTAAATTCCTGTTGCATTGAAACCATGGCATTCTCTACTCACTACTGAGTCACCCAGAATACAATCATAGCAACTCCATATCACAAGATATCTTCATAAAACAAATTTCTATCCCAAGTCTTAGCATTATGAATTTACTACATTGCACCAATTTACATATCAAAGTCAGACATTTATTTCACAAGAAATCACACTGTCACTAGTATAAGCAATCTCTCATATTATACAATAAATAACACATTTCAAAAGAAGAAAAAATCTTCCATTTCAACAACCCATAGAATCATACGTAAGAAAAAGGAACAAACTTTATAAAACCCCATTATTAGATCCACAAACTTCCAGCATACCCAGAAACCACAAAAAAAAAAAAAAAAAAACAGATAAGTAACGTAACATCCATAAAGAGAGAGAGAGAGAGGACCTGAAGTTAAGGAACTGGCCAAAGGCAAAAAGGGGCCAGAAGTAGAACGGAGGAGGCCAATGGAAAGAAGAAACAGAGAAGAGGGAGATGAACTGAAGTAATTTGAATAAATGAGAAACGTAAGCCATAACCTTGGAAGGGTCTCTCCCTTTCCCGCAGAGGTCCACCCATGATTGAGGCCAATTCCATAGCCAGTAGTAGAACGGAAATGGTGCCAGCACTCCAATAGCCGCCGCAATGCCCATCACTCTTCACTCTACTCTACTTTCCCCAACAAACAAAAAAAATATTATAGCAATCACTCACTCACTCACTCTCGCGTCTCCCCCAGATTAGATCCTCTTTTTCTTGATTAAGCTTAAAATATGCCTTTTCTTCTGACCCCTCTTCCTGCACAATAGCGTCACAGATCCAAGCTCGTCACGGACCTTCCGCTCACTTTTTAGCCACTGAATGAATAGTAATGGAAAGAAGCTTATTAGCACAGCATGATTGTTTTCTCGGAAAACTTTGTAATTTTTTTTTTTTAGGATAACTTTGTAGTAATTTTTGTTAAGATTATGGTTTTGACTTTTGAGAGATTTCTAACATAAAATTAAACATGCACTATATTAAAATGTGTTTTTGCTTATGTGATATACTCAATTCTTTGTTTTAGTCCTATAAAAAAAAATTCGTTTGCTTTAGTTGTTGCGATATGTTATAAATACGTAGATTTGGTTGATGATTATATTAATTTATTATCTCATTATATCTTTACCATATCTATTAATTTGGTCCATAACTAGTAGTTTATTATCTCTATAAATAAGGCTATTAGGTTTATCCTTTTACACACTTGATCAGATTACTAAGACAAAGAATATAGCTGGTTCTTGAAAAATTAGTCTCTAAATCCTAGTTCCTGAAGAACTAGTCTTTGAGTCCATATTTCTATTGTCTCGATTTCTCTATTTTCTTTTCAATTCACAATACGTTATCAGCACGAGACTTTACCATACGAGTGATGGCTTACAAAGTTCTATTGAAAGAATTAGTTTTCTTTCTCACACTCTTTGGAAGGTCATGTTCTTTCTAATATTTTTGTTTTCATGTTATTTGGGTTTTTTCATGAAAATTTTATTCTCATTTTGTTTGACTAAAACGATTATCATATTTTGTATAAGAATCTTGATAAAATTCTAAAAGAATTTCGTATTCAAGTATCCCTGTAGGATTGCACAAAACTATAAGTTTTTTTGGTCATCATTATATGAAAATTTGTGGAATAGTTCATGAAGAATTAGACTTTTAGACCATGAATGAAATTTTGTATTGGATAGAAAAGTTCTTGAAAAACTTTATAGCACTAGATTTGTTCATGAAGAACTTTATAATTTTTTAGCGCTACGAAAAGTTTCTGAAGAGCCTCACAATTTTTCTTAGCACTACGTATAGTTCCTGAAGAACTTCATAATTTTTTAGTGCTGCGTATAGTTCTCGAAGTATATCACGATTTTTTTAGCGCTATGTACAGTTCCTGAAGAACTAGATTTGATCTTAATACAGTTTGAAACAAAAGAAAAGTGAGAATTTTTTTATATGATTGTATCTTTACATGTAGTTCATGAAGAACTAACATCTGAATCTTGTTGCCTCTTTTCATATTAAAGACGAGATCTTTATATATTGGTTCCTAAAGAACTAACCTACAAATCCTAGTTCCTAAAATACTAACCTATAAATCCTAGTTCCTTAAGAACTAGCCTAACAATTTAGGAAAACATATGTTCTTGGCAAAAGATATGATTTTTGGTTTGTTTTCATGTTTTTCATATAAATTTTGATTATTGTGTATGTGATATATTTTAATTGTTGTTATTGTGATTCATAAAATCTTTATTTTATATAAAGATATGATCTTTAATTAATTTTTATAAAATTTGATACTATAAAGATATAATCTTTAATTAATTTTTTGAAAATTTGTTCCTATGAAGATATGATATTTAATATGTCAATAATGCATCTTAAATTTGAAATGTAGATTTTTAAATTTGTGTTGGCGTTTAAATTTTGATTATAAAAATTATGCATTTGATCACGATCTTACAAATAATATGTATTTGATTATGTCTATTTTTGATTAAAAAAATGGAGAAAAATTTTATTAGTTGATTCATGAAATGAAAAGTTGAATTGTTTGCTTGAAATTCATAAAGTCATACATCTAAGCGCAAAAAATCTTATGTCTCTAGAAGAAACGATGAGATACCTTTTCTCAGCACCAATTGAAAGATGAAGAGTACATTCAGTTGTAGCATCAAACAAGTATTATTCATGTTAATTGTTACCAAACACGATCAAGTATTTAACGGTGTAGCAATCTTTATGTATACTTCTTTTTAAGGTAAGAATTTATGTATCCATATTTTTTTTACACTAAGATTAAATAGACACTATTCTTCAGTGTTTGCAAGTTTTGCCTCACAGTTGGTCCTGAAGTACCAACGCAAATGAATAGCCAAAACTCATTGCCTTTTATTGGTCCTGAAGTACCAATAAACGATTTCAAATAATTTGAAATATGAATTGATCGTAAATTGGTCTTGAAGTACTAATACAAAATTTCAAGTAATTATGAAATTGGTCTTGAAGTACCAATACAAGAATTCAAGTAATAGTAAAATTGGGCTTGAAGTACCAATATTGGATCCACGCATAACTATTAAAAACGATCAATGCACGAACTAGAGTAGTAATTTTTTTTGTCTTGATGTACCAATATTTAGTGAGCAGTGGCACAATCCACGCAATTCTTCGTAGTAAGAAATATTTATGGCAATTAACATTAGCCAAAAATTAATGTTTATACAATATCTGGTATTGCAAATGATTGAAGGCTCCAAAAGAGTCTGTGATATAACTTTGGTTATATTCTAGTAGATTCCGAAGAAATCTACTAAGTTTCAAAGATATACGTCATAATAAGTATCATGTTGAAAAAAAAATGTGACAAATTTCAAATATCTTTATAGTTTTATAAGTTCATGTTAGAGAAATTTTAAGATTTATCGTTGGATTATATTTTACAAAAATAAGGATGACAGAGTCAAATTATATGCATTATAAGTGTTCAGATCTTACGACTTTTTATGCTTTGGCATGATCGTCTTGGTCATCTCAGTTCAACTATAATGCGATGTATTATTGAAAATACACATGGACACTTATTAAAATTTTATAAGGACTAAAACGAAAATGAAGTATATTACAGGAATTAAAAACATATTTAAATCTTTAAAAAAATTAGTTATCTCTTTATGTCACAGGTTATTATATGAGTTTTCATGTAGATTATACTTTTAGGTGCATTACGTTACCCAAACTTTGGGTACCAGTACATACAAGGCAAAACGCTCTAGCATGGCCTAGATGGATACTCAAGTGTGGAAACGCTTAAGTGTGGGATTAGAGAACACTTCAATGTGACGTGGTGACCGAGTGATTTGACAAAAGTGGACACGTGCTAGTTACAAATGAACGGAAACATGCACAGGAAGTACCTTCTCCGTTAAGGCATTTACACTCTAGTGTGGCATAGATGGGCGCTCAAGTGTAGGGACACTTAAGCGTGGGATTGGAGAACGCTTCAATGTGACGTAGTGATTGAGTGATCTGACAGAAGTGGACACGTGTTAACGACACATGAATAGAGACATGCATGGACAGTGCCTTCTCCGTTAAGGCATCCACACTCTAGCATGGTAGAGGGTGAGCTAGAGCGTTAGCGAGGGATTATTGAACAATTAAGCATTACGATTAAAAATGACTTACGTGAGATTTCATTTTTACTTTCATCACCTTAGTCATTACCTTCTTCTTCCTTGCATTTCTCATACAAAGAGAACCTAAGAACATTTTTAAAACTTCTGACGTCGTTTTCTCATAATCCAAGTACTATAACAAAAACTGACTCTGTATCATGACCTATCTCGACTTCCTCTTTGATTTCTAGTATCCGTTCTTCTGTTATGCCAAAGGTAAGCAGAGGTTTTTGGCTAACGACGTCAATTCAATTCGTTCTTCATTGTTCTTCAATCTAATTTGAGTTTTGATTCGTTTTAGAGATACCGATGTGATGCATGAGTTGTTGGAGAGCTCAAAACATATTATGAAGTCGATGAGTTGCTGGTATCGTCCATGGCAGATTAGTGTGCTTGCTATTTGGATGTGATTAAACGTATGTTCGTGACATTCATGGGCACGACGGTCAAGGTTATTTGTGTTGGAGCTTATGTGTAGATGTTAGTAACGTGTTAGTAACGTTCGCGTAGCGAACTAGAGTTAATGCCATTTGTCCAAATCTCTGTGACAACATTACCCACATGTCAGTAACCTCACATGCGAACTTACAATGCAGAGGCTGAATCACCATATAGGTTTACGTTGCGAACCGTAGCCTTCGCGATGCGAACTAGCACTAATTTGTGTAGTTCGCGTTGCGACTCTATGTGCTTCGTGTAGCGAACTGAAAAGAGATAAGGTTCTTGAATTTTTTTTCCCTACTTCAATGTTGGGCCTATTGTGGTACCCTAATTTTGTCTGCCCAAAGAACTTGCGAAGTGTATGGACAGTGGGTTCATGGCAACTTCAACCTGGTATTTGCGATTATCTTCATGGACCCCTGACTTTAATATGAATTCCCTGCAGCTAACTCATGGTCAATGTTGGGTTAGAATCCATGGCCTTCCACAGGAATACTGGTGCCCTAAAATTTTATTCGAGATTGCAAGGGGATTAGGAATTCCGATTTCACTAGATGAAGCAACAAGCAATAGGTTATTTGGTCACTACCCGAATCTTGTTTGACATTGACCTCATTGGTAATCTCCATGATAGGATTCTTGAAGAGAGAAAAGGATACACCTTTTTCGTGGGAATCGAATATGGAAAGTTTCCCTCATTCTGTTCTAATTGTAACAAAATTGGTCATACAGTGACAAAGTGCAAGAAAAACGTCAATGTCCCTACTAATTTTGAATCTGTGAACAAAAGAAAAAGCCTCTACTGCTGTGAAATATGTTTCCATAAATAAGGAAGTTGTGAATTATGTGATGAATAAAGTTAATGTTGCTGAGGATACCATTTCAGAAATGGAGAGCGTTAATGTAATAGTACCTCCCTCAGTGATGGTGTTGTAGGAAAATATGGAGGCTAATTGCTCCAAAGCCCCTCTCGAGGTTCAAATTATCCAAGGTCCTGTGAAGGTATTAACAACAAGCAGTAGAACCATATTGACAACGTGACAGTTCTAACCCTTTATTGGGTTATGTTCATGCATAGAATGCTATAAATGGCAGCAGGAGTGGTCCTAGTCATTCTCAAGTGAATCAAGTTTCTAATCAGAATTTAAATTTAGTCATTGCAGCCAATGTTTCTTCTCATGTAAATGAAATTGATGCTGCTACTAGTTATGTGAAAAGTATGGTTGATAAATCTATTAAAGTTGATTCATTAACCCAAAGTTGTTTACCTTCAACCAATAGCAGATAAGATAAAGACTAAACTTTCCTCTTGGAAGGTCTCTATGCTTTCTATAATGGGTAGAGTGTAGCTGGTGAAATCCATTACTCAGGGTATGTTAGTTAGTTTGCAGTTCCCATGTATATGCTTGGCTCATATGCGTCCTTAAAACTATAAACAAATGGATTCTGAATTTCATATGGTATGGGGATATTCACACTAAAAAAAAAGGTATCTGTAGCTTGGCATAAATTATGCTCTCTCGTGGAAAAAGGTGGTCAGGGTATTAGATCATTAAAGGCCATCAATGAAGCAGCCATGCTCAAACTAAGTTGGGAGACATTTTCTTCTCATCGTCAATGGCATGGTTCTAAATTGCGGTTGCAATCGAGGATGCGGTTGCGGTTGTTGCTATTGTGGCAATTGCGGTTGCTGCAACGCGCATTGCGGTTATTGCGGCGTGAAATATTTTTATGTTTGCACTAAATATAAAAAAAAATCTGTAATTATTGTAATTATTGATATTCCTTTATTTGTAATATTAATTAAGTAAAATATATAATTATTTTATTAATATAAAACATATTAAAATTAATTATTCAATTAATTAAAACTCCTATTCAGTATATATATTTAAAATAATATTATATTTTTTTGGTAGACATAAAATAATATTATATGTTAATTAATTAATTATATAATATTATATGTCATAATTTAAAAAAAAAAAAGAATTTGAAAAGGCTTCCTCAGGAAACCATATTGGCTTCCACGAGAAGCATCACCTACATGCTTAAACAAAATGCACGGCTTTAACCCAAAGTCTCAAATTAAACCAAGTATCATTGGTTTTTTATGACGGGAACCAAGTATTATCGGTGATTAGTGACAAACGTTGAAAAGGGAAAACAGGGGTTTGAATGAGAAAGAAAGTAAAGGCAACAGTGAAACAACAACAAGCCACACACGAAAAGAAGCAAAACAACAGAAATTAGCAAGTTAAGAGAAAGGAGAGAGGCAAACGCAAGTTCCAGCCGAAGAACAAACGAGCAAAGGGAAAAGAAGGGTCGTAGGAAAGATAAAGGTGAATCCTATTGCTGATCTGAAACTACTGGAGCGTCTGAAAATCTTTTATTTTGAATGAACCAGCGGTGTTGTTGTCATTTGCGGTCGGATGTAGCCTGATGTGGGTCGTTGCGGTGACAATGGCGTTACGTTGCGGCAGCAATGATGTTACGATGCGGCTGCAACCGGTGATTGAAATTCTCACCGCAATTGCGGCGTGTTGCCGTTGCGGAGCAGGCTGCAACTGTAATATTGCGGCCGCATTGCGTATAGCGGTCCACAATTTAGAACCCTGGTCAATGGGCCATTTTGTTGCGGGCAAGATTCCTTAGGCATCATAAACTAGTTTCCCATTATGTAAAATCTTCCATTTGGATAGCAGTGATGCTATTTATTCAAACAGTTTTTTATGGTAGTTACAGGCATCTAGTTGATGGAAGCGAGATTGATTTTTGGAAGGACAAGCGGTTATCCCAACCACTAATTGAGTTGCTGCAGCTTCCTGTGCATCTGTATTCATCTTTGCAGGCTATAGTTCATGATTTTATTGTTGATAATTCATGTTCCTTGCCTCAGTCTTTAGCTGCTAACTTTCCTTCAATGACTGCTACAATTTAGCAGGTAACCATTCCAATTAAAGCTAGCGATGACCTGTTAATATGGGTAGGTTTTGATAATGGCAGTCTTGCATTTAAAGATGTTTATAAATTTCTAAATCCTTGTAACTAGCAAGTCTACTGGGATAAATTAATTTGGATTGCTGTTGTCCCCCTTCGAAATCTTTAAATTAATTTGGATTGCTGTTGTCCCCCTTCGAAATCTTTTCTACTTTCGAAATCTTTTTCTACTTTGGCATTTGATGCATAATAAAATGGCTACCGATGATAACTTACGACATAGATGTTGTGCGACCGCCTCTAAGTCGAGTCTTTGTGGTAATTTTACACAAACTTTTGACCACTTGTTCCTGCATTGTCAGTTCGCCTCTAAGATGTGCTATTGGATTGTTCTTCAGTTGGTTCGGCTCTAGCCATTTGCGACGGGAATTAGAGTACCCAAATAAAAGACATTGTTCTCTTGGCTGCCATTCATGTGGATTAGATTATTTGGTTCAGCCGTAACCAGTTGAGATTCCATTATAAGTCTATTATGTTCAGCAAAGCCATTCATCTAGTTCCTGTAGGTATTTCTCTATCAGGCAACATTTCAACAAGTAAAATATCTTCCTTAACTGAGGATTTCTATATTCTCAAGCATTTTACAGTGGAACGGCATGCAGTTAAAGCTCCCTCCATCACCCAAGTTAATTGGTACCCTTCACTTTGTTGATGGATTAAATATAACTTGGACGGTACATCGTGTAATAGCCCAGACTACTTTTAGAGCATCTTTAGTGCAAAGCAATTAAATGGGTTGCTTAAATTGTTTTTTGTGGGCCCATATTGCCACATAAGATTTAAGCAACCCATAAGCAATCCAACCACAATTTGCTCCAATGGTAGTTTTTTGGAAGCAACCCATCTTGACCCCACATGTTTATATTATTTTATTTGCACTTAATTTTTTATCCAAATTTAAATATTAATTCAATTATTTTAATTAATACATATAAAAATATTAAATATTAAAAAAATAGAAATTTTGGTAATTTTTAATTTTTAGCATAATAAATATAAAACAATAAGAAATACATAATATTAAATAATAAAAAGATGTGAAATACATAACGATGAGAAATACATAATATTACATTTTAACTGAAATACAAAATATTACATAAAAATTTAATTTTAGTTATTCTCATGTCCAAACTGCTCTCAAATATGCTCCACCAAGTCGGCTTGAAGTTGGCGGTGGTTTTGTCTTTCATGAACATGTGCTACTCTTTCAAACAATGTTGTAAAATTGGGATCAGGACCATGCGATACTTCAGCTGTTAAGATATCATTATCTGTGTGGTCGTAGTCAAAATTATCGGCATATGTGTCTCGCTCGTCTTCAACAATCATGTTATGCAATATGATGCATGCCAACATTATATGCTTCATTGTGTTCACGTGCCAAGCACGCGCTGGGCCACGTACAATCGCGAATCGAGATTGGAGCACTCCAAATGCTCGTTCCACGTCCTTTATAACGGCTAGTTTTTTTTATAACGGCTAATTTTATAACGGCTAGTTTTTTTTATAACGACTAGTTTTATAACGGCTAGTTTTTTATAACGGCTAGTTTTATAACGGCTAGTTTTTTTTATAACGGCTAGTTTTATAACGGCTAGTTTTTTTTTATAATGGCTAGTTTTTTTTATAACGACTAGTTTTATAACGGCTAGTTTTTTTTTATAACGGCTAGTTTTATAACGGCTAGTTTTTTTTTATAACGGCTAGTTTTTTTTATAACGGCTAGTTTTACAACAGCTATATCTTGGATAAATAAGAATATATTTTCATAACTAGTACATAAACTTTCAAAGCATAAGCTACATAAGTCCTGCTAATTTCTTCTTAATAATTTCACAACAAAAATAATGATTTTCAAGTTGCGCATCATCCATCCCTGATACATCCTTCATGAGGATTTCATACAATGCTGATATGCTCTCCGCCTCCTTTACCTTGCACTCTGCCTCCTTTACCTTGCACTCTGCCTCCTTTGCCTTGCTAGCTGCCATAATTGCCTCGCTCTCTGCAAGCTTTGTCTCAGCTATTTTTGTCATGGCAATATTTTTTACAGATATAGCAGCTTCCATGGCAGTCAAATCTATAACGGGTGTTGCCGGTATTGCTATTTCCTTGCTCTTCCTTTTTGCTGCCTTTTGTCCAATTGGGCGATCTGTTGGGATTGATGAGTCATATTCTTCACAACTAATTGGCGTTTCTGGATTCGATGATGATGAGTACGTCCGATCACCTGTCTTTGATCTCTTTGAAGAGTTGTTCATCGATTCTCCCTTCCATTTAGGCTCACTTCTCAATAACCTCCATGCATGCTCAAATTTGAAACGCTCCTTTGCTATTTGAGAATAAAGCTTAAACGCCTCAGCCATGACGTCATTCTCTGATTTACCGCTTGTGTTGTCTCTAACAGCTATTTTGTAGCACCCGCAAAACTTTTGTACTGAAGCATTCATCTTATGCCATCGAGATTTCAGGGCACCTGCCTCCCTCTCTATAAGCCGCCCGCGATAGTTGTTATAGTTATCTCTTATTCTTGCCCAAAAGCTATCTGCTTTTTTGTCAACTCCCACGATTGGATCTTTTGAAATGTTGAGCCATGTCTGAATAAGCAACTCGTCTTACGGTGATTCGAACTCGACACGTTTGTTCTTCTTAGTAGTACCTCTTCTTCTTCATTGAGCGTAATGTTTTCCAATTGAGTGGAGAAGCGTGGGACTTGAGACTTCGGAGATAGACCCGATTGGTGATTAGGTTCATTGTTAGGAGACTCCATGTTGCTGTTGGTACCCATTGGAGGCCTAAAAACCACATGGTGGGACTGGACGGTTGTTGTGGTGGATACATAAACCGGTGGGGATGTTGAGAATTGTCGCCGGTAGGGGTTGATTTTGCAAGTAGTTCATATAGGCTCGATATTGGGGATTTTGAAAATTGTCGTAGGAAGGGGTTGGTTTTGCAAAAAATTCATGTAGGCCATATATTGAAGATGATTGGGATCCATTTGACAAAAAATAAACAAGATTGAGACTTGATAACAACAAAAGAATAGAATTGAAAGATGACAAAGTGGGTGCAAAATGAAGTGAATAACTCTACATATTTATATATTAGATAAAATTATGGCCGTTGCAATACACAAACGGCTAAATTTTACCACCAACGGATATTTTTTTGAGAGCAAGCCAAACGGATATATGGTCAAACGACACTATTTTTATTTTTAATCATTGAAGCTTCCAGATTGCTTCATCACTTCTTCGCTTCTTCGCTCTTCACTTCTTCGCTTCCAGATTCTTCCATTCGCTTCCTCTTCTCTGCTCAGCCTTCACTCCCTCGCTCTTCACTCCCTCGCTTCAATCGTTCCTTTCCTCAGCCTCTCTTTTTCATTTCCAGAATCTTCCACATCTTCTCTCACTCCCTCGCTTCCTCTTCTCTGCTCAGCCTCTCTGCCACGACCTTCTTCTTCCCTCTCGGCCTCACCTTCTCATCTTCCTCGCCTCACTCCCTCACCTCTCCTTCTCAACTTCTCGCTCCTCACCTCCATTCTCCGTAAGATTCCCCACACACACACTGCGCCAGATCTTGTCTTGTCCGTAAGATTCCTCCTCGCCTCTCATCTTGTCTCGCCTCCCTCAACCCATCGAACCACCGCGCCGGATCTGTCCTTGCAAGCCGATTTCACAATGTCTCGTACCACCGCACAGATCTGTTTCTCCTTCTCCTTCTACTTTTGTTCTGTATTTTTTCTTCGTTTTGTAATTTTTGTTTTGGATATGTAATTTTTTCTTTTGATTTGTATGTTTGTTTTGTAATTTTTAATTTCGGATATGTAATTTTTTCTCGCTTTCGTTTCATCTTGAGAATCTGTTATACATTTGTAATTTGCAATTTTGTAGTTTGAGATTTGTAATTTTTTGCTTCTGATTTTGCACTGTTTTGTTTTGCTTCTGATTTTTTCTGTTTTGCTTCTGATTTTGCCTTCGCTCTGTTGCTACATTCGTCCACTTTCCCTTCTTGAATTCTGTTTTGTTTCCCTCTTATTTTAACAACAATTTGGGTGAGATTGAGAGAGAAACAATGCTTATTTTAAGCTAAATCACGGTGAACTGCAGAGTTGTCGTCAACAAAAATTTCGACTCCCTTCCCTCCACGTCAGCTTGCTGCAACGCTGATTTCTTATACTTGCCGGAAACAAAAACAAGACACCGCTTTAAATCACCGCGATAAAGATGCTCTTAGGATTATCGACTGTCCCCACAAACCAACACGGGTCTTTTCAGCATGCTTTGTACTCATTCACATGCTTTTTGGAAAACTTTCCAAAAGGTCGTCCATCCCAAGAGTGCTCCAAGTCAAGCACACTTAACTATGGAGTTCTTATGTTCTGGGTTCTCGAAAAGAAGATGCATCTTATTGGTATAAGTAGTATCAATTAATTCTTTTATGCCATCCTTCAACCATACAATCCTATATCTGCGCCGCCTTAGGATCCCTCTCATTGCAGTGTGAATTCGGTTCATTCATATGTCCCTTTGCCTAGAAACTTCCAGAAGACGCTCTTTGTCCATACTCATTGCACCGGCGATCACTCCCTGCCCTCGTCAGCCTTAAGCATCACACATCAAGAGGCAATCCAGGTCATGATGACTGTATAAAGACTCTAGTGGAGCTATTATCAGTTATTTCTCGAATTACATTGGGATAGCCACTTCATTCCATTTTGAGCTTCATGCGGCCATGATGTCCATTGAGCTTAATTGTTTCTCGAAAGGGGTAGCACAAGTTGTGGTTGGAGTGTGATTCCATGTTGGTGGTAGCATATTTTAATTATGTAGATCTTGTCCTTTGGAAAGCTCAAGAATAGGTGGATGATTTGTATATATTTAACACGACCGATACAATTTCATATTTCTCACATTTATAGAGAAGACAACACTTGTTCCGATAAGCTAACCTCTTTTGGCTTTAGTAGTCATTGTTATTCTTGGTGGGATTTGCCACCCAATTTCATACTTGAAGACTTCAATCGCAATAGATTAGGTTTTACTTTTTTTTTCTTCAGATTTTTAGGTGATTATTTAGCTTTTTTCATGGGTATTGGTTTGGTCCCTATGCTTTTTTGTATTCTTTATTTTCCATTTTTTTAATAAAATTTTGGTATGATGATATATAGGATCTTAAATACCAATATAGTTGAGATCTCCTTCCTTATTGTGATGTTTTTGCACATCAAGTTTGCCTTTATAAAAAAGTTGATCATTGGAAAATATCTCCAATATTCTCAAGCACTAGACGAAAATTTTAATCTTAATTCCCATGGTATAAATGGCCATAATCCAAAGTTCTTGAATAATATTATGTAAAAATAGTTTTTGAATTTTTCTTTTAGGAAAAAGTTCTTGAATAATTAACATGTTGGTAATACTTCAATTGACATCCTATCCTGATTGTTCCTAATAAAAGATTGTTCTGATTGATGAATCTTCCTGAAATTGTCAATCGTAGTCTTTTAGTTTTATACAACTTTAAGCATAAAGTCCTCTGTGAGCTAGACATGACAATAGGCATGGCAATGGGTGGGGGTGTGTTTGGTTCAGAAGAGAAATTATAAAGAGAGAAATAGGTGAGATAGAGTGTAAAAAGAGAGAAATATGTGAGAAATAGAGTAGATTTGATGTATTGATTGGAATAAGAGAAAAAGAAGAGAAATATTGATTATTTATTAAAAGACCAAAATATCCTTAACTAAATTAAATTAATTAAAGAGACAGCTATTTATGAGGGGTAATATTGGAAAGCGCACATAAATGGGAGGCTTCTTCCCACTTTCTTCGTACATGAGCGAAGAGTGCAAAACCTGGTGGGCCCCATATAATAACACTCTCTCTCTTGTATTTCTTGGCAAATCAAACGGCAGAGATTAGCCATTTCTTCAATACCTCTCTCGCTCCCCAATCTCTCTTCAACAAATCACGGCAACCAATCACAGCCTACAAGAAAGAAGGCCAACGGCAGCGGTCAGTTTGCGGCGGTTGCAGCATGAACCGCCTTCAGGTGTAAAGCGGCGGCGCCGCCAATTAACAGCAAGTGGCGGCGGTTTCAAATAATTCTGCGGCGGTTAATTAAAAAAAAAGGACGCTCAGAAACCCCTCAATCCAACTCTCCCTCTCTCGTTCAGAAATTCAGAAACCCCTAAAAAGGAAACCCTAAATGGCGCAGTCACGATCAAGTAATCGATTGAGAGTGAAAGAGAAAGGGGAAAGAAAGAGAAGCGATCGCATGATATATTGAGAAATTGGAGGGAAGATGAAGGGATGGGATGGGATTCAATCTTTTTTCTCTTCTCGATCGAGTTCCACGATGAGCCATCGTGTACCTTCTCAAACTGTTCGACTCGGGCGAGTCCAGCCTCATGCTCCAACTCACCGCACCATCTTCTGCAACGATCGCGAAGCCAATCTTGCTGTTCGATTCAAGGTTCGCTTCATTATCCTTGCCCATTTTATTTAACTTCACTGAATGCTAGTTTTTGTTTTTGTTCAATTTTCGCGGTTAATTGATTTTAGGTCGACCATATTTTAGTGTTTGTTTGAGTAAGCTTATTAAGGGTTAGGGGTTAGTATATTGATTAAATTGATGTTTAATTATAATAAAGATCAAGGGTGAGTTTGGCTTTGGTGAGTAGGTGTGTCTGTGGATTAAGCAAGTGGCGTTGTGATTGATCTTCAGAATGGTTGAAAGACCTTTCGTGTGTGTTAATATTTTGAAGTTGTAAACTCCAAAGAAACCAATATGTTCTGTTTACTGGATTTATCCTTTGAAAGAAGATAGTCTATGTATTGCTATGTATTTCCTAACACATCATTACTCATTCAGAGTTTGTTGTCTCTCTTCACATTTCCTTGCCTAAATCCTTCTAATTTCCAAACTGGTATCATTAAATTATGTTATCATCACTGTTATACTATGTTATCATCACTGCACAGATGGTGTCAACCAGTTTATTAATACATTGAACCCTGTATATAGTAATGTGGTTTTGCAACTGCATAAAGGCATTAGTACTTATTCGAAATACATTTTCCTTCTGTACAGGATGTGTTTAATCAGGAGCAGCTACAACAATTTGATGCTAAGCCATTCAAGGTATTATAACTGCTTAACAGTCTCTATAAATTTGATGGTGGTATAATTAGTCTTATGAATTTATGTGTCTGCAGCTTTTGCATATTTGGTTGTTGAGGTAATATCTTGAGTTGGACATAAAGATAGAAGATCCTCCCAAAAGTTGCAACATTGATTTTGAGCGGATATTTGATGATTCATTTGCTTTTTTGCTGGAAATGATTTTCTGCCCCACTTGCCATCATTGGATATTCATGAGGTTTTCCCTTAGATTTATAGTGAGTATAGAAATGTATGTGGTCAGCTATGTTAATTTGTTTGGCCCCTTTTTGTACCCATGAAGCATGTTATCCATTCATAAGAGGAATATGGCTGTGCAACTAAAAATTTTGCTGATTGGACAGTCATCATGTTTATTAATCCATTCTCTTCTTGTTTGATTCACCCTTTCTCGTATTGCTTCAATGATTTCAATAGAAACATACGGGGTTTCTGTTTCGATGCAATGCTGACGTATCTTTCTTCTTTAGCATTTGAAAAATAATAATTTTAGGAGTAATATTTATAAGAGTAACTTAATGATCCAGCCCAGTATATTAGTGTAAGACCTTGTTTACATTGGATTTGTATTGTCTTGAACTGAAGCATTTTTCGTTTGATGGTTATATCTAGTTGTACTAAAGTCACTTGCTGCAGGCATATCTGATTATTGAAGGCCATAATATGATCGTGTAAGACCTTGTTTACATTGGATTTGTATTGTTTGCATAGAAGTTATGTCGTAATTCTTGAAAGCTCCAATAGGCAAAGTGTACAAGGTAAACTATTTTGCCTGTGTGTAATTTCTTCAGTTGACTATATTCTTTAACAAGTGGATTTGGTAGTGTCTGTCATATGTCATTTGATTACTGAATAACTCATAGATGCAGCCTGCAGGTTCAACAGCCTCTTGCAGATGCATTATATCAGTGGCAAGACACATTCATTAGTTTGCTCGTCCCTCAAGTTTATCTCTATTTGCTGAAATTAATTTTGAGCATGTGTGATTGATATTTTGAATCAATTTTTTCTCTTTTTTCTATATGCTCTCCCTCAATTCCTACCCAAATGGCTTTCAGGATATTCAAGCTGCTCTTGATTGCTGCAATACCTATAGAATGACCTTTGACCAATATTTTTTAATCTAGGTGCGCATGTTATTTTTCTTTGTTCGTTGACTTATTTTATTTTTTTCTCTTTGTAAGAAATGTAAGCTGAATTTGTTATTTCAGATTGGATGAGTTTATGGAAGGATTTAATGCCATATCATTGAATAATGTCATTTCCCTTTATTAAGTTGGAATCCAGATTGGATAAGCTTCCATTTTTTTTTCCTGGGTTTTCATGTTTTGAATTGATTATTGCTTTAACTTTAGTTTTAGGGCTTTTGAATAATACCCAAAAGACAAAGAAGAGATGGGAGTTGATTTGAGACAAGTGGTGGCTGGTATCCTCACCCTCACTATGTTTGTTATGCGTATCCATATGATCAAAAGGGACCATTTTGATTCTGTTCAAGTAAGTCCCTCTTCCCCCCCATTTTTTTCATTCAATTCAAATTCAAAAGCTACCATCTTTCACTTTTCTTTTGTTTGTTTCTGTAGACTTGATTTTGTCACAAGCTTCTGAAGGGTCTTACTACTTTTTGTCTTTTAGCTTTTCACTTTGCATCTTTCTTTGGGATTGTTTTGTTAAGATTTGAGAACAAAAGTTCACACACAAGAGTTCATTTACTACTGAATTAGTGTCAAACAAATAGATGGGGATCTGTACTTTCTTCAGTGTTCTCCTCTCTATACTTTCTCTCTACCTCATTTCAATACATTTCCAAGTGCTTTTCTAATGCAGAATTGCAGATTTGTTTTGATTATTACTCTTCTAATTTTTCAATATTGTTATGATTTATTTATTTATTTCACTTGTCTTACTTTTACTTTTTGTCATACCAGGATAAACTTCCAGGAGCAACTGAGGAAGCCAACTATGAAAGTGTAAAGGTTGATGCCAACTATTAGTACACACATGCACAATGGGCTGAAAGAAAAAGATAATTGGGCAATCAATTTTTTATTTTATGTTTTGACTCATTGCGCCGGTTCAAAACCGCCCCTTTTTTTTAAAAAAATTTTTGGAACATTGCGGCGGTTATAAACCGCCCCTACTTTTTTTTTTTTTTAATTTTTTTGGGGACATTTGCGGCGGTTCTAAACCGCATCTAATAGCGTCACGAAACCTGCGAGGTTATTCCAGCGATTGGTTATAACCGCCGCTAAATGACGTCCCGACACTAATAAATGCGGCGGTTGCCGAACCGCCGACAGGGGTATTTCATGGCGGTTAGAACCGCTGCAGAATACCTTCAGAACCGCCGCAGTTTGCCCATATCGTTGTAGTGGGATTTTGTCTCCCCCGTCCCCGCCCCCCATCTCCAACGGAGTTGAAGAATATATACCATTCCCGCCCTTAATTTAGTTAGATTTTCTCGTGGGCCCTCGACTAAACTCCATATATATGGAAAAAAAATTAAAAAATTATATTTATGATAATTAATAAAATAAAATCATAATTATTATATAATGATAAAATAAAATAAAAAACATCAAAATAAAATTTTCTATTGAAAATAGATTAAACAAAATGAATGAGTATCATTCATAAAATAAAAAATAAAAATAACAATTAATATTTAGCCCGGCGGGTTCAGGTCATGTGCGGAGCGGGTATCGACATCCCCAACTCTGCCCTGCCCCCTTGTCGACGCGGGTTTTCTCGTCAAATTCTGGGCGGGGTCGAGTTCTTTTGCCAAGCCTAGATGATAATAACTAGAGAGATGCTTAAGTACATAAGAAATCGAATCGAACTTAGTTATTTAATTTATTTTCGGCTAAACTATTTTTATGTTTATTTATTTTTATTTGAGGTCTCAACTTGGCCCCTCTTTTATTTTTTGTTTCAAAATAGTCCCTTATTTTGCAAAGTTATACTAATGTAGTCCTTTCTATTTAAATTGCGGTACAGAAATGACCATATTGTTATAACTTCTGTAAAATAAGGAATCATTTTGGAAGAAAAAAATGAACCATATTGGGACCAGTTTTGCACAATAAGGGAACACATTGGTATAATTTTGTAACATAAGGGACTATTTCGAAATAAAAATAAAAGAGTGACTTAATTGAAACCTAAAATAAAGATAAGAGATCAAAAATATAATATATCCTTTATTTTCGTTAAATCAACTTTATAATTATAAATAATTAAAAAAAGATCCTTTGAAAAAATAACTAAAAAAATACACACGATATGCAACCTGCGCAGGATTATCTATATTTTTAATTAGTGTAATCCATTCATTTTAGAAATATTTGTTTGCTTATAAATAATTGTGTTTTTCCTCAATATATAGTTAATTCAAATAATATTACATTCTTTAATTATTCCTTAATTTGTTTATATATGCATTTGAAACAGAAGCCAATGATTTGAGACAACATATTTTCCCCCCGGCCGCCCCCAGATAATAGAGACTCTTCACAATAGTTTGAGGGTGGCTTCTGAGGTGAATTTTTTCACTATGTGGTTCACCGGTGAACCATTTATAATATACCGTTGGATTTAAGCAATGGTTCAGATGGCTTCGAAAAAAATGAGTAACATCTACATCTTTCCCCACCCAATCTCTTTCAATAAATACTGGAATCTATCTTCATAATTGCTAAAAAATAAATTGAGTTAAAAAATATTATCAGATATAAATAACGTACGTTCCTCTCACCTCACCCCTTAAAAAAACAAAGTTTTTTTATGGATTACAAAAAACTAAAGACCCGTTTGTTACAGATTAAAAAAAGTGATTTTGATATAAAATAATTTAGAAATTATTTTTTGGGATATTTTTAAGAAAAGCAAAAGCTAAGAGCCCTTTGTTACAATTTTTAATACAAAAATCACCTTTTGTAAGTTAAAATTCATTTTTATTGTTATTGATTGTGTTTGTTTCAGCTTTTCAAGGAAATCATTTTTATGGGTAAAATGAAAAGCTATTTTTGTTAGCTTTTTATGGGTAAAAATCTCGTTTGTTACCGTTTTTTATTATGAAAAAAATCACTTTTTTAATGTTAAAAATCATTTTTTGTGCTATTACTTGTGTTTGTTATAGCTTTTCAAATAAATCATTTTAAAAAAAATTATTTTTATGGGTAAAATGAAAAGCTACTCTCATTAGTTTTTTATGGGTAAGAATCAATTTTTTCGAAAAAGTGATTTTTACGATGGTAAACAAACGCAAAATAGATTATGTTTTTCTTAAAAATCTCTAAAACAAAATCTCTAAATTCTTGAATGTCAAAATCACTTTTTTCTTAGTCCATAACAAGCGGCCCTAAATTTTTTTTTAAAATGATTTTTATGATAGTAAACAAACAACACAAAATAGATTCTGGTTTTCATAAAAATCTTTAAAACATAATCTCTAAACTTTTGAATATCAAAATCACTTCTTTCCTGTAACAAACAAGTCCTAAATTGTGTTTGTTTACAACCATAAAAATCACTTTTTAAAAAATGATTTTTATCTTGTTAGGATAAAACTACTTTTACGTGGTTGTACCCAAACAAGATAAAATATTTTTTAAAAAAAGTAAATTTTGTGGTTGTAAACACACAATTTATCTTTTATTTTTCTTAAAAATTTCTAAAAAAAATAATCGTTAAATTATTTTTGTTCAAAATCACTTTTTTTTTAATCTGTAACAAACCACCCTTAGTTTTTTTTAATCCATAAAAAATCTTTAATTTTTTAACTAGTCAATTTTTTTTTGTAGTTATAATGACAGATTCTAGCATTTATTGAAAGAGATTGGGTGAGGAAAGACATAGGTGTTGCTCATTTTTTTTTTCTAAGTCATCTGAGTCATTAATTAAATCTAACGGTATATTATAAGTGGTTCACCGGTGAACCATATGATGAGAAAGTTCACGCCTGCATAAATTTACTCTCAAGGAGTCAAGGGTACCTCTTTTTTCTATTATTTAGAGACTTTTTTATAACAAACTTGCGTTATAGACTTATGGGAATACTTTTTATATCTGTTGTTAGAATGATTAGGGATAAGCAGCATTAATAAGTTTTTTTTTTTTTCGCTTCAATTTTTTAGGTGATGGACGACACTAGGTAGCTAGCTTGTTCATGTTCTTAGTAACAGTGAAGAGAAAATATGTGTTGATTCATTGAACTGAATGAATGAATATTCTGAGTACAAAGTATCTTATTTATACTAAGCTTAGTCACAACTAACTATCTATGTGGCATAAATGCTAAACTACGCCATATGCTAAGACCCCCCCTCAAGCTGGAGGATGAAAAATATCAAGCATCCCCAGCTTGGAGACATGTAACTGAAACAAGCGAGGAGAAGAACATTTCGTGAACAAATCTGCTACTACTTCCACAGGAAGTAGTCGCATTAAACCGGCTTGGACCTTTTCACGGACAATATGACAATCAATGTCCAAGTGTTTAGTCCGCTCGTGGAAAACAGGGCTCGCAGCTATGTGTAATGCACTCTGATTGTCGCAATACAAGGCAGAAAGACGAGTAGGAGATTGTCGGAGATCATCAAGAAGATACACCAGCCATTGCAGCTCGTGGGTAACAGAGGCTAAAGCTCTGTACTCGGCCTCAGAAGAAGAGCAGGAAACAGTTGTTTGTTTCTTGGACTTCCAGCTAATAAGGGATTGACCAAGAAAAAAATAGAACCCAATAACAGAGCGGCGGGAATCAATGCATCCACCCCAATCCGCATCACTGAAGCCAAGTAGTTGTAAATCAGAATGGCAAGAAAAAAATAAGCCACGACCTGGGCAATGTTTCAGATATCGAAGAACATGCAGGCTACCCGATTATGATTTTCTCTGGGATTAGCCATAAATTGGCTGAGTTACTGAGTGGCATAGCTGATATCAGGACGAGTGGCAGTAAGATATAGAAGGCGACCAACTAATCTGCGATAAGCAGAAGCATCAGGCAGTAAAGGGCTGTCAGTAGAATGCATGCGAATTACAGGATCAAGAGGAGTAGTGGCAGCTTTGCAAGCAGTTAAACCAGCATCAGAAAGTAACTCAAGACAATATTTCCTTTGACACAAGGAAATTCCTTTAGAAGAGTGAGCTACCTCTAAGCCAAGAAAGAATTTAAGCTGTCCTAGATCCTTGATGTGAAATTGAGCATCTAGAAGCTGTTTGACAGCATCAAAATCAGCTAAGCAATCTCCAGCAAGAATAATATTGTCAACGTATATCAACAAAGCCATGAATGAAGATGAAGAAGATTTAATGAACAAAGAATGATCAGCATGGGCTTGAGTAAACCCGTGACTAAGTAAGCAAGAAGTGAGCTTCTCAAACCACTTGCGACTAGCTTGCTTGAGTCCATAAAGAGACTTCAAAAGTTTGCAAATCTGACCAGGCTTGGGAGGAGACACCCCTTGGGGAGTATGCATATACACATCTTCATCCAAATCACCATGAAGAAACGCGTTGTTGACATCCAAATGGTGGAGATGCCACTGTTTGATAGAAGCTATAGCAAGAAGCAACTAAATAATGGATAATTTTGCCACCGGAGAGAACATATCAAAGAAATCAAGGCCCTCTACTTGATTGTAACCCTTAGCTACCAAACGTGCTTTGAAACGTTCCACAGAGCCATCAACATGTCGTTTAATTTTAAAAACGCACTTACTACCAATTGGTGTAGCACCAGGAGGAGGATCAATGAAAGACCAAGTGCCATTAGCCTCAAGTGTCCGAAGTTCAGCTTGCATAGCATCTTGCCAACGAGGATCTTGAGATGCTTGTTTAAAAGATGAAGGTTCTGTCTCAGTAGAAAGGGAATTAATATAGGCAAAGTGAGTAAAAGCAATATTGGCATAAGAAAGAGAAGAAGAAAGAGGGTACGAGGGGAGGTGGTCTGTGAACTACAAACATAGTCATTAAGATAGGAAGGTTTAATGGAGACATGGTTAGATGTTCTAGGTGCAGGTTCAGAGATGATTGGTACAGAGGTGGAAGGGACAAAAGTGGGAGGTGCAGAAACAGTATCAATGGAATCAAAGTAAATGTGGGGAATAGAAGGAGTATTAGGAAGAGTGGAGGAAGATTGGTGATGAAATGGAAATTCTAAGTCATAAAATGAGACATTACGAGACATAAAAGTTTCTTTGGTGCTAAGATCAAGGAGCATATATCCTTTAGTGCCACGGCAAAAACCCAAGAAAGCACACTTACGGGCACGAGCATCGAACTTCAAACGATGATTAGTAATAGTGGAGGCATAACATAGATATCCAAAGACATGCAAGTCATGCAAATCAGGAGAAGTACCATGTAACTTCTCATATGCAGATTTATTCAACAAAACTTTTGAAGGAATTCGATTGATCAAAAAAACTGCATGAATCACTGCATAGGACCAATAGGATTTAGGAACTTAGACTGGAACATTAGTGCTCGGCCCACATTAAGTATGTGTTGATGACGACGCTCAACCCGACCATTTTGTTGTGGTGTCTCAACGCAACTAGTTTGATGAATCAAACCAATAGAGGCATAATATTCGGGAAGCATAAACTCAGGGCCATTATCAGTGCGCAAGTGTTGAACTCGCATGCCAAACTGAGTATCAACCCATTGAATGAAGTTGCGAAGATGAACACAAACTTCAGCCTTGGATTTCAACAAAACAATCCAAATATACCGTGTGTGATCATCCAAAATAGTCAAAAAATACCGATGATTATGCACAGAAACATTAGAGAATAGACCCCAAATATCCATATGTAGTAATTCAAAAGGTTTCTTTGCATTAGAAGAACTAGAATGAAAGGGAAGTTTCTTTTGCCGTGCAAAGTGGCAAACATCACAAGCAACATGTGTAGGTGCTGGAATGTAAGTATACTGTGTGTGGAGTGATTGCATGCGGTCATGAGAAAGATGACCAAGCTTAAGATGCCATAATGTGTATTGAGACAAAGTACTACTATGTAAACTAAAAGTAGTCAAGGCAGAAGAAACCGGGGGCTTAGAATCAACAACATTTGTCTTCAAATAATACAGGCCTTGAGATACTTTAGCCAAACCAATCATCTTCGAATTCAGCCTCTGAATGACACAAGATGTAGAAGTAAATATTGCAGAACAATCCATTCCAGCAGTGAGGCGAGTCACAGAGATCAAATTAAAGGAAAATTGTGGCACAAATAACACGTTTTCAATGTGAAGCCATGGAGTGAGCTTGACCAAACCCGTGAAATGCGAAATAACCTTGTGACCATTAGGAAGATTCACAGGTTTAGGTAGAATCCTTTTATGTGAAGTGAATAATTGCAAATTACAACAAATATGATCAGTTGCACCGGTATCAAGAATCCACAAAGCAGGAGCGAAGGGAACTTGATTAGGTGTAGAAAGGCAGTAACTACGTGAGGACATGGAAGAACCAGTAGTCTTCACCAAATTAGTGACAGCAGAAGGAGCAGCAGATGTGGAATTCTGCTTCAGTAATGATAATAAGCCTTCAAATTGATCTTTGGTAAAAGTCAGTGGATTAGGATCATTATTTTCCTTGTTTTGAGAAGAATCAACACCGATTTGAGAAACAGAATCATTAACTGAAGATTGATTAGCATAAGAAGAGCCTCTGCCAGAACCAAAGGATGGTGGAAAACCATGCTTACGTTAACAAACCTCAATAGTATGGCCAGTTCTGCCACAGTGAGTGCATACACGACCAGAACCACGACCACCAAACTTAGATCCACCTCTACCACGAGAAGCATTGCTGCGAGTATCCATAGAATTAATGTCCGTGCGAGAATCATCCAGCACAATTTCATTGTGAAGTTGTCGTTCTTGTTGCAGGACCATGGAAAGAACACGATTCAAAGGCGGAAAAGGATCCATGAGCAAAATTTGAGATCTAACAGTGCTAAACTGTTCAGTCAAGCCAGTGGGAAAATGAATAGCATAATCCTCATAACGAAATTCACGCGCATTACGCATAGTAAGGTAGGAACAAACAATTGAACAAGAACATTGAGGAATAGGGCGATAATGCTCTAATTCTTCCCAAAGCGACTTCAATTGCGTAAAATAATCATTCACCGAAGAATTACCTTGCTTGAGATTTGAGATCTCAACTTGCAAATCAGCAATTCGAACACGATCGGCTTTGGAATAATGTTCACGAAGTTCATTCCAAACCTAAGCAGCATTTTCCAGAAAAATCACCGTCTGAGCAATTGGCGGCGAAAGGGAATTAACAATCCATGCATGAACAAGATTGTTGCAACGTTCCCAAGCATCAAAATTAAGATCGGAGGAAGAGAGAACACCGATTGTGCCGTCAACGAAACATAATTTGTTCTTCAGTATCAACGCGAGTTTCATAGAGCGCGACCACACATGAAAGTTATTCGCTGTGAGTTGAGGAGTAACCGTCACCGAAGTAGGCAATTCGTTCGGATGAATGTAGAAGGGATTCGTCGTCAGATCTACCGGAGAAGGTGGATTCACCACTGAAGAGGAAGCATTGTTCCGTACCATGGCGGAAATCAGAGCAGAACGAAACGAGAAACATAAGTGAGACTTAATATGATACCATCTTAGTAACAGTGAGGAGAAAATATGTGTTGATTCATTGAACTAAATGAGTGAATATTCTGAGTACAAAGTATCTTATTTATACTAAGCTTAGTCACAACTAACTATCTATGTTGCATAAATGCTAAACTACGCTATATGCTAAGACATGTGATGCCCCAGCGCCCCAACATAAAGGAAAGATAACCATATTTTTTTTATTGAAAAAGATAACCACTTATTATTTAACCACAACATATATAATTTAATGTGTTCCACTAATTTGAACAAAGAAACTAGATGCATGCCTATCTCGAATTTGAAATGTTAGTTTAGGTGGTAGTGGCACATTCTTTGAACATGCGCCCTTCTTGCAAATATTTTAATTTGTTGTTTAATTTGTTATCAAAGATTTGATTCACTCATGATAGTCTATATAACTGACTTACGGCTATGCTTAGGTTAATTGGAATCCTACTGTGTCATAAGATTTGACCTTTTTTTTAACAGGCAAAAAATTATTAATAGAAAGTATAAGGAGTACCTCAACCCTTACATCACAAAAAAGTATATATGGACTGAAGACAACCCATATGATTACTACACCAATCTGAGTATACCAAGCTTGATTTTCTACCCTCCTTCCAAATAAACCACCCCAAGATAATGTTTTTATAAATGAAATAACATAATTACAATCCGCTACCTCTCCTTGAAAAATTATCGTGTTCATGTTGCTCTTTAATTTACTGCACACCAAAAAATGTACCTCATCTTCTTTAATTTTTTTTTCCTTTGATGATTGCACCATGTTGCAAGAGGTGCTCAACTCCAGTGTTAGGAAACACTCCCTCACGCCCCAACCAACCATGCACCGCCAGTCACACCCTATATGTAAATGGGCATGTAAAAAACAAGTGATTAATATCTTCAATACGGTCAAAACAAAAAACGCATAAATTACCATGGTTCGAGTTAATAATGCCCATGTGAGAAAGTGCCTCTCTTGTTTGGAGGCGATCTTGTAGGAGTCTCCAAATGAAAATTGTGACTTTTGAAGGGACTGCATTTCGCCACAGGCCAGCCAAAACTTTCTCCAAATTTGGATTTGAATCACTTTCCCTAATCTGCCTTAACAGATTTCATGTCATTTTCTAAATATATATCCTCTTACACACACACACACACACACACACACACACACATATATATATATATATATATATATATATATATATATCCATGCATCTACTGCTTCTTTTTGCGGTATCACTGACCCTATGCAGTGCTAAATTCTCGCACTAAATTTTGTTCCCATTCAAATAAATCACGTCTCCACCTCCACCTCCAAATCCAATTCTCACTGTGCCATTCTCCCATAGTAGCTACACACACCTCCTAATCCACTGCTACTTGATATGATCTAGGAAATGCTTCTTTCAAGAATACCATCCCACACCACTTGCCATCATAATTTGTCTTCCTTTCCTGATCTCATTCTTCTCCTAACAGAATCCATAAAACAAGATTGAGAGCAACTCAAATTTGTGCCTAATAGAGCTAGTGTTGTCTTAGGTTCATGAGGTCAGCCGCAGTGACTTCAGGTTGAGGCTAGTAGAACCTGTCATGGAAGCACATCTCCATGTCTGCCCATGTTTGTATAGAGTTGGGTGGTAAAGAGGAATACCATGTAAATACTGTCCCTGTAAATGACAAGGGGAACAGCTGCAATTTGTGGTACTCATTCTGGTTCCCTTCACCACACTGGGCTGTAAATCTGCCTATATGCTCCATAGTCGATTTACCATCTTCTCCAGAGAAAGTGGCAAAATCTGGAGTCTTGTATCCCCTAAGCAGAGGTACCAACCTATCTACCCACTCAGGGTATGGTTTTCTATAGATTGTCCTATCCAAAGGCTTCAGCTGCACACCAAAGTACTTCTTAATGGTATCTGCAATGACTGCTAGGTCTAGCAGCTGTGATCCCCCTGGCCTCACTTCTCCCAAGTTAGGAGTAAATGCCTTTGGTTGTTGTCTCCATGTTGGGGGATGTGCCTGGGATACTTGCTCTGGAGGATTGGGGTAACCTGGTTGAGTAAACAATGGAGGTGGGTGAACCCCCGATGGCTGCTCCATGCTTCCTTCACCTGGTACCCTAGGTTGAGTTCCAGGAACACTTGCGTTAGATGGTAGAGGTGGGATCTGTCCCCATGACTGCTCCACCATCAAACCAGGTGCCCTTGGAGGAGTTGACCCCATTTGAGCGCCTGCAGACACTTCTGGATAGGGTGGATAGAATGGAAGGTTAGCCGATACAGGTGGAACGTTGTTCCATGGCTGCTGACCTGCATATCCCCCTGGTGGTCTTGCTCCACCCCCTCCTGCACCAAGAGTTTTCCCCCCAGTATACTGTGGGTTAGTTGCCTGCATAGCAATGCCATAGGGCTGAACATATGGCATAACTGGCGGCATACCAATTGGCCCCACTGCATCGGTGGCCTCCTAGCCATCTGCACCTGTCCAAAATGAAGATTAGCCTGGTTAGTTGTATCATTCACCACTTGTTGGCCCCCAGTGTTCAACGTGACAAAAGTACTAGGCTGGGAATTAATAAGATTCAAAGGTACATGCCCTATATTCGGCTGAACCTGAGTAGGCCCTGCCTGCACATAGGTAGGCTGAACTTGTTGCACCCGCGAGCAGGTGCTCGGTGAACCTGAGTTGGTCTGCTGAGTGCATTCTACCGGGTGACGAGTCCTGCCTGGGTAGTGTACCCCACTTGCGTTGGAATAGCAGAGTTGAAAGAGCTTTCGCCTGAGTAAGCCCTCTTAGCCTCTATCTCCCTGGCTTGCTGCACTTCATTGTGTACCATGGGCTTCACGATATCAGCCAATTATTGTGACATTTGGTACATGATATCATTGACTCCTAAATCGAGTTGTTGGCGTATAAACGAAGTGGACATCATCAATGGTGCGTCGTTGGGCTCGTTGGGTTGAGTTTCAGGCTGTGCCTCTGCGTGAACCGGCTCTGCTGTTGGAGGAGGAACTCCGTGAGAGGGCTCGCTTCAGAAGGCTTCCTGGGATTGCTCTTAGTAGTCATACTGCTCAAGCTCTTTCCAGAACGCAGGTGCATACGTCAATGGTAATCCTGACATAGGGATTCAAACGTGTTGATTCGTTCACCTTTGGTCCCACCGGGCGTGCCAATTTTGTTGACTGGAATGTAACTTTTCTGCAGATCGACTAAACTCCACAATAGTGATTCCCTTTTCTTCAAGCGATTACGCCGAGGAAAGAACTCTGTTCCTCAGCTATGGGTCTCTTAACTCACTCCAGAAAGGGTTAAGTTGGTGAACTAAGATAAAAATAAGAACGCAAAGGTAAACATAAAGATAGAATAAAAGCTTGAGCAAAAATAAGTTGTTTGATTGATTAAGCGTGTCTAAAATTATGTACAACTTGGGTATTTATAGTAACAACTGAGAACTACCCCTATTTGCCACGTTCAGTTGGCTAACAATGATAAATTCTTAGTTGGCAGTTATTCGGCTGAGTCGTGCCACGTTCCACTAACCATGATCCTAAAATCTAGGCGCACTACCACATCATGGCCACGTCTCCCCTTTCAACGGTCTTCTCAACGTAAACTTTATCTCAGGTTCCTTTGCTCAGCTCCTAAAATTGTGGAGAGAAATCTTGACTGCGTTTTACCTTGGATTTAAATTAAATCAAAATTATTTTCACGTCACTCGGCTCATGGAGTAAGAATCTGATCCAATGTGTGACTTCACGCTAACTCAATGGGCTTAATATCTTCCTTGCAACCCAATAAGCCCAAGGCCCATGTCTAGCTTCCGGTTTCCTGTTTGTGACTCTATCAGCTGCAATTTCGGCTAATCTGCGACTCGGCTGACAACCAATCGGCTACTTGATGAATTCGGCTGCTACTAGCTTCAGCTAGCTCTTAGGAATATTTTGGGTGTAAACAGGACCAAGAGTAAATTTTTTATGTTTCAGGGACTAAAAAAATAATTTTTTTACGAGAACTAAAAGCAATAATAAGTATATTCGCCGGGACAGAAAAAGATGTCTAAACATTTTTTTTATTTTGTCTTTTACTAAACAAATAAAAAAATATCTTAATTATTACTTTTTTCCATTTCTTTCATTTTTCTTCCCTCCATTTTTTTATGAAACCTGTTGAGAAACAGCAATCACTTATGTCTAAATAGAGAAAAGAAATGCGAAAAGGAACACACAATTTGATAACGGAGTTCGACCAATTGTGCATAGGTCTCCAGAGCATAGCGACTCGTTTTCTTATTATGAGAATCAGGGTTATAACTTTAAGTATTTATACTACGATACAGCTGTTGGGTGCCAAATATACAATTTGGAATCTCGACGAACGTGATAGTGACTTGACGAGCCACGAGCGCAATTCCAGAGAAAGAAAACAAATAAAGCTAAGTCAATAATGTTTGGGGATGTTTCGATAATGCACGAGGAGTGTCGAAGATAGGCATGCCTTGCCTAAGCACGAGGAACGGTCGAAGTATCCATCAAGCTTTGAAGACTTAGCTAAATTTTCATGAAACGCCAAAAAGGATCAATCTGACCTGCCTTGGTGAAAGAAGCACCGTCGAAGCCAGCGAAGACTTGTCGAGACTGGCCTCAGTGCTTGGTAGCGTAGTTAATTACTTAAGCTAATATTCCATCGAATATAGTAAATACAGTGTAACTGCTAGACATCCCTACTGTACACGTGTCTTGCAGATAGATAGTCAGTTATTTTTCATTCCTCTATAAATAGGAGGTCGAACGATGTAAACGAGGTTGGATACTTGATCGATTTCTCAACGTCTCAACACACAGCAGACTCGCAACTTGAGATCAAGTACTCCTTCCACCCATTTTCTTTCAATGCAATTTAACTTTCCAGTCATTTACATTCTTGCATTTTTATCTTCCTGCACCTTACTTTCTTGCGCTTTACTTCACTGCACTTTACATTTCTGCACCGTTAAATTCCTGCATTTTTTTCTTTTAAACTTCTTTACTTTTCATGCAATTTACTTCCCGCACGATTTTACTTGCATTTTCGTTTACTTTCAGTCTTTCAAAACACAAAAAATCTAAAAACAAAACCATTATGTGTTCATCGTTTTCAACCTCGTGTTTTGTCTCATCCCCATTTCTCCAACTCCCATTAAAACCGCTTTCCCTCTCAATTTCTATTTTCATAACCGTCCACTCGACGAGGGCCCTTGGCGTAACCACCAAGTTGAGCCTCACAGTGATTCTGGCAAAATCCTTGGCCTCGAGCGGCTAAGCCTGATTTCTTGACAAATTACTGTGTCCAAATATAAAACCCATCGTTTGACGAGATTACCGTGTTAACTTGTAGGACTCACATCGTTTGAAAATAATCATTTGTTTCATTTTGGGCTTGTTGGACGATTTCTGCGTCTGTACCAAAAACCCTAGTAAACAAATTGGCAAGCCCAGTGGGACAAGTTCTAAGTAACTCGTTAAATATGGTTTTATGCGGTTATGGAGTGAAAAATCTTGTACCACTTACACTCCTACATAACCAAGAAGACAAAGCATGGTTAGAAAAACACCAATAACGCCACCAATGCAAGTGTGGTCAACACCAATGCGTCAATGGTAGATCAAGGTGTACCAAATGCCAGTATGACTGCATCATTGGCAAGCATTGAGGTAGGGAATGCCTCAAGTGCCATGGCAGTTACCATGGCCGAGATAGGAAGCAATGTACCACTACCTATCCCAACAACTATGGAGGCAAGTGCAATACCGCCTCCGCGGTCAGAAGAATTGGTGTATGTGACTAGTGGTATACCACATGTCAATGCAAGTGCGCCTTACGCTTTCAGTGTGTCGTCCCCTAGTAGTGCAACAAATTCAAATGGAAGGAATTTCGTTTCGAATAGCCAATATTAGTTTGGCATGCCATTTGGTTTCACGTTGGGACAGGCAAACCAGGCGTCGACAAATTTTGGGTTTCTAGGGCCTGGGGGATTGCGAGCCAAGGTACAGGAGTAGAAGGAACAAGTTCTACTGTTGCTACGCGTCAGGATAGGTTGAACTTAGGAAATCCTATGTTCCCTAATATGTCAAGGAACACACCATTGTATGGTGGTGATGGCTTGTCATTAAATACACTTGCTGGTATTCGTCAACAAATTGATGATAGCAAATAAGTGCATTAATAACCCCACTTATGATGAATACTAACAACGCATGTAATGCACTGCCCGAACAAATGGCTAGGCTAAACCAAGCCTTAGGTGTGGTAACGCTTGAAAATGATGTTCGACTAGAGCAACATGCAGTACCTGCACCACCCAATCTTGGTGGTCAAACAGTAATTGAAAGGGCAGTACCTGATGAAGAACAAGGCCCAGGAAATGGAGTTCAAGGACAAGGCCGACAGAATCTGCATTATGGTCATGTTAATATATTGAACAGAAATGACGAGCAGGAAGGGCCAGTTTACCCAGATTTGGCTGCACTTAGACAGAACATAATGGGAAACCAAGTAGAACAAAATGTCAACCACGTAGTTGAAAACAAAATGTCAACCACGTAGTTGAACAAGTTCTAAACAAGTTTGTGTTCAATATAGGCTATGCCAATCAGCCATATTTTGTGTCAGCATTCCCTGATTGGGTGCAGCAAGCTGAGTTGCCCAGGGGAGTGAAGATTCCCAAACTTTCTAAATTTTCTGGTGAAAGTGGTGAATCTACCGTCGAGCATATTGCGCGGTATACCATTGAAATGGGAGAATTGGCCACTGTGGAAAGCCTTAAAATGAGGTTCTTCCCAAGTTCACTCACAAAAGATGCTTTCTCTTGGTTCTCGACACTTAGACCCAATTCTATCCACTCTTGGGCACAATTGGATAGGAGCTTTCATGATCAGTTCTTCAGAGAAGAATGAAAGTCAATCTAACTGACTTATTTAATGTCAAACGGGCATATAACGAGTCAATTGATGACTACTTGGCACGATTCAGACAGATGAAAGTAGGTGTTTCACGCCTATTCTAGAAGCAGAAACTGTCAAAATTGCTGCAAACGGCCTAGATTACTACGTCAGAAAGAAGTTGGTCAATCAACACTTGGTTGATTTGGCGCAACTAGGTGAAAAGGTTCGACAGATTGAACAGTTGAAGGCTGAGAAGAACCAGAAACATCAGAAGAAGTTCGTGAATCATGAAAGAATCAATCTGGTTGAAACCAAGAATTCTGACAGTGATGACTCAAGCACAGAAAGGCTTCAGATTAACTTGGCAGAATTAAAGGAAGGCCCACCTTATGCTTGTTTGGCACTCATGCCTACTAGAGCAAAGGAAAAAATGGAATATGTCAACAAAAAGACATATTCATTCGACATAACTAAAGCTGACAAAATATTTGATATCCTTTTAAAGGATAAACAATTAAAATTGTCAAGTGGTCATAGGCTCAAAAGGCCTAATGAGTTAAATGGCAAAAAATATTGCAAATACCATAATTCGACAGGCCATTTCACTAATGATTGTGTTCATTTCAGTTGATGAAGTCATTGCTGCGCTAGATGACCCAGATGATCCCATCGGACTTGAAGATGATGCTCTTGAAGACAACGATGATCTAGATGCAGATCTAGACGATATTGTCATGGCCATAGGGGAAGCAGGGTCTGGAGATGCATTGATTGACAAAGATTTTTTGAAGCTAGAACCTGGTCACTAAGATAAGGATGAAGAAGCAGAAACAGAGAGCACCAGATTGTATGTGAGCTTTGTTTCAATTTTGCCTAAGGAATTTGCAGGATCCTATAAGTGTCCTGTCCTTGGCGAAGACGAAGAGGATTTGGATGGACCATCGGATGATTGGGTGCACTGGGAGGAAAACCATATTAACATCTTCGACACATATGCACGCTTTGAGCAGCCATCCAGAGAAGAAAAGTCACACCTTCGACCGCTTCACATAAAGGCTGTGTTGGAATGCAGGCCCACTGACAGAGTGTTAGTCGATGGTGGGGCGTCTATCAGTATAATGCCTCGTGCTATGTTCAAAAATCTAGGCAAGAACGAGACTAATCTCATTCTGATAGACATGGTGGTGTCTGACTTCAGTGGTAGAACCTCCGCCTCTGATGGAATAACTATCATTAATATCCAAGTTGGGTCAGTTTCAAGATCAACCTTGTTCGTGGTCATTCCAACAAAGTCGAGTTATAATGTTTTGCTTGGAAGGGATAGGATTCATGCAGTTGGAGCCATTCCTTCTACTGTTCAAGTAATTGATGTTGATGATAGCCCATGTTACATGCAACAAATGCATGTAGATTTCAAGTTATACGCTCCACAGGTGAAGCCCATTATAGTGGTGAATGGGATAGTTGACAGAGAGGCATTAGACAATTCACTCATGGAGCAATTTGGTGTAAGGATCATTGCCAAGGCCGAGACATGGCCAAGCAATGTTTAATTCCAAGCAACAAGGCCTGTCTGCCAATAAGGCCGAAAGTGAAGAATATGCCTTCAAATGTGTATTAGCAGATTATGTACTTGATGATGGCCCTTTAGGTTTTGAAAGGGGACCAGATGACAAGATCAGAGTTGAAGTCGAAGACCCTTTGGAAGAAATTGACTTGGGAGATGGATCTAAAAAGAGACTAATCTACATAAGTTCATTTCTGCCAAAGGAATTCAGAAATCAGATAATAGAGCTGGTCAAGGAATATAGAGATTGCTTTGCTTGGGAGTATCATGAAATGCCTGGTCTGAGCAGAGAGTTAGTCGAGCATAGGCTGCCTTTGAAAGAAGGAAGTAAGCCTGTCAAGCAAGCCAACATGAGATTTGCTCCAGAGGTGGTGCTAAAGATCAAAGAAGAAGCAGAGCATTTACTCAAGGCAGGATTCATTAGAACAACCAGATACGTGGAATGGTTGTCTAATATAGTCCCCGTTCTGGAAAAAATGGGAAGATGAGGGTTTGTATAGATTTTAGAAACTTGAATGAGGCAACTCCAAAGGTTGAATATCCCGTGCCTATGGAAAACATGCTTATCGATGCTGCATCAGGACATGAATTGCTAAGTTTTATGGATGGTCATGCTGGCTATAACCAAATTTTCGTAGCCAAAGAGGACGTGCCTAAAACCGCCTTCAGGTGTCCTGGCTCATTTGGGACATATGAATGGGTAGTTATGCCTTTTGGTTTGAAAAACGCTGGAGCCACTTACCAACGAGCCATGAACACCATCTTTCACGATGTAATTGGCAAATTCATAGAGGTTTACATTGATGACGTGATTGTCAAGTCAAGAAATAAAGAGGATCACTTGGATCACTTGAGGCAGGCTTTCGACAGAATGAGGATGCACAACTTAAAGATGAATCCAGAGAAATGTGGGTTTGGTGTGTCAGCTGCTAAGTTCCTGGGGTTCTTGGTGCACAAGAAGGGAATTGAAGTCGACAAGAATAAAGCCAAGGTAGTCCTAGAAGCTTCGCCACCAACCAACAAAAAAGAGCTCCAATCTTTCTTAGGAAAGGTCAATTTGCTGAGGAGATTTATTTCTAACTTGTCAAGCAGGACTAGGGTGTTTTCACCACTGGTCAAGTTGAAGGCAGAAGAAGAGTTCATCTGGGAACCTTGTCACCAAGAAGCATTCGACCAAATCAAACAATACTTGACAAATCCACCGGTCATGATGCCACCAGTGTCTGGCAAGCCGTTGAAGTTGTACATTTCGGCTTTAGAAGATACTATAGGTAGTTTACTGGCCCAGGAAGATGAAAACAATGTTGAAAGAGCCGTTTATTATCTTAATAGAGTTCTTAACGATGCTGAAAGAAGATATAGTGTCATAGAGAAATTATGTGTAGCACTGTATTTTTCATATACAAAACTCAAGTATTATATGATGTCTTGTAATGTAATGGTTATGTCTAAGACAAATGTAATAAAATATATGTTGTCTAAGCCTGTTTTGAATGGAAGAATAGGAAAATGGATGCTTGCTTTGTCTGAATTTTCATTACAATATGTCCCAATGAAGGCTGTCAAGGGCCAAGCAATAGCAGATTTCTTGGAAGATCACCCATCTTTAGATGTGGTCGATCCAATTGAGTTTGTCGAACTCAAACCCTGGTGCTTGTACTTTGATGGCTCAAGGCATAAAAATGGTGCTGGAGTCGGGATCTTAATAGTATCCCTACAAGAAATTCCATCCAAGTTCATGTTTGAACTTAAGTATTCTTGCTCGAACAATGAGGCTGAGTATGAAGCCTTAATTGTTGGGTTAGAACTACTGTTGGAATTAAAAGCAAGTAATATTCATATATTTGGGGACTCATTGTTGGTAATTCGACAACTAACTCAAGTATATAAATGTGTGAGTCACAGCTTGGTTGAGTATTGCGCAGTAGCGACCAAGTTATTGAAGAAGTTTGACGACGTGGTTGTCGAATACATCCCAAGGGAGTTGAATCAAGAGGCAAATGACTTGGCTCAGATAACCTCTGGGTATAAAACTTCGCCAGAAGTCTTGAACGATTTGGCAGAAATTAGAGAACTACTTTATCCTTTAAAAGAAAAGGATGTCTTGCAGGTTGACCAATCAACACCAAATGATTGGAGAAGGCCAATAATAAAATACTTAGAGGATCCTAGTCAAAATGTTGACAGGAAACTCAAGTACCAAGCATCAAAATTTGTGTTATTGGCTGGAGCATTATGCAGAAAATCAATTGATGGCAATCTAGAAGCTTGTCTAAGCCAAGAAGAGGCTTATTCGGCTTTGTCTGAAGTCCATGAAGGAATTTGTGGAGCACATCAGGCAGGTGACAAAATGAAGTGGATCTTAAGACGTCAAAGATACTATTGGCCAACATTGGTAAGTGATTGTATTATGTTTGCCAAGTCTTGTGAAGAATGTCAGAGACATGACCATATTCAAAATGTTCCTACCAGTGAGTTACATTCTATTATCAAGCCTTGGCCATTTAGAGGTTGGGCATTAGATATCATTGGCCAAATCCACCCCACTTCATCAAAAGGCCATAAGTACATCTTGGTGGTGTTGATTATTTCACCAAGTGGGTTGAGGTTGTTGCCTTAAAGGAAGTTACTCAACAGGATGTTATTGACTTCGTCGAAAGACACATAATCTATCGATTTGGCATACCTCAAACACTAACAACCGACCAAGGGTCAGTATTTGTTGGACGAAGAGTGTCAGATTATGCTGAATCAAGGAGAATCAAAATGCTAACATCTACTCCATATTGTGCTCAAGAAAATGGTCAAGTCGAGGCTATAACAAGATCATAATTGGGCTAATAAAGAGGCATGTTGGAAAATACCCCAGGAGTTGGCATAACACACTTGAGCAAATCCTATGGGCATGTAGAAATTCGCCAAGAAAATCAACAGACACCACACCATATAAGCTAGTATACGGACATGATGCAATGTTGCCTGTCGAAATTAACCTTGAGTCAGTTCGCATACTAAGGCAAGATGATCTGCCTAGGGAACAATATTGGGAGTTGATGTTCGAAGAACTAAACGAATTACATGATGATAGGTTGATTGCATTGGAAAACTTGGCGGAAAAAAAAAAGAATAGCCAAATTTTACGACAATAAAGTGAAATACAAATCCTTTAATGTTGGAGATTTGGTTTGGAAAGTTATTCTGCATATGGATAAAGCTTGTCGAGAACTATGCAAATGGTCTCCCAAATGGGAAAGACCATTTAGAGTTACGCAAGTATATTCTGGTAATGCTTATGCACTTGTCGAGTTGAATTCTAGTATAAGAATTAAGTCCATTAATGGCAAATATTTAAAGCCATATAGGCCGACAATGTGCGAAGTAAAAATCTAGATATAAAATAAAAATTCTTTATTCATCAGCCATTTGGCAAATTACAAATACATGGTCGAATTGGCTATCAGCCTGGAAACAAAGGCAGCTAAGTTACTCTTAATACTAGGCTGTTACAAATGAGTAATAGAAAACAAGTAAAAGGTTCAGCACACTCAGGTTCAACATTTGCTGAGTGAGAAGCACAAAGAGTAGAAGCTTCGCCATGACCAAGTTCCAAATTCGCTGGAAAGGGAGCTTAGGAAGTTAAAGGAAACATAAGAAGCAAAAGCGGTCTCCCTGAATGGAAAATGCATTGGGTAAAACGTGGGGATGGTCAACCAGGTTGAATGAGACGTTCAAAGTAGACAACATCCTCGACAGAACACCGAAGTTATAGACCTTGAAGACGAGGAGGAAGGGTGTCGGATACTGGTTGAGAAAGTGGAAAGGAGCTTGAATCAAAAAATGGTGATCATAACACAATTCGACGTTAGGCCCCCACACCTCTAGTCTGGTTCTCTAAAGGTTGACAAACCTCCGCATCAAAGACTTTGAAGACAAAGACAAAGAGGAGCTCAAGACAGAAGAAAACCAGATTGACCCGGGCCTTTCCCTTTCTCGCACAGTTCAATGAGTTTGATAAGCCACATTAGGCAACTTACCAAAACTCATTCACGTAATTTAGGCAAATTACCAAAACCCAGAATTTGCAGAAAAAGGAAGAGAAAAGGAACGTGAAAGTGGCAAATTGGCATCAAGTTCCATTTGCTATTTATAGACCAAGATATGGGCCTAGACATTATTTTTTAAGTTTAAATTCTAATCAATAGCACTTTGGGAAACGGCGAAAGCATTAATAGTTATGCTGACTTGAAAGAAAAACGTGTTGAAAAGACATTTGATGAGACAAGAGAAGCAGAAAGTAATTCGACGATTCATTAAACAAAGACTTCAACTTGTTTGGCAATACAAAAGAAATGATAGACAGAGAAATAAATTACAAAGTCTTTAAATGAGCCCATACATTCTCCAAGTCAATCTTGGTAGACATGGTTGTTGAATAGCAAAGCTGCAACTTGCTAATTGTTTCGACAATGCGATAGGTCCTAACATGCAAGTCAACAATGATATCATCCAGATCAGTTTGACTTTTTGCGTGTAAGGCCATCTTTTCCTTAAGTTGTTGCAACTTAGCCCTGGAGACTGTCAATTCTTGCTCAAGTCTTGATATTTCAATTTCCAGTTTTTCTTCCTCTGCTTTATCAGCGTCCTATTTCTTGGCCTTAACCTTCTTATCAGCCCTGAAACTTTGAAGCTCTTCCATCAAGCATTTTCTTTCCTCACCAGCCTCCAAGTAAGGTGGAATCCCTTGCTGTATAAGGTGGACCTTATGCTAAAAATCATTGGCAAACTCATTGAACAAGGCATACTTGGTTCGACCAGAAGGAGGGAGATGCTTGTGGAGAAGAGCCAGGTCCTCAAGGCCCATAAATCTGCCAACGGCTTCAGAATCATGACAGAAAGTGTCAAAAGGAATGTTGAGCATTTCTTAAAGCTTAGCCATGCTTTCTAGAGCCGCAGAATCGCAATCTTGACCAGTGGTCGTCGAAGAACGTTCGGAAAAAGAAGAACTCATATAACTTGATGCTGAAAGAAGGCTAATAAGCTCATCTACTGCATCGACTTCACCCAGTTGCTGGATATTTTTTGACACAGGGTTAGTCTCAGGAGCAAGCCGAGCATTTGCAGGAATCAGTTCATCAAAAATTTGATCCATAATTGTATCTTCATAAGCAGCTATCAAAATAATTACCTTCTCAGGATCCCAGGGGTTAATAGGATTTTGCTTGCTCACGGTAGGAGAAAGGGGTGCCATTGACGCAATTGAACCAGTAGGAAGTGGTTGATTTGGAGATGGAGGCAGAAGGTCGACACCCATGATGGGATCGTCGATATCTTTTCCTCGAGCATCCTGAAGGTAGCAGGCCATGATCAATAACAAGCGTTTCAATGGATTAAATGCGAAATTGAGATGTTACCTCAGGAGTATGAATGTGCTCGGATTCAACCATCACTTGATCAGGCAGATGAGGGGTCGAATCAACAGTAAGGGATGCCTCTACCAAAGGCACCAACTTAGATGCAGCCTCTTAAGAAGGGTTTTCTTCCACCTGTCAAGAAGATAAAGGGTGATTTGTTTTTCCTTATAGAAGAGTTGATTGAGGCGATCAAATTTTACCTTTGAGCCATTTTGAGGGCTTAGAGAGGAAGCGCTCAGAGACTCCGAGGCGTCAAGAGTAGTTTCCTGGAAAAGAAAGCATAAACATAAGAGCCAAATACATATGCAATCATCGAATTTGGTTCATTACCTTAGACAAAGTTGCCGAGCTGGAAGCATCAACAGTTTCCATTTTTCTCCCAGTCTCATTAAATCTTTTCTAGCAAAATTATATGTAAGTGCCAAAGTCCTGTCTAATCTTTTGGTATTTAACGGAACTCCTATATTTGGGAAAACCTCAAATTTCACTTTTGTATATGCTAAGTTTGGATCCATAATTCCTAAAATAGAATCATATTTATCTGTAATTCTATCATCCATTAAAATAATTTTTATTGGTGAATTTGTTCCATCAGCATATGTTGCTTTTAATAAAATTTGTACTGCTCCTATATGAACATATCATATTTTCTTTCTATGCTCCTTATTTTTAATTGTTCTCATAACATTATTTATATCTCTTGCAGTAATTAACTGTAAACTTGTATTTCCTTCAGTATCTTCAATATTAATAGTTGTTTTTACAGCTGATTTTCCAAAGTAAAGAATATTTTCTCTTTTATTAAAAATATTTATCGCTGATTTTAATTTCTCCTTTTTTGTAGATCCTCTAATATTATATCCTTCAGGGAGATCTATATTTTCTTTCTGTATCTCTTTAAATTTATCTTTATTTGAAACTATAGTAGATGAATAATTTTATGCTTCTTCATGTATTTCTAAATTTTCTATATCTTTATATTTAGTTATTTCTAAATCTTTTGACGTAGAAACCATATTTAGAAACAATATCATTTTTTAAGATAGATACTAGACAATATAACTAATTCTAAATTCAAACGTATGTTTATTATATTTAGAGACAGGATGTTGAATATACCTGGAGTGGAATCATCATATTTTTATGGTTGCCCACTTTGCTACCGCTTGATAAATTGATGATATGTTGGATGTTATATAATAAGTATTTTGGAAAAGAAAAGAAACAATTCTGGAGATATATGAAGGAAACTGGATATTTTTATTGATATATTACAAAGGTAAAATACAAGGGTTTGCTGCTACTCTCAAAGCAGCGACTCAGTTCCACAAGGAACGAGCACAACTTCCTATTCGGAGAAGGAAGATACAAGACTCGTAAAGAGACTTTGCCACTGAATTTCCTCTCCCCGGGCTACATGCCTGAAACATCTATTTATAGCTAAAAGAAACAACTAGCTAAGGACACTAAAAAGTACTACATAAGGCCTAGCATTTTCTACAACTATATGTGGCTTCCTTTTTTCATTCTGCTACTACTAGCAATTAATGCTAGTCTATCCTTCTTTTTTTGTCTTTTTTCTAACATATTTACTTTTTACCACAACGCGGTTTCTAACAATTAACATGCCACTAACAATCTTACTAACATGACACGTAACACTATACACGTGACACGTAGACTATTTACATGATATTTTGGGCCATTTTTTGCCCTTACATAATTTCTCTATGACGTCATGTCTTACATCATTCTTCTACAATTGCTTCACATGAGTCCTCTGAAAAGGCCTTGTCAGCAACTCCTGAAGATTCTGCTTTATCTTCAATTTTGTCCTCTTTTGGCTTTAATTTTTCTTTTTCTCCATAGCATAATTCACAAGCGTGATCCTGATAAATTTTGATAATTTCACACAGCTTCCTCTTGACAGCTGGCGTATAATTGACACGTGGTCCCAATAGAGTCAAAAATGGGGCTTCAAAATTGATTATTCTGTCTAATTCTTCCTTCTTGATGGGCGCCTAATTTTTGACGTGATTATTGTATTGGGCCCTTTGTAATTGACCTTCATAGGAGTGTCTCCACGAACCCTCTGGGTCTGCTCAAATATGTAGGATAACTGATATGCAATAATTGTAGAATATTCTTCTTCATTATATGGGACTTCTGGTGGTTTATCCATATATGGGAACGTTCCATTGCAAATTCCCATGCTGATGAAGTGTTTGGCAACCTGCATTGATTCGAATTCTGGATAACTTGAGTACATTTTCATAAATATTGGCTGGTCTCTGGCAACTGTTTGCATGTAGAACTTCACTGATTCTTTAATTCCTGTTGGAAAGAACTATAATTTTTGAAGATCATTAGATAAATAAATGCATTCAATTAATCCGAACTGAAAATAATTGAACACTTTAATTGCTGGACATCCAGGGGTAATTACTGTCTTTACTCCGTATTTGCCTCTGTTCAGGACGTAGAAATTATATATTTTTGTCTCCTCATTCCAATTGAATAATTCAGAGATTGACTTATTGAAGTTCTCTTGAGAGAAACGAACCATTGCTTCATGTTCCTCCCTTGTTATAATTGGAAGTGAATTGAGGCTCTGCTTATTTGGGACAAAAGTTCTGGCGTCCCTCATTAAACCTGTTTTAGGATTGGTATTTACTGGTCCAGATGGTCTTGGTCCAAGAGAGCTGGTATTTGGACGGAGACCAATATTTTTCTGACTTTTTTGTTTTAAGGCTTCCCTTCTATTAAATCCTTCCAAATTAGCTTTTGCTTCCTCCAGTGTCTTGAAAGATTCATGAATTACATTGGAGATTCCATTTATGTGAATTGCTGCTTTATGCCATTCATCATAAATTCCAGGCATTGGGCCATTGTACACAACCCAATATTTCTTTGGCTGCTTTTCTTCAGGCTCTTCTACTTCTTCTCCAAGCTGAAGGCTGATTAATTGAAGATCTGCCTTTATTAACTCAAGCTCCTTTTCCTTCTGCTTTACTTGGGCTTGCTTTATTGCTTTTTCTCTTTTTAGCTGCTCGCACTCCATTCTCTACTTAGAATGTCTGCCAGCACGTTCTTATTTCCTGCCATATGAACTATTTTATAATCTTAGTGGTTCAGCTCTATCTGCCATCTGATAAGTCTTCGTTGCTTGTGGCTTTCTTTAATATTTAAGTTCTTGAAACCTGCAACATAAGTAGAGTCAGTTCTTACCAAGAATTCCTGGTGTATTTGATATATCTGATGCTTTCTTAGCATTCTTATTAATGCTAAGGTTTCTTTCTCATGAATTGGATAATTTAGCTCGTGATCGTGAAATGAGCCTGACATATATCTACAGAGTAACTCTGTTTTTAGCTTATTTACTGGTTTGGCTTTCATACAGCCTCCCCAAGTTATATCAGACGCATCGGTCTCGATAATTATATAATCCTCTTCACGAGGGTGGTGAAATTCAAGCAGATTTTTGCACAACTGCTTTAGTCTTTCAACTATCGCAGTGTCTTCCTCTGTCCATTTCCACTCTGCGTCTTTCTTGAGTTTAAGCTGCAAAAGTCTTCTTTCTTCTGCAAGATCTTTAATAAATCCTTCATTTGAAATATATGTTAGTAATCCAAGAAACCTTTGTAATTCCTTAACATTCTTCATTTCAGAAGGTAATTTATGTAATTTTGTGAAGACATGTTTTTGCATGACAATATTACCTCCATCTATTTCTAAACCAAGATAATCTATTCTTTTTTGTCCAAGAACAACTTTCTTTCTACTTAAAATAACTCCTTGCTCTAAACATCTTTCTAAAACTTTCTTAACATATTTAAAATGATCTAATAAATCATCCTTATCAGTAAATATAAGAATGTCATCAATATAAATAACACAAAAATCTTTAAAATCTCTTAATACATTATCCATTCTTCGCTGGAAAATACCTGGTGCTTGCTTCAAACCCATTGGTAATACATTCCATTCATATTGTCCATGTGGACAACTAAATCTTGTTAAAGGTTTACTATCTTCATCAAGTCTTAATTAATAAAAACCTGATTTACAGTCAAGACTGCTAAATAATTTCTTTCCTCGAACTAATTCAATTATATGATCCTTTCTAGGAATAAAATATGCATCACCTTCTAAATCTTTATTCATAGCTTTATAATTAATCACCATTCTTCTCTTACCTCTTTTCTGTTCATTATGGTTATCTATATAAAAGGCAGGTGCATAATGTTTACTTTTTGATGGTTGAATTAATCCTAAATCCAATCATTTCTTTATATCTTCCTCAAATTCATTTGTTGGCTCCTGTTGACGAGGAAGAGGATTCTCTACAGGAACAGCTGCAGAAAACCAGGTTTTAACATCAAGAGAAAAGATGATTTAAGCATTTAAGCACATGGAGTTTGTACATCAAGGAAATGAAACTAAAAAGTTACAAGGCGCTTACCTATGGTCTTGGCAGAAGGACTTTGTTCTGGGGGAGAGAGTTCAAGTCTACCCATGCAAATTTCCAAAGAAGGGCAGGAAGTTTGGAAGTAATTCTGCCACCAAGTCGAAAAGCTCTCGCTTGCAGCATGAATTGGTGTGTAAGGGACGAGGTCAACCTTGACCCGCCTCCTGTTCTTCCTTTGACAATGTTCAATATTGTCAAATGTCAGGTCAGCATTCTGGATGTAATGTTCTTCAACCAGATCGGAGAAGGGGGCAGGAACACATTGAACAAACCCAAACTGACTAGCCATACAGTTTGGAAGGTACACATAAAAACTATCATCACTGGTCCCAGGTAGGCCAGAAAAGAAAATCTGGTGAGCCAGGAAATGGGACCAGGGTAGGTCAACATCGGGTTCATCAGTGTCAATTCTTTGAGTGAACCATTTTGGGCCATACTGACGTTCAACGAAAGGAGTGAATTTGATCATCGAATATTGGCGTCCAATGAATGGAAGAGCTTAAAGAAATATTTGAAGCTATCTACTTCATTAGAGATTTCATTGGAGTAGAAGCAGAGGGAAGGACAATACGTGGCAAGTGAAAGTTTCTCCGGAGGAGAATGGGACAACCTTTTCGACAAAATTGCATTGAACCACAACTGCAAGAACCAGAAGGGACTGCCTTGAGGACTTTTGCTCCCAACAACAACAAAATCATAGAGAGTACCCAAGCTCTTGTACAAGTTCGCCAAAATAAAAGAATTCAGATAGACAGAAACATTTTGGTGAAGTAAATTAGCTAAGACCAAATAAGACTTAGAAACTTGTACATTCTTGGAACAAAGAACGAAATTTGACAACCATAATAAAAGGAAAGCAACATGCTCCATGTCGGTGACAGTGTTGTCTTGACCTCTGTGATACAGTATAAATTTGGAAAATCCAGTAGGAGCCTTGTGGTAAGCATCGATGATGGTGTCACTGGCCATCAATGGATGAATGAATTCGCCACGTTGCTCAAGACCCGTAATGGCAGCAACGTCGAATAGAGTAGGGTCATCATACCACAAGGAAACTGAAAGGTGTTTGTGGTTTTATTCCAGAAGAAAATGGAAGTACCAATCATGGCGGCGTCTAGCTCGACAGCATGCCTAGATATTTAGATAAAGCCATAAATGCCTAAATCTTCCTAAGATTGTTTCTTAGCCTTTTCAACCCTGTCAAGCCAGGCAGTATACCCGTCAACTTTGGACGGATTAGGTGGAGTTCTAAAGAGCCTAGCGCTTTTGAAAAAAGGATGAACGGGTAGGACAGATGATGAGACTAAGATGTCAGTAACACCCTTAGTGTTCAGAAAGGAATCCTTGAACTGGTCAAGGTCAGTTTCAGAAGAAAAGCAAGGACCAAAGTAGGCATAAGGAGGATCGACTGGATTAGATTCAGGAACAAAAGGATAAAGTACCTTGGATTTCTGCCACAAATATGAATCTCCCAGGACCGGATTCGTAACGACCTACCGAATGTGGGGAGCTGTATTGCTGGATGAAGCCATAAGTGGGGAAATGGCGAATAATAGAGTTGCAAAAGTTTAAAAAATGAAGAACTCAAGAAGAAGGTGAACAGTGGAAGGAGAGAGGAGAAAGTTTGGTGGCAAAGGCTATATAAAGGCGTTGGTCTGACGCAGCCCACTTAGACCATCATAAACCTGTTTTATTGGAAAACATGTTGATGGGACGGAAGTGATGGAGGTAATGGGTAGCAGTTATGCAAAAAATTCGGAAACCACTAAGTTTCAATCTTTCTCATGGCCGACGAAAACCAAAACTTAGGGGGCATTTGTTGGGTGCCAAATTTACAATTTGAATTCTTGACGAACGTGGTAGTGACTCAACGCGCCACGAACGCAATTCCAAAAAAAGAAAACAAATACAAGCTAAGTCTATAAGGTTTGGGGATGTTTCAACAATGCACGAGGAGTGTCAAAGATAGGCATGCCTTGTCTAAGCACGAGGAACGGTCGAAGTATCCATCAAGCTCTAAAGACTTAGCGAAATTTTCATGAAACACCAAAAAGGATCAATCCGACCTGCCTTGGTGAAAGAAGCACCATCGAAGCCAGCAAAGACTTGTCGAGACTGGCCCCAGTGCTTGGTAGCGTAGTTAGTTACTTAAGCTAATATTCCGTCGAATATAGTAAATACAGTGTAACTGCTAGACATCCCTACTGTACACGTGTCTAGCAGATAGATAGTCAGTTATTTTTCATTCATCTATAAATAGGAGGTCGAACGATGTAAACGAGGTTGGATACTTGATCGATTTCTCAACGTCTCAACACACAGCAGACTCGCAGCTTGAGATCAAGTACTCCTTCCATCCCTTTTTCTTTCAATACAATTTAACTTTTCAGTCATTTACATTCTTGCATTTTTATCTTCCAGTTGCACGTTATTTCATTGCACTTTATATTTCTGCACCTTTAAATTCCTACACTTTTTTCTTTTAAACTTTCTTTACTTTTCATGCAATTTACTTCCATCACGATTTTACTTGCATTTTCGTTTACTTTCAATCTTTCAAAACAAAAAAAATCTAAAAACAACATTCTGTGTTCATCATTTTTAACCTCGTGTTTTGTCTCATCCTCATTTCTCCAACTCTCATTAAAACCGCTTTCCCTCTCAATTTCTATTTTCATAATCGTCCACTCGACGAGGGCCCTTGGCGTAACCACCAAGTTGAGCCTCACGGTGATTCTGGCAAAATCCTTGGCCTCGAGCGGTTAAGCCTAATTTCTTGACAAATTACTGTGTCCAAGTATAAAACTCATCGTTTGACGAGATTACCGTGTTAACTTGTAAGACTCACATCGTTTGAAAATAATCATTTGTTTCGTTTTGAGCTTGTCGAACGATTTCCGCATCTGTACCAAAAAACCCAATAAACAATAGCTTACAAAATTACCCGTGTACGCCAAACAAAAGTCCTGCGCATACGCTAATATTCATTCACTCATTAAAAAATATTTAGTAGCAATTCCTTCTCTTGGAGTAATCGGTTTTCGAGTGATTGGTTGCATGTTTCATCCTCATTTCAATTTGAGATATAAAAACTCTTATTTTTGTGCTATTTTCTGAGAGAGTATTAGCTGTTTTTTTAGTTTCTTATGATTTTTTGCTACTGGTCAATTGGCACTTGTATGTTAGGTGCACTTGCTTATTAGTACTTCTTGTACTCAATTCAGCTATATTTTTTTTTTTTTTTTTACTTATGAGTTATATTTAGTTATATATTAAATTTATTGAATATGTTATATATGTGGAAATTTAAAATTTTATATTAAGTCATACCTTTTTTTCCTGGCACCCTAGAAGTTAAAGTTCTGGCTCCAGCCCAGTCAGGCTGACCACTTTTAATGGGGTTTCTCATCTCAACTACGTTTTTGTCATTCATAAGATTCGTACCTGAAACCTTATTAAAGGAATCTGAGCCCAGTTTTACTAAAACCAACGCAATGTTCCAAGTAGGTAGCTCGGTTGGTGAGCTAAGGGACGTTGAAAGAGTGCAAGCTGAAGATCCCGGGTTCAAACCTAGTAAACTAACAATTACTAACAACTAACATTTGTCAATAAAAAAAATACGAGAACTTGAATGACCATTAAAACTTGAGAAGTAAAAAGGTTCTTGGACCTTGGTTGGTAACTTTTTAACATTTTTACTTGTTATTCTTCCATGTATCCTCTGGAAAATTCTTATCTTTCTAGCAGAAGATCAGCAACTAGACTTGAAGGATACATAAATGAAAACCATTTCCCTTTCTAAATGTCTGTAAATGTCAGTTTACTTTTACCCTTCTGCTTTATTTAGCATAAGGGGAAGTTAGTACCAAAGACTTGGCAGGCAGGTCATATGCAACATTAATCCCCCATCAATGCGGTCACATCAGTTTTCCTTTGTTTTGTAAGCATCAAATTTCTGCAAAAGATTTGCCATTAAAACTTCAGGATACGTGTGCCTTTGATAATTAGGCCATTTAGGTGTTTTTCAGATTACAACTTTTAGGTTCACCATTTGACTATATTGTTTTTATGAGAAAAAATTCAAAGCAAACAATCAGTCATAAAAATCAAACAATAATGAATCATAAACGTTTAAGGAATCCTCCTATATGTCAACTTACTATAGCAACAAAGCTTAACAAAACCACGATTTGGACTGCGACATCAAGGTTTTTAATGTCTCTATGACTACGATGCGACTTCGATTCAGGCTGCACCAGTCGCATTTGACCGCAATTATCCAAAATATCAAAAATTGCGAAATTACGCGACTGCGATCGCAATTTTAAATCTTGTATATGGAAAATCTAAGTTTGCAATTTCATCTTGACCAGCACAACATTTTGGTGATAGTTTTTGGTATATACATAGCTTTCTTCTGTATAAGGACCTCTAGGTTTTTGATGTCAAAAGAGTTCTTTTTCCTTTTGTACCATTTGTATGTATCATTTGAAGCAAGTAGCTTCAGTGACAAGACTCAAAGTGTATAAAATTTTGGATCAAATTTTCTATTCCCAAACAGGTAAGTTCTAGTACATTTGGACCACAATGCACCACATATAAAACATCAAAACGTCATCCCAATTTAGAATGCTTCTAAATTTATGGGATAGAGTAAAGCTTCTAGGGACTCGCATAGTCATTGAAGACTTGTTCCTTTTACAACACTTGGCACCATTTTTTTAAAACATAAACAAACAAAAGAGTAGTACTATTAGCAATTGAAAAAAGAGGTTAAAATGTGCATATGATGATGGTGATCAACCACACAAGTGAGAGGCATGCTTTTTCACACCACCTCCCTCAATAATTGGTGAAAGGAAAGTAATAAGATAAGGGGGTTTGTTAATTTCTCTATAAGGTTGAGGCTTTCTTGTTTTTCAAACACATGGATGCATCTTATAGAAACACTTGCCATCATGATTCTAATTAAAGAATACTAATGACACCCCCCACCCCACCTGCACCTATATGCTATTTCAATAACTGAATGTGAAAATGTTGAACTCATGTAGTTTAGTTTACTTTCTATGAATAAAGAAAAGTCTCTCTCATTTCAAACCTCGAGAAATTTCAAGCCTCGAAAATTTTAGATAGCTAGGGATAACTACACTACTATCTGGATTAAGAAAGGACAATAATTGCATAGTTAATTAGCCCACTACTTTGACTGTAGATAAACTTTACCTTAAACTGCTATTGCTGTCATTGTTGTTAAATTATCATTATAAAGACATCATACTCCTTTTGTGGCCATTGCACATCGTGAACATGAAGACTGAGTTAAGTAGTGTACCTATTTTTGCTATTTCTATCCCTTGTTCACATTTAATGTGAAAGGCCAGATAACTTTGAAATTTCAAAAACCCAACAATGACCAAAAATAATATGAGTATAATAACACTAAGAATTGAAAAAAAAAAATTAAACTCCAAGGTGTTGGTTTAATGGAGCACGACAGAGTCTCGTATCTGAAAAGTTACATGTTCGAGCCCTATTAGTCTCTCTGGGGGTAAATATAAATCCTTTTGTAAGTGTTCATAAAAGCTGAAGGTTTTTCCTGTCTTAGACTAGGGCATCATCTTCTAGTCTCGTATCTGAAAATTTACATGTTCGAGCCCTATTAGTCTCTCTGGAGGTAAATATAAATCCTTTTGTAAGTGTTCTTAAAAGCTGAAGGTTTTTCCTGTCTTAAACTAGGGCATCATCTTCTCACTCTAAATTTATGTATAAGAAAAAAGAATTTAAAAAAGTTATACACAACCATTGTATCTCATTGTAATACCACGTTGTAATACTGTTTCCTAAAATAATTATACAAATATTTACATGGTGTGATATGATTAGACGTTTGTGTAAATTTTTTTTTACAGTGTCAGTCAGCATGTCATTCTATAGTAATTAGATTCAAATAAGGGAATTGCTAAGGGCACCCAACATCTTGCTGGGTGCACCCTATATTGGACTGTGTTGACCATTATACCCCTCGTTTTTTTGTATTTCTCGCAAAAATAAAATTTGCGAGTATTTTTTTTTACTCGCAAAAATAAAATTTGTGAGTAAACAAAAATTTTAATTTTATTCACTCGCAAATATGTTATTAAATATGTTATTTGCGAGTGTTGAAAAAAAAATTCAACACTCGCAAATTAATTTCCACGCTCGCAAATACGTATTCATATGCTCACAAATGTTAACTGAATACACTCACATTTTTTGTCAGAGTGTAAAAATTGATAAGACTTGGTCAAAATTTTTGGTCAGAATGGTTCATCATCCTAACAAAAAAAAACAAATGATTGAATGCAGGCTGCAAAGTGATTGGCAAAAAAAAAAAAAAAAACTGCAGCTTCGTTGTTCTTTCGCAAATTGCAGCAAAAAAAAAAAGGTTGTCACTCGCAAAAGTGTATAAAAATTTTGTACACTCACAAATATCATATTTGCGAGAGTACCAAAAAAAATTTTACACTCGCAAATTTCATTTTTGCGAGTAAAAAAAATACTCGCAAAAATGAAATTTGCGCGTAAACAAAAAAAAATTGTTCACTCGCAAATTTTATTTTTGCGATGAATACAAAAAAATGCGGGGTATAATAGTCAACACAGTCCAATGTAGGGTGCACCCAGCACCCTTAGCAATTCCCTTCAAATAATATACATTTATGTGGTGTATTATCTCTCACAAAAAGTGTGCAAGCTCAACCGTGACATTTAATTTTTGATATGTACATGATGTATTGGATCACATCACACACTACAAACAAAAGACATGAGCAGCATGATGTAATACTATGGAATAGCAACAAAGCAATGCATAGCACCCAAAAAAAAAGAAACAAAGCAATGCAAGTTTAGATTTCTTTCCTCTTTTTTTTTTTTCCTCTAATTTTTTGCCAAAATAAAAAAAGTCCACTAAACAATGGGGAGGTGCCACGTCTTCATATTCTTCGGGGTTCTAAGATGTATATAAACACACATACAGATAGGATGTGAGCATTGAAAGCTCATAGAAGCTATCTAATCACTACCAAGAAGATGCAAGTGATATATATTAAACATCATTAATCTTCTTTCTCTTTTGCTTACTATTCTAAACATATCTAAACACACTATGTCTTTGAAGATAGTAGCTGAAAGGGTGGAAGAGCCATTGGTGGTTGTAAGAGAGTATGATGAAGAGAAACACAAAGTGGCTGTAGAGAAATTGGAGAGGCTTTGTGAAGTTGGACAGAGAGGAAAACCATCTCTTGTCACTGACCTCATGGGTGACCCCATCTGCCGTATCCGTCACTTTCAATTACATCTTATGCTGGTAATTAACTAACTTCAAAAATCTAATTAAATTCACAACTGTTTTTTTCTGTTTTATATTACTTTCAACTTCAATTCTATAACAAGAAAAATATTCTATCAACATATATATATATATATATAAATGTGCAAATTAGTATAACATATATCATATTCATAGTTTCACAATTTAAACATGTAGTTAGAATTCCTTTAGATTAGTGTTTTAAAAACCGAACTGAACCGAACGGTTCAACCGGTTGAACCATGAACCGGCCTTGTTTACGGTCCGGTTATTTTGGCGGTTCAACTGCTGTTTCATCCCAGTTTGAGCGGTTTAAAACGGTTGAACCATGACCCGGAGGTCTCGCCGGTACGATAGCCGGTTCGTTTTTTTAAAACATTGCTTTAGATTTTGGATTTATGGATAAATAATTGGTTTTGGACTAATCAATGTTATGTTATGTTTGTGGCTCCAAACAGGTTGCAGAATATGGAGAAGGAGGAGAAGTTGTTGGAGTGATAAGGGGGTGTGTGAAAACAGTTACAGGAGGGAATTTGGCTTATGTAAAGATGGCTTATGTTTTGGGGCTCAGAGTCTCTCCTAGACACAGGTTCTACTTCTATTCAACTTTGCTCAATGTTTTTTTGGTTCTATTTCACTGCACATTGCATAAAAGCATCAAAAGTAATTCAGGAAAAATGTTAGAGTCTAGTGCTCTTGATTGGCTCTTTGGATGTTAATGTTAATGTGCATGTGTTTCAATTTTCAGATAAATACCAAAAGCATGATGAGTCAAACAAAACAGTTTTGCTCTATCCTATTCCACAAAAGTCATTTCAGAAACTTTTGCTTCTATTCTGTTTGCCATTGCCAAACTCTCCTCTTCTTTTCACTCCCTCTCTCTCTCTCTCTCTCTCACTACTTGCAAGTTGGTGTGTGCTTTTCTTGGCTCTAATCTTATTGTAGCCTTGTAAAATAATGGAAGTGGAAAAATCAGAAAAAGAAGTGGTGGGGGATTAGATTCTTAGAAAAAGAGAAGGTTATGTTATGCTCCTCGTATCACGGAAAGGTGAAAAAGTTTAGTTAAGCTAGCCTGTCATTGACACATGTATTATGATGTATCCACTAAGGCTACTTTACTAAGAAACTTGCAATTGGTTAGGATGTCTTATTCTTATTTTCAAATATTCTCGCTGAATTTTGGTACAAAGTTCTTCATCTAGACAACAAGGTCCACACAAAAATACCTTAATTGTTAATTTTCAGTTCAAATCATCCTAATCTTGATTCTAATTCCTTTTTGATTACTTTTAATTATATATATCCACTTTTATGGGGTAAAAAACTATAATATAGCAAAATGAAACTCCAAGGCTAAAAGCAGTATTCATATATGTTTTGATACTTGATTAGGCAACAAAGAGGGCGAGCCTTGGCGCAACAGTAAGGTTGTTGCCTTGTGACTTGGGGGTCAAATCTTGGAAACAGTCTCTCTGCTTGCGAGAATAAGGCTGCGTACATCTATCCTCCCTGACCCCACCTAGCAGGAGTCTCGCGCACTGGGCCGCACTTTTACATGATTAGGCAACAAAAAGCTAAAACCTTATCTTGGCATATATATGCAGGAGATTTGGCATTGGCACAAAATTAGTGGAACATTTAGAAGATTGGTGCAAGCAAAAGGGGGCAAAGTTTGCATATATGGCAACTGATTGTACAAATGAGCCTTCCATCAATTTGTTCACAAAAAAATGTGGGTACTCAAAATTCAGGACACTAACCATGCTAGTGCAACCAGTTCATGCTCACTACAAGCCAATTAGCACCAATGTTGTTGTGCTTCACCTTCCACCAAGCCTAGCTGGGTCCATGTACAACCATATGTTTGCAAAATCAGAATTTTATCCAAAAGACATAGACTTAATTTTGTCAAACAAGTTGAATTTGGGCACTTTCATGGCCATCCCAAAGAAGTACCTCACCAAATGTGATCCAAAAAGGGGCATTCTACCTCCAAGCTATGCAATATTAAGTGTGTGGAACACCAAAGAAGTGTTTAAATTGCAAGTTAAAGGGGTGTCACCACTTGCACATGCATGTTGTGTAGGCACAAGGTTATTGGATGAATGGATGCCATGGTTAAGGTTACCTTCATTTCCTGATGTTTTTAGGCCATTTGGGATTTATGTTATGTATGGACTACACATGGAGGGAAAGTGTGGTAAGCAACTCATGAAGTGCTTATGTGGATTTGTGCATAACATGGCTAGAGATGAGGGTGGTTGTGGGGCCATTGTGGCTGAACTTAGCCAAAGGGACCCAGTTAGAGAAGCAGTCCCACATTGGAGCAAGTTCTCTTGGGCTGAGGACATGTGGTGCATTAAGAATCTTGTTGAGGAGGAGAAATGCGGGCCCTCTGATTGGTTCACTTCTTATAGATCCTCTTCTTCCTCAGTAATTTTTGTTGATCCTCGAGATTTTTGACACTATCATGTGTTTAATATTTGTATATCTAATCTAATCTATAGAAGGAGGAGAGAAAGAGGGTCTTGGTAATTGGGAATGGTAATTCTTTGAATGGACAAAATGAAAATGTTACTATGTAAAATCTTTTCTTTCTGCCACTGTAACTGTAAGATGTATAGTAACTACCTATCTCATGAAGTGTTAATTTTTTGTTGTTGATCCATATGGCCTAGCGGCAACACACACGGGATGGGAGAGAGGCATAGTGGATTCGAATTCATGCCCCAACACACACCTCACATGTCTCTGTCACAGTCACTGAGCTGCGCATTTGGGGACATCTCATGAAGTGTTAATGAATCATGGTTAATTAGGATGCTGGGGCGGACTTAAGTAGTGCTCAGCGGGTGCACTTGAACCCCCTCAAAAATTAAAATTCTCACCTACACCCCTAATAATTTTTATTTTGAACCCCTAATTATACCATTTTGCACCCCCTGACAGAGGCAGACCCACTCTATGCTGAGGGTGTACAAAATTTTAAAAATTTCACTTACATTCCTATATAATTTTTTTTCACCCCACTCAATTTAAATTTTTGCACACCTTAACTCATACATTTTCATTTCTCAACCCTCTCACTCAAATAGTGTTTGGTTAGAAGTGAATGGTGAGGAGGAGAGGAGAGAGGAGGGAAGGGACTATTTTAAATTTTTTATGTTTGGTTCAAACTTTTAGGAGGGGAGCAAAATGCCAAAATCTATCCTAACTCAATTTTTGCTCTCATCTAATGTTGGGGTTTTTTGAAAGGGAGCTTAAATCATTTAAAATATGACTTAAATAACCTTTATATAATATGTAATATAAATGATTATAAGGATATATAAGTAATATAAATTATGTTCCAGTCAAAAAAAATATATATAAATTATGGATTTGTTTTTCAAGACATGCAACACAAAATTGTAATATAATACAATTTTACATAGCTTAATCGTTTGAGAATGTTATTATGATATTCTTTTTCCTTACCGATCCTAGAAGTATCACATAAAGTTGAAATTTTAGTGGTTATAAGATAAGCACTTGACTTCAAGTGCGTTGCAGGAGTTGTTGCACACTCGAAGAGAATCTAGCCATTGGAACCAAACCAAAAAATAATCTAACCATCTCATGTTGTCGTCTATCTTTTCTTACTTTTGTATTTTTTGTCACACATGTGAAAATAATAAGTCTTTTGGAAATTGTTCCGAGGTGGAAAATAAATATGTTGGGATTCTAAATGTGAGCTATGAGGATGTGGAGGGAAGAATTTTAAATGTTTATCAAATTGAGATAAGTATCGCAAATCGAAATATCTATTTTTCGAATAATGAATTGAATCTTTTTATTAATCATAAAATATATGATTAATAAAAAGTTTAAATATATGTTTAATCCCTGTAAATATAGCGTTTTTTTTTTGCTTTAGTCCCTATAAAAAAAAATTAGATTTCGTCCCTGCAAAATCATAAGTCGTCATTTTTTGTCCCTAACGTTATCATCCGTTAAAAAACGCTTACGTGGCAAACGTTTTGCCATTTGGCCATGCTGATGTGTTTCATTTTAATCCAGTTGTCCTATGATGTGGCATTAAGTTGAATAATCAATTTATTATTCATATTTTATTTTTTTCAATTAATATTAAAATAATATCAATGTTAGGGTTTTTTTCTCAGCCCTGCTGCTTCCTTCTTCTTCTCTCCTACCAATCCGCCACCCACACCCCACCCTATCTTCCTCCTTCTACTTCCTTCTTCTTCTTCCTCCTTCTGCTTCCTCTTCTTCTTCTTCTTCTTCTTCCTTCTTTTGCTTCTTCTTCACTCCCTTTCCCAGCCGTAATCAAAACTCTGAATAGAAAAAGATTAAATTTTGATGTGGCACGCTTGCTGAGTAATGAATTGACTGTAGATAAACTTTACCTTAAACTGCTATTGCTGTCATTGTTGTTAAATTATCATTATAAAGACATCATACTCCTTTTGTGGCCATTGCACATCGTGAACATGAAGACTGAGTTAAGTAGTGTACCTATTTTTGCTATTTCTCTCCCTTGTTCACATTTAATGTGAAAGGCCAGATAACTTTGAAATTTCAAAAACCCAACAATAACCAAAAATAATATGAGTATAATAACACTAAGAATTGAAAAAAAAAAATAATAATAAACTCCAAAGAATTGGTTTAATGGAGCACGACAGAGTCTCGTATATGAAAAGTTACATGTTCGAGCCCTATTAGTCTCCCTGGGAGTAAATATAAATCCTTTTGTAAGTGTTCATAAAAGCTGAAGGTTTTTCCTGTCTTAGACTAGGGCATCATCTTCTAGTCTCGTATCTGAAAAGTTAAATATTCGAGCCCTATTAGTCTCTCTGGGGGTAAATATAAATCCTTTTGTAAGTGTTCTTAAAAGCTGAAGGTTTTTCCTGTCTTAGACTATGCCATCATCTTCTCACTCTAAATTTATGTATAAGAAAAAGAATTTAAAAAAGTTATACACAAACATCGTATCTCATTGTAATACCACGTTGTAATATTGTTTCCTAAAATAATTATACAAATATTTACATGGTGTGATATGATTAGACGTTTGTGTAATTTTTTTTTTACACTGTCAGTCAGCATGTCATTATATAGTAATTAGATTCAAATAAGGGAATTGCTAAGGGCACCCAACATTTTGCTGGGTGCACCCTACATTGGTCTGTGTTGACCATTATACCCCTCGTTTTTTTGTATTTCTCGCAAAAATGAAATTTGCGAGTGAACAAAAATTTTAATTTTATTCACTCGCAAATATGTTATTTGCGAGTGTTGAAAAAAAAATTCAACATTCGCAAATTAATTTCCACACTCGCAAATACGTACTTATACGCTCGCAAATGTTAACCGAATACACTCACATTTTTTGTCAGAGTGTAAAAATTGATAAGACTTGGTCAAAAATTTTGGTCCGAATGGTTCATCATCCTAACAAAAAAAAACAAATGATTGAATGCAGGCTGCAAAGTGATTGGCAAAAAAAAAAAGTTGCAGTTTCGTTGTTCCTTCGCAAATTGCAGCAAAAGAAAAAAAAAAAGTTGTCACTCGCAAATTGCAATTTGCGAGTGTACAAAAATTTTGTACACTCACAAATATCATATTTGCGAGTAAAAAAAATACTCGCAAATTTTATTTTTGCAAAGAATACAAAAAAACAAGAAGTATAATGGTCAACACAGTCCAATATAAGGTGCACCCAGCAAAATGTTGGGTGCCCTTAGCGATTCCCTTCAAATAATATACATTTATGTGGTGTATTATCTCTCACAAAAAGTGTGCAAGCTCAACCATGATATTTAATTTTTGATATGTACATGATGTATTGGATCACATCACACACTACAAACAAAAGACATGAGCAGCATGATGTAATACTATGGAATAGAAACAAAGCAATGCATAGCACCCAAAAAAAAGAAACAAAGCAATGCAAGTTTAGATTTCTAAACGTGAGCTATGAGGATGTGGAGGGAAGAATTTTAAATGTTTATAATTGAGATAAGTATCGTAAATCGAAATATCTATTTTCCGAATAATGAATTGAATCTTTTTATTAATCATAAAATATATGATTAATAAAAAGTTTAAATATATGTTTAATTTATGTAAATATAGCGTTTTTTTTTTGCTTTAGTCCCTATAAAAAAAATTAGATTTCGTCCCTGCAAAATCATAAGTCGTCATTTTTTGTCCCTAACGTTATCATCTGTTAAAAAACGCTTACGTGGCAAACGTTTTGCCATTTGGCCATGCTGATGTGTTTCATTTTAATCCAGTTGTCCTAAGATGTGGCATTAAGTTGAATAATCAATTTATTATTCATATTTTATTTTTTTCAATTAATATTAAAATAATATCAATGTTAGGGTTTTTTTCTCAGCCCTGCTGCTTCCTTCTTCTTCTCTCCTACCAATCCGCCACCCACACCCCACCCTATCTTCCTCCTTCTGCTTCCTCTTCTTCTTCTTCCTCCTTCTGCTTCCTCTTCTTCTTCTTCCTTCTTTTGCTTCTTCTTCACTCCCTTTCCCAGCCGTAATCAAAACTCTGAATAGAAAAAGATTAAATTTTGATGTGGCACGCTTGCTGAGTAATGAATTGATTGAGGGGAAATGAAGTGGGAGAAGAAAAGCGTACTAGCGCTGGAAGAAGTAGGTGGGTGTTTTCTGCAAGTACTTGAGCTCTTTGAGGATGCGCTTTGAAGCCATGGGTTGAAGACTAGAATTTCAAATCCGGAGGAAAACAGGAATCAAAACGGAATACTGAAAGTGGAAATGCAGAGAGAAGAAAAATTGTAGAACCACCACATCAGAATATTAAACAAAAAACACCATTTTCATTGATCAATAATTTAACAAAAACACCATTTCAAAACCACCACATCAGAATATTAAACCAAAAATAAAAAGAAGAAGAAAACAGATCTTATTGGAAACGAAACGAAACGAAGAGCACAACAGTGAAAGATCCCTGCTGCAACCTCCAAAACCCCGAAACCATGACTCCTGAAGAAGGTGAAAACAGAAATCGGACCAAGGTTTAGTTAAGACTTTGAGGGTTGAGACGGATCTAGATATCTAGAGTTGAGATTAGGAGAAATCGGGAGAGATTGAAACCGAGAGAGTGAGGACGTTAACAAGGCAGCGAAGAAGAAGAAGAACACGCAGAGGCAGCGAAGATGAAGAACACGTAGAGGTAGCGAAGCTCTACAGTGAAGAAGAAGAGCAGAGGCAGCGAAGAAGAAGAACTGTGGCGGCCATTTGCTGCAAATGGTTTCTGGAATACGAAGAAGAAGAAGAAGAAGAAGAAGAAGCTCTGCAGCGAACACGAAGAAGAACACAGTGGTTTCTGGAATGTGTTTTATTTTTTATTTTTATTAAAACATAAAATTAAAAAACAATTTAGATTTTTGTTTTAAATAACAAATGGTGAGTCAACACTGATTTGGGTGCCAAGTCAATTTAAAATGCCATGTATGCGTGTCCAGCTGGCTTGCCGTTTGCCACATCACTTTTTTTTAACGGATGATAATGCCAAAGACCAAAAATGACGACTTATAATTTTGCAGGGAGGGAATCTAAAAAAAAAATTTACAGGGACCAAAATCAAAAAACATTATATTTGCAAGGACTAAACTTATATTTAAACCTTAATAAAATTACGACATTTATAAGTAAAAACAAGTGACATAAGAAAAAAAATATGAGCTAATATATTATATATGAACTTTAAAATAATTCAACGCTCAAGTCATAAATCAAAGAAAGAGCAACAAGTGGAAAAAGAGAGCAAGTGGCGACCAAAGAGCGAGTATGAGAAAGCATTGTCTTCGAACAAGACAACTGGGGGTGGGACAAAAAAGAACATAGGAGAAGGGAGGGCAGGAACAACTAGGTAGTTGGGAAGAAAAAAAAATTGAATTGTAGGAAGGAGTGCAAACCAAAAACATGTGTGCTAGGATTGTTTGTTTGTTTGTTAATATGACTTAAGTTATTTGGAAGGTTTGATTTTAGCTAATTATGTCTCATTTAAGAAAAAATGCAAAAAGAAAAAACCTGAACTGGCCTTTTAGAAACTGGGTCGCGCAACTCGACTTGTTTCTGGATTGCATCTATGACTGAATTTGTATCGTGCAATTCACTAAGATTCATGATTCGTAAGATTCAGTAAAATGAATCGGGATTCATACTGAGATTCAAGTCAAAAAGATATTCATACTCCGATATGTACCAAATGTGTTTGATTTCATTTGGAATCGAGATGTGAATCGCATGAATAAAGATTCTCTCCATTTCTCAAGAGAAATGAAGAGCTCCATTACTATGATTTTTTATGTATAAATGTCATTAAATACCTAATTTATGTCACCAGGTTTAGAAATGTATGCATTTATATATATCCAAAATCATAGTAATGGAGCTCTCCATTTCTCAAAATCTTCACTCGAATCACATGAATCTGATAATAATACAAAGAGATGAATCAGGTTCTTTATTTTTTTTTCACTGTCATATAAATGAAATTACCTATAGATCATATCTTACAGCTTGATGTCAAAATGAAGAGCGGTGTTAATATGGGACCTGTAAAAGAACTTTTAACTAAGACTATGTTTGGTAAAAAGTAGTGGATAGTGGATAAGCTAACTGATAGCGGACAAGCTAGCTGATAACGAATGATCTTTTAGCGAATAGCAAATGAGCTAGCAGATTGAATTTAAACTGTTTGGTAAAATTAACGGTTGAACTAATTGATAAACATAAAAGGACATAAAGGACATAAATGAGAGAGAGAATCTAACGGTTAATAATTTTTCATTTAATTTAATTAAGGATAAACGAGGAATTTAATTAAAAGAATAAGAGTAAAAACGAGATAAAAAATGATACGCTATAAGCTATAAGCTCATAAGCTACTTCAAGTAGCGTATGAAAAAACACTATAAGCTAGTGAAAAAATGTCATAAGCTAGTGGATATCAAACACCTACTATGAGTTTGTCTGCTATAAGCTAGCGGTTTGGCCTTACCAGTAGTGGCGGACCTACGACCTTGAGTTATCGGGTGCATAAAATTTTAAAATCACCGAAATTATAACAAGAGCATCAGCACATGTTTTTTTACAAAAAATAACAAGAGCAAATATTTACTCTTCTTACAAAATAAAAAGAGCATGATTTCTGATAACACAAAACAAGTTTTTAGACTAAAAAAAATAGAAAGGTTTCGGAATTAAAAAAAATTACAAGAAAAAACAACGAAACAACATAGACCGAATTAACAGAGACCCAATTACAACAGAAAAAATTACAAGAGAAAATTAACAGAGGGATCAGATTAAAGTTTTAGTCTAAATTGGGGGAAAACAGAAACTGAAAATGACACTCACCAACAGGAGGGAGAGTGGGTCGAGATGTGAGAAAGTGAGAGGAGTTTTGTTTTGAGTCTTGAGAGAGAGAGATGACTGAGTTTGACTAAATGAGATGAAAGAGGTGATTATGTAAGAGTACTAGGTGCAAGTTATTATATTGAGAGGGGTCAAAATATAAATTTTATAGGAAGTAAATAGTATTTTTTATTTTCAGGGTGTGCACTGAACATAGTGTAGGTCCACCTATGCTTACCAGGCCTAAATATTGATCATGTTATAATTGTACATCCCCCTACACCGTCCGGGGAAATGATAACAAACACAGCTCACACCACCTTGTTTTACTACATGTTTGTTACAAATTTTACTTAAACTCAATTATGATCGGTCAATATTTTTATCTAGTAATATATAGCGAGTTTGAATGTTTACTTTTATTTTCCAATGGAGGTGTGCACCAGTTGATTCGGGTCAGGTTTGACTAAACTTATTACCTGACCCAATCAAAAACTTTTGATTTCGTTTGGATCGGGTTCTTGTTTTACTTTCATCAAACCTGAACCTAACCAACCTGATCAATCGCGAGTTGCTTCTTGGGTCGATCCAACACCTATTTAAACCTAACTGAAACTATGAAGTGAGGCTTTTTAAAAACTAATAATAATAGTTTATTAAAATTATTATATTTTTTATTAAAGTTTATCGTGCCGACCCCAACAACCTAAGGATGAAACGATTTTTGGTAAGAGCATAAAAGCATCAAAATGCTAAGGCTATGGTACTTAGATATAGCCACAATTTCGGCCCAAGTAGAGGCCGCAAGGTCCTAGAGAACACAAATAGGGCCCTCACTTTTGTCAATGAAATCACAAAGGCCCATGATTTTGGGGCCTCCCCATTTTAATTTTGACACCTCCCCTCTCCCCAAAAAGACAAAAATACCCTTCTGATTTACTAACCCCTCCCTTCCCCATTTCACTTTCATTTCCCTCCCTCCTTCTCTCACCTCCCTCCGTCTCTTCTCTTTCAGCAACCCCTCCCTCCGTCTTCCACCTCTCTCAGTCCCATCTTCCTCGTTGTCGTCCCAAGGCCATTTCGCTCGTTGTGTGCTTCTTCTTCCTCAGGTTAGGTCGCATTTCCCACTTCTACTGTGTTTTTTTTTCTGCGAATTTGAAGTTTCCAGAAATTTGTTGCCGAATCCCCCCGTCAACAAGAATCCAGACTTTTGAAATCATTATTTTCACATGTTGAACTACCGGATTCTTGTTTTCAGAACCCTCTGTCAACAAGTTTCCGGATTTGAAAATGGTTTTAAAAAATAAAACTGATCTGGAAACAAGTTAACGGATCACTCTGGAAACAAGAATCTGGTAGTTCAACATGTTTTCGAAAACATGTTTCTGGAATGAATCTTAAAACAGTTTTTCATACTTTTGACATGGCTGATTTGGTTGTTACATTTTCCACAGATATGGCACGCACCAGGGGTGGTTCTCAAGCAGCCAGTATTCCTTCATCTAGTGGCCTGACTCGGATAAGGCCCACTGCGTCGTTCACGCAAAAACTGGACGGAGCAACATCAACATCTGCAAGATGTGCCCGAGGAGTCTGCACACGTAGATGAGGCTGCCCGTGAGGAGCCACCGCACGTGGAGGCTGCCCGTGAGGATGCTGCCCAGGATAAGGCAGCAAACGTAGATGAGGCTGCACACGTGGAGGCTGCCCATGCGGAGCCAACACATGTAGATGATGTTGCCGTTGATGAGGCAGCTCACGTAGGTGAGGCTGCCGTTGATGAGGCAGATTCATTCCCTGGCTGCCCGGAGGACACATCAATCCTCGTTACCTACGGTGACCATGTTGCCACACGGTTATGGCATGGCGATGTAAGTAATACTTAATTTTTTATTATTTTGTTTTCATTTATATTTAAATGCAATTGACTTATATTTTTGTGGTACCAGGATCGCGGTGAGCTAAAGGTAATAAATCACGGCAAAAGTGTCGTTGGTTTATTGCCCCGTGCAGAGATTATAGCAGCCTTGGAGGAATCTGAGCTTCAGGAACTTCGCAGCATCAGCTATAAAGTAATTGACAAGGGGCTGATATGTGCGTTTATGGAGCGTTGGCAGCCAGATACCTCTAGCTTCCACATACCTATCGGGGAGATAACGGTCACCCTAGATGACATCTCCCAGATACTCAATATTCCAGTCACGGGGGCGTTCTTCACCATGCCTATGCTGGATAGGGAGACAGCTGCTGTTTGGTTGCACGACCTGTTAAGCGTCTCCATGGCTGATGCACGGGCTAAAGTTGATAAGAACAGGAGATCCACGGCTCGTCTCGACTGGCTGCGGAGAGTGGTGTACCCTAGGTGTTGCGATGATGGCCAGTGGGACATGGCAGCTAGGGCGTTCCTACTGCACCTAGTCGGCGGCACTATCTTCGCCGACAAAAGCCAGTCGTTGACACGAGTGGCATACCTGGGGATGTTTAGGAACCTGAGCAGTGTTTGCATTTATGCATGGGGAGCGATGGCATTAGCATTCATGTACGACCAGCTTAGGGAGGCCAGCAGATATAAGACGAGGCAGGTGGCCTCTTACATGATGCTATTATAGGTACGAATGTCATTGTTTTAAAATACTTTTATGCATGTAACATACAAATGAAAAGAATTTGACTTGGCATTTATCACATAGGCATGGATATACGAGCACTTTTAGGGTATTGCATTCGGCACCAGGGAGCTCGAGCCCGATTACTAGGAGGGATGACCCCGAGCCTGTCGTTGGAAGCTGATTAGGGGTGCAAGATTGGTGGAGCCATACATACATGTTTTGGACATACTGACTGCTGAAGAGGTTACCTGGGACCTGTATGCGGATCACATAGGGGAGCGCAAGTTCCAAGCCATATGCTTATTCAGAGGATTTACCCCGTTTGGGCCTATGATGTTTCCCTACTTGCCAGACAAGATGCTGCGCCAGTTTGGATATGTGCAGCGCATTCCCGAGGATTGTCGCAGCATTAGATCGCAGTCGATCAGTCCGCAACAGATGGACAACATGTGGCTTTATTTTGACGAGCATGTCATCGAGGGTGGTCAGCGAGCTGCGCAGCCGACGAACGTGGAGTCAGGTTACATGGAGTGGTTCCATAGGATCTCTCACCCATACATTTACCCACAAAATGTACCGCCTCGATGCGAGCTACCGACGCACGAGCCAGCTCGATCGAGGTATGTTGGAATTATTATTCTTATTTTGTTATATTTTATAAAGTACTGATTATCTAATAATATAAATTGTTGTAGGATGCGAGATGGACTAGGGCGTATGAGATCGGCCAGAGATTGTTACAGGGGCGCTCGGTGATACAGCCGGACACAGAGGGTTGGGAGCTCATGCAGGAGCTTATGAGACTAGCGCGTCCCATTCAATGTTATGTCCGGAGGAAGAGAACTAGGGCCTCCGATTAGATCTAGCGCATTACATCAGATGTATTTTGTTTTGTTTGTAACAAACATGTTATTTATATATAAATATATATTTTAGTTGACATCAATTAAAATGTTATTGAATTAACTGGAAATAAGACACTTGCAACATGAAAAATACAACAAACACAGGAAACCCTGGCACTTGAGAAATACAACAGACACAGGAAATCCAACACTTGAGAAATACAAGAAAACATCAAGGTTGTGTCAAGCTAGTGATGGTTGACGAATCTGGGTCAGTACACAGTGCGATGATTTCGTCGATAGATCTTGGTTTCCTGAGGAAAGAGATAATCTGATCAGGACTGCTCACTAGATCCGCGTATAACTCGATTGGCCCGAGGCTAGCATATTGCTTATGGACTGCGAACATCGTCTCGACATCGCCGTCATGTTGAAGTTTCAGAACATCATATTGAACACGTCCGTGTTCCCAACAGATAGGGTATCGGTAATGGATATCAGACACCCTTCTGGTGTCTCCGAATGTAACCACCGCGTCGTTAACTTGTTTCTTTAAGGCATTAAGTGTAATACCCTTCGAAGCCCTAAACGATTTAGGGGTATCGCCCTCAAATGTTATGCCTTTGTCACTTGTTGTAATTTGACCATTAAAAAACACAAAAACAAGAACAAAACTCATGGTTGTGATGCCTGGAATCTGCACCAAACAAGAAGTTTATCAAATTCTAATCTGAATAACTTCCGAAAACTAACTTCCAAAAATCACCAGAAATAAGAATCCGGATGTTTTCAAAATAATGTAACGTCCGGAAACAAGATTCCAGATTGCTGGAAATCGCAGGAAAAAAACGTTGCAGCACTTCAGAATCCGGCGAACGGTGGCGGTGACGTCGTCATCGCCTGAGGTTGGACACTGACAGAGAGAGGATGAGGTTGGGAGAGAGATATCGTGGGGGAGATTATGGGAGAGGGAGCGTGAGAGAGAGGAAGAGGTGAGGTGAAATTGGGAGGTGAGGTGAGGAAGAGGGGAAAATAAGAGGAAGCGGTATTTTTGTATTTTGCAAGGGTATAATTGACTTTTGATAAAAATGGGGAGGTGTTAAAATTAAGTGGGGGAGGTTTTAAAATAAAAGCCCAATCACAAAAGGGCACTGGCATGCTGGTTTGCTCTTCACTTTGGTTTGTCAAACAGTGGCTTCTATCACTATTAGGAGCGCAAGTATTGGCCTCACCTTTAGGTTGGGTCTGGTTGGTTCAGATAGGCTCTATTGGATCAAGTATCATTCTCAATTTTGAAAACCTGTTTAAAAAAATCTGAAATTTTTTTTAAAAAATATTATTAGCAGCTTACCTAAATAGGCAAAAACAATTATTACGAAAATAAATTATATGTCAACGGGTCCCCAAGATGTAGCTCAAGTGGTTGAGCTAGGACATTTGAAAGTGTTAGAAACGGAGGACCATGGTTCAAATCATGGCTACTAACATAACTCACTAACAACTAACATTTACCTTTTAAAAAAAAATATATGTAAACGGGAATAAATTATATGTCATCAGGTTCTGGTTTTGATTAGTTTGGTTTAGATTCGACCCAAACAAGGAAAAAAAAAACTAAAACCAAACTAATCCATTTGGGACGAGTTACTAGGTTCATATGATTTAACCGAACAGTTGTACAGCCCTTTTTTTGTCAAGACTATTTGTTACTATATTGTGTATCATTTTATTGTTATTAAAATGTTGAATTTTCCATCGGTTTATTTTTAAAATGTGATTAAGTTTCGACTTTATTTCATATTAAATATCATTACTTTACTTTTGTCATATTGGTATGGATCCACTTTCATGCCAGGACAAAAAATGAATAGTGAAAAGGTCACTTAAACTTAACAAAAAAATTACCTAATTTAAAATTTCAATACAAAAAAAGTAAAAGCTATTTTTTTTTTCAAATCCAGTGAATCCAAATTCCTGCCCCATATGGAACTTATCCTCCAATGGTACAGAAAAGGTCAGAGCTTTGTTAATAATCCCCGCAACTTCAAAGTTTCATTGAGCTGTAAATTTTATAAAACATAAAGCAAAACCAACCTCAACTAAGATAATATTTAACAAAATGTATTATACAAAAAAGAAAGGTTAAATCTTAAAGTTTTCAGATGAAGTTGAGCTAATGGATTATGTAAGTTACACATTATCTTCTCAAGTGCTTCATAGAAGTCACATACCTGAAAAAATCTAGCCATCTGTCGTCATTTATCCAGATTGTCAAAATGTTGGCCAATCCATTTACACACTATAGTTACTTAAAAGCAGTAGCCAAAACTTTCATTCAAGATATCTATCATAAATAAATACTGTATTTTATATGAAATGAATATTATGACCGAATATCAAAGGCAATTGAAATTGAAAATAATTTTGTATAAGAAATTGACAATAGTAATATTACAGTCATATCCCTATTAATTCAATTTTATGATTTAATGCATTCCAGTTATCCTTTAACCATATTCTTCATTTGTCCTCCAAATTAAACAATGATGCAAACATTATACAATGTCATGATGGTTATACTCCCAAAGAAAATACAATGTACTCATGCACATTGTTGAAAGAGGTGCCCCTCAAAAACTGGATTCCTCAGTTGTCGGACGCCTCAAGAAATACCTCAAGCTGTTAGCAAGAACCTGTGAGATGGTAAACATGAATCTAAATCAGTTCAGAAACTGAAGAGTAATTCTGAACTGCATTAGAGCCTGCTTGGCTACTTCAATTTATGAGGCAATCTTGATTTCTTATCATTTAGTAGGAAGATTGAAGTTACCTGCTGGAGAGGCTTGATGATTGCTTTGCCTTTGTAGCTAACATGAAACTTTGCCTTAGCCAAGAGCCCCTAGGTTCAATAACAAAGCTTTTATATCAGACTGGTACATCCCCCCCCCCCTTCCCCAAAAACAAAAAATCACTTTTATTTTGGAGGTCAATAATTAATGATACATTCATTTTGAATAATGACCAGGTCAGTTTTTTATTTTTCCTGCACAATATGTATAATGATATACATATATATATATACCTCAGTGTCAAATTCTCCAGATTCAACAGCAATGTCAATGTCAGTAATAATTTTTACAAGATCGACCAGTAATCCAGGCCGATCAGCTGTCTCCACATGCAGCAAACTACAAAATGAAAAACAAATAAGTATCAGCATCCGTGTTTAATGTATTGCTCAGAAGGACTGTATAAGCATTATTCTAAGACCTTTAGAATAATGCTTATATATTATAAATGTATAATGTATTGCTCAGAAGGACTATAAAGGGTATGTTTGGATCGAGGGTTTAGGAGGGCTTTGGAGGGGAGGGTTTTGAGAGCTAAGTTTATATCTTGACATATATTTGAGGTTTTAAAAAAAATTGAAGGAATAATATGATTAATGATCATATGACATTTCAAACACCTTTTATTTATTTTTAAAAACATTCTATATATCAAGATATAGACTTAGCACTCCAAAACCCTCGATCCAAACTAACCCTAAATATCATGCCTTTCAACTAAGCAATTTCCTGTTTCGATCAGAAAATCTTGTTAAGAGTTAGTAAATTCAGATGTCATGGCAGTTAGTGTTAGTTAGAACTTGAAGGGTTGTTGTAACCGAATGAACAAGTCCGGTCTACGCGGGACTTATTTTTTCGGTGTGTATAAATAGTTGATTCAGTGATCAATAATACAAGTGCATTCTTTCAACATTGTACATATCTCTATATTTCTCTAAGTTTCTTCCACTCGTTTGCTTCGTGAGTGTGTGTGTGATCCAGTTCCAATAAATTGCTTCAAGAGCAAGGTTCTTTCCAGGGAATCCGCGATTCTTGCTGCCATCATGGTCTCTTTGAAAAGTCATTTTCCTATGAATCTTCCCATTTTTTATGGGGAAAACTATTACAACAAATCATGTATCCTGATGAAAGTCATTTTCGGTTTCCAAGATGTGTGGGAGGGAAACTCTGAAATCTGGATTTGAGGAGCTGGGGTGAAGATTCAACTGATGCACATAAGGCAGCTTATAAAGAAGCTAAGAAGAAAGATTGCAAAACACAGTTCATTCTCCATCGGTGTGTAGATGCAGCGAATTTTGAAAAGATTGTTATGGCTTCAACAGAAAAGGAAGCCTATGAGATCCTTGACAAGGAATATGCAGGGGCTGACAAGCTAAAGAAAGTGAGGCTTTAGACCCTTCAGAGGCAATATGAGCTGCTGCAAATCCAAATGGAGAACAATGAAGGGAATTGCTTCAATAAATTGCTTCAAGAGCAAGGTTCTTTCCAGGGAATCCGCGATTCTTGCTGCCATCATGGTCTCTTTGAAAAGTCATTTTCCTATGAATCTTCCCATTTTTTATGGGGAAAACTATTACAACAAATCATGTATCCTGATGAAAGTCATTTTCGGTTTCCAAGATGTGTGGGAGGGAAACTCTGAAATCTGGATTTGAGGAGCTGGGGTGAAGATTCAACTGATGCACATAAGGCAGCTTATAAAGAAGCTAAGAAGAAAGATTGCAAAACACAGTTCATTCTCCATCGGTGTGTAGATGCAGCGAATTTTGAAAAGATTGTTATGGCTTCAACAGAAAAGGAAGCTTATGAGATCCTTGACAAGGAATATGCAGGGGCTGACAAGCTAAAGAAAGTGAGGCTTTAGACCCTTCAGAGGCAATATGAGCTGCTGCAAATCCAAATGGAGAACAATGAAGGGTGGCCAACTACTTTACACGGGTGCTGTCATTGACCAATCAGATGAAGGGTTGTCGTGAGAAATTCACTGACCAGATGATCGTCGAAAAGATCTTGAGAAATCTGTCACCGTGATTCGACTATATTGTTGTGGCCATAGAAAAATCAAGAGCTATGGTGACAACAATCAGAAGAGAGGAGTTTTTGGTGGCTCTCGAGGAAGGGGAGGAAGAAAGAAATTTGATAAGAGTAACATTCAGCGTTACAACTGTCAAAAGTGGACGCATTTTGTTGATGAGTGCTACAGCAACAATAGAAAGGAGCCTCATGTTGATGAAGCTAAGCTAGCTCAAGAGGAAGAAGAAAACTCAAATCAGGTTCTATTGAAGGTGACCACTAAGGATGATTAGAGCAGTGCAGATTATGGGTATTTGGATACTGGTTGTTCCACTCACATGAGAGGCCATAGGGACTGGTTTGTGAGTGTTGACGAGTCAGTGAAGAGCAAAGTCAAATTTGCTGATGACAGCACCCTCAATGCAGATGGAGTTGGTAAGGTCTTGATCAAAATAAAAGATGGCAAGCAATCCTTTATTTCTGATGTGCTATTTGTGCCTGGTATGAAGAGTAATCTTCTCAGCGATGGCCAATAATTGGAGAAAGGCTATGTGATGATAATGGAAGACAATGTGCTGAAGGTGTATGATAATATGAAGAGATTGATTCTGAAATCCCCTCTGTCCGAGAATAGAAGTTTTAAGGTGGGAATCCAAGTGATGTAGCACAAATGCTTGGCATCTGTAGTCAATAGAGAGGAGTGGCTTTGCATTATAGGTTTGGACGCCTAATTTCAGGGATCTAAACCTCTTGAACAAGCATAATATGGTGCATGGCCTCCCAGAGATTCAGCTGGAAAATGAAATATGCGAGGAGTGCATGGAGTCTAAACAGCCAAGAAATGCCTTTAAGCAGCAGATTCCAACCGAATCAAAGGACAAGCTTTAAGTGGTCTATTCAGATGTATGTGGTCCTATTCAGACTGAATCTCTTGGAGGAAACAGGCATTTTGTGTCTTTCACTGATGACTAACTAGGAGAGTGAGTATATATTTGATTTAAAGGAAGAGGCGTTTGAGGCATTTAAGAAATTCTGGTTGAAAGGCAGGGTTGTCAGCACAAAAAAAATCTTCAGAACATATGGAGTGGGTGAGTATGGTTTAGATGAATTTCACAATTTTTGTGATCCTTATACTCCCCAACACAATGGTACTGTTGAGAGAAAAAACAAAACCATTATGAATATGGTGGGGAGTATGTTGAAGAGTAAAAGATTGTGAAATTACTTGTGGGGTGAAGCAATCAAAACTATTGCTTATATTTTGAATAGGAATCCTACTAAGAGGCTGAGTGGTGTGACTCTAGAAGAAGTATGAACAAGTAGTAGGCCAGATGTGACCCATTTTCGGGTTTTTAGCTCAATATGCTATAGACATGTGTCTGACCAACTTAGAAAGAAGTTGGATGACAAGGGAGAACAAATGGTTCTCTTGGGGTATCATTCCACCGGTGGTTACAGGTTGTTCAATCCAAGGAATTAAAAAATTGTGGTGGGGAAGGATGTTGCGGTTGATGAGTTTAACAGCTGGAATGGGATATAGATACTATTAAGAGACCAACAAGAATGTTAGTTGATCTTAACAAGCCTGATGCAGATGAAGTCATTACAACTGAAGCCACTGAAGTAAGGAGATCTCAGAGGGTTAGACAAATTCCACAAAGGCGACATGATTATGAGATGGTACGAGATTCTACCCTGAAATCAGAGGGTGGATTAGTGCATCTTGCTTTGTTTTTTGAGACTGAACCCGTTAGTTTCAAGGAAGCAATGCAAGATTCAAGGTGATTTGGTGCTATGAAAAATGAGCTGAAGTCAATAAAAAAGAATCAAACATGGGAATTTGTTCCCTTGCCACCTCAGAAAAGGTTCATAGTTGTGAAGTGGGCTTACGGGGTGAATTAACGTGATGTTTTTGCACCTGTGGCAAGAATAGAAACAATCAGAATGGTCGTTGCTCTTGCAAGTCTGGCAGGTTGGTCTATTACCAAATGGATGTGAAATCTACATTTTTGAATGGGCCACTTGATGATGAAGTTTATGTTGCTCAGCCTCCTGGTTTTGTAGTAGCTGGACAAGAAGCAAAGGTGTAAAAAATTGAAGAAGGCCTTGTATGGCCTGAAACAAGCCCCATGAACTTGGAACAAAAGGATAGACATGGTAGTTAGACAACCTAAAATAAAGCAAAGTAGTTGGGAGTTTGACTAATGAAGAGTAAGTATACTGCGGACTTGTTAAGGAGATTTAATATGCTCCAATGCAATCCAGCTGAAAGGAGTGAGATGCCACATACTTCAGACAGATTGTTGGATCCCTTAGATGCTTGTGCAATACCAGACCTGATCTAGCTTTCGGTGTCGATTTGATCAGTAGGTTCATGGATAGATCAAGAACCCCTCATCTGTGGCAGCTAAGAGAATACTACAATATTTGAAAGGGACTTTGGATTGTGGTTCTATTTCCTAATAGAAGTGATACTGTAGAAGTTGAAGTGCTTGGTTACGCTGATTCATATTGGTGTGGTGATAAAAATCATCGCAAAAGCACAGCAGACTATGCTTTCATGTATAAGAAAGCACCAATTTCTTGGGGCTCAAAGAAAGACTTTGTAATAGCTTTATCCTCATGTGAGACCGAGTATATTGCTACTTCTATGAGTGCTTGTCAGGCCGTATGGCTTGAAACATTGTTGCAGGAAATGAAGGTGAAGGAATCAGCAGTCGTGCTGGTTGATAACAAGTCTACAATCAACTTGGCAAAGCACCCGATTGGACATGGGAGATGCAAACACATAGAAACCACATTCCATTTCCTTAGAGACCAGGTGAACAAAGGAAGCTAAACTTGGAGTATTGCAGAACTAATATGCAAGTTGTGGATATTATGACAAAAGCATTGAAGGCAGACAAGTTTAAGGAGATAAGGAGCAAGCTGGCTGTTGTTTCTCTATCTAACCTGAAATAAGGGGGGTGTTAAGAGTTAGTTAATTCAGGTGTCATGGTAGTTAGTGTTAGTTAGAAGTGATGCGTTGTTAGTGGTGTTGTCACCGAATGAACAAGTCAAGTCTATGTGGGATTTAATTTTTCGGTGTGTATAAATAGTTGATTCAGTGATAAATAATACTAGTGCATTCTTTCAACATTATGCATATCTCTATCTTTCTTAAGTTTTCTTCTTCTGCTCATTGGCTTCGTGAGTGTAGTGAGTGTGTGTATGATCCAGTTCCCTCATATCTATTGTGTCAAGGAAAAACTAAATGAATGCATTACCTTCGATTTGGGCCATCATCGGAAATATGTATGTGGGTTGCTATGTCCACATCAACCTGAAAGATATTAACAAAATATAAACGTGGCAGAAGAGGACCATTAAAATCAGAGACATATTGTTACAAGACGAATACATGGTGTATTTCAACATATTTTATTGTGATTCATCATGTGGTAACATTAATGCTTTCTCGATATATTCTCTACCCTACTGCTTCGTGTACACAGCTTGATAGGAGGAAAAAAAAAAAAAAAAAGGTCAATATTCCTGATACCAATTGGTTAAAGTCATTCATCACCTGCTCTTTTGGAGGTAGAAGCCCAAAAGCTGCTCCCATTGCTAACTGAGAGCTAGATTCCTGGACCACCAGTTTGAAAACTCTAATTAGCTGAGAAGAAAGAATTGCTTGATGGCATAGATTACAGCCAAATCATACTCCAGTAGAAAGGAGGGTAATTGGTAAGCATACCGGGTGATACTGAATCAGATTATTTATAATTGTCAAACGAATTGCCTCTAACAACTCTGGATCTTCCACTTTTCTACCAGTATCACTACAAACAAAGTTCCACCAGCATATCCAAGGGATTACTAAAGAAGCTGGTTAAAAACCTGATCCAAGATATCTGTTGCTTAAAAGGAAAAATTGAGCCCAAATTGCCCAACAAGTTTCACTGTTCTAGAGTGAATTTCTAATACTTTTTAGGCAGGCCAATTCTGAAGTCTGACTGCATATACCTGTGTTAACATGTGATTAGACACCCTAAGCCAAAGTGGAATATCACTTTAGAAGCCATTCAGAGGACTTCTACAACAATAATGCCTGTTGTGTTGATTTTGCAATATATGATTCTAAGAATCATCGAAGGTAATTAAAAATCACCTGATTGAAACCATTCATTTCAATCTCCAAAAAAAAAAAAAAAAAAAAAAACCATTCAATTTCTTTTTATCCTCACTTTGGCAATTATCTCATTTTCTTCTGCCTCTATACAATGATTTAACGATAGAGGAGCCAGCTGACAAATTCACAGTAAAGGTGGATTTTTATAGTCTTTCAACATAAATTGCATATATTTAGGATAATATAGGTAGTACTCATAAAGATAGTAATTAGACTAGAAAGAAAGTAATTTCTCTAGTTTTCTCGTGAATTGATTGCTTTAATTGTATATTGTAGGAATGTGCAACTAGGAGCAAAAGTACAATGAATAGCTACCGTGGGGCTAGTGGAAGCCGTGTCCTGGACGGTGGAGTGAATAGAACAAAGGAAATGTCTCTGAGAGTTGCGTGTTTGGTCCCAATGCTGGCCTAAACTAAAGAGACACTCGGTTCTGAGCAACGCGCATTGGGACGACCTATCTAGAAACATCCCAACACATCAAACCCTAACCAATCTCATGCTATTGTTTAATCATCAATTACGCTTGCTTTGTTATTGAAATTTATCATTGTTTTGATATCATACATTTTATTTTCAATTATTAATCCTTACATCCTTAATTTTGTTCTCAATCTCATATCTCCTTCCGCAATTGCTTTCCGATCTTGTTCAACTAGAAAGTTTCTTCATTTCAATCCTCATGAGAATGATACTCAAATCATTAACGTATTACTTGTGTGATTTGTGCGCTTGCCAATAGTCTATCACTAGCTTAGTTCAGACTATAAGAAATCTCTCCCAATGACAAACAACATAATCATAATTAACTGCCATTTATCATACATCAGTAATAATACAAAACCAATAACGGGATTGGACAGTAACAAATGCATTATAACAATCACATACCTAGTGTACAAAACATGTAACACTTACGCTTTTGTGATCGAAAACTTGTTGTGCTTGCCAGAGGAATCTAGGAAGACATTTGCCTTAACAACATTAAGGCCTAAGTTTTTTAATGCATTCATCTGCAATGCAACACATGAGAGATAAGTTTTCAAATCTTTTTAATAATGTACACTATCAAATATGTTTCAATGAAATAAAATAATAATAGCAATAATAATATTAATAATAATAAAACACAATGAGAAATTGCTTACCCCACAAATTCTATATTGAAAATATAAAATGATTACCCACAGGTATAGATTTACTCAGACAATGGCTTACCGTATCAAGGAGAGCCCCGAGCCGATCACCAAAAGTTATCTCCACCACAGTTGCATTTGGATCAGAGTCTTGGTCAATTATGACTATGGGGGTTGGAATGGTATCAGTCTCACCTTGATTTCCATCCTGTTCTCCACAGAAAAGAAATAGAAAGCAAATATTTTACCGATCAATGAACACAGTCCACAAGCATGATAAAAATGAACTACTGGCCTTGGCCATTCACATGCAAACAATGACAATCACATAAGTTGATCACGCTAAATACCTGCACATCAGTAACAGGTGCCGCTCGAGGGATAATAGTAGTTCCAAAAGATGACAATCTGAGAAAAGGGTACATACAATTAACACAGAGAATGGACACATCACTGTGGTGCAGTCCTAGCTGATGGTTACACTCATAAATTTCCCAAGTTTTAAATGTTTACTATTCTTCCATAAAAAAGTAAGAGCAGTGAATGTTTTCAGCACTCATCCAGCCTAATCTACTCATGTCCTCCGAGTATTTACATGCGAATCTAACAAGGTACATGCTAACAACACCAAATCTGAATAAACAGAATAAATTACTTGGCAGAATTAACACATCCAAGTACAGGAAGGAACCAACCAAATGGGATCCAAATTCCCTACAGTTGGGGAATCACGAATTTGCCGCATTCAAGCAACTCAAACTCGGACCTCCTGATCAAGATTGGTTGACCTTGTATTTTGAACCCCATTTACCAAAGTCAGAATGTGAGTCATCCAATCTTGAGGGGACGGCCCGAGTTGCTCGACCGACCGCAACAAATGCGTGATTCACCAATTGCTGGGAATCCAAATCCGAACCAAACATCAGTGAATATGAGTTCCACTAGATCATTTTTTTTTTAAAAAAAAAAAGTCCTCCTCCTCAGCATAAGTGGACTCAATTAATTAATCAACCAATTAATTAAATTTTAAAGTGAAGCACTACAAACAACAGCAACTGAATTAGAAACATAAGACAACCAACCACTAATAACCACCAACAAATTGAAGCTCTCAAATTCTAATGATTCGGTAGCAATCAACCAGTATAATCAATTGTCTCATGAAACCAGCAAATAAATTAATATTATTATAAAAACTAATAAATAAATAACCAATTATTCCAGCTAGTTTACCTTCTTTTGTGAATGATGTAACATGGCTTAGTAGCAGCAAATCCAGAAGAGACCTTCAAGGGGACACGGCAAATAGGATTTTCCAATTCAGCAGCACTGAAGTGAAATCCAAGACTCCAAGCACTCATAGCCACGGCCATTATTTAGTTATAAAAAAAAACGATAAATTGAGCGGGGAGATAGAGAGAGAGAGAATGGAAGAGGTTTGGAGAAAGAGAAAAGGTTAAAATCTTGAAGAAAGGGTTAGAGAGAAGAACTCAAATTGCGTGAAATGAGAATGTGGATAGGAGGAGTAGATGAGATAGAAGCATTTCGATTTTTATTTTTATTTTTTTGATAAAAGAAGCATTTCGAATTTTGATAGAAAGAATGGGTTAATTCATTCATACGTTACGTTTCTCTCTACAAAATTAAAAGGAAAAAGAAAAAGAATTGTTAGAAAACAATCAGAGACGTCCATTTATAATCTGTTTGGGCATCTTCTTGTTGTTGTCGTTGTATTTCGTGTGGATATCTTTCTGTCCATTTGCTTGTCAAAAATAAAAAATCTTGTTGTCCAGTCGGAGATTCGACATCCAACGTATAAATTACTGCACGATGTGTGTCAGAATTGATGGATTAGATAGATTTTTTTATAAATTTTAATAGATGGATTGGAAAAATCCTTTTATCCATTTATTATCAACTAAAATTTCATTAAGAAAATCTAATACATCCATCATTTATTTGAAAAAAAAATCATCCAATTCATCCATTAACAAATTTTGTATGTCCATCTATAAAAATTATTTTTAATCATAAAAATTATTTTAATTACCAAAAATTATTTTTAATCATAAAAAATATTTTACTATCTCCCTCTATCTCCTTTCTCTCTCTCCCTATCTCTCTCTCCCTCTCCCTCTCCCCTTCTCTCTCTCTCCTCTCTTTCTCCCTCCTTCCCCTCTCTCCCCTCTCTCATCTCTCTCTCCTATCTCTCCCCTCTCTCCTATCTATCTCTCCCCTCTCTCTCCTATCTATCTCTCTTTCCTCTCTCTCTCTCTCCCTCCTCTCTCATCTCTCTCCTTTCTCTCTCTCCTATCTCTCTCTCCCCCTCTCCTATCTCTCTCTCCTCTCTCTCTCCTTTATCTCTCCCCTCACACTACAACAAATGTTGTTTCTGGCAACACTATTTTTTGCAACAGGTGTGAAATGTTGCCTAAAAGTGGATTAGCCAACATTTGACAACTGTTGCCATTAAATATGTGTTTTACACTACACCTTTTATGCAACACTTGAAAAACTGTCCCCTCAAATTGAAATGGGAACATTTTTGAATGCATTCTAGAACATTTTTTTCGCATCAGTTAAGAAATGTTCCCTAAACTATATCTGGGGACAGTTTTTAACTGTTGCACTTTTTTTGATAAAAGGCAACGTTTTTTGGTTGTTGCTCTATTAGTAAAATTAGTGAAATTATAGGAGGTAATTTTTTTATCCTTTCCCTCCAAAGCATGTGGCAATTTTTTTTCTTCTCCCGCCTGTTTTTTTTTCCCCCTCTAATTGGTAAAATTCAGAACCTAAATGAAGAGTCCATCGCCTGCTCTCTAATCGGGAGAATCCACCGTCGTTTCTTCCTCTCGTTCTTCCTCGCTGCATCGCACTCCATCTCGTTCTTCCTCTCCGCTGCCCTCCTCACTGCATCGACATCCACCGCACCCATCTCCAGCATCCACCGCATCCCTCTCCAAAACCAGATCGCTCCTCCTCCTCCTGGTTCGACCCCCACACCCATCTTCCTCTTTCTCCTAGATGAAGGGTGAAATATCCCCTGGTTGAGGATTGTTCATTTTCTGGTTCGACCCCCACACCCATCCTCCTTCTTCGCCCTGATTCTTCTCCTTGGCGAACCCTAATTGTGCTCGATGAAGGGTCCTTAGCGAACCCTTGTTGCCGGCCGCCACTCAAGAACCCAGACGGCGCAAGACAATTAATCGTGACTTCCTCTTTCATCACCGATTCGCGTTCGAGAGCATCGAAGGGCTCCTCCGCCGCACCTTCACGGTGGTGCTGCGGGTCTCTGTCCTTCACGGTGTATCTGCGCTTTTATTTTTTTTTTTATTTAAATTTTGTAGTTTTTTTTTGGTGGTTTTATAGTTAGAAATTGTGAAATTTACACGCTTTTTTGTTATTTTTTGTGATTTTTCCCCCCTTATAGCTTGGGATGTGGAATGAGGTGTAGACAGGGTTTGTGATATGCAATGTTTTAAGTGATGAATGGTGAAATGTTTTACATATATTTAACAGTTTTAAATATGCATGTCTTGTTTTAATTAGGGAAGTTGGATCATATATTGGGTTTTGGTTTTGTTTTCAGGGCTAGCATTACTCCAGGAACAGTGCTGATTCTGCTTGCTGGGAGATTTAAGGGAAAGAGGGTTGTTTTTCTAAAGCAGCTTCCATCTGGTTTGCTTCTTGTCACAGGTATGTATGTGATGAGATTAATTTATGTTGATTGAGTTTTTGAATGATGAGCATTGTCGGTTGGCAATGATTCATTTGTTGTGGTCTATTATGCATGTGAATTAATTTGATTGCTCTATTATGTGTGCATTCTTGTGTTGTGAACTGGAATTTGTTTCTTTATTTTTAAGAGGCTGATTAAACTGCAATTATGCATGTAGATGACTAAACATCCTTGATTTATCCTTTTTTTAGCTAAGTAGAATAGCACTGATATTCTAGTGATCATAAGGAAGTAAGGAAAAACCAAGTGCCATCAGCATCTATGCCTTTGTAGAAATTGAAATTTTGGAATCAGACTCTATCTTGGATTCACAACATCAAAATAACTCGTAGCACAATTACCATCCAGTGGAAACAGGGAATAAGGTTTGTACAAAAAGCCAAGAAGGATACAAGGAAATAAATTGCATGAGAGGCTACAAGGAAATAATAGAGAAAAGGTTCAACAAGTTGTAGAAGTTGCAGAAGGTAACCATTTTTTTGTTTCAAGATATGAGGCATTTATATTTATGTATGTATGTATGTATGTATGTATGTATGTATAAATATATGTATATATCAACTTACATATTCTTTTGATGACATTATGCTGCAAATAGAAACGCCAAAGAAAAGAGCCAAGGTTGATGGAAACCTAGACAAAGGCATTGCTACAATCAAAATAGGAAGAGCCAAGGTGAATCAAAATCAATCGGTATCTCAAAGAAATAGAGAAGAAAACTTGGGGCAACTAGAAGCTGTGAAAAGTGAATCAAGTTTTCTTTTTTCATGATAATTATTATAGAAAAGAATGTATATCTGATAGACTAACAATAATAATGGGCCAAAGAGAAAGAGCAATTGGAACATGAAAGCCCCAGTTCACCTTGTTAGTTTTCTTAGACCAATTTTCATGTATTTTGCTTCTAAATTGGGTCTTTCTGGTTGATGAGTCTCATTTATGTAGTGGAAAAAAAGGAAAGTTTTTTTATTAAATTTTAATCTTTTTCCCTTCCTTTGAAGATCTGTGAGTTTTGCAAACTTATTAAATTCTAATTCTTTGTTCCTTGCAAACTGAGCAAATAAGGCTTGAAATAAATTTTAATCTTTGTTCTTTGTTTCCCAACTTGCCAACACAATCCATCATCTGCCACAACTCTTTCAAGCACTATCCAATCTTCATTCCTCCATCCATGCTTGATGCTTGCCATGCGCCTAGAAAAAGTGTTCTGTAAAGTCTCTGAATTACTACATAATAATTTGATTTCAAACACTGTACATATATATATATGGCATGCATGAATTAATATATGCTGCATGCATGCATGCATTATGCATATACTGACATACATGCTTCGATATATGACACAAAAGGGCACCTTCTTCCATTATTCAAAAGCTAAGGTGGGTAATTATTACTTACAACCTTGCTAAGGTGGGTAAATATGATCTTATACATGTTACTTGTTTTTCACTTTTGTTTGAATAAATTATCATTAATACTAAGTTACTTATTACATTAATACAGTAAAAAAGTGTTATTATATAAATCAATAGAATCTCTCTCTATTTATGTGTGTGTGCATTACATATGATGAGACTTAATTAGAGTAAGTAAATCCTTTGCAGTGGCTACTTTGCAGTGTACTGCTAAAAAGATGTGCATTGCATGAGGTGATAGTCTTGTCTTTATTGCTTATATCAGCAAAGCATGTCTGTGGTTCAGGATTTACTTTCTTTCTAGAGAAAGACTTCAGGCCCCAAAATTCAGGATCAAATCCCTTTAGTCCTTTGCTTAATCTGAGTGGTGTATTTTCTTCAAATTCAATCTTTGGTGCAGTTTCTGCCCAAGCTATTATACTTAGACCCAATAGCTAATTGATTCTTCTGTGGCTGTCTGGAATTATGTGGGGAGCTAGCTAAAGCTGCATTCAGGTTCTTATCATTCCTCTTTTGCTCCTCAGTCCCAGTCCCACCGTTTGCTTTCATGTCTTGTTGTAATCAATTCATGCAATCCAAATCCAGTTCCTTCAATCAAATTTAGATCAAAAATTTAGATAAACCTCAACATAAAGTGATATATTATGAAAAATAGAGAAATGTATAAACCTTTCAACTGGTTATTTTGGACATGACAACATACAATTGGTGTGCAAAACATTCCTTTCCTTTGAATTCAGAGTAAAAGAAAAACTTGTGTTGGGTGGTTTGTCCTCAGAAGATATTTATTATAATTATTATGGACACAATTTAACAATATTTCTATTTTTCATAAATTAGATTCAGTGCATAGGGCTGTCCACGTCTGAGGCAAAAAGTGCAACCACGACATCAGTGTTTCATGGCCTCCTCCAGCTACACACGCTTAAAAAGACTATGGATATTTTTTATGAATCGTTTTTTTTTTCTGCATAAATATTGTTAAGATATACTTCTCTATGATTTTTTTTTGGTGTCTAAAAAACCATGGTCAGAAAAGGCCAAATGAAGTACTCATGGTACAAGGGTAGCTAAATTACTGAGTAAACCTTGGATGCAATTTTACTTGTTATGTTGCTATGATTGTGCTGTCACTTCTAATGTCAAAGTCTATTGATATTTAAAGTTAGGTACATATTTGCTTCCATGTCTATATTTAACAAACTAAGTTGCGCAGCGTGCAAGGGTAAACAAAGAGCCTACTCAAGCAGAAATTTTTATTGAGACTCGGAAAGGAGATAAAGGAAAACAATTGGATGATGAAACTAAGAATACAATTGTAAGTTAAAAATTATCCTTAAAATAAATTATGTTTGCTTAATATATTCAGTAGACTTTGTTTATGTTAGTAGATAATATTTAATTTCAATTTTTTTTTTCTAGTCCCAACTTCAAGAAATGATTGAGAATGAGGAAAGTGATGACAAAACAATTCAAGCTGTGCTTGGGGAAGAACATCCTGGAATGGTACGTTGTTATGGGAGAAATGTCACAAAAACCTCTTTAAAGCGAAAGAAAGAGATAAATGATTTGAAAAGGGCGCATAATGAAGAGGTTTCTTCATTAAATGAAAAAGTGCAAAATATGGAAGATACGGTGGGTAAATTAAAATATGCTTTTAAGACCCTATTGCAACATTGCAAACCTGGAATTAGTATGGAATCAACTGGAAGATTTTTTGTTGGATTATCTCCTGGAGATGCAAGTAGTGCTCAAAAGGTGGTTGGACAAACACATATGCATTCTTCAACATCAACACATCTTAGAATCTTGGAAAGGTAACTTTAAATAGCTTAGAGAAATATCATTTCCACATTATCTAGAAAGTTTTGATCTAACAATATTTCTTGTATTTTCTTATGCAATGAAGGAATCAATGAAGATACAAATGAGGAGCAAGGTCTCAATGAAGAAGATATATATGAGGAATTGCAACATGACATGTTTTGATCTTAGATAGGTAAACTTTCTTAATGGGCTGATTTATGAAACTTTTGGAGTATAGAGGACAACTAAGCTTGTGGGTATAGAGAATAAAGTACACAAATTAAAAGAAATCTAGAAAATGAAAGAAAGAATTCATCTGAGCCATCAAGTCCTTTTGTCTCTCAGTGTTTAGGGAGAGGGACAGAGGAGATATTCAAAAGAAAAAAAAAGTTATATATCCTGCATTGTTCTTGAAAACAGTTTATACTAACACAAGAAGCAAAACAAGAGGAAAGGAAGGAAAAAAAAAGGAAGAAACTTAAAGAGGTTTCATTCTTTGATAGGAAGAAGCACCAAATTTTGCATAATTTCTGTCATGCTGCTGATATTTCAATATGGCAATAGTTGTTTTGGTCGCTAATTGATCTTTATTGCGTTTGGTAAGATGTCCTCAGAACAGGTAGAAATCCGCATATTGTGCTTGGTGTGGCTATATATCCTGTTTTTTTTTTTTTGTGATGTGCTAATATATGCTTGCTGTCATATTAGCAATTTGGGCTGCACTTTGATTTGGGTAACAACTAGTATGCTTAATGGAAAATGAGACATTTCTATAATGAGTTATGTTAAATTTTGTTCTGTTTTTGGCCTTTTATCTTTTTGTCATAAAATAGATTTAATAACTTTACATGAACATGAATCATCAAATATTTTTAACTGACGCAATACTTTTTTCTTACACAGGAAAGCTATCAATGAAGGGGACATAGATGAAGAGTTGCAAGATGATGCATTTTGATCCTATTTTTTTGATTAGATATATATTTGTTTTGGATTTAACTTTTTTGTTAGACACATACATCAAAATGAGATTTGATCAAATCATGTCCTTTTGTTGACTATTATGGTACATCAAAATGAGATTTGATCAAATCATGTCCTTTTGTTGACTATTATGGTACTGATTCTGTATTAGCAACTATTGTGGAACATATTTATAGTATTATGCCGCAGTTGATTAATTTTCAGTAATTTATGAATTAGTTCTTGTTATGCAAATATTGGTGACCAAATTAAAATTAAAAAGAAAATGTGAGTAATTGTTGTATAGGTTCAAATTAAGGTTCCATTTTCAAAGATGATTAGGAAAAAGATAATATTACTTATGGGTACAATTAATGTAAAATATTGCCCATAAATTTTTAAGCTACAATTATCAATTGTGCCCAAAACAAAATTATTTTTAAGGTGAAAAATGTTGCCTATAATCTATAGGTACAGTTAAAAGGTGTTGCCTATATAAGTTAAAGCAACATTTAAAAACTGTTGTATTTGCACATCGTGCAACAAGCATTTAATCAGATTTAGTAATGGCAACACTTGAAAACCTGCTCCCATTAGTTAGCGTTATAATCGTCTCCTATTCCTATGGTATAGGGAATAGCTTTTAAGTTACGCTTAGAAAGTGCAGAAAACTGTTGCCATAAGTAATAGGCAACGGTCGCATAGGCAGCCCTTGAAAACTGTCCCCTATATTTTTAGGCTACAGTTTTCTTGGTTAAGACAACATTTTTTAACCGTTCCCATAAAGAAAAAATGTTGTAGTGTCAAACGTGTTGATATGATTTTTCTTATGCTTTATGGGGAAACAAACAGCTAGAATAAATTATTATCACGTGTTACCTCACGCATGTTTGCATGAAATGATTTACTAGTTCTGTAATAGTACTAAAGTATTAGTGAATTTTTTTGGGTCAACAAGTATTAGTGAATTTTTTTGAGTAGCCTCTTGCCGACCGAAAATATATATGTATAATATATCATAAACGTATGATTTTTTTTGAAAACGGCTCATAATTAATTAGAAAAAGGAAAAATTAGCTTGGTTGAATTGATTTGGTAAGACGTGAAGTGGAGTTTTCCAAGGGGCAAAGCATAGTCAGATAAGTTTTCTGTTGGAGATGAGTAGGTTATCAATGAAGCATTATACACAGGTTATTCGTACTATATATCCTAAAATTTGTCGACGAACAAATGCAAATCATAAAAGTTTCCTCACCCGATTAATTAATTAATTAATTACGAATGACGTTTTCAATTTAGTGGAACGCGTTCAAGTGTTTTTTATTCGCTAAATCTTGTTAGAAAAGAATTTAACATTTTAGACTTTGTACACAGGTTTCTCGCACAGAGGAGATGAGAGAGAGAGAGAGAGAGGGGGGAGAAAGAGTGAGAGTAAAATATTTTTTTATAAAAAATTATTCACTCCATCCATTTGCTACCCCTAGTGTAATCCAATGGATTTAGAAAAATAACGGATGGATGACTAACTATCCATTAAATTAAATAGATGGATTGAATCCAATTCATTTAGGAGTCAATGAGGCAAAATATAAAAATAAAAGGGATAAAATAAATATATTATATTTTTCTTGTAAATATTTGTCTGAGGAATATTTTATTTGAGATTTTTTTCAAAGTGAGGGGGTGCACTTGCACACCCTCAGTATAAGCTAGATCTGCCACTGTCTGCAGAACGTCGAGCTTATTCAAGTCTAGAGACGAGTTATGACTTATAAAATTGCCACGATCAAAACTTAGGATCGAGTTAAGGTCCAGTATAACTTGTCCTTTACTCGCCCTCGAATTGTTAGTTCAATTATGTTTGTGATTAGACTTTTATAAACAAAATATTCAAGTTGGAATCGATACTAATTTAATTATTAATCTTGTAGCAGAGTACTATTAATGTAAGAACCGTGCTTAGGTTTGGATGCATGATAAAATAATAAAAATATTTAATATTTCACTTTTAACTATTGAATGATCACCATATAATTTTATTTCAATTGTTTCTTGGGACAATCCGGTCTCACCTTAAATAGACTCGGTCTTTATTTGACCTGTAGAGCATCGATTTTTTGGGGTCTGGGAATGAGTTAAGGTCTAAAAAATTGACTTGATTCAATTTTAGGATCGGGTTAGGGACATATATATCTTGTTTCAACTCGTCCCTTGCTCACTTATACAATCAAATTCCCTCACCTCTTTTTATCATTGTTTTAACCATTATTTTACATAAAACACAACAATTAAAATATCAAATTTAACTCAGAATTAAAAAAATAAAAAAAGAAGCCAAATTTTTTTCTCTTAAAACCCTAATTTCACGTCCTACAAAAATTTTCAATTTTTATCAAAATTTTACTTTTAGACTTTTAAAACTATTTTCAATTTTCCACATCATTGAGCCCTAAAAATTGAGATTTTAAGGAGTTTAGTGAAATAAATTGATAGTAAGTCATATTTGCTTAACTTTAAAAATAGAAGGACTAAAATCTTAAAAAAAAACTTAAAAAATAAAAATCGTATATAGCTCAAAATAGAAGAATCAAAAATATATTTAAGCCCAAAAAATTTAATAAATTTCAAGAAACTCACGGATATATTATTCATAAGAAAGTAAATAATTATGATAATTTACGAAAGCTTAGGGTCATTTTGCTTTCTATTTTTACTTTTAATTACAGAAAATATCATACCATTTTCACTTTTTTTTTTGTTTTCAAATATTTATACAACATGTAGCGAAAACAGTAAAAAAAAATTACTTTCATTATTTTCTTGTTAAAACATAAAAACATGGAACAAAATAAAAATAATATGATAATTTTATAATTAAAAGTTATTAGAATTTTGGACCTAACTCATCCTTACAAAATCAACTTGTAAGGTGAGGACTGTCTAAGCCTTATAAACACCACTCAGGCCATATCTCTAATCGATGTGGGACTTTCAACACACCTCCTCACATGAAAATAGAAAATAATGAAAGAGAATAAAAATGGAAATCAAGACAGAAATCACCAACCTATTGTTCTAGAAACATTATAAAAAATATAAATGACTAAAATCATGTATATTGTAGGAAAACATCAGGTTGTCAATATCAAGAGCATTTATCCCAGTGGCCCTTTTTCTTCAGGTGCTGCAATAGCCCAAGATGCCTTCACATGACAGACAAGACAGGTGCTCTCAGCCCCATTGAAAAATTGCTGATCCCCAAGACAGACCAGCACCAAAGCCAGAAGCTGCAATAACATGGCCTGCCTTAACCTTCCCACTTCGAACTGATTCATCTAAAGCCAAGGGAATGGTAGCCGCACTTGTATTACCATAATTAGCCAAATTTGATATCACCTTTTCTGATGGAACTTCTAATCGAGAGGCAACTGCATCGATAATTCTCTGATTTGCCTACACTCATCAACAAGTAATAATGCACTGTAAGCATGTTGTAACCAACCTTCCTCTAAGCAAGGTATTAGATATTATCATGTATGTTATGCATTTCCCATGTTAACTGTCATAGTTGTTAATCTAGGATAGCGGCGCGGAGCGGCCAACACCAAAAACACTATAGCGGGATAGCGGTTTGCGGGAAGACCGCTATTCTAATATTTTTTATATATATTAAATAATTAATAATATATATAAATGCTAAAAAATGGAAGATTACTAAAAATTCATGAACTATTCATAATTAATAATAGAATGTTACGATACTTAAGCAAAACATACAAGTAGATAGCAACAAAAGTCAAGGAAACAAACAAGTTTAAGCCTAGAATCCCCAAAATAGCCCCACCCCCCATATGCATCATCCCTTTTTAAGGGTGATTTTGAGTTTTCAAGGGTCCCTCCCATAATGCGCGCGATAGCACCGCTATTTTGGCGCTATTGCACCCGCACCTTGAATCTGCAACGCGACAACAGGAGAATAGCGGGCATCTACCGCTCCGCTATGCCGCTATTGACAACTACTTAACTCCAATGATATTCTATTTTATTTATACATTACTCTCACCACTCAGCAATTTGACAAATGATAATAAGCTTAAATATGTTTTTGGACTCTAATATATCTGGTTTTTCGTTTTGGGCTCTAAAAATTTTTGTTTCGAAGTTGTCTCCGTAAAAAAAATGTTTCATTTTGGTCTTCATTGTTTTGTTTTAGTCCATGTTACTTTTATTTTATTTTAGCCCCCATAATATTTTGTTTGTGTTCAATTAATTCTTATATAATAGTATATTACAAGGACTAAGACAAAAAAAAAGGATATTTCAAGGATCAACATGAAGAAATTACATTATAGGGACTAAAACAAAATAACGAGGATCAAAATAAACAAAAAACTTTTAGGGACCAAAACAAAAAATCGGGTATATTATAGAGACCTAAAACATCCAAAAACATATTTAAACCATGATAACATATCATACACCCAATTTATTTTTGACATTAGTTTTGCATATTGAGCTTTGTTTGTAACATGTAGATCATTTCACTGTACCTGATGGAGAAGTAACCAATCAATGCTGGAGATAGGTAGACCAGCCTTCTCAAGGGCTGACTCAACTGACTCTGGCACACTTCGTAGAGCAAAGCGAAAGACTTCTTTGCCATTCATATGAATGCATGAATATGAGGATTGCCTTGGAGGAAAGTTCAACACACCACCATTTGAGTTTGGTGCATTGTTAGCCTCGTTTTCTTTAAATGGAGCATTCAAATGCCTACATGAAGTGAAAATGATTAATCACACAGCTTACAGAAATATAAAACACCTGTTGAAAATATATATGGATTACAAACCTATATCCATCACCATCACTATGCAAATCAAAACCAAATAAACCATCTTCCTCATAGTTGCAAGCCTGCAGTGTAATCATAACCCCAGAGCAATGTTATAATTTTATACCTCATTGTTATACTTGTCCTCTACTTGAGTAAAAAAAAGAATCAGTTCAATTTTTTTCATAATTCATAATGAACAAGAAATCAGTTCAAAGAATTGTACCCAAAAATCGATTCATAAGAAAAATCAACTAACAGCTCAGTGCTTGTTTGTATTATAGTTTGGTCGAAGCAAACAGAAAAATTTGGCTTCTCGAGGCAATTTTTCTTGAAGCAACAAATTCCTCCTATCAAAGATGCATTGGAAGACCAATTTCTTCATTTTGCGATGATAGAAATCAGGCCAAAATTTTTGGGGAATCAAATATCTATTTAAGAAAACTGACTACACTTAGTTTGGTTATCCATGTTGTGCCATATGACAATATCTTTATCTTCTATTTAAAAAGCCAACTACACTTAGTTTGGTTATCCACGTTGTGCCATGTGGCAGCATTTCCATCTTTTATATAGAAAAAAAAAATATTTTCCAGCTGATTTTCTCACATCTGTACTGAGCAGGGGTCTCATCTGCTAGTTATTTCTTAACAATCATAAACAAAGAAGGCAACATAAATACCGCAGATAAGCTACTGGTAATAGCCAAGAGACAAGATACAGATGACTAATTGACATTTCTGGATTTGCTATAAATGTTAAAGCACTTTCAGGAAGGTATACAGTTACCTGTACTAGTACAGCACCAGCAGCATCCCCGAAAAGAATACAGGACCCTCTGTCTGTCCAGTCAGTAAATCTTGAAACAGCATCAGCCCCTATTACTAGAACATTTTGAAATCCAGCTCCTGCATTCATTTACATTGATAAAGGGAAACAATATTTACCACATGTAGGAAGTATTACAACCTCAATTCAACAAAATAACTGATTCATACCCCTAATGTGACAAGCAGCTGATATTAAACCCAAGATAAATCCGGTACAAGCAGCTGTAATGTTATAAGCCACTGGATTTGTTTTGCAGCCAAGTTGTTCTGAAATCTGAAACTCACAAGGACAATTACAATTATAGTAGACGATAAATAAAGAAAGTAAAAGAAGATACCCACCCAGTCCTAAAGCAAGAGTATAAAACTAAACTAGGACAAGTCTAGCTTTCAGACCATCAGAACTTTAAGAAGTTATAATGTTAGATGAAGCTCAAGATTCCATCGTTTGAAAGAGGAAATTCGACATATCAGAAAGTGCATTAAGTGAACGAACGGTGGTGTCACAACAATATGGTTGCAACAAAATTTGCCAAATCAAGATAGGCGTTTAAACTGAAGAAAAACCAAAACTTCAAACGAAAAATAAGTACAAGGTATAGATATAGATAACCAATACAGTATTTAAGAATTGATGCATTAAAAAAGTATGTGAAGACCCATTAATAAAAAAACAAAAAGAATTTATTCCAACAACATAATTAAATTTTCTTCTATACATATGCCAAAGAGGCTTTGTCTTTTATGCCTCCCCTGTGCCCGTAATAAAAGATCAGCACAAAGGGGTCATAAGGTGCCCCACTCATGAGTCATGACAATAAAAGATTTGCCCTGTGTCATGCACATTCAGGTCAACAACCTTGTTTGCCATGCATAACCTAAATAACACTGATATTGTTGGTGTTGGGACTTTTAGTCCCACATCGGGTAAAATAGTAAAGAGGAGTGAACCTCTTTGTTATAAAAGGAGGCTTGGGCCTTGGTTTTATGTACACCATTCAAAAGCTTGTCTAGCAACTTTTGTCTCTAGATAAATTCCTCTCTTTGTTTTAGAATTTAATAGAATTCTTAGTATGCTCTGTGGTTGCAGTTTGAAATTTGAACCTCCACATCGAGAAAAGAATTTATTAGGAATATTTCTTGTAAAAGGAGAGGTGTGAGAAGTAAGTTTTGCTAGTGGGGAAGCTTTGTGGGTGTGCGGGTGCAGAGAGAAAATTGTGTAGTTGTAATAATTTTCTACATAGTGGATTTTCTCTGGTCTTTGGTGGTTTTCTCCTGGGTTGGGAGTTTTCCACGTTAAATTCTTGTGTTGTTATTATTTCTCTATTTTGTTTTTCCAATTTTCCACAAGTCAGCTTTACGGGAAGAGAATTTGAAGAGTCAAATTCCCAACAAGTGGTATCAAAGCACAGGTTACGCCAAAGAGGATGTCGGAAGCGAGTTTCAAATGCAATGATTTGATGTAGAGAAATTTCTGGAAAGATCAACTTTGGCTTGTGGCAAATACAAGTCAAGGATGTGTTGATTGATCTGGTTTACACAAGGCTTTGAAGGACAGGGTTACTCTGAAAGTAAGCGGTGATCTTTGGTAAAGCGCTAGTAAAGCAGACAAAGTCGATGATGATTGGGAGGATCTGGATTTGAGAGCAAGAAGTGCAATTAAATGCGTGCGACCAAAAATGTTCTTGCAAACGTAAAGGAGCATCCACGGCAAAGGGACTGGGGAAAAACTCGAGGAGTTGTATCGGACAAAGGCGTCTCAAATCGGTTGTATCTGAAGAGAAGTTTCATACGTTGCAAATGGATGAAGGTACTACTATTTCGGATCATTTAAGTATTCTCAATGGCATTGTTTACGAGCTTGAATCTATTGGAGTTAAAATTGATGATGAGGATCGGGCCTTAAGGTCGATCGTGTCTCTTCCACGGTCTATGAGCACATGAAGCCGCTATTAATTCATGGGCATGGTAAGGAGAAAATAATTTTCTCGGAGGTTACTAGTAAGCTTCTTTACGAAGAGAGGAGACTTGGTGGGAGTAACAATCCACATGAAAGTTATGCATTGGTAGCTCGTGGTGGAAGAAGAAGAACTCCATAAAGAATGCATTGGGGATGTGGGCGATCTGGCCACATCAAGAAGAATTGTAAAGGTAGAGCGAGGTTCGGCAAAAAGCTGCGTGTCGGCCAAGTGGAGATGCCGATAATGAGGCTAACATTATCTCCGATCTTGATGTCTTTTGAAAGAATGACATGTATATCCTTATGGCATGGGTCCCAAAGTTGCCATGATAAAGGATATTAAATGTTAGCGGGATCACATTTTGCACCACGGGCATTGGTTGACATTGATGCGAGGGTGTGTGGTGAAATTTATGTCGATGGTGATTAACTTCCATGAGAGTCAAATATGGGAGTTGCACCATAGTTTTTCAAGAGTTATATTTCGACATGTGCCGAAGCGTTAAATGCTTGGGATGGCTAGTTACGAGTGATTATGCTTTTATGGTGGAGCATGATGCGTTGCGGTGATAGCGAAAAGCTATGAGAATCTTCATCAAGGTGGGCGTTGTGGGACCACAAAGTCACAAGGTGGAGATTGTTGGTGTTGGGACTTTTAGTCCCACATCAGATAAAATAGTAAAGAGGAGTGAACCTCTTTGTTATAAAAGGAGGCTTGGGCCTTGGTTTTATGTACACCATTCAAAGCTTGTCTAGCAACTTTTGTCTCTAGATAAATTCCTCTCTTTGTTTTAGAATTTAATAGAATTCTTAGTATGCTTTCTGTGGTTGCAGTTTGAAATTTGAACCTCCATCAGAAAAGAATTTATTAGGAATATTTCTTGTAAAAGGAGAGGTGTGAGAAGTAAGTTTTGCTAGTGGGGAAGCTTTGTGGGTGTCTGAGTGCAGAGAGAAAATTGTGTAGTTGTAATAATTTTCTACATAGTGGATTTTTCTGCAGTCTTTGGTGGTTTTCTCCTGGGTTGGGAGTTTTCCACGTTAAATTCTTGTGTTGTTATTATTTCTCTATTTTGTTTTTCCAATTTTCCACAAGTGCAGTTTCTGGGGAAGAGAATTTGAAGAGATCCTTAACCTATACGAACCTGAGGACCGGAGCCAAAAAGATCATCTGGAGTAGATGAGCACGTCAAGATCAGGTCAACATCATTAGGATCAACCTTTGCCATCTCAAGAGCTTTCCTTGCTGCTTCCACCGCTAAATTTGTCAAGGTTTCTCCGCCTGCAAGCACAACATGATGCAAAAGCAAGCCAGGCCCATCACTAAATGACCGTACAATACAACTTCCAACAATTTCTTCTACATACCTATGGGATCAACTTATGGAAACAAGGATGGGGTTTATAAAGCTAGCAACACTACATAATCCAAATTCAGCTGTAACCATCCTGTTTACGATGGTTGCATAGCAACAATTACTAACCTGAAAGAACCCGCCGTTTACGAATCCCAGTGCGAACAGTTATCCACTCATCAGAAGTATCGACTACTTTTGAAAGGTCATCATTAGTAATCTCAAGAGTTGGCACAGCAGAACCGCATCCGACCAGCTTGCAGCCTTTATTGACAAGCCTGCAAAGACTCAAATTACTAGTATATAATATAAATAAGAGACAACAAAACTCCAAAATATGGCACTGAGAGACCAAAATCAACAAGGATGCATGAAATCTATACACATCATAATAACCATCACTGTTTTGTTCTAAATTATAGATGTTGCAATTTAGTATTAGTAGCCGCCATAGTTTTAAATTACTGTGCGCAACCATGATTGCAGCTCTAGCCTGAAATAAGAAGGTTTTGAGGTCTTAGCAACTCCATTGGCACTGAAATTGCAGCCACATCAATCCCATTTGTCCATAATTTTTCACAATATAATGTTAGCAATATAACCAAACTGCAATTTAAAACATTAAACCGCAATTTAAAACCTTGGCGGCCGCAGTTGTTTCGGGGTGTGGACTATGATTAAAAACTATGATAAGCAATTGTAAAATATAAAATGAGAGTGTGATGCGAGGCAATAGAGAGAAAGTGCAAGAAGAGACAGACCTGGGTATGGAAGCTTCAGAAGCATGGCTGTTGTGAGCACTAAAGCAAACAAGTCTGGTGGGAATGGGAGGGGGTGAGAGGGGCAAGTGAAGGAGTGAGCAAGGAAGATACATTGACCATGGAATGAATAGTGTTAGCTGGCGGAAGTAACTATGAAAACAAAGAAAGAAAAAATGAGACTTGCAATCCAATGCTATGCCTGGAAATAGAAGCCTTTTATAACAACCATTTTGATATAATCCCAAAACCAAAAGCTAGCCAACCAACCACTTTTCTGCCATGTTTTTAGTATTGCATCACGTTGTTACCTACTAACATGTAAATTTACTGCTGCCTCCCATTATGAGTATGACTGCTAAGTTTGAATAATGGCTTCTCTAAATGGCCAGATTCTAGGCTACGTCATCTAAATAATAAACCAAAGATGGTCCATGCCATAAATTATGTTATTTATTATGTTAGTTAGTAATCCATCTAGACTCAATTATAAGTAAAAACATATTTATGTTTGGTGGTCTAAAATATAAGCAAATTATAACTAATTTCACCTTATTTAATGTTATCATTCCAAAAATACATTTCATTTAATGTTATCATAACACAAGATCTCATAGAAAATTAAATGAAAATAAAGGGTAATTTGGAGAATGAAATTAATTTTTTTATTACATCAAGATAATTAAATGAACTTAACTAATTAGCTTTCTTAATCGGTGTGAAATTATATAATTTTGCTTATATTCAGGTCGAGAGAGGGAGTAGTAATTTTATTGTTCTAAATTTTTTAAATTTATTGTGAACCGTTTTCCACCCAACCAGCCACCATCGTCCTAGTCTTCTGTTCCTATCCTCTCTCTCACTCTCTTCCGAATTCAACGACGTCGTTTGACCCTTTTTCCCACAGAGTACAAAAAAAAAGGCCACAATTCCCCACCTCCTACCGGCAATGGTACCAGACCCTTTCTTTTTTCTCCTATTTGTTTCTAATTCTGTTTGGCTTCCAAGAAAACTCGAAAATTGGAACCTTGTGAAACTAATTTTAAAGCTTTTCAAGGAAAGGTTTTTTTTTTTTTTAATTGTTACACGCTTTGTTAGATACTCGATGCTTTGGCTCTAATAATTGCACTCACTTGACCTCATAATTTGCAGAGAGATATTTATAGGTGGTTTAGCGAGAGATGCTCACCGCCGCTCGATTGTGCCGTCGTGAACACCACGCCCTCAACACCGGCTTCTTCGGTCGTTGGGCCGGCTAATGGGCGTGCAAGCAGTACAATAGCACATGACCCCAAATTTTGACCCAGATTTGAGAGTCCCAAATTTTTTGTTATATATACAATATTGCGTGATATATATCATGAATCATCGTGCGGCGCATTGGTAGTCATTTTAGGATAAATAGTCATTTTAGTCCCTAAATATTGATACGCTCTCAATATAGTCCCTGAATGCGTCGAAATTTTAAAAACATCATCCGAACGTGTTTTCTGTTAGTAATTTCAAAGACCAAGAGACTAACGAATGACATATTTGAGAACCAAATTGACTAACAAAAAACACATTTAAGAACCAAACTGACTGATGAAAGACACATTTGGTGAAGTTGTTGTAATTTTGATACATTCACAGACTATAGCGATAGCGCCTCACACATTCACGGACTAAAATGACTGTTTACACGTTAAAATTACTATAATCTAATTTTTTGTTAACATATCTAACTTTCACAGGCATTCACCCATAGTTGGGCCATTCCCTTATTTTTTGATAAATGAAAATTAAATTAGGGAAGACACATTTCATGCAATGCTAGAGAGAATCACCATTCTCAGTAAGGGTTTCCGATAAAACTTTCGTATAGCCTGCCAATGAGGAAAGGGATTATTCGAACCCAAGTCACAGCTAGTGCGAGCGGAGGGTTTGATCATATGTGTCAACCTTCGTTAGCGTTGATTGGGTTATTCTAATATGGACCAATTGATATACCAAAAACAAAATATGCACCAATTGTGTTTTGATTCATAATGGATCACTCATTTTTTACTACGATAATTAGATAGGTCGCTTCTATTGTGCAAAACTTGAATAGGTTGTGCAAAATATAAAAGCCCTTCAAAAAATTTCAAATTATAAAGCCATATCTCTTTCTTTTTCTGGAAGTTTCTCCTCTTTCTCTCCTTTCCTCAACTTTTTTACTACCTTTGTCTCTCTCTTTTTGTCTTTGACAGCAATGTACCCGAAGTCTAATTGGAGATGGTTTAATTCAATGTGTCAAAGTTAATGAAATTGCTTTTCACAAACAAAAAGTTAATGAAATTGCAAGTATGACTCTAGCTAGTATGATATGTTCGATGACAATCTCAACCTGAATTTGTGACGTTTGGGTCTTATCAGCCATTCAGTCCTTACTTTGTGAACAGAGAAGATTGTGTTTTGCCACTAATAATGAAGAGAAAAAAATGAGAACTAAAGAGAAGATAAGGGGATGTTATCTCCCCTACCATAGCTCACCTGCCAATCACGATCCTCGTCGCCAAAAGGTGGCCTACCATGCCGTCATAAGATGGTATATTGCGTCTGCACCAGATCTACCATCGCTCTACTAATGGACTTCTGTCCAGTCGCCTTCGTTTAGCTCGCAACTGAGTCTGTCACCCAGCTCACCACCGCATCGTTCATCCATCGCGAGTTCTCCTATAAATGCCATTACGAGCAGCACCCTCTATCGCCACAGATCGCTCACTCCCATCACCGCCACTAAGCTTTTCTATTCGCATGTGCCATCCTCAATCTCTGCCATGGGCTTCCCCACACATGATCTCTCTTTCTCTCTCTCTCTCTGCCCCAGATTTCCTTTCTCCCGTTTATTCTCCCCTGGTTGAAGATTAAAAAAATAGGACTGTTGTACCCCCTCGAGAAAAATCTAGTCGCATCTTTTGAATTTCATCTCTCAACTTAGAAATAATCTCGGTAGTGGTTTTCTGCAGGTACTATTATTGCATAAAAAATGGGGAACTAAGCTCAAATACAATAACATTTGAATACACGAAGAAAGTGCATGAAATTACAAGTGCTAGTCTATTTGTTTGTAGTCTCACTAATCAAATGCCTATCCTTTACAAGTCACCTATATATAGTTGTTTTAATGGTTGCTAAATGTCCCTTTATGGAGCCTATTGTATCAGGGGGGATCGTGTAGGGTGTCTCGCTGGGTAGCAAGGAATTTCCCTTCAAGCGAATTAATTTACTCATTTGCCCATGCATTCTAGAGGGTGGATCGTGGGTGGGCTAGTCTCACTGAAGATTATGGGCCTTCATTTTTGGCTCGGTCTGGGTATACCAAACACAAGCACCTGGGCTCTGAGCCTAATACGCGAGATAGCTTAAAGAAGCATAAAAACCCAACCGACCATAACAATGATTAAGCCGATCCTAATCCCATCATTTTGGTGAAAGACTCCAACATTTGTCTAAGTGCACATTGGTCTTTAGATGACAAGGAAATCCACGATCTTGGTCGGTTTCGGAGCGGTTCCGTTTATCTGTGCTGTGATCGGTTTGAGGTAGTCATCAAGTGTTGAAGTGTAGTTTTGTTAATCTCTCAAAGCGTTTGCTGAGGTGGCATTTTGAGGAGTAAAAGACAGTTTTTTCTTGCAAGATCAACACATGTGGTGTTAACTTGTCTATCGGATGACAACTTGCAGTGAATAATTGGGGATAAAAGAGGACACTTCCTCTAGAAGTTTCCATTCATTCTCTTTGCGTCTTTTGAGTTCTTTGCTTCTGCCTCTTGAGTTTCCAACGTTTGTTACTGTTCGCCTTTTTCGTGTTCTCCCTTTTGACTTCTTGATTTAGGTACCTTCCTTCTCTTGTTCTCTCTTTTGATTTTTTCTTCTTTTTAGCCATTTTATTCATTGGGGGTGAGCCTTTTGATTTCCTGTTGCAGTGAATAGTTTAATCCTCCCTTAGGGTTTCAAATGGTGGATAGTGAGGGTGAATCAGTTAAAATCCTAGGAAAGGTTCGTGCACCGAGAAATCAAGGTCCCTCATCATTTGTGGGGGTTCAAGGCTGATTTGAATCCCCTCGATGATTCTTCCTCTAGTCCTAATTCAAATTCACATTCTATTTCTTCTTCTTGTGAAACCCATTTCTACTTCCTCTAAACCTGTATAAATGGGAAGTTCTTCTCGTGCCAAAAATATTGGGTTGGACAAACGAAAAAGACCATTCTTTGATATATTGAACTATGAGTCTTGGATAAGGCCCGGAGTCTTGTAGTATTATTCAGAGCTTACTACGGCCGAAATCTTTAAGGCTATGAGAGATAAAATTCGGTTGGCGAGGGGTTGTCCTTGAGAATGGCATTTGGTGTTCTCCTTGTAGAGAGAAGAAGCGCGTATGTTGGAAACAACAGAAGGATGTGTGCTGGACTCCGTACAATGAGCATCACTAACATCGTCCCTTTTAGGAGATCTCTTGGTACTCACGATGGATCATGTGCGACTTGATGACACACCAACACATTATGGAGCGGTTCATGCGCCAATTTTGCTATATCTAGGGAATCCCGTGGGATCCTTGCGAGGATGCACGATCAGGTACGTCCCCAGAAGAGATGAATGATGCATACCTGCTGTTCAGGGGGAATTTGGTGGATGAGGCCATTAGAGGACAACACGTTACACAGCTAGGGGCTATGTTGAGGGGTACTTATGCTAGTTCGTACGAATTTCGCATCCACACCTGATACCAGTGGCTGAGGGAGATAACCCACCTTGGGTGCCGTTGTAGAGACTGTTAGGGTCGTCACAAGGGCTGCTGGCATGCCATAGGATAACTCTAGTTTCACTCATTCTCATGGTAAGTTAATATTAACTCATACGATTTTGTGTATTGATTCACTTTATTTTTTTTGTGCTTATTTTTTTTTTGTAATTATTCTTCTTTGTGTACAAATACAATATTTTAGTATTTTAATGTATTTAGTGTATCTTAAACTTTTTCCCGTTCAATTTTAAACAACAAAAACAAAATTTTAAAAGAAAAGAGATCACATCCAAAAGTTAACTTTCACAAGTTAAGATACTACTGAAATGTTAACTTCCGGATTGTATTCCAAATGTTAACTTCAAAACGTAGCAAATGGTCCAAAAAATAATTTCTATATGTTATAAATGGTTCTCAAGTTAACTTCCAGAATACTAATTATCAATGAAATGAAAATATAACATCAAGAAGTTAACTTCCAAACAAGAGTATTTTGTAAAAAATGACAAAACATGTCAATTTCTATTTGTGAAGTTCGTTATTTTCCTCTTACAAAAAAAAATGTTTATCTTATGTGAACAGTTTCAATATAATTTTAGTGGGAAACTGGACATTTTTTTAAAAAAATTATTATTATTATTATTATTATTTCATTAGCACTAATGACTATATTACGACTGTTTTTGAGGGATTTGAATCGTGTCCCTTGATGTTATCACGTCAAGCTCCTATTACTGAGCTAACACTTCATGGACGAGAATGGGACATATAAGACATAAGGAACTGGGAATACTTTAAAAAAATAAAAAGAAACTGGAAATAAGTTCCGTCCGAAAAAGAAAAGGTGAATTAACTCATGGGGGTGTATTAGCAAAAACAGCGGCGGTGCAAATAGCTTACCTCTTGTTGCAATGGTACGAATCAATTAGGCCTACAAGGGTCTCCCGATGGAGTTGGCCTAATCGGCGGCAGAAAAGCAACCCAAAATGAGATTAACGTTTTGAAAAGGACACGTCATCATCCTATCTATCCATCGTGTTGGTGTGTGTTGTTACTTGTTATTGCCACCTGCTAGTGGAGCAAGTGCCACCGTGCCACACACAGAAAACACGATGGTGTTGTCCGTGGCTACTTCATCTCTACCATACAACCTCCCCTCTCTTCGCCCACTCCGTTCATTCACTCCTCCACATTCTTCAAAATCTTTTTCTTCAATTTCTACCACTCATTCTCTCCGAACCTCCTCGTTCAAAATCCAAAGCCTCGGAACCGAAAGAGAAGCTTCACAACCCTCAGAGTCAGAGCCAGGGCCAGGTTCTGATCCAAAGGCCGGTGTGGCCATTTACAAACCCAAGTCTTATGAAGTTCTCGTCACCGACGCTGCCAATTCCCTCGCTTATGCACTTCAAGACGGAAAACTTCGCCTCGAGATCGATTTCCCGTAAGTAATATGAAAACCTAAACCTTGAATAACTGAAACTCTCATTTTAGTGTTCAAAACGGAAAAATAGTTATGCTTTCTAATATATTATTACTTTATAGTTTTATCACTGCTTTTCCATTCATTTGTGTATGTATGCAATGCATGCATGATTTCAATGTTTTTATGTGACAGTTAATATCGTTTGAGAAATTCAATTCCAAATCAGTTTTTTAGGCTTGCCCTATGGGAATGTTGAAACTGGAAATTGAGTGTATAAAGTCATTGTGGGAATATTTAGTATTATTTAATACTACTCCCTCAGTTCCATAATAACAGGTTTTTTCACATAGATTAATAAAAGCTATTATAAATGAGTGAAAAAGCGTAATAATTTTACAAAATTATCTTTAATAATCATATTGTCATAAATAAATAGTGAAACGTAGGAGTAATGATTTGGGAGTGATGTACACAATATTAATTTGGAAGTAAAAAAGGAATAGAAAAATGATTATTATTACATTCAAAAGATAAAACCACGCTTATTTTGAGATTTTTTTTTTCCTTTTAATATGACACTTATTTTGGGACGGAGGGAGTATTAACAAAATTTATGTATGGAGAGGCAAAAACGTTAAACCTACATCTTTAACATTTTTTTTTTCTTTTTTCAAAATCTCTGCAATTCAAACCCAGTATAAGCTGATCCACACGTAATAACTACGTTTTCCTTGTGGCTTTGCGTGCTGGCATTCTTTTTCTGATTTTTTTGTTCCCGGGGTTTTGTCTACAGGCCGTTGCCCAGCAACTTTTCTTCATATAAGGTACTATTCTTTGCTCTCATGGAGCAAACTTTATCTAGTGACTAATTATTGTCAGTTTTGGTCCTTCATTATTTATAAGTGTCTTTTTGGAGACAGTATTGGCTAATAACTATAAACTACTAAGTTCCTTTCAAATTATTGGTGATCTTGGCGTGCACTGTTAGTATTGACAGACAGTGCCTTTGCTTATAATGGAGCATAACACATTTGTATTATGTCTCTTTATATTATTATACCTCAGTTCATCTGCTTTTTTTTATTAGCATTGTGTTTCAACATATTAGTCCCTTTGGTTTTTTTGTGTCTAGACAATATGCTGGGTTAAGTTGATTTCCTGCTTCAAGAAACTGTTCTGATTGACACTTGACCTTTTTGAGGCATGCTTGTCTGAATACATTGCACATAATTTTCTCAAATTCCTAAATATTTCAAGGGATCTTCAGATGAGTTCATTGATGCCAACATTCAACTTGCCTTGGCTGTTGTAAGAAAGCTCCGGGAGAAAAAGGAGACCAGAGCTTGCATAGTAAGAAAACACAATTTTTTCTTTCCTTCCAATGCAAGAACTTTTCAGATATGAGTTTTATGCTCTTTTCTGAGATGTCACCACATTTGGGCCTTTTTGTAGGTATTCCCTGATAAACCAGAAAAGCGCAGAGCCTCTCAGTTGTTCAAAGCAGCTCTAGATTCAGTAATGAAAAATAACTCATTGTGAATTTAGTCCCCATCTTTCTAATGACTTCCATTTGATTTATAGCCTTTTTTTTTTTTTTTTTTTTTTTAGAAAAAAGGAAAACAGTTATGCCAGCAAATGATCACACTATTAGAAAATTCTAAAGTATTTAAACTATGTATACCTTCATGATTGATTGGCATTGATTTGAATGAATGAAGATATCATGGTCATATTGAAGCCTTCTGTATTTTGAAGTTTCATTTTTGTTTTGCTCCCAGATCGATGGCATTACCATAGGTTCCTTAGATGATGTCCCTGCAGGACCTATGACTGCATTTTTCAGATCCGTTAGGAACACCCTTGATTTTGACTTTGAAGATGAGAATGAAGGTTAGCTCTCGGGAAAAGTGATCATAACTTTTTCTATTTACCATATTTGATACTTATTGATGACCATCTATCAATTTATTCTTGAGACATACATTGGTGAAGCAGTGTTTCTCTGTAAAACTTGTGCATAATAAAATAATATTTTGACAATTAAATTTCTTAGAAGTGCAGGTCGTTGGCAGTCTAGTGAGCCTCCATCACTCTACATGTTCATTAATTGCAGTACGCGTGAGCTTGATTATATAGAGAAGTATGTGGTATGACGTCTTTGCCATTAGAAGGTTTCCTGAATCTTTTTTATTTTTGCTCTCAAATCTTTTATGTGCAAATGAAATTTTACTCTTCTTTGCATTGGCCTGGCCTTGGATTCTTTGATCAGAGTTGTTTATTTTTTGTTCATTGGTGATAAGTACCGTGCAATAATAGATATTGACTTGAGTTCTTTCATTTGATTTTGGGCCAGCATGCAAAATTCAGCAATATATTGAGTTTAGCTTCTAAGCCTATTGTCACAACCCACTCTTAAGCTACTAATTTGATACTCATTTATCCTGGCAAGCGTAAGGATAGAATAACACCAAGAACACATAAGGAACGTCTCTTCTATATTTCCAAAACATTCCAAAATAACAAACACCCTGCAACACACAAAATACACAAACACACATATGCACATACATACATACATCTATATCAAGATTATATGATTGAATACAACCCAAAAGAAAGAAACAATCCCTATCCCTTCCCTACAGCTGCATTATACCAGAGTTAACAAAATATTAGCCACCACTTACAATGGTGGCCTATTAAAATGATGAAAACTCCTAGGCAGCATGGCAACCCTAAGAACCCACTACTCAGCAACCTGTGGATCTAAAGAAAAGGAAAGGGGTGAGCCATGGAGACTCTGTGGGAACATAATGAGCAAAATGAACAGGAAGGAGAAACAAGGGCTGACATGAACATTTATATACTAACATAACTCAAGATATAAAATAGGTAGAGACTTGCTAAATTCATAATAGGATCAACTTATGAAATTTAAGTTTCATTGTATAGGGAAAATGCATATTTTTGACATATTTTGCTTCTCGTAAAAGAAATCATCATAAAAATAATGTCATGAAGTAAATTATTCACTCACAATTTTAGAGAATTAACTTGGTTGTTCCTAACAGCTCCGGGAGGAGTAGATGGCACAACATCCAGTGAATCTGACCATGTATAATTATTCCAACAAGCTCAAAATATTATTTTGAGGGTAAAAATCCCTAGATTCTTACTCAAAGTAATGAAATAATACCTGAATTTATGAATCATATGTTTACCTGAAAGAACCCCAAATGAACAGCCTTCAAGGAAGGGGGGTATTCCCTTTTCTACTCAAAACACTTCCTTGAGCTTGAATTCCTCATGGGTGCAAGAGATTAGGTGGGAAAATGGAGGAAAAGTGGGTGCGGAGGAGGAAAAGAAATAAAAGTATACCGGGGGGATGAAGAGTGACAGATGGGAAGAGGAGCGGGGGCTATTGTTGCATCTATCCCTCACCGTAGCAAGGTCTTAAATGGTAAAACTTGATTTAGGCTCTGGTTTTGATGGCCTTTGTTGGAAAAGTGTGAGTGACTCTTAATATTGCCAAGCTGCTTTTGTTTGATGTATATTTAATATTGATACTGCATGGATTTTGCAGGAAAAATTTGCTATGTCAACACCAACACTTCTATTTAATCTTGAACTAGATACACTACGGTATATGTTGTACTATTTTGTGTTTTTTGGGGTTTTCATGCATGCCTCAATCCTTAACTACTTCATACACTTATGTTTGACAGAGATTAAATATTGAATTTACAGTGCTGATTTAGGCCTTCTAGGCTTTCCACCCAAAGATTTGCACTACCGCTTTCTTTCTCAATTCACTCCCGTGTTCTACGTACGGATCAGAGATTATTCAAAGGTACCCCTTCTTATTGAATAGTCCCTAAATATTGATCATTTTCTCAAATAATAAACATTGACTGTTTACCTTTTCTGTTATTAAGACAGTTGCAATAGCACCTTACATTGTCAATTACAGTGGAGCTGTGTTCCGCCAGTACCCTGGTACAGCTATATATTTATATGGGTATCTATGCATGTCTGCATGCACACACCCCACTCGGATCTTAATTTTTTTTAATCTATTAATACGGTGATCACATATTATATAAATCAAACATTAAGGTTACTGAAAACTAAAACTAAAATGGAATACAGTGCTGAGAAAAGTTGTGGTAAAAGTATCATAAACTACTGCTTTTTTACCAGTTACTTAATATCAACAACAGACCTTATACGGAAGAACATATTTGCAGCTTATGTAGCAACATTTGGTGATTTTCTATAAAAGAATGTCAATACGTACTTCCCTTTGGAACCGGGGGCAATTTTTCTTCTCAGAAACCACCTAATTAGTGAGGGAAATAGGAGTATGGCCATAATTCTTCCCATGTCCCATCAGTCTTTCAATGTCAACACTTTATAGCTGTGGCTAATTCCATTGACTTGGAGGGAATCATTTAGAATGATTGCCGAATGAACAAAATCTGGCTTTGTTGTCCTTGCTCATTTCTGGTGCATATTACATGGTAACTAAAGGCAGGATCTCCATATCACCCCCCCTAAAAGCAGGGTATTGATGTCAATATGAAAAAGGCTGGACATTCATTCATGTAATGGATCTGGTATAAATTGTATTTAGCCAGCAGTTAAAACCATACATCCTGTAATTTATATTTGATTCTTATTGTGTGACTAATATACTTTTATTTGCCAATGATATGAATGATGCACTAAATTTTCTTCATAAATTGTTCAGGTCCTTGGCAGGTGATGCTTAAACAAGCAGATGGTTCTTATGCTTGCGTAGCAGAAAGTGCAACCCGCTTCACCCTTGGTGAAGTAAATTCACGATCTTTACATTGTTTTCTTATTAACTGTGAATACTTTCATATTAATCTATTGACTTATCTAGGCCAAGGAAGAACTATTGAGGGTCCTGGGACTTCAAGAAGAAGAGGGAAGCTCTCTAGAATTTCTTCGAAGAGGCTACAAGGTTTTCTCTTTAACTTAATCAGATTCTGTTAATTTTATGCATGCTCATGTGTTGTTTGCTATGGTTGTAATTATTTATTTTTAAGTTACTTTTACTCTATGTATTTGCATATTCCTATGGTCCTACTCTGCATCTTTATACCGTTATTGTAGTCCTACATGTGCACAAGAATACAGTTTCAATTGTTTACAGTGTGTTCACAGAGTTGAGGTTCCATGTGCCTTCAGATTTTGTTCAATTTCTCCAGTCTTATTTGTTTACAAATAAGTACTAATAGTTGTACTATAAAGTAGTTATTCATTCAAGCAAGGTTCTGATTCAAGGCAGAAGCGCTTAACAATTTCTTCGTACATCTCCTGTTGGGTTTTATGTAAATGTAATGTTATTCTTTGTTATATTACTCTGACGTGCATAACTATTTGCCTTTCTGAAGTATTTATACAAGTGGATTGAGCAGACTCTTATTCATAACCGAGATGTTTTGTTTGGGCATGGAGTTGGCTCAAATTCTTGCTATCGTGGGGGTGAAAATGTTTGCAAAAATGCGAAAATGTTATTTGGCCATATCTCTGGTTCAATTATAAATCTGTTACCTACATGTGATGTTGCAGGCAAGCACGTGGTGGGAAGAAGATTCTGATTTGGAAGTATCTTCTGCCTGGCGAAGTTGAGTGCTATACACTACTAGAAGCGATTCTGTGCTTTATAGCGCATCCGCATGCTGCGGTGATTGAATGCTCACATACAGAGAAGGAAGGCATTTCCTAGATTTATGTTTTCTTTTTCTTTTTTAATATTCTTTGATATAATATTTTCGCATTCTTCCCCTTTCAGTTTGAAACGGATATGACCTATTTGTGGTAAAGAAATATAAGGACTTTGCAAACTCCATTGTAACATGTCAATTGTGTGGGCATCAACCAGCTCATCTCTGTAGTTATTAGTCAGTGTGTAAACAGTTTGGGATGCAGCATATCCCTGAGAGTACTATGCAACTCTACTCTGCAGGATAATGTTCATTCCTTTACTATCCTTATGGTTTTGATTCACAATTGCATCACCAATATGGGATTGCATGCAAGCAAAATTCAGCAAGCCTAGAATCAAGTCGTTATAGGTGACGCCAACCAAAATTTGTGTCACACCCTATAAGCTAACACTGTTATCAGCGGACAAATACACATATTTTACTAGTGCAGAGTGTGTCCTACTGAAGGACACTCACAGCAGTATACATTAAGATAACGCAAGTAGTCCTCATACTTTAACAGAAAAATAGAATACGATCAGTCTTCATCATCAAGAGCACTGAAGTCAGGTTCTGGGGGCTTTTGAATTGCCACCAGATCTTTGGAGCTTGAAACTCGATGTCTATGACCACGAAGGGCATTAGCAGCAAAGCGAGAAGCATAGACGGTTGTGCCTAGTCCAAAAATTGATGAACTTTGAGAACGCGGAACCAATGCCCTTGCAGAATCATCGCCTCCTTCATAATCAGATTCACCCAATTCTTCTTCCTCCTTCCTGCGTTTTCTCCTCAAATGTCGCCTCCACGCAGCTTGAATGTAGATTGCAGCCCATGTTCTCCACTGCTGTGAGTAGAAACGGAAGGTATGCTGAACCTGTCTACTGTGAATGTGCCTAAACTGTGATGCCACAAACTTCAACTCCTCTGCCTCTAGAGCAAATGCCTCCACCTCATTCATAGCTCTCACTGTTCTAGTCGATGATGGCAAGTTAGCAGCAGATTTTGGGTCCAATGCCCATGTCAGTAGCTCTTCTCCGCAGAAGTCGGCTTCCTTTAAAAATCCTCTGTTGAAAAAGCCACTTCTTCCACCATCTGTAGTAACACTCTCTAGACGACCACGTATGATGAACAACATCTCATCAACAGGGTCACCTTCCCTAACTATGTAGGTTTCCTCTGTATATAAACTTGGTTTCAATCTTTCACATATAGCATCAAGCAAGCGTTCATCCATGTTAGCAAAGAGAGGAACCTGCATAAATATATGTCATGAATTTATTAAATATTCTAATTTTAATAATATTTAATATATTATTTGATATTCGATTTTTTTTTTAAATAAAATTCCAACACGTATAGTTACATATACAGTGAAATAAGACTCTTATACATAAGACTAGTGAGAAGAAAAAAAAATGAAGACGACTTAGATTAGAAGAACACTTATATGTGTAACAATGAGGTGAGCCATCTCGGAAAACACAAGCCTAGTTTGCTCATTACTCACCCTTCTGACCAAATTCAAACAAAGATGACGTTTGATATCTCTCCTGAGATCTTTTGGAAGACTTTGAACCAAGCTCTCTTCATCGACTCCTCGGGTGTTCAGCCACTTGTATTGGTCATAGCGCCTGACTCTTTCCCTTAGCTCTGGAGGAAGCAAACGATGATGCATCCACTGCTCAGAGTCACGTCTTTTGATCCTCATTTCATCAAGACGAATTGACATTGATTGAAGGTAGGTCTGTCCAATTGTATTATAACACAAGATTAGAACTATTGTGCACATTTATTGAGGTACTATTCTTTTACTGACATGGAACTTGTAATGTTATATTATGGTAAAGCATAAGGATAGTTTGACTTTGACACATCCCTTAATATTGTCAAAGCTCATGCATTCATGGTTTGAGTGAATCAATCCATAAACTGCAGCATGTCATTTCAAATGGAAGAGAAGTAGAGAGATGTTTGTGCAAATGTCTTTAACTTATTCATGTCGAACAAAATCGTGGACAAAAATTTCATGTACCGACTCTCCCAAGTCCCACATTAGTTGATTCATTTGAGTTGGAACAGAGGTAGATAACACCTTACGCTATGTACCATTGTCAAAATATCAGTTGTTAAATCTCATAAATTGTCATATTCTCATCTCTCAAGATGAAAAATCTATTTAATCAGCCATCTTGTGAAAATGATTGAGACTTATAAAGTATTATTTTAATCAAGTTACCAATAAGCATCCTCAATAAATCAATGTTTATAGTGCAAAATTTTTGTTTACCTGCATATTTCCAATCAGAAGAGCAAAAAGGAGAAGCCCCATAATAGCTATTACTATGGAAAACATAACCTCTCCAGGGTAGGTACTAGTTAGAAGCCCCTGACCAAGTGTACTGTGAAACACAAAATAGAAGGTACTTAGGCATGTAAAATTTGGGAACATATGGCAATTTCAAGTGTATTGAAATGCAATTATGCAAACATGATGGGTGCAGACAATGATTAAGAAATAACAATATAATATACAATGACTCGGCAAACATATGTATCAACAACTACATTGGTTGGAATGAGGTCAAAATGTGAACATTTCATCATCTTATGTGTTGATAACACTAAATAAAGTTCATATTTTAAATCAATAAAGATTATATATATATATATATATATATATATCATGTTAATTAGCAAAGTAAATATAAAGGAGGAAATATGTTAAGATAGATTCAAGTGAATGTTGAGATAATATGGGTAAAAATTCATAAATGGAATAGAAGTCTTTAAATCAATTGTTGGAAAGTTTAATTCATCTTGCTCCTATAATCACATTAAAATCCGACACAAGATAGTATTGTGGCTTGGTTTTTATCCATTCTTGAAATTCAAACTTTTTTATTTTGTAAGGAGATGTGTTACATATATAAATCAGAACTTAAATTTTCAGAACCCTAAGGTACTTAGCCGCTGTTATAGAGAGGATTTATGCATATAATATTATAGTTCTAAAGAATCAGACAAGGGATATACCTCAAGTTCTGAAGGCCCCACCATAAACAGTAACAAAATTTAGGGAAGACTTCTATGGAAGCAACAATATCAGACTGTATAGCTTGAGAAAAGATTCCATAATTAAATTCTGAGTTATCATCCTCAACAAAGCATTTACTTTTAAGAACAGTCTCGCTGACATTTCTCCAACTTTCATACCCTGACATATGCTTGCTTGAACTCCCACAATACAAGAAATGTGTATTGCATCCTTCAACTTCTTTACATGCATTCTTCCAACATGTGTCATTACGTTCTATGGCTAGTAAGTACCAGGCAGAACCTGTTATCTATGAAATTATGGGATATAACCAGAAGAAGAATGGAGTTATTATTGCTTCGCTTCATATATCAGTAAATTGTAACCTCTATTATTATTATTATTGGTGTGATATAATGCAGGAAAGGAGAACTAGAATAGAAGAAATGTTTTACAACATGCACTTACATGGCTAGCAAGCATATACCAGATCAAATAGTACATGGCACCGAGCAACGCATTTTCAGAAAAAACACCAGCTGTCTTTTTAACTTCTGAAGCCAAAGGTACAAAGCGTACAAATCTTGGAATATACTGAAAGATGACAGTTTTCAACAGGTTCCTTTTTGTATCCAATACCGCCATACGTCTTGCACTGTAAAGATATTTCCACACCACAATCTGCAGCAAACAAGATATTCCACTTAATTATTTCACTCATTTTTCAATCAAGGAAAGGACGAACCATTATATATGTATCACAAAAAACATATACAAATGCAAAGTAGCAGCTAAAAGGTGAGCATAGATAGTATCTCAAACCTGTGGCAAAGGCAGTATAGAAATGAAGTCAACCACAAAGTAACGTTTTAAATATCTCTTGGCAATTTCTGTAGGATCTATGACTAGTTCACCTCTTCCAAATACTCGAGAAGAAGGCGCAATGAATGCGGTGCGGAATTGGAAACTTATGCGGATGAGATAGATGCAATCGCATATTGTTCTCAATGTAACAGCAAAACTTGCTAGCTTGTTATCTATGGCTAGGCAAAATGACTTGTGGTTGAAGTAAGGAAGATAAAAGAAGAAGGGATCACAAGCTACAGAAAGAATGCATAGGATCTCGAAAAACTTGTTCCAATACAGAAGCATCTTATCTTGAGGATCAAATACTTTTTTCTCTGACACTTTAAGATCTTCTGGAAACACTGCCCAGGGGACTCCACTTTTGAGTGATCTTCCAATTGTCTTTAGTCCATCTGATCCCCTCTTAACTCCTAATCTAAACGATTTCGACGCATTTTTTCTTCCACGACCAGGAAGAGGCAGAGGCAAAGAATCTAAGTTAAATCTTAATCTCTTCATCCCACTGGAGCTAGATGGCATTGACAAATTGGAATCTAGATCATCCAACCTACATCATCCACTGTATATCAGACTTAGAGACGCTTATGTTAACAACATGGCCTTTGCACACCCTAAACTTAAAGTGGAAGAATGTAACCAAAAAAAAATGGAAGCAAAATCAAAGTTTAACCTTAGATCCTAAGTAATCAATCATGTTAACAAATGGAACATTAAAATAACTGTTACTTATGTATTTTATACCTCACAAACTTCTCCTTCTGGCCTCCAATATACTGTGACTTGTAACCAGAGTCAAACATTTTGAATAAATTACATAGAGGCAGCCAGAATTACTCGACCTGTCTAGAAGTTTCCTGTCATTTGAGAAAGTTTAGTAGTATATCTATTTCATACAATGCATAAGCTCTAGAATATGAAATTCAAATAACTTTAATGAAAGAAAAAGAGGAAAATAATCCTTACGAAATGAAGGTGGAAAAAACAAAGAAACCAAATAATTTTGATATCGTTTACATTGTGTTGTCGAGATCAAATATGTCCCATTTTAGATTTGAACAATCTGTGGTCTTATAAACGATTTCAATTCATACATTTCTTAGAACAATTTGTTCATAATGTTTTTCAACAATCCCATTCCCAAGTCTAAATTTATAGATACACAAATCATCTTCAGGGTTGTTCATCTCTAACAACTCCACCTCCTTCTCATTTTCATAATGGAAAAGAAATGGTTTTTTTTTTTTTTTACTTTTCTAATCTCTCAAAATTGAAAATTTGGTTTTAATAGAGGTCTTCTAAATAAACATGAACATAAAATATGTGTAGAAACTTACTGCGATAATGCTAAAGGCGCAATTATGCAAAAATATGGTAGATTGAAGTCTGGAGCGGAATGAAAAGATAGGAAAAAGAGATTGGCAGAGGGAGAAACCTTGTAACCGCGTTTCGAGTGGATTTAGGAACTTTAGATCGTTATGGCAATTAAATGTGTCTCTGCCACATGTGCGCTTTGTTTTTGCATTTGCTTTCAGACATGACGCAGGTTGCTTTTTTTGGAATTTAAGGGAAAAAATAGCTGCCAAACTTTATTTATACTTGTACCTATTCAAGAGATTTTTGAAATTTTACCTGTTAGATAAATTATTATACTTAACTATTTGAAGGCACAGTTGGACTCGGAAATTTTCAGTAGTGAGGGCAATACTCGTATATGAATTTATAGTATTAAAAAAATATGACATATCATTTCAAATTTGTTACGGTAATGGTATTTTTCATATGAAACAGTATCATTATTTCATAAATTAATTCAATTTTTTATGTCATCATTTTGAAATTTTATATAATCTAGGTTTTTTTTATGCATATAATCCAACTTCTTAAATTTTTATATTGTTTTTTTTTTTGGGTTACAAAAATTTTATATTGTTTTATTAGTTAGTATAATAAATTATATTGAGAACATATTAATTATTATTGATTTGATAATAATTCAAATTTCTTATCTAATGTACTAAAACAATAAAAACATATTGTATCAAGTAAAAATAAACAAATCTGGACCACTAAGATTAAATAATCCAACGACTTAAAATATTTTACTTAAAAATTTTTAACAAAATGAAAAATAGTCACGTGACAGCTCGTTTTCAATTCTTCTTCCTCATCACCAAGACACAAACCCTTTCTTCTCTCTTCACAACTTTCCGGTCGTCGACGAGAGGATTGCGATGAAATCCTTCTTCCGTCCTTTTTTTCCTCCTCAAAGTAGATTGAAACCCACTGTAAAGTATAAACCCACTAATTCATATATCAATTAAATCAATTATTTGGCTTATTTGTTGAAATGCATCATTGGTTCAAATATTATAGAATTAATTAAATTTTATTGGAAATCCACTCTTGTATGGTGTTATCGATGGTAACTAGGGGTGCTCATGGTTTGGATAATCATGTAACCAAAACCAAATCCAATTAAAACCACATAAATGGATGGGTTTTCAAATCCAAATTTATAAAACCGGTTCTCAAATATGGTTATGGATATATAACCGGTTATTTCTACATATCCGGTTATAAAACCGGTTTTGACTCAAAACTGGTTTATAACCGGTTCTTGTCCTAAAACCGGTTACGAAACCGTTCTGGGTTCAAAATCCGGTCACAAAACCGGTTTTTGCCTTTAAAATATGGTTTTCGACAGTAGAATCCGGTTTTCGCCTATAAAATACGGTTTTCACATTTCAAAACCGGTTTTTCCATTGGACTAAATATTGTGCAAGGAACTAAAAACAGAAAATAAGTGTACAAAATCAATGAAAACCACATAAACAACTAACATTCCTGGAAAGAGTTTTTGTTGCACTTTTCCACTAGTAAATTGACATTCACATGAACAAAATCCTTAATCAAGCTTATAAAATGCAAAGAATGTAACAAAACAAGACATGCATGTGGCATATAAATGAACTTAAATTACATACAATCTATATAATGAAAGCATTACTGACAAGTTGAAGCTTTGGCTGCCAATTTCCATCTCAATGCATAAATAATGAGAGGTAAAAGATTACAATCAACCTTGATATGAAAAAATAACTAAAAGAGATAAAAGATGTCATAAAAGAACTAACACCAACAGAAGCATTTGTTCCAATTTTTTTATAATAATAATTGAGAGCAAGAATTGCATATTCCAATGCAAAACAGAAATCTCATTTAGTTTATCACTATTTACTTTTATCTGCATTTATCCTATCCAAAGTCCTATCATCTTGGATTTAAAATGAGACCTCTTTTGACTCTTTTAAATTTCAACACTAACACTTACAACTTCAGAGCCAGAGTTGGATAAGTGTTTAGCAATAAAAGCTATAAAAAGTATCAAGGAAAGTTCACATAACAACAACTACTAATAAAGATAAAGATAATAAAAACAGCACACTTCATAACTAACTAGATGACACATTGTTCTTACAAACCATAAGACTGTTCTCAAAAGAGAGGCATATCACATAAGCTTGAGATGCATATTTACAACAAAAATTTGAAAAGGACTTCATTTAAGTGCTTTCTATTCTATATACTAATGTTTGTCCTGAATCCAAAAGGCCAAGATCACCTTTTTGCTTCCTTCATATCAGTCAAAACAGTAGAATTGATAGCAAAACCTATAGGAACAATCCTATGCAGAAGGATTACCATCAGAAAAATAAAATGGATGAGCAACACCATTAATCTTCATGAAGAGTGATATGGGTTGAACTAGCACCACCATCTAAGTTTAGGGAAAACATTTCTGCAAAAAAAAAAGGACATTTTATAGCTTATTAAGTTATGATATAATACTATAAATAGTAATTAAATATATCTATTTATCTTACCTTGCTCAAAATTCTCAATCTTTTCGATATCTTCTTGTGAAGGCAATGGTAAAGGCGATCCATTTAGCCAATCTTCTGTGCAGATAAGGGCTTCCACTGTTTTAGGTGTTAGGCGACTACGATACTCATCAATCACCCGTCCTAAATTCAAAACTTAGCGAATTAAGATCTTAGCAAATTAATTATTCTATCTTGTGCAGCCAGCTTTCTTCAACGGCTAGTTTTTAGAGGAACCAACATAAAGAACTCAAAATTTATTGCCTAAAAGAACATATGAGTCTCTATTCATTTCACCCCAAAATAGAAATATGAAGTGCTACTCATTTATCAATCCTGCTAATATGTGATGTGATAACTATTCAACAAAGATCTCATCAGCTTAAGATGTGATAACATGTTGAAATGGCCTAAATACACTTTATGGCAAGAAAATTCAACTTGTGATTCAAATTCTTTTTTGACAGCTACAAATAGTATGTTAAAAGAGGGCGTATTCAGTGCATCAGTGGCTCTGCTTTCTTGTATGTAACTCTTATTTATTGTTCTTTCCTAGATTCCAACCATATACACAATAGTATATGGATAAAATGATAGAAGAATTGGAATGGCCAAGTTTCTTAGCCCAAATAAAGTGTGGGATCAATTGGAATGACCGAGTTCCGTAGCTCATGAGTGAAAGATCCAATTTTTTTAACTTCTGTATTTTCTTTAGTTTTCTCAAGAGCCAAACAGACTGCACAGCGACGACAGAGAATAAAAAGAAGACAAAAAGGGTAGACAAAATAGAGGATCAGAAAACATAATCCCAGATCTAAACATTACCTCAAATAGGAGTCAGAAAAAAAAAGGAAAAAAAAAGACAAATCATAAAAATTGATATTTACTTCTTTGTCTCCAATAACATGTTTTAAAAAATCAGCCAATGTGGGACTATCTGCAGAATTTGTCAATTGTTCATGCATTGTAATTCCAAAAGTTGGAACAGTTTGGTACTCCAGTAACACATGACAGTGACACAGCTAATTTTCCAATTCATTTATATTCTTTCCTCAATTTACGTCCCAAACAATTCAAGTGAAGAAAAAGAAATATATCACAAAAAATTATCATGACAACAAACAGACTACTAACCAAAATGCGTATTGAAATTTGACCATATCTCTTAAAAATAGAATAAACCAATGAAATTGTCCCAAAGTAAAATTAAACACATTAATTCGAATAACAAGGAAGTCAAAGGATTGTTTATCATAACATTCATACAAGTCTTCAAGAACTGATTATTTATCACCAAATCAGTAATTGCAAACATTGATAAAGCAGTGAAAAATCTACTGCTAAAATGGCAAAATGCATAATAGGCTGCAAGAACTGATTTTAGGCATTTTAAAAGAATGCACAGCGACAATCTTTATATCTATGAAAGAATTGGCCATTTTAAAATAATAGCAATTGATCTTTTATGTTCCTGAGTATTCGATCAACTATTTTAAAAAAATCAAAACTAAGAACAGCTCTGCTCATAGTAAATTATGCAGAAAATTTTGAGAACCAGTTCAAGCATGTTACCTTGCTTCGATCAAAATCGGGAGTGGATAACAGTTACCCCTCCAGAAATTCACAACGTTGAAGAAGACGAGGACGAAGATGTTGTGCGAAACAAAATCGACCGTGAAGCACTATCGAACGCCAAACCCAACAGCACCCTCATGCGACGATGATGTTGTGCGACGATGATGTTGTACGAAACGAAATCGACCATGAAGCACTGAAGCTATGCGAAATCTGTGGGATTTGGTTCCTTGATTTGGGAATTTGGAATTTTAGGGTTCCTTGATTTGGGAATTGGGAATTTTAGGGTTCATCTTTGGTGCGATGCAGCGATGGACTGAGTGAGAATTTTAGAATATCCTAGTTTCTGGCATTCAATTGGATCCTACTATTCAACCGGTTTTAATATTTTGGATAACTAAAACTGGGCTTTAAAAATAAAATGGGTTTGGTTTATATCCATGTCAAAAAATATGGATATTTAAAATATGGTTATGGATATGGATATAGATAAATCCTTCAAACCGGATATTTTGAGCATCCCTAATGGTAACTAATTTTCTAAAAGAATTTGCCGGTACCTAAGGGAAAGAAGATGATTAGGTATCACCTACGGTGACATGGATTCCCTAAATTCAACAACTCTATAGTTCCCTGCATTCAGTGTATTTCTAAGGATTTTTTGGTCTTTCCATAAACCAAGACATCTTCCCCCACTCTCTTTCTTTCCATAATATATACTAAATGTGTTAGAATAAATTAGGAGAAATGGCAGAACTACTTTTATTGAATAACTGAACGGTGGCTTATATAGCCTTACAAGATAAGAATGAAAGGGTGCAGTCCACGTCTAAAAACGTGGTAACAGTTACAAGAAAATCAAATCCTACCCTACTTAATGGGTTCTAACAAATAGAAACTTATTAACTGAACACAACTAAGTCAAATAATAAATCCTAATAATTCCTAACAATTCCTCCCCTAAATTGATTGTTGTATGCATTCAGTTTAAATTTGGAACCTCACGAACTCCAAGCTGGCCTCTTAATTTCAGGAACACATCAAGTTTCAATGGTTTGGTCATAATATCAGCTACTTGATTGCTTGTGCCACAATGAATGAGTTTCACCACTTCCTTTTTTGTTAGATCCCTCAAGAAATGAAACCTTACATCTATATGTTTGCATCTTCCATGCATGACTGGATTTTTGGACAATTTAATTGTTGAGCTGTTGTCACACATAATAACAGAGCACTTGCTTTGTGAGAGGCTGAGAGCTCAATCTTCTCCAACACCCTTCTCATCCACACACATTGACAAGCACAAACAGCAGCTGCCACATACTCTGCCTCAGTGGTGGACAATGTTACTACCGGTTGCTTCTTTGATGCCCATGAGACTGCTCCACCACTCAGTAAAAATACATATCCGGATGTGCTCCTTCTATCATCAATATCTCCAGCATAATCACTATCAGTGTAAGCCACCAAGTCTTTAACATCTCCTCTCTTGTAAAACACACCTAACTCCACAGTTCCCTTTAAATAACGAAGAACCCTCTTTGCTGCCTGCATATGCAACTCAGTGGGGCTGGCCATATACCTACTCAAGAGACATACCACATACATTAAATCAGGCCTCGTTACAGTAATGTACATGAGACTCCCAATTAATTGCTTGTAGGCAGTAGCATCAATCCTAGCACCTTCTCCTTTCTTTGACAGCTTAAAACCGGGCACTATAGGATTCTTTACTGAATTGCAATTCTGCAGCCCAAACTTCTCAAGTAATTCACAGGCATATTTCTTCTGACTTAAGTAGATACCTTCTGAATTTTGCTGAATTTCTACACCAAGGAAATATTTCATCTTCCCTAAATCTGTCATATCAAACTCAATCTTCATGGAATTCTTAAAGCTTTCAAACATGCTTAAATCATTCCCAGTGAAAATTAAGTCATCAACATACAAACTCACAATTAAAATTCTTTTACCTCCTCCTATTTTGACAAAGAGAGTGTGCTCATGATCACATCGTTCAAATCCCTCCTTCACAAAATAGGCTTCAATTTTGATATACCAAGCACATGGTGCTTGCTTTAACCCATATAAAGCTTTCTTAAGCTTGTAGACCTTCTCTTCTTCACCCTTTCGAACATAACCCGGTGGTTATTCCACATACACATCCTCTGTCAATTCTCCGTGAAGAAATGCACTTTTGACATCTAGTTGATACACACTCCATCCCTTTTGTGCTGCTAGAGCTAAAACCATCCGGATTGTGTCCCACCTTGCTACCGGAGCAAAGACTTCATTGTAGTCAATCCCTTGTTGCTGAGCATAGCCTTTAGCTACTAGTCGGGCTTTGAGCTTATCAACTTCACCATTCTCATTTAACTTGGTTCTAAAAACCCATTTCACTCCAATCTTCTTAGCACCTTTGGGCAAAGTTGTAAGCTGCCAGGTTTCATTCTTTTTGATTGCCTCAATCTCCAAATCCATTGCCTTTCTCCATTTTTCATCTCTTTCAGCTTCTTCAAATGAGCTTGGATCTTCATGAGAGGTAAACATTGCAAAATAATCTTCATCTTCAGACAGCCCTTCGCCAGTTTCATAATCCTGCATGTAGTTGGGCGCTCTTCGAATCCTTCCTTCAGCATGTACAGATGCATCTTCATTAGATGAATCACTTGATGTAGAGGTTGTTGCTTCTGCATCTTGGTCTGTAACTCCTGCTGTTTCAGTACCTTCCACAACAGCTTCTTCTTCATTTTCAGAGGAGGCATCCTCACTGTCATTACTACCTTCCCAAATCAACACGTCATGCTTCACTTCTTCTGCAGTCCTCCCCCAGTTCCAGCCCTTATCCTCTTCAAAACTCACATCTCTGCTGACTATAATTTTTCTAACAACTAGATCGAACAATCTATAAGCTTTGGATTCATCAATTACCCCAAGCAATACACATTGGAGGCTCTTATCATCCAGCTTTGTTCTTCTCTGATCAAATACATGGACATGAGCTAGGCACCCAAATACTCTAAAGTAATCTACTTTAGGTTTGATTCCACTCCACATCTCTTCTGGAGTTTTGTCTTTCACTGTCAATGTAGGACTCCTATTGAGAACATGAGCTGTCCATTTTGCAGCTTCTGGCCAAAAAGCCTTTGGTACTTGTTTGTCACAAAGCATGCACCGAACCATATTCATAATGGTTCGATTTTTGCGCTCTGCTACGCCGTTTTGTTGTGGAGTGTAAGATGTTGTGAGTTGCCTGCTTATGCCATTAATTTTACAAAATTTATTAAACTCATTTGAGGTGAATTCTCCCCCCTATCTGTGCGTAAACAACATATAAAGGCACCTGACTCCTTCTCAACTAAGCTTTTATAATATTTGAAAGTTGTAAATGCTTCATATTTTTCAGCTAGAAAGTATATCCACACCTTTCTACTAAAGTCATCAATAAATGTTATAAAGTACCTTTTGTTGCTATTGGAGTTGGGAGTAATAGGTCCACAAATATCAACATGTACAAGCTGCAATTTATGGGAAGCTCTCCATTGACTTTTCATTGGAATGACATCTCTATGTTGCTTTCCTACAAAGCATCCAGTGCAACTTTTACTTGAATCTTTGAAAAATGGAAGACCCTTCACCATCTGTTTGCATTGCAAAGTCCTCAAACCTTTGTAACTCAAGTGTCCAAATCTACGGTGCCACAATTGTGAACTATCTTCAGTAGCTAGTTGTAGAAAAGTTGAAGTTTCTTCAAGCACTACACTGGCCAGCAGCACAAACATCCGATTTGCTGTCATTTCTGTTTGCATAATCAATCCTCTTCTAGGGTGGTACAACTTGCATTTCCCATCTTGTATAAGTAAAGCTAGTCCTCTTTCTTGAAGTTGGCCTACATTCAGTAAATTATTTTTCAAATCTGGAACATAGTAAACATCAGCGATTACATGAATTGCACCATTGATCTGAAGTCTGATGTTCCCTTTGCCCAGTACTTCCATTTTTGAATCATTGCCAAGTTTTACCGAGTGTCTGAAAGCCTCATCAATAGTAGAGAACCACTCCCTATTTCCACACATGTGATTGCTACAACCGGAGTCGAGAAACCAAGTCTCTTCTTGTTTCAAGTTGTCAGCTTCGACAAAAGACATGAGCAGCATCTCTTCTTCTTCATCAATCTCAGCATAGTTTGCACTCTCCTTCCATCTTGGGCATTCGTATTGGAAGTGTCCTAGTTTGTGGCACTTAAAGCACTCCACCGTGGCTTTGTTTGGAGACTGCCTTCCTCTGCCTCTGCCTCGACCCCGACCAAAACCTCTACCTCTACCTCTACCTCCATTCTGTTCTTCATGTGAGACCTTCAATGCTTGCTCATCCCTTGTGTCACCACCATGAGAATTCATTCTTTGTTCATGAACCAAAAGGCTGCTTTGAAGTTCATCTACTGTCAGTAAATCCAAGTTGTTGGACTCCTCTATTGAGCACACAACATAGTCAAATCTTGAGGTCATAGATCTCAAGATCTTTTCTACAATCATAACTTGAGTTATGTTCTCACCATAAACCTTCATCTTGTTCACAATTGTAAGTGTCCGAAGAAAGTACTCTTCCACTTTTTCTCCTCTTTTCATTTGAAGGACTTCAAATTCCTTCCTCAATGCTTGTAGTTGTGCCCTCTTCACTCTACTGGTCCCCTGATATTTCTGTTTCATTGAGTCCCAAATGCTTTTTGAACTTCCCTTGTCAAGAATAGTCTCCATGATGTTTCTGTCTATGGCCTGGAAGAGATAGTTTTTCACCTTCAGGTCTTTCAGTTTGTGTTCTTCAATCGACTTCCTCTGGGCCTCTGTTGGTTGAACCCCCCTCAGCTACTGTAGGAATGCCTGTATCCACCAAGTTCCAATACTCTTTTGACCGAAGAAAATTCTCCATGAGCATAGCCCATTGGTCATAATGACCATCAAACTTGGGTATTGCTGGCTGCACAAAGTTGCTACTTTCAGCAGACATTTCTCACTGTTTCTCACCGTCTATTTTCTCTCTTTAGGAAATTGCAGTTCCTATTCTCATTTTATCAGGCCCCTTAATAGAGCTCTGATGCCAATTTGTTAGAATAAATTAGGAGAAATGGCAGAACTACTTTTATTGAATAACTGAACGGTGGCTTATATAACCTTACAAGATAAGAATGAAAGGGTGCAGTCCATGTCTAAAAACGTGGTAACAGTTACAAGAAAATCAAATCCTATCCTACTTAATCGGTCCTAACAAATAGGAACTTATTAACTGAACACAACTAAGTCAAATAATAAATCCTAATAATTCCTAACAAAATGTAGGACCTTGCAGAATCGTGGTCCCACATACGGTGCTTTGTTGTGTCATTTGTGGGGTTGCAGAGTCAATCTCAATGACATTGTAGCCGAGAAGGATTTCAAAGAGAGAAGAAAAAAAAGTACAAGTAAGGGAAGAAGAATTGAAAACATCTCTCACGTGACTTCTTTTTAACATTTTAAAAATTTTTAAGCCATTGATTTATTTAATTTTAATGGTCCAGATTTGGTGTAAGTCAAAACATTTACATCTGGTGTCAACGGATCTCATATCTCTTATATATATATATATATATATATATATAAGAGAGATGACATGACAACCCTATAACCCGTATTTCAACTTACACATACGAGATATATCGGTGAGAGAATTTTTTATATATGAGAGTGATGGGTAAATCTTAACCATATATATATGATTAAGATTAAAAGTTATTTCATAATCGTGTATAAAAAAAGTCATATGACTTTATGTTTTAATCTTTCCAGCCATAGTTAGATCTAATGATCGAGATTTATTTCTTTCACTTTCACATAAAGAAGTCCTTCTTGTTTCATGTCTCATGAGGAGGGATCACATTTACATCGGTATAGCATCTTGGTACTGTAAATTTAATATTGTGATTTTTGTTGATCCATAATATTATTTATGTACTAAGAAATGATAGCATCACACTCGGTAATAATCTCTTTAAAGCACATTCTCTTCTATTGATTGAAATTCATATATGTCATACTAAATTTATATACTACGATATTTATGTACGTTCCATGTGATTTAGTAGGACTCAATTCCAAAATAGAGAGACTCATTTGAATTCTTAAATAGAGTCCAACTCCGTACAAAACACCCCAGGTTTTACAACACACACGCACACTTGCTCACCAACTGAGCTAAGACCCATGTCGTTTGATATGTTGCTAGCACTACTCTTATATATTATATTGATTGTTTGTATCAAATCTCATTAGATTTAAATGATAGGGTTATATATGTTTTTCATCCCTATAAAATTGACAAAATTTGATTTTGGTCCCTACAAAAATTTTATTCATTTTTAGTCCCTACAGTTAACAAAAATAGTGTGTTTTTAATCCCTCATCAGGGACTAAAAGCACACAAATTTTGTATTTTATAGGGACTAGAAATGAATAAAATTTTTGTAGGGACCAAAATCAAATTTTGATAAATTTATAGGGACCAAAAACATATTTAACCATAAATAATAATTAGCATATAATCAAAAAAAAATCTTATTTTAACATATTTCAAAAATGTATATAACGGTAATCTTAACGTATCTCAATGACATATTAAATAATTTTAGATTAATGAAATTTTGGATTTTAATAAATATACACTAACAAAGTGATTAAGTTTTACACGGACTTCAAATAATATTTCATTGTCTTGCTACATCATATTTCATTATTGTAGGTGTTTCTATAGGCGTGACCAGATGATAAAATATGAATATTGGATGTTTGTGTAAAATATGCTTGCACGGTGCATATTTATTAAATTTAAAATCTCATTCACCCAACCCAAACCAACTCGAGTTGGTTTGGGTTACGTAAAAAATTTCAACTAAACGACTCAACTCAACCCGTCCTTGTGTGAAGGCCCAAACAATGCCTAAACTTCGTTAGCGAAAAGGGGAGTTTAAAAATAATTAATTGAAAAAAAAATATTTTTCGAACCTAACACGCCTTATTATGTCCCTGACTTCACCATGTTGAGCTTTATCTTGAATTGAAGGATTTAAGAACAACACGATTTTTATTGAAAATATTTTTCTAACGTGTGTAATATTGCACACGATAAGAATTATTAATTACTCATTTTTTTATTTATTATTTACTTTCTTTTTTATTCTATAGATTTATATTTATGTAATTTCTCTCCTCCCACAAAATAGGAAACTAGATAATTAATAAGAAAAAAAATAACCAATTAATAATTCTTATCGTGTATAAGATTGCACAAGTTAAAAAAACCTATTCAAAAGTTGTGATGAAGGTTTCAATTAGTGGCTAATTAAACAGACCTTCATGTTAATTCATTTGTTCAATGTTGGACATATAATTACATAACCACGTACGGAGAAACCCCAAATTGCAGCGAGTTGAGTGGGATTATCTTTAATTATTTGCATTCCGAGCAAAATACGTACATATTTTGTCTTTACTGTCACTGCTTCACTGGCCTCATTGGGAAAGGTGATGAAAGATTTATCCACTTTTCAGATGAACGTTTAAGGAACGATATCTATGCCACCTTAATTTTTTTCAAAGAAAAAATAAAGACAAGTTGCATTGCAATGAGAAGTGTGAGGTCTAATGAAACTAAGTTGACTTAAATACTTGATCTTTCGCGCGGAGGGTTGTTTCATCGGAGTCTTTGGCTACAAAATGACACTATCAGGAGTTACAAGGTTGGCTCGTGCAGGTCGGAGTGAGGAAGTTAAGAAATTGAGTGATAGGGAGCGAGGTTCAAACCTTATCAACTAACAATAACATTTATTATTAAAAAATGATAGTACACTACTTATCCCCTCAAGGTATTCGTTTTGAATACCACCTCATTTATTATTATTATTATTATTAAGAAAATACTAATGAGTGCCGTAAGAGCATTGTTTAAGAAGTCCAAAGAAGTAAGTTTTATGGGAAATTGTGTGTTTAATATATTGGGAAGAGATTAACTTAGTTTTATAATGAATATTTACCTTATTTGGAATCATTAAACAATATTCTTAGGGCACTTGTAATTAGCACACTTATTATTATTATTATTATTACATAGACATGTCTTCAATGAAATTTTAGATAATTTTATGGGTTAAATATGTTTTTGGTCCCCGTAAAATGAGCGAATTTTGGTTTGTAGTGTAAATTTTTTTTCATTGGTTTTCATCCCTCTGAAATATGAAAGTATTGTTTTTGGTCCCTGTCGTCATGTGACGTCCGTTAACTACTTACGTGTCTTACGAAAGGTCACGTGTCTATTTCAGGTGACACCCAATGACGTACGTGATGCTATCTTAACGTGTAACTACCCGAAAATTTTTCTCTGACCCTATAATGAACTTCTTTTAACTGCCCTAAAATGAATACTAGGGACCAAAAATAGTGATTTCAGGTTTTAAAGGGATGAAAATTAAAGAAAAATATTTTATAGGGATCAAAATCAAAATTCGTCGATTTTACAAGGACCAAAAATATTACTTTTAAATTTTAGAGGGATGAAAACCAAAGAAAATTTTTTATAGGGGCAAAAACCAAAATTTACCCATTTTATAGGGATCAAAAACATATTTAACACTAATTTTATTGACAAATTCTAACAAGTGTCTTTGAAATACTCCCTCAGTCCTATTATAATTATCGTATTAGGTTTTTTCGCACATATTAAAAAATAACTATAAATAAACAAAATACGTAACAATTTTACAAAATTATCTTTATTAGTTATTGATTGTTATGTCATAAATACATAATGGAATATAATGACTTTGAAGTGATGCACACATTATTAATTTGAGGGTAAAAATTAAATAATAATAATAATAATAATAATTAATATTAAATTAAAAAAATAAAACGATATTTATTTTGGAACTTTTTTTTCTTCTTACACAATACTTATTATGGAACAGGGGAGTAGTACTTAAGATTTTTTTTAAAATTTTAAAAAATAGTAAATTTATTAGAATATAACTTTTTAAATGATCGTTAATATATTAAATGTCATATTTTTAATAAATAATTTTTATTATTATTTATTTTTTAATCAAAATCTCAATGGTTAGTATAGGACAATATTATGATTTTACTCCCGATTTATATTAAACAATTAATTAGTCGGTAGTAGTGATAAGGCCTAACTATATCCGATCCCCTCCACTTGGATTGTGAGCTTCATTTTGACTTTCAATCAAGAATTTCTTGTTAATCACGAATCAGTATGTGAATTTAATTTATAACCTTAGGTAACGTCATGAAAGGGCTATCATTATTATTTATGACCATGTCCTTGTCTGATTAGCCAAAAATAATAAGAATAAGAAACAGAACCAAAAACTCTTCACATGTATAGCTTAAAATAATAAACCTTGAAGGCCGGGTTTTTGTCTCATTGTGAATGCTTATTTCTTGGTTGCATATTGCTTATTTCTTCTCAGTTTTAAAGGGTACTGCCACTGCCTCTGCCGTTGAAGTTTTAGCACTTGGACGAACGTCTATGAATCATGGAAATCCTTCAAGTCACAAGGGACAGAATGGTGCATAGTTCCAATAGATTCACAACATTCTTTGTTGTAATTTTCATAGCCTTTCCTGTTCTTCTCATAGTTAATTTCATGTACCCAAACTCAACCTTCGCTCTCTTTGAGGGATTAACCAATTCGAAGGCTCAGAATCAGAACGTTACAAATGTCACAACCAACAGCTTTCCATTGGGAGAAAGAGTCCATAATATATCAAATGAGAGCACAAAAGGAAGGTATATTAATAATACTAATACCATGTCAAAGGTAACACTATCTCATCCCATTTCATTCAACTATTTTCAATCAAATTATTTTTGTTGAACTCACTCTATTTCCTTATAATGGATTTGGCTAAGTTAAGGTGCGAGGGAAATTTCAAAATGGTACATCAACTGAAGGAAGAGCTACTGCAACTAAGAATCATATCGCATCAGAAATAGGTTTGTAAATCAAAAATCATTAGTAGGAGTATTTTGTTTTTTTTGTGGAACATTTCCTAATTAATTCGTCTCAAATCGAGTGTTCCTAATCAGTCTGAATATTTCATGTAATTTCGGATATATTCCGTTAAAAAAATTGCGTTTTGAAAATGTTAGGGCCATATTCCGAAAAAGTTTTCATTTTCTAAAATTTGTATTCAATTTAAGTTTCTGCAGTAAACAACTGTGGCAGAGAGAAGATAAAAGACTGTCTAGATAGAATGCACTTTCAGAGACAATTAACGTTTTTAAAATTTCTGAAAATACTAAATCTGTTTTCAAAAATTGAAAAAGAAAATAGTGAGGAAAATACTGGAGTTGTCTTACCTAATGTTTCTTAAATTTAATGGAAATGAAAACATAAAAAAAGAAAAAAAGTAAAAGAGCCTTTATTTTTCTAGTAGTTAATTACTTGTTTGCTAACTTAACTTGTCTATGATATATCTTCTGTTTTTCTTATTCTCTCCCAAATCTACAGGCTTGAAAAATAGCTCAACAAATGACAAATTGCTGGATGGACTTTTGGTTTCTGGATTTGATGAAGCATCATGCATAAGCAGGCAGCAATCCCATTTATATCGAAAAGCTTCTCCTCATAAACCTTCTTCATATTTGAAATCTAAACTACGCAAATATGAAGAAATTCATAGAAGGTGTGGACCTAATAGCAAAGCTTACAACAAAAGCATGAGAAAGATTTTACGATCTACTGCAACAATGTGCAATTACCTTATCTGGACACCTTCCAATGGTTTAGGGAACCAAATGGTTAGCATGTCTTCAACATTTCTTTATGCTCTCCTCACAAATCGTGTGTTGCTTGTAAAATTTGGGAAAGACAAGCATAACCTATTCTGTGAACCATTTCTCAATTCAACTTGGTTATTGCCGGATAAGTCTTCTTTTTTGAATGAAAATCATGTCCAAACATATCAAAGCATGATAGAGAAGGATATAATGGGTAATAACATTTCAAAAGAGGATTTTTCTTTGCCATCAGTTTTGTTTCTCAATCTACAATATAGTCTCAATTTTCCTGAGAAATTTTTTCACTGTGATCATAGTCAAGATCTTCTTAGTAAGGTTCCTTTGTTGATTTTGCAATCAGATCAGTATTTTGTCCCTTCTCTTTTCATGACCCCAATTTTCAACAAGGAGCTTAACAAAATGTTCCCAGAAATAGACACAGTTTTCCACCATTTAGGGCGCTACCTTTTCCACCCTTCAAATGAGGCATGGGGGCTAATAAGTAATTTCTATCAAACACACTTGGCCAAAGCAGATGAGAGAATAGGCCTCCAAATAAGAGTGTTTGATCCTGTTTCCACTCCCCAACAAGCAATTATGAATCTTGTTTTAAACTGCACCATACAGAATAAGATATTGCCACAAGTAGGTATGCAATTGCAAAGTACAGTGCCTTCTAGTGGCAAAAAAATTAATGTTAAGGCTGTTCTTGTGGCATCCTTATATCCAGAATTTGGTGAGAATTTAAGTATTATGTATGTGAATAAACTAACTGTTACCGGGGAAGTAATAGAGGTTTATCAACCAAGTCATGAAGAGCATCAAAAGTTATATGATAATAAGCATAACATGAAGGCATGGGCTGACATGTATCTACTGAGTTTATCTGATGTGTTGGTGACTACCTCTCTGTCTACTTTTGGGTATGTTGCTCAGGGTTTGGGAAATTTGAAGCCATGGCTTCTTTATAAGCTAGTAAATAACAAGACACATTTTCCAGCATGTGAACGAGACTTCTCATTGGAGCCTTGTTATCATTCTCCTCCCAAGCATTACTGTCGTGGAAAGCCTGTAAAAGATCTTGCATCTTATTTTCTTTATCTTAGAAAATGTAAGGATTATTGGTTTGGTGTGAAGCTGGTTAGTGGTTCTATGTAGTTTGGAGTTGTTTCATGCCTGTATACTTAAAATTTTGTTAATTTTCTCATTAAAATTTGTTGCCAAAGATTCACATGGCAAAAAAGGCCTCTAATAATGCATTTTTCTCTCCAAACATAGCTCTTTAAAGCGCTATGTAATCCAGAATTATCTATAAAATATATACCACCTTAAAAGCGTTATGTAAAGTTGAGATTACATAGCATTTCCTTACCATGCACTATCTAATATATATCATATTCAACGTATAACCAATAACAGATTTAGGACCCGGAGTCAGCAGGGACAAAAAAAGGCACTTCACCACCGCAAGTCGCAACGGACTCCGTCAAACTAACAGTTCCATTTCCTTCAAATTCTCAGTAAAAAAAAAAAAAAACTCCAAAAGCTCCAACATAAACTAGATGAATGTATAAATTAAATTTATAAATTGTATATTATTTGTATGTTTAAAATTAAATTAAATTATAAAATTTAAATATAAGTTATAAAATATATAAAAACCAAAATCAATAATCTTAAATGAGAAAAAATCAATAAATACTGACAATGGACATGCGCATTAGAACATTTAGCCTATTGGAATGTAGTGGCAAATAAATTCTTTTAAAATCCTTATTAAAGGGTTCGACCGCTCTTGTCGTATGGTGCTCTTGTTTTAATGAAAAAAAGGTCAAAGCTCAATACATTGAGCTATCTGCTAGGTGCATCACTGGATAGATAAGATGAGAGATTACCGTGTTCGTGTGCGTGCCACAATGAGATCCGTGTGCGTGTCACAATGAGAGATGAGATCATGAAACAGTGCAGCATGAGACAGTGGGTGCAAATGTGTGTGGTCAAAATAAAAAATATGAAGGAGTAACTAATTTTTTTAAATCCAGTGAGTGCATCCGCCCACACTGGTGTCTACTTAGGTTCGCCTCCGCGTGTAACGCATTGCACGTGTTCACTTAGATGGTGCATTGTCAATAAAGTGCTATATATTTACTAGGGGTGGACACCGGTCGGTCATGGTCGGATTCGGTCCGAAAACTAGTCATCCGAGAAAAAACCGAAAAACATAAACAGATACCCTTTTCAGTCCATTTGAGCAACGGTTCTGGCCGGTGGCGGTTCCAACGGATGGCGGTTCCAACGGGTGGTTTCGTCCGGTTTGTAACCTGTGCATGCAGTGACAGATCTCTCTTTCCCCTCATTGGTAGTCGCTCTTCCGCTATTGATGGTGGTTTGCATCACAACACCCCCTTAATCTCTGCGCCACCGCCGGAGCAGGCAACGGCCTCTGTCAAGCGCAATCGTGCAACACCCCACCGTTTAGTCACAGAGTTGAGTTGCTGCGATTCTTTTTCGTCCAAAGGTGTCCCAGTAACAAGGAGCGAGTTTGGCTTTGTTGGGGGGAAATGAACACAGCTTTTTTGCTGCAGCGTTTCTCTCTCATCGACACATTTTGTAATTATAAAAAATTGTAAGAGACTAGTATTATTTTAATTGAACGTTTCTTTGTATAGACCGTGTAGTATTCAGTTTGTGGTTCCAAGGCAACTTTTACCTGTACATAGCTTAGTTGTGCAGCATATTTGAGCCATTCATATCATAGGCCTCTCTAGTTATAGGCTTTTTTTTGACCAACTCTAGTTATAGGCTTGAAAAGTTAAATATTTTATATTTTGTTTCTTTTTTATAACAATGTTCGATCGGTATTGGGTATCGTTGGATTATATTTTTTAGACCGGACCCGACCAGTTACAACCGTTTTTACTCTATTTTTTCACAAATTTTACCCAATACCCGTGTAGACCCACCTAAATCATCCGAATGTCAGTCGATTAACACGATTTTCGGACGAGTCGGTCTCTTTTGTCCACCCCTAATATTTACATAGCGCGTTACTAAAAAGGTGCTATAAATTCATAAAATTTATAATTATTTACAATGAATATGTTATCTAGGATATAATTTTTTTAAGAACATCTCAATCGATGGATCTGAGAGGGTGTGAACACTAAATATGTGTTTGGTTTTGAACACAAGTTTTGAAGACAGAATTAGGTAAGAGAGAGTGTGAGAAGAGAGAAAGATATGAGAAAGATGGTAGATTTGAGGTATTGATTGATATAAGAGGAAAAAAAAAAAAGAAATAGAGAATAGAGAAGTGTTGATTATTTTTGAAAGTAAGATAATGTCCCTAAGTTAAAAAAAAACCTTCTATCAAAATTAATTAAATTTTCTATTTGAATTCACTTGATTAATTAATTAAATTACTTAATTTATTTTTTTATTAATTTAATTTATTAGATTAATTTAAATAATTAGATTAAATTAATCCAATTAAATTAGTTTTTTATGATCAGTCCGTTGCTGCTTGAGTGCAAGACATAATTATTAAAATTATTGATGATCATTTCCGTTTGCAGCGTGTAACAACCGTTACAAAGAAGGAAAAATATTAAGCTATAAAAAGGAATAATTAAATTCTAATTAAAACCACAATATCTTTAAAAAAAAAACCACAATACTGGAAGATTTTCGTTTCCCACCGGCCACCACAAAACTTAACATCATTTTTAATTCTTAATTCGTAATTAAAATCACAGAGGTTCTATAATACTCTTTCTTTCTTTTTTCTACATCGGTTCCTCTATTGCTTTGTCTGATGTCTCTCTCTCTCTCTTCTTTTACAACACCAATAACATTGACAAAGACTCTGCTGAAGGCACAAAAGATGTAGAAGCAACATGGACAACCCAAAAAGGAGGTGGCTTGAAGGCGTTAGAGACAAGGGTATTTCGGGAATACCACAAAAATAGGCTCCTTTTGGTGACTTTCTTCCCATCCGAGCGAAGATTTGAAAAAGTAGATTTTTTGTCTCTCTTCTCTCACTCTCTTCCATTTCTTTACTAAACCAAACGAAGAAGATTCTCTCTCTCTTCCCTGTCTTTCTTGGCTATTTTACCGATAACAAACACATTGTAAACAAGTGAGAGAAGATGATTGAGAGAATAAAAGGAAGGAAATGAACCCACTGATTGGTTTCGATGTTGAAGTCATGGTAGGAGATATGCGCAACGACGAAGAGAATACCGTCGATGAATGGATCCATGCATTGGAGCACTTTAGATTTAGCACCTTCATGCTCTAATGGCCCAGATTTGTGTTATAGTCTCTTATTAGAATCTAGACTACTTCCCTGAAGTTTGACGGCTCGACAGAGGTGGTGTCCAGTGTTTTTTGCTTGAAGAATTCAGTCGTCGTTGAAGCCGTCGAAGTCGTGGTGGTTCAAGGAAGTTGTGGTCGTGGAAGGTCGTCATCGTAGGGTTCGTTGAGGAAGCTGTGAGACATTGTCTTCGCATAGAACGTGAGAGAAGCAAAAGATGAGAAAAGTTGCATTGTGATTTCAAGAAGTGGTTGTTGAAGGTAGGACGATTGAGTAGAGCCTTCATTTCCAAAAAAAAAATCATAATTACATTATTCATTAACGAGGTGAAAAACAAAGGAAAATATTTTAAATTCAAATTTGAAATACACTGGGCTCGAGAATGAGTTGGAAAGCACCAACTCACAACAATTAGAAGCAAATACAGTTTCTAAATATAGAAAGATCTAGAGAAGTGTACTGCATAAACCATTGCATGAGGTGACACCTGTAAAAACTTACTATATGTGTTGCCTTGTTTTATTATATTTATAGATGACACATGCATTTTTGATAAAACACTCCCAAAAAAGTAACTTTCTTCAGAAATGTTATGAATAATATTTAAGATGAATGTCCAAGAGTCACAATAGTTACATAGCAAAATGAATATTTGAAGATGCTTGTACTCCTCCAGTTTCAAATATAAGCAAAAGTCAAAATGTATTTGGTTCTAACTCATGATGATGCTTGTAACTCCATGTGATATTGACTATATAAATAAATGGTGTAAGCCACTTGAGTTGTATACACAAAAGTAGAATAAAATATTATTTGCCTTTTTGTTTCTCATTTATCTCTTGAATTCTCTATGTTTTCTTTTATATAGTTCTTCTCTATATCTTAAGTCTTTTATAATTCTTTTTCATAAAAAGAAATTTATTTTTGTACGACATAAAATGGTCCAAAAATAAACTTCTAGAATACAAAAAGTACACATTCGAAAGTTTATTTCCGTATGATGGGTGCATGTTAGCAAAAACAGAAAGTGCCTTTAGTTATTCCCATAAAATTTTGCAAGCATGGAAAAGAAGTACCCATGAATGAGGCACTAGCTTTCATTTAGGCCCTAAACCCATGGGACAACCCAATTAGCCTCCCATAATGACCCACTTTTACTTAGCCACTTAACAATAGGGCTTTTTAAGCCCACAACTCACACAACCCACCATCTCCCATCTCAAGAGGTCTGAGACAGGGCTTAAGAGGGTTGACCCGCCTAATCAATAATTCAATTTTAAAATTATTCAATTGTAAAAATAAAATATTTTGATTTTTAACTTAAATGAAAAAATTAAACTCACGTGGCTACTATTAGAGCTGGCAAAATGAGTCGGGACGACTCGAAAAAATATAGGATTTGGGCATAAAATAAAATCCATTTTTCAACCCGTGCTTTTTGGTCCGGATCTAAAAAACATCAGACTAACCCAGCCGGGCTTCAGCCCCCTGCTTGGCCCGCATAAATTTAAAAAACGCATTAGCCTATAGTATAGACTACAGACGCAGTTCTATCAAAAAAAAAAAGACTACAGACGCAGTCATGTGCCAAAAGTAAAATCCGTTTCTCAGTCTCATCTCTGATCTCCCAAGTCTCACGCGTCGCGCCTCCTTCGCGGCCAGATTCCGGCCGCCGCGCCTCCCATCTTGCGGTAAATCGAGCTTCTTGGGGGGTTTCTGGGCCAGTTGTTGACTTGTTGCAGCACACAGCCTTTGGGTGAGTGGTAAATTTTTATCTCTTTCTTTTTCAAGTTTGAAGTTGCATCTCCACTCTCAAGGGTTTAAGAATTTGATACTCTTTCTTTTGGGAAGACGACCATCGGGAATTTTACTGTTTTTATTTGAAGTTGGTTATGATTGTTTCTCAGCAACTACTACTTTTTCTTTGTCAACTAAAAGAAAAATCTGATCTGTTCTGTTGTTGGCACTTACTTAGTTCACTTACTTCATTGCCAATTGCTATTACACAAAATAATATTTTGCAAATTGACACTATAGTTTTTTATTCATAAGTTGCTGATAGTTTCAACATGCTTGCTTGCAATATGAAAGCTCAAAGCAGGAGCAGATCTCCCCTTTGTTTTATGTTTCACAGTTGCTAATTGCAATTATGGCACAACCCAAGTTTGCAATCTGCAGTCTATTGTTTGGAATTTAGAGGCACTGCTCTCATTCTTTTCAATATGAAAATCTGTTTGGAGTTTGGAATTTGGGGTACTGCTCTTTGGAGTTTGGAATTTGGAGCACTCGGGTGCTTATTTTGAGATGTTTAAGTTGTTGTTTGGAATTTGAAGTTGCTATTACAGTATTTTTTTTTTTTAAAACAAGTTTAAAAAAGTCAATAGACTTAATTTGGTTGATGAACATTTTAAGCTTTATAATTTACTTTTTCTTATGTTGTGATCTAAATGAAGTACTGTAAAAGATATTGTGGATATGTCTTTTCATATATTTATCATTGTCATTAAACTTGTTCATTAATAGGCTTATATATTCTATTTTCTGCTCTTAGCCAGTTTCCCAGTTTGTTGACTTATTAATTTGCCAATGAAACTTTATATGGTTTGAGCTTTGGACTAATCTTAATGTTGTGAAATATATTTGATATCACATTTATAGATATATATGCTTTGTGTTCTAAACGACCCTTTTTCTGTTGTTACATACGTTATTATTAGAAAAGGCTAAAAAAAGTCAATTAGTTAAAACAACCCATCTGCTAATTGCCTTATAGTCTAATGACAATTATCCTATTGAAACCCTATGAATTTGGTTTGGAATGGTTGTTTTATGCTGCTGTTGCTGAATAAATTTGATGTATGTATTCTGTATGATTACCTACCCATTTGGTTTATATGCTGCTGTTACAAGGTTACAACATCAGTAGCTATATAAGGTCCATTCTGTGATTTTGGAATTTCACTTGAAATTTTATGTTGATTTTGGTTATGTAAAGGAAGGAAGCAGGCTCTCTTCTGAAAGAATTCCTTGAATTAAATTGAATTGAAATGAATTATAATTAGTCTGCCTGAATTCCTTTCTATGTTGTTATGTTTTTATTTTTTAAAAGAAGGATTTGGGTAGTATTAGAACTTGGCTTTAGATATTTAACTTTATATATTGTTATCGATGAACATAGACTGCCAGTGTTGAATGTTGCATATTTTACTTTATGTCCTAAAATCTGTTGTTTTAGTTAGTCGTCTCAGCTTTATCTTTGATCTATATTTCATTTAAAATTGGTGACATGATCTAATGATATTTATTTGTCTCACGTCACACTGATATTCTAGTTCTTAAGGTGCAACCAAAATCATTATATTTGTATTATATTTGTGCAGATTCTGTTCTTTTGCCATATCATATTGAGTGTATGTTATTTGTTTTAATGCATAGGAACATCACTTTTATATTCTGCTATGGAGTCTATGGATATGACTGTGAATGTTGATGATGAAGTTACTTGCTACTATTGAGTGTATGTTACTTGTTCACTTTCAGCTGGGTCTTATGTGGTTTGTGCTTAAGTCCTTTGTTTCTTAAGCCAGTTGGTCTGTCTGTAATTGTGATTTTAGCTGTAATTTTAATGAGCAAGAATGTCACTTGGATTTTGAATTGGTTTCTTGAGTGGAGTAGTCCCTTGAAGGGGCTTATGAGTCTTGGTGTAAGTTGAATGTGCATAATGCTTGAATGAGAAAATTGCTGGGTTTTAGATGTTTCCTTTTTGTGGTGTGCTTGAACATTCAGTGACTAGCTGTATATTGCATGTGCTTCATTAGATTTATCTGTTTTATTTTAGCTTTCTTAAAGATGGATTCTGCATAAAGGAGTGATCCTTTAAACAACCATATAGTGACCCTTCGATTGTCCTTGGGGAGCGTTGCTGATCCAAAGTGTATATGCATGATGATGTAAATATAAATTGAAGTACAAATCTCAATGTTATTTCAGGCTGAGGCAAATGCTGGACTTGAGAATGGGCCAAAAGAATAAAAACTATAAGGCCCAAAGAATGGACCAAAAGAAATATTAAAAAAATAAAAAACATAGAAAACAAAAAATTAGGGCCTGTGGGCCAGCCCTAGCCCACAGGGCTTTGGGGGCTTTTTGACCCTACGGGCTTTTATACAAGTGGGCTTTTTGGCCCTAGCCCATGTGGGCTGGGCTGGGCTAGATGGGCCAAGTTGACACCTCTAATACTAACCTGTCGGCTGGGCCATTCTGACATCTCATTCTTATTAGGATTAAGAAAACACTTACTTTTAAATAAAAAATATGTCAGCTGTAGTTATCGGAATCTGATCACATTCTTATAATGAATTTCAGGCGCTTTTAGTCAAATGGGAAAGTAGCGGTTGTGGGAGTACCAGTTCCCTTTTTCATATTTTTGAATCTTCTTCCCAAATTCACATTTGCACAAACCCTACCCTCATCATCTATTGTCAGGCACTGAAATGAAAGTGAAGATCTTGCGTATCCTTCTCAAAATCCTTTTTTTTTAACCGTTTGTTTTATCCTTTTTGCACTTCAAATGTTTGTGCCTTTGCTTCAGTGTTATATGTTTTCAAATTTTCATGCTTTTACTCTTGGTCTATTTTTGTCAATATATCACGAATTGGGTATTTGCAGAAGAAAAAAAACAATGATGTTTTTCTTGACAAAAGGTCTCTCTATCCGGATATCTGCTGATCTTCTATATAGAGTATGTTCTCTTCTTAATCATTCCAATATGTTTATGATACCATATCTATTGAATGAGGAAATAGAGAGGGGAGTAAAATGAAAAGTGAGGTGCAAAGTTTTTCGGTTTCAGTTGGTGGAACTTGTTAGGAGGACAAAAGTGGGGTGGAAAATAACTTTTACCCAATATTCATGCTATGGAAGGACATGCATAGGTTGGATGGCTGGTGTGAAATTGGTTTTATTGCACTATCAATTGCTCCAAATATGTGTTGTTCCAAGTGAATTCAAAATATTTTTTGTTTCAAATTTTCAGCCTCCCTAATTTCTATCTATTAGTTGCAACTGATTTTCCTAATTCTCTTTTTATCAAATGTAGATGGCATGCTATTGCTTCTTGGACTTGGGATGCCCAGGATGAGACATGTGGGATTTGTAGGATGGCCTTTGATGGATGTTGTCCTGACTGTAAACTTCCTGGGGATGACTGCCCACTCAGTAAGCTACTTGTAATATTATATTGGGACTTTCATAATTGTCATTAGTTAATCTTTGAATATTGGGAGTTTCATGCTACTCAAGCAGTAGTAAGCTCAACTGCATGGCCGGTAATTGCGTTCGTGATTTTATTTATTCTCATATTTGCTTCTATCAACTGCGTGAATATGTCTGGACAGTGGTCATACTGTGGGGTCTTTAGGAAGCCTTAGAAAAGACACTTTTAGTAGTTAGCTTAATACATGGATGAAGTTTTGCTTTGTTTGAAGTTTGTACGTTTCCAACCTTATATACAAATGGTTCCTTTGATTGCTGTCGTCTCTACACTACATATAGGACGACACTCTTTCCCTTTCTCAGCGGGTAGAATGATTGAGATTACAGATGTTATAGTGTTGGGATTTTCTTATTTTACTGAGTGTAGATAGGTTTGGATACCTCTAAACATCATTTGCTGTTCCACATTTATAATGATATATAAGTTTAAAGTTCTCTAGTTCCCCTGATTTGAATGTGTTATAAACTGCTATAAAGATGTGCACATGGTGATTATTTATAAAGCTTTATGCCCAAGAGACTGAAGCAATTCCTGCATAATTGAGAATTTTTCAAGAAAACAACAAGATGACATAATTCTATTTTGAGCCATGAAATCATGTTTTGTCACCATGATATCTATCTCCTTTTTGCCGAAATATGGCATTAGTCTATGGATAGTTTGCCTTTCTTTATGTAACAAGATTTGTGTTGATTAAATGCCTTGACTGATCAAATAGCAGGGATTATTCTTTAATTGTTTATATTAGTTATTAGTATAACTCGTTCTTCTACTTCTTGCAGTTTGGGGTGCATGCAATCACGCATTTCATTTGCATTGTATCTTGAAATGGGTGAATTCTCAGACATCACAGGCGCATTGCCCAATGTGCCGTCGGGAGTGGCAGTTTAAAGGTTGAGATCACAACTCTATGTGTGTGTCTTCATTTTATTCAGGTGGTTACCGAGAGAAATGTATGTATTCTTTTTAATTTGAAGACTCTTCCACAATTTTTCCATTTGTAGTGGATGTATTGCTTCTGTATTAGCTAATGTACTTCAATATCTCTATTGTTTTTAGGATAGGGTTGGAATTAGAGTTTCAAATTGGTGCATGTTTGTTTTTGATCCCTTCCTCACTCAGAGTTACTCCTTTAGAGAAGGAGTGGGCTTCATCATAGAATAAGGGAGAAGGAATAGAATTTAGAGAACTCACTTAACCTTTCATTCATGTTCAATTAGTTTATAGGCAATTCTATTTCCCAAGTTAGATCATCATATGCCCAGTGTACACTGGCATTGTGATATGTTCCCACTGAGATTTTAAGCATGCAGCTGGATTTATCCACCAAGAAGACAAGAAGTAAGTGAAACCTTTTACTCTTGCCTTGAGCCATCTACAAGAGCATAACTTGATTGCCTCAACAATTAATTCTACTTCTGAATTTTCTGATTGGAAAACCATCCTATTGCGCGACCTCCAAATTGCCCAAATACACACATTTTTTATAGTCCACCAATCCCATGAATTGTTGAATCATACAACTATGTATGAATAGTTTGACAAGTTTTACGTAAATAGAGATATTATTTTTTCAATGCAAATTTTGTAATACAAACGCGTTGCTTTGTTGGGTTAGTCTTTTATTGATTAACATGTAGATATTCTTCTTGCTAAAAAAAAAGGGATATTAAGCCAAAACAACGACATACAAAGTATAAACAAAGCTCTTATTCGACCAAAAAAACAAAGCTCTTAAAATACAAGAAATCTCTATGTTTATACTTAGTAGCCCCGGTATCAGGTGGTCTTGTCAAATGCGCGACTCTTCGTATATAGTCCCCCGGGTTGCTCCCTCCTGTCTGGTTGTGGGCATCATGGCTGAGAGATTACGTTAAGCACTTCCCAGGATGGTTGAAACTGTCCTCTTACACTCGTAGCTCCATGCAACTTTGTGGGGTTTGGGAGGGGGTGTTTGTGGAGCAATCGCTTAACCCGAACGTGATCTGATTGCTCCCTCCCTGGGATTACGTTAAGCACTTCTCTGGATGGTCGAAACTGTCATCTTACACTCAGCTCCATGCACGTTTGTGGGGTTTGCGGGGGTGTTCGTGGAGCAATTGCTTAACCTGAACGTGATCTGATTGCTCCCTCCTTGGCCTTCTAGAAGGTGGATCTCTTAAGCCCAAAGAATGTAGAAGTGGGTCTCTCGTTTCGGTCCTCATTGGGCTATACCGAACAAAAATCATATTTATTGAACTTTTTAATGAGATTTATTGAGCATTTCAAGTGCTCATGACCTGTCGGCATGTATCATGGAAATTTCGGACGCATACATAAGTTCTCCACAACCGCATTTGGCAAGCGTCTGATTGGCATATTTTGTTATATGAATTTAATTTATATGCACTGTCAGTGTAAAAATATTTTACACATACATCTAATAATGTATTGTAACATCATTTATTGAATATGACAAGTCATGTGGTTTTAAATTCATGAAATGAGGTGGCAACATATGATTGAATGAATGGATAAAATATTTTTACACCGACGGTGTATAGAAATTAAACTCTGTTATATATTGTTGGATTAAGTTATAATTTAGGTCTTAAACCATTTACTTTAGGTCTCTAAAAACCGTGTTTGTCACGTCTAAATGGTCGTCATATCCATAGATAAAATGATATTACTAAAATGGTGCTCATTTTAATTTATGTTAGAAAGTGTCAGAAGATTTACAGTCATCGTAACATTATTTCTTTTTTTTTCTTTTTTCTTTTTCTTTTTTACTTTTTTTTATATTACTTGTTGATATGTTCATCTAAACTAACTCATTATTTCTAACTAAAAAAACATGAAGTTAATGTAATATATGACAAAAGCTATTACTTAGAAGTTTCGTAGCCATGGTAAGATCATTTTAAATGTTCTCTTATTAGATGGTACATCCTTCGAAAACTAAGTATTAATCATATATTAGAGTTTATATACCCTGTTAATATTCTATAGCTGTTAGAATTTTTGTTAGTTATTCATGTGGCCCAGTTTGTTAAATTTGTTAGGGTTGATTTGTTAAGACAGTTTTATTTGTTAGTTTGTTGGGCCAGAATTTGTTAGTGAGATTAGGCTTGTATTGACATGTATAAAGTATCAATTTGGCCTATCTGGCCTAGCCCAACTCTAACCCACATGGGCTATGGCCAAAAAAGCCCATAGGGCCAAGAAGCCCACTCATATAAAAGCCCATAGGGCCAAAAGTCCCAAAGCCCTGTGGGCTAGGGCTGGCCCACAGACCTTAAATTTTTTAATTTTTTTAATTTTAAAATAGTTCTTTTGGCCCATTTTTTGGGCCTTATAGTTTTTAATTTTTTATTTATTTTAAACCCAGTTCACACTTAGTAGGTTTTTTGTCCAAGCTAGCGAGTGTTTGTTTGTCCAAAATGTTTGGACACCAAGGAGCAAACACCTCAGTCTTATATTGGATTTTAGTTCTCTCATTTTGGGCGACGATGTGGGACTCTATCCGAGTCTCTATTTTCCAGCAATATTACTCAATGCCTCATACGATACCACCGCATAATATAAAAGGAAAACCCAATAATTAATTATATAAAACATTAATTACAAATAACTGCATCCCGCGGATTCATTGACAAAGTGATATTTTGCATGTGACTATTTTTTAAGCCTTGCACTATCAAAACTTGCGGTGGGAATAGGAGTAGGACAGTATTTTGGATTAGCAATTCTGTTGAAAACTTTCACAGTCTAATGAAGGTGTCGACAGTTACCACTGACCAATCACAATATCCATTGTGGGCTGACATGGCCCTAGACCACTAAAAAGTTTAAAATTATGGGCTGGGGCTAAAGAAAACCCATTTAGTAGGGGGCTTTTAAATTTGGGGAGCTGAATATGGGGCCAAGTGAGTTGGCTCTATGGGATGAGACCTAATCGATAGCTCTAATATAAAGGGCCTCTATCTACATCATAACATTTCACATTACTCATTAATGAAAAATATTTAGAAATTTAGTTTTACAAATATTATGGTATCAGATTTACTCTGAAACCTTAAGCTTCTGGCATTCATCTTCTTCTTAAGAAACTCTAAAAGATCGTTTCTTCTCCATTTGCCATGAACGACGCATCTAGCAGTTCCGGCCAAGAAGATGAAATCAGCACCACCATTACCGTCAACACATCACAATATCCTTCCCAAAATCCATCTAACCCATATTACCTTCATCCTGGAGAAAACCCAGGATATGTCTTCGTTTCTCCACCCCTTGCTGGCGACAATTACTACCATTGGAGTTGCGCCATTAAACAGATCTTTTCCTCCAAGAACAAGATTAAGTTCATCAATGGAACCCTATCACCAGGGGTGTAAATGAGCTGAGCTATTCGTGAACTATTCGGGCTTTACTTGTTAAATGCTTGATTAAGCTTGTTTCTTTAATTAAATGAGTCAAGCCCAAGCCTTACAGGCTCGACATTAAACGACCCGTGAATAGCTCGTATAGGCGGTTGGTTTTTAAGTTGTTGCAATGGTTTTTTGTTGGGTGAAGTTGTTTTGCTAGCACTGGACTAGATCTCTCAATAAATAGATGGTGATCATGTTTTTTTGGACTCATGCTTTTGTAATGGTTGATAGTTAAGCTTAAATTGTAAATTTGGACTCATGCTTTTGTAATGGTCAAACTTAAATTATATTTGGCAATGACATGTTTTTAGGATGTTTTGGTCAAGCTTTTGAAGTTTCTATTTTGTAGTAGTTAAGAAATCTTGAATTTCACATACGATATATTAAGTACATATATCTATATATGTATTTTTATAGATTATCATATAATATTAAAATCTTTATTAAGTACTAAATTGATAAAATTATAAAATAATTAAAGAAATTTTTTCATAAATACAATAATAATTTAATTATAAATGAGCTAAGCATGCCAAACTAAAGATTTATTATTTTTAAATAAGTCAAGCTCAAACTTTTAGTTAGACTCATTTAAATAAATGAGCCAAGGTTAAGCTTTACTATTTTTTCACAAGCCAAGTTCAAGCTTTAAGTGCTCGGCTTGGCCCGACTCGTTTACACCCTTACCTACGACAACCACTCATATATATCCCCTCTACGATGCTTGGGAGCGCTGCAACAACATGGTGATTTCTTGGATCACCAAAACCTTGTCTCTTTAAGTTTCTCAAAGCATCGCCTTTTTCAACACTGCCCACGACCTTTGCTTGGATCTTCAACACTGATTCACAAAGGGAAATCACTTCTGCATGTTTGATTTGCTCCAAGAACTTCACTCAATGAAGCAAGGTGAAAGATCTCTTTCTAATTTCTTTACTGATATGCAAATATTGTGGGACGAATTAGAATTTCTTCGCCCCACCCCTTCCTGTTCTTGCACCATTACATGCTCTTGTGAGCTTAGCAAATCCGTAAAATCATATAAAGACAAAGAACTTGTTCTTTGTTTTCTAAAAGGCCTCAATGAGGCTTTTCAACCTGTCTGTAGCCAAATCCTACTCATGAACCCCTTACCAACTATTAGCCAATTATATTCCATGGTTCTTCAACAAGAACGTAACCCCAATAATTCAGCCATTGTTGAATCCACTGCCTTTGCCTATAATTCTTCGAATTTCCCTTCACAAGGCAGGGGAACCAATATGCAAGGCCGCGGTAGAGGCAAATATAATAATCGTCAACCCATGATTTGTACACATTGTAACCGAACAAATCATATTACAGAAACCTGCTTCTTCAAACATGGTTTTCCCCGGGATATAGAACTAAGGCTCAAGGCAATACCATACAAGCTAACAATGTTAACCAAGAATCCCATTCCTAGCATGACAAGTCAGATTCCTCTGCCAAACATACTCAAAATGATAATTCCATACCTTTAACCGGTGATGATTACCAATACCTGGTATCACTTCTACATGCTTCTAAGATTGATAAAGGAAATGTTGCCCCTTCTACAAATAAGCCATCTTCTTCTGATTTAACCACACATCTAGTTTCTAGTGTTACAAAACCAGGTACAAATTCTATACCTCATTCCTTTTAGATTATAGACTCAAGTGCTAGTGATCATATTTGTCCTCACATTCACTATTTTTCATCTTATAAATAGATTACTTCTATAGTTGTTAAGTTACCAAATGGTGATATTTTGTATGCATCTTATTCTAGCACTATTGAATTTTCTCCTACTTTTTACTTGAATGATGTTTACACATCCCTAATTTTCACCTCAACTTGATTTTTGTTCACAAGCTAACATCACAACTTAAGTGTAGAACTATCTTCTCACATGACACTTGTTATATACTAGAGTTGTCTACCCAGAGGATGATTTTCCTTGTTGATCTTTGTAACAACCTTTACATCCTTCAACACACCCACCACCCTCCTTTGAGTAACAATAGTGCTACTAAGCGCTACTGCTGTAAATAGGCATTATTCTATATGTGATGTTTTTGATTTGTGGCATTATAGATTAGGTCACCCCTCTACCTATGTTTTACAACATTTGTGTACTACTTTTCCATACATTGAATTCAATAAAAATTTGATTTGTAATTCCTGCCACCTGGCTAAATAATGCAAACTCCCCTTTCCCCATAGTTCCACTAAGTCCTTACATGCCTTTGAATTATTACATTGGATATTTGGGGACTTATTAGTATACCTTCTTTTAAAGGACATCAATACTTCTTAACTATAATGGATGATTTTACTAGGTATACATGGGTTTTTCTCATGAAACATAAGTCTGAAACATGCACTTGTATTTTCAGCTTTTTAACCTTTGTTTCTACACAATTTTCTGCCAAAATAAAGTAAATAATAACTGATAATGGTGTTGAATTTAATATACCTTCTTTTTATGCTACCTTAGGCATTCTACACCAAACCTCTTGTGTAGAAACTCCTCAAAAGAAATCTACTGTTGAAAGAAAACATAGACATTTATTAAATGTCACTAGAGCTTTTATCTTTCAATCCCGTCTTCCAAAATGTTTCTGGTGTTATGCTATTTTCCATTCTGTCCATCTTATAAACAAACTGCCAACCCCTGTTCTTGGAAAAAAAAAAATCTCCTTATGAACCTCTCTATAACACACCACCCACATTCCTTGATCTAAAGTTTTTTGGCTACCTCTCTTATGCTACTAGTTTAACTCAAAATAGAGAAAAGCTTTGTTGGAATCAAGTGGATTCAGAAACAATGACCCTTAATTGTTTTGATGATAACAAAAGTTAATAGAACAATTTATCCTCTGATGTGTTTGTTAGTGTGCAGAAGTCACTATTTATCAGAAGGAATTATCTCAGAAAGACTAAGCTAAAGTGTGTATTTCATGAATCTGAGTCTGGTACTGATCGTCTGGTAAGAGTTATTGATGTCACCGTCTTATAGCTTCACTTTGATTTGGTCAATGCTCTGTTAGTAGTCAATGCTCTGGTAGACCATACTCTGGTGAGACCATGCTCTGTTATGGTCAACGCTCAAACACACTATGGATAGACTACACAGTGAAAGCCTTCGTCCATTTTTACATGACTCTCTTATATGAAAGGCCAATAAATTCTGTACTAAAGAACTTACCTCTACTTCATGGTCACTTTGGTGAACAGAGTATCTCAGTAACAAGCATTGTCTATTTGACAGATGCTCTAATTGGAAATCAGACTGAGTGTCTATTTAAGGCTACTTCAAGTATTAGAGAGACCTCGTTGATAAGTATTTTATTGTACAAGGAATCAAAGGCCAAAGAGAATGTTAATGGATATAATCATCAGAAAACTTGCTCAAGAAGTGTCTCATATTCAAAAAGCTCACAAAGGACAAGATCCTGATATTGTCTGCTGTGTCAATATGCAAGAGCAGAGTGGAAAGTGACGTGACTTGCTAAAAGCCACAAAAAGAGGATCTGAAGTTTTGTTCATTGGTGAAAAGAGCTGTTAGGTCACAACGACACTATTCACAACCCTAGCTATATATGTCTTACTTTATTCACTGAAGTAGGTTAACGATTGAGAACGCAGTGAAACACAGTGAGAAACCAAGATTCATTCCAAGTCTCTAAGATCACATTGAACAAGCACTTAAACATTTTATTCTTTCAGTTTGAAAGTTATTCTTTGTGCTTGAGTTTTTCATTATATATCCTCTCTGCTGAGAGTTGTTTGATATTGTTTCAAACTACTTTTGAACACTATATTTAGCCCAGTTATGACTGCATTCCTTAGAGGCTTGACTGTACTAAGTCATTATAAGAAGTTGTGAGTATAGTCAGTTTGACAGTAGTATACTCTCAAGTGTAATCAGGTTGATTATAGTGGAGAAATCCTTCAAGTGTGTGAAGGGACTAGACGTAGCTATCAGGTGATAGTGAACTAGTATAAATTAGTGTGTCATTCTCTTCTCTTCTCTTTACTGGTTTTCATTACTATTTTGTTAAAGAGTTGTTTTGAAAAGGTTTTAAAAAATATAGATGTTTTGCGAAAAGATTTCTAAAACCCAATTCAAACCCCCATTTCTTGTATTTTTGCCACGCTCAATTGGTACCAAAGCTCGGCCTCTTGGTTGAGCACTTAATAGTGTAAGAGGAAAAGATCTTATTCTTTATACATGGCAAGCAACGAAGCTGGTGGTCACGTTAATCGTCCTCCTTTGTTCACTGAAACAAACTATGACTACTGGAAAGATAAAGTGAAAACCTTCTTCGAATCTCAACAACTCGAACTATGGGATATGGTTCAAAAACAATATACTGAACCAGTTGATTCCAAGAATAAACCCATTCCTAGAGAAAAGTGGGAAGATGAACATAAGAAAGCCTATCAACTAAATCTGAAGGCAAGATATTTTCTTATCTGTGCCATTTCTGAGAAAGAGTACGAGAAATATGGAAAAAATGAATCTGCAAAGGAAATTTGGGACTCATTGGCTTTGGCCTATGAGGGTACTGCCCAAGTGATAGAAACTAAGGCTAACATTCTTGTTAGACAATATAAACTCTTCAAGATGGAAGACGAAGAAGATATTGAAACCATGTTTGGAAGATTTCAAACATTGGTTCATGGTCTAAAAGTTCTTGAAAAGAGCTACACCACTGCTGATCATGTGACGAAGATACTAAGAAGCCTGCCCAGGCAATGGAGACCTAAGGTCACAACTATTCAAGAAGCCAAGGACCTAAACAGATTGCGTCTTGAAGATCTTCTGAGTTCCTTGAGAGCTCATGAGCTTGAGCTAAATGAAGAAGAACCTCCTAAGAAATCAAAGTCTATAGCCTTGAAATCTACAAGCAAAGTATCCTCCTCCAAAGCTCTTCAAGCTGAGCTAGAAATAGATGAAGGATCGTCTGATGAGAGTGGTGAAGACACAAGAGAAATGAAAGATTCAAGGGATAAGAAGGACTACAAGGATAAAACCCAAGTAGTTTGCTATGAGTGTAAAAATCCAGGACATTTCAAATCTGAATGTCCACAACTCGAGAAATAGAAACCAAGGAAAGGTGGTTTCAAAGGAAAGAAGAAGAAGGGTCCCATGGCAACATGAGATGATTCTGATTTGCCATCGTCTGATGATGATGAGGAACAAGCCAACATAGCTCTAATGGCTACCATAGGGCCAAACAATGAAGATGAAGATGAAGATGTAGATTCTAACTTATCTTTTGATACTCAAATAGCTTTCGATGAGCTCTTAGATGAGTCTTCTAAGCTCAACATTGAGTATAGAGCATTGAAAAAGAAATTCTCAAAAATTTCAAAAGAATATTTAATACTCAATGAGGAGAATGAGAAGCTCAAAGCTGAAAATTACCGTTTGGTGAATGACAGCTCTAAGAATGACGAAAAGATTGAATGTAACTCTTCAAAATATGAAGAAGGATTTTAAAGATTTCTTGCTGAGTGTGTGAGACGAAGCAAACAAGCATCTATGATTTGGGGCGTAAGCCAAAATGGTAAGAAGGGTCTTGGTTACAAACTAGAGAAACCCACCTTTCAAAACACAAATTTGAAACCTAAAAATACCAACAATCATAGTGACTGTCTGCTTTGTACTTTCTGCAATAAGAAAGGACATATTAGAAGTACTTGTTATGAATTGAAAAATAAGAAAGACAAGTTTCCTTCTAGAACTAACAAAAGAGGACCCAAAATGATTTGGGTACCTAAGGACAAGATTATATATGTTGCAGATTTGCTTAGCAACAGAGTTGAAACACCAGTCCTAGTACTGGACAGTGGGTGCTCACGTCACATGACGGGAGAAAGGCGTATGTTCCAAGAACTCCAACTTAAAGAGAGTGGAACAGTAGGTTTCGGAGGAAATCAGAAAGGTAAAATCATTGGAAGTGGAATAATTAGTGAGAAATTTCTACCTTCTATTGATAATGTTTTACTTGTTGACGGCCTAAAGCATAACCTACTAAGTGTAAATCAATTATGTGATAGTGGTTATGATATTAGCTTTAGTAATAATGCCTGTATAGTCAAGAGCAAGAAAGATGGCTCTATTTTCTTTAAAGCAAAGAGAAAGAACAATACTTATAAAATAAAACTTTCTGAGTTGGCAAATCAAAATGTCAATGCTTTTTGTCTGTTGATGAAGAACAGTGGACTTAGCACAAAATATTGGGTCATGCCAGCTTGAGGTTATTCTCAAAGCTTAACAAGAAGGAATTTGTTAGAGGCTTTTCAAATCTTAGGTATCAATCTGATGCTCTTTGTGAAGCATACCAAAAAGGGAAACAAACAAAATCTTCTTTTGAATCCAAAAATATTGTTTCCACCTCAAGACCACTTGAGCTTTTGCATTTAGACTTATTTGGTCCAACCAGAACTGCATCCTTGTCTGGAAAGAAATATGGTCTTGTAATTATTGATGACTATACTAGATGGGCATGGGTAAAATTCCTTGCACACAAGGATGAGTCATTTACAATGTTTTCTGTTTTCTGCAAATAAGTGCAAAATGAAAAAAGTTTTTGTATTACAACAATTAGAAGTGATCATGGTGGAGAATTTGAAAATGAATTATTTCAAAATTTTTGTGAATAAAATGGTATCTCTCACAATTTTTCATCTCCTAGAAAACCATAACAAAATGGTGTTGTAGAAAGGAAAAATAGATCCCTTCAAGAGATGGCCAGAACCATGATTCATGAAACTAATGTTGCAAAACACTTTTGGGCAGAAGCAGTAAACACTGCATGTTATATTCAAAATAGAATCTATATTAGACCTATCTTGAATAAGACTCCATATGAATTGTGGAAAGGAAGAAAACCCAACATTTCTTATTTTCACCAATTTGGGTGTGACTGTTTTGTTCTCAATACAAAGGGCAGTCTTGAAAAATTTGATTCAAAATCACACAAAGCTATCTTTTTGGGATATTCTGAACACTCTAAAGCTTACATAATATACAACAAAGAAACATTAATTGTTGATGAGTCAATGCATGTGAGATTTGATGATAAGAAGCCTGCCAATGAAACGTCAGAGCTAGATGAGATCTTTGCAGATATGCAGATAAGCAAAGAAACTGATGATGGTGTCACAGGTGCTGACTCTGATTCTGCATCTAGTGACAAGACTCACGAAGAGACGACAACAGATAGGAAGTTCAAAACTCATCACCCAAAGGACCAGATCATTGGTGAACCAAGTGATAGAGTTAGAACAAGATCATCTCTTGGGGAACACTCTGACTTTGCATTGCTATCAGAAATAGAGCCCAAGACAATTGATGAAGCACTAACAGATGATGGATAGATCCTTGCTATACAAGAAAAGCTCAATCAATTTTAGAGAGATGATGTTTGGAAGCTTGTGCCTCCACCAGAGAATAAGCAAGCCATTGGAACCAAGTGGGTTTTTAGAAACAAACTTGATAAAGATAGCAAAGTGGTAAGAAACAAAGCTAGACTTCTTGCTTATGGGTATTCACAAGAGGAAAGTATAGATTATACTAAAACTTTTGCTCCTGTAGCTATACTTGAAGCAATTAGAATTTTAATATCATTTGCTGCACATCATAGTATTACTTTATATCAAATAGATGTAAAGAGTGCATTTTTAAATGGTTTTATAAGTGAGAAAGTGTTTGTAAAACAACCACCTAGATTTGAAAATATTGCTTATCCAAAGCATGTATTCAAACTTAAAAAGGCTTTCTATGGTCTTAAGCAAGCCCCAAGAGCTTGGTATGACAGACTGAGTTCCTTTTTAATGTCAAATGGTTTTGAAAGAGGACAGGTGGACACTACACTCTTAGAAAATCATCTAAAAAGCTTTTTATTATAGTTCAAATATATGTTGATGATATTTTCTTTGGTTCTACTAATGAATCTCTTTGTGAGGAATTCTCTAAGCTTATGTAGAATGAGTTTGAAATGAGTATGATGGGAGAATTGAAATTCTTCATTGGTATTCAAATCAAGCAATGTCAATATGGAACCTATCTCCATCAGACTAAATATGTGAAAGAACTTTTGAAGAAGTTCAAGCTTGAGGAAACCAAACCAATGAGCACACCAATGCATCCAACATGTGCTTTAAGCAAAGATGAATCTAGTAAAAAGGTAGACCAAAAAGTATATAGAGGTGTGATCGGTTCATTTCTTTATCTTACTGCCTCAAGACCAGATATTATGTTTAGTGTTTGCTTATGTGCAAGATTCCAATCTGATCCTAGAGAATCTCACTTAACTGCTGTTAAGAGAATCTTTAGGTATCTCAAAGGAACTACTAATCTTGGTTTGCTTTATAAAAATTCAGATAATTACAAGTTAGTAGGTTTCTGTGATGCTGACTTTACTGGAGATATAATTGAAAGAAATAGCATAAGTGGTGGCTGCCAATTCCTTGGAGAAAACCTTATCTCGTGGTCCAGCAAAAAGCAAAGCACAAATGCACTATCCATGGTAGAAGCTGAGTATATATCTACAGCAAGTTGTAGCTCACAACTCCTATGGATAAAGTATCAGCTTGAGGACTATCAGATAAAAGAGAGTAACATTCCTATATTCTGTGATAATACCTCTGCAATATGTTTGACTAAAAATCCTATTTTGCATTCACGTGCTAAACATATTGAAATTAAACATCACTTCATTAGAGACTATGTTCAGAAATGGATACTTGAAATTAAATTTATTGATACTGACCATCAGTGGGCAGATATCTTTACAAAATTCCTTGCTGAAAATAGATTCAACTTTATAAGAAAGAACTTGAATTTTCCTCTTATAAAGGAATAAGTGTTTAATTTGAATATATTTGCCTCTATTTTGTGTGCTTCGGAAATGTCTGCCTCTGATTGCATATGTGCCTCTGTTTTTATATATGCGTCTGTTTTTAACATGTGCATCTGTTTTTGTTATTACTTCTGTTTTTTTTAATTTGTCTCTATTTTATGTGTTTGTCTGTTATACATATATGCCTCTGTTTTTAGGCTGCCTCTGTTTATATTATATTTATTAATTATTAAATTCATTATTTGTATCATTTGTTGTTGATTAACTGTTCATATTAATGTGAGTCTGTTGCATTCATTATAAGTTTCCTCTGGGAATCTTGGTGTACAGATGTCTCTTTGAGACTGGTTGATGCGTTAGTGGATGAGTATTGCTCTTGCTGAGTCATAATCATTTTTACTGCTTAAGGACAGTTTTACTGCACCTCTTTATAGCAGAGCTAGACACGTTTCATTTCTAAAACGACAATTTATTTATTTCATTTATTTTTGAAAACTGAATAAGACGGTTTGCCTTCTTCAACACGTTTTTAACCCACTCACTCCACTCCATTCACTCACCCACTACCCATTCTATCTCTCCCTGAGAAGCCTCACACTTGAAACCCTAAGCCCCATTCTCGCTACCTGCTCTCTGCTTCTACTACTCTCTCTGCAATGGCCGCTCCACTACTACCAGTTGTGTATGGTCCTGAACCCAAACCTTTACCTACTTTGACGAACGCAGAGCAATATCAACTGAAAGTGATGTGCGAATCAGATGTGAACTTCAAAGATCTAGATGATAATGGGTATCCCTTCAGAACTGATTTTTGTAACACCCCAAATTCTCTAAGCTAAGTTGAGAGTAAGTTATGAGGAGTTGTGTGATTGTATTCAAGCTTAATTTGGATTTAAATTGAATGAATATGATTATACAAAGTTTTAAGGGGTAAGTTATTGATTTTGAGTTGAGAAATAAGTTGGATTTAATCCTAAGATGATTGGAAGTGTTAATTAGAAGTTAATTGATGAAGATTTGATGTTAAAAGATGATTTTTCACATTTTAGTACAGTGTGAATCGATTCACACAAGCCTAAATCGATTCACAACTGTGTTCCAGACCACAAAATGATGCTGTGAATCGAATTGGGAGTCTGTGAATCGATTCACAGATTCGATTCACGAAGTGCAGGTGCAGTTTTAAGTGGATGAATCGATTCACAGTCTGTTGTGAATCGATTCACACCCCGTTAAAAGCATAAAATGCAGCAGAAAACCAGCAGAACGCGATTTTGGGGAAAATAAAGAGAAGGAGGTGATTGGGAAAAGAGAGAAGGGAGAGAAATGCTAGGGTTTCTCAAACCCTATGAGAGATTGAAGGATTCTTGCTAGATTTCCTTAAATCTTAGCCTGAATCAAAGTTGTGAGGTTGAGTTTTTGGGTATTTTGAAGATTTGGGAAACCCTAACCAAGAGGAAGAAGAAGAAGCAAAAATTGGAGAAGAAGAAGGGGAAGAAGACTAAGCAGTAGCAAGGATTACTCAAGTTCTTGGATTGAGAAAGAAGATTAAAGGTTGTAGATCAAGATTTGAGGAGTATTTGAAGAAGCCCTAAGTTGAGCAAAGAGGGAAAAGCTTGAAGGAGAGCAAGGAGGCCTAAGTTCAACCCTTCTAGCTTAAGGTCTTGAAGAATCATGGTGAGTTCTTCATCCCTTAGGTGATGGACACCCATGAGTCCCACATTAGGATTTTTCTCAAAGAAGTCTTTGAACTCCAAGGGTTCAAAGTTAGGGTTTGTTAACCCCTTTGATTATAAGTTTAATTTATGGTTATTGTTACGTCTATTTAGTGGGTTTGACTACAAGCGGTTAGATGGCTGCCTTCAACCCCCCACAAGTTGTATGTTTGATGTTTAAACCGTTGGATGTTCCATAGAGCTCCAATGGAAGTGTGTCTTGGTTTTGAAATGTTTTCTTGACTTAAGATTATGTAAAGTTTCATATGAATATGTAGTTTTTCCTTGTCTATATGATTAAGTGAATGGATGTGTTTGAAGGCTCGGGGTCTCAATGCATGTTAAATAAAATTCTTTGAAGTTGTAACCAACTTCTTGGGAATTAGTAAAGAATGTTATAGGATGACATGGATTGATATTTTAAGTGTTACGTCCTTGTGTGCAATCATGCAATAGGAATAAAAGAGTTGTGATTTAATCACTTATAAGACCAATAAGTTATGTTGATGGGAAACTATGGAGTTGATAATATAACAAGCCAATAACAAAGAAGAATGGAAAAGAAGAACTATATGTTGTTAGTTATTAATTTGCATTGCACCTTGTTATGAGTTCTGGTTTCTATTATCCCGAATTAGTACACGTGCTTAGCACAAAGGAAGCTAAGGCCTAAGTTAGTACACTCAGCACAAAGGAAGTTGAGGTACTAGAAATCACACTCAGCACAGAGGAAGCTGAGGTGTTAGTTAACACACTTAGCACAAAGGAAGCTAAGGTGTAAGAAAGTATCCTTAGCACAAAAGAATTTAAGGTAATAATGAGTTTTCTTAGCTCAAAGGAAGCCGAGGTACTAAAAAGAATGCTCAGCACAAAGGAAGCTGAGTTAGGGGTAGTCATGCTCAACACAAAGGAAGTTAGGGTGTTACTCCAAAGTATATGTTAATGATTGAGTTCAGAATTATGGAACAAGCTAGTTCTAGGTTAGTGCACCCTAGGGTACTCAAACTTAAGGGATTTAACATACGATATGGTTAAGATAAGTTTCTAGGTATTAAATATGAAGTAAGCGTTGGACTTTAGTGTCACAGTTAATCATATTAAATGAGTAAGACTCGACGAGAGAATGGTGAGGAGTCCGTGAAGGGCTCACTGAGATTTTTAATCTCACCCCGCTCATTTTATTTTTCAGATAAACAGGTATCGAAGACTGACGAGGCGAAGCTCTAGGCTTGGCGTCCAGATTTTTAGTTTTATTTATTTATTAAGGTTGTAATCATTAGATTATGTATTGAGTTTAAAATTTATGACTTGGATGACTGTAAATAAGTTTGTAAATTATTAGTAATTCCTGTACTTTAATGTAATTTGTCATACTTTCAATTATATTGAGGTATGGGTGTTACAATTTTACTGATATGGGAGTTGTAGACTTCTTCTACATGGAGAACTACCCCATCTACCACGAGCTGGTGAAGGAGTTTTGGAGATTTTCCAGAACCAAGGACAACACCATCTATAGCTATGTGCAAAAGAGATACATAGTGATTACACAGGACTTGATCTCTGACATTATCAAGTGCCCTAACTCTGGAAGAAGACTCACAAACAACTGGGAAAATGAGTATGGTGGAATGGACACCATCAACTCTACTATCTATGAGAACCTTGGAAGTTCAAAGGCTGTAGACATGAAGAACAAGTTTCGGGTGCTCTTCAAGATCATCAAGAGTTGCATTCTACCAAAATCTGGATCTATTGACAATGTGAGTTCAGACCACAAGTTTGTTATGTGGCATTATGAACTCAAATCCAAGATCAATCTGCTAAGCCTTATCTTCGATCACTTGCGCAGAAACATTTCTAACTCCAGGAAAGGGAAGAACCTGAATATACCCTATGGGAGGGTGATCTCTACGATTCTGGATAATCAAGGTTTGATTAGGCATCTTCAAGGGTTGAATACTGAAGAAGCTGGAGTTGCACTTCAAAATGTGAGTGCCCCAATCTTCAATAGTGATAACTTGAAGAAAATGAGAGTTTTATCTTCAGAGATAATTGCTGAAATCCAGAAGGAAGAGGAAGCTGCTGTGAAAACCACCAGGAAAGGAAAGAGGAAAATGACTCATGATGCTCCGGCTAAGCCTACAAGAAGAATAACTAGGAGTACTGGCATTCATATTGCCTCTGAGCCTACTCACATAGTACCACCAGTGAGACCTACTTTCATGCCCTCACTGCTGACAGAGGAGTAAGAAGATAAGAAGGAAGTTATTGCTGAGATGATTGCTAAATCTCAAGAGGAAGCCCGCAAGTACTATGAGGATCGTAAAGCACAAGGTCTTTTTCAAAGAGAAAACTTTGCTCCCCCTCTTCAACAGGCACCATCTGTTACTGCTCCCTCAATTGCTCCATCTATTGTTGCCTTCGGCACCACTACTGCTACTGCAACTAGTACAAAGAGGAAAAAATTAACAAGGTTGGCTGATCTTCCGGCAAAGAAGCCAAAGGTACTTGATCAAGTTGTTTATTTTTATGATTCTGTTTATGGTACTGTCACTACTGCAACTGGTTCCTCTACAACCCAACCCTCATAATCCTCTCAACCATTACCTTCAAACCCTATTCTTCCTCTCCAAACTTCTAAACCTATTCCTTCTCCCAAACCTTCTAAACCAATCCCTGCTAAACCCTCTTCTCCTAAAAAGCTTTTGCCTTCATTACCCTCTGATTCATCTGATGATGATGAAGAAGAAGATCATGTCCCCTTGAGACAAAGACAAAGACCTTTACCCAAAGTCTCAATTCCTTACATTGAGCCCCTCTCTATTGTTCACCCAACAATCACTACTTCCACACCAATTCCTTCATCTCAACCACATACAACTACAACAACAACACCACAAACACCACCACAACCAAAACCCACTAACACTCCATCACCACAATCTAAACCTACCACTCCTCCTAGACCTAAATCACCACCCCAAGCCCAACCTGATTTGAACCTCCCTTTACAACCCAAACCAGTCATTGAGACTATCAACCAGGAACCCCAATCGCATACACCTGGCTCTAATACGATTTGTGAAGCATAACCCCTTACTACCTTAAAACCAGTTTCTGATCCCTCTTTTCAATTTGCTATTCTTGTACTTTCACCACAACAAGTAACTTCTCCACCCCATTCACCAATTTTCCCTGAGCCTGAATCTACTACAGAACTAATTGTAGATGATGACCTGGTCATTGCTGCTACAATTGCCTATGAGGTAGTTCAAGAACTTGAACAGGATGATGATGTTGTCACCATCATTGAACCACCAACCCTACTTCTTTCTGCACCACCAACTCCAGTTATTCAAATTGGCTGTGAACCTCCACAAACCATCGTGAAGTAGTAGTTGTGCCTCAGCTTAATCCTCGCCTCTTTGCTGGATTTGAAGTTTTTAAGGCTAGGAGACAGTATGAATTTGATATTTGGAGATTTATTGAGAAAGACAAATTGGATAGTGTTGGTACTGCACAAGCTCTGGAAGATTTCTATGAAAATTGACATTTTGTCAATTTCTGGTGTGAAAAGCATAGGAAGGATCAACTTGAAAGAAGCAAAAGACTCCTAACTGCTTCTGCTTGGAGGGTACCTCAAAGGGTAGTAACACCTGCACCAGAACCTGTAACTCCTCCTCTTGCCCCAACTGCAATGGTGTCTCAGCCCTTTGCTTCTGGTTCTACTTCAACCAGTCATTCTGTTGTGGTTCTACAAGAGGTCTTGGACCAACTAATTGAAGACAACAAGAACTTCAAGGAGTTTATTGAAGTATCGAACAAGAGACATGAGGATGTTACTTCTATGCTGCAGTTCATTGTGGATCAGCTGAAGAAACCTTAGATAACCCTTAGGTTTTTCACCCATTTTGTTTTTAGCCTTGTACTTGTTTTTTATCTTTTTAGTTGGAAAACAACTTTGTACTAAAGTATTTTTATCTGAGCAATGAAATCATTATCTTTTGATACTTATTCTGTTTTAATTTTATCTTTCTCAAACTCGGTTTTGACTATGATGTTCTTTATTTATTCTTAACCTTTTTGTCTGATGACAAAAAGGGGGAGAAGAAAATATAGAGTAATTGTTGAACCTAATGTATTAACCAAGTATCATCATGCATTGCATTTTGCATTATTTACTCTGATACATTATCTTGGAATGTATAATTTGATGTTGTATTAATACATATATGCTCTGTTACATAACTCTGTTTATGATAGCTCTGATACTTTATTTTGAAATGCTCTGATGTGATACATTCATCTGATGTGACTTTACACTTAGAAAATATTTACATGTGCTTAATTGAAGGGGAGCCTCTGAAATTTTTTTAAGTAAATATTTTTCTAATGGAAAATTGTTCATCAATATATGTATTTGTCATCATCAAAAATGGGGAGATTTTTGGAATCAAGTGGATTCAGAAACAATGACCCTTAATTGTTTTGATGATAACAAATAGTTAATAGAATAATTTATCCTCTGATATGTTTGTTAGTGTGCATAATTCACTATTCATCAGAAGGAATTATCTCAGAAATACTAAGCTAAAGTGTGTATTTCATGAATCTGAGTCTGGTATTGATCATCTGGTAAGAGTTGCTGACGTCATCGTCTTATAGCCTCACTCTGATTTGGTCAACGCTCTATTGGTAGTCAACGTTTTGGTAGACCATGCTCTGGTGAGACCATGCTCTGTTATGGTCAACGCTCAAACACACTATGGATAGACTACACAGTGGAAGCCTTCGTCCGTTTCTACATGACTCTCTTATATGAAAGGCCAACAAATTCTGTACTGAAGAACTTGCTTCTGCTTCATGCTCACTTTGGTGAACAGAGTATCTCAGTAACAAGCATTGTCTGTTTGACAGATGCTCTGATTGGAAATCAAACTGAGTGTTTATTTAAGGCAACTTCAAGTATTAAAGAGACCTCATTGATAAGTATTTTATTGTACAAGGAATCAAAGGCCAAAGAGAATGTCAACGAATATAATCATCAACAAACTTGCTCAAGAAGTGTCTCATATTCAAAAAGCTCACAAAGAATAAGATCCTGATATTGTCTGTTGTGTCCGTATGCAAGAGTAGAGTGGAAAGCGACGTGACTTGCTAAAAGCCACAAAAAGGGGATCTAAAGTTTTGTTCATTGGTGAAAAGAGCTGTTAGGTCACAATGGCACTATTCACAACCCTAGCTATATATATCTTACTTCATTCACTGAAGTAGGTTAACGATTGAGAATGCAGTGAAACACAGTGAGCAACCAGGATTCATTCCAAGTCTCTAAGATCACATTGAACAAGCAATTAAACGTTTTATTCTTTCAGTTTGAAAGTTATTCTTTGTGCTTGAGTTTTTCATTGTATATCCTCTCTGCTGAGAGTTATTTGATATTGTTTCAAACCACTTTTGAACACTGTATTTAGCCCAGTAGTGGCTGCATTCCTTAGAAGCTTGACTGTACGAAATCATTTTAAAAAGTTGTGAGTATAGCCAGTTTGACAGGAGTATACTCTCAAGTGTAATCAGGTTGATTATAGTGGAGAAATCCTTCAAGTGTGCAAAGGGACTAGATGTAGCTATCAGGTGATAGTGAACTAGTATAAATCACTGTGTCATTCTCTTCTCTTCTCTTTACTTGTTTTCATTACTATTTTGTTAAAGAGTTGTTTTGAAAAGGTTTTAAAAAATACACAAGTTTTGTGAAAAGATTTCTAAAACCCAATTCAAACCCCCTTTCTTGTGTTTTTGCCACGTTCAAGCTTGACCCTCGTGCTAGAAAATGTATCTTCTTCTTAGGATACAAACTAGGGACAAAAGGCTATATTTTATTTGATTTACATGGCCGTGCCACCTTTATTTCTAAGAATGCCATCTTTTACGAATCTACTTTTCCATACTCTTCCCTGCCCCAACCTCCCATTTCTATTAATCATTCAGCTTCCAACAACTTTGAACATATTTTTCTTTTTGACAAAATAAATAACAATTCTACTAACTCTAATTCTACTTCAGAACCCATTTTAGATTATGCTTCTTCTACTAACATTTATGATTTTCATACTGATGATACAGAACCACCACCCACCACTATAAGAAAATACGAAAGGACAAGAAAACCCCCATCATATCTTAAAGATTTTCATTGTAACTATGTTTCTGCTTCCACTGCCACTTCAGACTCTAAAACAGACTCAATTCCTTATCCCATATCAGATGTCCTCTCTTATTCTCAACTATCACCAACCCATATTGTAACACCTCGTTTCCGGAGCATTATTAGGCTAACATTCTGACAAAAGTTGACATGTTTCCGAAAGGTGGAATACTCTGCTCGTAGGGTTTTCGAGAAATGTGGTCCTATTTTTTTTTAAAGGTTCTTTAAAGAAGCAGTCAGAGCATCACAGCGACTTTTAGAAACATGGCGGAAAATAATTTAAGACATCACATAACCACATTCAATTAATCCATCAATTCACGTTTAACAATACATGTCTTGAAACATAACAGATATTTATTACAATACTGAAATAGATGACAAATATCCTATAGCTGGTCCACAAGCTATACTCTTCACTAGACTACTAGTAAATTCCACAACATAACACATGAAGAAGGCTGGACGACTATCCTCAGCTACTCCTCTCTGCAGTTCCGAATCCTCCGCTTGCCCCGCCATCTGGGTTACATTCATTACATTGAAAGAACCACTGTCAAGGGTCAACTTCTTAAAAATAAAGAGTAGATACGCCTATTCGACAACACACTCGGCAACAAAACATGTAATAACACAACATATTACAGGAAATAACAAATCATGACAATAGGCAAACGACAGTATGCACAGTTCTCAAGACGCAACTCAAGACTCTCTCACGACCCACCTCACGACTCATCTCACGACTCATTCTCTCTCGACACTTCGACAACTTCCGGAACAACGAACAACGCCCTTGAATTCCGGCCTTAGCCTTGAGCTCGTCCACTACTCTAGGAGATTCAAGTCGAAGTTACCCAACGCCACGACAATGGACCACGCCCCTGAACATCCAGCCGAAGCTTTGAGCTCTTCCATTACTCTAGGATATTCGGGTCGAAGTCACCCACTACTCGACAAGGAACGACGCCCTTGAACATCCGGCCGAAGCCTTGAGCTCTTCCACTACTCTAGGATATTCAAGTCGAAGTTCAAAAACGACACGACTAACTCTCACACTCGATGAACAATTCGCCGCATACGACATTCAAAGAGTGGTACGTAAGATTATTCGGCCGCATATCAAATAATAAGAGCATGCTTAATATGAAGAAACGCAATTCAACAACTTAAGCAATAAAAGCAGTTTGCATGGAGAAACGCAATTCAACAAGCAATACGCAATTCACAGCATGTATTCAATCTCGTATTAAGTAATTGCACAGCTCAACAATCAATCATAGAATCCATCCCTCTGAAACTCGATGGAGTTCACAGAGAGGAACAAACAAGTGTGGGGGGTTGGGGACAGCTGCCAACCACTTGCAGACAAGCCCACTAAATACTCAGTACATCAAAAAATAAATAAAGCGAAGGGGTACAAGACCCTCACTTCGAACCCTGAGGTTCTCAGACTTCTTCGCATAAACACTTGAAATTAAATTCCTATCGTATCTAAAAGTTGGCCTTACGCATAAATACATAAACAATAACTCTAGAATGTGAAGCGCCCTTACCGAACTCCAAGCTGCGCATATTCCCGTATCCCACACCGCACGGTCTCGAATTTACTCAAAGCCTAACACAACAACAAACTTAGCACAATTCTAAAGGCCTAATTCTATAACCCCTAGTCTCTCAACCTTAACCCTTTTCTAATCAAGTATTCATTCAAGCATTTAAATACTAGCTACTAGAAAAAAAATAAGGTTTTTAGACTAAAACACTTCTTAAAAAAAAGTAACACATAACACTTACTTTAGAAAATGCTAACTTATTTGAAAAGAATGAAGTTTTGAAACTAAAATCTTTTCTTGAAACTTCAAAATAAACAGTCATGCAATTAGCCACTTTCATAAATTTCAAGGCCTAAAACACATACTAATGCAAGCATTTAGACAAGTTTACAAACGAAATTCTCCTTCCAATACCTCCTAGGGCCTCTCGGCCACAACCTCCTTCCTTTCAAAAAGAATTTGCAAAACTTCCTTTCATGATATACAAACCACAAATCACTTCCAAGTCATTTTCAATTATACTACAAGGCAATATACATCAAGTTAATACAAGACATGACTCAAGCACATTCAAAGATATGTTTCTAAAACCTTTTCCAAAAACAAGAGTTTCAAGAGTTCTTTCAATCCGCCAAACACTTTTTACTTAAAAACTAGTTTGAAATACTAAGTCACATACTTGAAGTATTTGTGTAAAGAATCATCTCTTGAGAACTAAAACACAACACACAAATTAAAGGCTAGCTTTTGAAGAATTATTTTTCTACATTTCTAAAATCCTAATTATCATACCTCTAAGCAAATGGTTCCCACAAAATCAATTACCAACTCAAGCTTACAATAAAATACACAATTTCCTTTCAAATGGCAAGTCATGTTTAAAACCAAATTTACTAAGTTTCATACTCTTTCACCAAAAACAATTTCAAAGTAAAATTTCCAAAGCATCCTCCAAACAACAAGCTAGTGCCATTTTCCATAGCATTGTTTCCTTTTAAAGATAAGTCATGATCAAATCAAATTTCATAAAGTTTCATGATTCACTTACCAAAACATTTCCAAATTCTTTTGCTTTCCAAAATATTTTCATCATGGCCATAGAAATGCTAAAAATTAGAGAATCACCTAATCAAGTCCATATGCCCTTTTAGTCCCTCAAGAGTCAATTTTTCATGAATCATACACTAACTCTTCTACTTAATCATGCATAGCTTTTCCAATAACAATAAAACCACCCAAAACATATTATTTAACAATTAAACACATGGTTTTACATCATAAACCCACCTTATCCCCAAATTAAAGAATATGTCTAAACCCTTAAACAACAAGTTTAACATGCCAAATCAAAAACTATTTCTTAAACAAGCATCAAACAACTTCAAATAGCTCAAATAAACAATTGAATTGCTAGATTGAAGCTCAAGACCACATTACCCCTCTTTTCCCTCTTGACTTGTGCCTAGGGTTTTCAAAGATTTGGGAATAGTTAGTTCACTTCATCCATGATCACAATCAAGCATTCAACCAAGCATAAAACAAGAATCAAAAGAAAGAAACTACCTTCTACCCCCCCAAGAAGAAGCTCACGGCTTTGGGGCTGGACAAGGGGAGGGAGAAATTTGTTTTCATACTTACCTACAAGATGAAGAAGATGGTAACAAGAAGAAGAAGTTAGGAGCAAAAGATTGTTGGAAAAAGGAGGTGGGAATCACGCATGAAAGAAGGAAGAAGGAACCTTAGAAGAGGCTTGGTGTTTCTCCACACATAAGCAAGGTAAAATGAAAGAAAACAAAAGTGAGAAACAGGGAGGTAGTCGCTGCTTAATGAAGGGAAGAAGAGAAGATAGCATTTGGGTAGGTATTAGGTAGTTTTAAGTGAAAAATGATCCACCATGGTCCATGAAAAGGGGGTATAGTTCACGCTGGAAGAAAAAAATAAGAAAGGTGGAATCTTTAGTGGAATTTGGGTGCTTTTAAATGAATGCTAGTGCACCATGGGTCATGATTTTAAAGGTTGTGATTAAAAAAGAAAGTGTAAAAGAACATAGGATTAAGAACCAACTAATTAATCACTAAAGGTTCTAATCTAATCGCCCATTCTAAACATTTAATCTCTTCTCTCATAATTACCCTCTAATTCTAGAGTCTAAAGCGTGCTAAAAACACGGCGTCGAGTAATCGCATTACCGATTAATTCTTCGCCAATTTAATTCGTGAAAATTAATTTACCGATAAATTAATTCACCGCGAGATAATATTTTATCATAAATAATAAAAACAATTTAAAACACTCAAAAATAATCACAATGAGTTACGATTCGATTTTCGTCGAAATCGGAATTCGTTTTAAATTTTAATGCGGGTAAAATTTACCCGATGTTTCAAAAACGCGGCGAAACTTCGTTAGAGTTTTCCGACGAGATTTGAACCATGAATTAATATAAAATATTAATTCTTAAATTTAATTTCATCTTGATTTAATTCAATCATTTTCTTAGTCAACAAAATACGCGTTACCGCGTCACACCGAAAACTTATATAATGTTTAAATTGATGAATTCACATTAAAGCAGCATACGTCTACGCTGTCTATTAATTTGAATTGACATCATGAATAATAATTATTTATAATAAATAAATTATTTAAAATGAGTCAAAATAATTCCACGTACTCTCAGTAAATCATTGAGAAGATATCTATGACTTATTTTTCGAGTATTCAGGATTTTATCGCAAAAATCACTTTTCTTAAAATTTGGGATGTTACAATACCACCCTCCTTAAAATAGTTTCGTCCTGGAAACTACACGGATAGTAAAATACGAAAAATTACTTTACTCAAATTATAAAATATTTTGCACATATGAGCATTCACAATACTTATTATTGTACATAGTACCATAATATTTATAGCTACATAATATAGCATGCGATAATAGCAATCACAAGGCATAAGCTCATAGCACATCATATAGTAAACGCAGTTAATAAACGAAGAATTCCCTGCGGTTGACTGATGCTTCTTTCCCGATCACGACATCTGCTCGTCCACGATCACGATCACGCACCCGAACACAAGTATAGCTACGGCTTCGTGCCATTTACCACAAGAATAATTCTAACCTATTCGCAGGCAATCATGGTTACACATACCAAGAATACAAAAACCTTTTAAAACTTCAGAAGATTAAACTTCGCTTTTCTAATTCAACATTTTTTTTTCCTAAGGAAAACATCAATTTCTTAGGAGTAACACCAATACAAGAAACCAATAAAACACAATTTCATTATGTCAAGACTCAACCATTCTCATGGACACTAAAGTTCCTTTGAGATTAGGTTCTCATTGTCTCAAAATCATTACACACCTTTCAATTCAAGATTAAGACAACCTAATGACTTCTTCTTATTTTTAAAACCCTTTTATGTCGAAGTTTCTCCTTAAGAAAATTCCTTACCCCAACAATCAAGTACTCGAATCTCAAAATCATTTTTCCCTTTTTGAACACTATAAAATTTCATACACTCACTCAAAATTTTCATAACTAACTTTTAATTCTAAACAATTATTAAACTTCTAAAACGTCCAACTACAATTACTATCAGTTAAGCACAGAAAATTTTAAAATACTATCGAGGTACCAAGTGCTCCTTGGGTTTTAAAATAGCAATTAGTATCCAAGAATTTTTCTTCCTTCATTCAAAATTTTTGAAGTTTTAAAACTTACACTAAGAATCAAGAATTTCAAACACGCCATTCCCTAAGACTCCACTTTGCTTAGGAATACTAGGATTCCCTTTAGCATTAGGTGTTTCATTGTCTTGGAATACTAAAATAACACTAAAAGAAAAAAAAATTCTAACTTAATCAAACTTTCTCTACCACTTTATGATTTAATAGAATTTTCTAAAACTTGGAATTATTTTCAACAAAACCATTATTAGCAATATGCTAGAACCACTTATTAGTTTCTAAGAGAACAAACAAGAACTTAATGAAATTAAAGTTTTCTAATACTCTCTTCTACACGAAAGAAAACAAAATCATTTTCAAGCTTTCATTACAAAAATTGGAATTCAACCAGATTCATAAAAAAAAACTTAAAGTTATTGACAACTAAATCATTATCAAGGATACAAGCAATGAAAACAAAGGAACTAAGACACTCACCTAAAACCTTCCAGGAACTCGCAGTTTGAAGATAGGAAGAGACAAAAGGATTGCTATGATCACCAACCACGAGATCGCCCATAACATAACCCAAGGGTACAAAGGAAACAAAGAACAATCCTCATCTGGCATCTCTCAAAGTTTCAGCTTACCAAATGAATGAAAGGAAATGATTTCCAGGTTTCTCACACACTTCAAATGCCCCAAGGTCTAGCACTACTTAAGGGAAGACTGAATAAAATATGGGCCCTTGGAATTGGATTTGTCCGCGGTGGACAAAAGAAAAAAAAGGAATGAACTAATTTCTCTCTATCTTTCTATGCCCCCACTAAAACCCATAATGCAACTAATTATTCTCTCCCACTTTCCCTGAGCTTAGTGTTACCTAAGAAAGGAATTGGAAAATGGTGGGGGTCCTCTAAACAGAACTTGTTCGTGGCATACAATAGGTGGAAAGGAAAGGAATCTACGTCCGACACTAAGACCAATAATGCAAATTGAATTATTCTCCCCTTTTTTTTAAAAAAAAAAAAACGATTGGTGCAAATTCAAAAGAAAAGAAGGGAAAGATTCCCAAACTTTTGGTCCAATGTCTTCATCACTTACTAGCACTATAACTAAAACAGAATATTTCCTTCTGCACCCTTTTATAAGTGTGTAGTCGGCCAAGTAAGCAAAAGAAAAGATGAAAAGGAATTAATTAACTTGACTTGGCTCTCCTCTAAAGAAAATATTCCACGATCAAAATTCAGGATAAGGTTTCGGTAACAATTTAGGTACTACCAAACACCAACTAAACAACTTGCCACGTACCAAAACTATTACCCGCAACTCTCACTAATTTTTCAGCTCCCATTCGATTGAGTCAAATGGTTCCCGCATAAATCAAGTTGTCACAAGACAATTAATCTACGCTTGCTAGAAAGTAGTCGCGTTTAATATTTTTTGTTGGGAAATATTAATACGCCCACGCAAATAACAACACACAATCAATTACATACATTCACAGCAGTACTAAAGTAGACTACCGCGAAACACAGATGTTAGTGACAAACGGGTCTCATTCACAAAATTATAAAATACATTTTAGTCTTCAAACATACTACATACCAAAATACCTCATACATCAAACACTTAGGTGATCTATATCTAGGATCACTAGTACTTCAAAGATTCAGACTAAATATTAAATATGACAACGTCTCCTACAGACAATCCTAGAATCTCATCTTCGATTTCCCAAAAGACTTAAAGGAGTTGTGGCAAGGGAGGTCACCCAATCTCACGGTCTCTGCAACTTACTCTCCTCACTATTGTCCCAGCAATCTGCAATGATCCTTTGTGGTAGTCCATTGAGCAACAACACTGCCATTCCTGACACAGCTTCGGTTGTCTGAATCTTCAGATTCATCACTTAACTGTCGGTTCTAACAGAAGAAGCCACTCGTCTCTGAGATATTGGATCCTCACAAGGTTTTACAATCTAATAAAAATCCCACAGCAGTGTTGTGTGTCTCAGCACACATTATTTTCAATTAAGAAACAATTTCAAACAATTACAAGTAGAATTACTCTACTTGAGGAACAAGCACACAAGCATGGTTTGACTCACAACAAAACACATCTTGACTCCCAACAGTCTGAATCCTATCATCCCGATACTTGACCAGCTATAGCTACCCATCTCACAGTCCGGTTAGAACCGAACCGCTCTGATACCACCATTGTAACACCTCGTTTCCGGAGCATTATTAGGCTAACATTCTGACAAAAGTTGACATGTTTCCGAAAGGTGGAATACTCTGCTCGTAGGATTTTCGAGAAATGTGGTCCTATTTTTTTTTTAAAGGTTCTTTAAAGAAGCAGTCAGAGCATCACAGCGACTTTTAGAAACATGGCAGAAAATAATTTAAGACATCACATAACCACATTCAATTAATCCATCAATTCACGTTTAATAATACATGTCTTGAAACATAACAGATATTTATTACAATACTGAAATAGATGACAAATATCCTATAGCTGGTCCACAAGCTATACTCTTCACTAGACTACTAGTAAATTCCACAACATAACACATGAAGAAGGCTGGACGACTATCCTCAGCTGCTCCTCTCTGCAGTTCCGAATCCTCTGCTTGCCCCGCCATCTGGGTTACATTCATTACATTGAAAGAACCACTGGCAAGGGTCAACTTCTTAAAAATAAAGAGTAGATACGCCTATTCGACAACACACTCGGCAACAAAACATGTAATAACACAACATATTACAGGAAATAACAAATCATGACAATAGGCAAACGACAGTATGCACAGTTCTTAAGACGCAACTCAAGATTCTCTCACGACCCACCTCACGACTCATCTCACGACTCATTCTCTCTCGACACTTCGACAACTTCCGGAACAACGAACAACGCCCTTGAATTCCGGCCTTAGCCTTGAGCTCTTCCACTACTCTAGGAGATTCAAGTCGAAGTTACCCAACGCCACGACAATGGACCACGCCCCTGAACATCCAGCCGAAGCTTTGAGCTCTTCCACTACTCTAGAATATTCGGGTCGAAGTCACCCATTACTCGACAAGGAACGACGCCCTTGAACATCCGGCCGAAGCCTTGAGCTCTTCCACTACTCTAGGATATTCAAGTCGAAGTTCAAAAATGACACGACTAGCTCTCACACTCGATGAACAATTCACCGCATACGACATTCAAAGAGTGGTACGTAAGATTATTCGGCCGCATATCAAATAATAAGAGCATGCTTAATATGAAGAAACACAATTCAACAACTTAAGCAATAAAAGCAGTTTACATGGAGAAACGCAATTCAACAAGCAATACGCAATTCACAGCATGTATTCAATCTCGTATTAAGTAATTGCACAGCTCAACAATCAATCATAGAATCCATCCCTCTGAAACTCGATGGAGTTCACAGAGAGGAACAAACAAGTGTGGGGGGTTGGGGACAGCTGCCAACCACTTGCAGACAAGCCCACTAAATACTCAGTATATCAACAAGAAAAAAATAAAGCAAAGGGGTACAAGACCCTCACTTCGAACCCTGAGGTTCTCAGGCTTCTTCGCATAAACACTTGAAATTAAATTCCTATCGTATCTAAAAGTTGGCCTTACGCATAAATACATAAACAATAACTCTAGAATGTGAAGCGCCCTTACCAAACTCCAAGCTGCGCATATTCCCGTATTTCACACCGCACGGTCTCGAATTTACTCAAAGCCTAACACAACAACAAACTTAGCACAATTCTAAAGGCCTAATTCTATAACCCCTAGTCTCTCAACCTTAACCCTTTTCTAACCAAGTATTCATTCAAGCATTTAAATACTAGCTACTAGAAAAGAAATAAGGATTTTAGACTAAAACACTTCTTAAAAAAAGTAACACATAACACTTACTTTAGAAAATGCTAACTTATTTGAAAAGAATGAAGTTTTGAAACTAAAATCTTTTCTTGAAACTTCAAAATAAACAGTCATGCAATTAGCCACTTTCATAAATTTCAAGGCCTAAAACACATACTAATGCAAGCATTTAGACAAGTTTACAAACGAAATTCTCCTTCCAATACCTCCTAGGGCCTCTCGGCCACAACCTCCTTCCTTTCAAAAAGAATTTGCAAAACTTCCTTTCATGATATACAAACCACAAATCACTTCCAAGTCATTTTCAATTATACTACAAGGCAATATACATCAAGTTAATACAAGACATGACTCAAGCACATTCAAAGATATGTTTCTAAAATCTTTTCCAAAAATAAGAGTTTCAAGAGTTCTTTCAATCCGCCAAACACTTCTTACTTAAAAACTAGTTTGAAATACTAAGTCACATACTTGAAGTATTTGTGTAAAGAATCATCTCTTGAGAACTAAAACACAACACACAATTTAAAGGCTAGCTTTTGAAGAATTATTTTTCTACATTTCTAAAATCCTAATTATCATACCTCTAAGCAAATGGTTCCCACAAAATCAATTACCAACTCAAGCTTACAATAAAATACACAATTTCCTTTCAAATGGCAAGTCATGTTTAAAACCAAATTTACTAAGTTTCATACTCTTTCACCAAAAACAATTTCAAAGTAAAATTTCCAAAGCATCCTCCAAACAACAAGCTAGTGCCATTTTCCATAGCATTGTTTCCTTTTAAAGATAAGTCATGATCAAATCAAATTTCATTAAGTTTCATGATTCACTTACCAAAACATTTCCAAATTCTTTTGCTTTCCAAAATATTTTCATCATGGCCATAGAAATGCTAAAAATTAGAGAATCACCTAATCAAGTCCATATGCCCTTTTAGTCCCTCAAGAGTCAATTTTTCATGAATCATACACTAACTCTTCTACTTAATCATGCATAGCTTTTCCAATAACAATAAAACCACCCAAAACATATTATTTAACAATTAAACACATGGTTTTACATCATAAACCCACCTTATCCCCAAATTAAGGAATAGGTCTAAACCCTTAAACAACAAGTTTAACATGCCAAATCAAAAACTATTTCTTAAACAAGCATCAAACAACTTCAAATAGCTCAAATAAACAATTTAATTGCTAGATTGAAGCTCAAGACCACATTACCCCTCTTTTCCCTCTTGACTTGTGCCTAGGGTTTTCAAAGATTTGGGAAGAGTTAGTTCACTTCATCCATGATCACAATCAAGCATTCAACCAAGCATAAAACAAGAATCAAAAGAAAGAAACTACCTCCTACCCCCCAAGAAGAAGCTCACGGCTTTGGGGCTGGACAAGGGGAGGGAGAAATTTGTTTTCATACTTACCTACAAGATGAAGAAGATGGTAACAAGAAGAAGAAGTTAGGAGCAAAAGATTGTTGGAAAAAGGAGGTAGGAATCACGCATGAAAGAAGGAAGAAGGAACCTTAGAAGAGGCTTGGTGTTTCTCCACACATAAGCAAGGTAAAATGAAAGAAAACAAAAGTGAGAAACGGGGAGGTAGTCGCTGCTTAATGAAGGGAAGAAGAGAAGATAGCATTTGGGTAGGTATTAGGTAGTTTTAAGTGAAAAATGATCCACCATGGTCCATGAAAAGGGGGTATAGTTCACGCTGGAAGAAAAAAATAAGAAAGGTGGAATCTTGAGTGGAATTTGGGTGCTTTTAAATGAATGCTAGTGCACTATGGGTCATGATTTTAAAGGTTGTGATTAAAAAAGAAAGTGTAAAAGAACATAGGATTAAGAACCAACTAATTAATCACTAAAGGTTCTAATCTAATCGCCCATTCTAAATATTTAATCTCTTCTCTCATAATTACCCTCTAATTCTAGAGTCTAAAGCGTGCTAAAAACACGGCGTCGAGTAATCGCATTACCGATTAATTCTTCGCCAATTTAATTCGCGAAAATTAATTTACCGATAAATTAATTCACCGCGAGATAATATTTTATCATAAATAATAAAAATAATTTAAAACACTCAAAAATAATCACAATGAGTTACGATTCGATTTTCGTCGAAATCGGAATTCGTTTTAAATTTTAATGCAGGTAAAATTTACCCGATGTTTCAAAAACGCGGCGAAACTTCGTTAGAGTTTTCCGACGATTTTTGAACCATGAATTAATATAAAATATTAATTCTTAAATTTAATTTCATCTTGATTTAATTCAATCATTTTCTTAGTTAACAAAAATAAGCGTTACCACGTCACACCGAAAACTTATATAATGTTTAAATTGATGAATTCACATTAAGTCTGCATACGTCTATGCTGTCTATTAATTTGAATTGACATCATGAATAATAATTATTTATAATAAATAAATTATTTAAAATGAGTCAAAATAATTCCACGTACTCTCAGTAAATCATTGAGGTGATTAATCTCTATGACTTATTTTTCGAGTATTCAGGATTTTATCGCAAAAATCACTTTTCTTAAAATTTGGGATGTTACACATATCAGATGTCCTATCTTATTCTCAGCTATCACTAAGCCATTTGCATTTTACATTAGCTATCTCTACGCAAGATGAGCCTAAAACCTATAAATAGGTCATCCAACATCCTCAATCGGTACAAGCTATGAAATTTGAACTTGATGCTCTCTATAATAATAAGACTTGGTCTCTCACAGACCTTCCATTAGGAAAAACCCCCATCGGCTGCATATGGGTTTATAAAATTAAGTTCAAATCTGATGGGAATATTGAAGGATATAAGGCCATATTAATGGCCCAAGGTTTTAATCAAATTGAAGGAATTGATTCTTTGACACTTATTCTCCTGTTGCCAAACTCACCACTTTTAGACTCCTTCTTTCATTTGGCATTCGGTTCTGTGGACCATGTGGGAGCTTCGGAATGCATGTATTTTTGGGGGCAGAATCCCCAAAGCTTCTGAGGTGGTTGACCGGATTATTTCCCTTTCATGGTAGTGGATGTTGTTGAGAGGAAATTCTGGAACATGTTTGCTCTATGAGTGGACTGTAAATCCGATTGACTGTATTGGTAGGAGATAGCCTCTAGGATATTGACCTGTCTGGGTGGATGTTGTCATGTCATAGCTCCTTTGGAGTTCTTGGTTGCGGTCTTTGTAGTTGTTTTGGGTTGGAGCATCCCTAGTGCTCCCTGAATATATATGCTTTGCCTTTTAAAAAAAAAGACTCCTTCTTTCAATTGCCTCTTCACAAAATTGGCATTTACATCAACTTGGTGTTCATATTGTCTTTCTCCATGGTGACTTGGAAGAGGAAGTCTACATGGATTTACCTCCTAGACTTACCCCCTCTCGGCCTAATCAAGTGTGTAAAATCCATAAATCCCTTTATGGTTTAAAACAATCTAGTAGACAATGGTTTGCTAGTCTTTCACATTTTTTAATTTCTCAAGGCTTCTCTCAATACATATCTGATTCTTGTTTTTTTTTATTAAAAATAATTCAACTACCTTTACTGCTTTGCTTGTATATGTTGATGATTTAATCCTAGCAGGCAATGATTTACATCAAATTTATCATATCAAATCTGCTTTACATAATAAATTCAGCATTAAAGACATAGGCCATTTAAAATATTTTCGTGGCCTAGAAATAGCTAGATTTAAAGCAGGTATTCATTTTTGTCAAAGAAAATATGCATTGGATATCCTTGCTGATTGTGGTTTATTGGCCTGCAAACTGGCTTCCACACTTATGCCTAAAGGCCAACATTTGACACTCCAATAAGGCACCCCTTTGACAAATCCTACATCATATAGAAGACTAATAGGTAAGCTTTTATACTTAACATCTACACGACTTGATATTTCTTTTTTTGTTCAACAGCTGAGCCAATTTATGGGCACTCCAACCAATCTACACCATGATGTGGCTGTTCGTGTCCTCCGTTACATCAAGTCTTCACCTGCACAAGGAATTTTCTTCCCAAGTAGTTCACCTCTACAAATCAAAGCTTTTAGTGACTTAGATTGGGCTACATGCCCAGATAGCTGCAGATCCGTGTCAGGATTCTGCATATTCCTTGGGAATTCCCTAATATCATGGAGATCCAAGAAACAGCCTATTGTTTCCCGCTCTTCCAATGAAGCAAAATATTGTGCTCTCGGAGTAGCAGTCACTGAAATTCAATGGATTACTTATATGATCCAAGATTTCCACATTCCTTTTATCTCCCATGCACTTTTGTATTGTGACAGCCAGTCTGCTCGCCACATTGCTCTCAATTCCTCTTTCTACGAACACACCAAACACATCGAGCTTGACTGCCATTTAGTCTGGGAAAAGCTTCAAGCAAAATTGTTTCACTTACTGCCTATATCATCCAAAAATCAACTAGCTGATGTATTGACAAAAGCTTTGGATCCACAACCTTTTCAACTTCTGATTTCCAAGCTGGGAGTCAAAAGCATCCACTCTCCAGCTTGAGGGGGCATATTAATCATATATTAGAGTTTATGTACCCTGTTAATATTCTATAGTTGTTAGTATTTTTGTTAGTTTTTCATATGGCCCAGTTTGTTAAATCTGTTAGGGTTGATCTGTTAAGACAGTTTTATTTGTTAGTTTGTTGGGCCAGAATCTGTTAGTGAGATTGGGCTTTTATTGGCCCCTATAAAGGGCATGTATCTATTGTGTAACATTTCACATTATTCATTAATGAAGAATATTCAGAAATTTAGTTTCACAAATAATACTAATTATGAGTATTTGTTGTAAAGCCTTTGCAAAGGGTATATATATAGTGTATGTTTGTTTAAGATTCTGATGTCTTAGAATCTAGGTAGAAAATCATGGTCATTAGAATTACCAAAGAGCAAGCCTCTGAAAAAAGTGGGAAAAGTGCATCGGGACACGCTTTTTTCGATTTTGCGTTCAAGAGAATCTTAAACAAACACAGCTATAATATACAACTTTTTTAAGACCTTTCGAAATTTTTTAAATTGTTTATCTAGTTTGGCCCTGGTTATTGGTCAACCTTTGAGGGAAAGACACAAGGCACTGTTCTTGCAACATCAACTTCTTCATTTCCCTCATCCTTATCACTTTCTATTCTATCCTTGGGAATTGGGACCTTCAAATTGCCTACCACTTCTTAAGGTATTAGCATTGCAATATTCACTTGAGCTTTTCTTAGACTTACCTAGAAACCTACTTTGAGGCCTTGAAAGCAAACTAGCCTGTCAAGCAATCTAGTATCTAACAGGGATAGATAAATAACGGGCATGGATTTGGTGCCTTTATGGAATCAAAGACACCATATGCCTTTGTGTCTATTTCTCTCATCTAATACTCTCTCTCTCTCTCATCTTTCTCTCTCCAAAAAGAGTCTAAAGTCACCAAAGCCATGGCCTCTCAAAGTCACTGAATCCAAATCCCTAAATAACCTACCTTTGATGCTAGTTGTGTAATTGTCTCACTCATTACTTAGACCTCTTTCGTAAATTTTTCATTTTTCTTGGCCTGGGTCACAATGAAATTTTCAAGTGAAGTCTCAAGAATAGACTTTTGTACCTATTGGAATTCTAAAGGGGTCTAGAATTACTCTGCTCGACCTAGTTCTAGTTACTTCGATGGGGAAGTAATGATGATTCCTCCAATCAGGGTTGTAAATATTAGCAAATAATCATTTTATCCCCTCTGGTTGAACATATTAGTCGCATTCACTTGCTCCATTGATATATCTTGTTTAGGAGGAATTCTTAGCAGGTAATCTACTATTGTATGTCCAATTATAAGACAAATTTCATAAGATATAGTAGTACCAACTATATATACATAAAATTTAATCCACCTTGGCTGCAATCAAATCGATATATTTGTATATTAGAATCTGCCCACCCGTCAATATAAAGTCTAGTCATAAGTCTTTTGTGATAATGTAAACGTTTATTAAAGTCTGTCTCTGTCTTTACTAAAGTCTTTGTATTTTGCAATCACGTAAGCTTTCACTAAAGTCTTGCAATCAGAAAGACTTTTAGTAAAGTTATTTTGTCTTTTTCAATTATGTAGATTTTGACATGTACTGTAGGTAACTTGACCTGAACCGTAAAAATAATCAGTTTTTAGTTGTCTATTTAAGGAATGATCATTCATGTTGGAAGGCATCATTGGAAGTTAGAGTTTTGACTTTTTAAGAGCTGAGTATTCTCTCCCTTCGGCTTTACTTGCGCGCGCGCACACACGCGTGGCCTTTTATATTTTTGCTAACATGCTTCTTTGGACTAGTTCTTTTAGTTACCCATTAATGATGATTCATAGCCTTATTCACGATCAAATTATAGCTTCATCGTGCCTCTTATTCATTAGAACTCCTCCAGCTACAAAATCCAATGAGATTTTAGCGTGATAATCCAACCCATTGTGGAAGGTGTGGGAAACAGCCACCTCTCAGGTCCAAGGTTGGGGGACAATTTTAATAGCCCCTTGAATATATCCCTGACTTCAATTAGTAATAGTAATTCATTTACTTTTTGGGTAAAGCTTGTGATCTAACTCAGTCTTGTTAAGAGGAAGGTATTTATTTATCAAGAAAAGCTCGCTCCAACTAGTCCCATGTTGTGATGGATCCTACTGGGAGAGAATGTAACCTCTACCTTTGTTCTTCAATGCGAAGTGAAACAATTTGAGTCTAACGGCATCTGCAGAGACACCATTAAATTTGAGGGTCTCAGAATTCCAAGAATACCTCTAGATGTAGATTCAGATCATCTGTGGCCTGTGGGTAAGCCTCAAAATTGGTTCTGTTGAATCAAAGATAGGGGTGAAGGCGTAGCCCTAGCAATGGAGCAAGTGGATGCAACTAAAAATTTCAACAAAGTTTTTATATTTTAGTTTTCTTTCTCTCCTTTGGGAAATCAAACATCAATAAAACAGCAAAAATAGAACTTGTGCATATTGTTTTCATTTCATGTTTGTAATAACATTTTGCCCTTGCTCCCTTACAAGATAAAACAGTAACAGCTTTTCTTTCATGTATCATGATCCCAGATTTGCGTTATCATCAAAATGTCTCAATAATTTGTCGATCACTCAGTTATAATACACACAGCTGGTTAAAATTTATTAAAAACTACATTCAAAATCATTTAAAAAAAAAACAAAAAAAAAAACAAAGAAACCACATAGTGAATACAACCGAAGTATTATTTTTGTTCCATTAACAACTAGTAGCTTTACACCTTTGATGGCATGCTTGCATCATCCTCTTTCTTGCTCTTGTCAGCTTCAAACTTATCTATTGCTACCTGTAGTTCATCAGTACCTCCAACAGCTCTCATGGTGTAGAAGTATGCCCCAAAGACAAAAGCTGTCAAACCCCCAGCAACTATAAAATTCTTTGTCTTTGGCGCAAGGCTCCTATATCCTAAAACTCCAGCCATCTTGGTAAATAAGGAAATATTTAAAAAAAAAAAAAAAGTCAGCACAATTTCACAATTTAGATAAACTATAAGAATCAATTTATATATATATTAAAATCCGATAGATCATTATATTCAAATTATCACAATTATGCTCTTGGTGATGCAACAAATGCAGAAAACGAAGTGATACAGCACTGTGTAAATTGCAACAGGGACAGACCAACATAGCAATAACCTAAGAATGAAAGCATTTCCATAAACAGAATGAGGCAGTCCCAACAAACAAACAAGCAACCATGCCAGCCCAAATCGAAACAGGTTGAAGATTTTCATTGGGGATTTTCATCAAACAACATCAGCATATCCTAAGAATGTAAACATTTCGGCAAACAGAATGAGACGGTCGCAAACAAACAAGCAACCATGTCAGCCCCAAATCCAAACAGGTTGAAGATTTTCATTGGGGATTTTCATCAAACAACATCAGCATATCACAAATTTGGTTTCCAGTTTCCAGCAGAAAAATTCATCATTTCTCCCATTAGAGACCTAAAAAAAATAATTACACATACCTATCTCCTAACTTCAATGATCCAAGAAACACCAAAAGCCAGTAAGCAAGAAATTAAGGATTACGAGAATTTGGGACAACGACGGGGATGATTCATTAAGGTCAAAGTGATACAACACCATGTAAATTGCAACTGGGACAGAAGCAAGCAACAAACAATGCCCCAAGAATGTAAACATTCCCACAAACAGAATGAAGCAGTCGCAACAAACAAACATGTCAACCCAAATCGAAACAGGTTGAGATTAGTTTCCACACACACAACAGCAGAAAAATTCATTATTCACCTATTAGAGACCCAAAAAACAAAAGATTCACACATACCTAGCAATGTTGAAAAAAAAAATCAGCACAATTTCACAATTTAGATAAACTATAAGAATCCATCAATTTGACATATATTAAAATCCAATAGATTATTATATTCAAAGTATCACAATTACGCTCTTGGTGATGCAACAAATGCAGAAAACGAAGAGAATGTTTCATTAAGGTCAAAGTGATACAGCACTGTGTAAATTGCAACTAGTGTTATCAAAAAGCGGTTATAGCGCGGTACGGCGGTTTGCGGTGGCGGGATTTTGACTGACCGCTATTTTATGGCGGGTAGCGGCACGGGTTTTGGAAAGCGGGCCATGGCGGCCGCAAACCCTGTCGCTGTAATGGCGGATGCGAGCGCCATGGCGGAAAGACGCAGGGAGTTTGAGAAGAAAAAAAAAACAGTAAAAAACAGAGAGAGTTTGGGTGACACGAACCTGGCGGCCAAAACAGAGAAACGGGGAGCAGGATCCGCAGACGGAGAAGCAGGTGGATCTGCTGTGTGGGTGCTGGACTGGTTGCCGGTCGTTCTTGTGCTTCAACTCAAGGAGGGTGGGTGCAGGCTGGTAGCGTCGGTGGGTGTTTGTTCCCTGAAGAAAGAGAAGAGAAGCGTGAACTGCCAAGATGGAGATGGAAGAAAAACCCTAGGCAGGGCCACTCTCTAGTTAGTATTCGATCATTAGATTAGATGTGTTAAAATATTTCTTTTTTTTTTTCTTCAAAAATCAATTTTAGAGAAAGAAAAATTGTATTTTTTTTTATTTTTACGCAATTTTTTTATTCTAACTAGACTAATTTGACTAGCTAAAATATTTTTAAAATACATGTATGAAACTATAATTTTAATGTTTTGGAGTATAATAAAATTAATTTTTTATTTTTAAATTAAGAGAGTTATACAAATATTTTAAAAATAATCAAAAAATTTGTTTAACAATTTTAGTAGTTTATAAAAATTTTACTGAAATATAAATAAAATTTGTCCAAAAAAAGACTAGTAAACTCAATATTAAAATAAAAATAAACTTTTAAAAAAATATATAAGAAAGTCAATAAATAAATCATACATATCTCATTACGTATATGCATATAAATTTAAGTTTAATTAAGTATTTGAACTTTGAACTGTAATATTAAAGCATTATTTTCCATAATTATGTTACTTTATATAATATATAAGTTCCAATAGAGGCTCAGTTGAAATGGTCTAAACCACCGTCCACTGTCAGGGGTTTTAAAGTGTAACTCTAATGCAAGATTTTTTCAGTCATAGAATAAAACTAGCTATGGGATTTGCCTACGGGATAGTTTTGGGGCAGTTTTGCATATTAAAACTAGGTGGTGTGAACCTATGTTGTCAGTTAAAGAAGGAAAAGCGTGGGGTCTATTAATATTTGTATATTAACAATTGTTATGATTCTATTAAGCTTGACTGACTCTTAATAATTTATTTACTCAAAAAAAAATAAGAATTATAATAATTTATTTGTGGTTTAATAAAAAGTAATAATTGTAAAAACCAATTAGAGATGAAAATAGGACAGGTCATCTGTCAACGACCTATAGTTTGATTGGGTTAAAATTTGATTTGACCCAACCTGTATATTAAAAAGGTCAGGTTTTTTTTTGAAAAAGCCTATTTACTTAAATGCGTCACACTTAGACCTACCAAAATTTTATATTAGGTATAAACACACACACACACATGTACGTATGTATCTGTTTAGACTTATTTAGTGGTAGGTGTATTGTCCTGTTTAAAGGTTATAATGTGAAATCTTTATATATAAAAACTGTTGCTAATATGAAGGAACCAAATTCCCGCCTAAAATTTCAGCCTAAAACAGAGGCAAAATCGTCACTTTCACACCACCCCATTTTCTTTCTCTTCCCTCTTTAATTTTTTTGTCTTATTTAATTTCCATTAATTCTATCTTACTACACATGAAGAGAAAATAAAGAGAGAAAAATCAAATAAACAAAAAATAAAAAAATGAAGAATTTTATATTTGTCCAGATAGAAAAATAAAAAAATAAGTTTTTTTTCTTAATATTTGATTATAAATAATGAGACACAAGATGTTTATATTTAAAAACCTAAATTGAATGCATTAACATAAATTACGATTTGTTAGCCATTATTGTTTACAATTTGTTAGCCATTATTTTTTAATCATTATTATTATATTATTATTTAGTATGAATTGACTTCATGACAAATAGTCACGCATCTACCCTGAATAATCAATCAGCAGAGTTGATAATGTACAATAAAAATAAAAAATAAAAAATTGAATTAAAAAAAGTATAAATACAATTAACAAATTGCATTAATAGTAATTTTGAAAGTTTGATTCCTATGTCTGATTTGATTTGAAGACTCGATTTTTTATAAAAAAAAAAAGTAAAAATACAATTAACGAATTTCATTAATGATAATTTTGCAGGTATGATTCATATATCGATTTGATTTGAAGATTTGATTTGTCGCACCAGTTTAATTTTAAATTGATATGATATTTTAATTGATTTGATCAACAATTAAATTAGCAGTGGATAATTTTGAATTTCATATAAGGATAGATTGCATATTTAATAAATGATAATTATTACCATAATAGTGAATCACCAAAAAAAAATACCTTAATAGTGTATGCTTTTTGAAAAACAAAATTGAAAAGTATTAATGTAGCTTCATACGAATTAATGTGATATGATATTTATTTAAAATATTCTGATTTGATGCCAGATGAAAGGAAACATGCGTTTGATAATATAATTTTCCATAATGGTATGCAATTGAAAATATACGTTTCCTTTTAATATTAATAATATGAAAATTTTAAAAAAATATTATTAGAAGAGTAAATACTCAAATTGGTCTCCAATAAAAATTACGGAGACCAATTTAGTCCCTGAGAAATGAAAAGTACCAAATTGGTCTGACCCTTCCAATCGAACTATCGAAGTTGAGAAAGTTGAAACAATTTTAATTATTTTTTTCATTTAAAAAATAAAGATTTAATTATTTCCTATTTTGTTTTTGATATAGTTTTATGTTTTCATTTCAAGGGTTACTTCACGAGCTAGGTTGAAGATTCTTATATGTGATGATGAAGGACATGTTTTGAACAAGACTACAAATGTAGTTTACAAAGAAGTATTTCATAATCTAAGATAGGTAAGACTTACTTCTTTATATTTTCATGTCTGAAATATATGTTGTAATGAAGTACATATAATTTGTAAGATAATTAACAATTCTTATTTTAATGTTCAGGTGCTCAATTAGATTGGTTCAATAATTATTGTGTTTATTGGATATAACTTGATGACTGGTACAAATATGGGCAGACTTTGTAATGTGCATTGTCATGTTTTTTAGTTTTTAGTGTTATTTCATGATGTACGAGTGTTATTAGAGAATCTTTTTCATATTTTTTTGGTATTTTGTAATAAACGTGCAATTTTAACACAGTATATATATATATATAATCATCGTGCTCCTATTATTCTTTGCATTTTTATCGAGATGTAATATTAGTTCAATAACTTTTTTCTCCGTGCATCGCACGGGTATATGTACTAGTAAGCTTTAAAACAAATTGCCATGAGAGAGAAAGAAAGAGAGAGAGAGAATATTTTACTACCCCATCATTGTATTGAAATTAGAAGATAAAAAATAAAAATAAACTTTTAACATCATTGAAAAATGAGGAGGGAAAATGATCTTTTCTGCATATGTTTGAGAGTGAAGCAAAAAGATAAAAGTGAGAAAAGAAGGAGGGAGAGTGAAGTGACCTTGGCCTGGGAGAGAAAGGGGATTTGAATGTAGTGACATCTTCGGCAACAACCACAAAAGCAAAGTCTAATAGGTGTGGGAACATGTGAGTACGAGAAGGAGGATAAAAGGTTTGGGTTGAGGGAGTGTGAGGGCTTTCATCTTGATGTTGATGGGTCAAAGCAATAGAAAGCTTAAAAGCTTCAAAAGTAAGAAGCGTGTTTGGTTAAACTGCCATTGATAACTAAGCTTGGCAATGCGGAAACTTACAGGCAGATTTTGCTTTTCCTATCCCCATTCTCGACTCTCTAAACCATTGCTGACCCGACTCTAATCTACATTGGGGGCAGAAAATAGATACTCGTCCCCGCACTCGTCCTTGCCTCAACTTTACTTCATTTAATCATTTTCCTTACATAAATTGAATATGAAATGAACTAAAATGAAGGGAAGATGCAATGAAGTCATATTACCAACATAGTAAATCCAAACCCGTCCCAACAATAATTTCACATGCATAAACCCCTCATATAAATTTCTATAATGAACTCAACTTTAACCTATTATGAAAACTGTATGACATCAAACAGATGAGTTCAGGGACGAGTTTAGGGCAGGTATCAGTATCCTCAAACCCAATCAAAGCAAGTTTTCCCGTCAAAGCCATTGCAGGGTCATGTGGCTACCTAGGAGTTTCGGCTCTTTTTCCATGTCTATTGGTAACATATAAGATTAGTAGTATGAAAAGTGAGTAGTTAGAATGAAGTTATAAATTTTAATATTATTGTCACCACCAAGTCACCCCCAAAATTTTCAACTTCATCTATATTATTTTATAAATTCATTTTGTGGCACCACTAATACATTGATTTACATTCCAATTGTGAAGGGGAATATGAGAAACAAGAGAGAGGGTCTATTATTGTAAAGCCCTGGTTCCTACCAGAGTATTACTTGGTACTTTTTAGGAAAAGACTTAAGTAAAAGGAAGCGGGGTTTTAAAACTAAATAAGGGGAAATAAAGTTTTACAAGGAAAAATTCTCCAACACACATTCATAATCGTTTATAAAAGAACGTTTATTACAAATGCTTTACCGAAAGACTTGATTTCATTACAAGTAACCACATGTATACTCAAAGTAGCCTACAACTCTAACCGTGATCCGGTAATAACAACCTCCAATAATCTCTTAATTGAGATAAGGTCGAGCATCACGATATGATCTCTAACTTCCATCAAGGAATAGTGGATTCACAACACATCATACAGTTACAATGGTGAAGGCGTTTAATCAACATCAAAACTAGAGTTATCAAACAAAACGTCGTATAACGCAAGGAAAGATCTAAAGTTTATGCAATGTTAACTCATTTCTATTATTCCCTTGGGGTTCAATCGATATTGAACCAGGAATCTACGTCAAGAGGTATATAATTCGTGTCTATCATTCCCTTAGAGTTCAATCGCTACTAAACCAGAAATTAACGTCGCTAGGCCTGTCAATTGAGAGCTTAGGCTGACATACGCGTACTGCCAAGTCTATCAATTGAGATCCTAGACCGACGTCTAAGATATCTTACTCTACACTGCCTGACTTGTCACAAGGATACTTCCATGTATTTAAGCCCCAGGTCATGGGTTCGAATCCTTGTGGGAGGCAAAAGAAATACCACATGAGGGTGGTAGACAGTCATATGAATAACTCACCCAGAACCCGTAAAAAGAGCTGGGAAAGGATGTTACAACTATTCCGTTCCGTATTGGAAATGAGAAGAATAACTCCGTGACTGACGAGAGTAACCCCTGTCAATCATTCATTTCTTTTTCTATTGCTAATTGTTAAATCTGGATGATTCATTTCTTACCAAATTGGTCAACTACCCATTATTTATATTTTTATATTAGATAAGATTATGTTAGCTAGAAAATGCTCTATTATCATATTTTATTTTTTCAAACAAACAAGTATATAATTTCATTACGAACAAACAAATATATAATTTATTTTATAATGTAAAAATAATAAATAAAATATTATGATATACATGAATTTATAATTTATAAATTATAAAGTAGAAGATAATCCACTTTAATATTTTCTTTGAACAAGTATAAAATTTATTTAATAATATAAAAACAATAAATCATATATTATAATATACATAAAGTTTATAAATTATAAATTGATTTTGTGATTTGCCACCCCTTGCGTGAACTTTCTGGCTCCGCTCCTAAGAATATTGAATATAATACCTTAGAAATATATTAAACACCATAACAATATGTAAATCATTTTTTTTTCAAAAAAATAATAAGTACTACAAAATATGTAAAAAATGAATAGCGTTATATATCATTAAATATAACAACAACAAAATATGTAAATGCATGTTATGATGTTATTTTAAAATATTTTTTTGAATATTATCATGAGAATATATTATTTTGTATAACAATAAAAATATTCAAGATATTACTATAAAAGATTTCATGCAAAATCTGAAAAGATTTATGATTAGAATTTTAAAAATAAGTTATTAGTCATGTATGTGTCCTTTTTATTTCAACTAGTGTATTTACTCGTGCTAGTACGGGTTATCTATATGAGTTGTAAAAAAAAGAAAATAAATTTGGAGTTTTTTTTTCAAAATTATTATTAGCAGAATTATTTTTTTTTAAAAATATTATTGATATTTTGTTATGAAAGTAGAGAATATATGTATTTATACGTATACTCCAATTTAAAAATATAACAAATAAAACAGAATATCGGTTCTATTTTAATTATTGCTAGAGATGGTTTTTCAACTACGAGTTTCAAAAAAAAATATAAAGCATACAATTAACATGAGGTAATAATAGTTGCTATAATTAAAATAACAATAACTGAAAAATTTAAAAAAAATAAAATTGAAATTGATCATTTTGGCAAAAAATGTAATGATTCTTATGTTGTCATATTACTTAGATAATATTTTGATTGAATGACAAATATTCAGATATGTGAATTAATTGATTGATATATTTTAATTTATTACATTTTGAATTTGAATTTGATTTAATTCAAATTTGATTGAATGGTAGAAGTCTAAATCTGAGCATTAATTAATTGATAATTTTTAATTAATGAAATATTATGATTTATTTTTTTTCCATTTTGGTGGAAAAAGAATGAATGTGGAGCTACCATGTGGTATGAATCTACGTGACAAAACTCCATTTTATATCATAATGTCACTATACATTGATAAATATTAAATATTCAAAATATAATTATATATTAGTATTGTTGTAAAATATTTTTAAAATGATAACGAGAATATATTAGGCAAGCTGATAATTAAATCATTTAAGATATTTTTACAAAATAACTTTTATATAATTTGAGATATTTGAAATATGAATATTACTTTTTTTGACAAAATAAATGTTCTTCATTTCTCTTAAAAGTAAAGGAACAATACAATGTGGAAAAAATTAAAATATTACTTTTTAAGGGAAAAATTTAAAATATTACTTAAATACAAAAAATTATCATTCATGAATTTGTTTTCTTTTATTACAATAAAATTGACTTAAAAATATTTGCGACGATATTGTTTTCAATGTAAATTTTCCAGAAAATATAAAAATATACAGTCAAATTGATTAGATAATAGTAATAAATGCTATACTTTTGTTAAATATAATACAAAATGGCATTAGGAAATAAATTATATTATTATTATATATAAAAACAAACTTCACTTCATATTGTTATAAATAATATATAAACTAACCCATGCGCTTATACCTCTAGTGTCTTGTATATATGTATATTAGAGAAATTGAATCAGGAGTCATACAAAAGGTTGTTTTTGTGGAGTCGTCTGCAAAAACATGAGTCTTTTTCTCCCTAGGTAATTCGTTTTACTTTTGCTCTCTCATTTTGATTTATGTTTCTTTTTACTCAGTATGATTACTCAACCTCTAGAAACACACTTAGTTAACCTGAGTTATAGATAATTAAATGTTATTCCCTGTTTCGATCAATCTCCAATAATCACATATTCATGTTATCTCTTAGTGTGATATGATCTGACTTCCTCTTCCTCCTCTCTTGGTGGCGAACCTCATGTTAACTTTAAAATGTCTTTTTTAATTATGCATTTGCTATGTGAGATAAGATGACGACGACGACAACAATAATAATAATAATAATAAAGAGAACAAAAATTTTTATTTTAAGGTTTCTTACATGAATTATGCTTCTTGACTTTTTCTTGTTAATTGGAAGTCATTGTCCTTACTTCTGGTTTCAATTATTGTTCTTGGAGCTTGATTATAATTTATGGGCATCGTTTGCAATTTCAAAGGGTACGTGAAATACTTCAAGCTGGGAAGGACAAGATGAAAGCTAGTTTTGTGAGACTCGCAATGTCCTTTGTTGTGTACCTCATTGCTTTCCTTATAATTCTCATGGTACCTTTAATGTACCAAAACTCTAGTTTCAGACTATTCGAGGGGATTTCAAAAGGCATGGTGGTAGGAGGAACAACTCAGAACGTTACAACAAAGTTGTTAACAAGCGTTACAAAAAATGGCTTTGGAAATGGAGGAGGGATCCAAAATATAACACATGACAGCTCAGGAGGAAGAGACAACAGTGGTAACATTTTCAAAAGTAAGTAACTTTGTAACATCCCCTTTGAGCACGAGTTTCTTTAATTATTTTCATTCAACTTTCGTTTGCTCTGTCTGTTACTCTGTTTTGTAAGGACCAAAACTCACTCAACAATTCGTAAGTGCATTGGATTTAGAATCATTTTTTTTATGTTATTAAGTAGAATTAATGGTGAGTTGTGGGTGGGGAATGAGTTTGAAGTAGGAGAATGGGGGTTCGATTCCCCTCCCCCACTAACTAGGAGTCCACTAACAATTACTAGTACTAACTAAACACTAACATTGTCTATTCAAAAAAAAAAAAAAATCGTAAGTGCATTGGATTTAGAATCATTTTTTTTTTATGTTATTAAGTAGAATTATTTTTTCCTTCAAATCTTAGTTTTACTGGAAGTGATAAAAAATAATATTTTTATTAAGTAGGTTAATCATGCTTTTGCATTAAATTCATTTTAAATTATGTTTAATAAATGCTCATCCTAAGAATATAATAGCAGTAGATGTAGGTGCATGACTTTTTGTTTATTTCATCTTTCCTTTATTGTTATAACATTTTTATGCATGATGGTTGTTTTCTAGTCATTAAAAATTTATCTTTTGCAATGTATTTTCACAATTCAAAAGCACTCAAATGGTTCTCTACAATTTGTTCCTTGGCATAGCTGCATAGGGATGACTCTAGGTAATAGACCTTATGAGTATCTACAAAATTACCCATGATAGATAAGGTAATTAGTGATTATCCGTTTAATGATCATGGCTATGGGTACGGGTAATTGCTCGCAAAGATTGATGCGTACTGGTACCTAGTACCCAACCCACCTCATACCTGCACATATGTATTTATTTATTCATATAAATATAAGTATAATTACAATATTGAATTAAAAGATAAAATTAATCTAAACCTAATATTAATCAAGAGTTACAAATTTATTTTCAAAAAAAAAATTATGTTTGTTGTTCTTAAAGTATATTGTAATATTTAATTCATATTGAAATATAATATTTTGTGTTGCATTTAATATTTTTATTTCAATTTATTTAAATAGTTTTTTTTAGTATAACTTTATGATTAGGTTTTTGAAAAATCTTTAAATAGTTTTTTGATAACTTACAATTATTTACACAAAAGTATACCAAAAAAAATTAACTTGCAATTATATTACTAACCCTTTGTTCGCTTTTCATATATTGATTTTTTATTTTTTTATTAAAATACCGGTAATGAGTACGATACCAGTACTTTAGGTACCGGGGGTAAGGTATGGGTATTAAAGTTGTTTCATACGCTGGTATGGGTCTGGGTCTGGGTACATGTATTTTTTCAAAACGCATGTATGGGGATTGGGGACGGATATTTCCTTCCATTACTTCCTAACTTCTCTATGATATTCAATACTAAATATACAGGATCCAAAAGCGGCTCCTTGACAAACGATTCACCCCAACTCACTGGGATCCCTCATGACAAAGACAAATTGCTTGATGGACTTTTAGTTTCTGGATTTGATGAATCATCATGCATAAGCAGGCTACAATCTCATTTATACCGCAAAGCTTCTCCTCACAAACCTTCTCCATATTTGCTATCAAAACTACGCAACTATGAAGAAATTCACAGAAGGTGTGGACCTAATAGCAAAGCTTACGGTAGAGACATGACAAACATTGCACATTCTAAGAATAACAGTGCAGCAACCACAATGTGTAAATACATTATCTGGTCACCTGCCAATGGTTTGGGGAACCAAATAATTAGCATGGCATCAACATTTCTTTATGCCATCCTCACAAACCGTGTGTTGCTTGTAAAATTTGGGAAAGACAAACATGGACTATTTTGTGAACCATTTCTGAATTCAACTTGGTTATTGCCAGAGAACTCTCCATTTTGGAATGATAAGCATGTCAAAACATTTCAAAGCATGGTAGATAAGGGCATAATGGGTAACATTTCAAAAGAGGATTTTCCTTTGCCACTGCCATCGGTTTTATATGTGGATCTAAGATATAGCCCTAGGTTTCCTGAGAGATTTTTTCACTGTGATCATAGTCAAGATCTTCTCAATAAGGTTCCTTTGTTGATTTTTAAGTCAGGTCAGTATTTTGTCCCTTCACTTTTCATGACCCCAATTTTCAACAAGGAGCTTAACAATATGTTCCCAGAAATAGACACAGTTTTCCACCATATAGGGCGCTATCTTTTTCACCCTTCAAATGAGGTATGGGGACTAATCAGTAATTTCCATCAAACACACTTGGCAAAAGCAGATGAGAGGATAGGCCTTCAAATAAGAGTGTTTAAACCTTCTACTCCACAAGAAGCATTTATGAATCAAGTTTTAAACTGCACCATACATAATAATATACTACCACAACTAGGAGGTATGCAATTTCAAACTTCAGTGTCTTATAGTGGCAAAAAACATACTGTGAAGGTTGTTCTTGTGGTTTCTCTATCTCCAGAGTATGGTGAGAATTTACGCACAATGTATCTGAATAAACCAACCGTTAGTGGGGAAGTAATAGAGGTTTATCAGCCAAGTCATGAAAAACATCAAAGGTATGATGATAATAATCAAAACATGAAGGCCTGGGCTGAAATGTATTTACTGAGTTTATCTGATGTGTTGGTGACTACTTATCAGTCTACTTTTGGTTATGTTGCTAAAGGTTTGGGAAATTCAAGGGCATGGCTTCTTTACAAGCCAATAAATAACAAGACCCCTTTTCCAGCATGTGAACGAGAGCTCTTGTTGGAGCCTTGTTATCATGCTCCTCCTTTACATTACTGCAATGGAAAGCCCATAGAAGATTTTACTTCTTCTTTCCCTTATATCATACATTGTAAGGATTGTAAGGATTATCCCGGTGTGAAGCTGAGTAATGGTTCTATATATATGTAGTTGTTTCATGTTTATTCATTTTCATTAATAAAGTAGTAATAGAATCTTTATTTAAATCTGGAGCTTGTGCTAGTTTGGTCAAGAGGAATAGTAGCCACCACTAATGTTCTATTTGTGCACTGTATTTTTTTTATGGCAAACTTTTTTTTCGAAACATTTAAAATTAATTCAAATTCGTGCACTGTATGAAAATAAAATTGGATCTTTTATGAATATACTTGTTAAATATACATGTTAAAAGAGGAAAAAGAGGAACTCTCAATCTGTCTCTCACACAGGGATAATTGTTGTTCATCAAAAAAAAAAAAGCAAAAAATAATCTTTCTAAAAATTTTGTTTCACTTGCACGATGTTTTTCAAGTGTGTTTCGGTGCTGTATTTTTTCTTCTTTTATGAATGTAGCATTTTTCAAATATTTAAATAAAATAAAAAATAGAATTTCAAATTTTAATTGATGGATTCAGTAAAAAAAAAATTAAATTATCATTATTAGTAGAAAAAAGAAAATATTTAATGCATTCATTAATACTTCGAGTAAAAAATTCAAATTAAAAAATATATTAAAATCCATTAATTCATTGTATACAGACATACACTTGGTTGAGAAATTTAACCTGTTACAAACTCTTTGGTGGCAGTGAAGCTTATTTCGGAAGGGGTCACCCAGTTTCACTTATATGCTAATGAGCTCTCAGTTATGAGACAGTTCCTAACTAAGGAATGGTCTTTGAGCATTCATCACACTTTTAGAGAAGAAAATCGTTGTGCTCACTTCTCAACAAAACTTGGAGCTAGAAGTGGTGTCCCTTCTTATTTTAGAGGTTCCGTTTATGATGGGAAGATAGAAAAACTTTCCCACATGAGAAAATGATGTTATTGCCATAGATTTGTTGGTTAAAAAATTGGGTGGATAGGATTGAAAACCAATTACTTGAGTGAACCTTTTCTATGCAATTAATACATATTTGCAGAAGGTCTCCAATAGTAACTAATTTTCAAATCTTAACTTTTCTATATATTGTGCCAATCTTTTGATTATAATTTGTGTAAAAAATAATTTGCATATATTGGGCCAATCGTTTGATTAATTTGGGCCGTTTTATATCGTCAGTCCGTTCATTAAAAAAATTTAGCAACTGGATTATTTGTATTGCCCTATTGAAAATTCAAAAAGCCGTTCCTATTGAACTTATTTTTTACTTAAAAAACTAGTGTATTAACCCGTGCAATAAACGGGTGATATTTGAGGGTTACCGAGTCACGCAAAAAAATAAGTAATCAAAACTATCTTCAAAAGAAAGTAGAAAAAAGAGCATAATTGAGTTTCTAATATAATAACAAATAGTTTAGTAAAAAAAATATAATAACAAATGGTAATATGATTTTAAGGTAAATTCATAGTAGGAATTAATGATAAAAATTAAATAGTCGAATTTATGTCAGCAAACAAACTTTTATTATTAAATGTTAGACAAAATATGGAAAGTATTCAAAAGAGAATGAAAAAATTAGAAGCTTATGACAGAATTTATGTTGTTGTATTTAATCCTACATCAAAATTGAATAAAAAACAACAAAAATGAAAAAAATGGTAGCATTTGACTATTTTAAAAGAAGAAAATAAGAAATAAAAAATAACAATAGTGACATAGGTATTCATTTTTGTTTCATGAATATGTTAATATTTTTTTTTGTTGAATGAATATGTTAGTATTTATAGATTAAGTGATATTTTTAGTATGATGTTTTAGTTAATTAATTTCAATTTGATTTTCTTTAATTCAAATTTGAAATTTGAATTCAAATTTATTATGAATTATATAATTGATAATGAATGTCAAATTAAAAGTTGACAAATTTATATGATGAAAAAATATTAAATGCTTATTGATTACAATAATTCAAAATCGACAAGTCATTTAAGAGAAGATAATCATGTTTTTGATAATATTTATTAATTGAGATTTTGTAATAATATTTATATTAAAATAATAATAATAATAATAATAATAATAATAATAATAACAATAATAATTAAAATTGTTTTAGGTGGAAAAAAATGTATGTAGTTTTGTCATGTGATATAGTCTTACGTGGCAATACTCAATTTTATATAATATAGTAGATTTTAGCATATGTTTATTTTATAATATGTGCTAATATTAAATAAAGATAGTGGAAGTATTATATTTACTCAATTTTTTTTTCATATTCTATATATGTCAACTCATTAAGTAATACGGTAAAAAGTAAGATCAATTTGAATGAGTCTATACTTTAAATATGTGATTGATCAGAATCATATTATCAAGATGTCATTATTTCTACTAAAAAAAATGTCATTGGTTGTAATATTTGCTCAATAATGCTCAACCAAAACAATCTCTCAAATTTTAAGTTTCATTTTTTTCTCAAGGCAAGCTTATATTTATCTTATAAAAGTATTTTTTTTATTTTTTTAATATATATAATATTTGAAGTTTTTTTTTTGCAGGTTATATGTTTTTAGATAGTGAAAAAGACTTAAAAAAGAAATTTCTAAAAAGAAAAAATGAATTGAATTATAGAGAAAATAATAAAGTAATCTAAGATGTTATCAATCATACCTCTATAGTTGAATAACATCATATTGAATTAGAATTGCAACCGAAAAGAGAGAATACGTACACTTGAGAGAAGAAAATTTGGACAATAAAAGAAGGGAGAGAGAGGGAGAGAGGAGTTAAAATTCATTAATAATATAATAAAATGTATTAAAAGTATTAATTCAAATTTAAAATTAAAAGATTTGAAATAATATCGACACTATTATTGAAATTATTCATTTCTTACCATATCAATTGAAATGAATAATTAATAACTCAAAATCATGATTGATATGTTTTACTAATGGCTGATTAAAATAATAAAAACTAAAATAAAAATAAACTGTTTTAGGTGGGAAAGGAATGTCTGTGGTTTTGACACGTGACATAGTCTCACATGGCAAAACTCTATTTTATATAATATAGTAGATTTGTTGTTAATGTCTGCAATGGTGTCAAAAGTGGTAGACATGTTTTGCATTGTTATTGTGTATTTGTGCAATGAAGAAACGTATCATGATATTGAAATACATTGGATTTACAGTTGAGATAGTGATAATGCTAAAATAGTAATGTATCAGATTAGATATTTTAATTCCAACCAAAACATTTTGAAATCTGTGTCTCATCCATCAGAATGCATATGTCTTATATTTGGTGCATACCAATTTTTAATAAGAATGAAAATCTTACCTTTGACCAATTTAAATCTAGATAATTAATAATTTTCTGTTTACAATTAATTCTATATTTGGTTGAAATCTTGTCAAAAAAATTATTTGGTTGAAATTGTCACAAAATATTATAATAAGCTGATTTTTTATTTATTCTATTTTGGTTTCAGGTTCAAGAGAAGTTTAGAGGAGGAGAATCAAATATGTTTTCTGTTTTTTTATTACATTTGTAGGCTTTTATATAATTGTTTTTTTATGAACAATTTGTAATAGGATATTTGAGAATCAAATATGTTTTCTATTTTGTTTTTGGATTACATTTGTAGGCTTTTATATTATTGTTTTTTTATGAATAATTTGTAATAGATGGAATATATATAGTCAAAAGAAAAATCGATGCAATATATAATATGTGATCAATGAAATTAATGAATCAATCCAGTAAAAAAAAATCGATGAAATATATAAATTAAATCAAAAAATCAATGAAATTAATTTATGCATCAAATCTAAATAGGATCACAAATCTGATTTATTGGTGCATTCTAATTAGTAATTAATGAATCAATAAAAAATATAAATTAAATTAAAATAATTGTTGCATTTTGGCGGGAAATGGAATGATGAGGTTTTGATACGTAGCATGAGCCCACGTGGCAAAACTCCTCTTTATATAATATAGTTGATTTATTTGATTACTTTGTAGTTGATTTTGCAGCACTATGATTGCTAAGGCCCTGTTCGGAGTAGTTTTTGGTTTTATGTTTTGAAAATTTTAAAAACCAAATCCAGTTTCAGTTTTGAGTTTTGAGCTTCAGTTCTAAGTTGAGTTTCAGTTTTTTTATAGTTAAATCACTCTTTTTTACCTCGCCTCACTATAAATTCACCCAATATAAAAAAATATTGACACGTAAAATAATTAAAAATGAAAAAATAATTAAATTTGAATTTTTTTTTAAAAAAATCACTACTAGAAATTGCGAAATTTCCTGTAGATTTTTTCCACAAGAATTTCTTGCGAATTTTCCTTCAAATTTCCTTATTTTACAAGAATTTCCCACAAATCTTGATTCACAGCAAATTCCGCAAGTAAATTTAACTTTTACTGCGACTTTTCCTACAAATTTGATTCCGCATAAAATATCTGCAACAAAATCCCCAAATACCCAGCTAGCTTGAAAATCCTGAGAAAATCCGCAGGTAATAGCGGGGGAATTTCCTGCAAAACCAATAAAATGTCTAATTATAATTATTTTTAATGAAACTTTTAGTTTACATTTTTATTTTTTTTAAAAAGTGAGGGTTTCTACATTTTCCATTTTCCCTCATTTTCTAGCATTACTTTCTCTGTATGCTCTCACTTATCGCTGCTTTCGTTTTCCTTCTCATTCTCGTCTTCTCTGATCGAATTCATATGGCGATTCCTTTTGAAGGTAACCGTCGGAGAAAAAGAACTCGTCATCCTCGTCACCGTTGCTGTCCGGTCTCAGATCTGTGTTCTTCTGCCTCTCCCAAGGCGGCGAAGTCTCCGCCGACAGGAACTACCTGTTCACGACGTCGCAGAAGGACGCACAAGGAGCTGGATCGATTCGCTCTTGATTCGGCCGTCAACGATTTCATCGTGCAAGCGAACCACATGGCGTAGCGAAGGTTCCTCCATGCAAGCACAAAATTGGTTTCTCCTGCTTGGATCGAAGGTACGATTCCTCTTCTCCTATCTTTGTTTCTCTCTAAAGAATTTATTCTCTTTGCGTTATGCCTTCTGCGCCATATTTCTTGTTCATCTGCATTGACATTAGGTTCCATCTCACTTGTTTGAGTCCATCACTAGTTTTGCCTCTGGTTTGGCAATGCTTGTCCATATTAGGGAAAAGCACGTGACTGTGTTTGCCAAAACCAGGGAACATTGGTTTATTGCACTACAGATGTTTGTCTTTATGGTTCAAACAAAACCTAATTTAGTTTCTTTTTGAATTTTGATCTTGGACCGAAGAGAATGATTTTTATTTGCCTTTTTTGTACTTTAATTTCTTCATAGTTGCTTCAGGAGAAATGTGACAATTGTGCCAATATATGTGTCACTGGGAGAGGCTGTGTGACTCGTTTATTAGTTTTACTTATGTTTTTATTTTTGGAACTTTACAAAGCAGGGGCATTTAGTTGGCATCTTAGGTTTTATAGAGTCACTTAACTTCAATCTATCTTGTGCTACTATACAAATTGCCTATGAATGGATTTGATTTAATTACTTAACTTCCACCATGTCCCTCACTGGGATATTAAAGGTTACTAGACTTGCCTTCCCTTCACTTGCCATATAAGGACATTGGGACCGACAGTTTACCTTGGTGAGTATCTTAGATATGAAAGCCAAGATTTTGATTTATTTACTATGTACATGTTAGTCAAATATAAGATGCCAAGTTGTCTTACAAATATTACAGGGGCTTATAATGAAGAAGAATCTGCTGCCATAGCATATGATTTAGCTGCAAATAGTGGGGAACATCAACTTTCACTAATTTTTGTTAATGGTCAACTTTCAGGTGAGTATGCCTCTTTTCTCTGCTGTACCACTTTTGTGTGAAAGAAAACTTTTTAAGTAGTTATGAATCTTTCCCCTAGTTATGAATCTTTCCCCTATAATTGTTATTATTATTATTAGCTTGAATTTGATTTTCTGTTTCTGTTATTTTGGATATTTACCTATTGTATTTGATGTTGTTATGCAGTTCAATTCACATAATGTGTGCATTTCTCCCCAAAGGTATGCAACTATGGTTTTAAGGGGACTGTTGCTAAGTGAAAGGTAACTGTAACTATGGTTTTCTTCTTATTTTTTTTTAGTGATTTATATGTTTGACATAGGTAAATTTGTTGCTGCAGATATATATCATCTCCCCAGAAAGTAACTGTCACATTTGCCATGCTCGCTGGTCTCAAAGTGGCGTGTGTGTATTTTCAACATTTTGCTTTGTTGTGATGTTATCAGCTATATTAGGTTTTGATGTCTATTTGGTTTAGTTTCAGATTTGTTTGCTTTGTTTCCAGCATTGCAATCAAGTTCAAATTGGATACCTTTAATTAGGAAGAACTCTTTGCCCCATGACCTTGTTGATAAAGATGTTAATATACTTCAAAAGGATGTTGTTTTGTGTGTATGGGATTTTGATATTAAAACTTTTTTTTTGCTTTTTAGTCAAGCTTTACATGCAAGTCACTTATGGATCACTTATGCTCTTTTGCTTTGAATGTTTCATGTCACAGGTTCATTGTCCTGGTGCTATCATAGACACACTGTTTTTCTTATGCATGCACATTGGTTTACAGTAGTGGTCTAATTGTCAAAATTTAATTCTCGCCTAACATCTTACTCTCCTCTTACAGGATTTGACAAGTCAAATTCAAACTTTCCAAAAGATGGATTATAGATCTGTTCACGTCCTCAAAGAAGGTAATTTCTTTTATGTGTAGGATTAAGTGTTTGGGTTTTGGATTTTTAGTAGTTGGACTTAAAATATGAAGGGTTGTGGTTTGGGATGGCCCTGATAATTGGTGTTATTAACTAGTGACTAAAAGGGTCAATGACTCAATTTAAGTTAATAAATAATAAATAGGACTTTTAAAAGATAGTTTTTATAATGGAGTTTTTTTCCTGCCACTATTATACAAAGGTTTCTTTCCTCTTGCACTCAATGAATTTTATGATGAAAAAATAAATTATGTTGTAGGAGTTGAAATTAATAGGGCAAAGGCACTCAATACAATCAATTGCCTCTGTTTTGATGTACTCAGGATCCAGTGGAAGTTATTGATAGTTTGATATGCAGTACAAAGCCTCCCAGGACTCATCATTGTCGAGACTGCAAGATAAGTGTTCTGAAAATTGTAGGCCGGTTTCTTCCCAATAATGGATGTTATTTTAAGCTTCAATTTTGCATTTGAGTTTGCATTTCAAAGATCAATTTAACCTTTTTTTTGTTTAGTTGCTAAATTTGATGCAGGATCATCACTTCTTATGGATAAATAACAGTATTGGTTATTGGAATTATAAGGCTTTCTTCGTTTGTGTCAAAAAAGTTCAGAACTGATGTAAGTAAGGGATGTTGTTCTTATTGTTTTAACTAGTTTAGAAAAGATTATATTAATCTGGTTGTTATTTTTTTATGCTGCATGAAAGGGGAATTCTGAAAGAAGCAAACCTGGAGCAAATTTTGAGCTACATAGGAGGAATATACCGGGAATGTTGATATATTCTTTACTATATCAATGTATTATATGATTTTATTTAATTAGGTATATTTCTTATGTATTAAAAATTCATTACAACATGACTTTAATAAATGTAAATGTAATATTTAAATTTATTAATGCTTTTTTTTGTTGGTTACAAATTTATTAATGCTTCACAGTGGAATTTTTCGTATAATCTTTCTTATATTTTATAAATATTAAATTATGATATAAATAAAACTATATATTATAAATATTACAAATTAAAAGTATTATTAAATAGATTATTGAAAGCATATTTATAGATTTTGTAATAATAATGTAGTCTGATTATTTTAGTATTTTATAAATTTTAAATAATAACAAAATAATAATATTAAAAAGCTTTTAGAGTATTATTACAAAATAAATAAATATATATATTTTTTAAATTTTTACAAAAGTTACCTGTGGATTTACCTGCGAATTTACCTGCAAAATTTCATGCGGAATTAGCTGTAGATTATTTCGCCGGAAAATTACCTGCGGATTTTTTCCCAGGAAAATTTCCTGCCGATTTCAAAATTCGTAGGAAAAAATTACCCATGAAGGTATTACGCGGATATATAAATCCGTAGGAAAATCCGCAGGAAACCTCGTTGCTGCGAATTTTTGACTGAAATCCGTAGGAAAATCCGCAGGTAATCTCAAAATTTCTAGTAGTGAATATAAATTTTGAAAACATAAATAAATATTATAAAACTATAAAAATAACAAAAATGGTAATCATAAGTAGTAGGAACAACCACGGTAGCAACAATAATAATCTAAAAAAAAAAACAACACTAATAATAAGCCACGATAATAATCTAAAAAAAAAAAATAACACTAATAATAAGCCACAGAAAGGAGAAAAGTACATAGGTTTTAAACATTCCGGTAATTAATTGTCCTATTATTCACTCAATCAGTAATTAATTATTATTTTATCTTCAAATTTATTTATATACTTATTTGTGTGTATATATATATATATATATATATATATATAAAAGTAGATTGGCTAACTTTTTTTTATATTTTGCTAACAAATTCTTCTAAACAATTGGAATTATTATTGAATGAAATACGTTGAACTGTATAGTTAGTTCTATGTTAACATTACGGTAATTATTAAGTAATTTTTTTTATAGTAACCATATTTTGAGTGTAGGGACTTTTTGTATTAATTTTTTTTGATTTGCGTCTTTGTAGTCCATCACCGTGTTGGGACATTCATTGTCGGGTTAATACCCAGTTTAGTCCATGTGATTTGACACTTGTATCAACTTAGTCCTCCACTTTTAGAATATTTCAAAATAATCCCTGACATATCACAAAGTTGCTCAAACTGGTCCCTGGGTTAGTTGATCGTGAGTTGACTCTGTTAACACGATGATGTATCACGTTTACTGCTGACTGGACTCACACCTCATTATCCACGTATGCGCCACATCATGTGTCTCATTTAACGCAAATTAAGGGGCTAAATTGATACTAACGGGGTTAAAATTTGGGCACCTTTCCTCTCTTCCACCCCTAAACCCTAGCCACCATCTCTTGATTTTAGGCCACCACAGTCACAGATTGAAGCCATTTTCAGCCAACGAAGAGCAGAGGAAGAGGGAGAGGAAGAGCAGAGGGGAGATAGGAAACCCACAACACAAAACAAACACTTTGCAACACTATGGGAACTGTTTCGAATCTGCTGCAGATTTGAACGGAATTTAGTGAAAGTGGTAACTATGGTTGCTGAGGCTTGGATTTTTAAGATGGGTACCCAGGTAAGTGCCAATCTCAAGCAAGCCCTTCTTTTTTAACCTTCTTCTGGTAGGAGAAAGCATGGTTTCAAAAGGGAACTAACAAGAATGTAACCATAGGGATTCTTTCTTTCGTGGTAGCTAATGTAATGTCCAAAACTGTTCACCTTCACAAATCTTTGTCTAAGTCTGAGATCACAAAGCTCAAAAATGAGATCTTGAACTCAGAGGGTGTTAGAAACTTGGTTTCCTCTAAAGAGGCTTATCTACTCGAGCTGGCTCGAGCAGAGAAGCTTGAGGAGCTAAACCGTGTTGCTGGTGTGGTTTCAAGGTTAGGGAACAAGTATTATGTCCCTGCCTTGCAAGGTTTTGAGGATGTGTATGGGGATATTGTTAGTGGGGTTATAGACATGAAGGAATTGAGGTTCTTAGTTAAGCATATGGAAGAAATGGTGAGGAAAATGGACATGTATGTTAGTGCCACTAGAAACTTGTACAGTCAAATGGGGGTCTTGAATGAATTGGAGCAGGCATTCAAGAAGTTTCAGCACAACCAGAATGAGGAAAGTAGAAGGGTGTTTGAGCAGAAACTCACATGGCAAAAGCAAGATGTGAGGCATCTGAAGATTGCACGAAATGGAAATTGAGGTGTGGCTCCTCTTTACTCAATTGAATACATTCGAAAAGCATAGTAGCATTTAATTGCAATTCAACTTATTAACCATATTTGCAGAAAAATCAGATTTGGTTCGTCTTAATGCTAATAGTATGCTAATAGCAGCATTATGCATATGTGACATTATGCACCACCTTGTATGGTTTGTGTAATAGCAGCAAGTGCAAGTTTAAGTTTAAGGTTTGTTTTTCTTCTTCATTCAGTTCATTCAAGATACCTTTCCTTCAATCAATTGGTACATTTGTTCTGTAACACTTTAGATTCATATTTGTTGCCATAATACAGTATTGTTTGTGGTTCTACCTAATTTCTATGCCCTGCTGTGTTTTTCACTTTCTTGAGGAAGTGCTGAGGCTGCAATGAATAATTTTCCTTCATTGTGTCAATTTAGTCCCTGACATTTGCGTGGGATGAGTTAGCTGAGGTGGCATTGTGTTTTTATCAATTTGGTCCCTGTAATTTACCCACATGTGAGCCCAGTCAACAGTAAACATGACACATCATCGTGTTAACAGAGTCAACTCACGGTCAACTAACGGGGGACCAGTTTGAGCAACTTTGTGATATGTCAGGGACTATTTTGGAATATTCTAAAAGTGGAGGACCAAGTTGATACAAGTGTCAAATCACAGGGACTAAATTGGGTATTAACCCGAAAAAAAATGGTCTAGAGGTAAATTTGTTTTGAACTTAGTATTGAATTAAATTGCTTGTTCCCAATTAATGTAATTATTCGTAGTTTTAAAATTATTGGATTAAATAGGTAGTTTTACTTTGTTTAAGTTTTTCAAAAGTGATCCATAAGTACTGCTTTTATTGACTTGCATTGTTTACTGAAAAACCTAAATCGAGTTAGCATACTGGAAACGCGTTAACAAATTAGGAAAAGTAACAATAATAGTAACGAGACTGACTTTCATTGTTAAGCAGAGAGGCATGAAACGAAGCATAATGAAAATGCCTATATCATAAACCTGACTAAACTTGATTGAAGTAAAACAAATCCAAGGCCAGTGCTTGAACAAGAATAACTGAAGAAACATCATTAACTTGGGCCACAATAACTGCATATTTACTTCAGTATCCATGGTAGTAAAATGGCCATGGCCATTGGCAACATGAGCAGCTTCATGAAATCCATGTAGTCTTGTAAACCGTTGGTCAACTGTTTCTCCATGTCTATATCCTTTATCTCCTTAGTATTGACTTCATAGTGAATAACCACCATTGTTTTTTTTGTAGCTGTTTCACCTCTTCCTACGAATGAGACAAATGAGGTGGAAAGAATAAAAAATTAAAATGGTTTCAAAATTAATTTATAAAAGAACATTGGGCCAACATGTGTAAATGTAAATAAATGTGGGCCAAAACTACAATTACATCATAACTGGACAAACGTTCTACTAGAGGTAAAGAGGGTACTTTCTCATGGTGGGAAAGTTTTTCTACTTTCCCAGGATAAACGGCACCTATTTTAGATGTAGCGCTGTGTGGCTTAAGCCTGTTGTTGTTGGCTGATCCCATGAGCATCTCCTTTAGGCAAGAGTGATTTCATGCTTTTGTTCCTTTTTTTTGTTTTGTTTCCCTTTTGTATACCAAAAAAATACACTTAATATAATTATTTTAGTGCCTAGAAAAAAATATTAATTTTTTTTGATAAGCAAAAGAATATATTAAAATAAGAGTACAAGGGGTACTCCGAACCCATATATACAAATGTTCGAGGAAGGAAGTGCCTCGTTAAAACCTCTCAAGGCCAAAACCCAGTGGGAAAAAGACCAAGAGAGGAAAAAGAGTACAACAACCAACCCCACCCAGTAAGAAAAGGACCACCAAAACCGATGGGATACATTGTTACATTTCTTTTCAAAACACAGAACATGGGAACAAATACAGACAAATACTTCCTGCTAAGCCTCCACCAATATATTGCAACAATAATATGCATCTTCCCAGCGAACTGAGCAAGCCGAAAACAAATGAAATCCTGCAGGCTCAAAAACGTGTTGCATCAAACACCTGCACCACCAGCTGTAATATACCACTAATGTAATAAAAGAATCGCATGTCCAGCACCACTTGAAACACCACAAAAGAATAAGCACCTCCAAACTAATAACCACCTACAAATCCCCACAATGACAGTACCATCGCCCCTTGTCCAGAATACCATATTAATGCATGCTATCTATTTAGTCACCAATACACCTGCAAATATACTGAAAACACAAGACATTAACAGAACACAAAGCAGCCCCCCACCTGACAATCATGGCAAATTAAAAGCACCCCAATGGATGCACACACCAATATGAAAATCTCCAATCGCACCCTTTACCGGCTCTTGCCAAAAACCAGCTCCATGAGACTTGTTTTATTTGGGCAACTAAACCAGAAAATTCAGCCGAACCGTCCTTAAACACAATTTTGTTCCTCATCCCCCACAAACACCATATCACAGCACACCATATCAAATGTTTCGTCTTCTTAAATCTCTTACCACGAAAACCATGAGCAAATTGTAGAAAATTGTCAATCGGATTCCAATGCCACGCACCACTCCAGCCGAGCCACCCATATATAGCATTCTACACATTGTGGGCAAATGGACAAGTAAAGAACAAATGGCTCACAGTTTCATTCTCCCGAAAACAAAAAACACAACAAGAGTTATGGTTACCTGAGAGAACCCCTCTACGAACAAGTAAGACTCTCGTTGGCAACCTGTCACGCACAAGTCTCCATATCAAAAAACTGACCTTTCACCCATAGAAAAAAATATTAATAATAAATACTAAACAAGAAATATTTAAATATTAATAGAATATAAAAAATATTTAATACTTTCTTCATTTATTAATAGTCAATATTATTTGAATAATTTATTTAAAGAATTCAAAACTTTATTATATTTTATTACTGTAAAATTATTATTAATAAGTTTTGATTCACACACACACACACACACATATATATATATATATATATATATAATGAAATTTTTTCACGTAGACTCATGTCACATGACAATTCCATATTCATTCTTTTCGCGTTAAAATGAAAAATAATTTATTTTTTTATTTTTTAATTCACAATATTTCATTAATTAAGGCATATCATCTGGACTCTTATCATTCAATCAAATTTGAATTAAATTTAAATTTAAATTTGAATTCAAATTCAAATTCAAATTCAAAATGTAATAAATTAAAGCATATCAATCAATTAATTATCATATCTGGAAAATTATCATTCAATCAAAATATTATTTAAGTTATGCGATGACATAAAAATTATTAATCATTTTGCCTAAATCAATTTAATCTTTTAGTTATTATTTTAATTATATCAACCATTATTACCTCATGTCAAACAATAATTTAGTAGTGTAGATCATTAATAATAGATAAGTGAATTTTTGCACAGATATTTTATCCAATATGGATCGTTAGGGTGATTTTACGTGGACTATTGTAGACGTATCTTCCCCTCTCTTAGTCTTGCTTTATGTTCTCATGTAATGGGGTGTGCTACCCTTAGGCTTGTGTCGTAGTTCTTCTATTATTCCCTTTATTTATAAAAAAGTGTAAATCATTAATATATTCTCTTAAATGACTTACATATTTTTATTTATTAATTATATCAATTATCAGTCACTAGTCATCATTATTTTACCTTACAAATTTGATTACTTTTAATTTATAACTTTTCATAACTGATTTATTTTACTATGCACATCATAAAATTTAATAGAGAAATCATAACTATATGATGTTAAATTTTAATTTTTATAATTTTTTCATAATTTGTATATTTTATCTCTTACATATTATTAAAATTTTAAATTTCCAACATTCCATTGGAGTATACATATTCCCAACATTCCAGCATTCACATGATTGTTTATGTTTAATTATAATAAATATTAAATCAATATGTATTTTTATTTTTTTTCTTCTTAAAGTTTGAATATTATACACGATAGAAATCATAATTTATTATAGGATTAATTTGTTGTCCAACATAGATAATTGATTATTTTTTTTCATGTTACTTATTTTGAAGTTATCTTACTGTAATTTAGATAAATCATTCAATTTTGTACTTTATATTTTTTTGTTGAAAATCATAGTTGAGAAACCATATATATAATATTTTTTGATAAATTCAAATCTGCTAATACTTTTGTTAAAAAAAAAGTCTTCAAATGTATTCTTACAAGTTAGATACGTTTTCAACCCATATGAATAACTCGTGCTCATTTCCTCTTGTTTTAAAGTCTACGCTTTCCTCTTCTAAAATGTAAATATGTCTTTGTCTGCATCTTGTCAAAAAATGTCTTTATCTACATATGTATGATAATGATTATTTTTTTATAATAGATTGCTCCCACTGACCTAAGATCTGTATCTGCCATGACTTGTAAGACTAGACACTACAAGAAAACTTGACATTTCCTAGGGCTAAAAACCCTAGGAAATGGCAAAAAAGGTAGGAATTGGACACATTTCCGAGGGCCCATTGAGGACCACGAGGTGGTAGGTAATTCACTGGTAGAAAACGGTTTTCGAGGGCTAAATTTGAAAAGCCCTAGGAAATTTCCGAGGGCCTTTGGCCCTAGGTAATTTCGGACATTTCCTAGGGCTTAGAGCCCTTAGAAATTGCAGCGTGTTTGATAAAAAAATAATCAGAAATTAAATTTAAATTAAATTTAATTTCTGATTTTCATAAAAAACCATAACCAGAAATCAAAACCATAACTAGAAAATTGCCAAAAAAATTACAAAATTACAACTTTACAGAATTACATAACCATAACAAAAAATTTACAAAATTACAAAAAAATTAAAAATAAAACCAAACCCAGAAATATTGATGTTTCTCTCTGCTTCTTTCTCCAGAAATTACAAAGAAAATTAAAAATAAAAACCTCGCAAAATGGGGGAGGATGCAACTCTTGAAGCAGCAGAGCGGAGATTGAGAAGGTGAGGGAGGAAGGGCATGATGAAAGTACAATGGCAGATGTAACTTCCCCAGTGAGTGAAGTTTCTTCATAGTGTTAGTTACCAGTTATAGCGACCGAAAAATCCGGAGGGGATTTATTCGAGTTTAATGGAGCCGCCACCAATAATTTATCTCGTAGGGAAAACATTGGAAAAAACCCTTTTTGAAGAAGATGGTCCTTGAGACCAGATTTGGGTTCGGGAGTCGAATTATGCGTAGGGAAGATATTAGCACCCTACGACATCCTTTCGAAAAAGGTTACCTTTAACTAATTGTGCAAAATTATATTAACTTCTAAAAATATCTATTTCCCTTTTATTAAAAAAGACAAGAATTAACGAAGATAAAAAAAAAGATGACTTAATAAAAGTTGTTTATTTTTGCGCTTGACAGGAATGGGCTCCTGCTCCTACATATCTCCGGGTGGAGTGGATAAATCAAAGGCTACGTAGTTCTTGGGTAGAAAATGGTTGTGTGTTGGTTGATTTTAATTGTATACTTTTTTATAAGGTGGGTTTTCGTAGGGACCAAACAAGAAGCAATTAAGAGTGGTCCTCATTAACAACCCATTTTTGTTTAGAAAATTAACGGTGTTCGTAATAATCAAACGGGAAACAATCTCGAGTGATCATTACTAGTAAAAAAAACTTGATTTTATTTTTATAAAGAAGATAGATTTTCACGGGGACCAAACAAGAAGCAATCAAGAGTGGTCCTCACTAATAACCCATTTTTGTTTAGAAAATTAAGATGTTCACAATGATTAAACGGGGAGCAATCTCGAGTAATCATTACTAGTAAATTAATTTTCATGATTTTATTATGTGATTTTCAAAAAGAATAGGATCTCAAAATTTGTATTTGAAATTTAGTTGAGTAAAATTGTCCTAGTTTGACTAGTAAAACAAAAGTGTCCGTATTCATTAAATAAATAATAAAAAAAACAAATGGGCTAAAGGCCAATATTTAACAAAAAAAAGACTAACTACAAAAAAAGGGGTTGGCAAATAAAAGGAAAAAAAATGGAAGGGGAGTTAAGTGGGCTAAAGCCCAAAGATGAAACAAAAAAAAGGGGAAGGGGAGGCGTAAAAAAATAAAATGGGCTGAAGCCCAACCAAATAAAAAAATAAATATAAAAAGAATAAAATAAAATAAAGGGGAGGGCTGCATTTGGGTTTCATTTGAAACCTAATCTCAAATCTTTGCTAAGCGTATGAGGAGAGAGAGGGATAGAAGGGGAAAGCGAGTAAGGGAGGAGGAGAGGCGCGGCCACGAGGGAGGAGAAGGGGAGGGAAGGGGTGAAAAGAGGGGAAAGGCCGAGAGGGAGTGCGGCCACTGCGCGTCGTCCTTGGCCGCGCGTGGCCGCGAGTGAGGAAAGGGATAATGCTGATGGGGAGATCATGAAATGGAGCAGAAAGGAAGGCGATCGTGAAGTGGAGGGCCGAGGCCATGGACGCGGTGGCTCGCGGTGGTTCGCGGTGTTTCGCGGGAACGACTGAAGAGGGTCGCGCGTACGGCGGTGGTCGCGGCGACGAGTGGAGCGGCGGCTTCACCTTCTTCTTCACCAGGTTCTCTCATTTCCCTTTTTTATTATTTCTTATTCTACTAACTATCACCATTCTGCTTTCTAATCTTCTCTTGCAATTTGTTTTTCCTATTATGTTCAATTTCTTCTCTGTTATGCCTTGGTTTCCTTTTTTCTGATTTAATCGCTACCATTCTTATGCTAAAAAAAAATCTAATTCTGAATAAGCTACATTATTAGTTTTAAAAGAACAAAAACTAACCTGGATTCTAAGCTATGAAGGGAATGGGACTCTAAGGAAGACCTTTGGTTATTCTTTTGTGACTGTATGAATCCCTCTTAGTTCTTTTGCCACTGCGTTGTTTCTGCTTTCCTTAACCGTGAATTCCTTTTCTTTTCTGTGTTTGAATTAAATGAATTAGGACCCCAATGTAGAGTCTCTAATTCTTTGTTTTGGTGGTGAAAATCTCAGAATCTCCTCCCCGTCTGTGAATTTCAATCTGGTATTTATAGAGTGAAAAGGGCTCTAATAGGACAATATTGGCCTGCTTGTTGCAGGGTTGTGGGAGGTCTGAAGGATGCAGGAGGTTACAGAGTAGTGCCTGCAAAGCTGCTTGGTTGGAGAAAAAAAAGGAAAAAAAAGCAAAGGAACAAGAAGAAAGGATTTTGAACCTACCCTCAAATTACTTGCTGTTGGTGCTGTTGCTACTGTCTCTGGCAGGATGCCATGCACATCCCTGCCCCATTTCTATTGCTTCCTTTTTTGTTTTTGTTTTTTTCTTTATTCTGATTTTGTAAATAGACTTTGTTTGTACTTTTTGCAATTTTTTGGCATGTAATGGACTGTTGATTTAAATTTTGGGCTTGTGTTTGTGATGGCAATTTGTAACAAAAAGGCCAGCTATTTGTATCTCTTTTTTTTATTGCAATTGGGCTGAAATTGGCCCAAAGAATTAACACAAAAATGAACCCAAAATTTGTTGCTAAGAATAAAGTAAAAACAAAAATAAAAATAAATTACAAGAGGTAGGTGGACAAAATTAGGGTATAACAGTTGCTCCTCTTTAGTTATATTTTATTAGAAAATGTGAATAATAATGGTTGTCAAACTTTCGTTGAAAAATAGAAGTAAAGATAAAGACACTAATTTTTTCCTGAACCAAGATAGACAAATGGAAGGGGTGAGGAATAACAACAAGGGATCAACGCTTGGTGCGTTTGACCAGAAAGTGATAAGGAAGGGTTACCGCCAGGTCGGGTACTGACACGGTAATTAAAAAGCAATAATGAGGGATTAACGCTTGGCGCATTTGTCAGAAAACTATAAAGAAGGATCTCCGTCAGGTCGGGTACTGACACGATGATCAGAAAGCAATAATGAGGGTTCGACGCCAAGTAGGGTATTGACGCGTCGATGGGAAGCAAAAAAGAAGGATCACCGCAAGGTCGGGTACTGACACGGTGATCGGAAGGTTCGACGCCAAGTAGGGTGTAGCAACCACACCAAAATTTAAAAATGGAGCCGCCACCAATATTTTATTTTTATAGGAAACATTGGAAAACCTAATTTTTAATATTTTTGAATTAAAAAAGAAAAGTTCTTTGTACCAGATTTGGGTTCGGGAGTTGGTTACGCATAAGGAAGGTGTTAGCACCATTACAACGGCCGTTGAAAAACGGTACCCTTTTAATTGTTTTAAAAAATTTGTTTGCCTTAAATAATTAATTCCCTTTATTAAATTTTTTAAATAATAAGGGAAAGAAACAACAAAGATTATTAAAAAAAAAAGAAAGTCTTGTTATTGTATTTATTAGTATTTCATCTCCTTTTAATTAAACAAAAATACAAACTGAAGATAAGAATTGACTTCACAAGTTAATAATTTATTTATTTTAAAAAAATACTTAAATGACGAAACAAAATTCAAAAACTTTCTATTTTACTTTTAAGTCCCTCATTAATATAATAATTACGAATTGGTCCCTATTCAGAGTTTGGCCCTGTTGGAAGACCGAAACCTAAAACGCGTATAAACAGAAAATTAAAGAAAGGAAGATTTTTTTAATTTATTTGTTTTCAGACCCCTCTTATCATACATTTACAATTCAGTCTTTCTTTGTAATATATTTATAGCTTAGTCCCTAGTTACCATCTATTTACAAATTAGTCTTTATTTAGAGTTTATTTACGGTTTAATCCCTGCCTTGGGTTTATTTGCAATTTAGTCCCTATTTAGGATTTGGCCCCTTTGGAAGGCCAAACCCTAAATCTAACTTCAATTCAGGCAGAGTACCAAAACTAATACGAACACCAACAACAAGGATGACAACAAGATATCAAAGCAACAACAACAACCAACAACAATGGCGACCAACAATTACAAAAATAAAAAGAACAAACAGGAAAAAAGTAGGAGAATGTAACAGAAATTGATGACAACGTTCAATTTAGGTCTCTGTTACAAGATTGTATTTAGAAAAGGAAAAAGGAGAAGATGAAACCTGGGTATATGCTCTTCCCAGAAAATTACAAACAGAAGATGTAGAAGAAAAGCCTAAACCTAGATAGTGTTTAATGGGTGGGTCACGCTCACAAATTCTTTCCTTTCTCCTTCTCGTCTCTGTCCTCTTTGCTGTTTCCTCCCTCTTGCCCTCTGTCTCTAGGGTTCGGTTCTCTCCCCAGCTCTCTTCAGCTTGCTTTGGCTTTTATAGCCTCAGTACCTGCGAAAATTTAGAATCATATCAGTACGAAATCAGATCAAATAAAAAAATAATCAAACAGGATATGAACGAAAAACCTCCTTTTTTGTATCCGATTCTGCGATCCTGGTTGATTGAAAGAGAGATTTTGAAGGTGATTCGGATTATGAGAAGAGATTGTGAACGAAAAATGAGGGATAGGCCTAGAAAAAGGGAGATGGTGCAGCTAGGGTATGGGAGAAAGGATGGGGCGTGGGAGCTAGGGTTTAGAGAGAAGGAGGAGAGAAGAGAGGAGAGGGTGGAGCGGCGCCGCGAAGAAAGGGAGAGAAGGGAAGGAAGGCTGTGTGCGTTTCTTAGGTTTAGGGTTGAAGAGAAAGAAGGAGGAGGGAAGTGAGGGGGCCGTGAGAAGAGAAGGCTGCGAGAATGAAGGGATGAAGAGGGTGAAGGGATTAGGTTAGGGTTAATGTGATAGGAATTGGGGTGTGCGTATGGTTGGGCCAAGTGGGTTAGCTTGTGAGGTGGGGCGTGTGCGAGAAAGAAAAGGGGGTGTGCGTAGCAGAGAGAGGCAAGGGGCCTTGAGGTGGAAAAATAAAAAAGGGGTACAAGAAGTAAAAACAAAAAGGAAGGTGTGTCTTTCTTTGGGCTGCTATTAGCACCACCCAGTTTTATTTTTTGCACACCACTTCAAATAAATAAATAAAATCCTCTTTTTTTTGGTTCATTCTTTCCCTTTTTTTTTTTTTTTACTTTTTTATCTCTTTTATTATAAAACCTAAAATATCACTTATATTTATTATTACTACTACTAATTAATTAAAATTTAAATAACAAAATAAAATAAAAAGGCCGGGCAAAATTAGGGTACTACATAGGGTATTGACGCGTCGATGGGAAGCAATAAAGAAGGATCAACATCAGGTCTGGAACTGATATGTTAGTCAAAAAGCAATAATGAGGGATTACCGCCAGGTCGGGTACTGACGCGGTAGTCTTAAAGCAATAAAGAGGGAGCGATACTTGGCGCGTCGCTTAGAAAACAAAATAAAGGACCAATGCTAGGCGCATTGTTTGTAAACAAAAGTGAAGGATCAAAATTTGGTGCACGGACCAGGTGCAACAAAACGGCTAAAAGGTGGTGATATAAAGATGATGCATGAATATATGGTATGTGATGCATGTATGAAATGTGACCATTATTTTTATTGCACTGGTTCTTCAGCCCATATGATCTCTAATGTTTAAAGATATGGGACAAACCAAGATTCATCGGGTTTATTCATAATATGCTTTCGACTGGGAGGAAGCGCAGTTTATCGATGCAACACTAGTTTTTTTTTAAAGGTAATCCCCTTTGAAACTTATTTGTTGAGATTTCGCGCTCCTCATGATTCTTAGGATGTATGTAATAATCGTAATGCTTTCCCATATCATCACATGCTTCACAGTTCAGTGCCTATTATCATAAAACAACATTTTGAAATATGAGAACAGAGGTGTTTGGTATTCAAAAAAGAGTCATGTGTACAAGGACTGAAGTTACACAGACTTGAAGATACATCAAGAAAAATGCAGGAAGAAGAAAAAACAAATAAAGACAATAACTAAGCAGATATTTTATAGTTTGTGTCTTTGTAGGAATAAATGCCAGCTTCCCATATCCATAACTTTGAATACTCATTACTCTACTTCGGAAAATATATAGAACTGCCCCAGTTGGGTAAGAGCCCCTTGATGCATCAGCCATCTTCAATGTCCGATTTCAGACCCTAACTTTTGCTAGGATTGCTCTTTCAAGTTTTCAATCCAACGGGTCGCTCTAATTTTTGCCTAGGTCACCCTTTCAGGTTTTCAACCTAGCGAGCTCACTTTTGCTTGGCTTTTTATGTGTTTTTCTTTTTTAGGCATAATATTTTTTGACTGCATCAGAGTTCACTGGGAGTGGGAGATCTTCACCGTCCATCCTTGTGAGGATTAAGGCTCCTCCAGAAAAAGCTTTTTTCACAACATACGGGCCTTCGTAATTCGGGGTCCATTTTCCACGAGAATCCTCTTGGATGGGCAAAATCTTCTTGAGTACTAAGTCTCCTTCTTGAAATTCCCGAGGGCGAACTTTCTTCTCGTAAGCCCTCTTCATCCTGTGTTGATACAGCTGTCCATGACATAAGGCCACTACTCTATTTTCTTCAATGAGGTTTAATTGATCCAGCCGAGCCTGAACCCATTCCGCCTCTTCCAATTTTGTCTCCATCAATACCCTTAATGAGGGGATCTCGACTTCAATGGGAAGTACTGCTTCCATTCCATACACCAATGAGAAAGGGGTTGCCCCCGTTGAGGTGCGAACGAAGTTCGATAACAGTGCAAGGCAAAAGAGAGCATTTCGTGCTAGTCTCCAAATGTTACAACCATCTTCTGGACAATCTTCTTGATGTTCTTGTTTGCAGCCTCAACTGCCTCATTCATCTTTAGGCGGTATGGTGCGGAATTATGATGTTGGATCTTGAAGTTATTACACATATCTTCATCATCTTGTTATTCAGGTTAGTCCCATTATTAGTGATGATCTTATTTGGCAGATCTTGGTGGCAAATCAGATCCCTTTTGATGAATTTGACAACCACATTTTTTGTAAAGCAACCGCAATGAGGAGTTTATATGGATTTCCTCTTCCAAAAATCAAGTTTTGAGAAAATATGAGCAATTTGATTTTGATTAAAATGGACTTTATTAGGGCTGTAACGTGGTCAGGGGTTGAAGGGTCACAAAAGAAAGGATATTTCAGGCCCAGAAAGTGTTTGACGTTTTTTCAACAAAGATTTTTAGTGCAAAGATGCACTTTGATGGTTGCTAGCACAATTGTATTGTCTAGTTTTGGCATTTTTATTTATTGATTTTTTGATTCTTGCAAGCGTCTTTGATACGTTGCATTTGCTATTTGCTTGCTTTCTTTGCTTTTTTTTAACCGACAAAATTGAATAGATAATTGTGCTAGCCTCCGATGGACGGGTGATCCTTGTTTAGGGTATTTGAAAAAAAAAGAAATTTAACCTCGAAAGGGGTAACAAGGGATATATATTTTTTATTTTTGGGATAGCGAAAAATGGTCAACCTTCATCTCAAAATCTTATTGCTCAAATTTTCACAAAAATTAAGTTTTGGTAAATTATGCATTTGCTCTACCTTTTTCTTTCTATTGTCACTTTCAGTACTCAGATCAATTATTTCAAGTTCTTCCTCATGGGGTTAAATCATTTTTGCCTCTCGTACCATCAATCTCATCAGTTCAGAAGGGGTTTCCCAATTGTCCTCATGGGATAGTCAAAATTATAGTATGAGTCATTGGCATCATCATTTTCAAAGACAATGTTTTTTGATCTGCATTAGTTAAGATTGACGAAATGAAAAACTAAAAAAAATATGATAGGGAATGGAAAAGATGAAAAAGAAAAGGGAAATGACTGGAAAATTCAAAAGTGCATTTTATTGATAAAGATACTGAAATGAAACATGTGCCCCCTTTTGACAATAAATGATCCTAAAGTCTTGGGCAGAGCAATAGGGTTTACATTACAAAATTACTTTGAATCAAAAATCACGGGAAACTCAACAATTTTCAAATTTCCAAGTTTTTCACTCGACGAGCAAGGGTGGACAAGGTTGACGATGTTGTCTTCAGCACTGCGGTCATCTTTGACAGTTGCTATCTGGTTTGGGTTCAACATTCTTGCGCTCTGAAAGCTTTGTCTGATGTCGCAGATAGGGACATTCTTATCATTTGGTTCCCTGCCTTCCGATTTAGCTATTAGGGGTTGATCCCCAAATTCCTCAGTAATGGCATTGACTGCTGGACCTCCATGACCTGTAAGGGGATTATTACCCACATTAGGGCCATCCTCTTTAAAACTCAATAACTTGGCATTGATCAGATCCTGAACCACGTACTTCAAGGCTTTGCAGTTTTCAGTTGTGTGACCTACTGCCCCGGCATGAAACTCACATTCGGCGTTTGGGTCATACCCACTTGGGAAGGGAGGTTGAAGTGGTTTCATTGAGCGCGGGGAGACCAAGGAGTTGTTGATGAGGTGATGAAACAAGTCTGTATATGTCATGGGAATAGGGTCAAATTGGACTGCTTTCTTTTCTTGGTTATTTGGTTGTTTCTGGTTTTGGTTCGTTTGGGTGGGAGCAACTGGATGTGCTTGTGATTGGACAGGGGAAGGTCGGCGAAAGGGCATTATTGGTTGGTTTGGTTGGGGGGTTGGGTTATGAGAGGCGACGGCAATGTATGGAGGTGAAAAGTAGGGGTATGGAAAAGGATGTGGGATATTGGTAAAGAATTGGGGTGGTTTTCCTTGAGTTTGTCCTCTCGGGCTTGTTATCACAGCATTAGTTTCCCCTTCCTTCTTCTTTACGAAGTTTGTCGGGGGTCTCTTGGCATTATTGGTTCCAGTAAAACTTTGGGCAATCTTTCCGTTCCTCATTCCTCCTTCAACTCTTTCCCCTACGATGACCATATCTGAAAAGTCTGATGATACATTTCCGATCATTTTTGTTATAGAAGGGTGATTGAAGAGTATCCATAAACATAGCCACCATTTCTTTTTCAATCAGAGGCAGTTCCACTTGGGCTGCCAATCCTCTCCATCGTTGGGCATATTCCTTAAAAGTCTCATTGTCTCTTTTTGCCATATTTTGCAACTGCACTCTATCAGGAGCCATATCAATGTTATACTTATACTGCTTCAAAAAGCCATCCGCCAAATCTTTCCAACAGCGAATATGAGATCGCTCAAGGTGTGTATACCAACTCGACACTGCCCCTGTTAAGCTATCCTGGAAAAAGTGAACCAGAAGTTTGTCATCATGTGCATAGGACGCCATCTTCCTACAGTACATAGTCAAGTGGCTTTTTGGACAAGTTGTCCCTTTATACTTGTCAAAGTCTGACACCTTGAATTTCAACGGTACAACCACATCTGCTACGAGACAAAGATCTGAAGCAATACATGAACCGAGATAACTCATTCCTTCTACAACTCTTAGTCTATCTTCGAGGATTTGCAACTTTGTATCAGACCATTGATTCCCAACTGGGATGCTCAGATTGGGTCCCCCCATAGCTGGAGACCAGGCAATGCGGTTAGTTTGGGGATTTAATGGATTTCCTTGAACATAATAGGGGTAACCAAATGGTCGGGGATTCACTACGGGGGTCACTACAGGCGTACTGACTCTTTGAGTATTCCCAACATGGGGTGGTGCATAACCAGGTGGAAAGGTGTATGTCATGAAGACAGGAGTTGAGCTTTGAACTGGTATGGTTTCAGTACCTGGACCGGATCCTTGAGCTACATCTTGTACAACAAGTGCTTGTGAATAAGTTTCTGCAGAGTTATTGTTAGCACCTGACAGTGTGTAACCAGGCGGGAGACCAAATATCGGAAACTGTTGTGCCTGGGGGCCTTGAAGATTATGGTTTGCAGTATCATCATTAGCCATAGGTGGCGTATAACCAGGTGGGAGTTCGTAAAGTGGGAATTGTAGTACTTGATTCTGAGGGTTGCTAGCTGGTGAATGTGTAGGACCATGTGGGTAAATTGCAAAAGGTACCATCATCCCTTGAGTATTGGTTCACTTTTTCCAGGATAGCTTAACAGGGGCAGTGTCGAGTTGGTATACACACCTTGAGCGATCTCATATTCGCTGTTGGAAAGATTTGGCGGATGCCTTTTTGAAGCAGTATAAGCATAACCAGGTGGAAAGGTGTATGTCATGAAGACAGGAGTTGAGCTTTGAACTGGTATGGTTTCAGTACCTGAACCGGATCCTTGAGCTACATCTTGTACAACAAGTGCTTGGGAATCAGTTTCTGCAGAGTTATTGTTAGCACCTGGCAGTGTGTAACCAGGCGGGAGACCAAATATCGGGAACTGTTGTGCCTGGGGGCCTTGAGGATTATGGTTCGCAGTATCATCATTGGCCATAGGTGGCGTATAACCAGGTGGGAGTCCGTAAAGTGGGAATTGCAGTACTTGATTCTGAGGGTTGCTAGCTGGTGAATGTGTAGGACCATGTGGGTAAATTGCAAAAGGTACCATCATCCCTTGAGTATTGAGACCATATTGCAACTGCATAGGACCGAAGCCAGGTGGGTGGGAAGGTGTAGCTTGACTTTCATCATTCACTGCTGGAGATACCCCGTCTGCAGTCTTGTCTTTGTTTAGGGACTGCAGAAGCTCTAAAACTTTGCTCATCTATTCCTTCAGCTGGTTGACGTCATCTTTCATCTCTTGGTCATCCATGATCTTTGATTGAGAGCGAGTTCGATAAAGGTGTTGAGGAACCAGTTTGTTCAATTATTTTCTGGTGATTTAAAAAAAATGATATGAGTATGTAAGAAAAGAAAAATGAATGAATGTGGATGCATGAATCTATTTATTTGTGCCAAGGAACCGTAGGCCTCATTGCTTTGTTATGGTTATCCGTTTATTTCTTTAAAAGCATTAAGTCTTTGGAGAATAAAATGGGATCAATAAGCAAGACAACAAATCCTTTATTGATGAGAAGGAAAAAGAGTATAATTCATTCAAACTAAAACTTCACCAATTAGCTGTCCTTTTTTTTTTCTTCTTAATAGGACAACCAGCTTTTTCTCTCAACTCTTCTATCAGATTCTTACAAAATTCAACAAATTCATAAACTTTGACCGGAGTGTTTAGTGGGTGCATTACCGCATCAGCCTCCTCTAGACGCCTTGGGATATCTATGATCGCTTGATTGGCCAACCTTGCCAACTTTGAAAAGCAGTCCCTCCAATGGATACCTTCATTTCTCAGTTCATTAATGATCTCATGATTCTCCAGCTGATTGACCAATTTTTTAAAACGATCCTCCCAGTACATGCTTTCAATCTTTAGGTCATCATAAATCTTCTCTTGGTAGCCAATATAATTTTTCAGCTCACTCGTGTCTTCTTGCTCTTTTTTCAATGCATCCTAATACTTCACAAGTATTTCCTCTATTTCTTCCTTGTCACGCTTCTCATTCTTGACTCGGTTCTCATATTCAGCTACCACATCCCTAAGCTATTGTTTTAAACCTTCAAACTCTATTTGCGCATTCTTTTCAGCAATCATGGATTTTGTCCACAACTCCTTCCTCATATAGGCATCATCAATAGCCTTATCCCTTTCTTGATTACGCAGCTCTAGCTCTTCATTTGCCCCCTCTCAGACAAAGTTGCACATCGCGCTTACTCTTTTCCTCTACTTTTGCCCTTTTGTTGCTTCTCTCGATGAACTTCCCTTTTAGGATATTTTCCGACTACAAGTACTTATTCTCTTGAAGTGCTTTTTCTAACCTTACTTGTAATTCTTCCTTTTCCTCATTTGATTTTGACAATGCCACTTTAAGCTCTTCCATCTCTTTACTCGTAATAGGGGTAGGTTCCAGTGCTTCTTGCTCCGGTGGGGGTGTACCATGGAATGGTAATTTGATTTCCTGAACCCTACTTTTGATCCATTGGCGGTAACTATCTATAGCACCAATGCTTCTTTTTCCGAGAGCTTTTCCTTTCCGAGTGACTTGGTCCAAAGCATGTCGGACCTTTCTAAGCATTCCACCATTTCCTTGATCCAACTCGTATACCACAAAGGGGATTATCATCTGATCCGACGGTGGATTCATCATAGGGTAACCAAGTTGTCTTAGTAGCAGATAAGGATTATAGTTAATACATCCTCTTGTTCCTATAAGTGGAACATTAGGGAAATTCCCGCACTGATAGATCATTTCATGTATATCTAACCACCCTGGGTACCATCGGACCGTCTTTTCATCAAGATCTGCCAAAGTTACAGCCTACCGATCTCCATCTATGATCCCTACATCACATGTATTAAAGTCTGCGAAGGGACATGATATTTTCCTGTTTTTGGATACGTGGGTGACAAGCCACACATAGAGAGTGGATAAGCAGCATGATAACTTCTTCCCCTTTTTTTCATGACAATGAGTAAGGGCACAATAAGTATCCGCGAGAATGGCTGACACTGGGCTCTCTTTCCCTTTTTTAAAGGCTAGGAACACATCAATCGAGGCCAAGTCTACATAACCATCAATGCGTAGAAATAACATAATTCCAAAAATTGTAAGAGCCAACACTTCCATGAAAGACGCCTAATCTTGAACATTAGCCAAATGCCTCATCTTTTTTTTCAAAATACTCTAGCGGAAACCCTTCGACACCATTTTAGTTTAACTTCTTTTTCTTTAATTCGTCCTCCTAGTCTTTCAGAATTATAGCAACCTATTGCAAGAGATCAAAATCTCGGGTGCATTGGTAGGGTTTCATGTTTTCGGTCGAGTATCCTAAAATCCGGGCAAATTCTTCCAGTGTGGGAGCCATTTGGAAATTCCTAAAAGTGAAGCATCTCATGGGAGAATCATAGAACTGGATAAGTGCAGAAATGGCATCTACTTGCACGTCCACCTCTAGCAATTTGAGAATATTCCCATACTTTCCAATGAAGGTAATACGCTGAATGCTTGTTGTCATTAAATTGGCACACTTCTTCAGGCTTTCTACTTCAGGCTTCTTTATTCTCGGATGTATGTGCTTCTTCAAAGGGACGATTTCGCCGCTCGATCCCATATTACCTCACAAAATACTTGCAGCCAAACTTTGAGTTCCTATGATTCCCTGGCAACCTAAAATGAAATGAGAATGAATGACATTTTTTTTAAAATTCAACATTTTTTGGAAGTATGAATGCATGAAGATATAATTTTGGGTGATGATGATGATTATTCGTGTAGCATGCACAAAGATATGTGGTTTAGTAGACCCTTTTTTTATGCATGGACATGATATAAAAAAATGACATGATGCCCCTTGTGTCTTAAATAGGTTAAACCTAAAGTCGGAGATTTTCTAACCTAAGGGGTCTATGGTCTTGTATTGAGTGATGGGTCTCACGGGTGGCTCTAGTCACATTCTCACCAAGGGCCTCTAGAGCTAAAGTCTCCTCTTGAATATTAACCACAACGATAGATAACTATTCGGTGCGGAATACCCAGAAGGAGCACACTCTAGATGAAGTTCTCGCAATAGCCAGAAGGAAAGCGAATTCCAATTGACTACCACCGAACCTCCACTCAATCTTAAGCTTTGCTCTGACCCGGGTATAGGGCCTTACTCATATGTATGTGCAAACGTGTAGGTGCGGTGTGTGAGAGGGGCAACGCCCTAACACTACCCAAGCTACAAAACTAACAAAGCATACAAATATAGTCGTCTATCCTAATGTTTGACATGTACATAATATTCTCAATAAATTAAAAATAAACAAATACGTAATAAATAATTATTTACAAAAAAAATAAAAAAATAAAAAATAAAAAATAAAAAGAAGGGGAATTAAAAATTAAAGTTAACTATTTAGCACAATTAATCATGTTAGGCTTGACTCTCTAAAAGTCCCCAGTGGAGTCGCCAGCTGTAGCGACCGAAAAATCTGGAGGGGATTTATTCGAGTTTAATGGAGCCGCCACCAATAATTTATTTCGTAGGGAAAACATTGGAAAAACCCTTTTTGAAGAAGATGGTCCTTGAGACCAGATTTGGGTTCGGGAGTCGAATTATGCGTAGGGAAGGTATTAGCACCCTACGACATCCTTTCGAAAAAGGTTACATCTAACTAATTGTGCAAAATTATATTAACTTCTAAAAATATCTATTTTCCTTTTATTAAAAAAGACAAGAATTAATGAAGATAAAAATAAAAGAGGACTTAATAAAAGTTGTTTATTTTTGCGCTTGACAGGAATGGGCTCTTGCTCCTACGTATCTCCGGGTGCAGTGGAGAAATCAAAGGCTACGTAGTTCTTGGATAGAAAATAGTTGTGTGTTGGTTGATTTTAATTGTATACTTTTTTATAAGGTGGGTTTTCGTAGGGACCAAACAAGAAGCAATCAAGAGTGGTCCTCACTAACAACCCATTTTTGTTTAGAAAATTAACGGTGTTCGTAATGATCAAACGGGAAGCAATCTCGAGTGATCATTACTAGTAAAAAACTTGATTTTATTTTTATAAAGAAGATAGATATTCATGGGGACCAAACAAGAAGCAATCAAGAGTGGTCCTCACTAATAACCCATTTTTGTTTAGAAAATTAAGATGTTCACAATGATTAAACGGAAAGTAATCTCGAGTAATCATTACTAGTAAATTAATTTTCATGATTTTATTATGTGATTTTCAAGAAGAATAGGGTCTCAAAATTTGTATTTGAAATTTAGTTGAGTAAAATTGTCCTAGTTTGACTAGTAAAACAAAGGTGTCCGCATTTATTAAATAAATAATAAAAAAAACAAATGGGCTAAAGCCCAATATTTAACAAAAAAAAGACTAACTACAAAAAAAGGGTTGGCAAATAAAAGGAAAAAAAAGGGAAAGGGAGTTAAGTGGGCTGAAGCCCAAAGATGAAACAAAAAAAAAGGGGAAGGGGAGGCGTAAAAAAATAAAATGGGCTGAAGCCCAACCAAATAAAAAAATAAATATAAAAAAGAATAAAATAAAATAAAGGGGGAGGGGGCTGCATTTGGGTTTCATTTGAAACCCTAATCTCAAATGCTGCTAAGCAGCCGCGAGGAGAGAGAGGGATAGAAGGGGAAAGCGAGTAAGGGAGGAGGAGAGGCGCGGCCACGAGGGAGGAGAAGGAGAGGAAGGGGCGGCGAGAGGGGAAAGGCCGAGAGGGAGTGCGACCATTGCGCGCCGTCCTTGGCCGCGCGCGGCCGCGAGTGAGAAAAGGGATGAGTGGAGGGCCGAGGCCATGGACGCAGTGGCTCGTGGTGGTTCGCGGTGTTTCGCGGGAACGACTGAAGAGGGTCGCGTGCACGGCAGTGGTCGCAGCGACGGGTGGAGCGGCGGCTTCACCTTCTTCTTCACCAGGTTCTCTCATTTCCCATTTTTATTATTTCTTATTCTACTAACTATCACCATTCTGCTTTCTAATCTTCTCTTCCAATTTGTTTTTCCTATTCTGTTCCATTTCTTCTCTGTTATGCCTTGGTTTCTTTTTTTCTGATTTAATCGCTACCATTCTTATGCTAAAAAAAATCTAATTCTGATTAAGCTACATTATTTGTTTTAAAAGAACAAAAACTAACCTGGATTCTAAGCTATGAAGGGAATGGGATTCTGAGGAATACCTTTGGTTATTCTTTTGTGACTGTATGAATCCCTCTTAGTTCTTTTGCCACTGCGTTGTTTCTGCTTTCCTTAACCGTGAATTCCTTTTCTTTTCTGTGTTTGAATTAAATGAATTAGGACCCCAATGTGGAGTCTCTAATTCTTTGTTTTGGTGGTGAAAATCTCAGAATCTTCTCCTCGTCTGTGAATTTCAATCTGGTATTTATAGAGTGAAAAGGGCTCCAGGACAATATTGGTCTGCTTGTTGCAGGGTTGTGGGAGGTCTGAAGGATGCAGGAGGTTGCAGAGTAGTGCCTGCAAAGCTGCTTGGTTGGAGAAAAAAAAGGAAAAAAAGCAAAGGAACAAGAAGAAAGGATTTTGGACCTACCCTCAAATTACTTGCTCTTGGTGCTGTTGCTACTGTCTCTGGCAGGATGCCATGCGCATCCCTGCCCCATTTCTATTGCTTCCTTTTTTGTTTTTATTTTTTTCTTTATTCTGATTTTGTAAATAGACTTTGTTTGTACTTTTTGCAATTTGTGGGCATGTAATGGACTGTTGATTTAAATTTTGGGCTTGTGTTTGTGATGGTAATTTGTAACAAAAATGCCAGCTATCTGTACCTCTTTTTTTATTGCAATTGGGCTGAAATTGGCCCAAAGAATTAACACAAAAATGAACCCAAAATTTGTTGCTAAGAATAAAGTAAAACAAAAATAAAAATAAATTACAAGAGGTAAGTGGACAAAATTGGGGTATAACACCAGTACTACAGGACCATCTTGCTTTGCCCTGTACAACACCCAAACCGGGAGAAAAAATAATTAAATTAAATTAAAAGATGATTATTGAGAAATCGATGAAAGAAATTAAAATTAGGGCAAGGGATAGAGAGGAAAGGGGGATCGGAAATAGTAAGACACAAACCCTTGCCGGTGACAACGTGGCGGCGCTTGCCGAGCCGTGTCCTCCCCCCATCGTTCGATTTCACCAGATCTGAACCCTCCCTCCACAACTCTACCGACCCCAACTTCCCCAGCTTCGCGACCAACCTTCACATCCAATTTGTCTTCATCTTCCAGGCCGAAACTCACGTCGCCCACTTCGGAACAGAGGGGGAGATGAATGAAGGAGAAGAGATGGGGGTGAGAGAAGTAGGGTGTGATGAAGGTGAGGTGCAATGGAGAAGAGATGGGGGAGTGAGAGAAGTAGGGCCAAGTTTGTTGGAACGGAGGGTGTAGAGGGACAGAAAGAGAGATGAATGAAGGAGATGAGAGAGGGAGAGAGAGTGCGGCGCTGATGATGAGAATGAGGGAATGATGAAGGTCACTCTCTTAAAACCAGGGTTAGGCATTGGGTTTTTAAAAAATTAAAAAAAAAATTGATCGTTGGGTAATCCGAGGGCAACTCCCCTCGGTTTTTCTGAATTAAAAAAAGGGGGACGCGGGGCCAATCCGAGGTCAATTCCCCTCAGTTTCTCTGAATTTAAAAAAATAATAATAATAAAACGGTACGTGGGGCCAAACCGAGGGTGTCCATTTTAAAATCCCTAGGAGTGTAACATATGGGTTATTTCCTACCATATTGGCCCTAGGAAATATCCTAGGGTCATTAGCCCTAGGAAAAATTGGTAGGAAATTTTTTTATTCTTGTAGTGATAAGTTGAAGCAAGCATTTGGGTAAATCAGGGGCACCGATTGAAGTATGGACAACCACTCTTTTCTTCTTCTCTAGTCGAATAGGACATATTGATATGATATGTCCTTGTAACTTGCAATGGTTGCAAAAAAACTTTGGACAGTCTTTTGCAATATAGTCATATATTATTTAGTTATAGCAATGTTGTTTACTGGAAAATTTGGTTTGTAGTGTGTTTCTACCAAATTCGTCAAAGAAACAAATAATTAGATTTCAAACGATTATGTGATCGACGAGTTATGTGGTAATCTCGTTTGAAAACAATGGTTTTAATCAAGTAACAGTCAAATGTTCGACACATTATCAGTTTTTTTAACATTCTTGGCTTTTAAGCCATTGATTGTTATATTCGTTGCCAATTCTGTTTGAAGCAATTCTAACTAACAAGTAAATTGTTGTTGAAATGGTACTGACTTTAAAGTAGCAAGATTGACCGTCGAGAGCCAATGACTTGACTAACAAGTAATCAAAACAGAAGATTAAACAGTAAATGTAAAATGCAATGTTATGAACATGCACTTGTGAATATGCACACATAGAATGAAATAAATGCAGAAATGGAAGGAAAAAAACATATAAATGACTGAAAATTAAAGAAAGCTTTTAAAGAACATGTATCAAAAGAAAAGCATTTAAATGGCAGTTTAAACATGAATAATAGTAAATTAGATTGCTGGAAACTAAAGAACATACAAGCTAAATGGCATAACAAATGTGAAGAAAACATGAAAAAGATTATGAATTAAACGACTGGAATTGAAATGCAGTAAGAAAATGAGTTTCGACAGAAACAATACATGAAATGTAAATCAAGTAAAAGTTCGAAAAGGATTTAAAAATGCAGTAAAGATGGTGGAAAATTGCATAACAAATAGATTAATTGCAGGAAAGTAAAACAAAGAGTAAGACAATAATTTGGAATGAAAATGAATTGTATTGCAAATTGCTGAAAAGAAATGGGTGGAAGGCATACAATGATCGTTTTCCTTTAATCTGCTTCGACGGATGAGATGTTAAGAATTTAGATCATGTATCCAACCTTTTTTACATCGTCAAAACTAGTATTTATAGACAAAAAAACATAAAAAACTACCTATCATCCGACCAGACACGTGTACGGATACAAGGTCGATAGTTGATTCTACTAAAAACTGCTAAATCTCGACAGTAACACTTCCTGTCGAGCTGTACATATATTGCCTAAAGTCTAAGTTTAACTCGACCGCTTCCATGTTGACATCTTCGACGCTATATTCACTTTGTTGAATGACCGTCAAGTCTCTCGGCCATTTATACTTAGACTATTTTTGACCTTTCATTCTGGCTCCTTGCATCTTCACTTGTCGAATTCTTGAAGCTTCGTCGAGAAACCCAAATCTGAAATTTGGCACCCAACAAATGTACAACCACTACAACAGAATGCTTAAAAGATAACGCCACTTTAAGCAACGCTTATGAAGAAAAATGCTACTTTAACTAATAAACAGTGCTTCAGAACACGAAACACTGCTTTAGAGTTATAAAATAAACAGCGCTTAAGTGAGAAAGCGCTGTTTAAGATTATACTAAAAGGATAAACAACGCTTAATAGAAAAAATGCTAATTTAGGGTTGTAGAATAAACAACGCTTAAGCTGTGAAGCGCTGCTTATTCTCATATTGATTCCTTTATACTAGCGCTCTGCTTTTTATTTCCCAGTTCACTTCCAGCTCCTAACACACAAAATCTTCTCGATCTTTCTTCTCCATGAAATCTTCTCGATCTTTCACTCCCACTTCTACTGGATCATTCTTCTTCACTCCTCCACGACACACCGCCTGTGGGAACAGTGCACGAATGGCGAACCGCGAACGGCGAACGTCTCTTCACAGTGTTTGGGAAACTGAGGGCGAACGAATGGTGAATGGACGCTGGCCATCGATGTTGATGTTGACCGATGCACGGTTAATCAGGCCGTTGATGTTGATGCTGGAACCCAGGTGTTCGTTGATTTGGGTGGGTTTTCGGATGGTTCGCAGTTCATGGATTTGGGAAGGGATTCGGGATTAGGGTTTTCGGAGGCTCAATTGACGCAGGAGACTCATGCCAAATTGGTCCCCGATTGCTCTCGCGGTGCCGAGGAAGATGGCTTGGGCGAGATTCCAGAGGGCCATTTCGATGAATTTGGGGTTTTGGAAAGGGAATTTTCTGAATCAGGTGAGTTGCCTGTGAAAAAACTGAAGCTTTCGGAGCAGAATTTAGGTTTTCGTTTTTCAGAGGAATTTTCGAGAGTTCAGTTGCAGGAAGTCGAAGAGGATACGGGAAATTACGAGGAGGAGAAGCCGGTTTCCGATGCTGAAGCTAAAAGTCCCTGCAATTTTGGAGAAGATCTTCAACCTCAAGAAAGTGTTCTAGGTTGTGAACAAGTTCTTGCGCTCCAGGAAGATCTTGCAGACGCATATTTGGTGGGTTTGTTTGAGGACACCAACTCGCAAGGCACAGATCTGGTGGGTTTGCGATTCTTGCAGTTCTTGCGCTCCAGGAAGATCTTGCAGAGACATCGTTTGTATTTTTCAAGTAGTTTTCAAGTTTTCTTAGGTTTTTAGTAGTTTTCAAGTTTCTTATCCCTTTATTTTAGATCTCTATTCAAGTAGTTTTTCAAGTAGTTTTCTTGCGCTCCAAGAAGATCTGTTTTATCCCTTTATTTTAGATCTCTGTTTTGGACATTTTGTTGTATAGTTTTGGACATTGATTCTGTGTATTACTGAAAAACGAAAATGGTGTAGACGAAAAACGCTGAATTGCATCGCGTAATGCTGAACTGAATGCTAGAAAAAAAAGGACATAAAACAGAGCTTCTAACCAGAAAGCGCTGATTAAAAAATAAATAAATAAAAGGGGATAAAACAGCGCTTCTAACTAAAAAATGCTTTTTAAATGTGAAAATAAACAGCGTTTCATTGAGGAAGCGCTCTTTATTCTCTATTTTCAACAGCGCTGCTTAAACACTGCTTTTTTATAACACATTCAGCAGCGGCTGAATATACATCGCCTTTAAACACTATTTAACGCTAAAATTAAGCATTGTTTATTGTCTTTTTTGTTGTAATGAACACACATATCCTGCACTTGTCTCGGCCTTGTGCAACGTAAGCCACATCACGAAGAGTACTAATGCTAGGTTTATGTTTCATGTGTTGCTATTCTCGACGAAGTTCAGTCAAGCAAATATCCAAAGAAGGTGCGGAAGCACTGTTCATCATATTAATTATATAAACAAAACTATTCAATTTCATCTATTTCCTTTAATGAATTATAAAAAATTTATTTTATATATTTACATTGTGATTATATCGTTAACTACTGTTTTCAAATTATATATATCTTTAACATATTACACACAATCTAACATCAATGTGAACCTGGCACCTCACATCGTCCAAGTATGTATTACAATAATTAAATATCATTTTTATGCATAATATATTCAAAAAATATAAAAAGTTAATAATAGTTATCTCAAAAGATACTTCAAATACCCAATGGGTGTGGCTCAGTTGGTAAACAGCGCTGAGTTTGTGGGGAAAGGGTTTCGGTTCGGTTCCCGCAGAATGCATCCTTGGGGAGGAAGAAAACTTAAGTTGTGACTAAACCCCTCGAAATCGTAGATTAGTCTCATCGGCGGTCCAAAAGGACCGAACTAGTGAAAATACTTCGGTAGGACCACTCGGGCCAAAGGCCTAATTAGGGTGGAGCCCCATACCAAAAAAAAAACTTCAAATATTCCATAACAGTACTTCATTGACAATAATTTATTATTTTAAAGTTTTTTATTAGTCATAAAAGTATCCACAACAAAATCATTACTCACTAAAGTAACTGAAATAATATGCACATAACATATTTAATATATATACATGTTAAAATGTAAAATGAATTTAAAATTATATTTCAAAAAATTAAAAGTATCATGTGTTAATTAATTATAACATATTTAATTATATAATAAATAGCAAACTATATAGTGGCATACATCTATGTGAATTTGACCACTCACATATTACAATAATCAAAATATTCTACTTTTTCTGCATAAAATATTTAAAAAATATAATAATAATAATAATAATAATCTAAAATGATACTTCAAATATTCCATAATAGTATTTCACTGATAATATTATGATGTTAATTTTATTTAATAACCAAAAAATATTCACAATAAAATCATTACTCACTAAAATAACAGAGTTAATAAGCTCACCACATATTTAATAAGTAAAAATATATATTAAAATGTAAGATAAATGTAATTATTCCATAATAATAAATTCTGTATTAAAAAAATGTATGATTAGAGATTGTGTGTTGACTTGATTAGGGGGAGAGCACCATTATTGGTATTTGGAGAAGGCTTTTGTCTAAACTTTAAAAAAAATTATAATAATTTATTTTTGAAAAGATTAATATTAAATTTATATATAATTTGACAGTAAAAAATAAGAATAAAAATAACAAATTGTTTTCTTTAATATTATATGTATTTTAATTCTCTAAATTCAAAATTAAAATAAACATATGTAATTATGTTACTGTCACTACTATGAAATTATTTGTATAGTTTACAGAGAATAATTTAAAAGACAACGAAGGTAAAAAAAAAAAAAAGTGATCAAAATCTGTTAAAAGTTAAAAAGACAATTAATCAAAAGTAGAAATGTTAAAAAAATTACTTGTGTAGAATATGGGTTTAAGATATTAAAGTGGTAATCATAGAATTTAGGATTTTTTCCCCTTCTAGGAGACTAATCCCGAGTCGGCAACAGAATGTCCGGTTTTTTACATACGGGGTTAGGTTGTCTCTCAAATAGGCGATTTCAGGCATCGAACCCCAGTTCTTTTACTCGAGGAGAGCCACATTACCAACACTCTCAGCACCATATTGTTATGTTTTCTTTTTTTATATATTATTATAATAGATAATAGATATATAATAGATTGCCAGTGGTCTCATTAAAGACATAAAAAATTCATATTAGCATTAAGGAAGGAAATCCAATATGTCAACTCAATTAAATTGGTCAATTTGAAATGCCAAATATGAAGTAGTCCTTCAATATCTTGTATATATGTATATTACAAAAAAGTTGAATCAGGAGATACACATAAGGTTGTTTTTGTGGAATCGTCTGAAAAACATGACTAGGTATTCGTTTTTCTTTTGCTCTCTCAATTTGATTTATGGTTCTTTTTTCTCGGTATGTTTTCTCACCCTCTTGAAACACACTTAGAGGGATCATGAGTTATAGATAATTAAATTGTATTCCCTGTTTCTATCAATCTCCAATAATCATATATTCATGTTATCTCTTAGTGGCGATACGATCTTGCTTCCTCTCCCTACTCTCTTGGTGGTGAACCTAATGTCGGATTTTAATCTTTTTTTTTTGGTTGGTAACCTACCGTAATTAGGTCATTGGCTCTCCAGTAGTCCACTAAGGTATATTTACATCTTTGACCCTTTGGATCAATTATTAAAACAATCTCTGGTTGAACAACAACGTACATATGGTATTTTACACACGAGGTTAGGCTGCCTCCTAAATGGGCAACTCTACGAATTGAACCTAAGTTCTCTTTTTAGGAAAGAGTCACATTACCAACTTTTCCAATACCATGTTGGTTGTCGGCTTTAAATCTAAAATGTCTTTTTAATTATGCATTTGGTATGTGAAATAAGACAAAAATAATGATAATACTAAAGAGAACAAAAAATAAAGTTTTGTTTCATTTTAAGGCTTCTTACTTGAATTATGCTTCTTTGCAATTTCAAAGGGTACGTGAAATACTTCAAGCTTCGAAGGACAAGATGGTAGCGAGTTTTGTGAGAATCGGAATGTCCTTTGTTGTGTCCCTCGTAGCTTTCCTTGTAATTCTCATGGTGCCTTTAATGTACCAAAACTCTAGTTTCGGACTATTGAAGGAGGTTTCAAAAGACATGGTAGCAGGAGGATCAACTCAGAGCGTTGCAACAAAGTTGTTGACTGAAGGACCAAACGTTACAACTAATGGCTTTGGATTGGGAGGAGGGGTCCAAAATATAAAGTCAAGAGACATGAGTGGTAACATTCTCAAAAGTAAGTAACAGTGTAACACCCTTTTGTGCATGAGTTTTTCTAATTATTATCATTCAACTTTTGTTTACTCTGTCTGCTCTGTTTTGTAAGGACCAAAACTCTCTCTACAATTCTTAAGTACATATTTGGGTTTAGAATCATTTTTTACGTTATTAAGTAGAATTATTTTTTCCTTCAACAAAAGTAGAGTTATTTTGTTTGACTAGAAGTAGAATTGTTTTTTGAGTTTCCACAAGTATCCTCCGACGGAGGCAATTCTACTTGAGGCACAGTCGGATATTAGATGAGATACTAGAGGTGTTCATGCGTCGGTTTGACCAAATCCGTTATCTGAACCAATCAAAATTCTCTGGTTTGGGTTGGGTTGGAGTTTTGTATTTTTATTTTTTTAAATCCGAACCAAACCAATCCGATGAAAAACGGGTTGGTTCGGATTGGGTCAACGGGTCACGTAATATAATTATTTTTTTTTATAAATTCTGAAAAACAAACTTTATTTTTTTACAACATTCCACACCTTATATAGCCTAAAAATAAAATGTAAAACATTGAAATATAAAATAAGAAATTATTAATTCATCATTAGTAAGTTAATTCGATATTAATGTAAAAATTTATTTATAAAAATAAACCATCACATTGATAAGACATAAAAAATATAAAAAATTAACTTTTACTTTATTGAGTTGGGCAAACAGGTTCGCGGGTTTGAAATAAAAAATATGTTATCCGAACCAAACCACGTCGGGTTTGCATGGGTTGGTTTGAGTTCGACCCAAACTATGAAAAAACCCGAACCAAACACTTCGGTTTGGGTTGGATCGTCGGGTTGATTGGGTCGACCCGTACCCGTGAGCACCCCGATGAGACACCTATCCCAGCAGGAATTCGAAAGGTGATTTGTCACGTCATGGGAGACTAATTCATTCCGCTATATCCAACCTCCATTGGTTGACTAGAAGTATAATTATTTTTTCCTTCAAATCTTAGTTTGACTAGAAGTAATAAAAAATAATATTTTTATTTTTTTTGATGGAAAAAAAATATTTTTATTAAGTGCATTAATCATGCTTTTCCATTAAATTCATTAATACCATGTTTAATAAACGAACACCCTAAGAATATAATAGCAATAGATGTAGGTACATGCATTTTTCTTTATTTCATTTTTTAGTTATTGTTATAGCATTTTTATGCCTGATGGTTATTTTCTAGTCATTAAAAAAATTATCTTTAACCAACAAGGATACGACTCATATTCCACACAAACGTGAGTTTGAATCTCGACGCTGATGTGAGTACCGCGTTAGTGGGTAATATGTAAATACGTATATAAGCGTTCTTTGAATCGTGAGATTTTCTCTGACCCTAGTAAGCCCCCGGGACCAAACTTATCTAGTTTTTTTTTGTATAAAAAAACTACTTTGCAATGTATTGAGCGTGAATGATGAATCTATTAACACAATTCAAAAGCACTCAAATGGTTCTCTATAATTTATTCCTTGTCATAGCTGCAACAAGTCCTTTGATTGCTACAATTTTGTCACAAATTAAATTGTCACACCAAAACATCATATACAATGCCGTGAACAAAATCCCTATTCTATAGTATATTTCTTTAGGACATTTCTTCCACTAGTTGCTAACTTCTTTACAATATTCACTACTAAATCTCCAGGATCCAAAAATGACAAAGACATATTGCTGAATGGACTTTTAGTTTCTGGATTTGATGAAGCAACATGCATAAGCAGGCTACAATCCCATTCATATCGTAAAGCTTCACCTCACAAACCTTCTCCATATTTGCTATCTAAACTACGCAACTATGAAGAAATTCATAGAAGGTGTGGACCTAATAGCAAAGCTTACAATAGAGACATGGCAAACATTGCACATTCAAAGAGTAACACTGCAGCTACAATCTGTAAATACATTATCTGGTCAGGTGCCAATGGTTTAGGGAACCAAATAATTAGCATGGCATCAACATTTCTCTATGCTCTCCTCACAGATCGTGTGTTGGTTGTAAAATTTGGAAAAGACAAGCATGGCCTATTTTGTGAACCATTTCTCAATTCAACTTGGTTATTGCCAGAGAACTCACCCTTTTGGAATGATAAGCATGTCCAAACATTTCAAAGCATGATAGATAAGGGCATAATGGGTAGTAACATTTCAAAAGAGGACTTTCCTTTGCCATCAGTTTTATATGTGGATCTAAGATACCACCCTAGTTATCCTGAGAGATTCTTTCACTGTGATCATAGTCAAGAAGATATTCTCAATAAGGTTCCTTTGTTGATTTTTAAATCAGGTCAGTATTTTGTCCCTTCTCTTTTCATGACCCCAATTTTCAACAAGGAGCTTAACAAAATGTTTCCAGAAATGGACACAATTTTCCACCATTTGGGGCGATATCTTTTTCACCCATCAAATGAGGCATGGGGACTAATAAGCAATTTCTATAAGGCACATTTTACCAAAGCAGATGAAAAGATAGGCCTCCAGATAAGAGTGTATGAGTGGAGTTCCATTCCACAAGAAGCATTTATGAATCAAGTTTTAAACTGCACCATACATAATAATATACTACCACAACTAGGAGGTATGCAATTTCAAACTTCTGTGTCTTCTAGTGGCAAGAAACATACTGTGAAGAAGGTTGTTCTTGTGGCTTCTTTATCTCCAGAGTATGGCGAGAATTTACGTGCAATGTATCTGAATAAATCAACTGTTACTGGGGAAGTAATAGAGGTTTATCAACCAAGTCATGAAGAGCGTCAAAGGTTTTATGATAATAATCATAACATGAAGGCCTGGATTGAAATGTATTTATTAAGTTTATCTGATGTGCTGGTGACTACTTATCAATCTACTTTTGGTTATGTTGCTAAAGGTTTGGGAAATTCAAGGGCATGGCTTCTTTACAGGCCAATAAATAATGAGACCCCTTTTCCAGCATGTGAACGAGAGTTCTTATTGGAGCCTTGTTATCATGCTCCTCCCATACGTTACTGCAATGGAGAGCCCATAGAAGATTTTACTTCTTCTTTCCCTTATATCAGACATTGTAAGGATTATCCTTTCGGTGTGAAGCTGATCAATGGTTCTATATATATGTAGTTGTTTCATTGTTACAGACTTCTTCATTTTCGTTAATTAATAAAGGAGTAATAAAATTTTATTTATAAATAAGACAAAAATCCGGTGCTTGTTCTAGTTTGGTCAAGAGGCATTTTAGTAGGCACCATCGATGTTCTATTTCTGTACTGTATGAAAATAAAATTGGATCTTTTATGAATATACTTGTTAAATATACTTGTTAAAAGGGGGAAAGGAGATGCTCAATCTGTTTCCGACACAGGGCTAATTGTTATTCATCAAAAACATAAAAAAAACAAACAAACAAACAAAATGAGTTCGATTGGTTCGGTTGTTTCCGGTTTTTATTTCCACCGAAAGTAGATCCATTATTTCTCTCACCATTTCTTTTTCAATTTTTAAAAATAGATCCAGTATTTCTAGAAATTTTAAAAATGTCAAAAAACTATTTTCATTGTTTCCAAAAACGCATTCTCCATAGTTACTCTTCCATATTCTCTTTGTTACAATTGTTCTCGAATGGAAAATGTTTTTAGAAATTTCTAGGATTGACGACTATCCCACAAATCAACACATGTTTTCTCAACATGCTTTGTCACCCGTCCCAGAAGTGCTCAAACACTATAAGAAATCACGAGGATAGATGGCCTATTACCGACGGCCTATAGCCGTCGCAAAAAAACCGGCTTTTCCGATGGCTTTAGCAGTCGATAAGTCCAAACTACAAGAATTCTCGCTGTTACCGACGGCCTAGCCATCGGTAATGCCCCAAAAAAATGCTGAATTTTTTACGCCTTTACCGACGGCTAAGCCATCGGTAATTAGTCGTCGGTATAATTTTTTTTTTCTAAGTTAGTTTTTTAGTTCGGATTTACACGGGTTCAGAGAAACCTAATCCCAAATTGTTACATGCGCCGCAGAGAGAGAGAGGGGAAGAAATGGCCTTTGCGGCCGAGAGAAGAAGAGCGACGTAAGCGACCGGCTCGCCGTCCTTGGCCGCGCGCGGCCGCGAGCAAGTAGATGGGAAACGCAAGCGGTGTTCTGCCGTGAGTCAGGGGACGAGATCACGAGAGGGAGAGACTGAGAAGGGGAAAGGCGGTGCATGGGCGAGAAGGGGTACGAAGGGGAGAAGATGAACCCTAGCCATGGCTGGCCACGGTGGTTCTGGCCAAGATCGGTTGCCATAGTCACGGGGAAGCGAGCCAGAGAGGGGGGTTGCAAAATGATGGGACACGAGCGACGGTCCCAGCATGGTGGCGAAAAGCGGCTCGTGGTGGTGGTTGACCGAAGAGGGTTGCGCGCAAGGTGGTGGTCGTTCACCGGCGCGGCGACGAGCGACGGCTCCGCCTTCTTCTTTATCAGGTTTCTCTTTTTTAGTTTTTTTGATTCACCATTTTTTACTCTCTAATTTCTATTCATGATTTCATCTTTATCCTAAAGGGTTACCTGGAAGAAGAAGACGCAAAAAGACTTTGAAGAAGAAGAGCTAGAGCTGATCAAGTAGAAGATGAAGTCTGAGGTTTGTTAAATATTGCATTTTGTTATTTATTTCTGAAATTGGGCAAAAGTCTGAAGCTTTGAATAGGATTAGGGCAAAAGTCTGAAGGTGTTTTAATTATTGCATTTTGTTTGGGACAGTTCTTTGTGTTTGGATCTTTATCGAATGTGGGTGCGATGGTGGGAGCTATAGCAAGTGGTCAGATAGCAGAATACGTTGGTCGCAAAGGGGTATTTTTCATTTTGGATGCCTGTTTGTTTGTGTTGTTTTGAACTCATTCTATTAAGTGAATAAAATTATGAATGTGATGAGTGGTTTATTCACCATATCTAGGGTTTATTGCTGGTAACCCTAGACAGTAGATTCCACACAAATTCGGTAGCCACTTTTTACTGATAATTTGAATTTCATATGCCTGTGATGTGATGCAGATTGGACAGAGTCACCCGACTGGTCTCACCACGAACCTGTTGAAGCTCTTTGAGCCTAGGCCTCTGTTGAAGTACAAACCTCCTCTGGAGAAAAGAAAATATCCACCGCTAACAGGTGTTTGATGATTGTTTATGTTAGATTTTCCCGCTGATTTTATGCTCTTATCATTGATTATTGATTAATTACGATGACTGATATGTATGGAATTACGCCTTTGTTTCTTTCTTTTTTTTCTCAAGGGATGGCGCAATTCGTGAGTAAGTTTGCTGAGCCTGGTGAACCAGAATATGCTCCACCTGTACCAGAAGTTGACGTTTGTTTGTTCATATGATTGCTCTTAATTATGTTCTCCATGTTGTGTCTGATTACCTTTTCCCAGAGTTCCTTGAGATATTAGTTCCGTAACTATTAATTTGTAACAAATAGTGGTGCTCACAAGTGTATTCATGTGATGAATAAGTCATGGTGTAGGTAGAGTTTAACCTATTTACTGGTTATGATTTCCAAATTCTGTAGTTGGGTTTTCCGCGGTATAAGATTTTGCAAACAAAATGTTTAACTAATCAACCTTGATTCTTGCCTGCCTGCTCTCTAATATGGTACCATTTCGCTCTAAGAAAAATATTTGTTTCATTATTCTATGGTCATGAATAATAATTAGCTAGTTTGGATGCTCATCAGATTAATTAAAAAATATAAATACTGTTGCTATTCAGTCTTTACCAGGTTTCATTTTTTATTGAATTTATTTAAACACGTGATTATTATAATGTTTGGTGGCTTGACAAACCTACTGCTTACCGAGTTTCTATTGCTTTGCATTGAGTTAGTATTTCAAATAAAAGCAGTAAAATAATTTAAATGTCTTAGTCCTTGCTTCAATGGTGAAGGGTATAATATGCATATGTTGCTGATCCATTTTGGTTTGCTGATCCATTTTGCTGATACATTAAGTTTTTTGCTTAAGGAAAGGATACTACTTTATAGAGTTCCTTGATTAAATGTTGCACTTAATTTTAATTGCAATATGTGAAGATTTCAGGTGTTGCTTTGTTGTGCCTACATGAATTGGACTTTTATGTTATGTGTTAATTAGAGCAGTTTGATGAGGAGAATGCTATTTATTGCATTATTATTGGTAGTATTAATTTGTCAAAAATTATTGGCTATCAAGCTTACCACTTTTTATATTTTGGTAGGGAATTCTAGTAATGTTATGCAGACTTTTTGGTTGCATCATTTTCTATATATTTTGTGAACAATAATCTAACCTAATGTAGCATGATGCATCCTTTCTTTTCTTTTTGGGTGTTAGGATTGGATATTAGAGTGTTATAGCCAGAGGAAGCTGATTGAAAATGAAAGTTACCTTATGCATGCTGGGAAGCCATGGCGAAAAAGAAGTAGATCACATGAAGTCAATGAAGGTGACATAATTATGTATGTACTAGTAAATAGATATGACCTATATTTAAAGCTCTTTGTGCATTTAATAAGTGCTATCCTGATTGCCACATGCATCTTGTTTATAACATGAAATTTGAACTTGTAAGAAGCCAATTGAGATTGTGTGGCTTTGGTGACTTGCATCTTAAATCTAACATTTCAAATTGATGTCTTTACTCTCTTTTTTCGAGAAAAGTAACCTTTATTTTATCTGTTGACAATTTTATATGTTACTTTTAATGTTTGCCGTGCATTCCAGGGAAAAGACACTGGTGAAGATGCTTGGAAATGTTTTGAGCCTTCTGAAGTGAAGAAGTGGGCTGTTGATGATTTGAATAAAACAATTCAGTGGTTGGAAAGTCAAGAAGAGAAGGTTATGATCTTCCATTCCCGTATAAAAAACTGTTTTTGTTCATTCTAGAGTTCATGACTTTAAGCATTCAAAACGTGCTTAGAAACGGACTAAAAGGCGAAAAATAAGTTTGCATCGGAACCAAATTCATTTATTAGAAAAGCATATTATTTCACTGTTCACTCTCTTACCGTGACAAATGCTTACAAGTTATAGCTATCTATTGTTCCCACTTCATTGTGTTTAAGGTCCATAGCTATATCTTATGTGTATGTAAATTCTTTGTTAATCATTTCGGCCAGATCCAAGTGAGATAACAAAAGTAGCTGCAGAAGGGATTCTAACTTGTTTGCAAGATGCAATATGTTCTCTCAAGGAAAATCAGGTATTGTATTGAATTGAAAAAACTGATCGCGACTCTCCTTAGTGAGCAAGCAACTAATTTGGTATTTTTCTTTCCCTTGGATTGCTAAAATAAGTAAAATTTTACCCTGCATATGGATTTTAGTTTTGTATACAGACATTTCTTTAAATTCTGCCAGAATAATGAGTGTGTTAGACTAATATAGATGCAGAGCAGAGTTATTATATTATCATTTAAATGCAAATCATTATTATTTGAGAATTCATTGTAATTTGCCTATCTTACTTGGAAGATATGAGATTAGTTGACTAGTGAACATAACAAATTTTAAGCATGTCAAATTTTCTCTTGCATGAACACCAATAGTACTTGGTATTTCTATTTCCTAATCATTTCATCCCAATCTTTTTTTTTTCTTTTTTTGGTTTCTAACAAGGTTTTCTCTGCAGTCTTTGCACTTATTTTTATGACCCGACATACAGTATATAATACATAAGTACCTAACGATGCTGGCTAATAATACCTTAGTATCTAAAGATGATGGCTAGATCCACTTGAATAAGAATTGGTTAATCATTTGATTGAGTCAGCACACTGAATGACAGGTGTCTATATTAACATTTCCTTCAAAGTCACTAATTTAGACTTGTTGAATTGCTTTTCTAGTTTTAGTATGCTTAATTTTTATGCCTTCAATCATATTTGGCCTAACACAGATGTCTGAATGGTGGAGAAGAAACTGAGATTTTTTGTTTGTTTTAATTTCTAGATTACAGTGGGCTTAGCCGTCGGTAATTTCTGATCTGTCTTTTTTTGTTTTAATTTGTACTTAAGCCGTCGGTAATTTCTGATTTTTTTTTACTTTGTAGTTTACCGTGGGCTTAGCCATCGGTAAATGACAAAAAATGGTTCTTTTGGTGGATTTTTACCGACAGTTACGAGGCGACTTTCCGACGGAAAAGCCGTCGATAATTATCGACGACCAAAATGACGAACGATTTACCGACGGCCAGTCCGTCGGTAATCTCGAATACCGACAACTTTTTCGAATTACCGACGACTTTTGGCCATCTGTAACGGCGAGAATTCTTGTAGTGAAAGTCAAGTACATTTAACTACGAAGTTCTTATGTCATAGGCTACCGAAAAGGTGATCCATCTAGTTGGTATAGATAGTACCAATAAATTTTTTAAAATTTTTATTCAACTGTATATGGTTTCATGGAAAATGTTTCTATAAGGTTTGTTTCACACTTGATGTTTTCAATGTGTGCTTCCGTGTTATATTTTTATTTTTTTGTTTCTTTTATGAATGTAACATTTTTTGAATATTTAAATTAAATATAGAATCAATTGTAATTGATAGATTCAGTTCAGTTTATTAAATAATCATTAAAATTAAAAAAACATAGTTAATGCATTCATTAATACTTTGAGTAAAAAAGTCAAAATAAAAAATATATTAAAATTCATTAATTCATTGTGTAAAAATATACATTTAAAATAATAATTTTAGTGCCTTCGAAAGAACCTGAATGATAAATTATAAACAAGAAATATTTAAATATTAAAATAATCTAAATATTTTTTAACACTTTCTTCATTTAATAATAGTAAATATTATTTGAATAATTTATTTAACGAATTCAAAATTCAAATTTTTTATATTTTGTTACTGTAAAGTTATTATTAATGAGTTTGAATATATATATATATATTCAAGTTCTAATTTTAAAAGGTAGATTACACTCTCTTCTAGGAGAAGCTTGTATTGCATTCTCCTTTCCCCTTATTTTAAAGTCCACACTCTCCTATGCTAAAATGTAAATTTGTAGTGCACTTTAATATATTTGAACATATACAAACTTTTTAATGGTAGTAAAAAACTTTAAACTCCTTTCAATAATTTTTTCCTTTTTTACTTACAAATTTAAATATCGTATAGCTAGTAACTAATTTTGAATAATTTATTATTCATTTTATGATTTTTGAAGATAAAATGAAGATTTAAATACCCATTTCATGCCTTTTAAAATTTATCCAAAATCTTTATTTTATCTTTTATTGTTCCATATTTTGGTAGTAGGTGTTCAACTTCAAAGTGTAATACACATTTACTTTTGGGAGCAACAGAATGTAGATGCCAAACTATACATGATCAGTGTAAAACTATTTTATACATATATTTTATGATGTGTTTCCACACTATTTAATGAGTTTAAAAACACATGACTTGTCATACTCATTAAATATATGACAAAATATCATTAAATACATGTGTAAAATATTTTAACACTGACAGTGCGTAAAAATTAAACTCTTTGCGATTTTAGGGTGGGGAGAAACCTATATTTTTTTTTATCTTGTGTCTTGCTATTGTGGAGGAACAGCATTGTAGCCCTCACTCTTGCAATAGTAATTTAAATATGGAATCTCTAGCCATACATACATGTTTTTTTAGGAGAGCCGTTAATACATAAATACACAACTAATATAATACCTAGTCTGAATCACCTTAATAATTGTGTTTGGTTATGACATCTTCCAATGGCCGAAAAAGTTAAACAAAAAGACGATTGAGATTTTCAGAGTTGTCTACTAGACTAGATGACATAGGTAACAATTGATGTGTTGCAATACGTGTAGAATATAATACTCAGCTGAGAAAGTTGTTTGGGAGTGCCTGAAGGTTACGGGCCCCCGAGTTAAGCAATGATAATCCCGCATGATCAAAAGATGGAAAATTATTCTTTAGCTATTGAGTTTTGAACCCAGGAATGGAAAGGGTATCGTGTATTGTGAAGAACATGGATACTTAGAAGGACTTATTAGACCACTTTATGATAAAGAAAGTTAGAGTTTTGCTATCACAATGAGGAAAATTAGGAAGTAAGTTAATATGTGGGAATGCAATGATTTCGAGAAGTCACAAAAATAGTCCCTAAAATTGTAGGATACTATTAGGTTAGTCTTTGGAACAAGAGAAATTCTAAAAAAGTTCTTGAAAATGTAAACCGTTAATCATTTTAGTCCATATGCAAACATTTCAAATTAATCCTTAAGGTTGGATACTTAAAATCAAATTTGTCCCTAAAAGATTAATCATAAATTTCAAATTATTCCTCTAAGTGTTAGTTAAACTCAAAATGTTATTTGTAACACTCCCCTCGCTCTTTTTACGGGTTCTGGACATGTCACCAAGGTACTGTTATACCGTTCCCCCTCCGCTCTTTTTACGGGGTTCGTACTTGGTTTTTTTCTTCGCCTCCACAAGATTCGAACCCATGACTTCAGTTTAAGAGTTCCCAAGTGAAGGGCTTGGTACCAACTCATCCACTAGTGAGGCACAAGGATGCTTCTGTGTACTTAAGTCCTAAGTCACGGGTTCGAATCCTTGTGGGAGGCAAATGAAATACCACATGTGGGGTGTTAGATATTCCTATGAGTGATAAATTGATCGCACGAGAAGGTGGCCAGTCTGTTACAACAATAATGACCATACAACAACAAAGTCATATCATGTGCAAGTTATATGTTTGACCCAGACAACACACAATGTGTATTTAAAAATATATATTTTATGATAAAATATTATATTAATGTATTTTTATGATAATATTCATTTACAGTAATTTATATATGTGGTAACTTTTCATTTACACAAGTTATATTCTTTGAAATTTGACATTGGGAAAACTTTTGAATATATGGATTGGTCATTCTTACTCAATGTCTTGAAGACCTTTGGTTTCCACTCCACCTTTTATAGCTGGGTCAAAGTTATTTTACAATATGCTAAATTGTCTATTTCTGTGAATGGTCATCCCACCGGTTATTTTGCCTGTAAAAGAGGGGTTAGACAAGGTGATCCTCTCTTCCCTCCTTTTTTGTTTACCAGAAGATGCTTTAAGTAGGGGAATTTCTTCTCTGGTAGATTCTGGGCAGATGAAGCCTATGACTGGTCCTACCCGTCTCATGTTCTTTATGTGGATGATATTATGGTCTTTTGTAAAGGGACCAAAAAGAATTTGGATGCTCTGATGTCTTTATTTCGGGTTTATGGTTTGGCCTCTGGTCAATACCATAGCTTGGATAAATGTAAATTTTTAGCAGGATCCATGTCTCCCTCCAGAATTCTTGAGCTTCGAATTTTTCTTGGCTTTTCGGATGGTGAGCTGCCTTTCAATTATTTAGGAGTTCTTTAGTTCAGAGGGAAGTCTAAAACTATCTACTTGTAGCCTATTGTGGATAGAATAAAGAACAAGTTGGCCTCTTAGACAGGATCTATGCTCTCTATTATGGGAAGAGTTCAATTGGTGAAATCTATTATCCAGGGCATGCTTGTTTATAGCTTTCATGTCTATGCATGACCCATTTCTCTTCTCAAGTCATTAGATAATTGGATACAAAACTTTATTTGGTCAGGGGATATTTTTTGCAAATAGTTGGTCACAGTTGGTTGGCACAAATTTTGTTCACCAGTTGACAAGGGTGGCCTTGGTCTTCATTCTTTGAGATCTATTAATGAGGCTGCAATGCTCAAGTTGGCTTGGGAGTTGTTATCCTCTCAGCAACAATGGGCTAATCTTTTAAAAGCCAAATTTCTTTGATTTAATAAACCTATTGATTATCATGTCCAGTCTTCCATTTGTCCTAGTGGTCGTTAATTTCTTCAGACCGCTCTGGATGGCAGTTGTTGGTAGGCATGGCAACAGAACCCGAACTCGAGGGTACCCACCCGACTCCGACCTGATTTTGACGGAGAAAACCCGCTTTGACGTGGGACAGGGTTGGGGATGTCGATACCCAACCCTCCCCCGACCCGAACCCGAACCCGAACCCGCCCAGCTAAATATAAATTGTTAATTTTTATTTTGTTTTATACATGTATACTCATTCATTTTGTTTCATATATTTTGTTTATTTTTAATTTAATATCTTTTCAGTAGAACATTTTATTTTGATGTTTATTTTATTTTATCGTTGTATAATAATTATGATTTTATTTTTTTAATTATTATAAGTACAATTTTTCAATTTTTCTACGTATTTACAGCAATGCTGGGGCCCGTGGGAAAACCCAACCATATCGGGACGGGAATGGGGAAGGCAAAACCTGAACCCATTGGAAATATGATGGGGACGGGGGAGGCAAAACCCGCCCCCGACCTGGCCCGTTGCCATGCCTAGTTGTTGGTAGATTGGGAATGGCAGCAAAATTAATTTTTGGTTTGATAAGTAGCTTGGTGAGCTCATATTGGAGAAAATTAATATTCCTGCCTCTATTCGCTCTTCTTTACGAGTGTCTGTTGCAGATTTTATTATGAATGGATCTTGGGCTATTCTGGATGCTTTTGCCTATCGTTTTCCTGATATTGTTGCGACCATGCAGCAAATTGATATTTCTATTGATGATTTTGAGGACTGTTTTATCTGACAGGGTAATCATAGGGGCATCTTGACTTTTAAAGACGCTTATAGTACATTAAATCCTTCTGACCCTAAGGTTCATAGGGAAAATTGATCTGGTGTGCAGTTATTCCTTCTTCTAAATCTTTTTTAGTTTGGAGACTATTCCACAATTAAGTTCCCACTGATGATCAGCTGCAGCTGAGAGGTTGTGTGACTGTATATAGGTGTTGTCTTTGCAATGCAGCATCTGAATCTTTTAGTCATTTATTTTTCCACTGTAAATTTGCTTCTAAGCTGTGGAATTGGCTTGGTTTTATTCTCCCGAAGCAGGTTGACCTTTCCTCTGTATCCTCTATTTTTGCTATTTGTGATAAACCTTGGAGCTCCCAAGTAAAAGATGTTGTGTTGTCTACAAATATTCATATTTTTTGGGTCATTTGGTATGCTAGAAACCATTTGACGTTTCATAATAAAAGCATGTCTTTTTACAAGACCATCCATTTGGTTATCTCTTATGTGTTTCTGTCAGGTAAACTTTCCAAAGGTTACTCCTCCCATTGTATTGATGAATTCAGTATCCTGAAGCATTTTTCAGTCGCTTGTCATGCCCCTAAGGCGTCATCTACCATTCAAGTGGACTAGTATAAGCCTCCTTGCAGATGGATTAATTGAAATTCTGATGGTGCTTCTAGGGGAAATTTAGGTTTAACAGCATGTGGAGCTATTTTCTAGGATTTTAGTGGAGCCATCCTTGGTTGTTTCTCGATTTTCTCGGTATTAAATCCTCTTATCATGCGGAATTAATGGCGGCTATGTTGTCTATTGAAATTTCTCATCACAAAGGTTGCACCAACCTTTGGTTAGAGTGTGACTCTCTTCTGGTTGTAGGGCCATTCAGAGACTTGGATTCCGTTCGATGGGAGCTTTGAAATCGTTGGAGGAATTGTTTGCGGCTCACCAGTCTCCCACCCAGTCTCCCACATCTATAGGGAATGCAACTCTTGCGTTGACAAATTAGCTTGTTATGGCATATCTAGTCACTGTTTCACTTGATGAGATTTACCACCTAGTTTTATTTTAGAGAACTTTTATCGTAACCGATTTGGTCTTCCATTTTTTTAGATTTGGATAATTCTTTTTCCACATATGTGTTTTGGCCTAGTCCCCCATGTTTTTTGTTATCTTTCTTTTTTTTATTAATATAATTTTGGTGTGCTGTAAATAATTGATAAAGTCTGAGGTGTCAAGATAGTTGAGATGTCTTTCTTTATTGTAATGCTTACGCATGCCAATTTCTTTTAAAAAAAAAAAGGGAAGAAACAATTTTAATGAATACAATTATTTGAAATTATGCGACGCCGTTGACATGCTCATTCAGTTGGAATTTTGTATCGCTGATTTTGCTCACGTAAGTGCTCTTGATCTCGTCCAAAATGCATTTTCTTTCTTTTACACTTTGACATAAACATTTAAAATCATCTGTCAAATCATGCTTTGTTGTCCAATCCTCAAAGGCCAAATATTGGAATTATGTAAATAAATGAAAATTATATTTGTCCAAATCTTTTTTTTATGGGATTATATCTGTCCAAATCGTTTGCAATTATAACATGTGGAATATTGTGGTATTTAAATGATTGGGTAATATTCTGTCAACAAAATGATGGGGTAATATTTCGTAAAAAAAATAATTACATAAATTTATGAAGATGGTAATTAATAATTTGTTACCTTTTACGGGACAAAATTCACATATGACAGCCGGACGTTTTTTTTTTATGGCAAATATTAGTATGTTAGTTGTTAGTTTTTTTTCTCTTTTACCAAGGTTTGAATATTGGTCTTTGAACTCCTTAAACTCCTTATACCCTTAGCTCGGACGCTTACTCAAGTTTCGGTCTGGATGGTATTAATATTTGATATTGTCTGATTATTGTTATAATCTCATTTTTCAACTGTGTAAAAAATAATTATTAATTAATTATGACCAATTGTATTGGAGCCGTAATTGATGGCATTGATATGCGGCTGTAATTTAAAATTTCAGCCCGTTTCAGCAAAGAATTTCATTTGATTTAATACATGTGACATGTTATCAAAATTTGGAGGGAATTAATCTGAGAAAGATAATCAGTGCCTAGTCATTAGTTGTAATTTCTTATTAATACGCCATAGTGGAACATTCTATTTTGAGGTTATTCTCCAATTGTATATTATATAGATACAGATATAGATATATATAAAAGCTGTTGCTAATATGAAGAAACAAAAATCCCGCCAAAAAATTCAGTAGGGCAGAGTCGTCATTTCGCACCACTCCAATTTTTTTCTCCCCTATTGAATTTTCGTTGTCTCGTTAAATTCTCATTAATTCTCTCTTTCTACACATAAAGAGAAAATAAAAAGATAAAAAAAACAAATAAAAAAAATGAAGAAGTTTATATCTATCCAGATAGAAAAATGAAAGAAGTTTTTTCTTATTATCTTTATATATAAAAGTTGTTACTAATATGAAGGATTAAAAAGTTGTTGTTAATATGAAGGAACCAAAATCCCGCTTAAAACTTTCAGTCTAAAACAGAGGCAAAATCGTCATTTCGCACCACTCTATTTTATTTCTCTCCCCTCTTTAATTTTCTCTGTCTCATTTAATTCCCTTTAATTCTCACTTTCTACACATGAAGAAAAAAGTAAGTTTTTTCTTATTATTTGATTTCGGTTTAAATATATGTTTATTCCCTACAAATATAGAGTTTTTTTGTTTGTTTTGGTCTCTGTAATTTTTTTTTTTTGGATTCCCTCCCTGCAAAATCATAAGTCATCATTTTTTGTCTCTGGCCTTCAATCTCCGTTAAAAACGCTGATGTGGCAAACAGAGGTTTAGACCGGAGGTTCCACGTCAGCAAATTCAATTTTTTTTCCTCCTCATCAGATTATGGGATGCTTAGTAGATGATGACTAGGATGATGAGGTGGATAAGCTCGAAGAAGAGGAAAGCTCGTGAAATGGAAATGGCTGGGATGCTTCGTTGTGCTTCGTTTGTTGCTTCTTGTGCTTCAATTTGTTGTTTGTTTTCCATTTTTTGAATTCCCAATTTTCAATTTTAGGGTTTGCTGGAAAATATGAAATTTTTAGGGTTTTTAGGGTTTGTTTCTTTCCCCTCTACAAAATTAGAAACAAAGGGGGGAAATTAGAAGAAGAAGAAGAAGAAGAAGAAGAAGAAGGAAGAGGAAAGAAGAAGAAGAGGAAGACGAGGAAGAAAGAAGAGGAAGAAGAGGAAGAGGAAGAAGAAGCAGCAGCAGCTATTGCTCTCTAATTTTCTTCTCTGGCTACCCGCATCATTTTGTTCTCTCTGTTCAACTTTCATTCTCTTCTTTTGAAGTATCTCCATCTCATGATGTTGCCGCCTTTATCGTAACTTCTCCAGAAACCACTCACAAACCCTCCTCTATTTTTTGTTTCTCCCTCTTCTTCATTTTATTGTGGTTGCAACTTGCATCGTACTTCGTGATTTTTAAGTTTTTGGAAGCTGGTGTTTTCATTTTTCCCCCAACAACTTGTGGTTGAGTGTAAACAAGGTTTGGAAAACAGCAGGGCTGAGAGGAAAAAAATCGCCACTCAACCTTCCCTCTGCAGTCGCCGTACAACAACACCCATCAACATAGGAGAATTTGTGTGCTAAGTGGGAAATTGTCTAGGTTCAGATTTAGGGGCTCAAGAGAGGTAAAGAAGGAGGAAGAACCCTAACAGAGAGCAGTAAATTGGTGATTAAATTAGTTGATTAAAAGGAAAAATAATGAGTCATTAGGTGATTTAGATGCCAACTAGATTAAACGATACACATCAGCAGAGCCAAATGGCAAAACGTTTGCCACATAAGCACTTTTTTAACGAAGGATAACGTCAGGGACCAAAAATGATGACTCATGATTTTGCAGGGAAGGAATCTAAAAAAAAAAAAAAAATTACAGGGACCAAAACAAACAAAAAAACTCTATATTTTCAGGGACTAAACATATATTTAAACCTTAAAAACATTTCAGTCAAAAGAAAACATAATATTATATAATTATTTCACATAATAAAGTTATATATAAAGTTATATATAAAATTCAATGTCTGTAATGAGTTATTAAGCGGAGTAACTCATACAAGAATTACTCCTAGATTTATTTGATCCCTATATATATATATATATATATTCATTTTTACAATTTAAGGAAAAGTAAACAAAATAAGTTCATCATGTATTATTCAACTTATCGTAGGCTAGTTTAGGGAAAGCTAGTCACTCATAAACTTGTAAATTATTATCTTAATTTCTAAGGGTCTAACAACTCCTAGTTTTGAATTTTGGGATATTACAAATTTCCATCCCTCTCCCATTTCCAAATGAGTTTATCTTCTGGGAGCCTATGTGAAATGAGGATGCTAACTATTTGTTTGGCTTCAAAAAGGTTAAAGCTGGAAAACACTATGTCTCTATTCCATTGCCTAGTAGAGGGGTCAATAAGCTCACTAACCTTAGCATTAGATTCCAGGTTTTTCACAGGGCTGCTCACTCGTGACTTCTCATGATTTGGGAGCCATTCACTAAGTGAGCATATTTTTTATTTGTTTATTTTTATTTGGCTAAAATATGATTTTAGTCCCTCAAAAATTTGAAAAGTTTGTTTTTAGTCCAAAAAAAAATGAACGTTTTTAGTCCCCAAATTTGAAAATGTTTTTCTATTAGTCCCTGTCTTTGACGCCGTTAAGTGGCGCTTATGTGGTGCTTATGTGGCAATATTTTTAGGGGACTAAAAAAGAACTTTTAGAATTTTTTGGGGACTAAAAACAAATTTTTAGAATTTTTGAGGGACTAAAATCATATTTAAGCACTAACGGCGTCAGAGGCAAGGACTAACGGAAAAATATTTTTAAATTTATGGGACTAAAAATGTTCATTTTTTTAGGGATTAAAAGCGAACTTTTCAAATTTTTGAAGGACTAAAATAATATTTTAGCCTTTTTGTTTTATTCTATTGCTTGTCACCACAGGCATGTGCACTCACATTCATAGTGTTGATAGCAGCGACAATGGATCGGTGCAATGACAATTGATCAATCTATACGTAGATATAAATTTATAAAATATCTATTCCCGTGTATTATGTTTTGTTTGTAATTTATATTTATATATTGATCAATCTATACATAGATATAAATTTATAAAAGAGATTCTAAATTTGATTAGATTAAATTAAAACTCTAATAAATCCAAATTTGCTTTCATATAAAATTTATTCCTATATGTAATGTTTTATCTATAATTTCTATACTGATCAATTTACATACAGATATTAATATTTTTTTCATAAAATATTGTGTATAATTTTATTGTAATATGTCCATCCCCATGTTATACTAAAAGAAATTTGAATTTTGTTAGATAAAAAAATGGCTGATAATTTTTTTACTGTATATCTATAGGCTCGCGCTACAACACGCAATATAATTAAGAAAAATTATAATCATACACCTAGGGTTTAGAAGAAGTGACATTATTATATAGCTAGTAATGTGTATATAGATCTAAATCTTTCCACAGGTTATAAACCGAAGTATGAATGAGATGTACTCTATAGTAACACAATATCTATTACCTGTTCGCCCATTAAAAAATATAAACAAAAAAGATCATGGAGGATTTCATAAGAAATTATCTAAATATAAGCATAAAAAAAAGAAATAATCTAAAATATACATAAAATGTTTGTAATGAATTGGTTTTTCATGCAAAAATATTCATTCCCGTGTATTATATTTTATCTATTGCTTTCATGTAAAATGTTCATTCCCGTACACAATATTTTATATATAATTTATATTTATATATTGATCAATATATATATATATATATATATATATATAGATATAAATTTTTAAAAGAGAATCTATATATCAAAAAAACATTTTGCTCAGATTAAACTAAAACTTTAATAAATCTAAATTTGTTTCAATGTAAAATTTTATTCTCACACGTAGTATTATCTATGATTTATAGATATTAATATTTTTTGTGTAAAATATTGTGTTTAATGTAATTTTCCCCTATATTTTCTTGTAATATGTTCATCCCCGTGTTATACTAAATGAGTATTGTATTTCTCTTAGACAAAAAAAATGTTTGATACAATTTTTTTTGTAGTACAACTTTGGTCCTGTACTACGCACAATATATACTTAAAAAAATATAATCATACACTTAGGATTTATAAGAAGCAACATTTTGTATACATTTAGATAAAAATTACATCTAATATATATATATATACACACTACAACTATAAGTATTTTCCCCTTATAATTGAGATGTTAATATAGTTAATATAGTTTATATTTTCTTATAAAATTATAATGTTTCTATCTTTCTTTTTACCATTTTAGTCATATGTTTATTGAACGCTCTTATAAATTTTGTTACCTTCTCTTGATGTTAATTATCTATTTTTTTATTCATATGTTATTTTAGAATCAATTTTTTATGTTTCTTTGACAGATTACTTGCAATATTTTTCAGTAGCTTGAACTTCTTATTACATCACCCACTCATTTATTCAAAAGCATTATATTGGCTTGCTTCCTATTTTCTTTTATACTTTGTGTTGGAATTGTGTCTACCTAGATCTAGATGACAATATATCTTATAGCGAGAGTTAGCTTCAAGTTCGACTGATAAGATTAGACTACTTTGAAGTTTTATTTGTTTATTGAAAGGCCATAAGTTTAAGGAAAAGTAAATGAAGATAAATCAAATAAAAAAGACCCATAGATAAAAATATGAATAAATAAAAGCATTAAATAATTAAATAGATAACAATTAAAAATTAAATTAAAAATTAAAAATAAATGCAAAACAATCAAGTCCGGATTATTAGGCAACATAAAATAATTTAATGCAGAATCATCTCCTCATGACATTGTATCGTAATTTTATTACAATTTAATATTTACAAAATTACATCATTAAAAATATGATGAAAATATCATATTACAGATAAATATTAATGTAATATGTTCATTCCCGAATATTATATTTTTTATATAATTTATATTTATATTTTAATCAGTCTATATATTGATATAAATTTAAATTTGCTAAGTGTAAATTTATTTCCTAAAAAAATCTAAATTTTATTTTATTCCAACATGTAATTTTTTTCTATGATTTTTATACTAATCAATTTATATATAGATATTTTTTTTTGTGTGAGTATAATATTGCATTTTTATATAATATATTATATTTACATATAATATAATAAAGAAAAATATTATATTTACATATAGATATTTATGTAATATGTTTATTCCCGTGTATTATATTTTTTATATAATTTATATTTATATTTTAATTAGTCTTTATATTGATATAAATTTAAATTTGCTAAGTTTAAATTTATATCTTATAAATTTTCTTTCATGTAAAATTTTATTTTATTAAAACATGTAATGTTTTTTTTTCTATTTTCTATGAGTTTTTATTTTAATCAATTTACATATAGATATTAATATTTTTTTGTGTGAGTAAAATATTATAATTTTATATAATATATTCTATTTAAAAATAGTATATTAAATGAAAAATTATATTTACATATAGATATTCATGTAATATTTTTATTCCTGTGCATTATATTTCTTATATAATTTATATATATATATAAATCAATCTATATATTGATATAAATTTAAAAAAAAGATACACACACACACACATATATATATATATATATATAGTTATAAAAGAGAATCTAAATTAGGACAATTCCACTCATGCCATGCTCTATATATACAACTTTTAAGCGGGTCATATTTGTTAATCTAACCTACAGTGTTGAACAATTGGAGTGAGAAAAATACATAGAAACCCAATTGTAGAGCCATTATTATAATCAGACACGGAAACATCAAGATTAAAATTTATTCACCTTTGAGTAGTAGTAAAATATGTAAAATATCAGACAAAGTTGCAAATATTGTACAACTCTACTTTTCAAGAACATATTTACGGGTATAGTTGAGTAGGGAAGAACTTTGCAAAGAAATTTAACTACCCAAAAATATCAAAGAACATCTTGATTTTTCTTGTATTGTAGTTGATTTTCCTCTTCATGTTTGTGGATAGGAGTGAGAGAAAGCGCTATCTCATACATGCTTATGCTTATATCTTCATCGAACTGAAAAAAGAAAAAAGAAAAAAAATAGGTCATATCTTGAGTGGTGTATGACCAACCATTATTTCACATCATATCACGCTAATATTTAAGATTACCAAGAGAAAAATAATCAGACAAAATAATCTCCAAAATAGCTAATGAGATAGGGGAAGAACAAAAGAATAACTTCAATCGATAAAGGAAAACTTTGTGTATATGATGTATTGGTGCACCACATACGGTAAACCCCACCTACAAAATTCCAAATCCGACCTGAGGAAGAGTCGATGTCAGAAATATGATCATGGTTGGGGTTCATTTTTTTTTAGAATCAAATAAATCAAAAATACACAAACACAGAATATATGGAGGAAAAAAGGCACAAATCAAAGAAATGAAAAACACAATAAGCATGTATGTTTCTATCCACTATTTATGGACATTGTATACACGTGAACGACATTAAATATTTTTTTGCTGGTTTAATAATGTATCGATTTCCATAAAACAACTTTCATCACGTTTATGCATTTGTCCGGTTTAAGAGAATATAAGAAAATTATTTACCATAGTGCGGTGTATCAAATTTGGGATTGTTTCACGATTTTACCGGTAATATTTATTCACGTCACGATTTCTATAATTGAACGTTACATTTTGTTTCCTTTTTTATTTTTCATTGTGAAAATGAGAGCGTTACGTTTGGTCCTTCAATATTTCCTTCTTTATTCTTCCTTTTTTATTCCTCATTGAATGTTACGATTGGTTTCATATTATTGAGCAAATATTGTATTAATAGCCGAGGATTATTATTGATTAGATTGCCATATATTATTGGTCAAAAGAAAAAGTTGCTTTTAAAGATTTTAATTTAATGTTTGTTTCCTATTTTAGTTGACATGCATTCCGTCTCTTTCTTTTTTATAATAATTTTAATCATGTAAATTCCACTTCATTCATCCATGTCATTTGTTTTTTTAAACACCTCATTTTTTTTCCTTATTTAAATTGACATATTAGCCTTATTAAATGATTATTTGCTAAGAGGATGTCATTTAGAGCATATTTAATGAGCTCATTTTTATTTGTATATTATAGAGATAGAGATTCTGTTTGTGAGAGTCAAACGATTGTGACATTCAGGTATAGTGTGCTCAAATTTTTAAATAATGAAAGATTGAATTTGTAAATCACTATTGATTGTGAATTATTAGCCAGTATAAATATTTAATATTAGTCGAAGTTTGAAGCATGAGATTCATTTAGTAGAAATCATTCAAAATTCGACACATGTTGAATTAAATAATTGTATTAAATAAAATAAATTAATTATTTTTGTACAAAAAAAATTAATTATATATATTACGTTATTATTACTTTTTTAAAATAACGAGTCAGAAATTAGTTTGGATGTAGGCTAAATCGCGTACTCTACTCATTTTGCGAGAGCAATAAATTACATAAAAAATCATTTATACTCTATAACCAAGTAACGAACGAGTTGGCGACATGGGTTAGCAATTATGATGACAATGCATGATACATGAGAAAGTTTTAAAAATAGGCAAAATTACGCTTTTGGTCTTTTAAGTTATTTTTAAAGTTTATATTCGTCTTTTAAGTTTTTTTGTCTCAAATAGGTCCTTTGAGACTTTTAAGGAATGATTAAAACTGAGGTTTAGAGCCCTAATAGGGTTAGAATTAGGTTTATATCGTGATCCATAAGTCTTATCACGTTTATAAGTGAAATAGACTGAAACGGGGCGAATGATGACTGTAAAAAAGGGTAACTGTGTCAATGTTTTAAAACATAAAAGACCTATTTGAGACAAAAAAAGCTTAAAGGACGAATGTGAACTTTAAAAATAACTAAAAAGACCAAAAATACAATTTTACCTTAAAAATATAGGATAACACGTATAATTGCATTCGATATGTGTTCCATTAGAGATTGACACATGGAAGAGAGTTAAATAATTTTTTTTTTTAGGATTGAATGAGTTTTATTCCTAAATAAATATTGATATTGAATAGTCATTGTCATGTTTTATTCTACCTGCCAATCAGATTTTATTTGAAATTATTAATGAATTAGTAATGGAAGGAATATTTCTATTCATTTTTTTATTTCAAATTCACTTAAGGGTGTGTTTGGTTGGGGGTTTTGGAGGGAAGGGGAAGAGATATTTTAAATTATGTTTGTTTGGTTCAATTTTTTTAATGGGAGGGGAAGGGAGGGGAGAGGAACAAAGTCTCTCCTAAGCCAATTTTGGCTCCCCTCACAAAATGGGGGGTTTTGGAGGGGAGGGGAGGGGAGATTAAATTATTTAAAATAAAATTACTGAAATATCCTTATATATAATATAATATAAAACACTATAAAGATATACCAGTAAATTAATCCCTTCTCTCCATTAAAATCCCTCTCCTTCCCTCCTGAACCAAATAAGCAAAGGCTTCCCTCCCCTCCCCTCTCCTCCTCTCCTCTCAACCAAACACAAAATCAAAGTAAATTCCTCCCCTCCCCTCCTCTCCCCTCCATTAAAATTCCTCCCCTTTCTTCCCCTTATTTGAACCAAAGAGACCCTTACCGGGGTGAGGGAATTTACCTATCCTCAACTATTTGCAGATCTTGCGTATAATGATTATTCCAATCAAACATTTATGGAAAAGTCGGACGGAATTGGCAGGAAGGTTGGTCCACTGCATATAAGTCTAGCAATTTGATATGGAAATATTGTATTCCTTTTAACGGTATGTGATTTTGTAATAATGATTTCAAAATTATATTCCTATTTAGTACTCTCTCAGTTACTTCAATTAATAAGAGATATTTTAGTTAAAGAGTGTCATTTTATTAAAAAAAATGTAAATTGAATCATTTTTTTAAGTGTGCATAACCTAAGAGAACAAATAAAATAAAATGGAGGGAAAGATTTGTTCTTAATGTTTTAATATTATAATTAATTAGTTCTAAATGTTGGAACCAAATTCAAAATTTTAAAACGTCATTTTTTGTTGGCGTAACTATGTCACGTTTCTATTATGAGATAATTAGTTTTAATTATTTGATGTCGCAATTTATTGTTCAGGTTTGTTATAGGGTCCTGTCTATTCCGAATCTCTGTGTTGCGACATGTGTTATTCGAAACATGTTAGCTCATTCTGAAGTTGGCATGTTAACCGATCTTTTCTATTTTCTCGCGAACTTGACACATGTATCCGTTCCATTTGTTGGATTCTAATTTGTATTATTAATGATTAAATGCGTTGTAATTTTTTCCTCTCATTGCGGCTTGAATAATATTCCTTTTACACAAAAACGTAGATAGACATCTTTCTATTCAAGAAAAGAAAAGCATTTAAAACAATAGATAAATTATAAAAAATACAAAAAGAATATAGACACGTTTCAAGTTACTTCTTAACTAAGTTACTTCTTAAAATGTTTCAGATTACAAAATTACAATAATAATTAATAGAAGGTGGCTTATAGGGTGAAGATATGTACTAAATGGTCCACCCATGGACCATGAGTACTAATTAACCATTTGATTAAACAAGTCTATATTATTTCATTAGTCATTACCACATCCGATCTCTCCTTCCATCCAAAGGTTTGTTTTCATAATAACTTTACATAAGTATCGATTAAAATTTAAAATTATCAACTAATTCATTCAACTAAGTTTTTAATTTTTTTTTTGAATTTATAATGTGGCATTAATCCATATTCTAAATTGTGAATAAACTTTATTTTCAGTAATTAAATAAACTTTTATTATTTTTAACTTAAAAACGATATATTATATACTAATTTGTATTTATAAATGTATGTATAACGCTTATGTCATTTCATAATTGAGAGAAGATAAAGTAATACTTTACTATATAAATCTCTCTCACACACAAAGAACACTATAATTTGTAGAATACCTTATTTATACACTAACTAACAAATTATTAGGGGGTATGCACCATCAGATTGATCGAGGTGGTACGCACCATGATAGATATTAGTTTTGTTACCAATCGGATGTTAGGCACTAATAATTACACACAATAGTAAGTGCAATATTATAACAACATTAAAAATTAATAAATATTAATATAATATTTTTTATATGATATTATTGGAGTGAAATAATTTTTATACCAAAAAAATTAATGCACGGTTCCATACTAGTTAATATATACTTGCAAATTTTCACCTTCGCTTGCTTTTATTTAATAGTTTTAATCAAGGTATAAAAGAAGATAAATTATCATAAAGTACATGGCTTTGGCATCAGTATATTAAAAATTATACCTACTACTGGCCGGCAACTAAACAACGGATTTGGATCTTCTCCTACCAACACTCTGCTGCTTGTGTAGCAATTATATATCTTCCTATTTCTCTCTTAATATTTTTCTCTCTCATCATTAACTACCCATTATCCCATCATTTTCTCTTTCCTCTTGCACTTTTTTTAGTGCTGCAGATATTACAAGAATTTTTGACATTTTCTAGGGCCAGCCTAGGTAAGGGCAAAAAGCCCTAGGAAATGGTTGAATTTTCGAGGACCCACCGAGGGCCACATGACCGCATGAAATTTCTAAAGGCTCAAAGCCCCAGTAATTTCTTAGGGTCGTGTGACCCTAGGTAATTTTCGAGGGCAAAAGCCCTAGGAAATGCCCAATACGGTTTTAAAAAAAATTTAATTTAAACTAATTGCAACAGATTAATCGAAACAGAAAAAATAGGAGAGATAGAAGGGAGACTGAGGGAGAGATTATGAGAGAATACAATGTAGAGTCTGTAACGAAAAAATACAAAAAAAAATTACAAAATTACAAAAAATACAAAAAAAATACCAAAAATAAAATCACTAAAATAAAATACAAAACAGTGAAGTAGAAGAGGAAGAGGGTGGCGGTGGCTGAAGGTGGTGGTTGTGGTGTCCATAGGTGGCGGTTGGGGGGTGGAAGAGGAGTAGCGTTTGGAGAGGAAGCTATTGGTGGTGGAACTGATTTCGGAGAAGTCATAGATGTTGGGGTTTTTTGGGAGGCTGTAGCGAAGAGTTGTGACAGATGTGCGACTTGAGACGGAAGTGTCGAAGGAGAGTCTGAAGCCGGTTGAGCCGTTGCTGGCGTACGAGGTAGACGGGCAGTCGGAGAAAGATGGGGTGTTGGGGAGGGATGAACGAGTGAGTCTTTGTGATGATGATATTGTTGTTGTTCTTGGGGTGTGAGTGCTACGACGTTGGGAGCGTTCTTGGGGTGTGAGTGCTACAACGTTGTTCTTGGGTTGGCGGCATTCTTAGGGTGAAGAAGAAAAATTAAGAAGAAGAGAAGAGAAGAGTAAAACGGGGAGAAAGAAGAGAGGGGGAGCGGCTGAGTGGCTGAGTGAGAGACAAAGAATAGGGTTTTTAGTAAGTTAATTGGGCCATACGGGTCTGTCTTTTTGGGTTTAAAATTAAAAGAAGAATAAAATAAAAACACAAAACTGAGGGGAAAGCCCCTCGTAAATGTCAACGATGAAGAAAAAAAAAGGTTGACAGCTTTTAATTTGCAGCCCAGAAATCCCGAGGGCTGTGCCCCTCGGTTTGGGTCTTTTTTTTTCAAAAAAAAAGGGTCCGACAAAAACCTACGGCCTGCCCCCTAGGAAATGTCGAACTTTTTTTTTGTAAGAAAAATTCCAAATCATTTCCCACGGTTTTGTATAAATGGCCGTGGGTAACTAACATATGGGTATTTTCCTATGGCATTTCCCCTAGGTAATTTCCTAGGGTCAGTGGCCCTAGGAAAAGTTTTTAGGTAACATGCTTAATTCTTGTAGTGAGAAGGTGCAGCGTTAGGGATGATCCAAACTCCAACTTTGACTAAGACATAACTTTCATAGTAAACATTGACTTCCAACTCTTGCTAGGAGTATATACCTACTTGTACTGCCAAATAATGATTAGAAAGGAAAGGGTAAATAAGCTATCCCAAGCTAAGTAAGAATGTATTGGGTGGGAGTCTTGCATCAAAGCTATAAGATGAAGATGTATTGTGACTAGAGGTGCTGAGTTTACTTGGTCAAATGGGAGAGCTTCCAAATTTTTAATTGAAAAGCGCTTAAACAGAGCTCTAGTCAATGATGGTTGCTTCAATTTTTGGCACTCTATTTCTTCTTGCACCTTACCAAGAAGTAAATCTGATCATCATCCTCTCCTTTTGCTTCTTAACCGGGGTATTAATGCTAAACACTCTTCCTTTAAATTTTTAAGAATGTGGTCAGATAATGATGATTGTGCTAGACTTGTTCAAGAGGTTTGGAATAGATCTTTTTCGAGTTGCCCGATCTCAGAAACTTAAAGCTCTTAAAAAGGAGTTAGTTTCTTGGAATAAAGATAATTTTGGGGATGTTAATCTTAGAGTTGATTATGCTTTGGAAGAAGTTGAAAAAATTCAGTATGAGATTGGTATATCTTGTTCTTATGATGAGTTATGCCAGCCGGAGCTGCAAGCCCAAGTTGAGCTTCAATAGGCTCTTTCTGTTCAGGAGGACTTCTAGTTGCAAAAGGCAAAGTTAAATTGGTTCTCTAACGGGGATCGTAACGTTGCTTTTTTTTCTTCATAGAACTGCCAAAGTTAGGCACACTTCCAAGTAGATCTCTATTTCAAAGCATGGTGATATTATTCTTGAATCTATTTCTGATATTGAGCAGCATGTGATCCAGTAATTTTCGCAGTTGTACGCTTCTGAAAATGTCTATATTGAGAATGATCTTATTCAGCAGGAGGTTGTTGCGGCTCAGGCAAGTGCGCCTGATCGTAACTCATAATAATAGTGGAGTATAATTAGGACTCCAAATGTCGAACCCACAGGGAATGAGTGAGTACGAATGACCTAATATGATTCTATTCTATTAAGCGAGCAAAAGTTGTAATTACGCAAGTAGTGAAAGTTGTCGGTATCAAAGCGATAAATAAACTGAATGCGAGAACGGTTTAACTATGTTATGGGAAGCCTAGGGGAACCGGGTTCACCAATACTCTACTCTTGAGTTCACTAAACAATTGCTATGAGTTATCTATTATGAAAGAGAACTAATTACCCACTCTAAATTATTAAGGGCTACCTAGCTTGCAATAGCTTTTCTCCTAACTAATTACTCTGTCTGGTCCTAGAAGGTAATTAAAGGAAAGAGCATTAAGCATAGGTGGGTTTGCTAATCTAATAACTGATTAGAAATAAGCTATAACCTATCTGACGTATAAAGCGAGTTCTTTTATCCTATGGTTCCATTAACTAATCATGATCCTGTTACCACAATTAAGCCAACTAAATAAAGGTTGATCAGGCCTTATAGGATTAAGCACAATAGGAATAAAACACTCAAACATTCAATAGAAACTCATATAATTAAATAGACAAAGCATCAAGAGCATTGCAAAGGATCCCCCATCACCCCTAGTGATGGGTTTAGCTACTCATTATCAATGATAATAGCATAAACTTAGATATAAAATTAGAATAATCCATAACAAGAGAATAAATCTAAACCGGGACACCCTTTCAGTATGACGACAGTCCTTAGGCACGTTCTTCGCGTCCTCACGAGCTTCGATAGCAATTCGGGATGACACTGAGTTCCAAGGAAACACACAGATCAATGAAAGAGGCAAGGGATTGATGTCAATTCTCAATAGGGGGCTCTTAACTTGGAAATTCGTCAAAAGGTCTTTAGAAAAAGTTAAGAGCCCCTATTTATAGATTACGCTGCAAACTTGGTCATCTGGCTTTCAAAACTGCACTTTCTGAGATGAGGTACAGCCGTACCGCATGTATACACGGCCGTACCGAGCTTCGATGATGATACTGGATCGTACCCATGCGTGCTGCAGCCCTGATATCACTTGTGTACGGCCGTACTACCTTTGGCATGGCCGTACTGGACTATTTTATCGGCGCCAGGTGGTACAGACTGAGGGGGTACGCCCTTACTGAAGTTCTGCTCTAGGTACGATCGTACCGGATATAGGTCAGGCCGTACCGCTTGTCCAGTATTGCTAAAACTCTCCAAAACTAGCCAGTTTTTTCGTCATTTTTCGCATCTTTTGCTCCGAGTGGTGTCTTCATGATATTTCTGCATAATAGGACATAAATGAATACCATTGTGGTTAAATTATTGCAAAATGGTATATTTAAATACTAAAAATATCCTATAAAAGTAGACAAATTGGTGTGTTAACACATCCCCATATTTGAGCTTTGCTTGCCCTCAAGCAAACTACTTGGGTAATTATAGTAAGAAAAACTATTTTCACTGAATATGGGCAAAAATATAAGTAAGACAACAACATGATATCACAAAAGTGTCAAAAAATAGAATACCCAATTAGACATGCAAGTTCAAATAAGCTAACAACCTGTGATTTATAAGTTACACTCTCACCAAATCTCAAACTGTTTGTAGGTGTAGTCATTAATGCTCAGATTTTCCAAATGAAGTGACATTGTCATAGACTTGTACATTGACCAAAACTCTACTATTAAAATCTATATATCATGCAAAAGAGGAATGAAGGTCTTTTATTTGTTGTAATGGGGCCAAGATAATAATGTTTGGTATGATAAAAGAAAGAAAATATCATGCAAAGGGTCAGAAATAAATCAATCAAAATAAGCAACCTAATTCTTTTTCAATTTAAAGAGCAGGCAATAATTCCAACTTTTTCAATTAATATTTTTTTCTTTTTGCAATTTATGAAGGCATGAGCATGATGAATAATTTTTCTTTTCTTTTCAATGCTATTTCTTTTCTTTTCCTTTCCTCCCTTCGTGCATTTATACATCAATCAATCATTTTTGAGAACCAGGAGGGGAAATAATTTTCTAAGCCTTCTTTTTGTAAACATATAAGAGAGATTCAAAACATTATTCTTTTGATTTTGTCACTAATTGCTCTCAAATAATTTTTTTTTCTAAGGTTACCTTCACAGAAAATAATCAATAGTAACAAGAAGGGTACCAAGAAATTAATTAAAGAACCTTTAGGCACAAAAGTGGGAAACTAGTGGTATAGTGTATTCATAATGGTAGTGGCCTGAAGAATTCCTAGAAATTGCCCTTTCCAAATTCACATGAAAATAAATTCATATTCGTTTTGTAATGGTCTCAGCACAAGTTCTAGAATGCACATTCACAGAAAAATATCACTCAACAAAGAAAAGAGACAAAATCATGATGATGCCTCTTATTTCAGGCTCAAAACTCACATTTAATAGCTTACACAGAAAGTCAAAACTTACAGAACTTCAATGCTAATTTTCAGCAAATTCTAATACTAGCAACAAATTGATTCAATAACATGTTGTCATAAAGAAAAATTTTGTAGCCCCTAAATCAGCAAAATTTAAAGTTCTTCTATAATTATAAGCAGTTATAAGCACAGCCAAGTAATAAGCACAATTTAAGATTCCCTCTCCACACTTATTTCTAGCAGTGTCCCCATTGCGACTAAGTTAAAGCAAGCACAAAAGATAAAATAAAAGAAAATAAGTGCCATAAAAGAATGTGGAAAGAGAATCCCCTCTGAAAAATATCATGAGCAAATTGGATGGGGGTATGGGCAAAATATGTTGTTTCCTTATCGCAATGCCAATGAAGCTGCTAAGCGGCGGAAGAACTGTGCAACACAAAACTCAAAAATTTAGAAACAAAGTAAAAAAGAAATAACAGTAAAATATAATAACAAAACAAAAATTTAAAAGCAATAAAATAAAATGTATCCTGCGAGTGTGCCAAAATATGTACATCTCTTTTTAATACAAAAGCAAAAAGCCTAAGTACTTAAAGAGAAAAATAAAATGCTGTCCCGCATCACCCAGCAGGCGGGAAAGGCTGGATACGTTGTAAGTGCTCCAAAATGAGTACCAGCTGCTGATCCACGTGGGTCCTATGCTCCACAAAGCCAGACTGCATCTCGTCAAGACGTATCATGATATCCTCGTAGGAGTGGCCTATGCTGCTGGCTGAGGCTGTGGCTGCTGTGGTGGTGGATACTCCTCTGTTAGTAGGACAAAATCTGCAACCTCGTCCTGCTGCTACTCGTCCTACTCCTCCGGTCTGATGACCTCATAGTCCCCGTGCCCCAATCTCCACAGAACACCAATGTTAGTGAGGGCGGAAAGTCCAATGGGCTCCATCTCAATGATCATTGCTCCTGTTCTGGTGCGAACTCCGAGGTAGGCTGCCAGACGGGAGATGAAAGAACCCATGAGAATATGCTCAGTGTTCTGAATCTGAAGGTGAACGCCCAACTGGGTGCACGTTCACAAGAAAAACATCCCGGTGTTGCAGCGTCGTCCCTATGTCATAGCCCAAAGCAGAAAGAGATCTGGTCTCGTGACCGTGCTGTCACTCAAGGCTCTCCCTTTTATGGAACGGGCAATCCATCTGTGCACTGTCCGCACAGCTGGGTCTCTAATCCTGCTGGCCTTGGCGTGGCTGGGAATGTAGTGGCCATCCCCAATGAGGGCTCTCCAACTCTCAGAATCCTGCCATCCTTCCGAAATCTCCAGAAGGGCCTCCATATACTCCAGCGTCTGAACTGATTGCGCCGTCTCAAATCCTAGTCCAATGTTAAACTCGGCCAGGGTGACCTCATGGTGGGTCCCACGGATCCAAAAAGTGACCATCAGCTCCTGTTTCGGCTCGTCATCCCAGTCTGGGTGCTGGGGCTCTCTGTCTCTCATATGATAGCCACAAGTGGCTAAGAAGTCTAAAACAACCTCCACGTAGAAGGGTTGTCTGACAGAGGCTGCATGGAGCCACCCTATCCTCTGCAGCAAGGTCTCCACCTCCTCCCGCAGGCCAACCTGCTGGAGGGCATCAAAAAGTCTAAATACCTCTGAGAGTGGGTGTGGAAGTCCCGCAGCTGCCTATATCTATCTCTGAACTGCTCAGGAATATAGTTAGGCACAGTCCTAGAGCCACTCTGCTGCAGAAGATGAGGGGCCTTCGGTTTTCTGTCGTTTAGGCATTTTCCTGCAAAATAAATAGAAAAAATTAATTTCTAAACGAAAACTGTATTGGGTACGGCCATGCTTTGTGAGGTATGGCCGTACTGCATCTTTAAGTACGTCTTGATTCAATGGGTCAGTACGGCCTGACTAAAGGTTTATGTACGGCCGTACTATGCCATAGGTACTCCCGTATCTATGGTCAGTCTAAACCCTAAGGCCGCCGGTATGGCCTGTTCTTGGTAGGTTCGACTGTACTACGCTACTTGTTTGTGAAAATTTTACCCTATGATCAGATTTTCTCAATTTTAAGCCTAGATTATATGTCTCTAATCATTCCTGGGGTCTCTAAGCATGCAAAACCGAGCCAAAACTACTCCTAATTACCTAAAGTTAGAGTTAAACAAAACTAAAAACCTAAACTAACCAAAAACTTGAAACAACCAGTAAATCAGGCAATTAATCCACAAATTGAGTTTAGAATCCGTATCTGGATGATCTTGTGGATGGAAATGCGAAGAAATTGAAAGAAGAGGGTGCTTGAATGGAGAGGTTTTGGGCATACGAGAGTGAGGTACGCCCTTACCTCTCATTGTTTATCTTATATTCTGCCTCTGGACATGGGGTACGACTGTACCTGGTTTTATGTCCAGCCGTACCTATCTGTTCTCCACGTTATTAAAAATGAAGCCGTGTGGTACGGTCGTGCCTGATGTAAGGTACGCCCGTACCTACTGGTTTTCCAGAATTTTTTTTGATTTTTCAGAATTTTTACTTTTTTTTTGTATTTTTAAATAATCATAAAAATGAATAAAAATAAAAATAAAAATAAAACAAACAGATAAGAGATAAATAAAAGTATTAGTAACCAAGGTTGCCTCCTGGAAAGTGCTTGTTTAACATCCCGACCTTGACGGTTCGGAGGACTTAAAAATTAGTCCTCAGTGGGCAATGGCCCGTCCTTGACATTACCTTTTGTCTTCTCACCATTGGAAAACACATAAAAGTAGTCACCTTTTTCTAAGTGGTCCATCTAAGCAGGACCTGAGCACTTTTTTCGTGGGTTCATTGTGTACCCACAGTCTTCACAAATATAAATTGGCTCCTCAAAATTGGGTGAAAATGTCCCAATAAATTTCTTCACTAAGTCATTCCATGTTTTTATTTCTTCAATTGGTAGGAGATAGAGCCATAGTTTGACTTCCTCGTCTAATGAGAATGGAAAAATCATTAGTTTTGCCTCATCTGGGGACAAGCCTTCATACCTTGCCATTCTCATCTTCTTGCAAAACTGTCTCACGTGCTAAATAAGATCTTGTCCTGTTGTTCCTTTAAATTGAAATTGTGACACCTCTGAGATGATAGATGGGTTTAATTCAAAACTTGTAAATTCCTCTGGAGTGTCCTCTTTTAGTCCTTGGAAACCTTGGATTTGGTCCACTTTTTCTTCTTGTGTAAGCTGCAAAGTCCTTACAAATTCTTCCATTAATTCCTCCCAACTTGAAAAATGAAACTTCGGATATATTGATAACCATTGCTTAGCTAATCCTCCTAGGGAAAGAGGAAATAACTTAAGTCTTATCCTTCCTGCGGTGGTCCCTGCAAAATTGTTAGTTTTAACCAAGTCATAAAAATTTAAAATATGAGGAATAAGATCCTCTCCACAGAGTCCTTTAAATTTAGGCAAACAAAGTGCCTCCAATATCAAGGAAGGAGTTATGTCCTTATCCTGCTCCAAAGAGTTGCCATCTTGTTCTTCAACTTGCTTTTCTTTTTCTTTTTCCTTTTTATCTTCCACATCCTGCAAGAAACAACAAGAAGCACTAGAAGGAGAAATTTTGTTAGAATTATAAATATTAAATATTTTTTCTTCATCCTCAATTCTCAGAGTCATGTTTCTCTTCTTCACTTGAATAGTAGCATCTCCAGTTGCCACGAATGGTCTTCCTAAAATAATAAGAACATCTTTGTCTTCCTCCATATCCAGAACTACAAAATCCACTGGGAAAATAAATTTTCCCGCCTTGACCAGCATATCCTCTATTATTCCTCTTGGGTAAACAAGAGTTCTGTCAGCCAACTGCAAGGACATCTTAGTAGGTTGTGATTCCTGCAAATTCAATTTTCTCCAAATAGACAGAGGCATTAAATTGACACTTGAACCCAAATCACATAGTGCCTTAAATGTATTATTACCAATTGAACAAGGAACAGCAAAGGTTCCTGGATCTTTAAGCTTAGGTGGTAATTTTTTCAATAACATAGCAGAGCAATCTCCATTTAATTTAACAGTCTCATCTTCTATCTTATTTTTGTTAAAAATTATTTCTTTCAAAAATTTAACATATTTAGGCACTTTAGAGACAATTTCAGCAAAAGGAATATTGACATGCAACTTTCTCAGTTTTTCTAATAATCTCTTAGGTTGTCTATCCTTACAAAAAATTTTAGAACCTTGAAGAGAGTTACTTACCTGGTGAGACTCAGTTCGAGCCTTCTCCTCTTTTGGTTCCTCTTTTTCTATGAAGATTGCGTTGCACTTCTTATTGAGATTTGGTTCCACTTGACTTGGGAGTGCTCTTTTTTCTTTTTGAGTCACTGCATTCAACACAGTTGCCATTTGTTCTCTCAATACTTTCTGTCCCTCTGCATTGGCAGTAACTAACTTTTCCAAGCTGTTATATCTTTCATTCATTTTCCCCATAAAGTCGTTAAACTCATTTTCTCCGGGACTTCTATCATTCTGAGCACGATTTTACAAATGTGGGAGCTTATAAGTATTCTGATTTTGACCCTGGGATCTCTGTTGACCTCCCCATGAGAAATTTGGGTGGTTCCTCCATCCGGAGTTATAGGTGCTTGAGTATGGGTCATTCTGTTGCTTATTCCCAACAAAATTCACCTCCTCAGTACAGTCCTTTGAGTCATGACTGGTTACTCCATAGAAATTGCAAGATGCTTTAACAGCCTTGGTTTCTATAGCCTTTAGTCTTTCTTCAGTTTTCTCCATGAAACCAGCTAGAACTCCCATACACGGATGTCCGTGTCTTTGCATATATTTCATAGCCTCTTGCATCCCTGTTTTTGGATCAAAATCTTTCTGGCCTATAGCATTGACTTTTTCTAATTGGCCTTCGATTGCCATACATCCTCAATCATTATTAGCATTAGATTGAGTTTGCGCTACCATCAAAGTCTCTATTTTTTTAGTCATTGCCTCCAATTTTGCTTCTAGAGCTATGTTGGCTTCCATTTTATAAATTCCTACCTACTGGTTCTTTCTTCCGGTTTGTCTATCACTAGCTGACCACTGAGCATTATTCTGAGCCATTTCAGTCATAATTTCAAAAGCCTCAGTGGGTGTCTTCTTTCCGAAAGATCCTCCACAAGCAGCATCAACAGCTCCTCTAGTTTGCATTGTAAAGCCATTATACAAAATTTGTACTAACTGCCACTTGGTGAAACCATGATGAGGGCAACTTCTAATTAAATCTTGAAATCTTTCTCAAGCCTCATGCATTGATTCTCCTTCATTCTGGGTGAATCCAGACATGTCAGCTCTCAACTTTGTAGATTTTGCAGGAGGAAAGTACTTGTTTAAGAACTTAGTTTTCAGGTCCTCACTACAAAAAAATGGCATTTCGCGGCGATTGAAAAGGCATTCTACGGCAGTTCTAACCGCCGCGAAATATCTCTGCCGGCGATTCGAAAACCGTCGCAGTTATCAGTGTCGAGACGTCATTTCACGGCGGTTATAACTAACCGCCGCAGGTTAGCTGATGCCATTAGCGGCGGTTGTAAATGACCCAAAAAAAGTAAAAAAAAATATAGGGGCGGTTTGTAACCACCACAATCTTCGAAAAGGGGCGGTTTTGAACCGCCACAATCTTCAAAAAATAAAAAAACAATAAAAAAATTGGTTCCCAGCATATAGAATGTCAGCTGAGGTGCGTTCTTTCCAAATTCATCAAAAACAGTCCCAAAAATAAACACTATACAACTGAAAAGAAAGATAAAGATAGCACTAAAAGCCTAAAGAGCTTCATAGTGTTTTCTATGAACACGTCAATGTTTTGTTGTGCAGTTCACAAGGAGATTTCACACTTCTAGTTCAAAAGAATCCATCTGCATCTGCCAGAACAGTAGGCTTAGATGCTCCAACAGCCATGATAGCCCCCTGAAAATAAATGACAAAATTTAATTCTGAAAGAAAGTTCAAATTGCTAGAAAATGAGCCAGAGAATCTCTCAAATTAATACTTAAAAAATCCTAAAGATCATCATTAACCTGGCCTGGTGGAAGTATGGCATCAAACCTGTCAACTCCAAACATACCCAAATTGAAAAGTATGAAAGTTCTTGCAGGCAGCCAGACACAATTAAACTCGGGTTAAAATCTTCAAAATCCACAGAAAAACAAGCTGCTAATAACAACATCATCACCAAAAACAATAAAGAAACCTGAATTATACTGAGATTGCAATTGCTTTGCACGAGCCTTTCCCACTAGCTCTTTCCATTTTTGGGACAACATATACAAGTCCAACTGAAACAACAACATCAACAACAAAACAAGCAACCAATATAAGAGCTCTAGTTTGGTATTTTCCTTATGTAGCAAAATGTTTATGAGAAAAGGAGATATAAGCAATAGCCAATCATAGTAGAAATATAAACAAACACTAAAGGATGACTTAATGCAATGCAAAGGGATAGGCCCTATAATAAAATTTTAACTAAGTAATAATTAGGCAAGTTACCAAAGCCAGCCAAACATAAAACTGGAAATAGTCAAGGGCACAAAATACAATAATTTTGTACTTTTACCCAGATGTAAATGCTTATATCAAAAAAATAATGAACCACTTCAAAGGGATTAATACAATGTAAAACCTGCTTGTTCTATCTTTAGAAATAAGACCCATATCAACTACACTGACCCTCAACCTCAAAGAAAAGCTATTTCAGTGTTTCCATTCATGTGGTTTCCATTCCAAGTATATGCAAGCACATTTGAAAATGCTTAGAAATAACATATGAAAACTGTGAAAAGTGCTCTGATTATACTTTTGAACATAGTGCCTCACACTATAATCTGTGAAATGTAAATTATACTTTTTTTAAAAAAATGGAGAAGAAGAATCTGTATCATTAAAGGGCAGTAGCTCATTTTCTTACATCAATAAAGAAGAACACTTTGGCAAACTGTTTTTTATAATATCAAATCAAACATGGGAAGGATAAAAGAATGTAAAGCAGTTACAAGGATGAGATTGAAAAAACAAAAATAGAATAATTATGTCCTCTATCACATAAAGGATGCATATGTCATGGTTCTGCATTGTTAGCACCAGAAGGAAACCACAAACTGAGCATATACCAATGCGCCACATCATAACTATCATCAGATATTGATTTAAATTACTATCCATATGCCATTGAATTTCTCACACAATTGGTGATTGTCCCTTAACAGAATAGATTAATTTAACATACTATTATTATATATGCCAAAACAAATTATGCTCGAAATGACCAGAAACTTTAGAATGATAAATATTGTATTACCAAACAACTATCTAATGACATACTGCTCAAGATGCTTGCAAATTGTAGTTTGCAACTCTTCTAGTCTTTTCCTATAACCTTTCCCCTTTAATTCCTAATCTTTGTGTGCTCTCTTCAATTCCTTTAATTTAAAGTCGGCATCAACCTGCAAAAGAATAATAGATGCCACAACCATTAGTGACAAATGTCCGCAAACTATCCTAAATCTTAATAGATGCCACACTTGAGAAAGACCAGATGACAGAACTAATTCTAGATAATGAGCAACAAAATAATTTCAGACGAAATCACACAGCATGGCCAAGGACAGGGTATTACCATGGTTCTGTTGGATGTAGATCCACAGACTTTACTCTTTCTGATCTTTGAAAAAGCTTTCGTTGATCAAATTACAAGACAACACATCAGTTTAAGCAACCAGAAAGTTAAACACCTGGACTACGCTTGGTTGTTGAGAAATTTAATTCAAAAAAAAAATCTCGATGACTAGCTAATTAAACATTTCTCTGCAACAAACACAAAATAAACCTTGAATCAAAATTCCAAAACAACAGTACCTTGATTTCGAGTCTGAGAGGCTGCAAAAGCAAACAACAACAAAAAAAACGAAACAAACAAAAACGAGTCAGTATACAATTCCATATTAGATCCCACTGGAGAAATTTTCGAGAAATTAGGGAATCTTAACCGCAACAACAACAACAACAGCAACGCAGAGAAATTAAAGAGAAATTAAGGAACCTAAGAGAATCGTCATACGGTGTAGCACGGAGAAGGCGTAGCCTACAATGTGAGAATCATCGTCCTCTGGTTGTGATTCGTACCGAGTCTTGAAAATCAAAGACTCAATCATAATTTTCAAGAACTGGTAACAATCGTCTTTGAAAATCAAAGAACTAGTGTTAAGAATCATAAAAGAAGAGGGGATTCGTACCTGAGTCTTGAGTTGCACAATGAGACGCCTCACGAGGAAGGTAGGGTTATGAGTTGCAGAGGGAGACGCCGCGTGAGGAAGAAGAACGGTTACGAGTAACGAGTTGCAAATGAAGTGTTACGAGGCGCAAATGAAGTAGGGTTACCCTCCATGAGCTGAATTCACGTTTCAGTGCCTACAATGTTAGAATCGCACGGTGAGAAAGGGGGGAAGAACGAAAGAAAGGGATACGAGAGTTTTAGGGAAAAAGGGTTTCAGGGAGGCGCAAATGAGAGAGGGTCATGAGAGGTAGGTTTTTTTAACGTTAACCGCCGCATATTGCAGGTTAACCGCCGCGGAGTAAAGTTAGATCACTCCCTTTTTATTCAACCGCCGCAGATTAACCAAAAACCGTTCCGGAGTTCAAGTAAAACAAGGAGGTTGAGTGGACCTCCGCCAAAATCGATGCCGCTTTTCACCTGCCCGCGGGTCATGCTGCAACCGCCGCCACTGACCTTCTTTCTTGTAGTGCCTCCCAAGAAGTAATAGAATTAGGTTTAAGTGAATTCAACCATAGTTGTGCTTTCCCTTGCAGTGAGAAAGAAAACAATCTTAATTTGATGGCCTCCGGTGTCACACCTCAACACTTGACAGTATTAGCAACCTTCTAAAACCTCTTAAGATGGGCATTTAGGTCTTCAGATGATAAGCCAGAGAATTGCATTGCAGATACCACAAAGATCAGTACTGGCTTTAATTCAAAGTTAGTGGTGTGAAGTACTCGTTAAACGTTAGTTCGCCAGCTATTGCTATATGCTGTCTTCTCAACAATGTAAGTGTTCTTTCAATTTCAGGATCAAAAATCAATTCAGGATGTTGAGACCTTGTTTGCATACACCAAAGAAAACCAAATTAGAATGTCTAGTACTAAATAAAAATAACAGAAAATAAATAACTAAATAAAATTATGCCTAATGCAAATAAAATCTTTAACTCAATTAATATTGCTATCACTCCCCGGTAATGGTGCCAAAAACTTGTTGCGGCTCAGGCAAGTGCACCTGATCGTAACTCGTAATAATAGTGGAGTATAATTAGGATTTCGAATGTCGAACCCATAGGGAATGAATGTGTACCAATGACTTAATATGATTCTATTCTATTAAGCGAGCAAAAGTTGTAATTACGCAAGTAATGAAAGTTGTCAGTATCAAAGCGATAAAAAAACTAAATATGAGAACGGTTTAACTATGTTATGGGAAGCCTAGGAGAACCGGGTTCACCAATACGCTACTCTTAAGTTCACTAAACAATTGCTATGAGTTGTCTATTATGAAAGAGTACTAATTACCGCTCTAAATTACTAAGGGATACCTAGCTTGCAATAGCCTTCCTCCTAACTAATTACCCCGTTTGGTCCTAGAAGGTAATTAAAGAAAAGAGCATTAAGCGCAGGTGGGTTTGTTAATCTAATAACTGATTAGAAACAAGCTATAACATATCCGGCGTATAAAGCGAGTTCTTTTATCCTATGGTTCCGTTAACTAATCATGATCCTTTTACCACAATTAAGCCAACTAAATAAAGGTTGATCAGGCCTTATAGGATTAAGCACAATATGAATAAAACACTCAAACATTCAATAGAAACTCATATAATTAAATAGACAAAGCATCAAGAGTATTGCAAAGGATCCCCCATCACCCCTAGTGATGGGTTTAGCTACTCATTATCAATGATAATAACATAAACTTAGATATAAAATCAGAATAATCCATAACAAGAGAATAAATCTAAATCAGGACACCCTTTCGGTACGACGACGGTCCTTAGGCACGTTCTTCGCGTTCTCACGAGCTCTGGTAGCAATTCAGGATGGCACCGAGCTCCAAGGAAACACACAGATCAATGGAAGAGGCAAGAGATTGATGTGAATTCTCAATAGGGGGCTCTTGACTTGAAAATTCATTAAAAGGTCTTTAGAAAAGGTTAAGAGCCCCTATTTATAGATTAGGCTATGAACTAGGTCATCTGGCTTTCAAAACTACACTTTTTGAGACGGGGTACAGCCGTACCGCATGTATACACAGCCGTACCGAGCTACGGTGATGACGCTGGATCGTACCCATGCGTGTTGCAGCCCTGATATCACTTGTGTACGGCCGTGCACCATGCGTGCTGTAGCCCTGACATCACTTGTGTATGGCCGTACTGCCTTTGGCACGGCCGTACTGGACTATTTTATCGGTGCCAGGTGGTACAAACTGAGGGGGTATGCCCTTACTGAAGTTCTGCTCTAGGTACGGTCGTATCGGATATAGGTCAGGCCGTATCGCTTGTCTAGTAGTGCTAAAACTCTTCAAAACTAGCCAGTTTTTTGTCCTTTTTCGCATCTTTTGCTCCGAGTAGTTTCTTCATGATATTTCTGCATAATAGGACATAAATGAGTACCTTTGTGCTTAAATTAGTGCAAAATGGTATATTTAGATACTGAAAATATCATATAAAAGTAGACAAATTAGTGTGTTAACAGTGGTCCCTTCTTTAGTTACTCCTCAAGATAATTCTATGCTTACTAAGCTGCCTTCCTTTGATGAGGTTAAATCAGCTGTCTTTGATTTGAATGGAGCAGGAGCCCCAGGACCTGATGGTTTTAGAGCTTGATTTTATCAGAAATTTTGGCCCATTGTTGGAATGGATGTTTATCGATCCATTCTTTTCCCAAAGTTAGCTTCCTACAAATATGAATTCGAATATTGTGGTTTTGATTCCAAAAACACCAGGTGCTGATAGGATTGAATGTTTTAGACCCATTGCTTTAGCTAACTTTCAGTTTAAGATTATTACTAAAGTCTTAGCTGATAGATTGGCTTTTATTGCTTCTTCTATTATTTAGACCGAGCAAAGGGGCTTTTATTGCATTGCCTTGGAGGCTGTTAACATGTTGGATTATAAGTCCTTTGGCAGTAACCTTGCTCTTAAATTTGATATTAGAAAGGCTTTTGATACTCTGTATTGGCAGTTTCTTCTCTGGGTCCTTGCTGCCTTTGGGTTTGATTCAAAATTTTGCCATTGGGTTGATGTTATTCTAAAATCTGCGAAGCTCTCCTTTTCTGTGAATGGTAAGCCTGTTGGGTTTTTCTCTTGCAAGAGAGGTGTTTTTCAGGGTGATCCTCTCTCCCTTCTCCTTTTCTGTTTAGCTGAAGATGTTCTGAGTAGGGGCATTTCTTTTTTGGTTCATTCAGGGTTGCTAACTCCTATGTCTAGCCCTAGAGGGTTCAGTTCCCTTTCCATGTTTTGTATGCAGATGACATCTTAGTTTTCTGCAGATGGACTAAAAGGGATGTGAAGACTCTCATGTCTATTTTTACTGCCTATGGAGAAGCCTCTGGCCAACTTCTTAGTTTGGATAAATGTAAATTTTATGCAGGTTCCATGTCTTATCGCCGCATTCAGGAAATCAACAATATTCTTGGTTTCTCTGCTGGTCAGCTTCCTTTTACTTATCTGGGTGTTCCTATTTTTCAAGGAAAGCCAAAGGCTATTCACTTGCAACATATTGCAGACAGAATCAAAGCGAAATTGGCCTCCTGGAAGGGGTCCTTGCTTTCCATTATGGGGAGGGTTCAGTTAGTTAAGTCTGTCATGCATGGCATTCTTGTTTACAGTTTTCATATGTATGCTTGGCCAGCATCCCTCCTTAAATCTTTGGATAAGTGGATTAGGAACTTCATTTGGTCTGGTGATGTATTGGTTCGTAAAATTTGCACTGTAGCTTGGAAAAAGGTTTGCTGCCCTACTTCTGTAGGCAGCCTTGGTTTGAGATCGCTTTCTACTATTAATAATGCAGTTATGCTTAAGCTTGGATTTGAGTTGATTGCTTCTGATAAAGAGTGTGCTTGTCTTATGAGAGCTAAATTGATGAGGCTCAATTCCCCAAACTCTTACTATGTTAAGTCTTATATTTGGCCTGCCAATTAAGCTGTACATTCCTTTGATTAGATGCAATTCCACTTGGGTCATTGGTGACGGCTCTTTGGTCAACTTCTGGAAGGATCAGTGGCTCTCGCAGCCAATTGTGTAGCTTCTTAACATCCCTGATAGTGTGCATCATCTTCTCACAACTACTGTCAAGGATTTTATTGTTAATAATTCTTAGGCGATTCCTCATTTTATTTCATCTAGATTCCCAGATTTAGTGTAGGAGATAGAAGCTGCTCAGCTCCCTCTTTTTCTAAATTCTGATCAGTTGATGTGGCAGCACTCTACTGAGGGCATCCTTTCCTTTAAAGATGCATTTCCATTTTTGTATCCTACGGCTGCTTCGGTATCTTAGGGAGACTTGATTTGGTTAGGTTGTATTCCTCCCTCTCGGTCTTTTCTATTGTGGCGTTTGTTGCATAGGAAAATACCCACTGATGAGAATCTTCAGGCTAGAGGTTGTGTTACAGTTTCCATGTGTGCTCTTTGTGGTGTTGTGTCAGAGTGCTCCTCTTATCTATTTTTTAGATGCCCCTTTACTACCGTTTATGGGATTGGCTCTCTTGGATGCTGCAGCACTCAATTCCTATTCATGACTTGAATTATATCCTCTCTATGCTTAACAGGCATTGGAGTCCTCAGGTTAGGGACATCATTTTGGTGGCCATCACTCATACGGTTTGGGAAATTTTGTTTGCCAGAAAGCAGCTCAGGTTCCATGACAAGCGCGTCTCTTTCAAAGCTGCAACTCACATTATCATCTCTAGCACTGCCCTTTCTAATAACCTCTCTAAGGGGGACATGAAACCCTCTTATGTTGATAATGCCATTTTGAGCACTTTTTGGTGACGGCTCATGCTCCCCCAGTTCCCTTGGTGAAGCAAATTAGTTGGACTCCTCCTAATTCCGGTTGGGTTAAGTGTAACACTGATGGTGCATCTAAGGGTAACCCTGGCCATGTTGCTTGTGGTGGGTTGTTTAGGGACAGTAGTGCCGCAATTATGGGATGCTTTGCTTCTTTTGTAGGCACTACCTCTTCTTTTTTTGCTGAGCTTTATGATGTTCTGCTTGCCATTGAAATCGCTTATAGTAAATGTTGGTGCCGTTTGTGGATTGAATGCGACTCCATGCTTGCAGTACGGGCTCTCCACTCTCAGGATTTGGACTCCATCCCCTGGATATTAAAGACAAGATAGAAAAATTGTTTGATTCTTTCTAATAATATGCAGTTACTTATTTCTCATATTCATAGTGAAGATAATAATTGTACCGATAAATTGGCATCTTATGCAATTGTACATAGGAACTTCACTTGGTGGAACTTGGTTCCTAACTTTATTAGGGAGGACTTTTTTCGTGATAGACTTACCCTCCCTAATTACAGGTTCAGATGATTGTTTGGCATGGGTTTTGGTTTAGTCCCCCTATTTGACTTTTGCTTTTTTTTTCCTTTTTTTAATATAATTGGGTGTGCTGCAGATGATAGATAGGGGTTTTAGTGCCAACATAGTTGGGATCATTTCTTCCTATTGTGATGCTTTTGCATGCCTTTTCGTTGATAAAAAAAATGTTCGTTTTATTTAGTTAATGTCACGTATATCTGGAGATTAATTTATAGAATTGACAGAATAGAATTTGCAAACATTAGTATTTGCACTATTAATATTGTTAATTTTGTTGTAACCATAACTAATCTGCAAAATATTTGTCATCATATGGCTCAATCTTCTTTTTTCTTCTTCTTTTGATGAAACATGGCTCAATTTGATGCAATAACATTTGAAGATCGAGTGGGGCAAAAGTTTAGGTGTCAATTTCGCTGGGGAAGGAGGGTTGGTGTTGTGTGTGACTCATATTTATATATGAGGAAAGGCTGACAGACGTTGGAGTGGAGCGAACGAGGGCGCGAAGCGCCCGATGGGGCAAAGACCTCGTGGTACTGTATAAGAGTAATTTTGTAAGCTGTATCATAGTATAAATACTTAAAGTTGTAACCTTGATTTTTATAATAAGAAAACAAACCGCTCTCCTCCAGAGACATAGGCACAATTAGCCGAACTCCGCTATCAAATCGTGTGTTCCGTTCTTGCATTTTTTTTTCTCTGTTTTATATTTTCGTGATTGTTGTTTCTCAACCGTTGGCAAAGGATGATAGTAATATGGACTTGCCCAATGATCAACCTAATAACACTAGGCCCAAGAGACATATCAAGAGACCACCAGGTTGGGATGATTTCATCCACTGATTCAGTAAATCTATGAGAGGATTTTTAGTCGTTGTGAAAGATTCTCTTAGCCTTCTAGAAGAATGTGTTGTCACCTAATCATTGGGTTAGTTATTTCTTTTCTTTTGAGCCATGAGTTGTCACCCTGCTAGTGGGTTGTATTTTCTCTTTCTTTCAGAGTCAGTTAGCAATTCCGTTAGGGAATGTTCTATATATTGGAAGGTAATGAATAATAGAAGGCATCAGATATTCAACCAAAATTCTATATTTCTCTTAATTTTCTGGAGGAATTCGTCCCTGGCCTCCTAAATCAGGGACTACTTCACTCACACACACGCCAACACCTATTAACTTGGTGCTTTCATTGCCTCCTTCCTCCATGACTGAGTCCACCAACACACGTTCTCAGGCCAGGCTCAGGCGTTGGCTCGCCTTGAGGACGCCGTTCTCTGCCTCACTCAAACCCAAACTGCTCTAACCTCTGACCAGAGCTCCTCCACTCCAAAATTGATGAGATCCTTCTGTGTCTCATTCACTTGGAGACCCACCGTCCCATTAATGATAGCGATGGTGTATCCTCCGCCACATCCGGAATCTCCAAACCCCACATGAAACTGGAGGTGCCACGATTTGACGGCACCGATGCTCCGAGATAGATCTTTAAGATCTCCCAGTTCTTTGACTTCCACGGTATTCATGATGATGACCGCGTGCAGGTAGCATCTTTCTACATGGACGGCGCGACAATAAGTTGGTTTCAATGGATGTTTCGCAATGGCCAGATCACATCATGGTCTGGTCTCCTCCATGCCTTGGAGATGCGATTTGCCCGTTCTGATTATGATGATCCGAGAGGCGCCCTCTTTAAACTCTCGCAACAGGGTTCTGTGGCCAAGTATCTATCTGAGTTTGAATCTTTCGCAAACCGCATCGTGGGCCTTCCGACGCCATTTCTTCTGAGTTGTTTTGTTTCTGGTTTAACCTCTGATATTCTCCGTGAGGTTCAGGCTCTCTGCCTCCACTCCCTTCTTCAGGCTGCCGCGTTGGCTCGCCTTTAGGAAGATAAACTAAATGACCTCAAACGCCCTACTCGCCCCAAATACATCTCTCTCCCACCCTCATCTAGCACTCCGCCCTTACTCACAGCCCATCCTAAACTAACTTTTAAACACCTCACCCCATCTGAGATGTGACGAGCGCTTCACCCCCACCCACAAATGTAAGCCTTGATTCTTTCTTATCGTTGCCGATGAGGACTTTGAGCGCTCACTAATCTATGAAACACCACCCTCTTCCCTAAAAGCCTTACCTGAACAACCACCCGGCCCCCCAACTCTCCCCCAGCCCAAATAAGCTTCCATGCCCTTTCCAGTCACCGTACATCGGAAAATAAACCTGAAACTATCCGCGTAGTTTGCTCTATCAATGACAACCCTGTTATGATCCTTGTTGATGGGGGAAGCACCCACAACTTCATTCAAGACACCGTAGCCCGTTTTCTCAACCTACCGATCCAACCCTCTTCCCCACTCCATGTCATGGTGGGTGTCATACCCTAATTTTGTCCGGTAAAATAACATTCAAAAAGAATAAAAATAGTAGTAGAGAAGAAAGAAGGAGAAATAAATCTTGAAGAGAAAAGAGGTTGAAAAATTTGTACTTTGGTATAGCTTATGTATTCTGGGTGTAATTAATGTTGTGGAGATGGTATTAAAGTGATTTTTACCTTGTTAGAAAGCTAAAACAAAACTCTACAACTTTGATGAGGAACCCAAGAGTCAAATCTGAAGTTTACTAAGTCCAAATTGACTTGGAAGTAAGAACAAGTATGCTGAAAAATGGTTTTGAACAGTATGTAAAGATTAGGTCATATCTTGAGTTTTAAAAGTCTTTTTTTAATGAAACCAACGCCATTTGAAAGCTAACATCCTTGGCTACAAATGTTATGAAGGACTCGGGACTTGATTCTAACGATTTACTGCCCTAAAATACCATGAAAGTTATAAAACTGCACAAAAACGGACAACACATCATGTTGAATAACGTTCAAAGAAAATATCGTATCTTGAGCTATACTTGTCCAAATGAGGTGTTCTTTATACTGTTGGAAAGATAAGAAAAAGATCTACAACTATTATTTTGGATTACAAACCCAGATCGACCTCTATCATGGACCAAATCGAGCATGAAGTTCGAGACGTGATGTTACATGTGTTGTTCGGGACAGCCACTTGTGTTGACAATATCTTGAGTTGTAGATATCCTTTTGAGATGAAACTTGTGCCATTTGAAAGCTGGAAACAATGTCTATAATTCTTATGAAGGTCATGAAGCACAATAAAGTTGTTTTAAGTGTTGTATTAGTGCTCAAAGTTGGCTATTTAGTTTTGTTGAACATTTAAAATATCAAACTTAAGAAGCCAACTCCCAACTTTACTATTGAAGTCCCACATTGAAAAATCCACACTCTTTCAACCTCTCATTCTCCTATATAAGGAGTGCATCACCAAGCACTAAGATCATCCAAGAAAAAATGGATCAATGGGCCTAGTGCAAAGCATAGGGCCTTTGCTTTAATCAAAAATTTTTAATGAGAGAGTTATTATCCCCTTCAACCTTCAAGATTGGAGGAGTACGTGGGGTTTGACGCATTGTGCCCAACAAAATATTTTCTCTCGAGGTAAGTGCATTAATTCCTTCTCTCTTTTTCTTTCTCTGTATTTTTTTTAGTATGTTTATGTTTGTCTTTATTTATAATGTTAGATACTTTTGTTATATTTGCTATTATTAATAATTGTTTCTAGCTTAGAAAATAATAATAATAATAATAATAATTTAAAATATTAGTAGTGATTACGCCAAATCCACTTTTGGTTTGGTCACTACGCAAACTTTTTCTGATGACTACTCCAAATCCTCTTTTGGTTTGGTCATCATAATTTCCTAATAAAAAATCTAATAAATATTAGTAATGACAACGCCAAATCTACTTTTGGTTTGGTCACTACGCAAACCATTTTCCGTTTCAAAAAACTTAAAATCAATGACTACTCTAAATCCTCTTTTGGTTTGGTCATTACAAAAATCTTAATAAAATACCTTAAAATATTAGTAGTGATTACGCCAAATCCACTTTTGGTTTGATCTCTACGCAAACCATAAAAATTAAGTCACAGATTGATTAATTAAAATCAACCAACACCCAACCATTTTCTACCCAAGAACTTCGTAGCCTTTGATTTCTCCACTTTGCACGGAGATACGAGGAGCAGGAGCCCACTCTGTCAGCGCCAAAAATAAACAACTTTTATTAAGCCTTTTTATTTATTTATTTCATCATTGTAAATCTTTGTCTTTTTAATAAAAGGAAATAAATATTTTTAGAAGTTAATAAATTTTGCACAATTAGTTAGAGGTAACCTTTTTCGAAAGGATGTTGTGGGGTGCTAATACCTTCCCTACGCATAATCGACTCCCGAACCCAAATCTGGTCTCAAGTACCATTTTTCTTCAAAAAAGGTTTTTTCCAATATTTTTCCTATGAAATAAATTATTGGTGGCGGCTCCATTAAACTCGAATAAATCCCTCCGGATTTTTCGGTCGCTACAGCTGGCGACTCCACTGGGGACAATTTTTTTTTTAGAGAGTCAAGCCTAAATAACAGATTGTGATAAATAGTTAACTCTTATGTTTAGTTTCCCTTGTTTTTATTTATTTATTTACTTATTTATTTATTTATTTATTTATTGTTCTTTTGTGAATATTTGTTGTGAATGTTATGCATATATTGAACCTTAAGTTAGAAGACCATATTTTGTATATTTCATTTGTTTTGCAGCTTGGGTAATTTTAGGTTGCCTCCATCACACACCTCATTTACACACCTTTTACACACACTTATGAGTGGGACCCTATACCCGGGCCCGAGTGCAGCTTAGGGAGTGGGAGGTTGTTAGTGATAGTCACTTCGAATCTACTTTCGATTTGGGTATCATGAGAACCTCATCTAGAGTCTGATCATTCGTGGGTCCCCACACGTAGGATCTTCTTCCTATTGGTGGTCACATCCCGTAATGGTACCTGGCTCTAGAGACATTTGGTGAGGAAGTTATTAGTACCACCTGTGAAAGTCCTCACATATCGGATTATTTATAGGCCCTTAGAAGTAGAAATCCTCTGATTTAGGGTAATTTTATTTAGGACACAACGAGGTGGTCTATTTTTCTAGTTGACCTTTCTTTCTTTTAAAAAAATTGAGCGACATAGGCATTCCATCATTTACAATATTTCAAAAAATAGGCATATCACATTTTTTTTGTCCATTTCATTAATAATTTCATTAGTCTGCACGCCCATGCATTCTTTAATAATCAACATGATACAGTTTGATATTAGTGAACTTTAGCATTTTGCATCCATCCTCATTTCATTTAATTTCTGGGTAGGCTCGCCAAGGAATCGTACGAAAGAGCTAGATTTGATCGGCAAAATAACATGAGTTAAAGTAGTAAAGCAGTTTCAAAAAAAAACTCATATGTGCCAAAACAATGAGGCTTACGGTTCCCTGGCACAAATAAATAGATCCATGCATCCACATCCATTCATTCATTTTTCTTTTCTTACATACTCATATCATTTTTTTTAAAATCACCAGAAAATAATCAAACAAACTGGTTCCTCGACACCCTTATCGAACTCGCTCTCAATCAAAGATCATGGATGACCAAGAGATGAAAGATGACGTCAATCAGCTGAAGGAACAAATGAGCAATATCTTAGAGCTTCTGCAGTCTCTTAACAAAGACAAGGCTGCAGATGGGGTATCTCGGCAAAGATGAATGATAAAAGTCAAGCTACACCTTCCCACCCACTGGCCGGTCCTATGCGGTTGCAATATGGTCTCAATACTCGAGGATGATGGTACCTTTTGCAATTTACCCGCAGGTCCTACGATCACCGATTAACAACCCTCGAATCAAGTACCACAATTCCCACTTTACGGACTCACTTTGGTTACACGCCACCTATGGCCAATGATGATACTACAAACCATAACCCTCAAGGCCCACAGCACAACAGTTCCCACTATTTGGTCTCCCACCCGATTACACACCGTCAAAGCAACAATAACTCTGCGGCTGATTCCCAAGCACTTGTGGTGCAAGATGTAGCTCGAGGATCTGGCTCAGATCTTTGAAACCATACGGTTCAAAGCTCAACTCCTGGCTTCATGACATACACCTTTCCACCTGGTTATGGACCATCCCATCTCGGGAATACTCAAGGAGTCAAGATCGCGTAGTGACCCCGTGGTGAATCACCGACCATTTGGTTACCCCTATTATATTCAAGGAAATCCATTGAATCCCGGACTAACCGCATTGCCTGGTCTCCAGCTATGGGAGGACCCAATCTAAGCATCGGTTGGGAATCACCGTCTGACACGGTTGCAAATCCTCGAAGATAGGCTAAGAGTTGTAGAAGGAGTAAGTTATCTCGGTTCAAGTATCGCTTCAGATCTTTGTCTCGTACCGGATGTGGTTGTACCACTGAAGTTCAAGGTGCCAGACTTTGACAAGTATAAAGGGACAACTTGCCCGAAAAGCCACTTGACCATGTACTGTAGGAAGATGGCGTCCTATGCACACGATGACAAACTTCTGGTTCACTTCTTCCAAGATAGCTTAACAGGGGCAGCGTCAAGTTGGTATACACACCTTGAGCGATCTTATATTCGCTGTTGGAAAGATTTGGCGGATGCTTTTTTTTTGAAGCAGTATAAGTATAACATTGATATGGCTCCTGATAGAATGCAGTTGCAAAACATGGCAAAAAGAGACAATGAGACCTTCAAGGAATATGCCCAACGATGGAGAGGATTGGCAGCCCAAGTGGAACCACCTCTGATTGAAAAAGAAATGGTGGCCATGTTCATGGATACTCTTCAATCACCCTTCTATGACAAAATGATCGGAAGTGTATCATCAAACTTTTCAGATATGGTCATCGTAGGGGAAAGAGTTGAAGGAGGAATGAGGAATGGAAAGATTGCCCAAAGTTTTCTTTGGAACAAGTAACATCAAGAGACCCCCAACAAACCGTAAAGAAGAAAGAAGGGAAACTAATCTTTGTGATGACGAGCAGGAGGACAAACACAAGGAAAACCACCCCAATTCTTTACTAATTTCCCACATCCTTTTTCATACCCCTACTTTCCACCTCCATACATTGCCGCCTCTCATAATCTAACCCCAGCCAAACCAACCAATGATGCCCTTTCGACCACCTTCCCCATCCAAACACAAGCACAACCATTGCTCCCACCTAACCAAACCAAAACCAGAAACAACCAAATGACCAAGAAAAGAAAGCAGTCCAATTTGATCCTATTCTCATGACCTATACGGATCTGTTCCAACACCTCATCAGCAACTCCTTGGTCTCTCCACGCTCAATAAAACCACTTTAACCTCCCTTCCCAAAAGGATATGACCCAAATGCCAAGTGTGAATTTCATGCTGGGGCAGTAGGTCACACAACTGAAAATTGCAAGGCTTTGAAGTACGTGGTTCAAGATCTGATCAATACCAAGTGGTTGAGTTTTAAGGAGGATGGGCCTAATGTGGGTAATAATCCCCTTCCAGGTCATAGAGGTCCAGCAGTCATTGCCATTACTGAGGAGTTTGGGGACCAACACCTGATAGCTAGATTGGAAGGCAGGGAGCCAAAAGATGAGAGTATCCCCATCTGTGACATCAGACAAAGCCTTTGGAGTGCAGGAATGTTGAATCCGAATCAAATAGCAGCTATCAAGGACGATCGCAGTGCAGAAAGCGACAATGTCAACCTTGTCCACCCTTGCTCGCCGAATGAAGAACTTGGAAATTGGGAGATCGTTGAGTTTCCCGTGATCTTTGATTCAAAGTAATTATGTAATGCAAATTCTATTGCTCTGCCCAAGGCTTTAGAATAATTTATTGTTAAAAGGGCGCACACGTTTCATTTCAGTACCATTATCAATAAAATGCACTTTGAATTTTCTAATCATTTCCCTTTTCTTTTTTCATCTTTTCCATTCCCTTTCTTCTTTTTCGTTTTCTTTTAGTCGATTTTAACTAATGCAGATCCAAAAATATTGTCTTTGAAAATGGCGATGTCGGTGACTCATACTATAACTTTGACTACCCCATGAGGACAATTGGGAAACCCTTACGAGCAGGTAAGATTGATGGAACAAGAGGTAAGAGTGATACAACCCCACGAGGAAGAATCTGAAATAATCAAACCGACTCTTGAAAGTGACAAAAGTAGTTAATAAAAATAGAAAGAAAAAGGTAAAGCAAATGCACAATTTGCCAAAATTAAGTTTTATGAAAATTTGAGCAATGAGGTGTTGCGATGGAGGTTGACCTTTTTTTTTCTTTCCCAAAAATGAAAAATGTATATCCCTTGCTACCCCTTTTGAGCCCTAAAAATTTCTTTCAAATACCCTATACAAGGATCACTCATCCATTGGAGGTCAGCACAATAGTCTATTCAATTTCATCTGTCAAAAAAAAGCAAGCAAGCAAGCAAATGGCAAATACAACGTATCAAAGACGCTTGCAAGAATAAAAAAATCAGTAAATAAAAATGTCAAAATAAAACAAAAGCAATTATGCTAGCAACCATCAAAGTGCATCTTTGCACTAAAAAATCATTGTTAAAAAAAAAGCCCTCAAACACCTTTTGAGCCTGAAATATCCTTTCTTTTGTGACCCTTCAACCCCTGGCCACGTTACAACCCTAATAAAGTCTATTCTGATCAAAACCAAATTGCTCATATTTTCTCAAAACTTGATTTTGGAAGAGGAAATCCATGTAAACTCCTCATTGCAGTTTTTTGCCAAAAATGTGGTTGTCAAATTCATCAAAAGGGATATGATCTGCCACCATGGTCTGCCAAATAAGATAACTAAGTTAAATAACAAGATGATGAAGGAGTTGTGTGACGACTTCAAGATCCAACATCATAATTCCTCACCATACCGCCCAAAGATGAATGGGGCAGTTGAAGCTGTAAACAAGAACATCAAGAAGATTGTCCAAAAGATGGTGGTAACATTTAGAAACTGGCACGAAATGCTCCCTTTTGCCTTACACGGTTATCGAACTTCGATTTGCACCTCAACAGGGGCAACCCCTTTCTCGTTGGTGTATGGAATGGAAGCAATGCTTCCCATTGAAGTCGAGATTCCCTCGTTAAGGGTATTGATGGAGACGAAACTAGAAGAGGCAGAATGGGTTCAGGCTCGGCTGGATCAATTGAATCTCATTGAAGAAAAGAGAGTGATGGCCTTATGTCATGGACAGTTATATCAACACAGGATGAAGAGGGCTTACGAAAAGAAAGTTCGTCCTCGGGAATTCCAAGAAGGAGACCTAGTACTCAAGAAGATTTTGCCCATCCAAAAGGATTCTCGTGGAAAATGGACTCCGAATTATGAAGGCCCGTATATTGTGAAAAAAGCTTTTTCTGGAGGAGCCTTAATCCTCACAAGGATGGACGGTGAAGATCTCCCACTCCCAGTGAACTCTGATGCAGTCAAAAAAATATTATGCCTAAAAAAGAAAAAAACATATGAAAAGCCAAGCAAAAGTGAGCTCGCTAGGTTGAAAACCTGAAAGGGCGACCTAGGCAAAAATTAGAGTGACCTGTTGGATTGAAAACTTGAAAGAGCAATCCAAGCAAAAGTTAGGGTCTGAAATCGGACATTGAAGAAGGCTGATGCATCAAGGGGCTCTTACCCAACTGGGGCAGTTCTATATATTTTCAGAAGTAGAGTAATGAGTAATCAAAGTTATGGATATGGGAAGTTGGCATTTGTTCCTACAAAGACACAAACTATAAAATATCTGCTTAGTTATTGTCTTTCTTTGTTTTTTTCTTCCTCCTGCGTTTTTCTTGATGTATTTTCAAGTTTGTGTAACTTCAGTCCTTGAACACATAACTCTTCTTTTGAATACCAAACACCTTCGTTCTTGTATTTTAAAATGTTGTTTTATGATAATAGGCACTGAATTGTGAAGCATGTGATGATATGAGAAAGCATTACGGTTATTATATACATCTTAAGAATCACGAGGAAACGCTAAATCTCAACAAATAAGTTTCAAAAAGGGCAAAGGGATTACCTTTAAAAAAGTAACTAGTGCTGCATTGATAACTCGCGCTCTCTCCCAATCGAAGCATAGCATGACTAAATTCGATGAATCTCAGTCCATCCCATATCTTTAAGCACTAGAGATCATACGGGACGAGGAATCAGTAAAAATAATAATCGCATTGCATACACGCACCACATGTCATCTATTCATGCATCATCTTCATATCACAACCTTTCCAGCCGCTTTGTTATGCTTGGTCCATGCATCAAGTATCGATCATTTAGTATTGTTTTCAAAACAATATGCCGAGCATTGGTCTTTTATTTTTGCTTTCTGAGCGACACGCCAAGTATCGCTCACTCTTTATTGCTTTCCGATCACCGTCGATGCAGACCTGGTGGAGATCCTTCTTTATAGTTTTCTGATAAATGCGCCGAGCATCACCCCTTTATTGCTTTAAGATTACCGTCGATGCGACCTGGCGGTAGTCCCTCATTATTGCTTTTTTGACCAACATATCAGTTCCGGACCTGATGTTGATCCTTCTTTATTGCTTTCCACCGACGCGTCAATACCCTACTTGGCGTTGAACCTTACGATCACCGCGTCGATGCGGGCACAGCGGTGACCGCTTCTTTATTGCTTCCCATCGACGTCAATACTTTATTTGGCGTCGAACCCTCATTATTGTTTTCCAATCACCGCGTCGATGCTGACCTGGCGGTGACCCTTCTTTATAGTTTTACGATAAGCGCGTAGCGTTAATCACTCATTCGCTTTTTCGATCAGCGTCGATGCGAGCCTGGCGGTGACCCTTCTTTATTGCTTTTGATAAGCGCATGGCGTTAATCCTCATTATTGCTTTCCGATCACCGCGTCAGTACCCGACCTGGCGGAGATCCTTCTTTATTGCTTTCTGATAAACGCGCCAAGCGTTAATCCCTCATTATTGCTTTTCGATCACCGCGTCAGTACCTGACCTGGCGGTGACCCTTCTTTATTGCTTTCCGATGAACGCGCCAAGCGTTAATCCCTCATTATTGCCTTTTGAATACTGCGTCAGTACCTGACCTGGAGGAGATCCTTCTTTATTGCTTTCTGATAAACGCGCCAAGCGTTAATCCCCCGATATTATTCCTCACCTCATCCTTTGCCTATCCTGATTCAGGACAAAATTAGTGTCTTTATCTTTACTTATCTTTTACAATGAAATTTGAAAACCATTGTTATTCATATTTTCTAGTAAAATATAATTAAAGAGGGGCAGCTGTCATACCCTAATTTTGTCCGGTAAAATAACATTCAAAAAGAATAAAAATAGTAGTAGAGAAGAAAGAAGGAGAAATAAATCTTGAAGAGAAAAGAGGTTGAAAAATTTGTACTTTGGTATAGCTTATGTATTCTGGGTGTAATTAATGTTGTGGAGATGGTATTAAAGTGATTTTTACCTTGTTAGAAAGCTAAAACAAAACTCTACAACTTTGATGAGGAACCCAAGAGTCAAATCTGAAGTTTACTAAGTCCAAATTGACTTGGAAGTAAGAACAAGTATGCTGAAAAATGGTTTTGAACAGTATGTAAAGATTAGGTCATATCTTGAGTTTTAAAAGTCTTTTTTTAATGAAACCAACGCCATTTGAAAGCTAACATCCTTGGCTACAAATGTTATGAAGGACTCGGGACTTGATTCTAACGATTTACTGCCCTAAAATACCATGAAAGTTATAAAACTGCACAAAAACGGACAACACATCATGTTGAATAACGTTCAAAGAAAATATCGTATCTTGAGCTATACTTGTCCAAATGAGGTGTTCTTTATACTGTTGGAAAGATAAGAAAAAGATCTACAACTATTATTTTGGATTACAAACCCAGACCGACCTCTATCATGGACCAAATCGAGCATGAAGTTCGAGACGTGATGTTACATGTGTTGTTCGGGACAGCCACTTGTGTTGACAATATCTTGAGTTGTAGATATCCTTTTGAGATGAAACTTTTGCCATTTGAAAGCTGGAAACAATGTCTATAATTCTTATGAAGGTCATGAAGCACAATAAAGTTGTTTTAAGTGTTGTATTAGTGCTCAAAGTTGGCTATTTAGTTTTGTTGAACATTTAAAATATCAAACTTAAGAAGCCAACTCCCAACTTTACTATTGAAGTCCCACATTGAAAAATCCACACTCTTTCAACCTCTCATTCTCCTATATAAGGAGTGCATCACCAAGCACTAAGATCATCCAAGAAAAAATGGATCAATGGGCCTAGTACAAAGCATAGGGCCTTTGCTTTAATCAAAAATTTTTAATGAGAGAGTTATTATCCCCTTCAACCTTCAAGATTGGAGGAGTACGTGGGGTTTGACGCATTGTGCCCAACAAAATATTTTCTCTCGAGGTAAGTGCATTAATTCCTTCTCTCTTTTTCTTTCTCTGTATTTTTTTTAGTATGTTTATGTTTGTCTTTATTTATAATGTTAGATACTTTTGTTATATTTGCTATTATTAATAATTGTTTCTAGCTTAGAAAATAATAATAATAATAATAATAATAATAATTTAAAATATTAGTAGTGATTACGCCAAATCCACTTTTGGTTTGGTCACTACGCAAACTTTTTCTGATGACTACTCCAAATCCTCTTTTGGTTTGGTCATCATAATTTCCTAATAAAAAATCTAATAAATATTAGTAATGACAACGCCAAATCTACTTTTGGTTTGGTCACTACGCAAACCATTTTCCGTTTCAAAAAACTTAAAATCAATGACTACTCTAAATCCTCTTTTGGTTTGGTCATTACAAAAATCTTAATAAAATACCTTAAAATATTAGTAGTGATTACGCCAAATCCACTTTTGGTTTGATCTCTACGCAAACCATAAAAATTAAGTCACAGATTGATTAATTAAAATCAACCAACACACAACCATTTTCTACCCAAGAACTTCGTAGCCTTTGATTTCTCCACTGCACCCGGAGATACGTAGGAGCAGGAGCCCACTCCTGTCAAGCGCAAAAATAAACAACTTTTATTAAGCCTTTTTATTTATTTATTTATTTCATCATTGTAAATCTTTGTCTTTTTTTAATAAAAGGGAAATAAATATTTTTTAGAAGTTAATAAATTTTGCACAATTAGTTAGAGGTAACCTTTTTCGAAAGGATGTTGTGGGGTGCTAATACCTTCCCTACGCATAATCGACTCCCGAACCCAAATCTGGTCTCAAGTACCATTTTTCTTCAAAAAAGGTTTTTTCCAATATTTTCCCTATGAAATAAATTATTGGTGGCGGCTCCATTAAACTCGAATAAATCCCTCCGGATTTTTCGGTCGCTACAGTGGGCAACAGTGAGTACCTTCCCTGCAACCAGATCTGTCGTGCCGTGCCACTCTCGATACAGGGCCATCACTTTGAACTGGATTTGTATGTTATGCTCCTCGCCGGTGCCGATTCGGTGTTCGGCATCCCATGGTTGCTTTCCCTGGGTCCGGTTCTCTTTGATTACGCCCTTTTGACTGTGGCTTTACAACGTGCCAATGTTCGTGTTGTACTTCAGGGCCTTTCCTCTGTGGGCCCCACTGAACTCTCCCATCACCAGGTCAAGCGGATCATTTCCACCAACCGGGCCATTGAGTTTTTTCATATCTCCGTGGGCCCCGGCCCAAATCCCACCACTCAGCCCTCTTCTGCTTCACTCCCTTTACACCCCCATCTTCAAACTCTCCTTCATCAATACGATACATTATTCTAGAAACCTACCACCCTACCACCGCCCAGAGCCATCAACCACACCATCCATATATTCCCTGATAAACCCATCAATATCCGACCCTACCGCTATGCCTATTCCCAGAAGCAAGAGATCGAATGCCAAGTCTCAGAGATGCTACGCATCGGCCACATCTAACCCAGCAGGAGCCCCTTATCTTCTCTGGTGCTCCTAGTTCGCAAAAAGGACGACACATGGCGCTTCTGTGTCGACTATCGTGCCCTTAACGCCGTCACCATTAAAGACCAGTTCCCCATTCCTACAATCGATGAACTGCTCGATGATTTGGGCTTCGCCAGTTGGTTCTCTAAGCTTGATTTAGCTCAGGGTTTCCATCAGATCCGCATGAAGCCAGAGGACATCCCTAAGACAGCGTTTCACACACACCAGGGGCACTACGAGTACAAGGTCATGCCATTTGGCCTTTGTAACGCCCCTTCCACGTTCCAGGCCGCAATGAACGAGCTGTTGCAACCCTTCCTCTGCCGTTTTATTCTGGTGTTCTTTGACGATATCCTCATTTTCAGCAAGGATTTCGATTCCCATATGGCCCATCTCACTCAGGTATTCGACACTCTCCTTCATGGTCATTTTTTTCTTAAACTTTCCTGGCCTTCCACAACCAATCCCACCTCCTGCCGTCCCTTGAGAGGACTTATCCCTTGACTTCATCACCAACTTACCTCGTTTTCATGGTAACACTACTGTCCTTATGGTGGTGGATCGTTTCTCCAAAGGTGCCCATTTTGGTGTGCTTCCCACCAATTTCACAGCTTATAAAGTGGCCCAGCTCTTCCTTGACATCGTTTGTAAGCTACATGGTTTCCTAAAGAGTTTAATTTCTGACCGTGACACGGTTTTTCTAAGCCAATTTTGGAAGAGCTTGTTCAAATTCCATGGCACTAAACTGCGCATGAGCACTTCTTATCTCAAAGTGATGGCCAGACAGAAGTTCTCAACCGCATCCTTGAGCAGTAACTCAGAGCCTATGTTCACCATCGAGCAGCACAGTGGGGACACTTTCTGAGCTTAGCCGAATGGTGTTATAACACTTCTTGCCACTCTTCTACTGGTATCACTCCCTTCCAGGTGACCTATGGAAAGCCTCCCCCTGCCATACCACATTACTTGGCTGAATCATCCTCTGTGGAGACGGTATAATCTTCTCTCTAATCGCGAAGAGATGTTGGCCATGCTTAAAAGGAAGGTTCACAAAGCCCAGGAACGCATGAAACACTTTGCTGATGCTCATCGCAGGGACGTCTCCAACGTTATTGGTGATTGGGTCTATGTCAAATTACGACCTTACCGCCAAACCTCTCTCCCAGGACAACGTTACCAGAAGCTGGTCAAGCGCTATTTCGGTCCCTACAAGATCACCAGTGCCATTAGTCTCGTGGCTTACTATTTGGAGTTACCTGCTGAGGAAAAAATCCACCCTGTGTTTCACACTTCGCTACTAAAACCGCACCATGGTTCGGTTACGACACCTTCCACACTCCCTACCACTTTCTGTGATGACAAGCCTATGGTTCAACCCCTCTCCATCCTGGACTTCAAATGGGACACATCAGTGGACCCTCCACGTCGCATGATCCTAGTTCAGTGGACTGGGTTCCCCCCTGAAGATTCTACTTGGGAAGAATGGGCTACCTTGAAAGACTCCTATCACCTTGAGGACAAGGTGTGTTTCCAAGAGGATGGAGATGATAGTAATATGGACCTGCCTAATGATCAACCCAATAACACTAGGCCCAAGAGACATAACAAGAGACCTCCAGGTTGGGATGATTTCATCCACAGATTCAGCAAATCTATGGGAGGTTTTTTAGTCGTTGTGAAAGATTCTCTTAGCCTTCTAGAAGTATGTGTTGTCACCCAATCATTGGGTTGGTTATTTCTTTTCTTTTGAGCCATGAGTTGTCACCGTGCTAGTGGGTTGTATTTTCTCTTTCTTTTAAAGTCTGTTAGCAATTCCGTTAGGGATTGTTCTATATATTGGAAGGTAATGAATAATAGAAGGCATCAGATATTCAACCAAAGTTCTATTTCTCTCTTAATTTTCTGGAGGAATTCGTCCCTGGCCTCCTAAATCAGGGACTACTTCACTCACACACACACACCAACACCTATCAAAGGACATACTAAAAATTCATCTTCATGCATGGAAATTACCATTGGAATATTTAAACGTACTTCAATTTACTTTTGATTAAGGACTTGGTGTAGGTGATCAGTTTCTGCTTTACATTTTTATTCATCTATATCAATTTTTGACATTATACAATTTTTTGTTTGTCATGGAAAACATGTTTTCATAGACAAAATGTTCTAAGAAAAGCATTTTAACTTCTCTTTGCATTTTTTGGGTCAAATGTGATCACAAAGAAGCAATTTTGATATATACATTCGGAATCACATAGATTCTCATAATTCATAGAGATTTTTAAGTTATTGGAGTAAATTTCCTATAAAAATTTCATATATTTGTTCACAAGCTCGAGTCTTGACGTGTCACCCGTATTGCACGAGTCAAATACGCTAGTTTCAATATGGAGTTTACTCATTGATAAAAAAAATTTTGGTTTGGCCTACACTATAACAATATATATATAAAGTTTCAAAGTTACAAATAAAACACTTCTTCCTTCAATTTATTCATTGGTTAATTTGTTTTATTAATATTTGATTTGATATATAGAAAAATCACATCTAATAATAATAAATACAAATAAGAATTTCCTAGTTTAAAAGTATAAAATATGTTTTTGGTATAGATATGTAAAATCCAAATTAAGTTTCCTCCCTTTAAATAAAAACCCTTTAAATAAAAATAGAAAAAAATATCGATATCTTTTATGATCTAAATTTCTTTAGATAGAAAAATTTTTACAATTAATTCTCTATTAGGTTGACAAATAATCTTTTATAAAATTGATTAATATAGTTTTAAAAATTTTAAGCAAATAGATGAGATAGTTATTTTCTTTTTATAAATCCAATGGCTGGAACATTTTTCTTTTCACCCTTGCAACTTCGCTTCACGCTTGAGTGGGTCTCGCTTTATCGTTCTCTCAAATCTCAATCTCATTTCCTACTAGCCGTTGCATTGGTTTCAATTGCAAGCGAAACTCGTGGTCCGAACGGGAGATGGAGAAATCTATGGCGGCTGAAGAGGTAAAGGTAAGGATCCAACTACATATACTTGATGATCTTGCCTTCTTCATTCTCTCTAAACTGCCTCTAAAATCTTTGAAGCGATTTGGATGCATACGCAGATCATGGTCCCTCTTATTTGAAAACCCTAATTTCGTGAACATGTACCGCAACAGCTTCTTATCTAATGATCATTCTTATTATGATGGTACATCTCTCCTCCTACATTAGAGAATCAATGCCAGTTTTGAAAGTTATTATTTTGAAGATAATTTTGCGTTGCATTCTCTTTCTGGCAAGAGGTTTGAGAATAAGGTCAAATTAGATTGGCCAAATCCATTTCCAGAGACTAACTAAGGTTTTGATATTCTGGGTCCTGGTTATATTAATGGCCTTTTTTGCCTCTTATGTATCTTAGAAGTGAATATTGTATTGTGGAACCCAACTATCATGGAATTCAAGGTCGTTCCTCGCAGTCCTCTTTATTCTAGCCTTATTGGGAGGTTTGGGCTGATCAGGGTGGATTTAGTTATGACCTGATACAAATGACCATAAGGTGATTCGACATGTAGAATTGTCTCGAAGAACTAACCATGACCTTGATGGGCTTCCATGGGGAGAGGTACCATACAGAGATATTTCTTATGACTCCTTATAGGAGATATATAGCCTAAGAAGTAATTCTTGGAAGAATCTTAATGTTAATATGCCTAGTTCTTGTGACGGTCAAGAAGTGTACATGTACAGAATGTGTCCCTGGTGGGGTAAAAATTAAACACGTAAGGAAGCATGTTTGGTGTCATTTAACTCGGGGAATGAGGCGTTCTTTACAGCACTCATACCCTCAAACATGGATGACAATTTTGATGATAGATTGGTATAGAGACACTTGATGCTATTAAATGGGTCTATTGCTTTCATCTTAACTTATACAGAGACGAGTACTTTCACATATCAATTTTGGATTAACTAGGTGTGAAGCAATCATGGACTAAACTTTTCATTGTTAGGCTCTTACCTTGCCTTGAGTATCTTATAGGAGTAGGGAGGAAGGTGATATATTCTTCAGAAAAAAAGATGGTGGACTAGCATGGTTTGATTTAAGTACCTAGATGATTGAGGAGCATGGTATTGAATTACAGAGATTTTGTTATAGGATAATAATTTATAAAGAAGGCCTTCTTCCAATTGGAGGCATAAATAATTAATTATTTTTCTTATTGTTAGGAAGAAACTGATAAAACTCAGTAAACCGATTGCAAACCAAAACAAAAAAAGGAGAGTAATGAAGAAAAAGATAATACAAAAGAAATAACTTGGTTCACTAACAATGTGTTAGCTATTTCCACGGGCAGAGGAAGAACTGAAAATCTACTATGAACCTTGTGTGTTACAGAATGTTGCTATATGCAACTCTGATCACTCTCTATCACAGAAATACAGATCCGGTTTGCACTTCCTAAATTGAATTACAAATGGAGAACTCAAGCCCCACTTATATAAGTGTCACTTGAACAAACATGAGAGAGAACTAATTCTGTTATTTGCAACAACTACATAACAGAATTTGTAACTAACTTAACAGTCAAGGCTCAACAGAAATAATGTTGTGGCAATGCTGCAACATCCAATAGGTTGAAGGACTTAGGCCATAGCTACAAATCTCCACCTTGGACTAAACCTTCAAAGATAAGCTGACTTGGCTTCTTCTTAACAAACTGGTACAGAATGTTGCTATATGCAACTCTGATCACTCTCTCTTACAGAAATACAGATTCGGTTTGCACTTCCTGAATTGAATTACAAATGGAGAACTCAAGCCCCACTTATATAAGTGTCACTTGAACAAACATGAGAGAGAACTAATTCTGTTATTTGGAACAACTACATAACAAAATTTGTAACTAACTTAACAGTTAAGGCTCAACAGAAATAATGTTGTGGCAATGTTGTAGCATTCGATAGGTTGAAGGACTTAGGCCATATCTACAAATCTCCACCTTGGACTAAACCTTCAAAGATAAGCTGACTCAGTTCTTCCCTTCTACTTCCATTTCACCACTGTTATTTCCATGTGGACACATTGAGCAAGTCTAAGCAATGCATAAACTTGCTTTTCGGGACAGTCTTAGTAAACATGTCAGCAGGATTGTCTTTTGTATCAATTTTCTGTACCTTGACCCGATTCTCAGTTATGATAAAATGATACCTCACATTTATATGTTTAGTCCTCTCATGATGGACTTGATCTTTGGCTAAACATATAGCACTAAGGCTATCACAATAGAAGACAACTTTATCTTAAGGAAAACCAAGGTCTGTGATTAGAACTTTGATCCAAATACCTTCCTTTGCTTCCTCGGTTAAATCCATGTACTCAGCCTCAGTTGTTGACAAGGCTATTGTGGGTTGAAGTGTGGCTTTCCAACTGACTAAACAGCCACCAATTGTGAAAGCATACTAGGTTAGAGACCTTCTAGCATCAAGGTCAGCATCATAGTCAGAATCTATAAAACTAGCAAGTGAACAAGATATGTCACTTCCATAAATAAGGCCAACATCAATGGTGCCTCTGAGGTACCTGAAAACCCTCTTCACAGCCTGCCAATTATCCTTCCCTGGCCTTGCCATATACTCGCTGACAACACTCACTGCTTGAGCCAAATCTGGCCTAGAACAAACCATAGCATACATGAGGCTCCCCATAGCACTAGCATAGGGAACATTGGCCATATATTCCTTCTCAGATTCAATTTGCAGAGCAGAAACTTCAGATATCCTGATGCTAGAAACTAGTGGTGTGGTGTGCTTGCTCGTTTTGCAATATTCATGACAAATCGGTTTAAGATTTTCTGAATGTAACTTCTTTGGCATAGGAACAATTTCTTCTTGCTTCTGTCCCTATAGATTTCCATACCTAAAATCTTCTTGGCAACCCCTAGGTCTTTCATGTCAAATTCAGAGCTTAAAGTGGAATTCAAATCCTGAATTTATTTCATACTTAGAGATACTATCAACATATCATCTACATAGAGAAGTAGATAAATGTAGATATCACTTTCCACCTTACTCAAGTAAACACATGAGTCATATAAGCTCCTCTTATATCCATGTTTGATCATGAATTGATCAAACCTTTTGTACCATTGTCTAGGGGACTGTTTTAACCCATAGAGAGATCTTTTCAACTTGCACACTGCTTCCTTTTTATCTTGATCTTCAAAACCTTCTGGCTGTTTCATGAATATCTCCTCTTCCAATTCACCATGGAGAAAAGTAGTCTTCATATCAAGTTGCTCATGTTCCATGTCAAGGTTTATCACAAGAGCAAGAAGGACTCGAATAGAGGTGTATCTAACTACTGGGGAGAAGATCTCATTGTAGTCCACACCCTCCTTTTGGCTAAACCCCTTGGCTACAAGCCGTGCCTTGTATTTGATGCCATCCTTCACATAAATCCCAGGTTTCATCTTATATATCCACTTGCAACCAACCACTTTTCTTCCCTTAGGCAGAGTAACTAGCTGCTAAGTCCCATTCTTCTGCAATGATTCCATTTCTTCATTCATTACAGTGATCCAATTACTTGCCTCTGGACAGGAAATGGCTTCAAAATAACTGGATAATTCAGCAGAATCAATGTCTTCAGCAGCTTGAAGAACATAGGAATTCATATCCTCAAAGCCATATCTAACAGGAGGATTGATAGTTCTTTGTGATTTCCTAGTTTCAGTTTTAGATTGACTTAAAGGAATGGATTCAATCACTGTTTCTGTATTCTGTTCTTGATCAGTAATAGATGGTTCAATTTCAGCGTCGGAGCATTTGTCACAGCACCTCGTTCAGTGGGGCCAGAATTTGTGTGCAACAGAGAGGTTTCATCAAAAGTGATATCTATACTCGGAATGACTTTTCTTTCATATGGTGACCAAATTCTGAATCCTTTCACACCATCACCATAACCTACAGGGACACCTTTCCTACAAGGATCGATTCATCCTTTCAGCTATGCCATTTTACTGTGGAGTGTTCCTAACCGTGTATTTCCTTGCAATCCCTTCCTCAATATAGAATTGTTTGAATTCTTCTGAGCAAAACTCTAAACCATTATCTGTTTGAGCCTCTTTACCTTCCTTCCAATCTGATTTTCAATCAAAACCTTCCACTATTTGAATTAATTGAAAGCTTCTGACTTTTGTTTTATCATGAAAACCATGTCATTCTAGAGTAATCATCTATAATGGACAAGAAATACCTTGCTCCACCCAAAGATAGGACCTTAGATGGCCCCTAACAATCAGAATGGATGTAATTAAGAGTTGCTTTGGTGGTATGTTGTGCCCTGGTGAATTTCAACCTGTGTTGTTTTCCATACACGCAATGTTCACAGAATTTTAGAGATTCAAACTTTTGTCCTCCAATCAGCCTTGCTTGCTGAGAATCTTCATTCCTTTTTCGCCCATGTGACCCAACCTCATGTGCCATAGACTATTCTAGTCTGAAGACTCATCCTCAGATGTGCACACTGCTGAAACTATGCCTGTAATAGTGGATCCTTGCAGTATATACAGGTTCTTGTGTTTAATTCCCTGCATAACTACAAGCTTTTCGTTCTTCTTGATCTTCATAACTCCACCTTCAACAGAACATGCATACCCTTTGGAGTCAAGGGCACCTACAGAGATGAGGTTCCTTTTGAGTTAAGGGACATGCCTAACATTGGTCAAGACTCTAACTACACCATCATGCATTTTCATGTGAATAGAGCCTGTACCAACAATTTTACAGGGCTCATTATTTCCGATGACAACATTACCAACAACCCTTTCTTCATATATCACATACCAGTCCCTATTTGGACTCATATGATGAGAACAACCCGAATCCAAGACCCACTGATCTGGATCTTGATGAATTTCAGCCACTGTAAGAGTACAATCTGATTCTGAAGAACAATCACCCAGAACCGTGGTTGCTACTGACTCTTTTTTCATCTTCTTGGGACAATCCTTTTTCCAATGATGCGGTTCGTTGTAGTAATTGCATATATCTTTTGGATTATCACTGTTGTTTGCCTTCTTCTTCCCTTTATTCTTGCCCTTAGGCTTGGGGACAGGCTTGGGAGTGAACGTGAACACAAGAAGGTGGGTTGAATTGTGTTCAAAACTTTTCGCAAACTTTAAGTTAAAAACACTTAGAACACAGGTTTTTCAAAACAGTTTGTTAAACGGACGCTGGAAATAAACCGGACGCAGGAAAAGCTGTTTGTGAAAACTTGTTTTTAACAGAGCAAGATGAATATAAATAGAAAGCAGTAAAGCAAGAGACACATAAATTTATACTAGTTCACTACCAAACTGGTAGCTACGTCTAGTCCCTTCGTTCCTGAAGGATTTTTCACTATAATCAACTGATTACAAAACCTTAAGAGTATTCTACTGTCACAACCTTGACAATACTCTCAACTTCTCAAAACGACTCAGTACACTCGAGCCTTTGAGGGAACAACCTTAACTAGGCCAAAACAACTTTTACAAGTAAGTTGAATACAAGTATAAATAACTCTCACAGAGAGGATAAAAATTAAGCTCAATATAGAAATGCTTTCTAAAAGAAAGTGTCGGACGCTGAGTTCAGTTCTTGTAGTCCAGAGACTTGGCTCGAAACTTGATTGCTCACAGAAGCAGTGCTTTCAGAGTATTGACTCTTTGTAGTGTATAGCAACAGTGCTTGTTCTTAGTAAATGAAGCAATATTCTCTTGTAGAGTTTCGGCAGTTTCTTCAATGGATACCTTGGGGTATTTATAGGTGGTCTAAAGGATATTACCGTTACAGTAAAAATGGATCTTTTCCATTGAGTGAGGTGATTTCAAAAAGCTGTCTCTTTCTTCCTTTCCAGAGAATATCTCAGTAGTACACATTACCGTTTTCGTACTACCTTGCTTTTCAAAATTGCTTGTACGATTCTTGTCTTTTAGCTAAAGGTGTCGCCTTTGATACCTCGTACAACAATTTTGGCGCATAAGATCAAATTCGAAATCTATTCCAGAAACTTCTGAGAGGAAGAGAAACTACGTGACCAACACGTGATATAAAATGAAGTTCAGACGCTTGCTCAGAACGGAAGATCGGACGCTCATAGCAAATGGATACGACTAGTGTCACAAAAAGATAATTCCAGACGCTCACGAAGACAGTTTACTAAGATGAGCCGGATGCTGACACATGGAGTGTATCCTTCTCTTGAGAGCTTCTTCCTTCTTGTTTAAGTGGCTTAGAAATATATGTAATATTAGTATATGCACACTTCAAGAATTGTTAGAACATAAATTGTCCTCTTGTGAATATTTTGTTATCATCAAAATTAATGAGGGTCTAAACTTCTCAATCGTTTAGGTTCCAACAATCTCCCCCTTTTTGATGATGACAAATATCTAAGGTTGATGAACAATTTAGTTTCAAAATGACATCAAGGGTCTCCCCCTGAATTTAACAATTTTGATATATAAGATAATTCTAGTATTAAGGCGATAGTTGATAAACAAATTCAATTAAGTGATCGCAAAACAAATATGTAGATGTATCAGAGTAAGATCGGATGCTGATCAAAAAGATTGATTTAATCAAATTGTATCAAATTTATTGATCATTATAAGAGCACTAGTACTAAATTTATTTATCATTATATGAGCACTAGATCAATGAATATTAGCGCATTAATAAATAACCACACAAATGCTATGTATGAAATGCTATGCATGATACTTCAGTTCCAGCGTATTCATCGGAGTGTGAACATCGGACGGTGGGTTAGTCAGATTTTCACGTGTTCATCATACCTTTCTTTTACTCCCCCTTTTGTCATCAGACAAAAAGAGTGTAAAAACACATCATAGTCAAAATAAGACTTAGAAAAATTTGAATATAAGTCAGATAATTAGAGCAAAAATAGTGTATATATATAAGTGTATCAACAAAACAAAGAAATATTTTATATCACAAAAAAAAAAATAAGTTCAAGGGTTTGGAAGAGGTTGTGGAGGGAGGTTGAGACGTTCATAAAGTAATTTCAGAGCAATCTCCAGCTGAGTGACTTTCATGTTTGTGGCCTTCATTTCTTCAAGCTCTGCTTTGGGAATGGTGACAATCTCAACTGCAGGAGTAGAAGTAGAAGGTCCAACTTCTGGTACGGGTGCAGGTTTCATCTTCTGATGCTCTGCTAGCACCCAGTTGGATAGCGTCAGTCTCAATTCCTTCTTCCGTTGAGCTCTTAGAAAAAATGCATCATTTGGTAAGTTTTCTGAGCTCAGATTCTGTTTGAATTTCCCATTGATACTTCACATCTTCTGGATACAGCATATTCATGAAGATGATTTCTCTGTGTAGAACTACATCAGCAGTGAAAGCATCAAACCTATTTCCAGCTTCTTCTCCCCATATATTTCTGATAAAGACACTTAATGCTTCACAAGAGAAAGAGAGTGCTTCATTTTCTTCCAGGTAAATTCTTCGCAGATTTTCCCTGTCATCTTCTTCTAGCACTAGGGGGACGAGGTATGGTAACATGGCTTTGTCTTTCCAAGACTCAGACCATTGACTCCAAGTAAATCCAATGTCGAAGTGCTTAGCCACAGCAGCCCATTGGTCATATATCTTCATGCAGTCAAAAGGCACGACATCGAGCATCCGAACATATCATCAAGTAGACTGTTCTAAGATTGATGTCGATGGTCTGATTGATTGTGCCAACTGTTGGAATAGTGGCCTTCTCGGCATTGCAGCAGTTGGAGGATCCAGTTCTCCATTGATCTGTCTTCAGAGCACTCAGATAATACCTTTTGGCATGATCTTCAGAGATTTTCTTTACCGAAGCTGGGTAAACTCCTTGACCTTGTAGTCTCTGGGCGCTTTCTCATATTCCTTTGGCCCTATCTTACTGAATGGCATTTTACCAGGTGCAGCTTCCTTTCTTTTTCCAAGAATAGACCAAGGTAACCACCTTTGCCTATCTGGAACAATCTTTATAGAGACAGATGATGGGTCTCTATATTGTCCAATGACTTCAAGCTTTTTCTGCTCATAACAATGAGCCATCATACAAAGCCGGTCACGTAATCCATCTACCACATTCCTCTAATGTAAGAGGTTCATTCTGGGGTAGGAACCTTGGTACATCAACAGAAAAAGGGATAGCCCTGCTGTTTGGTTTGGGTCTCAGCCTTCCTTTAAAAGACATCTCAACATTGTCTTTTCCATCCTTGAAGACAGCATTCATTGGAGGAGATATCTCCAGTCTTGAAACTCTGGAAGTGAAGGTCTTCAAGTGCCATACAGATGGGTGATTGTAGATAGAGTTATATGACTCATATCTGACAAATTTTGGTCTAATGTCAAGAGGGACAGGTTTCTTTGGAATTAGGGCAGTAGTTTTTGGTGTCACTACTGTGATATTGTACTTGGGAGGAATGTAGGGTTTGAAGGGATTAAATGGAGGGACTTTGAAAAGGAGGTTAAAAGGATGAGAATGAAGTTTGGAAATGTATGAAGTGAGGGAGGTATATGTGGAGGTCTGAGGTGAGGAGATGGTGAGTGTATTGGTCTGTGTTTGGGTAGGTTGTTTGAGGGCTATAGAGGTGGTTGTGTTTCTGGTTTTTACGTGCACGGGTTTGATGGGTTGATGGTTGTGCAACAGATATAGGTGGAGCAGGAATGGTATTATCAGTTTCAAAAACAGATACAGAATCATCAGTAGGATTCAGTACCTTTGGTTCAAGTTCGATCGCTTAACCAATCTCTTGGCGTCTGTCTAGGCGGCAATTGGAGGCGGACGATGAATTGCCTTCTTTTGTGCCGGATTGAAACTTGTTTCTCGACGCTTGCTTCTTTTCATCGGGACCGATCGATAGAACGCGGTCCTCATCTTACGATTGATCTTTCTTTAGGTGCAAAAGCTACCTTCGCTTCTTGCTTCTTGTCTCCTCTTACGGAGAATCGGAAGTCCTTTTCACACGATTCTTGAACCACGGTGGTTTTGTCAAAAGTAGACTTCTTGCTTAGAGAGGACCAGATTCTATTCCTGTTCCTTTTTCACCTTCTTCATTTGTTCACGGTGATCAATTTCATTACGACTAAGCCGTTAACTCCGAAGATGTCAGGAATCACAACACATTCAGTGCCAAAATACTTCACCTTTTCTTGATCTGCCAAAGCAGTCAGCTTGTTTACAACCAGATTCTTGGTCATCATCTTAGTGAGCAGAACACCATAAGGAATGCACTTGTAGGTGTTTTTCTTGTCAGCAACTCCTTTCCTCGAATTAACCAGTGCATTAATCAGGTTATTGTAAATCAATCTTGGCAGGTTTACCTTGTTATCAGCCATGTAGTGCCTCATAATGAACTTCTGTTCATAGTTGACTATGTCACTAGAGCCACCTTCAACCAGACATTCTTGGTGATTATCTTGTGAAGAACTCTGTAATGACTCTTCAAATTCTTTGCAGTAGGAGTTTCACCAGATTCTTTCAACTGTTTATAGTTCTCAAACAAATCCTCATTGACCTTCTCAAGGCCATGAAATGCATCAGCCCAATCTGTGTAGTAAACGATACCTTCACAGGGACAACCCGGTGACTTGAGATGTTGGTAACGGTAAAAATGAACTTGTAACCTCTCACGGTTCCTTCAAAATACCACCTTGGTGTAAACGAGCGTTACCCCAAAATTCCTTGATAGCAAAGAACTAGAACCTCAACTTTGTTTCCAAAAGAAGTAGTGTTCCCAACCCATTGCCTTGAAACCACTTTGTAGAAGTCGAAGCCATAGAGTTTGAAGTTCTCTAAATCAACTCGATTTTCCAAAGAAAACTTTTCCTTCAACCATGGTGTCGTAAATGGCGGTATACTCAGAGGTTGTTACACGGACATGATTGCAGTTGAGAGATAGAGAAATGGAGGTTTAGGGTTTTAGGACAAATAAGAGAAGAGAAGGAAAACTGCTTTTGATCAAAACAGAGAGTGATTGTGGAGCGAAAAAAGGAGTAGTGGGAAGGTTTTGTAATTGGTGATTACTTTTCAAAATATCGCTTCGTATTTCCACATAAAAATTAAATCAAAAAGAAAAGAAAATAAAGATTCGCCTTTTCATTAAATGCAGACGCCAAAAGAAAAGTAAAATCAAGAAAAAGATTTTATTGAAAAACATAAACAATTATGACTCAATAGATATGATGAGACGCTTGAGTCCTTAACACGTGTGACACGTGTGGATGTGCTCGGACACACGCAACCGATTCACCAGACGATGAGTTATGATGCATATGATAAATAAGATGCTTATACACATACATGCTTATATCATTTCAGATGCTGAGATTAATCATTCTTCTATAAGATGAAAGTTTAAATTTCTTCTTATAAAATTGAATCTATCTTCAGCAAGGGGTTTTGTAAATATGTCAGCCCACTGATGATCAGTGTCTACAAATTTTATTTCTAGAATACCCATCTGAACATAGTCTCTTATAAAATGATGTTTAATCTCAATGTGCTTTGCTCTAGAATGCAATATAGGATTTTTAGTAAGACATATGGCAGATGCATTATCACAGAAGATAGGAATGTTACTCTCTTTTATCAGGTAATCTTCAAGTTGATATTTCATCCACAGAAGTTGAGAACTGCAACTTGCTGCTGAAATATACTCAGCTTCTGCCGTTGAGAGTGCAATAGTGCTTTGTCTTTTGCTTGACCAAGACACAAGATTTGCTCCAAGGAATTGGCAGCTACCACTTGTGCTTTTTCTTTCAATTCGGTCTCCAGTAAAGTCAGCATCATAGAAACCTACTAATTTGTAATCTTTTGATTTCTTATAAAGCAAACCAAGATTAGTAGTTCCTTGCAAATATCTGAATATTCTTTGACAAAGACTTAAGTGTGATTCTCTAGGATCCGATTGAAATCTAGCACACAGCAGTGCAATAACATAATGTCAGGTCTTGAAGCCGTAAGATAAAGTAGACATCCAATCATACCTCTGTACATTTTCTGATCTACCTTCTTACCAATTTCATCTTTACTAAGAGTGTAGGTAGGATGCATAGGTGTACACATAGGCTTGCAATCCAGCATCTTGAATTTCTTTAATAATTCTTTGATATATTTGCTTTGATGTATATAAATACCATCACTGCATTGCTTGATTTGTATTCCAAGGAAAAACTTTAATTCTCCCATCATGCTCATCTCAAATTCAGCCTGCATAAGCTTAGAAAATTCTTTGCAAAGACTTTCATTAGTGGCTCCAAAAATGATATCATCAACATAGATTTGAACAAGTATGAAATGTTTGTTAGAGGATTTTCTGAAAAGAGTAGTGTCAACTAAACCTCTTGTAAATCCATTTTCCATTAAAAAGGAACTTAGTCTATCATACCATGCTCTGGGAGCTTGCTTAAGACCATATAGAGCCTTTTTAAGTTTAAAAACATGTTCTGGAAATTCAATATCTTCAAAACCAGGAGGTTGTTTAACATAAACTTCCTCAGTTATAAAACCATTTAGAAAAGCACTTTTCACATCCATTTGATATAGTGTTATCTCATGATGTGCTGCAAATGAAAGTAAAATGCGAATATCTTCTAGTCTTGCAACAAGTGCAAAAGTTTCAGTGAAATCAATACCTTCTTCTTGTGAGTAACCTTGAGCAACTAACCTTGCTTTATTTCTCACAACTTTACCATCTTCATCAAGCTTATTTCTAAATACCCATTTAGTACCAATAGCTTGTTTATCTTATGGTAGAGTGACTAGCTTCCATACATCATTCCTTTGGAACTGATTTAGCTCATCTTGCATTGCTAGAATCCACCCTTCGTCTTCCAAAGCTTGATCAATCGTCTTAGGTTCCATTTCAGAGAGAAGTGCAAAATCAGCATGCTCCTTGAAAGACGATCTGGTTTGTACTTTATCACCAGGTTCTCCTATGATTTGATCTTTTGGATGATTGGTTTTGTACTTCCAGCTTTTTCTTGCTTCAGCTTCTGCTTGAGTAGAATTCTTCGTCTGGTCACCACCGGATGATGAAGATGCATGTTCACCGTCTGACTTGTCACCGAGGTTTAATTCTGAAAATAACTCATCTAGCTCTGACATAACAGTGTCAGGCTTCTTATCATCATACTTGACATGAATGGACTCTTCAACTGTCAAAGTTTCTTTGTTGTATATTCTAAAAGCTTTAGATCTTTCAGAGTACCCCAAAAAGATTCCTTTGTCAGCCTTGGAATCAAACTTATCAAGCTGATCTTTAGTATTTAAAATATAACAAATACATCCAAAAGGATGAAAGTAAGAAATGTTTGGTTTTCTACCTTTCCACAATTCATAAGGAGTCTTATTCAAGATAGGTCTTATAAGAATTCTATTTTGAATATAACAAGCTGTGTTTACTGCTTCTGCCCAAAAATGTTTCGCAATATCAGCTTCATTGATCATGGTCCTGGCCATTTCCTGGTGGGACCTATTTTTCCTTTCTACAACACCATTTTGTTGAGGTGTTCTAGGAGAGGAGAAATTGTGGGAGATGCCATTTTCTTCACAAAATTTTTGAAAGTTTTCATTTTCAAATTCTCCCCCATGATCACTTCTAATAGAAGAAATACAGATGCCTTTTTCATTTTGAACTGATTTGCAGAAAACAGTAAATACCTTAAAAGACTCATCCTTGTGGGCAAGGAATTTAACCCATGTCCATCTAGTAAAATCATCAATAATGACTAATCCATATTTCTTTCCAGTTAAAGAGGTTGTCCTTGTGGGACCAAAAAGATCAAGATGTAAAAGTTCAAGTGGTCTCGGGGTTGAAACAACATTTTTTAAATGAAAGGAAGTTTTAACTTGTTTTCCTCTTTGACAAGCTTCACACAGGGCATCAGATTGGAACTTAAGATTTGGTAAGCCTCTAACAAGATTAAGCTTGTTTAATTTTGAGATTAACCTCAAATTGGCATGACCCAATCTTTTGTGCCAAATCCATTGCTCATCTTCAACAGACATAAGACACTTGACATCTTGTTTTGCAAGTTCAGAAAGATCAACTTTATAAATGTTTTGCTTCCTCTTTGCTGTAAAGAATATAGATCCATCATTTTTGCTTTTTACTGAACATCCATTTTCTGTAAAGACAACATTATAACCACTGTCACATAATTGACTTATGCTCAGTAGATTATGTTTTAGTCCTTCAACATATAAAACATTATCAATAGAAGGAAGAGAGCCTTTACCTATGCGACCAATTCCAACTATTTTACCTTTCTGGTTTCCTTCGAAACCAACGAATCCAGCTTCTCTAGGTCTTAGTTCTTGGAACATATGCTTTTCTCCCGTCATGTGACGCGAGCATCCACTGTCTAAGTACCAAGATAGGTGTGTTGACTTTGTTGCTAAGCATGTCTGCAACATAGACTATTTTATCTTTAGGTACCCATATCTTTTTGGGTCATTTCTTGTTAGTTCTTGAAGGATACTTGTCCTTCTTAGTTGTAAACACAGTACACGCACTTTTCAAATGACCAGATTTATTGCAAAGAAGTACAAAGTGCAAGCATTTACTATGATTATTGGATTTATCGATCTTTGAATCATTTTCTAAAAGAGGTTCATCCGATATATAACCAAGATCATGAGTTGTCGCTTTATCGACACCCCAAATCATAGAAGCTTATTTGCTTCGAGTTACACTCTCTGCAAGAAACTTTTGAAATGCATGTTCATAGTCATTTGATTTGCAGTTAGGATTATGCAGAACTACAGAGCTTTTAACTTGAGAGCTCTCACCGTTGCTTGTTGGCTTCCAGACGTGGTTATCCACCGACGACGATTTTCGGTTTTCCACGGTTCTCTTCATTGAGTCTGAGTTTTCATTGTGTAAAGAATGAAAATCTTGTGATAGTTTTGAAAATTTCTTTTTCAAATTCTTATACTCAATAGAGAGAGTGGCAGAATCCTTTAACAGATCATCAAATGCAAGTTGAAGTTCAGAATAAGAGTCATATATTATTACCTCTTCAACTTCTTCTTCTGAATCAAGATCAGTGTCTGCCATGAGGGCAATGTGAGCTTCTTCTTCTTTGTCTTCCTCAGAGGAGGATAAGTCAAGATCTTCCCATGTTGCCATGAGACCTTTCTTCTTTTTCTTGAAAGAGCTTCTTGTGGACTTTTCCTTAAGATTAGGACACTCGGACTTGAAATGTCCAGGCTTCTTACATTCATAGCAAATGACTTGGGCTTTGTCCTTGTCTTTGCTTTCCTTCTTGTCCTTTGTATCTTTCTTCTGAAACCTCCTTCGGAAGTTTCTCTTCTTCCACATTCTCTGGATCTTCTTAGATATGAAAGCTAGCTCATCATCTGATCCATCATAATCTCCTTCTGAAGCTTCATCATCTGATTCTTCTTCTTCAGCCTGAAAAGCTTTAGAAGTACTAGATTTATGTTGATTAACTCTTAAAGCAATAGACTTACTCTTCTTGGTAGGTTTTTCTTCATTTAGCTCAAGTTCATGAGCTTTCAAAGAACTCATAAGATCTTCAAGCCGAAGCACATTTGGATCTTTTGCTTCTTGAATAGCAGTGACTTTGGGTCTCCACTGCTTAGTCAAACATCTCAAGATCTTTCTCACATGGTCAGGTGTAGTATAACTTTTTCCAAGGGCCTGCAGCCCATGAACAAGTGTTTGGAACCTTCCAAACATAGTTTCAATGTTTTCTCCATCTTCCATTTTGAATAGCTCATACTGGCGAACCATCATGCTAGCCTTTGTTTCTCTTACTTGGGCAGAACCCTCATAAGACAAAACAAGAGAATCCCAGATTTCTTTGGCAGTATCAAACTTGCCACATTTATCATATTCTCTTTCTGTCATAGCACAGATGAGAATAAATCTAGCCTTCTGATTGGTTTGATATCTCTTTTTCTGATCATCAGTCCAGTTTTCCCTAGGTATTGCAACACCAAGGGCATTAGCGGGAGAAATGTACCTGCTTTCAACTATATCCCACAAATCAAGATTTTGTGCCTCAAGGAATGCTTTCATCTTATCTTTCCAGTAATCAAATTTTTCTCCATTGAATAGAGGAGGACGGTTCATATGACCACCTTCAGCAGACATGTTCACAGTAGGATCTTTACTCTTAACACTGTTAAGTGCTCAACCAAGAGGTCGAGCTCTGGTACCAACTGAACGTGAACACAAGAAGGGGGGTTGAATTGTGTTCAAAACTTTTCGCAAACTTTAGGTTAAAAACACTTAGAACACAGGTTTTTCAAAACAGTTTGTTAAACGGACGCTGGAAATAAACCAGACGCAGGAAAAGTTGTTTGTGAAAACTTGTTTTTAACAGAGCAAGATGAATATAAATAGAAAGCAGTAAAGCAAGAGACACAGAAATTTATACTAGTTCACTACCAAACTGGTAGCTACGTCTAGTCCCTTCGTTCCTGAAGGATTTTCCACTATAATCAACTGATTACAAAACCTTAAGAGTATTCTACTGTCACAACCTTGACAATACTCTCAACTTCTCAAAACGACTCAGGACAATCGAGGCTTTGAGGAACAAATTAACTAGGCCAAAACAACTTTTACAAGTAAGTTGAATACAAGTATAAATAACTCTCACAGAGAGGATAAAAATTAAGCTCAATATAGAAATGCTTTCTAAAAGAAAGTGTCGGACGCTGAGTTCAGTTCTTGTAGTCCAGAGACTTGGCTCGAAACTTGATTGCTCACAGAAGCAGTGCTTTCAGAGTATTGACTCTTTGTAGTGTATAGCAACAGTGCTTGTTCTTAGTAAATGAAGCAATATTCTCTTGTAGAGTTTCAACAGTTTCTTCAATGGATACCTTGGGGTATTTATAGGAGGTCTAAAGGATATTACCGTTACAGTAAAAATGGCTCCTTTCCATTGAGTGAGGTGATTTCAAAAAGCTGTCTCTTTCTTCCTTTCCAGAGAATATCTCAGTAGTACACATTACCGTTTTCGTACTACCTTGCTTTTCACAATTGCTTGTACGATTCTTGTCTTTTAGCTAAAGGTGTCACCTTTGATACCTCGTACAACAATTTTGGCGCACAAGATCAAATTCGAAATCCGTTCTAGAAACTTCTGAGAGGAAGAGCAACTACGTGACCAACACGTGATATAAAATGAAGTTCAGACACTTGCTCAGAACGGAAGATCGGACGCTCATAGCAAATGGATAAGACTAGTGTCACAAAAAGATAATTCCAGACGCTCACAAAGACAGTTTACTAAGATGAGCCGGATGTTGACACATGGAGTGTATCCTTCTCTTGAGAGCTTCTTCCTTCTTGTTTAAGTGGCTTAGAAATATATGTAATATTAGTATCTGCACACTTCAAGAATTGTTAGAACATAAATTGTCCTCTTGTGAATATTTTGTTATCATCAAAATTAATGAGGGTCTGAACTTCTCAATCGTTTAGGTTCCAACAGGGAGGACTTAAGACAACTAAACCAGATGCAGGTGTTTCATCAAGGGGTGCAACAACCTTAAATCTCATTTCATTAGAGAATAGACTAGCCTTGACTTCTTCCAAAGTGATACTTTCTTTACCAACAATAATGGAATTAACAAAATTCTCATATGATGGTGGCAAAGAAATTAACAAGATCATGGCAATGTCTTCATCATCCACAATAACATCACTATCACGCAATTCAAGCATAATAGAATTCAGATTATCCAGATGTGATTTAAGTTTGGTACCTTTTTTCATTTGATAACCATACAACCTCTTCTTGAGCATTAGCTTGTGGCTTAGAGACTTAGTCATGTATAATTTTTCTAATTTCAGCCAGAAAGCAGCATCAGTGGTTTCCTGAGAGACTTCATAGAAAACATCATCGGCCAAGGAGAGAAGAATGAGAGAATGTGCCCTCTCTTCTTGTTGAGCAACCAAATCCTTAGCACCTTATCCTTTAGTGCCTGATAATGGAGCACATGCTCCTTGTTCCTTGAGTAATGCCCGCATCTTGATGCGCCTTTGATTGAAACTATTTCTTTTCATGAACTTCTCTATCTTGATCGACTTGGTCATCTTTCTTGAACAGAGTGCGGAATAGAATGCAGTAAAACACAGATTGGTGAGTCTCATAGATTCACTGCAATGCAGAACCAAGAAAGAAGGGGGATCCATGATATGAGAGCAGAAATGGATCTTGTCAATCCACAATCGAAACAGAACCGAGGTGATCAAAACCTAAGCTCTATGATACCAGTTAGTTAGGAAGAAACTGATAAAACTCAGTAAACCAATTGCAAACCAAAACAAAAAAAAGGAGAGCAATGAAGAATAAGATAACACAAAACAAATAACGTGGTTCACTAACAATATGTTAGCTACATCCACGGGCAAAGGAAGAACTGAAAATCCACTATGAACCTTGTGTGTTACAGAATATTGCTATATGCAACTATGATCACTCTCTCTCACAGAAATAAAGATTCGGTTTGCACCTCCTGAATTGAATTACAAATGGAGAAATTAAGCCCCACTTATATAAGTGTCACTTGAACAAACATGAGAGAGAACTAATTTTGTTATTTGCAACAACTACATAACAGAATTTGTAACTAACTTAACAGTCAAGGCTCAACAGAAATAATGCGGTGACAATGCTGCAGTATCCGATAGGTTGAAGGACTTAGGCCATAGCTACACTTGTTTTCACTCCAGATATATGATTGTGGTTATTAGGATTTTACCTTCTATACAAACTGGCTTTATCAGTTTTATTTGGAAGGTTTAATCTCTTTCTATTTGCAAACAGATAAGGTTTCTATTTGTGACACCCTCCCGGGGCCACTGGTGGTTATGGTTACTTAATGGTGATTCTAGTGAGAAAATTAAAAAACTTTAAAACACATCATATTTAAACATACGAACACTTGACATTTATTCATTAGAGTAGTGCGGAATAAAATACAATTGTAATAAATGCACCACAAAAACATAAAGAAACTCCACTGGCCGTGGTACTAAAAAACACGTACGAAGATTTCAGACTATCTCCTGATAACTCCTAAGTCATATACTTTGTATCAGCAATTTTTTTGGCATACCACTTTCCCCATCCACGTGCCTTGAGTCCTTTTCCAAAATTAAAATCTTCCAGAGTAATCTCTTTGTCATCTATAGATTTATTGAAGCAGAAAAAAATACAAGAAAAGACATAGAAAGGGTGAAAACCTCTCGCGACAATCACACGAATAAAATAAAAATAGATAATTTATTCATAGACTAAATAAGTCCACGATGATGATTTCCCATGCAATGTATGAATATGGCTGAATAAAAGCCAAAGACATTTCTGTCAATGCAAATGTTAGACTTCAAAGAAGTCGAGTGATAATAATTTATCATGCAAAAAAGTCTTAATAAAAACGACTGACAATAAAATTGTCAGGCCAAAACTTAATAGTCTTACGGCATCAAAAGCCCATGACTACCAAGTCAATGACTAATATAAGTCCAGGTTATGTTGAAAACTAGCTGACAGTAATTTGTCAGGTCTATGCCATGCATGAATGCAACAATTTATGTAAACCCAGCATATCACTATCACAATCCAAATCACGATCATAATCATAATACATCAAATCATTATAATATATATTAATATACAATCAATCTCAAGAACAAATTGATCAAACTCTCATCCAAGAGTTTAATCCACAACAATTGCACACAACCGCACAACTCATGGATTTATCAAAACTCATTAGAGAATCTTTACCTTACTGTTATAAAATTCTCTTCAAAGCTTTTGGATAGTCTCTTCTCAGTTATAAGTTTACACCTAAAAACTCATCAAACATAAATTCTATTACTAATAACTCAAAACATAATTACTTAAACAAAATAAACCTCTTTTATTTCCTATTTAATCATTATGATTTTTAAGGATAAAGAGGGATAAGATAGCTTGATTTTCAAAAGTCATTTGTTAAACATGATCATACACGTATACAAAACTTAAACCCAAAAGCAGAAGTACTTATTCCAAGTATTTAACAATGCACGTATTTCATTCGTATTATAATCAAAGATTAAAAGTCGTCAAAACCAACTAAATCAATCATTACCAGAGACTGAAAGACGACAGCGCCATCTAAATCAAGTCTATTATTAACCAGAGATCGAAAGACAATTGGGCCATTTAAATTAGATCTTTTATTTATTAGCACTCATAATCAGAGATTGAAAGACGGTTGAGCCAGCTAAATCGAATCTTCTGATTATTTAAACAGATTAGTGATATTGATTAATCAAATATTAGAGATTGAAGCGAGACAGAACTGGATCAATCGTTTAATATCTATAACTAGTATTGTTTATTATCATATAATAATTTTACCAATTTTTATACATGTTAAGAATAATAAGACAAGTCCTATGCTAATTTCAAAAGCATATAATCAAAACATAATTAGTTATGATTTATCTAAGAAAAAGCCTACTATTTGAACATAAAATGAATCCAAAAGCACTTATTTATTTAAGTCATAACCACTTAGTTCAAGAATTTTTTTTTAAAAAAACTGAGACTAGATTATAAAACTTTAAACTAATAACTTATTCAAAATATTTAAAATAAAACTAAAACATATAAAGAAAATAAAAGAAAAGAAAAGAATTGAGATGAAAATGGGAGAGAGAATCACCTTGGAAATACTTCAAAAAAAGGGATGAAAAATTATGAAGGCCAAGCCTTCTATTTATAAGGAAAGGGAAGGGTTGGTTAACTTAACCATAAGTGAACTTAACTATAAGTGAACTTAACCATGATTTAAGTCATTTGGACGATTTCGATATTAGTTAAAAAGCTTTTAGGATATTTATAATATAAAAATATAAATAATATCTAGATATATATTGGAACTTATCCATAAGCTTGACATGAAAATAATATCTAGATATATTTTTTTGGATATTTGTTTCGGTATAAATTGTACAACATGTGCAAATACTATCCAAAAACCGGTTGAATTGATAGCTAAATTTTTTAATATAAGCTTCTCAGAAAAAATAGGTTTGATCTATCAATTCACATTTTCAAAAACATCTCTACAAATATGAAATCTAATACTGCTGTTTACATAATAATCGGTGCATAGAAAACACGTTTAAAACGCTGATGAAATTTCGGTTGAATGGATAGCTAAAATTTTGGGTATAAATTACTCTGATAATATAGGTACTATTATCCATTTACATTTTTAAGATTATCTCCCCAAATATCATTTTCTATACAGCTGATAATTAAACACATACATCACACAAACAGTTGAAAATGACATTGCAGCATGTACATTTTCGCAATAATTAAAATACCGAAAAGATGGGTCGTTACATTATTCAATTGTAAGAATCATCTTTAACCTATTTTTGGCATTTACTGAATGGCCGACGATTTTATGTAGAAATAGCTTATATTTGGAAAACTTGATAATCTATTGAGTACATATCTTTGTTTGAACTGTATTACATTCTAGTTTTAGTTGAAATATCTATGCCACTATGCTTACTTTTGTGCTTTAGTTTTTTCTTTCACGTTCCACATCCACTGATAATTTGAAACACACCAAAACATTGTGTGCAAGTATTTGAAATCAGAGGAATTTAGTTATTTAAACTAATTTGGAAAAAATTGACTATTAGCACTAAATACTATATTCTAGAAGTGGATCTTTTCTATTTGGTGAAGTAATCAATGAAGATCCTTATTGGAAATATGAAAGCAACAGGTTGTGCCACCGGTCAATGAGCACTTTCACTGCTTAGATGTTATGGTGAACAAGAGGTGGTTTATTTGCTTTGTACATACACATGAATATTGAAAACCATAACTTCTTGAATCACACAATTACATTCAGTAACAAAATGACAACTTCATCAAAACAATTATGAATTCAAATGAATGCATGAATTAACACTTTCACAACAAATTTAATCTAAAGTCACCTAGTAGAGTAATAATACCAGACACCAACTACGTTTTGTTTATATTATATAATAAGAAAATCAGGATGGAAGGTGATAAAATTGTCCACAGAACATGGTCAACCATAAATATATATATATATATATATATATATATATATATATATATATATATATATATATATATATATATATATATATATATATGTATGTATTTTAAAGGCAAGGTGATCCTAAGTCACCATAATTTATTAAAAAAAAGAAAAACAAAAGACAACAAAATCATGGGGAGACTTAAAACCAAAACTCATGCAAAGAAAACAAGAGTCATTTAAATCTAACATTACGTTTTCTATGCTTTCTAAGATTATACTTCTGAGACATAGACATAACCACCGTGAAATCATAATCAACTTTAGCGGCATTATTATCATCCAACTGCTCCGCTGAGAGAGAGTCATTCTCTATTACATAGGAATGGAGAAGAAGTTCTCATTGATTAACAAACTGAATGAATGAATTACATCAGATTAGTGCTCGAGCTTTTTATATAAGGAGCCTATAGGTACATCTTGTATGACAGCTGTGAACAGTGTTAACTAACTTACAACTAACTCACTAACAGCTTGCATAACTAACTTATTACTTATTTAACTAACTAAGCATTTATTTAATATGTAATATCCCCCTCAAGTTGGACTATGGATGTCCATAAGGCCTAACTTGGACAAGATACTGGAAAAGGATGTTGAACGCAGTGGCTTGGTGAACACATCAGCTAATTGGGAGGCAGAAGGAACCGGAAGCAAATGAATTAATCCTGAATTGATCTTTTCCCGAACCACATGACAGTCTAACTCAATATGTTTGCTTCGTTCATGGAATGTTGGATTGTGTGCAAGGTATATGGCGGATTTATTATCACAGTAGACAAATGTAGACTGAGGAAACTGAACATGCAGATCATTGAACAAGTTATGTAGCCATTGTATTTCACAAGTAAGGGAAGCCAAACCTCGGTATTCAGCTTTAGTGGAGGATCTTGAAACTGTACTTTGCTTCTTAGATTTCCATGAGATGAGGGAAGAACCAAGTAGAGCACAATAACCAGTAACTGATCTCCTGGTGTCCAGGCAACATGCCCAATCTGAATCTACAAATCCATGGAGTTTTAAAGGATTGGATGCAGAGAAAAAAATTCCTCTTGCAAGAGAAGCCTTGAGATATCGAAGAATTCTCTGAGCAGCTTGGAAATGTGGCACCAAAGGCTTAATGCAAACTGACTAAGATATTGCACAGAGTAGGAAATGTCGGGTCTAGTAGTGGTGAGATACAGCCAAGGTAGACAAGAGCGAGATCCTACGTAGGAGCGGGGAGGGGTCATAGGAGCGTAAAACGTGGGTTCGTAGCACGGTTTGTAAGATCCTACCAAATTCTCAAACTAGTATATATATGCATATAAAAACATATGTAGGAATATAAAAATCATAAATAAGTGAAAAAAATCAAAAACACTACAAATGCTTAATAAACTTCAAAGTCATACATAAAATAAATGCCACAAACATAAGTCATACACGAGATAAGTGCCATAAATGCTTAAAAACACCAAATTCTTAACAAACAACTATATATTTTTCATATTGTTCCATTAATATTATTTGGTTTTCATATTTTTGTTATTATTATATATTTTGTTATAGCAATTTTGTATTTTTATTTGGGTTTCCTTATAATACCCATCTGAAAATGGGCTTTACTCACATGGGCACATTAGGATTTTGTTCGTTGCCCTAATCTGACCTAAGGAGCACGCATCAACTGAGCTTCATTATAGCAATTTGCAGCGCAAAGGCAAACATCAGGCCGAAACGTGCCACAGAGGTCACTCCCCGGCCACGAATGGCCACACGCGACGGAACTCAGGGTGGCGGTGATGCTTGTTCGACTCCTGTGTTTCTTTTCTTCTTCCTGCGTGTTCTTCCTTCTTCCAGGTAACTATGCTCCATCCTTTCCTTCATCTTCATCCTCTCATGCTCCATCCTCTCCTTCATCTTCATCCTCTCCTTCATCTCCATCTCCTTTATCTCTGTCGAACCCAAAATCTGAGTTTTAAAAGAAACTGGGTCGCGAACCCGACCAGGAAACACAAAAATCAGAGATTTAGGGATTTTTATAGGAGCGCGGGTTCGTCAAGATCGTCTGCTCCTGCTCCGCTCCAAACGCTCCTGCTCGCCGGTTCGTCGCTCCCGCAAAGCGTCCCTGCAAATCGCAATCCTACGTAGGTGCGAGATCGTTGAAGGGTAGTAGGAGCATAGGATCGTCCGCTCCTACGCCTCGGATCGCGCTCTTGTCTACCATGGATACAGTAGCCTGCCTATTAATCTCCTATATGAAGAAGCATCTGAGACAGGCGTTCCAAAATCAGCTGATAACTTGTTTGTGGGATCAAATTGAGCAATGGCAGGCTTTGCAGCAAGAATACCAGAATCTTCAAGAGCTCAAGAGTGTATTGTCTCTGATTTAAAAGAATCCCTGACTTGGATCGGGCAATCTCAAGTCCTAAGAAAAATCTCAACTGACCAAGATCTTTGATTCTGAATTTTGCATCTAAAAACTACTTGACAAATTTAATTTCCTCAATGTCATTTCCAGGTAACACTATGTCATCAACATAGACAAGTAAAGCTGTGAAATTGGATCCATGAGACTTAACAAACAAAGAGTAGTCAGCTTGAGATTGAGTATACCCGATAGATATCAAGGCTGAGGAGAGCTTGGAATACCATTGTCTACTTGCTTGCTTTAGACCATAGAGTGACTTATGTAATTTGCAAACTAAAGAAGGACTTGACAAAAGAATGCCAGGGGGAGAAAGTATGTAGACATCCTCATTTAAGTCACCATGTAGGAATGCATTGTTGACATCCAATTGCTCAAGATGCCAACCCTCAATTGCGGCCAAGTATGATAGGAGCCGAACTGTTGTAATTTTTGCAACTGGGGAAAATGTTTCAAAATAATCTATACCCTCCATTTGAGTATATCCCTTGGCTACCAATCTGGCCTTATACCTTTCAACTGAGCCATTTGCATGATACTTCACCTTGTAGACCCATTTGCAACCTATAGGAGTCTTACCATTTGGAAGTTCTACCAAGGACCAAGTGTGGTTTTAATCAAGAGCATGTAACTCAGCATTCATTGCATTCTTCCAACAATCAAATTTTGAGGCTTGGGCAAAAGTTTTAGGTTCAGTGGTAGTGGTGATGTTACAACAAAAGGCTTTATATGAGGGTGAACACTTATCATAAGAAAGAAAAGAAGAAATAGAATATGGAGGAACAATACCTGAAGATGCATTGGCACAATTGCTGGAAATCAGATTGCAGTCATAATCATTGAGGTAACTAGGCTTTGTTTTAATTCTAGTTGACTATCTTTGAGGCATGGAAACATGCACAGAACTAGATTGACTATTTGAGATAGGAAGAGAAATAGAATATGTCATAACAGAATCAGCAGGAATGTGATCTGTCATGATAGGAACAGGAATATAAACAGACGTATCATCAAAATTTTGTTGTGAAAAACTGGGCATGGGAGTAAGATCAGAAATGGGAGATTTTGTAGAAGTGACAAAAGGAAAATAATTCTCATAAAAATCACATTTCTGGAAACAAAAAGGTCATTGGAAGTAAGATCATAGAGTATGTAACCCTTGGTGCCCTCTTTATATCCTAAGAAAACAGATTTTCTTGCCCTTGGATTGAACTTTGTTCTCTGAGCTTGTAAAGTGGATGCAAAGCTCAAACAACCAAACACCTTGAGATCCATCAAGGAAGGTGGTTGAGAATGTAAAATGTAACGACCCGTTTCCGGACCGCTACCGAGCTCAATATACCGAGCTCGAGTTACCGAGCTCAACACACCGAGCTCAACATAAACCTGTATGAGATGTGTTTTAAAACGAAACTCTTGTGCCTTTTAAAAATACGATATATTTTTTTTTTTATAAAACCAACTCGTGCACATCAGAGTAATTACAGCTTTTCGAAACATGGTGCAACTAAGACACAAGACTTAAATTCTAATAAAACATACATGCATAACATACATATATATATCACTCGAAATAATAATGTATACAAAATACAGAGTAGCAAATGTATAAAGAAAATACACCTAAGGTATGACGACTTCAAAAGAGCAATCATACCCTGGGGGTACTTCCGGCAGACTCCCACGCAGGGGGCTGCTCCAAAAGTAAGACCACCACCTACCTCAGAGCAACAAAACATAACCGCCCAAACTGGTCACGACCTCCGAACACAAAAAGAAAAACAAGTAAGACCACCAAAAGAAATACGCCGAACAAACATAATCAATCACGACAAGTACAGGTCGTCACTCGGGTCCTCGTCGAGCTCCTCCTCGGCATCATCTGCTGTCGAGTTCCCTGCGCCCTCGACACCGCCTGGGTAACCGTCATGGATTGAAGGCACCACGGAAAGGGTCAACTTCTCAACAATTCAAGATAAGCTCGACAAAAAGGAGATAAGCGAACAAAGAAAGTATAACATTCACCGACATGACTCGACCATCTCACTCTAACTCGACACAACTCGCAAATCCATTTTCTCTCGACTCGACAATTTTTCCGGAATGCACACGCCATACCGTATGTCGGAAAGTCCAGCCGAAGCCTTGGGATCCTCGCTCTCCCTAGGACAGTCAACTCAGGTCCCATAGCGTGGCGACGTCTAGTCAATCTCCCGTAAACAAAAGGGGACCTAGCACCCTTAGGTAGCCTGGGCACGGCTCGAAAACGCGATACGACACACGTAGCTCGCCACTCGATGAACACCACGTGATACGATATACAAAGAGTTAAACACAAGATATTCAACCGCATGTCAAATAAAAAGAGCAAGCTCGACATGAAGAAACGCAATTCAACATGCAATACACAATTCACGACATATATTCAATCACATATTAAATACATGCAAAAACTCAATCATATCACAACATTTCAACCTCGACACAAATCAGGAAATCCATACACAATAACATAACCACGAAGAATATGGAGTGCGCTTACGCTAGCATACTATGAAAGTATTAATGTGAAGCGCCGTTACGGAACTCCAAGTAAATCCGCCGACAACGACCTCGACACAGCTGTCTTCAAATGAGCTCGACAACGACTTCTCTTACTCGATCTCGACACGGCTGTCTTCAACGAGCTCGACAACGACTTCGACACGTTCCGTCCTCAATCGACCTCGACACGTACGCTTCTCAGTCGACCTCGACACGTACAGTTCTCGATCTGGATTCCGCTGCTTCCACGTCCTTGGATTCGCTCTCCCGTACACCTTGATTCGGAAATCACTCGATCTCGGGAATCAGACTTCCTAAAACAAACACAACTCAGTTCGATCTATGGGTTCTAATACACTTAGCTCTCTCTTCCCAAACTTAACCACAACCCAGAAAATATAAAACTCAAGAACTTGAAATATATTTTTCCTCTAACACAAAGTTAGGGTTTTCGATCAAAAGTTCATGAAAAAGGTTATCTGATGCTTCAACAGATAGATCGACAACAACAATAACCAGAAGCAACAAACGAAAACAAGAAATCGAAACAAACCAAAAATGAAGGGTTTCTGGGCACTGCCGATTGCAGAAAAACAGAGGAAGAAAATTTGTTTTACAAGCCCAATTAATCGGTTAGAAAGATAGGTAATATCGTGAAGAAGAAGACCCATCAATTTGACATGATTTGGAAGCATAAAAACTAGCTAAAATGGAAGGAAAAGTAGCGCTAAACAGTAGCACAGAGGAAAAGAAAAATCTGTTCTTCATACCTCAATGGTGATCGAGCAGGCGAGATATGTCGAGAAGATGATGATGATGAACAAGATTGATGAAGAAAATTTGTGCAGAATCTCGATGGAACTCACGGTTTCGTCGATGGAAGTTTTTGGAGAAAAACAACGAAACTAGAGCAGAAGGAAGGAAGAAGAAAGAAGAAAAGAGAAAGAATGAGTGTTTGAGGGAATCGGTCGTGGTATACAGCTGGTGAGAGAAGGGGTATAATCGTAACTTCAGCTATAAGATGCCAATCCCATCAATCATTCTACCCGTCTAATCGTTCCTCTCTCATAATTACCCTCTACTCTGTCAGTCAACGATCTAGGCACGCGACGAGAACAGCAAGCCGATAATGTAATAATTACAAACAATATAATAATAACGCTGAATAACGTTCGAAAGAATACGAGGTATCATCTCGACACGATGTCGACAAGGGTGCTCGTGCAAGCGCACAAGGTTCTAACACGAGTTCGTGCACGCGGCCTCCTCAGCTCGGTACGCGACCTTCATCAACTCGACACCCGACTTCATCAACTCGACACGCGACCTCCTCAGCTCAGCAGCTAGTGCACGCAGCTTCTCTCACCGGCAAATGATCTCGGCAAACGATCTTGGCACGGGATCTCGACACAAAGTCTTGGTCGAGGTCTCGATACGTCGTCCTAATACGATGTCGATCTCGTCCTCAGGTGTTACAATCTCTCCCTCTAAAAAAATTTCGTCCTCGAAATTGCAAATAAGATTCTTACCTCGGAAAAGTTCAGTGGTAATCGAGTCTTCATCTTCTCCTCCAGACTCCCAAGTCGCATCTCCCGCCTTCCGATCCCACACAACTTTGACGAGTTGAATCTCTTTGTTCCGCAATTGTTTGGCTTTCCGATCAACGATCCTTGCCGTAATGCTTCAAAAGGTAAGTCGCCCTTCGCTTGAATCACATCCGCTCGATGACATGAGAGGGTCTAAACATACTTCCGCAATTGTGAGCCGGGGAAGCCGTCGTGGATGTTTGACAAGAATGGTGGCAAGGCAATCTGATATGCCACTGGACCAATACGACGAAGAATCTGGTAAGGTCCAATAAATTTAGGGGTAAGTTTCTTGGATTTGATCGCTCGACCAACTCCGATGGTGGGGGTGACTCTAAGAAATACATGTTCTCCTTCCTCAAACTCGAGTGGTCGACGCCGTTGGTCGCATAACTCTTCGTCGACTTTGAGATGTTCGCATCCGATCTACGATCAAACGGATCTTCTCGGTAGTCCGTTTGGATCATATCCTGGTCCTCTGACGCTTGCTCGCCCTGGTACCAACAAAGAGGCGCTCGACATTTCCGGCCCATACTGGCGCTTCAAAAGGTGCCATTCCAATGCTCGCATGGAAACTGTTATTGTAGGTGAACTCCACCAATGGTAAGACGTCGTCCCAACTTCCTCGGTGATCTAAGGTACACGCTCTCAAAAAATCTTCAAGTGATTGGATCGTTCTCTCAGTCTGACCGTCAGTCTGAGGATGATATGCCGAGCTAAGCCTGAGCTCGGTTCCCATCGCTCCTTACAATTCCCTCCAAAAATGAGACGTGAACTTCGGATCTCGGTCCGACACGATTGAAGAGGGTATTCCATGAAGTCGTACTATCTTCGCGATGTAGATCTCGGTCAGCTTTTCCACGTTGTATGTCGACCTCACTGGTAAGAAATGAGCAGATTTGGTCAATCGGTCGACGATCACCCAAATCGAATCATTCTTCTTCTGCGTCTTCGGCAAACCTACAACGAAGTCCATGGAAATACTGTCCCATTTCCAAACTGGCACGTCAAGCGATTGTAACATTCCCGCAGGTCGTTGGTGCTCTACCTTCGCTTTCTGACACGTTAAACACGAAGCTACGTACTCGGCCACTTGCTTCTTCATTCCGGACCACCAAAAATGCTTCTTCAAGTCTTGATACATCTTCGTAACTCCTGGATGAATACTAAAGTTGCTCTTATGCGCTTCGTCGAGAATCAACTTCCTCAGCTCGGATACGTTAGGTACGCACACTCGGCCATTGCACCTTAAGATGTCGTCCGCTCCGACGTGAAATTCTGTCGCCTTCCCTTGCGCTATCAATTGAATCTTCTCTTGCAGAAGCTCGTCATGAACTTGCTGGTCTCGGATCTCATCCAACAATCTGTTAGAAATGGTAAGCATACCAAATCTCATCTTCCCCGGTGAAACTTCGACACTCAACTTCAAGTCTCGGAACTTCTCGAGCATCTCCAACTCCTTGATCATCATCGCCGAGGTTAAAACGCTCTTCCTACTCAACGCATCTGCTACTACGTTAGCCTTACCGGGATGGTATTCCAACGTAAAGTCGTAGTCCTTGAGAAATTTCGTCCCATCTTCGGCCGACGCATGTTGAGCTCTTTACGGTCGAACAGGTACTTCAAGCTCTTGTGATCGCTGAAAGCGATGAAGTGCTCCCGTAAAGGTAGTGCCTCCATATCTTCGCCAAAAACTATCGCCCGGCTCCAAGTCGTGAGTAGGGTAGTTCCTCTCGTGAATCTTAAGTTGTCTTGAAGCATACGCGACCACCTTCCGATGTTGCATCAGCACGCATCCCAATCCCTGGTGGGACGCATCACAAGACACCTCGAAAGGGTCTTCGGGTTGAGGGAAGATCGACAGCGCCGTCGTCAAAAGCTCCTTGATCTTTGAAACTGGCTTCACACTCCTCGGTCCAGGCAAAAGGTTGATCCTTCCTCGGCAGTCGTGTAAGAGGGGCGACAATCTTCGAGAAACCTTCAATGACTCGTCGGTAAGATCCCTCTAAGCCAACAAAACTCCTCGACCTCAGAATCGCCTTGTTTGTTTCCACGCTAGCACAGCTTCAATCTTAGTTGGATCCACAGCTATCCCTTCTTTGGAAATCACGTGACCTAGAAATTTCACCTCTTCAAGCCAAAATTCACACTTCGACAGGTTGGCATAGAGTTGCTTATCTCGTAATATCTGCAGTACTCGACATAAGTGTTCTGCGTGCTCTTCTCGGTTCCTCGAGTAGATCAGTATATCGTCGATGAACACTACAACGAACTGATCCAAAAACGAATGGAAAATCCTGTTCATGTAATCCATAAACACAGCTGGCGCATTCGTCACTCCAAACGGCATCACCAAGTACTCGTAGTGACCGTATCTAGTCCTGAAAGCTGTTTTGGGAACATCTACCTCCTTCACGCGAATCTGATGGTAGCCCGACTTCAAGTCTATCTTGGAAAAGATTGCCGCTCCACGAAGTTGATCCATCAAGTCGTCAATACGTGGTAACGGATAACGGTTCTTCACGGTAACCTTGTTGAGCTCGTGATAATCCACGCACAGCCTTGATCGTCCATCCTTCTTCTTAACCAACAACACTGGAGCTCCCCACGGTGACACGCTCGGTCGTATGAATTGCTTCGACTCCAAGTGTTCGATCTGAGACTTCAGTTCTTTCATCTCGGCAGGAGACATCCTGTATGGCGCTTTGGAGATCGGTCCTGTTCCTGGAATCAGGTCGATGGAGAACTCGACCTCTCGTACTGGTGGTAACCCTGGCACGTCTTCGGGAAAAACGTCCTCAAAGTCACACACCACTGGAACATTCTTCACGTCGATCTGCTGGAAAACTTCCAAACTAGCGGATACATGTATTCCCTAGTTCCTTCTTTCAAAGAAACTCCAACACGCTCGGCAGAAAGATAATTGGAGACTCTAAGGTCCGGAAAAATTACAGCTTTACGGGCCACAGTCCAAAGGACATGGTGGTGTGACAACCAATCCATCCCGAGAATGACATCTAAGCCCTTAAGAGGCAAACAAACCAAATTGACCACAAACTTTCTACTCGAATAATCACTACACAATTAAGACATGCGGTGTTTGTGACTAAGGTTTTAGCATTTGGGGTTGTAACTACTAATTTAAGCGGTAAAGCGATCCACGATCAAGTTCAAATGGTTCACACAATCAAGAAATAAAAGAATGGGTTGCACGAATCAAAAAGAACGGATAAGGATTTACCCTCGATCTCACATTCACCTTGGATAAGATCTTCACTCGACCGCTTCCTCGCCACTCATGCAGAAAACTCGCCTTTAGCCACTTGACGCTTTTCTTTGGCCCTCGCCGCAAGCATAGTCGGTTCACTTTGGGTGTAGGACAATCCTTGGCAAAATGCCCTGGCTTCTTGCGGTTGAAACACACCTCCTCCTTCGAGTACGATTACTCGCGTAATGTCCCGGCTTTCCACATCGATAGCAAGTCACCTCGACACGGCCTCGACCTCCACTCGCTCCCTAGGTCATCGGACGACATCAGACCTGTTGTCGTTCCTCCGAGGTCTGGTCGTAAGGCTTCTTCTGCGGTTGTTTCTTCGTGCAAATCTCGCCCGCACTGGGGTCTCACCGGTCCGCCCACAGTCTTCTTCTTGTGGCTCCTCACTCCTTCTACCTCGACACATCGATCAATCACTCTTGGAGGTTTGAATCCTCGGCGACACCATCGACTTCTGAATGTCGAATCTCAATCCCCGTTGGAATCTCTCACTCAACCATCTCTGGTCAACTCGATCACGGAATGGACTGAAATACCTCGCCAACGACTCGAACTTGGCCGCATACTCGGACACTGTCGAGTTGCCTTGCTGCAATTGAAGAAATTCCTGCTCCTTCTCGGCTCGTGCAAAGATCTGGGAAGTACTTGTCCAAGAACCTTTCACTAAAAAGCTCCTGTGTCATCTCGCGACGTTCCGCTTATAAATGTTTGCTTCACTCCTCTCCACCAATACTCGCGTCTCCTAGCAAAGAAGTAGGTGGCATAGTCGACCTTCACGTTGTCCCGCAATGAAGTGCCTCAAGATCTTCTCGATCTCTTGCATCCAAAGATCGCCTTTATCTGGATTTGGCTCACCGTAGAACTTCTGCGGATCATGCTTCCTGAAGTCGGCCAATCCTCTCGCTTCAAAGATTTCGCTCGCTCGTTCTTTGTTCGCAAGTTCTGCTTGAGTTAACGCCGCCGCCTGTTGAGCCATCGCGTTAGCCTGTTGAGTTGCGGCGGTGATTGTTGAGCCATGGCTCCGCCATCTCGGCCATAGCTTGAATTGCTCGTTCCATGTCGACGTTCTCGGTTGCGGTAACCGTATTCCTACGAGGTGGCATTAGATTCCACAAAGTTCAAAACCCCGCCGAATCTCGTAACAAGGATGTGTTAAAACACACCGCTTCAATCAAGAAACAGTTCAAACAATTTCTCAAGCAATAAGTGCTTCACTTAATCAAACAAAGAATCAACATAATACAACTAGGTACCCACACACATATCCCGACACGGTGACGGTCAAATCTCCTATGCACGCGGCTAAATTGAGCCGGCTGCTCGATACCAACAATGTAACGACCGTTTAGGACCGCTACCGAGCTCAATATACCGAGCTCGAGTTACCGAGCTCAACACACCGAGCTCAACATAAACCTGTATGAGATGTGTTTTAAAACGAAACTCTTGTGCCTTTTAAAAATACGATATATTTTTTTTTATAAAACCAACTCGTGCACATCAGAGTAATTACAGCTTTTCGAAACATGGTGCAACTAAGACACAAGACTTAAATTCTAATAAAACATACATGCATAACATACATATATATATCACTCGAAATAATAATGTATACAAAATACAGAGTAGCAAATGTATAAAGAAAATACACCTAAGGTATGACGACTTCAAAAGAGCAATCATACCCTGGGGGTACTTCCGGCAGACTCCCATCAGGGGTCGCTCCAAAAGTAAGACCACCAGTCTACCTCAGAGCAACAAAACATAACCGCCCAAACTGGTCACGACCTCCGAACACAAAAGAAAAACAAGTACAGTCATCAAAAGAAATACGTCGAACAAACATAATCAATCACGACAAGTACAGGTCGTCACTCGGGTCCTCGTCGAGCTCCTCCTCGGCATCATCTGCTGTCAAGTTCCCTGCGCCCTCGACACCGCCTGGGTAACCGTCATGGATTGAAGGCACCACGGGAAAGGTTCAACTTCTCAACAATTCAAGATAAGCTCGACATAAAGGATATAAGCAAACAGCAAAGTATAACATTCACCGACATGACTCGACCATCTCACTCTAACTCGACACAACTCGCAAATCCATTTTCTCTCGACTCGATAATTTTTCCGGAATGCACACGCCGTACCGTATGTCGGAAAGTCCAGCCGAAGCCTTGGGATCCTCGCTCTCCCTAGGACAGTCAACTCAGGTCCCATAGCGTGGCGTCGTCTAGTCAATCTCCCGTAAACAAAAGGGGACCTAGCACCCTTAGTTATCCGGGTCACGGCTCAAAAACGTCATACAACTCACCTAGCTCGCTCACTCGATGAACAATTCGCCGCATACGATATTCAAAGAGTTAAACACAAGATATTCAACCGCATGTCAAATAAAAAGAGCAAGCTCGACATGAAGAAACGCAATTCAACATGCAATACACAATTCACGACATATATTCAATCACATATTAAATACATGCAAAAACTCAATCATATCACAACATTTCAAGCTCGACACAAATCAGGAAATCCATACACAATAACATAACCACGTAGAATATGAAGTGCCCTTACGCTAGCATACTATGAAAGTATTAATGTGAAGCGCCCTACCGAACTCCAAGTAAATCTTTGCCGACAACGACCTCGACACGGTGTCTTCAAATGAGCTCGACAACGACTTCTCTTTTCGATCTCGACAGGGTGTCTTCAACGAGCTCGACAACGACTTCGACACGCGTTCCGTCCTCAATCGACCTCGACACGTCGCGCTTCTCGATCGACCTCGACACGTCTGATTCTCGATCTGGATTCATTTGCTTCCACGTCCTTGGATTCGCTCTCCGTACACCTTGATTCGAAATCACTCGATCTCGGAATCGATTTCCTAAAACAAACACAACTCGATTCGATCTATGGGTTCTAATACACTTAGCTCTCTTCCCAAACTTAACCACAACCCAGAAAATATAAAACTCAAGAACTTGAAATATATTTTTCCTCTAACACAAAGTTAGGGTTTTCGATCAAAAGTTCATGAAAAAGGTTATCTGATGCTTCAGCGGATAGATCGACAACAACAATAACCAAGCAACAAACGAAAAACAAGAAATCGAAACAAACCAAAAATGAAGGGTTTACGGCACTGCCGATTGCAGAAAAACAGAGGAAGAAAATTTGTTTTACAAGCCCAATTAATCGGTTAGAAAGATAGGTAATATCGTGAAGAAGAAAACCCATCAATTTGACATGATTTGGAAGCATAAAAACTAGCTAAAATGGAAGGAAAAGTAGCGCTAAACAGTAGCACAGAGGAAAAGAAAAATCTGTTCTTCATACCTCAATGGTGATCGAGCAGGCGAGATATGTCGAGAAGATGATGATGATGAACAAGATTGATGAAGAAAATTTGTGCAGAATCTCGATGGAACTCACGGTTTCGTCGATGGAAGATTTTGGAGAAAAACAACGAAACTCAGAGCAGAAGGAAGGAAGAAGAAAAGAGAAAGAATGAGTGTTTGAGGGAATCGGTCGTGGTATACAGCTGGTGAGAGAAGGGGTATAATCGTAACTTCAGCTATAAGATGCCAATCCCATCAATCATTCTACCCGTCTAATCGTTCCTCTCTCATAATTACCCTCTACTCTGTCGGTCAACGATCTAGGCACGCGACGAGAACAGCAAGCCGACAATGTAATAATTACAAACAATATAATAATAACGCTGAATAACGTTCGAAAGAATACGAGGTATCATCTCGACACGATGTCGACAAGGGTGCTCGTGCAAGCGCACAAGGTTCTAACACGAGTTCGTGCACGCGGCCTCCTCAGCTCGGTACGCGACCTTCATCAACTCGACACCCGACTTCATCAACTCGACACGCGACCTCCTCAGCTCAGCAGCTAGTGCACGCAGTCTCCTCAGCTCGGCAAATGATCTCGGCAAACGATCTTGGCACGGGATCTCGACACAAAGTCTTGGTCGAGGTCTCGATACGTCGTCCTAATACGATGTCGATCTCGTCCTCAGGTGTTACATAAAACCTCGTAAGGAGATTTTAAATTTAGAATAGGAGTAGGAATCCTATTGATAATATGAATGGCATGTTGAACATAAAAATTCCACATGGAAATTGGAACCTTTGAGTGAAAAAATAAAGATCTTGCCACATTTAGGATATGTTGGTGTTTCCTTTCAACTATCCCATTTTGTTCGGGTGTTTCAACACAAGTTCTTTGATGGATAATCCCTTTTGAAAGAAAGAAATCAGTCATGGCTACAAATTCACTGCCATTATCTGTCCTTAAGCATTTCAAGGTATGCTTAAATTGATTTTCAATAAAGGCTATGGGGATTTCCGAGCTTCATCTTTAGTTTTAAGAAAAACAACCCATGTAAACCTACTAAAATCATCTACTAAAGTGAGAAAATATTTGTGTCCAAGGAGGGAAGGGGTTGCATATGGGCCCCAAATGTCAGCATGCAAAATTTCAAAAGGAAAACTAGTAGATGAAACACTTTAAGGAAAAAGACAATTTCTTTTGTTTAGCATAGTGACAAACATCACAAGGAATTTTATGATTTATACAAGGAATGAAAGGAAACTGTTTTGCAATACATTCTCCCTGCTGGTAGCAGAGTTACAAGTGCTGACAGCAACATTTTGTGCCTCACTGCTTATCACATACAATTCTTTTTGCAATTTAGCTATACCAATCATCTTCTTGGAATGATTCTGCAATATATCACAATAATTCTCAGTAAACAATAAGTGACAATCATTCTGTTTTGCTAATTTTGTTGCTGAAATTAGATTAACATGAAAATCTGGTAGGTATAAAACATTTTGTAGAACCAGAAATTTAGAAATGACTACAGTACCAACAATTGAAGCAAAAACTTTGGAACCATTTGGTAAAGAAACAGGAATAGGAGTGATATGTTTAAATGCAGTAAAGGCTTGGAAATTAAAAGACATATGGTCTATCACACCTGTATCAATGACCCAGGTGAAAGAGTGCTTACTACTGAATTTTGTGGAATCAGTGTTAAAAGCTAAGGGAGAGGTGACTACTGCATTAGCTAGGGAAGTGGTAGGAACTGCAGCTGGTGCAGGTGTTGGGTTTGAGACATTTGATTGTTGTAGGAGAGCAATGATGCCATGATACTGCTCTTTTGTAAAACCGAACTGTGCCCCTTGGTGTTGAGCTTCTGTATTGGCATGACTAGGTGCATCAGCAACTGAATTGTTAGCTTTTGCCTTTCCCTTCTATTTGTAACCAGGGGAAAACCATGCTTGAGATAGCATGTGTCAACTGTATGATTGAACCTACCACAATGAGAACACACTCGAGTAGGTCAAGAATTTTGAGATTTCCCATAGTTGTTCTGACCTCTGCCTCTGCCATACGATCCACTAGGTGCACTTCTATTTCCAAAACCAGAATTGTTATTCTGAGTCTGACCAGCATAGTTTGCAAATTGAGTCAAAGGAGATGATGACTCAGTGACTTCTAAAGCAGAAATTGACCCAAGCATTTCTCACTTTTGTTGAATTACTAAAGAGAAAATCTTATCAATATCAGGCAAGGGATCCATCAACATAATTTAGGTCTTAGTGTGAGAAAATTTATCATTCAGACCTTTAAGAAACCGAATCACATAATCTTGTTGTCTAAAGATTTTGACCGAAGTGTAACCTCCACAAGAACATGGCAGGATACATTTACAATAGGTCTATAGTTTTCTAATTTATCCCACAGAACCTTCAATTGAGTGAAATAATCAGAAACTCCCAAATTTCCTTGTTTAAAACGATAAAGATCTTCTTGAATATCAAAAATTCGAAATATATCACCTTGTAAAAATCTTGTGCATAAATTGCTCCAAACCTTTGCAGCTGTATCAATCCAGAGAATGGACTTGAGAATTGATTCAGAAGTGGAACATTGAATCCAAGAAAGCACTATTGTATTGCATCTGGTCTAGGGAGCAAACATTGGATCAGTAGTTAAAGGTTTTGTGAGAGTTCCATCAACAAACTTCTCCTTGTTTTTGGAAATCATGGCAATATGCATGGAACGCGCCCAGGTGTAATAATTCTTGTTGTCCAACGGAGGTGTAACAAGAACCAGCGCTGGATTTCATTTGGATGAAGATAATACGGATTTGAAGAATTTGTGAGATAATCGGAGTAACTTCAAGATAATACGCCATAGATGCAGAAGATAAGAAAACAAAATTGAAACGAAGAAACTTCAAGAAGAACAGAAATGTTCAAGAATGAAGTTAGAAGGAGATTCGCATCAATGGCGAAATCGAATGAAGCAAGAAGAAGGTTCGCATCAATGGTGAAATTGATTGCAGCGGAAACAAATAGCGAATGATGCCATGTTGATAATGGCAAAACCAGAGAAAAGGAATGGAGAAAAAGTTCTCATTGATTAACAAACTGAATGAATGAATTACATCAGATTAGTGCTCGAGCTATTTATACAAGGAGCCTATAGGTACATCTTGTATGACAGCTGTTAACAGTGTTAACTAACTCACTAACAGCTTGCATAACTAACTGATTACTTATTTAACTAACTAAGCATTTGTTTAATATGTACTAATTACTTATTTAACTAACTAAGCATTTATTTAATATGTAATATTCTCTGGGTCGTCCACATCCTTATTTCCCAAAAACTTAGCACCATCATACCACAAGCAACATTAGGATTCATAGGGGTTGAATTAGTCTCAGGAGTCTCAAGATTCTTACCACTAACTGTTAAATCACAGGTAGCTTTGGAGTCGGGAACTGGAGCCGGAGTTATCTTGGTCGTATCCTGCTGTTGATCACATGTAGTTATATCATCAACTGATGTGCAAGGCTACGAGTCTGAAACATGATCCAGAGATCGATCTTCTTCAAAAACTGTTTCAATAGAGGTTGAGTCATCATCAGTTGAAGCATCCTGGAGAGCAACGACAACCTTTGAATTACTATTGTGGTCAGCATCCACAGTATCTGCTATTATATAAACAATAGGTGTAATTTTTACACTTGGATTAACATCATTAAGATTGTCAGTGTCCTTATTTCCTGACTCAGAGTTATGGAGACTTCTTGAAGTAGACAAGTTCTCCCGTGCCTCCTCAAGAACCAAATTGTCAAGTAACTTCTCTTGCAGACCCAGTCCACTACCAGGAGGATTAATTCCTGACTTCTTAGTCACATATATCTTTGAGACACCCTTGTTCTTCAAATTCTGTTTGTGCACAGGTTAATCAACATCTTTGTTAACCGGGTCATGCACCAACCTTGACTCAATGCCCTGCCTCTATTTGTAATTAGAGATATCATGACCAATAATTCTGTAATGCTGACAAAAGAGGGGGAGCTTCTCATATTCCACTCCCACATAGAAGGAAAAACCTCCCCTTTCTACCATAATTGAGTCCGTGAGTCTGCCAGTTAAATCAAGATTAACCAAAATCCTTGCATAATGACCAAAAACCCGATTTATGGTAGCATCATCCAGAGAGATGGGAGTGCCAAATCCTGTCGTAATTTCAAACAAGGTTATAAGGCGCGAGTAATCTTGTGGTAGACCATGAATTTTCACCCAACATAGAGCATGGGTCTGTTGCAAATTATAGGGATTGAAATCACTAGTCCACTGAGATAATCGAAGGAGACCTAGTTGTAAATTCCATGTGCTGACAGCTCAAACACTTATCAAATCTTCTGATGAAACAAAATTAAATTCGTAGAAGCCTTTGCCTAGTGGAATGACCTTCCATTGACTAATCGGCCTCCAGAGTTTAGCAACTTGGCTTTAAGATCGCTGAACTTAATCAGTTGATCTCTTTTGGTCAGGATCAACCTATAATGTAGATGATTCTTGCATCCATCAAGTCCCTTTCGGTATTCTTCTTCTAAAATTTTTATAGAAACACAATCACCCTTGATGCAGGGCCGTGGCAATTGGCTGAGAGCGATTTCAAAAGAATTATTGAGAGCCTACACAAAGGACTTCTTCTTTAGAGGAGGTTGAGAGAAAGAAAGAGGAAGAGGGGTGGAAGGGAAGGGGTCAAGGAACCCCCACGAGTAGATTGGTTTGCCATCTCCCATGGAAGAAAACGCAGGGCGAACCCTAGCACAGTTTCGCGTCACACCTCCGAGGAAATTGCATCGCGCATCGAAGGAGAAGGACCTTGTAGAGACGCGAGCAGAGGTTCACAAGCAGAGATGCTTATGCGAACAGTGATGGAAAAGGAAGTGTGGCAGCTAGTTTGGCGACGTCTGGTTTGCTGGTTGCGGTGCATATTCACAGAGGTTTCATCCTATGCGATATGTGTTGCCTTAAATTGCAGTTGCATAAGTCCACAAAGTGGCATATATATAAAAAAAATAATCATTCTTGAAGCTGCCAACATATATTGTGATGAAATTAACCATTAGTAAATCAAAATGACTTTATGTGTTAGCAGTATACAAGCTATTAGAAAATGCTGATTGAAGATAAACTAGGAGAAATAATCCAAAGAAAGTAAGAGAAAACCATTAGGGAAAAGATGCAGACTTTGAGAGAACTTTGAATCTAATTTTGTATTTTCATTTCACTGGTCTGAATATATATTACAAAGGCTATTTGTACTAGTTTCAATGCACTTGCTATAACTGTAAGTCAGATAGAATTGCAGTTATAGCTTACAACTAACCATAAACTTGTTCAAACACATTAATTTATAACTAAAAGGGAAAACAAGTTTGTAGTCATATGCAAAATAAATTAAAATCGAAAAAGAAATTGGGTAACCAAAAAAATTGTTCTTCTAATAAAATACATAACTTACTAAGTTTCTTTCTGCTTGAAACCATATTTCTTTTCACTCACTGTGGGTTTCAATGGTGTAAGTGCAGCACTCCACTTGCTTGCTGCCAATTCAATAGACCCCTAATCCAATGCACTTTATCTGCTTTTCAAGCCCTTGCTTCCCTTCTCCTTTCCCTTGCCCCAATTCTTTGAAAGCCACCTTTATTTAGCATTCATCATTGGCTCACATATGACAATCTCTTAACGGGCTAGTAAAAAGTTTAGAAACATATGAAGCCAAGTTCTGAGAGTAAAAAAATAGAGGAGAAAGGAACTTAAGGCAATATTAAGGAGGAGTTGAAAGATACTTAATTTTAAATAATTACAATTTGTACTTAGAATTCATTTTAGTTAGACAGTTAGTTTCATGAGCTGACAGGTAGTTATAACTATTGCAACATGTATATAAACAATCTATAATGCAGTTTTTCGGTAATGAGAGTCAGTTTCACATTTGTAATTTCTCCTTCATCATGCTGTTCAATTCTGCTCTGGTGGTATAAAGCAGGTTATTCCCTCTCTACTTCCGCATCGCGTGAATCTTTGATGTTTCATAGATCAATTCTTTTGCTTGATTAATTCAGCTCTTTTTCTTCCTCTTCTTCATTTAGTTGTTTTGATTTCACTGTTATCTTCTTCATCAATCAGTCGATTCTCTAATGGCAAGAAACTCGCACAATCAAGCTTCTACTTTTAATAATTCTGTGGTGAATCGACAAACTACGAAACAAGATCTGACTCTTGATCTATACTATGTGCCTACTACAGATACACCTACTACGGTGACAGTTACGCCATAACTAACCGGGAAAAACTATCACAGTTGGGCGAGGAAGATGTGCAGAGCCCTATCTTTGAAGAACAAATTTCGTTTTATAGATGGATCGATTCCAGTGCCGGATGAAAAGGATCTTCTCTTCGTGGCATGGGAAAAGTGTAATAATCTTGTACATTCATGGATCATCAATTCGATGACAAAAGAACTAGCAAAAAGCGTCGTGTTCATAGAAAATGCAATGGATGTTGTGGAGTGATATGAAAGACAAATTCATGAAAGGAGATAGAATTCGAGTGTCTCAATTGCAGCAGAGAATCGCAAATTTGAAGTAAGGTAATCGCTCAATCTCAGATCACTACACTGAATTGAGAGTTTTGTGGGAAAAATTAGAACAATTCAGACTTTTACCACAATGCACATGCCCTATGACTTATGCTTGCTTAGTTACGAGAAATGCTAGATCTTTTAGACTAGAGGACAAGATTATTAAATTTCTGGTTGGTTTAAATGATGAATACCAAAGTGTGAGGTCACAATCATAAGTGCTTCTTATGGAGCCACTGCCACAAATAAATAGACGTTTTCCATGGCCGTAGAACAAGAAAGACAAATGCAGCCAAGTGGTTCAATAACCACAGTTGATGATGTTGTAGCAGGCTCATAGCCTTATGGAAGAGGAAGAGGATACGACAACTCTCAAGGAAGAGGTAGAGGAAATGGGAAGATTTGCACCTATTTTGGTAAACTTAGGCATACTATACAGACAATCTATAAAAAGCATGGATACCAACCTAATTTTGGTTATGGGCGTTCATATGCAAATAATGCAACTGGTGAAGAAATTGAAGCCTGATATATCAGTGGTTCAGCATTGAAGAATGAGGACGAAGAACACATGACATTGACAAAACAACAGCATCATAACCTGGGCATACAGGCAGGCTAGAATTTGTGGAAGACTGGTTTGGTTAGAAAAGTTGATGGTTTGTATTACTTACAAGTAAATGAAGATCCCCCACGCGCTATTACTAGTTCTCTTACTGCATACAATCTTCATACGCGTGTACTTCACTCAGCCATTCTTTGTCATTTGAGGTTAGGTCATTTTTCACATGATAGGATGTCATGTTTGAATAAACAGTATGCATATATCCCGGTAGCCACACATACATTTTTTTAAGAAGTGTGCATAACCTAATAGGTCAAGTAAAAACGAAGGGATTATTGACAGAAAGGATTTGTTTTTAATAATATTGTAATTAATAAGTTATAAATGTTGGAGCTAAATTCAAAATTTTAAAACGTCATTCTTCGTTGGTATAATTACATCACGTTTCTACTATGAGATAATTAAATTTAATTATTTGATATCGCAATTTATTGTTCAGGTTGATTGTTGGTCCTGTCTATTCCGAACCTCTGTGTTGCGACATGTGTTATCCGAAGCATGTTAACTCATTCTAAAGTTGACATGTGTAACCGATCCTTTTAATTTTCATGCAAACCTGACATGTGTATTCGTTCTATTTGTTGGATTCCAATTTGTATTATTAATGATTAAATGTGTTGTAATTTTTTCCTCGAACAATAATCCTTTTACACAAAAACATAGATAGACATCTTTCTATTCAATAAAAGAAGAAAAACCAAGGTAACAAAAACCGGACCGGACCGGCCGGTCGGGTCGGACCGGTTGGACCGGGAATCGGGCACATGTCCGGTCCGGCTCACCCCCTAGGACAGCCTGGCAAGGAACCGGCTAAACGAACCGGAAAACCGGGTTAAACCGGGCAAAACCGGTGAAAACCGGGTTTTCGCTGGAAGGGCGGTTCAAAAAACAGGCCAAATTTAAAAAGAAAAAAAAAAGAGCAGATGAAGAAGAAGAAGAAGAAGATTTGTGCTCCTGTGACAGCGATCAACAGATCAACCCAAAAAATTGACACAAAACTAACCCAAAATCAACAAAACAACAGCCAAAAATAAAAACAAAAATAGATCTGAGCGATGGACGGTGCACGCGTGGTGTTTTTACGGAGCAAGAAGAATTTCTGGAAGAAGAACGAGGAGAGGCCGCAGATTTGGAAGAAACAAAGTGAGGAATATGGAGGAGTACTCTGAGGAAGAAGGAGCGTGAGGGATAAGAGAGGAACGTGGAAGTCTCTGTAAGATAAAAGAGAGAGGAAAGAAAATGGGGGGTGGAACGGCGCACAAATAAGATAAGGGAATGAATTATTAGGGTTCAAAATGAACCCATGACCTGCTTCCCTTTTACTTTTTTACCTTTATCTGTTTTTATCTTTTTTTGGTAAATACCTTTATCTGTTTTTGTTGTGTTTACTCGTTGGTTTTTTTTTATTGTTAGAATTTGAAACCGTAAAGGCCTCCCACTCCCCCTATTTCGTGTTTTTTTTTCTTTCTCTTTTATTCTGACAATCATATTAGTATTATTATTATTATTATTATTATTATTATTATTATTATTATTATAAAAATAATATTTTATTCGAACCCAGTCCAACCCCGGTCTAATTCCGGTCCGACCCAAAAATCCTGAATCCTGGTCCTATCCGATTCAATACCCGGTTCGGTTTTAATTACCTTGAGAAAAACGTTTAAAACAATAGATATAAAAAGTAAAAAAAAAAAATATAGACCTGTTTCAAGTTACTTCTTAATTAAGTTACTTCTTAAATTTTTTTCAGATTACAAAATTACAATAATAATTAATAGAATACTTAAAATTATAAGATAAATAAGGATATGTAATACTCAAATGTTTCAAGTTACATTTTACTCCCTCTCCCTCTGTCTCATTTTACTTGTTTTGTTTGGAATATTTGATCGTCTCAAATTACTTGTCTCTTTAGAAAATCAAGAAGTAATAATTACTTGTTTTCTAAAGATACTCTTTTATTTCAACCAACATATATTAATGAGTTTTTCTACCTAACTACTCCACCATTACAACCACTCCAATTAATAAAGGATATTTTAGTCAAGGTGTATCATTTTATGATAGAAATTTGTAAACTTAATCATTTTCTTAAAAAGTGTACATAACCTAAAATGACAAGTAAAATAAGATGGAGGGAGTAATTAAGTTGCCATTTAAATAAAAATAGAAAAAAGAATATTGAAATCATTTACAATAATTACTTTTTTTTTCTGAATCTTTTACAATTACTTCTCAATTAAGTTAACATATAATCTTGTATAAATTAATTAATCTAGTTTTAAAAACAAATAAATGAGATCACTTCACGCTTGAGTGGGTTTCACTTTGCCTTCTCTCTCAATCTCATATCTCGCTGACTGTTGGTTCTGATTGCAAGCGAAACTCGTTGTCGGAGTGGGAGATGGAGAAATCTGTGGCAGGGGTTGCAATAAATAATGAGGTAAAGGTAAGCAACCAACTACAAATACCTGATGATGTTGCATTTTCCATTCTCTCTAAACTGTCCCTTAAATCTTTGAAACGATTTGGATGCGTACATAGATCATGGTCCCTCTTATTTGAAAACCCTCATTTCATGAAAATGTATCGCAGTAATTTCTTATCTAATGATTATTCTTATTATGATGGTACATCTCTCCTCCTACATCAGAGAATCGATGCCAGTTTTGAAAGTTATTATTTCGAAGATAATTTTGCGTTACATTCTCTTTCTGGCGAGAGGTTTGAGAATAAGGTCAAATTAGATTGGCCAAATCCGTTTCCACAGGCTGACCATGGTTTTGATATTCTGGGTCCTGGTTGTATTAATGGGACTTTTTGCCTGTTATGTATCTTAGAAGTGAATATTATATTGTGGAATCCAGCTACCACAGAATTCAAGGTCATTCCTCCCAGTCCTCTTGACTCTGTACCTTATTGGGAAGTTTGGGCTAATCAGAGTGGATTTAGTTATGACCCTGTTACAGATGACTATAAGGTGATTCGACATGTAGAATTGTCTCGAAGAACTAACCATGACCTTGATGGACAGCCATGGGGAGACGTACCATACGGAGATATTTCTTACAACTCCTTATGGGAGATATATAGCCTAAGAAGTAATTCTTGGAAGAAACTTGATGTCAATATGCCTACTTCTTGTGACGGTCAAGAAGTGTACATGTATGGAATGTGTCACTGGTGGGGTAAAAATGAAACACATAACGAAGCATGTTTGGTATCATTTAACTCGGAGAATGAGGTGTTCTTTACAACACTCATACCCTCAGACATGGATGACAATTTTGATGATAGATTGGTGTGGAGACACTTGATGGTATTAAATAGGTCTATTGCTTTCATCTTAACTTATACAGAGACCAGTACTTTTCATATATCAATTTTAGGGGAACTCGGTGTGAAGGAATCATGGACAAAACTATTCATTGTTGGGCCCTTACCTTGCCTTGAGTATCCTATCGGAGCAGGGAGGAAGGGTGATATATTCTTCAGAAAAAAAGATGGTGAACTAGCTTGGATTGATTTAAGTACCCAGATGATTGAGGAGCTTGGTATTGATTTACAAAGATTTTGTTGTAGGATAGTAATTTATAAAGAAAGCCTTCTTCCAATTGGAGGAATAAATAATTAATTATTTTTCTTGTTTTCACTCCAGATATATGATTGTGGTTATTAGGATTTTACCTTATATACAAACTGGCTTTATCAGTTTTATTTTGAAGGTTTACTCTCTTTCTATTTGCAAACTGATATGGTTTCTATTCGATTGTAAGAATGATCTTTAAGCTGTCTTTGGCCTTTACTGAATTGCCTACAATTTTATGTAGAAATAGCTTATATTTAGAAAACTTGATAATCTATTGAGTACATATGTTTGTTCTGAACGTTATTACATTCTAGTTCTAGTTGAAATATGTATGCCACTATGCTTACTTTTGTGCTTTAGTTTTTTCTTTTACGATCCACTGATAAAAAACCAAAGCATACCAGAACAAAAGACAGAATTTGAAATGCACCAAAACATTGAGTGCAAGTATTTGAAATCAGAGGACTTATTTAAACTAATTCGAAAAAAAACCGAGTATTAGCACTGAATACTATATTCTAGAAGTGGATCTTTTCTATTTGGTGAAGTAATCCATGATGATCCTTATTGGAAATATGAAAGCAACAAGTTCTGCCACCGGTCAATGAGCACTTTCTCAGCTTAGATGTTTTCGTGAACAAGAGCTGGTTTATTTGCTTTGTATATACACATGAATATTGAAAACCAAAACTGCTTGATTCACATGATTACATTCAGTAACAAAATGACCAATTAATCAAAACAATTATGAATTCAAATAAATGCATGAATTAATACTTTTACAAGAAATTTAATCTACAGTCACCTTAAAGTAATAATTCAACATACCAACTATGTTTTGTATATATTATATAATAAGCAAAGCAGGATGGAAGGTGTTATATATTGTCAACCTTATACATATACATACATACATACATATATATACATATACATACATATACATATATATATATATATATATATATATATATATATATATATATATATATATTAAAAAGGCTATTTATACTAGTTTCAATGCACTTGCTACAACTGTAAGTCAAATAGAATTGTAGTTATAGCTTACAACTGTTTATAGAATGAACTATAAACTTATTCTAACACATTAATTTATAACTAGAAGGGAAAACAATTTTGCAGTCATATACAAAATAAATTAAAACCCAAAAAAGAAATTGGGAAACCAGAAAAAGCAGTTCTTCTAACAAAATAAATAACCTACTAAGCTTCTTTCTGCCTGAAACCATATTTCTTGTCACTCGCTGTGAGTTTCAATGGTATAAGTGCACCACTCCACATGCTTGCTGCCAATTCAATAGACCCCTCATCCAATGCACTTTATCTGCTTTTATGCCCTTGTTTCCCTTCTCCTTTCCCTTGCCCTAATTATTTGAAAGCCACCTTTATTGAGCATCCATCATTGGCTCACATATGACAATCTCTTTATGGACTAGTAGAAAGTTTAGAAACATATGAAGCCAAGTTTTGAGAGTAACAAATATAGACGAGAAAGGACTTGAAGGCAATATTAAGGAGGAGTTGAAAGACACTTAATTGTAACTAATTGCAATTTGTAGTTAGAATTCATTTTAGTTAGACAGTTAGTTTGCAGAGCTGGCAGGTAGTTGTAACTGCTGCATCATGTATATAAACAATCTATAATGCACTTTTTTGGTGATGAGAGTCAGTTTCACATTTGCTATTTCTCATTCATCATGCTGTTCAATTATGCTCTGGTGTTATTAGAGCAGGTTATTCCCTCTCTGCTTCCGCATTGTGAATCTTTGATGTTTCATCGATCAATTCTTTTGCTTGATTAATTCAGCTCTTTTTCTTCCTCTTCTTCATTTAGTTGTTTTGATTTCACCGTTATCTTCTTCATCAATCGATCAATTCTCTAATGGCAATAAACTCACACAATCAAGCTTCTACTTCTAACAATTCTACGGTGTATCAACAAAATATGAATCAAGATCTGACTCTTGATCCGTACTATATGCCTACTTCAGATACACCTACTACATGGTCAGTTACGCCACAACTAACCGGGAAAAACTATCACATTTGGGCAGGGAAGATGCGTAGAGCCCTTTCTTTGAAGAACAAATTTCGTTTTATAGATGGATCAATTCCAGTGCCGAATGAAAAGGATCTTCTCTTCGTGGCATGGGAGAAGTGTAATAATCTTGTACATCATGGATCATCAATTCGATGACTCCAGAACCAGCAGAAAACGTCGTGTTCATAAAAAATGCAATGGATGTGTGGAGTGATATGAAAGATAGATTCATGAGAGGAGATAGAATTCGAGTGTCTCAATTGCAACAGGAAATCGCAAATTTGAAGCAAGGTAATCGCTCAATCTCATAATACTATACCGAATTGAGAGTTTTGTGGGAAGAATTAGAACAATTCAGACTTTTACCACAATGTACATGTCCTATGACTTGTGCTTGCTTAGCTATGAGAAGTGTTGGATCTTTAAGACTAGAGGACATGATTATTCAATTCCTGGTTGGTTTAAATGATGAATACCAAAGTGTGAGGTCAAAATCACAAGTGCTTCTTATGGTGCCACTACCAGTAATCATAAGCGGTTGCTCGGAACAATCATAAGGTTCTCGAATTTTCTCGTCCTGATTCCTCCGATTGTTCTTTACGGGTCCACCACTCTTTTATCTTTCTTTCTCCATCCCATTGTCAAGATTGTCCAGTTCGATACTTTTCTCCAACAATTCTGGGAAACGACCGATCTTCAAAGGAACCATGGATCTACGCAGCTCGGGTCTTAACCCATCCTCAAATTGTCTGCACATCCATTCCTCATTTGGGTTCATCTGGTAAAACCTAGAGTATTTAATCAGGGCTTCAAACCTCACAGCATACTCTCCCACATACATCTTTCTTTGCTTTAGACTGAGGAACTCCTTCTCCTTTTCACGCCTTAGTGTACTTGGGAAATACTTCTCTAAGAAGCAAGTCCGGAACAGTTCCCAAGTGATAACCCTTCCCCCATTCTCCAGCATTCGTTGTTTATTTCTCCACCAAGACTCCGCTCCTCCTACCAACAGAAAGGTTGCATATGTTACCTTTCAATCCTCCCGACAACGTAGTGCTGCGAAGATCTTCTCAACTTCTTGGAGCCACAACTCCGCTCCCTCCGGCCATATTCTCCTCGAAATTGTGGAGGTTTGTTCTTCATAAAAGCCGTCTGCCCAGCATCAACTATTACTTCTCCTCCACCTCCTTGGTTCAGCAGGTGTTGCAGCAAATGTCCCTGTTGTTGCATCAATAGGGCGTTCTGTTGTGCCTACTGTTGCATGGCTACCATCAGTCTTTCTATGCCTCCAGTTCCATTAGTTTCTAATCCTCCATTATCATCTAGTGGGATATCTCTACGTCTCCCATTTTGAGTTCGTCGAGCCATGTGTTACCTGAAAATGTAACTACTGGCTCAGGATGTCCTATATTACTAGGATTTCCTAAACTAGTGTCAGACTCTCTACCCAAACCCCGACACAGTTGTCATCCGATGTGGAGACAACTAGACTTTAGACACGGCTAATGACTCAATTTCCACAGTCCGGTTAGAACCGAACTGCTCTGATACCACTAATGTAACTCCCCGCCTAGACAGGGCGTTACTTTATTCTCAAGTAATGGCAGTCCACATTTAAAACAAACACACGTTTTATTTAATCATCAGAGTACACAAAGCATAGTACATACACACATATAGATATATATCCCATACCCACAAGGCGTGACAAAAGGACATAATGGCCGTGATACAACAGTTTGAACCCTGCCTCTAGGCAGCGTTCCTATAGCGGTCACCTTCGCTGGGTCTCGCTTCTCAGGCTTTGGGTACAGGTTGTTCTTGTCCATCTACTATTCAACATGATATAATAAAGAAAAACACAGGAAGTGAAAGGGGTAAGAAACCTATCAATCACCAATAAGTAGGAAAAGCAGCATAGCAAAGTACCTGTCATCATGCTCAGCACAACTATTAACAGAGATAACAATCAACATCATGAATGATACCACAATACCACATACTGACACACGGACACATATCACATCATACCCTGATACCATATACAGACCACATGCTAACACAGATTACTGACACAGACCACTGAGTATTGCGAGCTGATCACCGGCCCTATTTCCTAGACTAATCACCAGTCTCATGGCACCAAAGAAATGAAACATAAGTTGGTTTGTCCTGGAGACATATCCTGTTACGCTACCAGGTTCTCTGGACTTACAGAACCACTCACCCTCTTCGACTGAAGAAACATCTTTTCGCCTAACATACGAATCGGAAGCAGTAATCTCAGTCGATGTCAGAGAATTGAGTTGGAGAACATTACACCCACTAGATCTCAGGCTCAATTACTAATACTTTTGAGAAGAACTTGACCTCTTGGAAAAAAGTCGTGAGATTGTTGCTATCAACGAAGCTGCGGTTAAACAACCATAGCTACAGGGTACAACCAACGTGTAGTGCCTCGAGACTTTGCTATTGGTGATCTTGTCCTCCAAAGAGTAGATATCGGTCTAAAGAATGCCACTCAAGTGAAGTTAGCCCCAAACAGGGAGGACCCTACCGAGTCACCACAAAGACCGGAACTGGAGCCTATTGCTTGGAATACCTCTAGGGGAGAGCGATCGCTAGGACTTGGAATGCAAAAAAACTTCGTAGATACTACAGTTGAATCCGGTTACTACAATCGAGATCAGTTACCGATGGCTATCACACGAACACTTTTGGTTTTTCATGTCACAGTTCTGTTAAAGTTTTTCTGTTTCTTCCTTTAAAATTGTAACTCATCATTATCATTGAACGTGCGTTACATTTCTGATCTTTCCATATTACGTGTTAGGAAATGAACAACAAGGTCGGTAACAATACCTACGATTGCTAAAATCCACTCCGGGAGTCACACCCATAATGGACCCTGAGTATCAAGCAAACGGAGCACAACGATGCTGAATTTAATGAGTCTTACTACCCAGTTCTAAGGTATTCGGGAAGTCATTTTACACTCCTGAATAACCATGAACGTGGCGTCCGACGACCTCAATACTCGATAGACCACTTGACCGACCTAGCTAGTCGGTCAACAATAGGTCATGCCGAAATAGCGTCCACCCGGTCTGGGGATTTCCATCCCTAAGATCGGGGTTGAGGAGGTCCTCCCTTGGCCGGCTAGACCCTCCGAGAGACCAAATCGGAATCAGCTCCGAACATTATTAATCAAGTAGACACTTCGATAAAATATTGCATAAACAGAATCTTGAGATTACATAACACGCCTTCGAAGAGGTCCAGAAATACAAAGTTTGAAACTTCAACAAAAACCAAAATACAGAAAATAATTGGCATTCCAATCCTTCAAACATATTCGACTGCTGCTCCGACGAGGGTGACATGTTGACCAGGACTTCCATAGTCTTGGCATCAATTATTTGATTCTCCTAGACAACGCCGTAGTTATACAAGTGCAAAGTATCGACGCTGAGATTCAGATTGGTCAAGCAGACCTGATCGAGCACGTTCTCTGATTGTTGATCACCGATCTCAACGGAAATGTTCATCCACTTGTCCCGATCAGCAGTTGTCATATCTCATTTTTGTCCGGCCCCTATTTATTTATTTATTTATTTGGTTTAATAATAATAAAAAATAAAAAAATATTTTTGGTCGTAGAATAATAAAAAAAGAAGAAGACAATAAAAAGGAATAAAGAGAAAAAAGAAGAAAAGAAAACTAAGTGAAAAAGAAAAGGGAAAAGAAAAAAGGAATAATTATTAAAATGAAAGAGGGTTGCAAACAATAAAAATAAGGGGTGCTGACGGCAATGGTCCAACGGCACTGCACAACCCAATAAGCTAACCATGGCCCAGCGCTCTCTCTCATTCGCTGCGTACACCCCCTCATTTTACTCCCAGCGCCCCCTGCAGCCCACTCCCTTGCGGCCTTCTGCCCGCACCCCTCTTCCATTCTTCTCGCGCCCCCCAAGCCCAGCTTCACACACGGCCCAACACCTAAACCGAGCCCAAGTCCTCCTAACCTAAAGATACCCTAAGAGAGCCTCTCCTCTCTCATTTCCCTCTTCGGGCACCGCAGCGACACACCTCTCTCTCCCTCTTCTTTCTCTTCCACTTTCCCTTCCTCTTCCCCCCTAATCTCGCCATCTCCCTCTACCTTATCTCCCTTCCTTCTTTCTCTCATCCCTCTCATCAAACCATAATCCCCTCCATTTTATTTCTTCACTTAGTTCACTAAAAATGAGTTTTCTTGCAAGAAGCTTCGAAGCGCCAGTCGCACGATTCGGTCGTTTTGTGACTTCTTGCTCGTCTCTAATTTTATGAAAATATGATCTTTTTGCATTTATCTTTTGGCTAGAAGCCTCGAAACGCCATTCGTACAATTCGGTCGTTTCGCGACTTCTTCCTTGTTTTTAAGAAACCAAATAAGCAAGTTACGTTAAAGGGATTAATTTTTAAGGCAAACAATCTTTACAAATAATTAAGGGTACTATTTTTATGGGCGTCTTAGGGTGGTAACTCCTTCCTTAAGCATAATGAACTCCCCAACCCTCAAATTTGGTTCAAAGACCATTTTTCCTAATTATTTTTGAAAAAGGTATTTCCTATGTTTTCCTTAATAAATTTAGGTGGCGGCTCCATTGAATTTTTAGGGTGGTTGTCACAGTTGGCGACTCCACTGGGGACTTTAGAGAGTTAGGCCCTAAAATTGTTTGTATTGATTTGTTTGCCTTACATGATTTAGTTCCCTTTTATTTTATTATTTTACTCCTATTTGTTCATTATATATATTTTGCTCATATGCTTGTATATTTGAACCCTAGGGTAGAAGACATTTGTAAATATTATGTTTTGATTTGTTTTGCAACGGATAGTATTTTAGGTAATTGCTCCTTCATACACTTTTCACTTACACAGTTTGTCACACACTATGAGTGGAACACTATACCCGGGTTTGAAAAAGCTTTAAGTTAGGAGAGGTTGCGTAGTGAGCACCTGCTGGACGTACGGCCAGTTGGATCCTTGCGAAGGCCTCACCTAGAGTTTGGCTCCATTTGAGATAAAAGCTCGCCTTTAATAGTGACCTATTATTGAGGGCATAATATTTAAAAATGGAACTGTTGGCTCTAGGGACCTTTTTAGATTAGTACTTCAATCCACCTGTGGAGAGGCACTTATGTGGACCATAAACCCCTTTTAAGGACTACCGCCCATATCACAAAAGGAGCATCCCCTACTTATCCAATTTTCCACGTGACAAAAGTTATAGAATCTAAAGTCTTAGGAAATACTGACCTAATTCACGAGGGGTACCTTGCATATTTTTCTTCCATTCATGTAATTTCCATTATTTTTCAAAAAATATTTTTTTTAAAAAAGAAATAAAAGAAAAAGCAGTAAAAATAAAAATATTTTCTTTTTTAAAAATATTTCAAAAGTCAAAAATATATTTTCTTTTTCCATCTTACCATCTTCTTTCTTGTAAAAATAAAAAAAAATAAACTTTCAAAAAAAATAAGCATTTTTTCTTGCATTCTTTTTGCATAAAAAATAAATCAAAAAAATAAAAAATTATTTGTCATCTCTCCATCATATTATTTTTTGCATAAAATGTGCATTAAAAAAAACATTCATAACATGTATGATCATGACATCTGTCATACCCCATTTTTTTCGGCCCCTATTTATGTATTTATTTATTTATTTTGGTAATAAAAATAAAAAATAATATTTTTGGTTTCATAACAAAAAAGAAGACAAAAATGAATAAAGAAAATGAGAAAAAAAAAGAAAGAAAAAAGGAAGAAGAAAAGGGTTGCAAACAGCATATTTGTGGGGTGCAACTAGCAAATCACGGCCGGCTATTCACACCCCAGTTCCTCTGCGCGCAACCCCCTACGCGCTGATCAGCGGTCGTACGTGGGTCAAAATAATTAAAAGATTTACTTATAGTATTCAAGGCAAGAGACCTTGGTCGTCTCACGAGGACCTCTAACACCAAAATTACCAAATTCAGGAAGTACAAAAATAAACAATAACGAAAATGGAGGGGTTTTGTGAAAACAGTTTCGATTGAGAGAATTATCAGATTAGAGAGACAGTTGATTCACCGGTTTCCGGGTGCTCGTCTTGGATTTATCACAGGTTCTAAATAACAACAATTCATTCAATTTCAGATTCACAGTTGACATAAACTAACTAAACAAGCGTTAATCAGTTTATACGAATTCACCGCTTTCAAGCAAGCGTCAAACAAAGAGTTCAATCGGTCACGGGAGCGGACAAGCGCCGTCTTAAAACGCAACCAATATCATAACAGAATTCTAATCAACCCTCTATCAATTTCTACTCGAATCAATTAATTTAAGCAGTCAACTAATTCGAAATAATAAAAGTTACGAAACATATGCATATAATCAAACGTTCATACACAACGGAATCGCGTTTCACAATAAAGACAGAACAATTAACTAAGCAGAAAACGAACTGAATAAATTGCATACATTCAAACCAAATTCGAAATTGATAGAGATGGAATTAAAGAAATTAAAACGAAATTGTATTAAACATTAGACACCGAACCTCAAAATCTGTAACGACAACCTTTCACCGATGAATCAACTTAGGAGCTTAGGCTTCCATGACGGCTAGGGCAAAACAGTTTGTAAAAATAAAACGTAAGATGAGATAAAACGGAGGATTAGTCTCTTTTTAAGTCTCAGCTCAAAGAATAACCTAAATCCCTTAACGGGTTATAAGATAAAAAAGCCCGATAAACGACCAAAATTAGGCCCAAAACCCGTTTTACATCTTACTGTGTCTGTAATTCGCAGTTTTGACATTGAAGACAACAGAATTGGGTTTCGAGCCCAACAGGAGAATTGTAGCTCTGTTCCTTAGCTTTCCAACGCATGCTCGCACGCCTCAATCGGATAACTGTAGCCAAAGTTATGGCATGCAGAGTGGATAGGGGTCAATATGCAGTAAACACAAAAGTTAATCAATAATTTACTATACTGCTCAATTAAGACCCAAAGTCTAGAAATGTGCTAAGACTTAGATATTAGGTACAGAACACAATCAAAAACACTAAATGCAAAGCTATAAAGAGTGCATTAAAATGCACTGATCAAATTCCCCCACACTTAAGCTTTTACACTCCGGGCAAAACTCACAAAACAAAGCAAAGATGCATTTCTAATGAATTCCTAGGATACAAAGTGGCAAGCAAAATGCTCATTCAAGGTTTCAAGGACTCATGGCAATCATGAACAACATCTAATTACCTTCAAAGCAACCAAGAGGATAGAATAACCAAAGAGTGCATCAAAAGTGATAGAATCCTCACAAGAAAGCATTTCTCTCAAACTCTCAAGTGTCTAGGCTAGTGTTTACACTCAAAGTACATTATGAAAGCTATCACTACCATAGGCTTGACAAGACTCTAACATCCACACTTGAAACTCATGCACACAAAGATCAAAAGGTCTTTATTAAGGTTATAATGGGGCCAAGGTCAAGGTGGGATAAATGAAAGGGGAACTAGGCTATAAAATCAAAGAGGATAGAGGAGGAATGGAAAACAATTACCAAATAATCATGGGGGAACAATTCAACCACAATTCAATCCATTGTTTTTTTCGAAATTGATATGCTCCACTACTCTTTTGTTTTTTTTTTATTTTCTTTTGCAAAATCCCAATGAAGCAATGAAGCACAACAATACATATTTTTTTACAACCACAATTCTGAGCCCCCCACAATTTGCAAATTTATTCTCATTTTTTTTTCAAAGCTCCTTAATCCCCTAAGATTGGGTCATAACATTGTTTTTCACTTTTAGGCTTGTAATGAGCTATATAACAAAGAATGAGATAAATAGGCTCAAAGGGGCTAAACAAAGGGATAGTTGCAAGGCAGGCTTATTTGGCTAGTGGCTAAAAAGAACAAAAATTGCCTAGATCATTTCAATGCATGCATGTGGACAAGAGTTTCAACAAGAGTCAAGTCAAGTTCTAAAGTAACCAACAATCATGAGTGAAATCACTCAAGAAAGAAAGAGAATGGCAAAATGTATTCCATCCATTATAAGGCCCAAAACTCACCAAGGAAAATATTTATCACAAAAGATGCACAATTTAATATTCCAAACCAACTTATCACACTAAGAATGCAAGAAAGTCATCCATATCATGCCATAAGACCTATAGTCCTAGAATAGTGAAATCACTCCCCACTCATATAAACCAAGAAACCCAATGAAAATGCATGCAATTTTTTTTTTTTTTACAAATTACTCAAAACAAAAACAAAAACAAAACTACTAAGCTACTAAAAGACACCCCCACACTTAAATCATACATTGTCCTCAATGAAAACAACAAGCATAAAACAAGAGTAAGGAGGAGGGACTCCCTGGTCAAACTGCAGTGTAGGTGGGATGTTCCAATGAGAGTTCTTCTATGGGTGCATCTTCAAATGCGGAACTCTCATGGAATACTTTGAGGCGTTGTCCATTGACTTTGAAAATTTTGTTTGTCGCCTCACTTTTAACTTCAACTGCACCATGAGGAAAAACATTAGTAATAACAAACGGGCCAATCCACTTGGATCTAAGTTTCCCGGCCATAATTTTCAGCCGGGAGTTGAACAACAAGACTTTTTGCCCAATGGAGAACTCCTTCCTAGAAATCATCTTGTCATGGAAGTGCTTAGTTTTCTCCTTATAAATTCTGGAATTCTCATAGGCTTCTAGCCTAAGCTCCTCAAGTTGTTGCAATTGAAGCTTTCTCTCTTTACCTGCTTTTTCCAGTTCAAGATTACAACCTTTTACCGCCCAATAAGCACGGTGCTCTATCTCCACCGGGAGGTGGCATGCCTTACCAAACACAAGTCTAAAGGGAGACATCCCTATTGGTGTTTTGTAAGTCGCTCATGAGCCCAAAGAGCCTCTTCTAGCTCGCGGCTCCTCCTTCTGCTTGGTTGCACCATCTTTTCCAATTTGTTTAATTTCTCTGCTTGAAATCTCGGCTTGCCCATTAGTTTGGGGGTGGTAAGGTGTAGAAACCCTATGCACCACCCCATACTCAAGCAAAGCTTCCATCGTATGCGACATGAGAAATGAGAACCTTGGTCACTTATGATGGCTCTTGGAATACCAAACCTGCAAAAAATTTGGGACCTGACAAAATCCACAACAACTTTAGAATCATTAGTACGAGTGGCTTTTGCCTCCACCCATTTGGAAACATAATCAACAGCAAGCAGGATATAAGTAAAACCAAAAGAAACAGGAAAGGGGCCCATGAAATCAACCCCCCAAACATCAAATACCTCACAAAAAAGCATGGGCTGCTGAGGCATTTCACTCCTGCGAGTGATTGCCATCCCAGCCCTTTGACACTGTTCACAAGTGCGAAAAGTCTCAAATACATCTTTAAAAATGGTGGGCCAATAGAAACCCGAGTCTAAGACTTTTCTCGCTGTCCGCTGAGGACCAAAGTGTCCACCTACCTGAGAAGCATGACAGAATTGAAGAATGGATGGAACCTCATGGTAAGGTACACATCGCCTAATCACCTGGTCACTACCAAACTTCCACAAATAGGGATCATCCCACACAAAATATTTTGCATCACTTTTGAGTTTATGTACCTGTGCCTTAGATGCATGTGGGGGTAAGGCTCCACCCACAAGATAATTAACTATATCAAAGATACCAAGGAGTTACCTCACGCTTGCATTTAGCCGCTCATCAGAAAGTCATCATGGAGTGGGAGGAATCCTCACTCTCTCTATTCTCGCTTAAGTGGTCACCACTAAGTTCTCTCGCCCGCTCTTATCTTTAATCTCCAAATCAAATTCTTGGAGGAGCAACATCCACCTTATCAATCTTGGCTTTGCCTCTGGTTTCTTTAAAAGAAATTTCAAAGTCGCATGGTCGATAAAAACAACCACCTTGGAACTAAGCAAATATGATCGGAACTTATCAAGAGCAAATACAATTGCCAAAAGCTCCTTTTCGTGGTGGTGTAGTTAATTTAGCAAGACATCTAAAGTCCTAGAAGCATAATAAATAACATGGGCAGCCTTGTCAACTTTTTGTGCTAGAACCGCCTTAATGCATAATTAGATGCATCACACATGATTTCAAAGGGGAGGGTCCAATCGGTGGTCGGATGATGGGAGTAGAAGTCAAGGACTTCTTGATACAATCAAAGGCACCGCTTGCATTTATCATCAAATGTAAAGCTAACATCCTTTGCGTGAGTTTGTCAATGGAAGAAGCGATCTTCTTTGAAATCCTTGATAAAGCGCCTGTAAAAACCTGCATGACCAAGAAATGAACGAATCTCGTGAATGCAAGATGGGTAAGGCAAACTAGAAATCACTTCAATCTTGGCAGGATCTACTTGCATTCCTTTTTCATAGATCACATGCCCTAAAACAATACCCTGTCCTACCATAAAATGGCATTTTTCATAATTCAGAACAAGGTTAGTTTCAATGCATCTCTGCAAAACTCTATCCAAACTACTCAAACATGAATCAAATGAAGAACCATAAACAGTAAAATCATCCATAAACACTTCTATGCAATTTTCTATCAAATCAGCAAAAAGACTAATCATGCAAATACCGAAAGTCCTGTGTGCATTGCATAGGCCAAAAGGCATCCTCCTATAGGCAAAAGTGCCAAAAGGGCAAGTGAATGTGGTCTTTTCTTGGTCCTCTGGTGCAATATGGATCTGAAAGTAACCTGAAAAACCAACAAGAAAACAATAATGTGACTTACCAACCAACCATTCAAGCATCTGATCAATGAACGGCAAAGGAAAGTGATCCTTTCTGGTTGCCTGGTTAAGTCTCCTGTAATCAATACACACTCTCCAGCTATTCTGAACCCTTGTGGGGATGAGTTCATTATTTTCATTCCTCACCACTGTGAGACCACTCTTTTTCAGAACCACTTGGACTGGGCTTACCCATTGACTATCAGAAATTGGGTATATGATGCCAGCCTGTAGGAGTTTGGTCACCTCCTTTTTCACAACATCTAAGATTAATGGGTTAAGCCGCCTCTGAAATTTGCCCTAACATGATTTCGCCTATCCTCAAGTAAAATCTCGTGCATACACATGGATGGGCTAATACCAGAATATCGACTAAGGTCCATCCGATGGCCTTTTTGTATTTTTTCAAAGATTCCGCAATGCCTTCTCTTCTGATCGTAATCAAGGTTAGCTGCAATAATAACAGTAAATCACCACTCCTCTAAATATGCATATTTTAACTCTTTGGGAGTGGCTTAAGCTCTAGAACAGGTGGTTTTTCAATAGAGGCGAGAATCTTAGTAGCGAAGCTACATCCGCAACAAAGCCTATGTCATTGGGGATATTAGGCAAAGTGTCAACTCGCAAAACAGACTCAACTTCAAAGACAAGTATGAGTGTTAGTGCAACAATCACAAGTAACATCACAAAATCAGCCAATGAAGGAAAATCTGAAGAATAACATCGAATAAACATCATCAACCAAATCGTGAGCAATTCAATATGAAAAAGGGAATGCTCTTCCATGGGGTGTTTCATAGCATCAAAGATATTAAATTTTACAACGCTATCACCAAATTCCATGGAAAGAGTCCCAGTACCAACATCAATTTTTGCCTTGGCAGTTTTCAAGAATGGTCTGCCCAAAATGATGGGTGACCTGCTGGACTTAGTCTCTGCTTCCATATCCAGAATATAAAAATCTGCAGGGAAAATAAGGTTATCAACTTTAACAAGAACATCCTCAACCAGTCCAGCAGGCCGAGCACTGCTTCTATTTGCAAGCTTAATGGTAACACCTGTTTCCTGCAAAGGTCCAAGAGCAAGAGAGTTAAAAACAGATGTAGGCATTACATTGATTGAAGGTCTAACATGGCATCATCAAACTGATTGTTGCCTATGGTGCATGGAATGGCAAAAGTCCCTGGATCCTTGCACTTTTGGGGCATGGATTGGAAAAGGGCCGAAACATTATGCCCCATGTTTATCTTTTCATTCCCTTTCAGCCTCCTCTTATGTGTACACAACTCTTTCAGAAACTTGGCATATCTTGGAATCTGCTTGATTGCCTCAAGAAGGGGAATGTTCACTTCCACCTTCCTAAAAGTATCCAAGATCTCTTTATCCCTCTCTCCCTCATCTTGTTTTTTTGTACTCACTGCTCTATGAGGGAAAGGGAGGGGCACTTTTTGTTCATCAGAAATCTGCTCAGGTGCCTTATTATTTTTCAAAACAATGGTTTCAGGCACCTTTGGGGTGTCAACAGCTTTCCCAGATCTCAATGTGATGGCACTAACATTGGGGTTTGGTGCATTCGGATTGACTCATCGCTTGGTGGCGGTTGGTTTGCCTCCGCTTGCATCGATTAATTATGGTAGCCATCTGTCCCATCTGTGTGTGCAAATTCTGAATTGAGGCATCTGTTCTCTGTTGGAACTGGAGGTTTTGGGCAGCCATCTGCTTAACTAGATCCTCTAATGAAGGTTCAAGTCTGACAGCAGCTTGCGGGGGATTATTTTCTTTGCTTGAAATTGTTGTGCAGCTTGATTTCCCCATCTAAGGTTAGGATGGTTCCTCCAGTTTGGGTGATACCTGTTAGAGGACAAATCGACATTGGCTTGAGGGTTAAAGATGTTAGCCGCATATGCTTGAGGGGTGTCAGCATTGGGGTCCTCTTGCAGTGTAGTACATGCATATGTGGGGATGTGCAAATACCGCAAACCCTTGCTGTCTGACCTGTTGCCAATTTTTTTACCAAAGCTGTGAGTTCTTCCAACCTGTTTTCCAAGTTCTTCTCACTAGTAGCCTGTATCTCATTCACTCCCCTTGTTAGAACTGCAGAATTGCTTCTGGTTGTGAATTGTTGGGAGTTGATGGACATATTTTCTATTAAAGCTCTTGCATCTGTTGGGGTTTTGTCTACAAGTGCCCCTCCACTAGCAGCATCCATAATATTTCTGTCCATGGGCAATAAACCCTCGTAGAAGTACTGGATGAGTAGCTGCTCAGAGATTTGATGATGAGGGCAGCTTGCACACAACTTCTTAAATCTCTCCCAGTATTCATGTAAAGACTCAGTGGGGTTCTGCCTGATGCCACATATCTCTTTTCTGATTGAAGCAGCCCTGGACGCAGGAAAGAACTTCTCTAGGAACAACTTTTTCAAGGCATTCCAATTTTTAACAGAACCTAGTTGAAGGTAATACAACCAATCCTTGGCTGCATCTTGGAGTGAGAAGGGAAAGGCCCTCAGTTTAATGTGCTCCTCTGGAATTCCTTGGGGCTTCATGGTCGAGCACACAATGTGGAACTCCTTAAGATGTTTGTGTGGATCATCACCTGCAAGACCACTAAACTTTGGCAACAAGTGTTTTAAACTAGATTTTAATTCAAAAGGAACAGCCGCTTCGGGATAATTAATACACAGAGCATTGTAAGTAACATCAGTGCGTGAAGTTCCCTAAGTGTTCTATCACCATATTAATGTAATTAGAATCAAAATCGTAATCAAATAGATTATGACTAAAGATCTTTATCCTTATCAACATCACTAACTTCTATATGATCCCTAAGTCTATGATGCAATGTTCTCTCAATTTCAGGGTCAAAAGGATGCAAGTTAATAGTATTGGACCTAGTCATGCACTGTATATAGCAAGGAATAGGAAAATGCAACAATTCTAGAAATACCAACTATGTCCCTACGCTAAAATGAATGCAAAAAATAGAAAACGACTACAATCTAATCTAAAAATTATAAAAATACCACGAAAAATCTAATTAAATCAAAAGAAAGATATGCAAATTTTTTTGGATTTTTTCGGAGATATGAAAAATTAAAAAACTTAATTAAAAATAGAAAACAAGGGAATTTGGGATTTTGAGCCCGTTGTCCCGTAAGCAGTTCCTGCTACGGGACTATTGATCCTGGATTTTTTTCAGATTTTTCAGCTGTGGTTTCGGACCAATCTGACGAGATTGCTCGAAAACCGATTTTTTTATTATTTTCGCCTACAAACCCTAGAATCAACAGTCAGCAGTCTCAGCGCCTACAACCTGTAACAAGACCTGGAAACACAACAAGAAAAATGCAAGAAACGTCAGTAATTAGTGGGTCCTGAGATTGGTAATCTCTAATTAGAGATCCCCGGCAACGGCGCCAATTTGATCAGCGGTCGTACGCGGGTCAAAATAATTAAAAGATTTACTTATAGTATTCAAGGCAAGAGACCTTGGTCGTCTCACGAGGACCTCTAACACCAAAATTACCAAATTCAGGAAGTACAAAAATAAACAATAACGAAAAGGGGGTGGTTTGTGAAAACAGTTTCGGTTGAGAGAATTATCAGATTAGAGAGACAGTTGATTCAGGTTTAAGTGCTCGTCTTGGATTTATCACAGGTTCTAAATAACAACAATTCATTCAATTTCAGATTCACAGTTGACATAAACTAACTAAACAAGCGTTAATCAGTTTATACGAATTCACACCGTTTCAAGCAAGCGCCAAAACAGCAGGTTCAATCGGTCACGGGAGCGGACAAGCGCCGTCTTAAAACGCAACCAATATCATAACAAAATTCTAATCAACCCTCTATCAATTTATACTCGAATCAATTAATTTAAGCAGTCAACTAATTCGAAATAATAAAAGTTACGAAACAGATGCATATAATCAAACGTTCATACACAACGGAATCGCGTTTCACAATGAAGACAGAACAATTAACTAAGCAGAAAACGAACTGAATAAATTGCATACATTCAAACCAAATTCGAAATTGATAGAGATGGAATTAAAGAAATTAAAACGAAATTGTATTAAACATTAGACACCGAACCTCAAAATCTGTAACGACAACCTTTTACCGATGAATCAACTTAGGAGCTTAGGCTTCCATGACGGCTAGGGCAAAACAGTTTGTAAAAATAAAACGTAAGATGAGATAAAACGGCTGATTAGTCTCTTTTTAAGTCTCAGCTCAAAGAATAACCTAAATCCCTTAACGGGTTATAAGATAAAAAAGCCCGATAAACGACCAAAATTAGGCCCAAAACCCGTTTTACATTTTACTGTGTCTGTAATTCGCAGTTTTGACATTGAAGACAACAGAATTGGGTTTCGAGCCCAACAGGAGAATTGTAGCTCTGTTCCTTAGATTTCCAACGCATGCTCGCACGCCTCAATCGGATAACTGTAGCCAAAGTTATGGCCTGCAGAGTGGACAGGGGTCAATATGCAGTAAACACAAAAGTTAATCAATAATTTACTATACTGCTCAATTAAGACCCAAAGTCTATAAATGTGCTAAGACTTAGATATTAGGTACAGAACACAATCAAAAACACTAAATGCAAAGCTATAAAGAGTGCATTAAAATGCACTGATCACGCGCCTCCCTCATCCATACACCACCTGCACCCTTATTCCATTTTCGCGTCTCCCCCTTTAAACCCAGCACACCCACGCGGCCCAAGCACACACACCAAGCCCAGAACCCAAATCCCAACTTTTTAACCCTAAACATAAACCTAACTCCCCCTCATTTGATACCACTAGCGCCTCTCTCCCCCAGAACCCTAATTCACTCTTCCCTCCCCTTCTCAATGAGGCCGCTGCGGTCTCCCTCTCTCTCAACCTCTTCTTTCCTTTTTCTCGTCTTCTCAAACCTTAACCCAAGATCTCGCCCTAATCTCTCCCTCATTATCTCTCAGATCACCCAAATCCCATTAACCCCAACCTAACCCTCACTCTCATTCCCTTACTTCCCTCAGAAATGAGCAGTCGCACCTCCCTCCTCAATTCTCGCCCTCTCTCCCTTTCTCTCTTCACCACCATTCTCTCCATGATTCTCGCCTCCACCCCCACCCCCTTTTCTCTCTCTCTCTCTCTAACTCTAAGAAGCAAACCCTAGGCCGCCGCGGCCAAGATCCTCTCCTCCCTCAATTTTCGTTCGTTTCTTTTCTTCCCACCTTTTTATGATTTCATTCAGATTCAAGCTCGGGTTCAAGATCTGAAAGATTCACCATGAGAATATCCACAAAATCAGGGAGTTGTCATGATCGCTTCTCTTTTCCTTTGATTTTAATTTTTCGTCTTTATTTCTTTTTAAGTTGTCATTGACTTCTTTCCTTTCGATTCGCAGGTCTTAATGAGGAGCAAGAAAGCTATAAAAGGAGGGAAGAAAACGTACACAAGGAGGGGGTGAACCTAGAGAGAAAAAGACCGGAAGCAATCTAAAAAAGAAAAGGGCAAACAGAGAAGAAGTAAAAGAAAAAGCGAACGAGACAGGGGCACAAAGAAGAGGCACAGAGCCCATGAGGTCATTAGATCCAAAAATAAACACTTAGTTTAGATCTAGGCTTTCTTGAATCCTCCTACTTTGTTTCTTTCATTCTATGGGAAGAGCATAAACCCAGGTTACCATTCTTTCTTTTAATTTTTGGTCCTTAAACTTGGATTTGGACTGTGATGTATGAATTCTGGCAATAAAGCATGATCTCCTTCTTTTTCTGTTTATATCTTAATAGATAGATTCTGTGCTGTTGGAATATTTTTTGAGCTATTGTTTGTATGACTGCCAAACCGATTTAGGCCTTCCAAAGGGGCCAAACCCAAGCTAGGGACCTATCTGTAATTTATTTTCTTTTTAAGTTAACCAAATATAAAAAATAAAGAAGGGTATAAAAGCAAAAACGTGAAATTCCCTTTTTCATATGTGCATTTTCCTTTTTCTTTAATAAGTAAGTTGATATTACTTATAAAAAAGGGATTTCTTTTAAATAAACGTCTATATTTATTTTGGTTTTATAAAGAAGGCAAATAAAGTAATAACAAATGCCTAATAAAAATAAGTTGAGCTGTCCATTTCATTCTGAATATAAAGGGGATTTTCTGCCTCTCTTTTATGCGTCTAATCTTTTTATTTTTACATCTTTTCCTCGCTAATAAAATCAATGTTTAGAAACTCTAAAATGTCACTCGCACGATTCGGTCATTTCGTGGTTTCTTCCTTTTTCTCATAAAAATAGAATAAGATTTTAAGGGAATTAATTTTTAAGGCAAACTTTTTGTTAAAACAATTAAAAGGGTACCGTTTTTATAAGCAGACGTCGTAAGGGTGCTAATCCTTCCTTGCGCGTAACCAACTCCCCAACCCAAATTTGGTTCGAAGGCCACTTTTCAAATTATTTTCATAAAAAGGTTTTTCCTATTGTTTTCTTTAATAAACATAGGTAGCGGCTCCATTAAATTTCAGGGTGGTTGTCACAACATCCTCATAGCCTAACTCATTTTTTTCCATATCAGAAAATAGCTATAACCAGGTTTTCCTTGCATCCCTACCGAACTCGAGCCCAAGCTAAACTCATGGATGCGCTGGAACAAGATTAACGAGCAATGAGAGAGGAGCTCGATCAAATGAAGGAACAGATGGGCAAAATGTTTGACCTCTTACTAGGCTTAGATGCAAAATTGACCCATGATAAGAACCATTCCAGTGACCCATCAAGGTCACAACTCATTGAGACGAATGCCCAAGAGGATCCCCTAGTTAAGGAGAGACTCCGAATTATGGAAGGGAGACTGAAAGCAATTGAAAGGGCAAAACACATTGGGTTCGAAGCCTCGGACGTATGCTTGGTCTCAAAGTGGTGATTCCTCCAAAATTTAAAGTCCCTGAGTTTTCCAAGTATGAGGGACTAACTTGTCCAAAAAGTCACCTCATCATGTACTGCAGGAAGATGACCTCTTGTTCCAATAATGATAAGCTCCTAATCCACTTTTTTCAAGAAAGCCTCACGGGGGCATCCCTACGTTGGTATATGCAGTTAGAGCGGGGCAAAATCAACTTATGGAAGGACTTGGCTAATGCTTTCCTCAAACAATATAGCTACAATATGAACATGGCCCCTGATCGCTTCCAGTTGCAAACCATGAAAAAAAGGGGCAATGAAAACTTCAAAGAGTATGCCTTAAGATGGAGAGGCGTTGCAGCCCAAGTGGAACCTCCACTGTCTGAGAAAGAGATAGTTACCACATTCATTAACACACTTCAACAACCCTTCTATGATCTGATGATGGGAAATGTCTTTTCAAGCTTCTCAGACCTAATTGTTGTCGGAGAAAGAGTGGAAGCCGGAATAACAAGCAGAAGGATTGGCAACCTCGATACTCATCACGGCATGCACTGGGGCAGTGGGCCACTCCATTGAGAATTGTTTGGCTCTGATCAACAACGAGGGGTAGAACTTCAATGAAGATTCATGTTTAAACAACTTTCATATGTTTTTACGCTTTGCCCGAAGCCTTAGGGCATATCTTGTAAAGGGCCCACTTTGTTCCCAACTTTTCAATACATCAATGGAAATGCAATTTGAATTTTTCAACTTCCCTTCTTGATAAATGGTCAATCCGGGACCCCCAAAAAACGAGTAGTTAAAAAAATTAAAAAAAATAATAAAAATGGTAAAGCAAATGCACCTAATTTATCAAAAATTAATTTTGTGAAAATTTAAGCAATGAGATTTTGAGATGAAGTTTGGCCCTTTTTCTCTATCCCAAAAATAACATGACCCTAAAAAAATATAAAAAAAAAACATTCTTTCAAATACCCCAAACAATGATTACTCATACATTGGAGGCTAGCACAATAGTCCATTCAATTTTGTCTGTTCAAAAAAAAAACAAAAATAAAGCAAAGCAAAGCAAGAAAGCAAATAGCAAATGCAGTATATCAAGATGCTTGCAAAAAAAAAAATGAAAAAAAATGCAAAAACAAAACAAGACAATTGTGCTAGCAACCATCAAAGTGCATCTTGGTATTAAAGATCCTTGTTTCATAAACCCTTAAATACTTTTTGGGCCTGAAATATCCTTTCTTTGATAACCCTTAACCCTTGGACACGTTACAACCCTAATAAAGTCCATCCTGATCAAAGTCAAATTGCTCATATTTTCTCAAAACTTGATTTTTGAAAAAGGGAATCCATATAAACTCCTCAGCGCAGTGCTCTACCCAAAAAAATGGAATAAAAAGAATAAAAAAAGCTTGCTAGGCTAAAAACCCGAAAGGGCGGTCTAGGCAAAAGTTAGAGCGATCCGCTAGGTTGAAAACTCGCAAAGAGCGGCCTAGGCAAAAATTATGGTCAAATTCACAAACTTGTCAACCCGGATTGTACCTCCTAAAGCTTAACATAAACCAAGAAGCTAGGGCAACATCTGCGCCCATCATCAATAAGCCTCGCATCCAGGGTTTCTTTCCAAATGCGGAGCTACACAAAATGGTCTACCTCCTATCATAGACTCTTCTTCACTTGGCTGGGCAAAGGCCAAAAGGACTCTGAAAAATCTTAGAATCAAAGGTGGTTATTCAATCCTCTCAAGAGCATCCAAATTCAAGGATCCGCAAAGATAGACAAGATGATCTATCGAGTGGGAAATAAGTAAATCTGATGCAAGGTCAACTATTTGAACAAGCAAGCCAATAGAAAGTTATCAGCCCATGAGTCTAGGGGCAGCGTCCTCAAAGGGATTCAGGGAAAGCAAAAAAAAAAAGGAAGGAAAAAAAAGCAATACACATGCATGACATACCATTCATTGCATCTTGCATGATCATTAATACTTTTAGGTCCACCACCTACCTTAAAAAAAATAGGCTAAATTACAAAATTGGTCCTCTATGTTTATTTTAGGTTTCAATTTGGTCCTCTATGTTTTATTTGTTTCGTTTTGGTCCCTTACGTTTTAAAAGTTACAACAGGTTGGTCCTTTCTGTCACTAAAAGCCAATTATCCGTAGCTAAAAGCCAAATTCTAGCTACGAACAATTGACTTTTAGTGACAGAAATGACCAAATTGAAAATTAAAATAAAACGTAGAGGACCAAAACGAAACAAATAAAACGTAGAGAACCAAATTGAAACCTAAAATAAACTTAGAGGACTAATTTTATAATTTAGCCAAAAAAATACCATTGCTCCAAAAGCAAAAACAATATTCACGCATGACATACCATTCATTGAATCCTGCATAACCATCAAAGTTTTTTGGGTCCACGCACCCATCATCTCCAATATTGCACACAGTTGGTCTGTTGTCTACTCAATAAGAACTAGTACTCAACTCACCTAATCTATATTTTGTAAGTTCTAGGAGGAGCCTACTCCTTACCGAGAATTCACCGGGTGCCAGACCCGGAATCTCCAACCAAATTTTGTAAGTGCTAGGAGGAGCCTATGCCTTACTAGGAATTCGTCGAGAACCAGACACGGAATCTCCGACCAACTTTGTAAGAGATAGGGACAAGCCTATGCCTTACCAGGAATTCGACGGGAACCAAACCCGGAATCTCCTACCAACTTTGTAAGAGCTAGGGACAATCTTATGCCTTACCAGGAATTCTCCAGGAACCAAACTCGAAATCTCCGACCAACTTTGTAAGAGCTAGGGACAAACCTATGCCTTACTGAGAATTCTCCGGGAACCAGACCCGAAATCTCCCACCAACTTTGTAAGAGCTAGGGAAAAGCCTATGCCTTACCGGGAATTCACTAGGAACCAGACCTAGAATCCCTCACCAAAGTCAGGAACCAATCTCGCATTCTCAAACCACTTGTTTCGGACAAAAATTTGGGTCTTCTATCCTTAATTGCCTTTTACAACGAATTGGCGAAGGTCTTCGAGTAAAACGTAATTAAGGAGGGGCAGCTGTCATACCCCATTTTTGTCCGGCCCCTATTTATTTATTTATTTATTTTGTTTAATAATAATACAAAATAAAAAAATATTTTTGGTCTTAGAATAATAAAAAAGAAGAAGGCAATAAAAGGAACAAAGAGAAAAAAAGAAGAAAAGAAAACTAAGTGAAAAAGAAATGGGAAAAGAAAAAAGGAATAATTATTAAAAGGAAAGAGGGTTGCAAACAATAAAAATAAGGGGTGCTGATGGCAATGGCCCAAAGGCACTGCACAGCCCAATAAGCTGACCATGGCCCAGCGCTCTCTTTCATTCGCTGCGTACACCCCCTCATTTTTCTCCCAGTGCCCCCTGCAGCCCACTCCCTTGCAGCCTAATACCCGCACCCCTCTTCCATTCTTCATGCGCCCCCCAAGCCCAGCTTCACACATGGCCCAAAACCTAAACTGAGCCCAAGTCCTCCTTACCTAAAGAAACCCTACGAGAGCCTATCCTCTCTCATTTCCCTCTTCAAGCGCCGCGGCCACACACCTCTCTCTCTCCCTCTTCTTTCTCTTCCACTTTCCCTCTTCTCCCCTAATCTCGCCATCTCCCTATACCTTATCTCCCTTCCTTCTTTCTTTCATCCCTCTCATCAAACCATAATCCCCTCCATCCTATCTTTCTTTATTTTCTCCACCAAATCCGGGTAACAACATCTCCAAGACACAAATCCGATCCAATCAACAGAAAGAGAGGATTTTTTTCTATCTCTTTAATTTATTGATCTGATTTTTGTTTCCTTCTTTTTTTTGCAGAGAACAAAGGAATCAAGGAATGGCTATAAAAAGCCCTTGACATGCACGAAACAGGGGGGAGACGGAGAGTAAGAAAGCAAACCCGGAAGAACAATGAGAGCGAACCCAGTGGAGGAAAAAACGAGAACAAGAACATAGACAATGAGAAGAAGATAAAACATGTGAGGCTATTACAAAACCGAAAATAAACACCATTTCTAGTTGTAGGTTTTTTTATTCCCCTTACTTTCACTTGTGTAATTTTCTGAGAGAGCTCATATTCAGGTTTCATCATCTCCCTTTTATTCTTTTATTTTTTTTCATGATCATGTAATAGACTCAGATCTAAAAGACTATAATTTTCACCACTGAATTTTTCTTCACTTTTCTATATTTTTATGTTGTTCTTGCCATTTTGATTGCGGTGGTTTGGATTGTTGCTCGTTCTCTGTTCTACACTGAAATTAGGGCTAGGGTTCGACCTTCCAATGGGGCCAAACCCTGGGTAGGGACCAGATTGCAAATATGTTGTTAAGAGGGGCATAAAGGCAAAAAGGTTTTTTTTTGAAATTCTGTTCGCGTACGCGTTTTTTGAATTAATATATTAAATAATAAATATATAATAAATAATTATGATTTTTTGAAATTTGTTTTGTTTTTTCTGTATTTTAAAAAATGGAGTAATGAAAAGAGTCAGATATTAACCATGAAACGTTGTATCAAAAAAATAGTGAAGCAATAATTTCATACGTGCTTTATTTTTTTCATTTTATTTCTTCACTTAATTCACTAAAAATGAGCTTTCTTGCAAGAAGTTTCGAAGCGCCACTCGCACAATTTGGTCGTTTTGCGACTTCCTGCTCATCTCTATTTTTATGAAAATATGATCTTTTTGCATTTATCTTTTGGCTAGCAGCCTCAAAACGTCATTCGTACGATTCGGTCGTTTCGCGACTTCTTCCTTATTTTTAAGAAACCAAATAAGCAAGTTACGTTAAAGGGATTAATTGTTAAGGCAAACAATCTTTACATATAATTAAGGGTACCATTTTTATGGGCGTATTAGGGGTACTAACACGTTCCTTAAGCGTAATGAACTCCCGAACCCTCACATTTGGTTCAAAGATCACTTTTCCTAATTATTTTTTAAAAAGGTTTTTCCTATGTTTTCCTTAATAAATTTAGGTGGCGGCTCCATTGAATTTTCAGGGTGGTTGTCACAACAGTCATCAAATTAAGGGTCGTTTTGGCCTCCCTGGTTCCTTCAGAATCTTCTCTTTATTTTTAGGCAATTCCTCTTTCTCGGTCTCTATAGTCTTTTTCTCCGATAAGGAGTCCCACACTCCTTGGCCAACGAGGTCACTTGAGGCTCAATTTCCTTTACTTTTTTTTGGCTAAAACAGATATTTCTTTCTTAGCATTTTCCAACTTATCCGTACGATCTACCAAATCGTTCTCCAAGTTGGTCATCGTGGCTTCCCTCTTTGCCAACGCCGTAGCCCGAGATTTTACTTTCTCTACCGAGGCCTTCATGTCCGAATTCTCTTTCTCCAGCGCGCATTGCTTTCAACCGTGTGGATGAGGAGATTCAAACTCCGAACCATCTAACTGGAAAACTCCAAAGCTGAGTCTTGGCGAGCTGCATTTGAGAGATTTGCCAACTAAACCTTGTCCTCAGTCGACGTGTAATGTCGCAATTCCTCCGAAGACAGGGCATAAGGATGTGTCCACACAGCAGGGCCATCACTTCCTAAAAAGTTACCACCACTGGTAACCTTTTCCAAGGTACTCATCCTCCTACCAGTATCCCGCCTTTGTCACTTCGGATGAGGAGGAGCTTGCTCTGTCATAGTGTCATTCCCTTTTTCGCCTTGAGGCACTTGATTTGGTATTTCTTCGATCATCGGGGATCGGACCAAGGCAAGAACCAAAGAAGGTGCACGATGAGAAGCTGGCGAAGGAGAAGCCACCACTACTTGGGCTGGAGAACTTGCGGATGAACTACCCAAGGGGTCAGTTGAAGACGTGAAGCCAGGTCCAATCTTCTTTTTTTGCTAAGAAACTCGTTAAAAGCTGCGATGTGCGCCATCGAATCTGAAATCAGAAAAAAAAAAAAAAAATAAGTTAGAACAATATACAAAGTAAAGCGACTATTATAAGTACAAATTACCTAAATAGGCTTTGACTTCGGTGTTCGAAGAACAACTCAATAATACCCTGTTGTTTACATAGCGAGGGATCAGTTTGGGACCTACTGGAGTGTCCCTAAATTCGGCCGCGAAACTACCAACATATTCTTTCAACCGAGTTATACACTCCACATCTTGAACGCTCAAGTCGTCATCCGAATATGTGAACTCCTTGCTTTCGGCGATGAAATGATATTGGCTCCAATACGGTCAGATTAATTCCTAAATGCCTCCACCGTCCGTTTTTCTCAAAAGACACTTCTTAGCTGACCAGTTTAGTGATTTTTAGTAGAAGTATTCGCGCTTGAACCCACGAACAGAGTCATTGTACGCGTCGAAGAACTTCACCTTAGGTTTCAGAGATAACCATCCTTGTTTTTCATTGTTACCGTCCGATGATCGTAGAGGGGAGAAATGGTGGAAAAATACGCTCACAAGAGGAGGAATGCGGAGGTAAGAACAAACTAGTTTGAAACTCCTAATGAATGCCCAAGCGTTCGGGTGGAGTTGAGAAGGGGCAACTCTTAGATGATTTAAGACCTCTATTTGGAAATCCAAAAAGGGTAATCGAACACCTAATTTGGTAAAGTAAATCTTGTGCATAGGAAGGAATAAATCTTCGTCATCGGCAGGAGTTACACAAATTCGGTCATCGGTACTTGGTGCGATTACCTCCCAATCGCCCAATTTATTTCCACCTCCAATATCAAGTGAAGGCAAGAAATTGGTTAACGTCATCTCATTTCTAAATACTGATCGGGCACAGAGGGCGTCATCAGCCACCCAAGAGTACCTGTCGGCGTTGGGAGGAAGATAATATCCTTTCTTGTTTTGGGGGTCCTTGGCTTTTCCCATCTTCGACCTGCCCAGAGAAAGGATACTTCTCAGATACTAAATTTCCAAAAAACCGACAATATCAAAAGGCTCAGGAGTAAAGTCAAGAATTGAAACAATCTAACCGGATTTCCAAGAAAAATCTAGCGGAAATCAAGTTCATAGTGAATGTTCATAGAAGAATTCGCGTTCCTCGCCGAAAAATTCAGGATACTCAACCGGAAAACTCAAAGAAATACACTGCCCTATAACAGTCTTACAACAAAAACACCAAGACCACCATGGGGTTGAGACTACAAACCAACCCCACGGTGGCGTCAACCCAGAAAATTCCTCAAAATACGGCAAAACACGAACAAGGGTTAGAAAGTGTTCTACGCAAAGAACCAAAGTCTGGCCGGAGTCGCTATAAGCCGCCTTGAGCGGGTGGAGTTGGGTACCTGCAAAGTCACTTCGATGATCAAGTCAGACACTCTCTCAAGTGAGGTAAGCGTGATGTAATGAATACGTGCCTAATTTCACTGTGGATCCCCTTTTTATACTGTTCGTTTCAGCTTCAGGTCACGTGGGAGCAATTGCACTACGTTCCATGTGGTGCGTTGGTGATCGTCAATCTAATCGATGGATCCAGTTCGATAGCATAGGAGCTACGCGAAATAGGGGTCCGTTGATGACTTATACGGTCTAGATCAGGCGATTTCTACTAACTGTGATCTACGATTTTGCTATTGGGCCAGTTAAGGATACAACCCATAGTGAAGACGGATTGGGCTTGGGCCCAGTCCGAAACATAAAGCATACTTTAGTTGCAAGAAAGTGGGTAGAAACACGAACGGAGAAAGCCTTTCAGAAGAGCACCACCGCAGCTGCAGCAGAGAGAGCAGCGAAAGATAAGGAAATAGAGCGAAAAGTGTCAAATGAGGGATTTTCCTTCATACTTATAAAATGAAACAATGATCATGCGCATTAATTGATGCATTAACTAAAGAATTTCCTCGGGTAAAGAATTGACATGTCGTCAATACACAAAACAAGGCAATGTTTCAAAATTGAAGCGATTGAAGTGATGCGTCGATTAGGGTTTCTGACATGGAACACCCTAGGAACCGTCATCAGAGTGACACGTGTCTATGAACAACATGGTAATCACTCCGAAGTCGGCTTCATCCTCAAACGAACTCCGAACTTTGGGAAAATAATACCAATGCTCGAAGATTCTTGACCGGAATGCATTGTAATAACGACATCCGAAGTGAACTTGTTCTGAAGTCGAAGTCCTCAATCACCGGACATCAACTTGGGGGGCAACTGTTCCGGACTGGGCCCAAGCCAAACCCATCTTCACTAAGAGTCGTATCCTTAACTGGCCCAATAGCAAATTATAGATCGCAGCCGGTAGAAATCGCTTGATCTAGACCGTATAAGTCATCAACGATCCCCATTTTACGTAGATCTTATGCTACCGAACTGGATCCATCGATTAGATTGACGATCACCAACGCACCACATGGAACGTAGCGCAATCGCTCCCACGTGACCTGAAGCTAAAATGAACAGTATAAAAGGGGGACCCACAGTGAAATCAGGTACACATTCATTACATCACGCTTACCTCACCTGAGAGAGTGACTGACTTGATTGTCGGATTGACTTTGTAGGTACCCACCTCCGCTCTCCGTAATCAACTCCACCGGCTCAAGGTGGCTTATAGCGACTCCGGTCAAACTTTGGTTCTCTGCGCAGAACAATGTTTGATTTAAATTTAACAAATTCCAAAAAGAACTAAAACTGCATAAAAAATTAAAGACTAAAATCAAAATTTGTATTTTATAGAAATTAAAATCATACAGAAAATTTTATAGGAATGAAAAAAAAAACAAAATAACAAATAACATGTGTCACATGCCATCTGACGTGGCTGTCAGCTGTCATGCGAGATCCATGTAAGTGTCACCACTTAACAGAGTCTATTTAACAAAAGGGACCTAATGTGATGATAGATAAGAGACCAAATGCTTGTAAATTTAGTAGGAAATAAAGTCAAAATTCGCCATATTTTAGGGATTAAAAACAAATTTAAACTTAGTTTTTAGAAGGAAAAAAAAAAGAAAAAAAGAAAAAATACAAAAAGGAAAGTAAGGGATACGAGAGACCCTTCTGTTCATTCCAACATGTGTTAGTGCCCTTTGTTGTGGCCTATTTTAAAAATAAATAAAAATTTAATAAAACATTAAGAAAATTATATAATAATTTAACTTAAATAAAACAAAGTGGAACGCTGCGTTTAGAAGAGTAGAGTATGGCGGTGCTGAGCCTTAGACGTTCCGTTATCATCATCTTCTCTGATTCGTTTTAGGTTTTGCAGATTTTGGATTCGCTACAATTTACATACCAACATCACATAATATCGAAATTCCTCTACGGTGTCGTTTCGGTAGCACGTGAAATCAAATCAATATCGACAGTGTCTCGCGATTCGGTATGATATTTTCTTCCCTCTTTGGATCATAAATCGATGGATGTGTTTGTTGGAATGGCAATTGTTAGTCCATGCGTAACTTAGGTGGGTTCTATGGTGCACAATTGTGATAGGTAATACCACGATGCACAAGTTGTGGTAACCGTTGATTACAGAAGTTCATAGATATTATTATGCACCCTCCCACACCAGATCAAACCCATTTCTTCCTTTCTCATCTACAGTGGTTCCTTTCATATTCTGTTGCCTTCATGTCATGGTCCTTCACGATGTGGATCTTGTATGGAATCTAAGCATCGCGGAAAGGTTTCGCAAGATCCGCAACCTTGGTTGCAGTGAAGGCGTCGGAATCGTCCTCAAGCTTCCGCTTACTATTGTGATCATTGTTATTGTTGTTACTGTTATTGTTGGTGTTGACGACGTTGATGGCTTCTTCTTCGGGGTTTTTGTCGGTGTTGATGGAGAGGTCGATGGAGCCCCAATCGGCGCCGAAGAGGACGTTGGTAGGGACTTGGAGGAGGATCACTGCATCGCCGAGGCGGATGTATTGCTGGACGGCCTAGTGTATTGCATACGCGCTCTTGTCAGAGAGGTCTACAGCCACGCCGATTTTGCGGCGCGTGCCGGCGGTGGGGGTGGGTGTCGCCGCTGTGGACGGGTGGCAGGGAGAGGGGGGTGGTGGATTTTGATTTGCGGGAGCTGCGAGTCGGAGTCTAGTGCGGCGGGGTTATGTGGATGCTCCATTTTTTTTTGGTTTTTTTCCTCTTTTTGGGTCAGGAGAGAGAAAGGAAGGAGAGTTTTCTAAAGAGGTTGCTTATGCTTCTTACTCACTAAGTATGGAATTGCTTGAATTAGTGTTCCATGGTGGTAACGGTGGTTACAAAGCCCTCAAATGCTCTAATCTGTTCCTTCTGAGGGTATATTCGAAAGAACGATGCCTGCGATAGACCCAGAATGAGGTTTTCGTTGGCAGAGAGAAACAGTGGAGAGATGATAGAGACACAAGAGACAAAGGAAAAAGGAAGTGAATGCCAGAGGGAGAGGAGTAAGAGGAAGCTGAGGCCCTGTGTGGGAAGACTCACGGCGTAGAGAGGGAGAGGGAGAAGAAAAGAGAAAAAAATTGGTGGAGATGGTGCATAATATTATTGTGGGATGAAATTGATCCAACCATAACTACAACTTGTGTACAGTAGTGTTACCTATGATATTTGTGCACCATAGAATCCACTGCGTAACTTATGCCATGTAATTTCAATGTTATGAGAAACATGAATGATTTTATTAATGTACATGATTGATTAATTAATTAGCAAGTAGCAAATCATAATCAGAGGCGGACCCATATATAGTTTAGGATATACACTTTCACCTCCTGAACTTTAAAATTTTTCACTTATCACTTCATAAAATTTTAATTTTAACCCCTCTAAAATTTATATTTTGCACACTGACCGACCGCAAACCCACCTCACTCCTCTGCCCTCTCTTAAATTTTTCTCAGAAAACAAGTCTCTCTCTCTCGCTCGATCCGCCCTCTCACTCTCTTTCATACGCCGTCGCCACTCCTCGCCGCTGCGCTGTACGTCGGCGCTGGCCGTGGCAAAGTCAGGTCACGCAGCGTGATTGCTCTGCCTCCTGCTTCTTCCCTGTCTCCTCTGCAACTGCTCCTTCTCTGTCTCACGACTCGTTCTCTGTCTCCTCTGCAACTGCGCGCGCGCATCCTTTTCCGTCTCCGACCACCACGCCACGTGGCCGCCGGGTTCCTGTTGTTGGTGAGTCTGTGATGCCTCTGTAAATGTTTCCCCCTTGTTCCCCCGTCAGATTTTCCCTAAAGTTGAAACCCTATTTCCCCAATTTAATCATCTCCACCCACGATTCCCTAATGCCTGAGATCCGAGTCTGTTGCGGACCTTGCGGTGTTGCCTGATGCCTCTTCTTGGCCTTCGCAGCTTCTTTTCCATTCACAGCTTCTGTTGCTTAATCCCTAATGGCTAATGTCTCTTCTTGGCCTTGTTCTATGACGGCTACAGCTTGTTCCTAATTTTTCTTTTAATCTAGTTATCTTGGAGTAAAGTAATTAGTGAAGTGAAAACGTTCTGTGTGTGACTGCTGAACTTTCATTTTCTCAAAAGAATAATTTGAATTTGAATTTGAATTTATACAAATGGGAGTGTATTGTGTTTGAGAAGGTGAAACTGAAACCTTATATACATTGCTCTGTTTCTGTGTGTGATTGAAACTGAGCTTTCATTGATATTGCTCTCTACATTATTCTGTCTCTGTGTGTGATTGAAAATGAGATTTCATTCATTTTATGATTTGTGTTCAATGGACCATTTAAAGTTTATGTAAAAGGAAATGTACTTTGAGAGGATTTAATGTAACATGATAATGATAAACAATATGATTGAAGATGCTGAACTTTCATTTTCTCAAAAGAATAACTTGAATTTGAATTTGAATAATATACAAATGGGAGTGTACTGTGTTTGAGAAGGTGAAACTGAAACCTTATATACATTGTTCTGTTTGTGTGTGATTGAAACTGGGATTTCATACATTTTATCATTTGTGTTCAATGGATCATTTAAAGTTTATGTAAAAAGAAATGTACTTTGAGAAGATGTAATGTAACATGATTATGATAACTAATATGATTGAAGATTGAATGGGGCCACATAAACAAATGACCCCTCAGGCGATTTTGCTCTGATAATTTGTTTCTTTCTGACAGTGATTCTTGCAAATCTGATTTGATATTTCAGCTGCAACTGCAAGCAACCACTCAAGCAACTGTAATGGGTATAATCAGGAGTTGTTTCTCTTTTATAGCAGGAAGCGTAGTTGGGATCTACGTGGCTCAGAATTATCAAGTTCCTAACCTCAAGAAGGTAGCTGACACTGTCTTCTTCCAGGCTAAGGAAGTCGAGGAAAAATACCGCAAGCCTAAGAAGAAGGGGGGTGACGATGAATGATGATAACTATGATTAGAATCTCTTTTGACACAACATTGGGATCAGGTTCTTGTTTTTTTTGGGATTTTTTTTGGGGGGCATTTTGTCCTGCATTATATAGGATCAGGTACCTTTTATTAACTCAGTACTTGGGAAACACAAATTAGTTAAGATCTCTAAAGGAGTGTTCATCACATCTATGACTCTGTCCATTATTCAAGGGAAATGTTTTGACTTCTTTGTCCTTCTTGTTCTATATCTTACTTGGAAATGACAAGTTAAGAAGTGTGACGTTGTGTGACATATTCAGATTCTTGAGTCTTGGATAATATGTTAACTCCAGGACAGAAATTTGTTAAAGTGGTAGACAGAATTGTACTTAATATCCCGGGGAGTTTTCTGCCCATAAGAACAAATATTCTTGTTAAATAGATCCTTTAACTTTGCTCTTAGTGATGATATCTGACTGGGGTTTGTTCTTTCAAAATATTATATAGTTTGTTTAACAAAATGTATGTATTGCAGTGCACAAAACAAGTAATTTTCTGGCTTAAGCTTAACAAAACGCTCGTAATCCCTTGATCAAAGCCGTCTGTTTTTCCACCCAGACCCAATAATGCAGAAGGAACAGAAGTAAAATGTCATTAGTGGTTGATTAGGCATTAGTTTTTCTAATCAATTCCTTAAGGTGATTTGTTGGATAGTGGGATGGTGCTAGAGGCTAATGTATTTGGGGTTAGAAAGCTAATGTATTTGACAATCTTTTGACATTTCTGATAACTTTTCACACCATTCCTTCTTCCTATGGAACATTTTAATAGTTGATTTTTCTTCACTCTCTAAACTCCAATATTCTAAAGATATTGATATGCATTGTTATTTAGATCTGCACTCTGTTCTTTTTGATTTGTTGATAATCTCTAAATTTTCTTTTCATTTTTGTCATATTTTCATCTTTTCTTCTTCTATCATTGTTATAGCCAAAAGTTTTCGTCAGGCGCTGCCTAGTTGGACAAACTACTCCATCACGGAATCGAATCCCCATATGTTCCCAACACATTTTATAATCCTTTTGGTTTGTACTTTTATTGAAAGCATAAAGGTTTCTTTTCTTTAACACGCGTCTGAAAACCTTAATTAGAGTTTGAATACTAGTATTTCAAAAGCCTTTAACTTTCATCATCGAGAATCATAAAATACTCAGGGCTTTTGATTCCTCAAATAATTGTCCCCCGTCCCTTTTTATTCTCTTTCTGATTTCCAAATTTCGTTCTTTTGCTTTTGTTGTTTCTTCCGTGCTGCATATATGTAACTGTTTGATTAAATTCGCTACAGTGAATCCAGCTAACTTGAATGACAATACGAGTCATGCAAATTTTGTCTCTTGAAAATGACAATGACAATTGAAAACTGCATCATCATAAAAATACAAGTCTACAGGAAAGTACAACTGTATTATTCAAAACTTAAAATGGGTTTTCTTAAATAGAAAAAAAAATCTAAGCAACTAATAATTAAGGAAATTAAATAGGTCCAGTATTTCTTCGTCCGATAATCTCATTTAGTGGATGATGACGACATTACATTGGAGGCTGCAACAAATGGGGCAGCTCAAGTTGAAAGGGACTTATATCAGATTTCTCATAACCAGGAATGGCCTCAAATTTGTCAGTTCGTAAGTTACCAACAAAAACCCCATCAGCATAAGAATGTAAATATACAATGTCCCCATCATGGGGATGAAACCCCCCTACCCTCTTATAATAATTAGCACAAAAACTTTGAGGCAGTTTTGTGGTTAAATCAGTCCTGTGCAGCAAATGCCAGTTTTCATCTTCTATCAGTTCCCACACTCTCAAATCATTAAGTCCAATATCAGCTATCCTCAAACACCCACAAGAGGACCCAAGGTACCCAAAACTCATTATATTCATTGAGTCAGCCCCCTCAGGGTAATCAAGGGTGAAACTATGATGAGTATAAGGATCAAAAACAAAAATACCAGTCCTCCCCATGAAATACAAGCTTCCATCATAAGCAAAACTGAGAAGCCAATGAGGTGCAAAAGCAAAACCATCAGGACAAGTCATAACAAGTTGTTTCCACAAACCCGTCTCCGAAGAGAAAACATCGAGTTCAAACTCAAACATTCTTCTTATGAAGGATCTAATGATCACCACCCGGAAGTTTCGATCACCACCGCAGGGAGTAGCGGCGACCGGTGCTTCCTCCTCTACTTCTTCTTCATCATGATCATAATTAGGGTCGCACACGAACCCCACCGCGTATAAATTTTCGTTATACGTTGCAGGAGAAGGAGCTATCTGTATACATTCTTTGGTAAGTGGGTCATAAACATAATAGCCAGTACCAGTTGTGTATCTGTTGTTACAACACAATAATAAACCGTTAGAACAACCACAAACGTTTCCTTTTAAAAGTATATCTGGAGAAAAAGTGATTTCTGGGGAGGGGTTGTTGTTAATATTAGGAGAAGGAAAATGGGGTTGGGGTTGTGGTTGTTCCCAAATAGGAGGAGGGAGAAAAGCGAGCATGAGTTCATGGGGTGTGAGGAAAATCAACAAGGCTTGGTAAAGAGAGTGTTGGTGAGAAATGAATTGTTTAACAAAAAAAGGGCTTGAAATCAAATCCAACCAGCGTTTGGAAACGCATTTGCAACCTGCGGTGGATCGAAATGGCAAACGAGAAAAGATTTCGGCTAACAAATCATCTGATAAATGGGTTATTATGTCGCACTTAGCAGATGAGATGGTATCATGAGCCATATCATATGGATGATAATAATATACAAACAGAGAAAACAGAAATCAACACAACACAGTGCTTGCTTGCTTGATTTAAAATTTGTAAAAAAAAAAAAAAAGTGTTTCAGTTTCAAAGCGAGAAACCAGAGGGAGGGGTGGGTTAAAGTTAAAAACGGAGAGGAGAGAAAGTAAGTGGAGGAAAACCAATTGGCAGTTAGTTGCCTTGTTCTTGTCGATCAAAGACAAGACCCAATTAATATGCTACAACGTTTGGAGTACGCTATTCTTTGATTATTATTTTATTATACGTTGGCACTTATACACTCGGATATTTTAAAAATAGTTTTCTTTAATGAAAGTAAAATATTTAATGTGGGATAGAATAGAATGAGTCAGACAAGGAAAAGTACCGGAAGTGGAAATATGTTAAGAGTTATTACAATTTGATGTTTTTTATTTTTTTTATTCATTTAATGACTTTGTTTAACCATATTTTATTATTGATTAATTATTAACAAGTATGGTAACCTGTCAAAAAAAGAAAAAAACAAGTATGGTAACCTGTCAAAAAAAAAAAACAAATATGGCAAAAGAATAAAGAAATTTTTGCGAACTTTGGAAATTTAAAAAGTATAGAAACTTTGTCCTATTATAGTATTAAGAAATATCTAGACATTTATCAATTGTTTTAAAAAAAAAATTAAACCATCATCCAATCACATCTTACTATTTAGGTATTTATTAAGATATTTTAAGAAATTATATAACAATGTGGCACAATGATGAGATGTGATTAGATGATAGCTTAAATTTTTTTTAAACCGTCGGTGCATATAAATTAAACTCCATAACTATTTAATGATATAAAAAATATTATACATACCAAAAGGATTTAGATATTTGAAATCTATTTTTTTCTTTGGCTTAAATATGAAATTGGTGATCAAAAATTCGCAAAGTTCGATTTTAGCCCCAAAAAAAAAATTTGCAGGTTTTTAGTCCCCAAATTTGAAAATGTTTTTCCGTTAGTCCCTCAAAAATTCTAAAAGTTCGTTTTTAGTCCCCAAAAATTTTAAAAGTTCGTTTTTAATCCTCGCCATATAAGTGCCACATAAGCGACACAAATGGCGTCAGCTAGAGGGACTGACAAAAAAAAATTCAAATTTGAGGGACTAAAAACCTGCAGATTTTTTTTAGAAGACTAAAAACGAACTTTACAAATTTTTGAGAGACCAATTTTATCTTTAAACCTTTTTCTTTTGACGGGAAATATTTGAAATCTATTGAACATCCATTACTTGTTTTGCTTTGCAAGATACATGTTTGAATAACTGACCAGTGATGCACGACTGCACGCGTATTTTTTTTTTTTTTTTTGGGTACAACTACACGTATATTTTAAATATAAGTAATATTTTAAAAATATTTAAGGGAATATTAATACAGTTAGAGTTTAATGGGCATGTACTGTCGGTGTAAATTAGTTTACATCGACATCCAATGAGAACTCACCATATTACCACATCAGCCCACTTCATAACTGTATTTTAAAATTAAGTGTTAAATAGTGAGTTCTTATTGGATGTCAGTGTAAAACTGATTTACATTGACGGTACATGTCCCATTTTCTCATACGATTAACAAAAAAAAAATTAAGAAAAATTAAATCAAAATATAAAATTTTAAGTGTTTAAAACTTTTAAGTTTAAATTCTTTTGGAAATTGGTCTAATTAATCATTTTACTAGTAATCCAAAAATATCCAATTATGTCTAATATTTGTAAAAAAAAAAATTGAGTATTAACTAAAGAAATTAAGAAAAAATATAACTTTTTAATTGAATAACTAATTCGGTCAAAAAATGAATAACTTATTAAAGACACCCCCCCGTAAAACAACTAATTAAAGACAATAAATATTTTTTATATAAATAAAGACAACAAATATTTTATTTGATATTTTTTTTGACTGACATATTTTATTTGATATGAAAACGCAAAAGATGTGTAAAAATCATGTGACTACATAAGAAAAAAAAATTCATACAAAGATTATCTAACTCTCTAAAATAGATTGAATTTGTTATCGTTCGGTTGATAGATAGATGATTTTTTTTTTTAACAAATATTTTTTCCCTAAAAAAAAATAGATGATTTTTTCCATATTTGCTGATATCCAATTACATTAATGTTTTACTAATTATTTAATAATTCCTAATATTATTGGAAAAAGATAATTATTTATATAAGCATAACAAATATATACATTTTGTACAAATTAGTTTCTATAAATTCACTAAAATCAGCACGTGTTTCATGCATTATATAATTAATATATTAAAATTCACTAAAATTAACAAGTGTTTCATGCATTGTATATATTAATTCATTAGTAAAAAAGTTGAAGAGAAAACAAAAAATATAAGTGCATGAAATTTATAATTTAAAAATAATTTAAAATTGGTTTAAGCTATAGAATGTCATTTTATTATAATTTATGAATATTTTATTAAGCCCAATTTTTTAAAAAAAAAAATTGAGCATTAATTTAGGAAAAATTATTAAGTAGATTTGATATGAAAGCGCAGAAGACCGTTGTAATTAAAAGACGAAGATACGTGACTATATAAAAAACGCGAGTATATACAAATATCATCTCACTAATTTAGAGTATCTACCATATCTAAATAAAATAATGCTTTACTAATTATATACTAATTCCTTTTTTTTGGGTACATAATTATATACTAATTTCTAATATTAGTATATTGCAGTAAGTAATTGTCAAACTATGACAAACATGTACATTCTGTTCTAATTAATTTCCATTAATTCACAAAAACAAATTGGTTTTTTTACGCATTATATACACTGGTATTTTAAAATTACTAGGGTAATGACCAGTGCGATGCACAAGTGAGATTCGAGAATAGAGGTGGAAATAGGCTAGACCGTTTGACAGGAGCCTATGGCCTAGCCTACGTCAGGCCCAGGCCAGGCTAGGTTTTTTTTAAATAGACCAGGCCAACACTTTTTGATAATCCTATTTAGCTAAAAATGCTAGGCTTCGGGGCATTCAAAAAGCCTTTTAGGCCTAACAGACCAACTTATTTAAGTAGATATAAATAATAAGTTTATATTGCTATTATTATTATTATTATTATTATTAAACTCGATTTTATACATTGTGTTAAATTATATACCTACTGAAATTTTTAATAATTTAAGCATATTGACTTACATAAATGTGTGACATACTTAAAGGTCTTATTGCAACATAGAATTTAAATAAGCTATGATATAAGGTTTGATTCTCTAAAAGGTCATGCTAGACATTGAAAAAGCTTTATCTCATACGAATAAATCAAAATCAAACCTTATAAAACTCAGCTCGTCCTATCTATTTCTACCTCTATGTCTCATGTCTCTTAGTAGCAGTGGTTTTAATTTTTTTTTTGTATAGCTTATTATAAATAGAATTTAACCTTATTGGCCTATTAGCTCGTTAGTCTATTTAAAGATCAGTCAGATGACTTATTCAAAGATGTTAATATCAAATAGGCTTTTAAGTAGGCTTACAAGCTGTGACAACCACCCTAAAAATTTTAAATGGAGCTGCCACCAATATTTATTTTTATAGGAAATATTGGAAAACCTACTTTTTGAATTTTTAAATTTAACAATGAAAAAGGTCTTTGAACCAGATTTTAGGCTCGGGAGTTAGTTACGCATAGGGAAGGTATTAGCACCCCTAAAACGCTCATAAAAATGGTACCTTTAATTGTTTAAAAAAAACTGTTTGCCAATAAATAATTTATTTCCCTCAAAAATAAGATTTTTAATTATTATCTAATGGTCACAAACAGATTTCAGCCAGCCATATTAAAAGCGAACACTTTAATTTAGTTTTTTTGCTTTATATTCAAAACAGAACCCATAAAATTCAATTTACTTATGATTAATATTATTTTAGACAAAAATGAAATAAATGTAACTCTCGGAAATTTACTTAAAAAATACGTAGATAAAAGAAATGAAAACTTTCTTTATTGCTTTTATACCCTCTTAGACAACATATTTGCAAATTGATCCCTATTTAGGATTTGACCCCATTGGAAGGTCAAACCCTAAACCTAATTCTAATTCAGAACCGTGGGTGCCAACACCAACGACAATAACAACAGCAACAATAACAGCAACAGCAACAGCCAGTCAAACAATCACGAAAATGAGGAGAAATAAAAAAGGAATAAAAGACGAAATCCTAAGCACATGAAGAAGGAGAACGAAAGGGAAAAAAACTTGCTAATATTTCATTTCAGATGCAGCCTCGACCATACAAATCACAAACAAATAAAATAGTCCAAAAAAAAAATACAAAGGCAGAGAAGAGAAGAATAGAAAACCTGATGAAATGTTAACAGGATCCCTAAAATCGAGTTTACAGATTAGAGGTAAAGAGGAAAACTAAAAGCCTAAAAAGGGTGTTAGTATTTTCACTCTCCTTTCCTTCTCCCTCACGCCTAGTTTCTGCTTCACTTCGTGCTCTTTGTCTCGCCCTCAGTCTTTTCTTCACTCTGGATTTTTCTCTCTTAGGGTTCGGCCTCTTCTTTGTTCTTGAATCTGACCTTTTATAGGCTTCAAGTTTCCATCTTTCATCACCTACGAAAAAGAAAACAAATCTGTCAGAAATCAAAAGGATCACAATTTTAAAGATTTGAAAAACTAAAGGATAGAAGAAAAACCCCTAATTTACGTCCAATCTCCATCTTTTACGAGATCTTGCTTGATTGCAAGAAATCAAAAAGGAAAGAGAGGAGAAAAGGGGGGTGGCCACGGCGGCCTAGGGTTGGAAAGGAAAGAAGAAGAACGAGCGAGAGAGGGAGTGGTGCTGCGGCTAGGGTTTTGGTTTAGGGAAATGAAGAAAGAATGGAAGAGAAGAGAGAAGGGAAGAGAAGGATGAGACGAGGTGGGGGAGAGGAGAGAACGCAGGTGGAGCGGCGCTAGGGTTATGAAAGGGAAAGAATGAGGGAGTGAAACGGTTACCAGATTTAGGTTAAAAGGGATTGGACTGGGCTGCATTTGGGTGGTGGGCTAGATGGAGCTTGGGGTGTGAGGATGAAGCGGGGTGCAAGAAGCAAGCAAAGGAGCGTGGCGCAGGGGAGGTGCATAAGGGAAAAAGGGGTGCGCGAAGTAAGAAGTGTGATTAGGCTAGTTGATAAAATGGGCTGGGCTATGGCCAGTTTTGGCCTTTGCTATTTGCACCACCATGATTGTAATATGCAACCCATTTTCAATAAATTTTATTTTTCTTTTTCATTTCTTTTCTTTCTTTATTCATTTTTGCCTTCTTCTTCTTTTTTTATTCCTAGACCAAAGATATTAAAAGTTTTTAAAAATAAATAATAAAATAAAATAAAATAAAAAGGCCGGACAAAATTAGGGTACTACAGCTGCCCCTCCTTAATTACACTTTACTCGAAGGTCTTCGTGCATTCGTTGTAAAAGGTAATTAAGGATAAAGGACTTTAACTTTGTCCAGAACGAAATTGTTGGAGGATGCGAGATTGGCTCCCGACTTTGCTTTGGGATTCTAGGTTTGATTCCCAGTGAATTCCCGGTAAGGCATAGGTTTGGTTCCTAGCTCTTACAAAATTGATGAGAGATTCTAGGTTTGATTCCTAGTGAATTCCCGGTAAGGCATAGGTCTGGTTCCTAACCCTCACATCCTTGGTATTGATTACTTCCCCACTTAGGGTAAGTCTGAGGTGCGAGCTTCTTCGTCACTCGACATAAGTTTGGGTCAGATTCCCGACAAGGGTAAGTCAGGTTCTTAACTCTTGCTAAAAGGTACGGATTGACTACCTTACTTTAAGGAATGTCCGTGATATGAGTTTCTCTGTCACTCAATATAGGTTCGGGTCAGATTCCCGGCAAGGTATAGGCCAGATTCCTAACTCTTACTGAAAGATACAGATTGATTTCCATAATTGAGAAAGATCCGAGATGCGGGTCAGGTTCCTGACTAAAGACTTGGGTCAGATTCCCAAGGTGGTAGGTCAGACTCCCAGCGAAGTGTAGGATAGGTTCCTAACTCTTGCTAATAAATTGAATAGTTTCCCTATTGCAGGCGAACGTCCAGGGTACGAGCTTCTCCGTCACTCGAAACAGTTCGGGTCAGATTCCCGACAAGGTATAGGTCAGATTCCTAACTCTTGTTAAAAGGTGTGGATCGATCTCCATGATTGAGAAAGATACGAGACGCGGGTCCGGTTCCCGGCTAAAGGCTTGGGTCAGATTCCCAAGGTGGTGGGTCAGATTCCCAGCAAGGTGTAGGACAGGTTCCTAACTCTTGCTAATAAGTGGATTGGGTAGGTTGAGTACTAGTTCTTACTGAGTAACAACAGACCAACTGTATATAATATTTGAGAGGGTGGGTCAATGGACCCAAAAACTTTGATGGTCATGCAGAATGCAATGAATGGTATGCCATGCATGAAAAAAATTTATTTTTAGAGAAATGTTTTTTTTAAGGTGGGCCGTGGACCCAAAAGTATTGATGATTATGCAAGATGCAATGAATGATATGCTATGCATGAATGTTATTATTGTTTTGAATTTTTTGATTTCCCTGAATTCCTCTGAGGATTCTGCCCCTAGACTCATGGGATAATAACTTTATGTTGGCTAGCTTGTCCAAATAGTTGACTTTGCAATGCACCAGGTTTGCGTACTTGCTCCTTGGTAAATCATTTTATGGATCTACAAATTTTCATCTTCATGCTTTGAATGCCTTTGGAAGGGTTAGATTGACAATTTTGATCCATAGAGACTTTTCAGTGTCCCTTTGGCTTTCGTCCGGCCGTGTGAGGAAGGATCTATGTTGAGAGACAGATCACCTTGCGTAGTTCTGAAACCGGAATGAATGTGAATGTGAAGCTTGTAGATGATGGGCACAGCTTTTGCCTTCTAGCTTCTTGGTTTATGTTTAGATCTGTGAGGTCCAATCTGGGTTGACATGTTTGTAAATTTGACCCTAACTTTTGCCTAGGCCGCTCTTTGCGTGTTTTCAACCTAGCGGGTCGCTCTAACTTTTGCCTAGACTGCCCTTTCGGGTTTTCAGTCTAGCGAGCTTTTCTTTCATACTTTTTTTCTTTGGTAAAGCAACTACACCGAGGAGTTTATATGGATTTCCTCTTTCAAAAATCAAGTTTTGAGAAAATATGAGCAATTGGACTTTGATCAGAATGGACTTTATTAGGGTTGTAACGTGGCAAAGGCTTAAGGGCTATGAAAGAAAGGATATTTCAGGCTCAAAAAGTATTTAAGGGTTTATGAAAACAAGGATCTTTAGTGCCAAGATGCACTTTGATGGTTGCTAGCACAATTGTCTTGTTTTGCTTTTGCATTTTTTATTCTTTTTTTTTTGCAAGTGTCTTGATATGTTGCATTTGATATTTGCCCGCTTGCTTTTTTTTTTTAACAGACAAAATTTAATGGACTATTGTGCTAGCCTTCAATGTATGGGTGATCCTTGTTTAGGGTATTTGAAGAAATATTTTTTTTTGGCTCAAAAGGGGTAACAAGGGATAAATATCTTTTATATTTTTGGATAGAGAAAAACGGCCAAACTTCATCTCAAAACCTCATTGCTCAAATTTTCACAAAAATTAATTTTTGATAATTGTGCATTTGCTTTACCATTTTATTTTATATTTTTCTTAACTATTTTTTATATCCCGGATTGACCATGTATCAAGAAGGGAAGTTAAAATTCAAATTGCATTTCCATTGATGTATTGAAAAGATGGGAACAAAGTGGGCCCTTTACAAGATATGCCCCAGGGCTTCGGGCAAGGCGTAAAAACAAATTAAGATTGTTTAAATAGGGTTATTCCTTGAAGTTTTACCACTTGGTGTTGATCAGAGCCAAACAATTCTCAATGGAGTGGCCCACTGCCCCAGTACATGTCGTGATGAGCATCATTTGTATCTTCTTCTTGCTCTTGACCTATACTGCGCAATGGCTGTTGATTATTTATAGTATACATTTTTTACAAAATAGGTATCGTAAATAACCAATTTATGGTATACAGTTCTAAAAAATAGGTGTCATAAATTGCCTATTTATAGTATAATTTTTTTTAGAAAATATATAACGTACATTGTGGTATGTGTTTTTGAAAAATACACATTGTAAATTACATATTTATGATATAGACAAATTTTTTGCAATACCGTAAATATGTAATTTATAGTATGCATTTTTCAAAAAAAAAACACATATCTTAAATTACTTATTTACGGAATAGACAATTTTTCTCATATAGTAAACATGTAATTTACGGTATGCATTTAAAAAAAAACACATACCGTAAATTACATATTTACGGTATTGGAAACATTGTCTATACCGTAAATATGTAATTTAAGATATGTGTTTTTTTGAAAAATACATATCGTAAATTACATAAGTATTGTAAAAATATTGTCCATATCATAAAGATGTAATTTTCGGTATGCATTTTAAAAAAACACATACCGTAAATTACATATTTTTGGTATTATAAAAAATTTGCCCATACAATAAATATGTAATTTACAGTATGTTTTTTGAAAAACGCATATCGTAATTACACATTTATGGTATGGGCAACGAAACAGGAAAAAAAATAATGTCAGATGGAGTCGGTGTGGGAAAGTTTAGTGAATTTAAGAAATTTTTAGTTGGGCGTATTTTGGGGTTTTCAAATTTTTAGGGGTGTGGACGTGTGGTTGATGAGTTGATGGATGTGCATACCAACTCCTGTTCACGCGGACAAATGCATTTGGGCCAACTTGCAACGGTCAAGATGTTTTCTGGGTTGGGCTGATCAAAGACAAATTCAGTGTGGGCCAATAATTTGTTAGCTCATCCTAACCTCTATGGTTGCGGGCCGAACAGACTGGTCAATAGGCCTACTTTTAAAAAATAATTATTTTTAATAATATAAATAATATAATATTAATTTATAATCACATATAACATAACATAGTTTACTCTCTTATATTGTGTGTGATATATATCATGATTTTTATTTTTTTATTATTTTTTAAATTTTTAAATTCAACTTAAGGATAAAAAGTCTAAGTATTTTGAAAATTGTTTAGTAAGCCGGCTCAGTCTATCATAGGTCGGCCCATGTTGGATTAAAAATTTTCGGGCTAACTTGGGCCAAAATAATTTTGGGTTCAAATTTTGTCAGTCAAATCGATAATAGGCTTTTCTAAGGGCACCCCCAATTTTGCTTGGGGCACCCCCAAAATAGTGTGTTGACCAAAATACCCCCATATAAAAACACTCAAAAGTGAAAACTTTTTTTTCCTCTTCATTCTTTTCTTCGCAGTTTTCTAATTTCAGAGAGTTATTTTTTCTCTGCAAACTCGCAAATTTGGTCCAGATTTTCGCATTTATCCTCTTCACTAGCAATTAAGGTAATTGTGAGTCCCATATACTCCCTCGCAAATACCATATTTGCGAAATCCTCCAGCTACTAGCAAATATGGTATTTGCGAGTGAAGAAAATACCATATTTGCGAGGGTTTTTTTTTTAATTTGTGATTTTAATTTTTTGTTTTGATTATGCCACGCACAGGGAGCGACTTAGTTCTTTGGCAAGAGAGTCGCTGGCCTGCCTCACCCATGGGGCCAGCCCACTTGGCCCCCTATTAAGCCCCTTAAATTTAGAGCCCCATATTAAGTGGGTTGGTTTTATCCCAGCCCATAAAATAAAAATTATTAGTGGGTTAGGGCCAAGGTTTGTTGGGTTAGCCCATTATTTTTTTCCCTGATTGGTTTTTTTTTTTACTTTCACAAATCGAACTTGATTGGTTTTCCCTAAATCGCGATAGGACCTCACCCTGAGTTGTTAATTGTTTCTTCTTTTTCCCTCACAGGTTCGAATAAGAGTGCCTTTCTATTGCGCTTATCCACTCCGCCGCAGATGCCTCGGCCGCGGAGGTTCAAATTTCGACTGCGACTGTACCGACGAGGATGAAGAAGACGACGACGGCGAGGAGGAGGTTGATGACGAAGACGATGAGGAGAAGCGACGCCGGAACAGCTGCAGGTCGCAGACATCGAGCTCTGGCGGTTGCGCGCCGGTGATTGAGGTCGATGCGCACCAAGACCTGAAGCTAGTGAGGCAGATTGGGGAAGGAAGGAGGGCTGGCGTGGAGTTGTGGAGGGCGGTGATCGGCTATGGACGGTGCTGGCACCACGTGTCAATAACCAAACTAATCCCCTCTTTCTTTTTAACGACGCCATTTTTTTCCTGGATTATAATTATTTTTTTTGAATTTTCTTTTCTGGCTATGTAGATTTTGTTCTTCACTCGTTGTTGACCTAAAACATTCGATGCCTACTTTATTATTTTTTTTTAAAGAGGTGATTAGGGTAGTTGGAGAATTTGCGTAGGGCTTCGATGTGGGTTTGGATTGGATGTTAGGGAAGCTGGCACCAAAAGTTATTCCAGATTTAAAAAAAAATAAAAAATAATAAGGCCCATGGGTTTGCCCTAGCCCATGGGGCTTTGTGGGCTTTTTGGCCCTATGGTCTTTGACACTAGTGGTCTTTTTGGCCCTATGGCTTTTTGGCCCCAGCCCATATGGGTGGGGCTAGGCTGGCCCATATGGGCCAAATTGACACCTCTAGCCGGCAGGGAGGCTGAGATAGAGGCTACTAGATAGGCGGTTGAGGCTGCGAGAGAGGAGGCTCAGCGACAGTGTCGAGAGCATCGGGAGGCCATGACTGCGTCACACCGTCGGAGAATGATTGACAGTAGACCTGGTCCGAGTAGACAGGGACGACGTAGATGGCAACCTCAGGACGAGGGACATCAGGATGAGGAACATCAGGACGAGGGACCAGTTGTGATGCATATTGATACAGAGGTAGAGGGGGGACCATTTCCTGGAGGACCTTTCGATACATCGCTGCTGACTTTATTCAGGGACCACATCGATTACCGCTTGTGGTACAGAGAGGTAATTAATGTTTACAGTTTTAAAACATTTAAGGGTTTTTTTAGTTATGTAATTCATGACAAGGCTTTTATTTTTATGTGTGCAGGACCGGGAGGAACCTCTTAGGGTTTTTTCTCACGGTAAAAAGTGGCAGAAGTGGTTTGAACATCGTCAGCCACTACCTGCTACAGTTAGGGACCATATTGATCGAGTTGGTCTCTCGACTCTGATGTATTGCAGCTACCCAATGGTTGACAACTCGCTGCTGACTGCATTTTCTGAGAGGTGACCAGCTCGTTCCACCTTCCAGTCGGAGAGATGACCATCACGCTGGATGATGTGTCATGCATTTTGGGCACACCGATCAAAGGTGCCTTGTTCATACCCCTTGAGATGGACACATATATTGCTATATCTGTTCTACAGTCATTGTTGGGGGTATCTTATGAGGAGGCCTGGGCGGAGGTTACAGGCCATGGGCGTGCATCTGTCGATTTATCTTGCCTGTAGGGCCTTTATGATGCACAGAGGGATGAGGGTTATATGGACGAGGCAGCAAGGGCGTTGATACTAGTGCTACTCAGGATGACTCTTCTAACAGACAAGACTAGCACCCGTACTGACTGTAAATATATCGAGCTGCTGCGTCACTTGGAGCAAGTGGGACAGTGGTCATGGGGAGCTTTAGCCTTATGCCACTTGTACGGTTATCTTGGCGACGCCAGCAGGTTGGAGTGTCGTAGGTTAGCGGGCTACATGACACTCTTTCAGGTACCACTGTGTTATTAAATAAGAAAATTAGATTTACAATTGTTTTAACTCTGACACGATTTCATAACTGATTCGTTATTTGTGACAGGCATGGATCTACGAGTTTTATTCTACTTCTGTAGTAGATCGGAGGCCTGTTGAGGGTTACGAGAGTGAGCGTGTACACGCTAACCACTGAAGAAGTAAGAGGGGTCATGGGAGGGTGCTTCCATACAGGCAAGCCCTGCATGCACTTACCACTGATGACGTGTGCTCGACACCATGGGCCACATATAGGCAGCATTGCCCATTCGATGCAGTGGCATACTTTTCGGGGTACCTTCGGTGTAGGAACACTGTAGTGTCGTACCTGTCGAAGAGGGTACTATACGACAGTTCGGGTACAGGCAGGAGATTCCTCGAGAGCCACCATGACGTCCCTTGGTTGAGGATATTAGTCTCAACTGGATGTCGTCTCACCTGTACTCTATTATATACCTGTTTCGGTTGAGGCAGGCCGCTCATCCAGCTGAGTGCGCCCGGGAGTACCTAGATTGGTACTACAGGCACCCGCATCCACTGCTGATACCTCCACAGGTTCCACCTCCATAGGCTTCACCTCCATTGGCTCCACATGATGCACATGCTGATTGTGCCCCTCGGGTAAGGAATAATAAGTTCTTGCACTGTATATATTATGTCCATTCGTAACATTGTCTAATTTTTTGCTATAATGTATTTATGTCATTTATAGGCGGATTATGTTCATGCGCTAGGCAGGTTGGATAGAATTGCCGCCATGCTGCATTAGGTCATTGATTACGCACAGGAGGGAGATGACATGTGTGACTACCTTCAGGAGGTGCTTCGGATAGCGGAGGATCGTCACTGAGTAGTTGTCTTTTTATATATTTTTTTATGTGAACACTTGTTTTTGATTAATGTAATTATTATTATTATTATTATTATTATTATTATTATTATTATTATTATTATTATTATTGACTGTAGTTTTGTTATTATTTATTATTAATGAGTTTAGAAATACAAAACAAAATAATAAAAACAAACTTAATCGTGACTATTTATTAAACGCAACTACTCATTCAACAACAATAAAACAACATTACATGATCACCGAATGTGATAACAAAACAAACATTACATGACCTAGTCACCGGTGCTTATCCTTGGCTATGGTTGACGACATGCTGCAAGGATCTCGTCAACTGTTCTTGGTGCACGACATGCTGTAATGATCTCGTCGATCGATCTACCAAGGACAACATACAACTCTATTGGGCCATGACTAGAATGATCATTGAATGCTTCCCACATGCGTTGTATGTCGTCGTTGGTTAGAAGTGTCATATTCATATACTGAACATGCCCACTACCTACCGAAACAGGGCATCAATAATAGAGATCTGCCACTGTACGTGATCCACTCCGAGCTTTCGCCGTATCTTTTGCTTCAGTTCTTCGATGGCGATGGATGTCTTGATCCTAAATATTTTTGGGACATCGCATTCAAAAATCACGCCATAAATACTCGTTGTGATTCTGTCACTGTGATAGACAACGGCAAGGCTCGAATCCATCGAGAATTGGGTTGGCTGAGTGAGTGACATGGCTCCTGAGCGGGTTAAGGGATGATGAAATTGATTTAGGGTTTATGTGAAATTGGGTGTGTGAAAACGGTTCTATTTATAGAACGCTTGATGTGATCTGAACCGTTAAAAGTATGTCCGTCGCATCTCGCCCGTTAATATTTTTTAACATAAAGGAAAAAAGTATGCTAGTATTTTTTACTCGCAAATATGATATTTGCGAGTGTACAATTTTTTTGCACACTCGCAAATATCATATTTGCGAGTAAATTTTTTTCTCGCAAATATGATATTTGGGAGTGTGCAATTTTTTAAAAATTACACACTCGCAAATATGATATTTGCGAGTGCAAAAAAATTGTACACTCGCAAATATCATATTTGCGAGTGAGACGAATGAAAAAAATAATAATTTTGATATTTTTACATGGGGTATTTTGGTCAACACTATTTTGGGGGTGTCCCAAGCAAAATTGGGGTGCCCTTAGAAAAGCCCATCGATAATTTACATCAGACTAATCGGATGAGCCCATTGAGCTTGACCCATTTTGACACTCTTAGATTCGATTTTCAAAAGCTGGTGATACAACATCCTAGGAGAATGTGATAAAATCAATCAAGACGGGACCGTTGATACAACTAACTTGGCCCAACCTCAAGGGCAATCTCAAATTACCATTGTGCCAAACTAGATCAGAAATGGTTATATGTAAAAAAAAAAAAAAAGATGAAAAGTATATTCTTTTAAAATTAAGGTTTTACAAAAATATGGGCGATCTATTGATTCATTATAATAAATTAGTATGGATGGAGCTTGAAATAATATAAAGGAAAAAATTACAACAGTTTGGATCGGTTTAATAATTATCTATTAGCTATAGAGCAGACCCACCATGTACTAAAAAAATTTCTAACATGTAGCATTCACTGAATTGACACAAGACTCTCATCAAACACAATTATAGCCTGAATTTGAAATTTGAAGGGGGACCAAATAATTTACCACTAGCAAGTCTACACATGTCCCTTTGAAAGATGAGCAAAAACTAGACTAGAGGCATGAATTCAGCCGGTAGTGGTGCAAATAGCAAGTTTCACTAGACACAGCAACGAATAGAGATATTATGTTCTGAAGAGTGGCACATTTGCTAGATACAAGCAAGTCCAAACAAAACCAAAACAAAAGACAACACTAGAGACCGAAATCCCCAATCCATGATGACCAAAGGAGCAGCAGATTTTGGGGTTGAATGGTCAGCAGCAACAGCAGCTGAAGTAGGAGGAGGAAGTGGATGGACAAGAACTGAGACCTTCATCCCATTGAAGCATTGACCATTGCCACAAATGAAGTAATATCTCTTAGCCTTATTCAGTGGTATGAAATCCTTCCCACTACTCCAATTCCCTACAGCCCCTTCTGTTGTGCAGTTGTCATACCCAGTTTGATTCACCTCAAATACATTGTACTGAGTCTTTTGGTACCTAAAAGCTGTTCCCAAAAAAAAAAAAGCAAAATAATTAAAACCAAATACCCATCAAGAGACAGTAAGAGCTAATTGCCTAAAGAAAGAAAAGAATACTAAGAATCTATTATTATTTATCTGTTATCTATTTATAAAACTTTAACTATACCGAGAATTCATGCCATTTTCTCACAAAAAATACTTAACTAAAATATGTTTTATTTTTCTTTGCCACCCCAAGCACAGGTTCTCCACTAGTTTATTTAAAAAATTTAACTAGACTTACCACATATGCCAAAAACTTATTAATCCGTTTTCTCGCTAAAAACTATTCTTCCACACAAAACTTGATTACATTGTAAATTCCATTTTTGTTCCAGTTCTCTGGGCTACTAAGAAATAAACAACAGTACGAAAAGAACTAAAATTTAGGCAAAAACAAAGATCTTGCTAGATCTAGAAAGCTAGAGTTGAGAAACGAAAAGAGAAAAAGAGTGTGTGTGTGTTAATACTAACAGATAAGGTCGCCAACATAGAAAGTGTGGTTGTTGGCCCAAAGAGTGTAGTTGATGGCAGGGTTCCAGCCACGGTTAGCACCTACAATGTGGTCGGTGGAAGTGACAGGAGAGAGTGTGAAAAGGAAGAAGCTGAGTAGGAAAAGGGCACACGTGAGGTGGAATGAGGAAGAGGATGCCATCTTCCGAAGAGAAGAGAAGAGAAGAGCTCTGCTTCCTTTCCTTTCCTTTTCCTTACCTTACCTTTGTTTTCTGTATATTTTGGAGTTGGAGGGCAACGGCAACTTAGAGGAGACACGCTGGTAATTATTGCAGTAGGGTCCTACAAAGCTGGACATTTTGGCAGACAGTGGATGGTGCCTTGGCTGCAACAAGGGTCACTGACCCCATCCATAAACAGATGGCACGTACACTGGCACTTTATAAAAAAAAAAAAAAACTAAGAGAAAACAAAAAACTGATATACAATGTTGATTTCAAATTTTCAATAACCATGGGTGCATGGTAAATAAGTTTTACTTTATACAGAAGTTATTAAGATAGGTTGCCTTTACAGTTTACACTAATAGTATACTTCACAATAATTTGAATTTAATAGATATACACTTTCAGTGTAAAATTTCTTTACACGGTTAACCAATCAAAAATCAAGGTATGTGTGACTTTTAAGCTAATTAGGATACAAGTTAAACATTTTTAATAATGTGTCAAATTCTAATCAGTTGACAGTGTAAAAAAATTTTACACCGATGGTGCATACGAATTAAATCCTAATAATTTACTTGTTCGTGTTCCTCCAAAAGTAAAAAAATTTGCTTCGAGGTGTTATCGCAATGTCGTCCCGGTGGGAGCTCGACTAGGAGAGAAAGGGGTGCAATGTTCATCGATGTGTGCAAGGTGCATCACTGAAGAGGAAACGCTTTGGCATATTTTTGTTCAGTGCCCGATTAGTATCCACTGCTGGGCAGAAAGAAAATCTTTGGAGTGCTATCAAGGATTGTGTGCCTCGTTCCAATTACTTTAAAGAGTTGTTCTTCAATGCGTGCAACTGGCTTCCTACTGCACAGCTCACCTGCTTCGTTATGATCAGAGGCGGAGGGAAGGGGGGACGGCCTGGTGCCATGGTCCCCCCGAGATATGTCAATTCTTGTATCATGTACATATGTAATAATCTATGGCCCCACCCTTTCCCAACAATTGATGTGTATATATGTTAATTAATGATAATCTGGACTGGAGTTTGCTGTCTCAGCATTACTTGCAAATTTTCCTCTCACTAGTAAAATGTAAAGCATGCGTCAATCATTCTGACAAACAATCTTTGACTACATATTTTAAAAGTTTGCGTCAAAAGTTTAAAAGGGGGAGTATTTTATGTATTCTTTTTGGCTTTTTACTAGTTTAATTATTTTTTTGGGGTACATTTTACTAGTTTAATTTAACTCACTACAAAAACTATAGAAATTATTCTTACCACCAGGCCAAATTTCTACGTAAAATATATTGTATATTATATACTATATATTTAAGTTTTCCCATGGTCCCCCTTAAATTTAATTCCTTGCTCCGCCCCTGGTTATGATACTGTGGAGTCTATGGTTGTGCCGGAATGTTCTCATCTGGGAAGCAAAAGAGGAGGCGTCTGAAGCGGTGTTGGCTAGAGCTCGACATTGCTAGGAGGAATGGAACCTGGCAGTGAATTCTGGTCGCAGCAACATGAACGAAACACAGCAGCACAAGTTGGCTAAGGCCCCCCATAGGTTTTATAGCCTACAACATAAATACAACAATCATTACACTGGGCATTTGAGTTAGAGCTTTCCCATGTTGTTTTTCAACTAGACCCCCAACTGGTTGTGAATAGCATTCATTCTAGTAGTGGTGATGCATCTGAATACGGCTTTATAATTCAACAATCTAAAGTTGTTCTTTCGTTACAAGCAACTTTAAGGTTGAGTTTATTAGGAGACAAACAATTGTAGCAGCCCACTCTCTTGCTAGGGTACTTACATCTTGGGCTAGTCCCCATGATTTTGTGTCGGTACTTTTTTGTATTAGCGATGTTATTGAATTAGAAATGTAATAATTCTATTTCAGTAAAAAAAAAAATCTGTTGAATGGCTTTTATTGCCTATTGTCACATGGTAATGCTTCTGCCACTTTTCTAGGTATGACAATTTTTATGTGTATATGAAACTGATTTAGTTGAATTTTAATTTTTTAGTCAGTTTGTGAAATTATGTGTTGTAAATTTTTCTGGGATTTTTTAAGGGATGGATTTTTAGTTGAAATTTTAACTTTCAAAATGTAACTGATGAATTTTTTAATAGATGCCCACTTATGAATTAGGGCACTTGACCCCGTGGCTCAATCCAAATTTAATGACATTATTCATAACGTTTCGACTTATTGGTTTTTTTTTTTTTGAAATATCATTTTACCGACATTTAAAAGCAAGTTTAGCATTTTGTCAAAAAAATTACGTTTAGCATAAGCTCATTCGATGAAAAATTAATTAAGGGGGTGACTTTCAGCTAGAGTTGTCAGTTTGGCCCCAGCCCATGGGGCCAGCCCACTTGGCCCCCATTAAACTTCATAAACTTACGGCCCCAAATTAAGTGGGTTTGTTTCAGCCCAACCCATAAAATTAAAATTATTAGTGGATTAAGGCCATGGTTTAATTGGTCAGTCTATTATATTTTTTCATTCTAAAGAAGGGGGTAGAATGCAATTTTGTCAAAATAGAAAAATGAATTCACGTTGTAAGCGCTGGCGAGTATATAACCTATTACAACTCACTTTTTCCAGAATTCTCTTATATAATTTTTTTATAAAGATCTACAGATTTATAAAAAAAAATTGTTTAAGTAAAATAGATCAACTTATTATAATTAAAAAATCATAAATCAGAAATTAATCCACTAGATCTATGTGGACCTGCATCTCTCGATTTTAATGAAGTTTAACAAAGAAAAGACGAGCATCACAGTGACAAACAAGCGTTCAATTAAAGTTTTTTTTTACTGACCAATTAAAGTATGTTAAGGAATTAAGCCCTTTTTTTTGTCAAATGGAAGCAGCCCCACTAAATAAATAACAAAGGGAATTATTAAATACACCCCATTTTTGCTAGCTTACACTCTCGATGCTTTTTCTATTTTTTTTTCGTTTTTACCCTCTTCTGAAAATATATTTACGGATGGTACTTGTCCATAAATATATTTCCGGACAATCACTAAACCTGGTTTTTTATATGTAATTAATTATATGCGCTTATATTAATATAATGATATTCATATTCATTGGTGATTGTATGATATGATTATATAAATATGTAATTGTAATTATAATTATGTGTGATTGTGACTATAATTAAATATGAGACAATTTATATTGAGATATGATTATTTATATTAATATGTGATTATGTTTATATTAGTGTGTAATTAAATATATTTTAGTATGACTATTTGCATTAATATGTGATATATTATTATGTGATTTTGCATGATTTTAGTATGGCTCTACTAGGGTTTTCACGTAAATTTTAGGATTTTGCATGATCATCATGGCCTCCATGCCAATCGTCCCTTGGAGCTTTCTTGCTCCTCTTTCTCCCACATCTTCTCCTAAGCGGCCTATGATGGAGAGGCCAGATTGATTTTTCAGTGTCTCAATTGCTAAAACCTTGCATCAAAGGATGTTTTGGCTATTAAGATTTATGAATTGGAATATAAAGCTGGTGTTGCGTTTAATCATCATGGTCACCGGAATATAAAGTTGTGGCAGCCGACTGACTCTTAGGCGATTGTTCCATTAGGAAGGGGCTTTTATGAATTCAGTTTCTCTTCTCCATAAAATCAAACTCGTATATATCAGATCGCAAGTTTATTGGAATCTATCTTCAGGTGTGTTGCGTTTAATCATCGTGGTCACCGTATTTGAACCCCTATTTGATTAAACAAGCTCATGCACAATATTGGATTCGACTACATGGTTTGTCAAGGGAATACATCTAAATCAAATGCGGGCCCCCAAAAATCATGTTTGAAATTGCTGCAGCACTGGGTACTCCTTTAGCATTGGATCAAGCAACCTTGAAGAGAACTTTTGGCGCCACTTTATTAGTCTCTTGGTCGAAATTGATTTAACAAGTCACTTACAATGGACGAACGCTCGCAGCAATTGGATAATCCACGTGTCAAAGAGTAACACTACCGGACGCTCGCTTTATACAAGACGCTGGAGTGAACCGGATGCACAGACATGGAATGTATTCAATACTTTCTTCTTCTTGCTTGAGTGAGATAAAACATAAGAGATTTTAATACCTGTACACTCAAAAACTTATCAGAAGATACTTTGTTATCATCAAAATTAATGAGGGTCTAAACATCTCAATTGTTTAGGTTCCAACGATCTCCCCCTTTTTGATGATGACAAATATCCAAGGTTGATGAACAATTTAATTTCAAAAGTAATTTCAAGGGTCTCCCCCTGAGTTCAACAACTCAGATAAAATTAAATATATCAGGTATCAAAGCAATTTATGATAGTTAGAGCATTTATGTGATCGCAAAAATACATACAAGTATCAGAGCATATATTCGATTTAAACAAAGAGATCGGATGTTGAGAACATTGTACCGACAATGAATATACTCAAGTATCAGATGCTAAAATTCATTGTACAAAATAGAATAAAAATTGTGCCAACAGATATTGAAGATTATCAAAGCACCAGACAATGAATATCAACGAGTATCAGAGCAATTAAAGATCATGCAATGTATATGATTTATGCACGAAATTTTGTGATACTTCAGCGTGTCTATCGGACTTTCAACGTGTTCATCTGACCTATACTTTTACCCCCTTTTGTCATCAGACAAAAAGAGTGTAAAACACATCATAGTCAAAACAGTAAATAGTGATACTTAGAAAAATTTGAAGATAAGGTCAGAACAATATAATTATACCAAGTAACATAAATATTTGATTGTAGCAAAAATACGAATTGTAGGTAGCACAGAAATACAAAAAAAAAATAGAGGTTTGGTGGAGGTGGAGGATCCAGATTGAAACATTCCAAGATGAATTTCAAAGTGTTTTCCAACTGAGCCATTTTTTGATTGGTTGCCATGATAGCTTCAAATTCTACTCGAGGCAAAATGATTTGCAGGTGCAGGTTCAACATCAGCTTCTGGAACTGATTCAACTGTAACAGCCCTTTGAGATTTCATCTTCTGGTGCTCTGCTAGCACATCTTGTGACAATCTCAGTTTCCTTTCCTTTCTTACCTTAGCCTTCTGAAGGAGGTCATCATTTGGTAAGGGCCATTTGATGAATCTTCCCAGCTTCAGTTTCTCTTGTTCTATTTCCTATTCCCAACTACTTCCAAGTTCTTCAGGATACAACATAAGCATAAAAACAGTTTCCTTGTGCTGAAGCAGATCTTTAGTATACACATCAAATTGCACCAAGGCAGCTTCTCCATAAATTCTTATTATAAAAACTCCCATTCCATCAAAAATGAATGTGAGTCCTTCATTTTCAGCATGGAATAACTTATGCAGATTCTCCCTATCATCTTCTTCAATCTTGAGAGGCTTAAAACAGGGCAGAATGGCTCTGTCTTTCTGAGACATAGTCCATTGTCTCCAATTAAAGCCAATATCAAAATGTTTGCAAACACCAACACATTGATCTTCTATTTTCATAACATTTAAAGGCCTTACAACAGAACACATAACATATCATCAAAATGAATAGTACCAAGTTTTGTGCCTGTTACCCTGCTGATGGAGCGAACTGTAGGAATGGTTGCTTTCTCTGCATTGCAGCAGCCAGATGAACCAGTGCTCCAAGCATCTTTCTTGAGCAAGTTCAGGTATACTCGCCGAGCATGGTCTTCACCAAGCTTATTGACTAGATGCTGAGAGAATGATTTGATATCGAATCTTCTAGGAGCTTTCTCATATTCCTTCAGTCCAATTTTGTTGAATGGCATTTTCCCAGGGGCTGGTTCCTTCCTTTTTCCAGGAATAGACCAAGGCAACCACCTTTGCCTATCAGGTACAATCTTGACAAAAGCTGAAGCAGGATCTCTGTATTGATGAATCAGCTTAAGCCTTTTCATCTCCAGGCAATGAGTCATAAAGGCCACTTCTTCATCTGTTATCCACCTTCTGCATTCTACAAGAGTAAGAGGTTCATTCTGTGGTAGGAACCTGGGAAGATCAATAGAGAAGGGAATTGTTCTACTGTTAGATTGAGGTCTCAATCTTCCCTTGAAGGACATATCAACTTGCTCATCTCCTTCTTTTAGTACCACTCTTGATGGAGAGGCAACTTCCAGTCTTGCAACTCCCGAAGTGAATGTTTTCAAATGCCATAGAGAGGGGTGATCATAAATGGAGTGATACACGTCTTCTCTAATAAACCTAGGCCTGTTAATGGCAGATACAACCTTCTTTGCACCAGAAAAAAGAAGTAGGTTTGTAGGTGAGGGTAAGTAGGATAGATGAAGTCTTTATGACATTGTAGTTTATGGGCTTGTTTGGATGGATTTTGAAGAGGAGGTTGAAAGGGTAAGAGTGAAGTGATGAGATGTATATGGAGAGGGATGTGTATGAGGAGGTGGAGGTTTGTGGTGAGGGAAGTGTAAGTGTTTTGGGTTTAAAGGTTAATAGGGAGGTTTGTGGTTCAATGGATGTAGGTTTTGGTAGTGAAACAGAGAGTGGTGATGCAAGAATAGTATCATCAGATTCAAAGGCAGGCACTGAATCATTAACAGTAAAGTCTAGTACCTTTGGATTAAGCTCAGAATGCTTAACCAATTTCCTTCTTTTGCCTTGAGAGGCAGCAAGAGGAGGAGGAGGTGGACGAACTTCCTTTCTTGGACCAGACGCTGAAACAGGTTTCTCAGCTTCTGTCCTTCTCTTCTTCTCCAATATCTTCCTAATGGGGACCCGATCCTCATCATCTTCTGGTTCAACTTTTCTTTCTGGTGCAAGAGGTACCTTCTGCTTCTTGCTTTTTGTCTCCCTTGCTGGAGACTCACCAGTTCTCTTTACACCAGATACTGAGCTTCTGGTGGGTTTTGTTTCAGCTTCTATTAGTGTAAGCCCTAGAGGCCAATGTAGTTCCTTTTGAACTTATAATTTGTATCATGTTATTTATCTATTATATGAGATATTTCAGTTATTATGTTTGTTTCAACGTAATAAAGTCCTTAAGTAAAAGTTCAATTTTAATAGAACATTGAGTAGATGACTCGGTTGTGAGATACTATAGAACTTACTCTTAAATATCTGTAGTCGAGTATTATTATCAATAAGGGCAACAATAATACATTAAGACTATTATGTGGGTGGACTGATAACCTTATCTCACAGGTTATAGATATGAGATATCAAGTCACCGCATAGGTACACATTAGGGTAATTGTGTACTAGATTGACCCGCCATGAGAATACTACATAATGCGTTATGTAAGTGTCATAAGTTGTTCTCATAGTGATAATGGTGTATTCCACCCTTTGACCTGAAACCACTATGGTCCCTACATGAGGAGTTAAGTGTTTTATTGCCGTCAAACATTGTCTGTAACAAGACAATTATAAAGCCGGTTAACTGGGCACTCCACGAGTCATGCAGAGGGACATGAGTGACCTAGATGAGATTTTCCCCTCCTACATAGCAGGAGTAATATCTGTGGGCCCCTTGATAGAGTATGACTGTAAAATGCATGGTCGTGCTGAAATAAGTCAATATGAGATATTGATCTTATTTGTTGTTACTTAGTCTAGTTAGGTATCAAGGAATATAATGTTGAACTATACAAGGGTGACACACATTATGCCTTGTGTTCAATACAGATATAAGGGCAAAAGGGTAATTATACACATGATCATTATCACGGAAAGGTTACATCATAACACTGACATTCTCGTTACTTGGGTAGCAGTGATGTTTTGCTAGACACCGCTCTCTGTTTATAATATTAAATAGTGATTTAATATTATTGCTAACGTTACGGGAACCTATAGGGTCACACACATAAGAACAGATTAATAGGAGATTAAATATAAATGAGTAAGACTCATTTTATTCAGTGGTACACTCTTATGACGCACCATCGTAAGTCAAGAGCAACGCAGCACATGGTAGGCTACGGTGCGCCGCTAGGTCAGTCTTAAGTGGTTCTATAAATAGAACACTTAAGCTGAAAGTTCATTCAAGGAATTAACCCTAGCCGTACTGAGAGACCTTGTGTGCGTTAAGTGATCAAACTCGGATTAAATCGGCTAGCTAGCATAGTAGACAGTGGCTGCTCCCATTCGAAGTCTGTTCGTGTGGACCACATAGAGGCATTGTCATCAGTACACCACTCGTGCTCGACTCCAGTTCTCGTCTGCAACAGTCTGCACTACAAGAGGTAACCAACGTAATTCCTGAATCATGACCATTCACAAGGATCCATGGAAGGGGAATTTTTTTCCCGCTGCATTTTATCTCTATTTGTTGCGCGATTTCCCTATAGCTTCTTCACCAACAGAAGCACCAGCTTCTTCTTCTTATTGCTCATGTTTTACTTCCTTCTTTCTTTCGCCAGTTACCAACTGTATTCTCACTAAACTGTATACACCGAATACATCAGGACTTACAAGAGCACCAACACCAAAATACTTTTCCCTTTCTTTTCCTTCCAAAGCTTCAAGCTTTTGGGAATACCAGCTTTAATCAACAGGGCAGTAAGACGAACACCATAGGGTATCTTCTTGTAGATGTTCTTCTTTTCTACAGTGCCTTTCCTCGAACTCATAATGGCTTGAACCAGATTGTTGGAGACTAATCTAGGCAGGTTCACCTTCTGCTTTGCCAAGTAAGTCCTCATAATAAACTTTTGCTCATAGTTCACTATGTCACTAGACCCAGCTTTCAGAAGAACACTCTTGACTATGATCTTATGAAGTACTCGGAAGTGACTTTTCAGATGCTTGGCAATAGGAGTTTCCCCAGATTCCTTCAGCCGCTTATAGTTCTCAAACAGAGCTTCATTCACTTTCTCCATACGATTGAAAGCTTTTTCCCAGCCATTGTAAAAACTAATTCCTTCCAATGAACAACCAGTAACAATAGCAATGTCGTTGAGAGTAAATTCTAACTTAAATCCCCTGACATAGCCTTTGATTTTTTCATCTAGAAAAGTAATATTTCCCCAAAGTTCTTTAGTAGCATTGACCATAACCTCAACAGAAGAACTCGAGAAGAAATATGCTGACTAACCCATAGCCTCAAAACCTTCATCGAAGTTGAAACCATAGGCTTTGAACTTCTCCAAATCAATCATGTTCTCATTCAAAAGCTTTGCTTCTTTCTCGGTATCGTAGATAGCAGTGTAGTTACTGACCTTAACGTTAGCCATGGTAGCAGTTCGAGAGTGATTTGATGGAGGTTTAGGGTTTCAGAGAAATTCACAGAGAGAGAGAGAACAATTTTCGCAGACAAAAGCAGAGTGAGTGTGGAGCGAAAGAGGTGGAGTAGTGGGAAAGTTTTGACAAAATAGTACATTTACTTTTTAAAAACCTCTTCATATTTCCTTTGAATAAAAATAATTTAAAAAGAAATAAAAATAAAGATTCCCCTTTTTCAATTAATGCAGTTGTCAAAATGTGGATAAAATCAAGAAAAAGATTTTATTGAAAACATAAATAATCATGACTCAGATTAGGTGTGATGAGACGCTTAAGTCCCACACAAGTTCAACACGTATGTGTGCTCGAATGCAAGCAAATGAATTCACTGAATGCTGAGTTATGCATTATGAATGACATATCATATGAGTACACGTGTAAATGCTTATGTCATACCAGATGATGAATGATGCATATCATAAGACGCTGAGATTAGTCATTCTTCTATAAGATAAAAATTTAAATTTCTTCTTATAAAATTGAATCTATCCTCAGCAAAGGGTTTTGTAAAAATGTCAGCCCACTGATGATCAGTGTCTACAAATTTTATTTCAAGAATACCCTTCTGAATATAGTCTCTTATGAAGTGATGTTTAATCTCAATGTGTTTTGCTCTAGAATATAATATAGGATTCTTAGTGAGACAAATGGAAGATGTATTATCACAGAAGATAAGAATGTTACTCTCTTTTATCAAGTAGTCTTCGAGTTGATATTTCATCCACAGAAGTTGAGAACTGCAACTTGCTGCTGAGATGTATTCAGCTTCTGCTGTTGAGAGTGCAATAGTGCTTTGCCTTTTGCTTGACCAAGACATAAAATTTACTCCAAGAAATTGGCCGCCTCCACTTGTGCTCTTTCTTTCAATCCGGTCTCCAGCAAAGTCAGCATCACAGAAACCTACTAACTTGTACTCTTTTGATTTATTATAAAGCAAACCAAGATTAGTAGATCCTTGCAAATATCTAAATATTCTTTTAACAGCACTCAAGTGTGATTCTCTAGGATCAGATTGAAATCTAGCACACAGGCAGACGCCGAACATAATATCAGGTCTTGAAGCAGTAAGATAAAGTAAAGATCCAATCATACCTTTGTATATTTTCAGATCTACCTTCTTACCTATTTCATCTTTACCAAGAATGCAAGTGAGATGCATAGGTGTGCATATTGGCTTGCAATCCACCATCTTGAATTTCTTTAGCAATTCCTTGATGTATTTGCTTTGATGTATATAAATACCATCATTGCATTGCTTGATTTGAATTCCAAGGAAAAACTTTAATTCTCGCATCATGCTCATTTCAAATTCAGTTTGCATTAACTTAGAAAATTCTTTGCACAGACTTTCATTAGTAGCTCCAAATATAATATCATCAACATAAATTTAAACAAGTATAAAATGCTTGTTTGATGATTTTCTAAATAGAGTGGCGTCTACTTGACTTCTGGTAAAACCATTTCCCATTAAAAAGGAACTTAGTCTATCGTACCAAGCTCTAGGAGCTACTTAAGACCACACACAGCCTTTTTAAGTTTAATAACATGTTCTGGAATTCAATATATTCAAAACCAGGAGGTTGTTTCACATAGACTTCCTCAGTTATAAAACCATTCAAGAATGCACTTTTCACTTCCATTTGATAAAGAGTTATCTCATGGTTTGCAGCAAATGAAAGCAAAATACGAATAGCTTCTAACCTTGCAACAGGTGCAAAAGTTTCAGTAAAATCTATACCTTCTTCCTGTGAGTAACCTTGAGCAACTAGTCTTGCTTTGTTTCTCAGAATCTTACCATCTTCATCAAGCTTGTTTCTAAATACTCATTTAGTACTAATAACTTGCTTATCTTCTGGTAAAGTGACTAACTTCCAGACATCATTTCTTTGAAATTGATTCAACTCTTCTTGCATAGCCAGAATCCAACATTCATCTTCCAATGCTTGATCAATCGTTTTAGGTTCCATTTCAGAGAGAAGTGTAATATCTGCATGCTCTTTGAAAGAAGATCTTGGTTCTCCTATGATTTGATCTTTGGGATGATTGGTTTTGTATCTCCAATTCTTTCTGACTTCAGCTTCTACTTGAGTAGAATCCAGAGTTTGGTTACCACCGGACGCTGAAGATGCTGGATCACCATTTGTAGTACCATCAATATTTAAATCTGAAACAACTCATCCAGCTCTGACATGGTATTGTCAGGCTTCTTGTCATCAAACTTGACATGAATGGATTCTTCCACTATCAAAGTTTCTTTATTGTATATTCTAAAAGCTTTAGATCTTTCAGAGTATCCCAAAAAGATATCTTTGTTAGCTTTGGAATCAAACTTTCCAAGTTGATCCTTAGTATTCAGAATATAACATATACAACTAAAGAGATGAAAATAAGATATGTTTGGTTTTCTACCTTTCCACAGTTCATATGGAGTCTTCTTCAAAATAGGTCTAATAAGAATTCTATTTTGAATATAACAGGTTGTGTTTACTATTTCTGCCCAAAAATGTTTTGCAATATCAGCTTCATTGATCATGGTCCTGGCCATTTCTTGGAGGGACCTATTTTTCCTTTCTACAACACCATTTTGTTGTGGTGTTCTAAGAGAGGAGAAATTGTGGGAGATGCCATTTTCTTCACAAAATTTTTGAAAGTTTTCATTTTCACATTCCCCCCATGATCACTTCTAATAGAAGAAATACAGATTCCTTTTTCATTTTGAACTGATTTGTAGAAAACAGTAAATACTTTGAATGTCTCATCCTTGTGGGCAAGGAATCTAACCCATGTCCATCTAGTAAAATCATCAACAATGACTAACCCATATTTCTTTCCAGTTAAAGAGGCTGTCCTTGTTGGACCAAAAAGATCAAGATGCAAAAGCTCAAGTGGTCTAGAGGTTGAAACAAAAATTTTAGAATGAAAAGAAGTTTTAACTTGTTTTCCTCTTTGACATGCCTCACAGAGAGCATCAGATTGGAATTTAAGATTTGATAAGCCTCTAACAAGACTGTGCTTGTTTAGTTTTGAGATTAATCTCAAACTGGCATGACCCAATCTTTTATGCCAAATCCATTATTCATTGTCAACAGACATGAGACACTTGACATCTTGTTTTGCAAGTTCAGAAAGATCAATTTTATAAATATTTTGTTTCCTCTTTACTGTAAAGAAAATAGAGCCATCTTTCTTGCTTTTTACTGAATATCCAGTTTTTGTAAAATTGACATCATAATCATTGTCACATAATTGACTTATGCTCAATAGATTATGCTTTAGTCCTTCAACATAAAGTACATTACCAATAGAGGGAAGAGAGCCTTTACCAATGCGACTAATTCCAACTATTTTACCTTTCTGGTTTCCTCCAAAACCAACAAATCCTTCTTCTCTAGGCCTTAGCTCTTGGAACATATGTTTTTCTCTCGTCATGTGACACGAGCATCCACTATCTAAGTACCAAGATAGGTATGTTGACTTTGTTGCTAAGCATGTTTGCAACATAGACTATTTTATCTTTATGTACCCATATATTTTTGAGTCCTTTCTTGTTAGTTCTTGAAGGATACTTGTCCTTTTTAATCTTAAAAGTAGTACATGCACTTTTCAAATGACCAGATTTGTTGCAGTAGCTATAATGCAAGCATTCACTGTGATCATTAGATTTATCAAATGCAGGATTTTCATTTTCTAAAGAGGAACCATCTGATATATAACCAAGACCTTGAGTTGTCATTTTACTGACACCCCAAAACATTGAAGCTTACTTGCTTCGAGTTACACTTTCTGCAAGAAACTTTTGAAAAGCATATTCATAATCATTTGATTTACATTTAGGATTGCCCTTAGCTTCAGAGCTTTCAGGTGAGAGCTCTCAGCTTCTGGTTGCTGACATCTCACCAGACGCTGACTATCCACCAGACGCTGATTTTCAGTTTTCAGCTTCTGGTTCTCTTCACTGAGCTTTGAGTTTGCATTTTTCAAAACTTGAAATTCTTGAGATAATTTTGAAAATTTCTTTTTCAAGGCTTTATACTCAGTGGAGAAGGTGGCAAAGTCCTTAAGAAGATCATGAAATACAAGTTGAAGTTCAGAGTAAGAATCATATATTATTACCTCTTCAACTTTTTCTTCAGAGTCTGAGTCAGTATTTGCCATGAGGGCAAGATTTGCTTCTTCATCATTATCTTCCTAAGAGGATGATGAATCTAGATCTTCCCATGTAGCTATGAGACTCTTCTTCTTTCCTTTGAAAGAACTTCTTGTAGGCTTCTTCTTAAGATTATGACATTCAGATTTGAAATGTTCAGGCTTTTTACATTCATAGCAGACAACTTAGCTTTTGTCTTTGCTTTCCTTCTTGTCATCGACATCTTTCTTGTGGAATTTCTTCTTGAAGTTTCTTTTCTTCCACATCCTTTGGATCTTCCTGGATATGAATGCCAGCTCATCATCTGACCCATCAACGTCTCCTTCTGAAGCTTCATCTTCTGATTCTTCTTCAGCTTGAAGGGCTTTAGAAGTACTGACTTTATGTTTGTTGACTTTCAAAGCAATAAACTTTCATTTCTTAACAGGTTCTTCCTCATTCAACTCAAGTTCTTGAGCTTTTAGAGAACTTAAAAGATCTTCAAGTCTCAAGACGTTTAAATCTTTTGCTTCTTGAATAGCAGTGATTTTAGGTCTCCACTGCTTGGTCAAACTTCTCAGGATTTTTCTCACATGGTCAGGTGTCATATAACTTTTTCCAAGGACTTGTAACCGATGAACAAGAGTTTGGAATCTTCCAAACATAGATTCAATGTTTTCACCATCTTTCATCTTAAACAATTCATAATGGCGAACCAGCATGCTAGCTTTTGTTTCTCTTACTTGGGCAGAGCCATCATAAGACAGAACAAGTGAATCCCAGATTTCCTTGGCAGTATCAAATTTTCCACATTTGTCATATTCTTTTTCAGACATGGCACAGATAAGAATGAATCTAGCTTTTTGATTGATTTGGTATCTCTTTTTCTGCTCATCATTCCAATTTTCTCTGGTAATAGCAACACCAGCAGCATTAGTGGGAATAAAGTAACCACTTTCAACAATATCCCACAATTCAAGTTGTTGTGTCTCAAATAAAGCTTTCATCTTATCTTTCCTGTAGTCAAATTTTTCTCCAGGAAATAGAGGAGGACGGTTCATGTGACCACCTTCTACAGACATGTTCACAGTATATGATCTTTTCTCTTAACACTGTTAAGTGCTCAACCAAGAGGCCGAGCTCTAGTACCAACTGAACGTGAGCACAAGAAAGGGGGTTGAATTGTGTTGAAAACTTTTCTCAAACTTTAAGTTAAAAAACACTTTCTGAACACTTCATTTTAAAACTGGTAGTTATCGAACGCTAGAAAAAACCAGACGCTAGAAATACGATTTATGAAAACTTTTTTTACTTAGCAAGATAAAGATAAATGAAAGGCAGTAAAGCAAGAGACACAGAGATTTATACTAGTTCACCACCAACCTGGTAGCTACATCTAGTCCTTTCGTTTCGGAAGGATTTTTCACTATAATCAACTGATTAAAAATTTCTTTAAGAGTATTCTACTGTCACAAACTTAACAATACTCTTAACTTCTTAAAACAACTCAGTACTTTCGAGCCTTTGAGGAACAAAGCCTTAACTAGGCAATACAACTTTCACAAAGATAGTTTTGAACACAATCAAAATAACTTTCACAGAGAGGATGAAAAGATTAAGCTCAAAATATATAACTTTCTAACAGAAAGAATCAGACGCTGAAGTTCAGTTCTTGTAGTCCAGAGATTTGACACGAAACATGATTGTTCACTAGAGTAATAGCTCTTTTCAGAATATAGTTTCTTCTAGCCTCTCTTCAATAAATACCATGGGGTATTTATTGGAGTCTTGAGGATAATACCATTGCAAATATTTCAGCTCCAAATCATTGGGTGAGAAAATTTGAAATTCTATCCTTTTCTTCCTTTCCAGAGAATATCAGAATAGTACGTATTACCGTTTTTGTACTATCTGCTTTTCAGACAATTGTCTGTACAAATTTGTCTTATTCTAAAGGTGTCACCTTTGATTCCTCGTACATAAAATTGAGCGCACAAAATCAAATTCGAATTCCGTTCCAAAAGTAGCTGAGGTGAAGAGCAACAACATGATTATCACATGATTCCTTAAAAGACCAGATGCTCGCTCAGTCCACTGGAAGGACGCTTGCAGCAATTGGATAATCCACGTGTCAAAGAGTAACACTACCGGATGCTCGCTTTATGCAAGACGCTGGAGTGAACCAGATGCACACACATGGAATGTATTCAATACTTGTGAATTTTCTTCTTCTTGCTTGAGTGAGATAAAACATAAGAGATTTTAATACCTGTACACTCAAAAGACTTATCAGAAGATACTTTGTTATCATCAAAATTAATGAGGGTCTAAACTTCTCAATCGTTTAGGTTCTAACAAAGTGAAGGTGCATGAAGCCAAAATAGGTGATAAAAAATAAACCAAGTTTAGAAGACTGATTGACTTGGCGATTATTCGACGAAGTCAGTGAAGGGTTGAAGATGTCAGCGTGGAAGCGATCGAGTTAGACTTGGGTTTTAGGCAACACATATACAGCTCAATAGGAAGTATTACTATCTAGATTAAGTAGTTTTTTGTAGAATCAACTACTGACCCTTTATCCGTACACGTGTCAGGTCGGATGATAGGTAGTTTTTTTACACTTTTTGTCTATAAATATTAATTCTTGCGATGTAATTCACGCTGGATACATGATCTAAATTCCTAACATCTCGACGGCGAAGCAGATTAAAAGAAAATGATCATTGTATGCCTTCCATCCCTTTCTTTTCAAGCAATTTGCAGTACAATTCAACTTTAATTCAATTTATTGTCTTGCTCTTTATTTCACTTATCTGCAAATTTATCTTCTGTTTATGCATTTCTTTTCAAACTTTACTGCTTTTAAACTTTACTGCATTTTTAAGCCTTTTCGAACTTATATTCGTTTCATGTTTCTTGCATTATTTCCTTTACAGTCAATTTTCTTATTGCGTTTCTTTCAATCCCAGTCATTTATTTCATGTATCTTACTTAACTGACTTTATGGTTCATGCTTTTACTTAAGTTCTTTACATTTCAGCAAGTTATCTCATTTTGTCATTTATGTTTAAAACTATCATTTACAAGTTTTCTTTTAGTTCATGTTCTTTGAACTCATGTTCTTTTAAAGCTTTCTTTGATTTCCAGTCATTTAAATGCTTTTCTTTACAATTTTGCATTCATTTCAATTTATATGTTCAATTTCGTGAATGTATGTTCATAACATTGCATTGTATATTTTCCATTTAATTTTCTGTCTAATTGCTTGTTGATCAAGTTATTGGCTCTCGTCGACCAATCTTGCTTAATTTAAGTATTAGTGCCATTTCAACAATAATTCACTTGTTAGTTGGAATTATTCTTATAAAAATTGGCAAAAGATAGCAATAATTAATTACTTAACAGCCAAGAAAGTTGAAAACTAAAAATGTGTCGAGCAATTGACTGTTAACCAATTAAAACTGTTGTTTTCAAAACAAGATTACCGCGTAACTCGTCGATCACATAATCGTTTGAAGACTAATTATTTGTTTGTTTGACGAATTTAGTAGAAATACTTTACGAAACCAAAATTTTCAGTAAACAAGGTGATAACAGATATGTCCCTATCTAGAGCAAATGAACAACAGATCTGTAATATATGATGGGCTTATGTCCCTTTCAAGAGGAAATGAACAACTTTGCAAGACACTGAAACAGCTTGGTCCAAGCTGGTGTAACGCACAACCAAAAATGGTTAGAAAATAAAAGCAAAAAATAAAAGCAATAAACACAATAAAATTTGGTAGAATGAAATTTCTCTCGGTCACCACAATTGGAAAGCATACAAAACCAAATTCCAACGGGCTAATGATAAATTACAGCGGACAAGAACGAAATCTAAAAAAAAACGAAAATGAAAAGAAAAACAGGTTTACCCCTTGATAAGTCAAAATAAAACAAGTTCTTAAATGTTAGTAACAGAGAACAATTTCAGACATTATTCACCGCAACATCAGCAAAGGGATTTACAAAATAAAAAATCACTGAATGGGTAATTTGCAAAATGCACCTGTTTCTATTGACACAGATAGGGTTCACTGGGTTTTCAATAGGGTTCGTTGGGTTTTTTATGGTGGCACTAAGGCAATGCCATTTACAAGAGTCTGACAAAGGGAATCATACTGTGAGGGCTCGAGAGAGAGAGAGAGAGAGAGGGAGAGAGACAGAGAGAGAGAAACTTACTTCTGATAGCAAGACGACTTCGACAATAAAAAACCCTAAGCAAATCAGCAATGGAAAGACACAAAGTTGGAAACCTTGAACAAAAAGCAAAACAAAAACACAAAAAGAGTGAGTGCTTTTCATGAGGGAAAGTTATTTTATGAAAAGGAGTTATTTTTTTAAAAATTTTGTAATCTATCTTTTGAGAGCGCTTAGTGAGGAAAGCGATATCAAATTGTATCAACTTTATATCGCTCTTCCAAAAACACGCTATAAAAAATTGTTTCAAAAAATATAGACTGCTTTGTTATAGCACTTGCTATAGGAAGACCTATGAGTGTGTTTGTTTCAAGTTTAGAAATCACATTCCTGGGAATATATGGGTAGGGAACGAGTATTCCCATGTTTGTTACAAGGTTAAAAAAAATTGTTCTTGGGTATAAAGATTCCAAGGAAGGAAATAATTTCTCATAACTTCTAATATTCCCATGGATTTATTCCTAAGGGAGAGGGTGGGAAAGTAGATTCTCATGTTATTATATATGTAATGTTAATAAATTCCTATAACTGCTTCTTTTCCTAGGAATGTTAAAAAAAATTGCCAAACACTTTTTTTAAAAATATACCTGGGAATAAGATTCCCATCATTATATTCCTAGGAAAGCTGATCCTGGGAATTATTATTGATGACTTGAAACAAATGCAGCCTATAAAAAAGATATCTCCAATAGCACTCCTGCAATGAAGCGTAATAGTGTAAACACTAATGCTTGGTTTGTTATAAGCTGTTAGAATAGTTAGTGGCAGTTATGCCACCTCAGCATAGTTTGTTAGCCAGTTGTATGAAGCTGTGATGCTGTATAAATACTGATTCCCTCAGTTGTAAATGTAAGATTGAATATTCACTCAATGAAATATCTCAGATTCTGTTTTAGAATCCTCTCTCTGTTTCTTTAGAATTCTACATGGTATCAGAAAGCTTCTAGAGCCTTCGCATGGCCTCCGGTCCTGAAAACGCAAATTCGCCTCCACCACCGCCTCCTCCATCGTACAATACATTTTTTTCGGCACCTCCCCGCAATTTCAACAACCTTTGATGTCTGTTTCGTAGAATCCGTTCGGAATTCCGTCCGGTGTTTCTTTTACTTCCTTCAAGTATGAAATCACCGCAAAGCTAGATGATGATAACTATTTGGTTTGGCTTCAACAAATTGATCAGGTGTTGCGTGCTCATCGTCTTCACCGTTTCTGTGTTTCTCCACAAATTCTGAATCGTTTTGTCTCTGAGCAAGATCGAATCGCAGGGATTGAGAACCCAGCGTACACCGCCAGGGAAGTCAGGATCAACTCCTCCTTGTGTGGTTACAATATTCGCTCTCTGCCACCGTTCTTCCGAAAGTAATCGGTTGTCGCTATTCGTGGCAACTCTGGGAGAAGATACATTATCAATGTGTGTAAGGCCTAGTCCGGCTGGTGAAAACCACCGAGATTGGGCTGGACATTTTCGGCGTACCCTGGGTTTGATCCTAGGGAAGTGCCTTTCGGGTGTGTGTGTGTGTTTGGGTGTGGCATTTGCCTTTTCATCTACATGACCAAAAAAAAATATATCAACTATTCAACTATATTATATAAATTGGAGTTTTGAATACATGAGACAATGCCACGTGTCAAAACCTCGTCAATCCATTTCCCACAATAATGCAACTTTTATTTTATTTTAATTTTATTTATTTATTTTTTGATTGATTCATCAATTACTTATTAGAATGCACCAATAAATTAAATTTGTAATTCTATTTTGATCTGATCCATCAATTGATTTTATCCATCATTTATTGTCCTCAAATGCCCTATTACAAAATATTTAGGGGAAAAATTACTCACATAATGTGTTAATTAGGAACTTTCAAACATTATATTAAAAAATCCTTTTTAAATCACAATCAACAATATATCATTAAAAACACAATTATATAAAAGCCTACAAATATAATAAAAAAATAGAAAATACGTTTGATTCTCTTCCTCTACACTTCTTTTAAACCTGAAACCAAAGTAGAATAAAAAAATCAGCTTATAATATTTTGTGACAATTTCAACCAAACATATTTTTTACAAGATTTCAACCAAATATATTTTGGTTTGATTTGTAGTTTACCAAAGAAAAATATTGGGAATCGCAATAGTCACATGTGAATGGAACGATTCATTCAAATATATAATTAATTGTAAACAAGTCAAATTATTATTTACTTGGATTTAAATTAGTCAAAGGTAAGATTTGAATTCATATTCAAATTAGTATACACCAACTACCAATTTGGTGTATACATCGTTTGCTGTCCTCAAATACCATATTACAAAATATTTTGGGAAAAAAACATTCAGATAATGTGTTAATTGAATGTGAACTTTCAGACATTATATTAAAAAATTATTTTTTAAATCACAATCGATTTATAAATGACAAACATACAATAAATCATAAAAAAATTATATAAAAGCCTACAAATGTAATCAAAAAAATATATATATATATGATTCTCCTCCTCTAATTTTTTTTTGAAACTAAAACCAAAATAGAATACAAAAAAAAAACAGCTTATAATATTTTGTGACAATTTTAACCAAATATATTTTGGTTTGGTTTGTAGTTTTACCAATAAAAAATAATGGGAATCACAATATTCATAAGTGAGTGGAACGATTCATTCAAATATACAATCAATTATAAATAGATCAAATTATTATCTACCTGGATTTAACTTGATCAAAGGTAAGATTTGAATTCATATTCAAATTAGTATACATCAAATATATACTAATATCTATAAGTATGTACAAAAATATGTGTAAATATTGAATAAAAAAAATATATGTGCAAGTATTTATATTCACGTCTATAAACACATGTATATATGGTAAATTCAAAAAAAATATAAAAATGCACTTATAAAAGATATGATGAATTAAGTATCAAATATATGTAATTATTTAATTATGTCATGTGCGAGGCACAGGTAATTGTGTTAGCATACATACATACATACATACATACATATATATATATATGTAAGAGTTTAGTTTATACGCACTGTCGTGTCGATGTAGGCGTTGCCGCATCATTTAATAAGTTTACTATGCCAAAAAATAATAATGTTATTTTTTTTGCCAATAAAAATAATAATGTTATTATATTTTATAAAGTTTGATAATATTAATGCGTATCATATAACTATTTTGTCAACAATAAAAATATAATAAATAATAAATATATATACTTCAAATATCTTGACAAGACTATTTGATTAGTTAATTTTAGAATTAAATTATGAAAAATAGTATTATTTTTGAAAATTAATTTGCGATATCAAGTATATTTTTATAATTTTAAACATGCAGTCATGGTCACATTTGAAGGTTATGATTTCAATTTTTATACCCTCTGCCAAGTCTTCCAACAATAAAACCTGTTAGATACTAATCAACTAATTGGTCACAAACTTATGACCAATAAACAACAATCAACAATGCAATTCTAATCATACACAATTCTTGGCCGCAAACTCACGACCAATATCAATCATAGGATTACTAGTCGGTAGTTAGGGGAGTTAGTTGTGCGGTTTAGTTCGGTTTTGAAGCAAAAAATATCTGATCAAAAGATTAAAACAACATGCGGTTTGATTTGGTTTGGATAACTTCCTTAAAAAAATCAAACCAATCCGATCTGATTAAATGCGGTGCGGCTTGGATTGAATCGGATGATTCAGTTTTTACTTTTTACCGAGCTTTATATATTAATTATTTATATTACTTCAAATAAGATATTTAGAGTTTATTTTTAAAGAATTAATTTTTTGGTAAATATTTAAAGAGTATATTTACTTTAGTTTCGTTAGGTTGCAGTTTGATAAATATTTAAAGAGTGGATTTGAAGAGTGGATTTACTTCAAATTCTATTTGAATTTACCTTTTTGACAACATGCAGTTCGGTTTAAATTGGTTTGGTTTTAGGTAAGTCAATCGTAAACCGAACCGCGCGATTGACGAAAAAAGTAGCCCAAACAAATCTAAAAAATATCAGTTTTTTACAGTTTTCGAGTTTTTTGTATCGGTTTGCGATTTTTCTTCTAATTTGTTTGGATATGAAAACACCTATCGGTAACCCCTTCACCTAGATGAAGACTAATTTTACTTATATTTATGAGTTGTATAACTAAAAATGTTGTTTTTAATATATAAATAGTATTTGGGTGATAAAAAAAAATGAAAATCGCGGTTATTTAGTTGCATAGATAGGTATTTGTTGCTTTTCATGCTATCCGTAAAAAAATGTTATTTTCCAAGTGCAGACAATGTCCCAAAATGTAATTCCGGACAGTTATCAAATGTGTACAGTTACATTCCCGAATATGTTTGTAAATATATTTCTGAAAAATAAATTCATTTGTGTACAAATGTATTTACGGAAGTAATAAATGATCTGTAAATGACTCTGTTGAATGACTTTTTTACCAGTGAACTAGGTTTTTTTTTTCTTTTTCCTTTTTTTTTTGGGTTACACCAGTGAACTAGGTTTATAATGTTTAGAAATAGATAGATAGATTTACGGACTAAGATATTTTGAAGAAAATATTGAAAAGTTAACGGGGAGTGTATGCTAGCGAGAGAAGGGTGAGAAGGAAAAATGAGCAACGACACAAAAGCCAAAGGCGGCGGTAACGTCGGAGGGGGATTCAGGTCAAGGTTGGATCACTACCTCTACAGCGGTGACAAGAAGCACGTTTTCGCTGGCTTAGTTCTCATCACTGCCGTCTTTTCCATCCCATGGTTCCTTATGAGTAGAGGTTCGTTTCCTTTTTTTTTTTTATTTTTTTTTTTTTTTTTTTGCATTCTAATAATTGAAAATGAAGGCTGATTTCGTTTTAGGAGTAATATTATGAATATGAATTTACCTTTATTTAAATTTGAGATTTGTTGGAAATTTTTGAATTTTGGCTTGACATAATCATCGATGAGTTGTTTCTTTTTCCGATGTTTGGCTGCACCGTTATGTGTAAAGCTCGTCACTGTTAAGTGTGCTGAGTGTTTCAGATCTCTTGCTAAGTTGCATTGTCATTACAAAAGTTGCTACATATGTTCTAGGTCTAGATGAACCCTTGCTACTCCTTTAATTGGACTTTAAATTCGGTGAAATTAGTTAGTTAATTAGACGTGTTTAAGAATGGCTTTTGCACAAACACCTAATGGAATAAAGTGGAACATGGTATATTTATGCTGGAGGCATATAACTAGCACCTTGACTAGGGTTCATGAATAAATGAAGTTGTGGGAATGCTCAACTTCTGTCTCTCTCGCCTTGGGTTGGAAAGGAGGCCTTAGCCCGGCTGAGACCCTCCAAAAGTTACCTTATCCAAGAAAACGTGATTTGAAGAAAAAGAATGATCTCTGGTTGTTCCAAGTTATTATTATTATTATTATTATTTTTTGCTTAAAAAAATGTAGCTTATAAGTTGGGTTGAGAATAACAAAAACCACCAAGCCATTTTCCACTTGCTGGGATCGGCTGTATGATCAAATGACATCATAACATCCTGTTGTATACTAAGTTCAAAGATAAGCTACTTATCTCTAAATCTCTCAGTCTCTCTTAATTGTTTTTCCTTTAGTTTTACTAGGTCTCTTTCTACGTCTAGCCATTGGATTGCCCTTCATCTGGTCAACCCTCTTTATTGGTGCATCCGCATGACTTCTCTACACATGCATCGAGTTGAGAATTCCATATTAAATTTTACTGCAAACTGAATTTTAAGATTAATATTTTCTGATATAAATCACTTCACTTCAAATTTACTTTTAACCAAAATCAATTTTGTAAAATCAAGATCATTCAATTTCAAGTTTGCAAACACTCACTCGGTCAAACACACTAGGACCTGTTGTGAGGAAAAAGAAGATAGGATAAAGTGGAGGCAAAGCAGCCTAAGTGAAACATTGGTATTTCATAGCATTAGCTATCTCTCTCTCTCTCTCCCCCTTTTTTTGGTGGCAATAAAATTTGTCTATCAAAAGCAAGCCACATTCTATGGGGGAGAACCAAAGTTCAAATCCTTGGGAAAGCAATTGTTAAGGGTCTCCTAATTGCAACAATGCATGAAAAAAAAAATGAAAAAAAATTTGTGTGGATACCCTGGTCAAAGGCCCAAAACAGGTTTTATCGAGGCTTCTTTCCTTTCTTTTGTCAAAAAAAAAAAAAGGCCCAAAACAATAAGTGTCGACTTACATCCACATTCTATGGCATGACCGTAGAACTGTCCTGGCCAAAATGCATTTTACCCATACTGTTGTATGTTTTTATTATTTGAAATCTAGAAGCAAGGTTATACTTAAATAATCAGTGCAGTACTGTCAATGATGTTTTCTATTGGATTGGTTTCTTTTGAGCCTTCGTGTGTTTGAATGAGCATTTTCCAAACTTGGTTTTGTAAAATTGATTTGACTAAAATTGAGTTTGAAATGAAGTGACATATGTTTGGATGTTTTTACTCTAAAAAGCAAGTTTGATTTAAAACTTGGTGTACATTTTTCAAAATAAAATAAAAAACTACTTTTTATCACTTCTAGTCAAAGTCACACTTAGTTTTGGAGACAAAATCAATTTTGAATCAAAATATCCAAACATCAATACTTTTAATGAAATAACGATTGGGACGGAGTTAAATGATTTTGAGTTTCCAAACTAGTATGCAAATATACATTTCATTTAGTTACTTAATCTGTTGAGCTTCTAGCCTAAGTGAAAAATTAATATTTCATACAATTAGCTCTCCTCTCTCTCTGTCACCTTTTTTTGGTGGCAATAAAAGTTTGTCTATCAAAAGCAAGCACATTCTATGGGGGAGAACCAAAGTTCATATCCTTGGGAAAGCAATTTTTAGGAGGCTATCCTAATTGCAACAATGCATTAAAGAAAAAGTAAAAAAACTTGTGGGGATACCCTGGTCAAAGATCCAAAATATCCGAATTCTATGGCATGACCGTTGAACTGTCCTGGCCAAAATGCATTTTACCCATTCTCTTGTTGTATGTTTTTATTATTTGAAATCTAGAAACAAGGTTAGACTTCTTAAATAATCGTTGTCGTACTGTCAGTGATGCTTTCTTTTGAGCCTTCTATGTGTGTTTGTACTGTCAGTGATGCTTTCTTTTGAGCCTTCTATGTGTGTTTGAACAAGCGCTTACTAAACGTGGTTTTGAATGAACTTGGTTTTGTAAAATTGATTTGGCTAAACTTGAGTTTGAAATGAGGTTATTTATGTTTGGATGTTTTTACTCTAGAAGCAAGATTGATGTAAAAGTAGGTTTAAACTATTCAACCTAATGTAAAAGTTACCTTTTATTGGTTCTCCTCAAGGTCAACCTAAATTTGGAGACATAATTTTGAATCAAATCGATAACTCTAACTGTAGCTACCCCATACCCCGGCCCCTCTCAACCCCTCGGGGGACCCCGTGTGGGGCTATTCTGTTCGTGCCCCATTAAGTAATATGGTTCACTCACTGTTGTCTCCTTGGCACCCACCCGGTGAGGGTTTGCTGCGGGGTTTTAGTTACAGGGTTCCCTTCAGGGGAGCTGCAATAGCTGCATTATTTCATCTAAACATCAAAACTTTTAATCAAATCACGATTGGAATGAACTGAAGTGAGTTCGAGTTTTTATAGTTCAAACGAGTATCCAAGTATACATTTCATTTAGTTACTTAATCTGTTGAGCCTCTGTTTCCTTGCAGGAACAAAGCACCAGTCTCATCAAGATTACTTGGAAAAAGCTGATAAAGCAAGGAGCCAAAGACTCTCATCCAGTTCTGCTTCGGCCAAATCATCTTGAAACGTATTCTATTAAAGAGCATAGTTTTCCAGTAACTCTAGATTAAAAGGCATTAGATGTTTGTTGGATGTTCTTTTCTCTCTACTTTTTTATGTGGGATGGAGGTCTATTTTTCCGTTTTCCACTAGTCATTGTACTTCACCGCTAAATCAGCCTTTTAATAAAACACTAATGTTATTTGATAATTTGATATAATAAATTATCCCTATATAACAAAATTGGTTTGATATGATTTGGCTGTTTGGAGCATAGTAGTAGGATGGGGAGACTTCTCATTGTACTCCCTCTGGACCTAAGTGTAATCAAAAGAGAAATGATTTTTGTACACACAAATTGACACAAAAGTGGACACAACGTATTTTCGTACGTGTGCCATTTATTTATCTGGTTAACGAAGTTTACTTATCTGGTTAATGATTCATATTATTTGGTGAATGCCAACCCTGAAGTTCATTATTTATCTGGGTAACAAAGTTTATTTATCTGGTTAATGCAGTTCATTATCTGCTTAATGACAAATATTTTTTTAAACAGCTAAAAAAAACTTTAAAAAAAAATTTGAAAAAAATAAAAATAAAATATTGTGTTCGTACTGTACGTATGTCCAAAATTGTGTCCCTTTTTGTGTACAAATAACAGGACCTAATCAAAATTACCTACCTACACACTTAATAAGAAAGTTAGTTAGCTTAATTAATTTCCTTGATTCCATATAGAAAATGAGTTAAAATTACTAAGTTACCCTTGTATACCGTACTCGACCGACCGGTCGTATACTGAAGGGCTCGGTCGACTGATACTTAGCGCTTTCCTGTTTAGGCAGCCTAAGGCCCGAAGGTCTGAGTATCACGCTAGGGTGACCGATCCACGACGATGGACGAATAACCATTAGGTCAATTTCCTATGTGTAAGAAACTCAACAGGCATATCTCGGATGGCCGGGTAATGGCTGGGGTATGGATAGTACCAAATTGTATTAATCCTCGTACCCTTAGGGCTACGTGTCTCCCTATGACAAGATAGTACTGAACCTCATGATTACCCACGATCTTCCCCTAACGGTCTAGTAGGGGGAATGATTCGGTACACTGTAGAACACCGTGTAGATCAGGGGATCATTATATAAAGGAAACTATTAGGCCATAGAGCATACGGTGGACCTTCGTAAAATGTTTGACTTGTTGCGAAGGCATAGCTTGAGGTTGAATCCTGAGAAATGCAACTTTGGAGTACAGTCGGGCAAATTCCTGGGATTCATGATTACCAGCAAAGGAATCGAAGCTCGCCCGAACAAATGTAGAGCAGTAATTGAAATGAAAAGCCCGACAAATGCAAAGGAAGTACAAAAGTTGACCGGGAAAATAGCCGCACTCTCCAGGTTTATGTCCTGGTCAGCCGACAAAAGTAAACTGTTCTTTCAACTTATTTGCAAGAATCAATTGCTCACATGGACGGTCGAATGTGAAGAGGCATTTCGAAAACTGAAAGAATACCTGACAACATCTCCAGTTCTCGTCTCCCCAACCCTGGGGAAACCTTTGCTACTTTACTTGGCAGTCTCAGATAATGCGTGCAGTTCAGTCCTGATACAAGAGTCCGGAAAGGAGCAATTTCCAGTATATTTTGTGAGTAGGATCCTCAGAGGGGCCAAAGCTAGGTATCAGAAAATAGAAAAGGCGGCATTTGCTTTAATCTTGTCGGCTAGGAAGCTGAGGCCGTATTTCCAGAGTCATTCCATCATTGTGAAAACCGATCTGCCAATTCAGCAGGTACTTCAGAAACCGGACTTGGCAAGAAGAATTGTGTCTTGGTCGGTGGAGTTGTCAGAGTTCGACAGAAACTGGATTTGGTAGGAAGATTTGGCATTTGCTTATCCGGATTTAGAGGATGAGCCCGACCGTGAAAAAGATGACCTGCAAGCCGCCCAGTGGATACTATCGGTTAACGGGTCCTCAAATCTAAGGGGTAGCGGTGCTGGAATTACGCTGGAAGGACCAGATGGCATGCTCTTGGAGCAATCTCTCATATTTGCTTTTAAGGCAAGCAATAATCAGGCCGAGTATGAAGCCTAGATTACAAGGATGAAGCTAGATCGGGAAATGGAGGTCAGAAAGCTGTTAGTCCGAAGCGATTCTCAGTTGGTGACCGGTCAAGTTCAAGGAAGCTTTCAAACGAAGGACCCCCAACTGGCGAAGTATCTGCAAAAGGTACAACATCTATCCTTTTTCTTTGATTCAGTAGAATTAAATTATGTCCCCGGGGAAGAAAATATTAGAGCAGACGTTTTTTCCAAACTGGCAAGCACTAAAAAGCCTGGAAACAACCACTCGGTCATTCAGGAAACGCTTCAGCTTCCAAGCATAGACAAAATGGAAGTACATTGTATTGCTGAGGAAATGGGCTCATGGATGGGAGACATAATCAGATATCTAAAGAATGACCACATGCCAGATGATCCCAACACGACATCAAAGATTAAGAAAGCTGCGGCCAAGTACCCAATGGTTGGAGACCAGTTGTACAGAAGAGGTTTCTCAGCACCTTTGCTAAGGTGCCTGACCAAAGATCAGGCCGAACGAGTGACGACTAAAGTTCATGAAGGGGTGTGCGGAAGCCACATTGAAGGCAGGGCACTGGCAGTTAAAATACTAAGGATTGTTCGGATTTCGTTAGAAAGTGTGACAAGTGTCAGAGATTCATTGATATAAAGCGACCTCCTCCTGAAAATCTTCACTCAGTCGTCTCCCCATGGCCTTTCTTCATGTGGGGAATAGACATTTTGGGACCCTTTCCACCAGCCCCTGGGCAAGTAAAATTCCTGGTAGTGGTCGTGGATTATTTCACCAAGTGGGTTGAGGTTGAACCAGTTGCGTCAATTTCAGCCGAAAGGATAAAGAAGTTTTATTGGAAGAAGGTAGTATGCAGGTTCAGAATTCCAGCTGTCATAGTTACTAAGAACAGCACCCAATTCGCTAGCAACTTTGTTAACCGTTTTTGTATTGAATGGGGAATCAAGCAAGTGTTCACTTCGGTCGAGCGTCCCCAAACCAATGGTCAAGCGGAAGCAGCGAACAAAGTTATTCTCAATGGCCTCAAGAAACGACTAGACGATGCTAAAGGTGCATGGGACGACCAACTACCACTAGTCCTCTGGTCATACCACACCACTCCACACCCAAGAAACCTTTTTTTGCTTGGTTTATGGAACTGATGCCCTGATTATGGTTGAGATAATGGAGCCGAATGCTCGCAGATCTTTTGTGCAGGCCGAACAGAATGATCAAAACTTAAGAGCCAACCTTGACTTAACCGAGGAACAGCAGGAAATGGCCCATGTCAAAGAAGAAGCTTGTAAGGCCAAAGCCGCTAGGAAATACAACTCCAAAGTGATGACTCGAAGTTTCAAAGAAAGCGACTTAGTGCTCTGAAGAACAATCCAAACGGCTACTGCAGGAAAGTTAGAACTGAATTGGAAAGGACCGTTTCGCATCAAGCATTCGGTTGGCAATGGTGCCTTCAAGTTGGAGAAGATGGACGGAGCTAGCATCCCGCGTTCATGGAATGCGACTAACCTTCGTTTCTACTTTAGTTAAACATTTGCTGTTTTGTTGACACTTGCTATTTTGTTGCTTTTATTTACATTCCTCCAAAATACTTGTAATTTGCTATACAAGTAGTAGCATGAATGAAGTTTGAAGTTTGCAACGTCCAAATATGTGCATTAAGAATGATGTTTCAACAATTTGAAGTTCACTGCCAGCCGACCCATAAAAAAGACCGGAAACCCAGCGGGATCAACTACGAGTTACCCGGTAAAACTGGCCCGGCACAACAAAAACCGAAAACCCAACGGGATCGACTTCGAGTTACCCGGCAAAACTGGCCCAGCACACGAAGGACCGGATAACCAGCGGGATTAACTACGAGTTACCTGATAAACTGACCCGGCACACGAAGGACCGGATAACCAACGGGATCAACCATGAGTTACTTGGTAAACTGTCCAGGCAAAAAGAAAACAGAGCGTTCGGGCTTTTGATATCTAACGCTCGGCAAACAAGTCATCATTCAAAATCATTCAAGTTATCAGACTAAATTGTTCAAGACAATATCGTTCAAACTAGCAAACAAAGTCATTCAAAATGTCAAATAAAACGACAAAGAGCTTGTTCAACAAGTTGCGATTACAAGTGATAGAAAGCACGAACAAGTACAAAATAAAACATAAAGAGAGCCAATAATTTGGCCGTCCACGACAGTTGCATCAGGGTCAGTCCCAGATAGATCAATGCCTTCATGCAAAATCTTAACCTGCTCTAGAGCATTCTCGAAACCTCGATCGTATTCATCGACCGATTCCTTCTTCAATTCTTCAACTTCAGACTCCAAAGTCGACTTTTAAGCGAGAAGTTCCTTAAATTTTGAGCTCAATTCATTGAACTCAGTAACCTTGTTATTAAACTTTTCTTCAAGACCAGCCTTCTCGATCTGCATGTTAGTCTTCTCTATGGCCAATTGATCACGATTCTCCGTAACAGTCTTCAATTTCTCATCAGTAGCACGAACCTTCTTCTCGGCTTTGGCCACCTTGGACTTCAAAGTTTTCAATTCTTCGTTCAGCTTAGCAATGTCTTCGGCCGATTGAGAGCCTTCGGTCAGCGTTGCTCCGAAGGAATTCTCAGACATTCAAGCCAAAGAAGCAATCCAAGTGGAATACACTTCCACGGCCTGCATAGCTTGAACGAATCCGATTCGCTTTAACTTCTCTGGATCTTTTTCCCCAATATGACTGTCGATCGCTTAATGGAAAGGAAATAGACGATCCCAAACAGACTTCACAGGGCCTTCGTTCTCATGAGCCAAAACTATACGCCAATCTTTACCTGACGTCAGTTGAATAACGGCAAGCGGAGGAGGAGTCGCCTGAGCTTGAGGAACTGCCTCAGAGCCATCTACTTCACCGACAGCACGATCTCCCTTCACATCCTCGGTCCGTGATTTTTTACTGAGAAACGGATCCGATCGGGTTGTGTCTTAGTCATCCTCCTCCGTAATGTCGATAGGCCGCTTATTCTTAGGGTTACTGGTTGAGGCGTTGGTTGTTTCTGTCAATCCCCTCTCTTTCTTCAGTTGGTCCCTGAGGCGACGCCTTTCTTCAACAGATACGGGAGCCATTCCTCGAGATTCTGCAAAAAAGAAGAAAGTTAAAGCTAGAATTCTCACACCAATCAATAAAGTTGGCAAAAAAGACAAGGTGAGCAAACAATTACTTAAATAATTGAAAAGACCGCGCAAGTTATCCTCCAGTGAAAACAGGTCATAGGCACGCATCAACTGGACGAACGAAAGAATGTCCACCTCATCCTTCTCTTTTACGGACAACAAGGCACGTTCCACCCTAAAATTCTTACGAGGGTCGCGAGTCCAATACAAAGGAAACCTCTCGTGACCATCTTTGTTGATAAGAAGGTTAGGACAACAGGGATCGGCACGAACTCGGAAAAACTTATTTTTAAATTTTTTATAACTCGAAGCATACACCACCACGAACGGGTGCCGCGATAAATTACCTATGGACATCCATGCTAATGGATTAGAAGACCCACTACGAAAGAAGCTAAAGAACCTTAAGGCAGACACCTCTATTCCAGTGGCTTCGCACATAACCTCGAAGGCCCGAATATAAGCCCATCCGTTCGGATGTAATTTCGTTGGAGCTATATTCAACATTCGAAGAATTTTACATTGAAAATCAGTAAATGGAAGCCGAATACCAAGCCTTTTGAATAAAGTCTTGTAGTCTTCTCGATAGGGTAGGATCTCGACATAACCTTCGTGGGCCGGGTATGAGACCCATTTGTAATTTCTATTGGCAAGATCAGCGGTCACGTACTTCGTCCTCGCGCGGCATGCTTTAGGTGAAACCCAACCATACAAGTGGTCGTCGACATCCTCTTGAGGGGACGTTTGACGACGTTGCATCAGCCATTGATGGACCTGGCACAATATAGTAATCAGCATCAGCTATGTCGTTCGACCCCCCAGAAGAATCTTCACTAAATTTAGCAAACAATTGTGTACCCCTTTCAATTAGGGTTTCGAGAGGAGGCCGTTGAGGAGCCACCGAACGCCAGTGATGAACGAGCGGTTCTTCTTGGTCCTACTCTCCATCATTATAAGTAAAAATTCTAACCATATTTTCAAAAACTCAACAGCGCAACAATGGAGAGATACAGGATAGGTTGGACGCAATTAAAAAGAGGAGGCAAAAATTCCAGAACAACGAAAATAGGAGACAAATTCCAGAATGATGAAAGTGCTAAAATCAACAAGAGAATGAGGAAGCGGTTTCAACTGCTAACGAATTTCCAGATTTCAAAGGCAAATCCTCATAACAAAAAACCAATATACAGAACCCTAATTACGAACGGTAATGCGATAACCAAATTCTCAAGTTATTTAATCACAATCGCGAAAAGGGAAACAATAGAAGGACGTGAGAGAAATACCTGGAAAATGAAGCAAGAATAATGAATTCAATGAAGGGCTCCATGCAACGAATCTGGAACCAGAATGAAGAAGGTAGAAAAATCGCAGAGACTGAAGAAGAATGGGAAATAGTAAAAAAAAAAATTAAGAGAAGGAGAAGTGGGGGAAAGCAAAACACAAGCAGTTTATAAACCAACTGGTTAATCCAACGGCTAGAATCGATGATTCGTTTTCATCCAACGGATAAAAAACAAATGGAATTAATGGCGTGAGATGGCGCCTCTACAAATCCACAGAGAGACAAGATGGTGCCACGTGTCAACCAAAACTTAGTCACTTCAAATCACTCACGTGAAATGAGGCGACATATTGGAAACAATTTAGTGGCGCAAAAAGGGAGAATTGTTAGATGTTCCAAACATTTTTGGAGCAAAGGGGCTGACAAACAAGAGGACAACTCCACAAAATGACTGAATTAGGGGCTATCCTCCACATTAGATGCCCAAACATTTTTGCAAAGAAAGCAACCAAGCAAAAATGTTTAGAACATGTAACAAAGCAACAAGTCCCCTCTCAAAATGCAAGGGAATAAACTTCAAAATGGAATGGAGAAACAAAGCACACATGGAACACATATATAGGAACTTGAGGTGGAGTAACAAAGGCAACCCTCATAAATGGGTCAACATGGGGAGTTACACATTTAATGCGAGTACAACTGACAAAGAAACTGAGGGTTTGACTTATTAATTATGAGTCAAAGTGACCGGTCGTGTACCGAAGGCTCGCGCATGGCTGGTAGAACGCTTTTGTCTGTTTGGCAAGGTGCTCGAAGGGATGTGTACCGTACTCGACCTACTAGTCGTGTACTAAAGGGCTCGTGCATAGCCGGTGGAACGCTCTTGCCTGTTCAGCAAGGCGCTCGAAGGGCTGTGTACCATACTCTACCGACCGGTCGTGTACCAAAGGGCTCGCTCATAGCTGGTGGAACGCTCTTGCCTGTTCGGCAAGGCGCTCGAAGGGCTATGTACCGTACTCGACCGACTGGTCGTACACTGAAGGGCTCAGTCGACCGATACTTTGCGCTCTCTTGTTCAGGAAGCCTAAGGCCCGAAGGTCCGAGTATCATGTTAGGGCAACCGATCCACGACGATGGACGAATAACCATTCGGTCAGTTTCCTATGTGTAAGAAACTCAACAGATGTATCTTGGAAGGCCAGGTAATGGCTGGGCTATAGATAGTACTAAATCGTACTAATCCTCGTACCCTTAGGGCTACGTGCCGCACTGCGACAAGATAGTACTGAACCTCATGATTACCTGCGATCTTCCCCTAACGGTCTAGTGGGGGGAAATGATTCGGTAAACTGTAGAGCACCGTGTAGATCAGGAGATCACTATATACAGGAAACTATTAGGTCATAGAAAATGACACTCACTTTTACCCTAAAGATACCCATTAGGTGACACCTGACCTGGTGGCGGCAGTATCCCTTTACACACACTCGAGAACACCTTGAGAGTTGCAATGTCATGGAAAATAAGAGTAGAATTAAATAGGGGTGTTTTTGAAACAATGATAATAAATATGGTATGGGTAATTATGTTTTGCTTATATTTGAGTCTAAGAAAAAATGACCTTTTTTGCTTATAAATATAGGTCCGGAGAGAGTATGTCTGTGTGCACGTGCAACTTGTTGCTTAGGTGAGCATATGCATCGATGATATTATTAATTAGGGGTGAGCAAAATTCCATTACCGACCGAACCCAGTCTACCCGTTTACAGTTTTGTTCGAACGGACGGTCTACTTTGGAGATGCGGGTGAACGGGCTGAAGAAAATAAGTTAGTAACGGGTGTGCTTAGTCGGGCTCGGATTTACATAATGCAATCCATCAAAATCCAAGCCCGGTCGAAGAGGTTCATTTGTTGGCTTTGTGACATAATAATAGGATAATATGCGGCTCATGACCGTTACAGAACATCTATCACGTGTCACGGAAGAAATATGTAACATTAATTTTTTTTTTTGGTAAACTATGTAACAGTAATATTGATGGCTTGTCTTGGTATGTACTAATATAATAATAGTTATAGTACTATTTTATAACATAATAATATTAGTAAGGCTTAATTTTAGTTTTGGTCCCCCTATTTTGATCAATTTACGATTTTGGTCCCCCTATTTCTAAATTCAGACATTTGGTCCCCAATTTTCAATAATTCAGACATTTTGCCCAAATGCTAAATTGACCCATCATAGTATCTGACGTGGCATCACTTAAGCTGATGTGGCACATGCCGCATCATTTAATTAGCCATACCACTATTTAGGGGATTACATGTTACAAAATTGGTTTTATTAATATCAGAATTATAAAAAAAAATATTAAAAAAATATTAAATTTATAAAACCGAATAAATTAGAAAGAGGATTGGAAATCGCAAATTACTGGAAATTAGAAACAGAAAGCCCTAAACCTAAACGATGTATCCCCAATTTTGCAGCAACCAATTCTCCTCTGTTCTGCTTCGATTCTTCATCGTGCTGCTTCGATTCTTCATCGTTTTTCTTTGTTCTGTTCTGTTCTCTGCACTTCAAATAAATAGGAACAACACAACAGAACCAGAACCAGTATTTGGTGCAAGAACAAAAATCGCTGGTAAACCACAACCAGTAACATTTTGCACCAGAACCAGTGGCATATACAAGAACAGAACCAGTAACTCATAAATCCACAACCAGTAAATCATAAAACTAGAACCGGTGGCATAAATCAGAACAGAAAAATCAAAATTGACTAAAATCCCAAATCCTCGATGAAATGTCTTCCTAAACCCAGAATTGAAAGATTCAGAAATGCAGAAAAATCAGAGAAAACCTTAAAGCAAAGGTTCTAGAATGTGAAGAGGCTCGTGATCTATTCCTTGCTGAAAGGTTCTAGAAGCTTCTCGATTAGTTCATCGTCTTCGTTTTTCTCTTCTCCTCCTTGCGCTTGTTCACCTTCATCTTCGTTATCATGATCCCCTTGATCGTCTACTTCTTCCTCCTAGCCGTCATCTTCTTATACTTTTTCGTATTCTTCTTATTCAACTTCTTCGTGTTCTTCGGCGACACTAGCTAGAACGGTGTTGTTTTGTGGGAAATACCAAACACAGAGGGAAATGTTTGGGACTAGATCTGCACATCTTTTCCGTCGACCAGATCTGCACTCTTCTTCGAAGGGTGATGATGAGAGAAAAGGAGAGGGCAAGGAGGAAACACATGTGATGGTTGCATATCAAATCCCTGTTTCAATTTCTAATTTATTTAGTTTTCTAAATTTAATATTTTTTGTTTTTATAATTCTGATATATTAATAATATTAAAAAAACAAATTTTGTGACATGGGATTAGGGTCACAAAAGTGACATGGTGATGACATGGCGTGATTAAATGATGTGGCATGTGCCACATAAGCTTAAGTGATGCCATGTCAGATACTCTGGTTGGTCAATTTAACATTTGGGCAAAATATCTGAATTTTTGAAAATTGAGGGACCAAATGTCTGAATTTAGAAATAGGGGGACCAAAATCATAAATTGGTCAAAATAGGGAGACCAAAATTATAATTAAGCCTATTAATAATAGTCATTTCTCAATTTGTGCTTCTCGATTTGATAACACACTAATAATAATACTAATCATTTCTATGTCAGGATTTTTTTTTTTTTGAGAATAATCATTTCTATGTCAGGATATAAAGCTTTTGTGTAAAAATAATATAAAGCTTTCTTAAAATTTAAGTAAAAACACTCATCTATACAAATATACTCGAACATCAACTAGACTACCCGGTAAAATTAGGAAACGGATTAGCTACCTTTGTGGCGCCAAAGTTACGGTGCCTTTCGATTGTTCTGGTCCGTTGGATAAATTGTACGATAAAAAATGGGCCACGTGGCCTTTCCTTTTTTTGAAAACAACTTTTAAACACAAACAAAGAAACCCTTAACATAAAACGTAATTTCTCTGTGTGACTGAGAAGCAACAGCACAGTACCATGTGAAGCCGTCACGCCTCCGACGCTGATGCTGCTGCCAACACCGCCGACATGAGACTGCCAAAAATGGGGCGGGGCGAGCCGGTCCACCAATTGGTAATGGGTTCAGAATGTGAGCCCAGCCCATCCCGCGGTAGGTTGGTGGGCCGGTGAATTAAAAAAAAAAAAAAAAATTTGGCCTAAAAAATGGCGAGTTAGCGGGTTGGCCCGCCTAAACCCGCCATAAAACAGGCCAAAATGGTGGGTTGGCCCGCCTAAGCCTGCCCAAAATACAAAAAAATAAACTACAAAAATTGGTTAAAAAAATAATATATATATATATATATAGGCCCGCGCGGGTTGGTGGGCTAGGCGGGGCGGGTTATGTGAGTGGCGGGCTAAAATATCCATCCCGCCTCGCCCCATTTTGGCAGCCCATGTTGCCATCCCTATCGCCGACACCGACCTGCTGCCTCTGCTCTGGCTTTCAGTAGAGGTGGGCGACTTTTGGGTTTTAAATTACTTGCATAGATTGTTGGGGAAAATTTGTGGTTGCTTTGAATTTTTTCATCAGCGATGTTGTTGTTATTATTTTTTGTTATTGTAACATGTTGAAAGTTTGCACTCCGATCAACAAAACATTGACCGAAAGTAAAAGTGTGTTCCCGAATCACTAAAGCGCATCTACGACAATAGAGTTGCTACAATGGAGAATAATAAATTACCGGACAGCTTTAAATATATCATGGCAGCTTTTTTATTAGCTTTTAACCAAGGAGGAGTAATGCTTATGACTAATACCTATCCAAGTTTCTACATGTTACAAATATTAACCAAGCATCACCTAATCAGTTGTTTAACACACCTGATCACCACAAGTTTGCTTTATCATGCTTACTTGAATTTTGATATATGCTCTTGTTTTTTGTGCATTACTATTGGATTTTGATTGTTGAATGGTCTTAATTCTATATGATTTTTTTGTTAGAAATAGAATAATTGAATATATTATTTAATTCTTTTATGCACTTATCAGGTTCTTTATCTGGGGTGTTTGATCAAAGATGACATCTTCCAATGTTGATTGGAAGCCAAGAGTTGGTATGAAATTTGATACTAAAGATGCAGCTTATCAATTTTGGCTTGCATATGGTGCACATGCTGGCTTTGGAGTTATAAAACGTTATGCAAACAAGAGTAAGAAAGACGGTACTATATCATCGTGTAGGTTTGTTTGTTGGAAGGAAGGGCGTCGAAAGACAAAAAAGATAGATGTTTTTGTTAGGAACCACAGAGCTGAGACTAGAACTGATTGCGAAGCAAGGGTTTCACTTGTATTCAAGAATGGAAAGTTTGTCATCTATGAATTAGCAGAGGAACATAACCACCCTCTACAACTTCCAGAGACAACACACATACTCGCGTCACATAGAAAGATAACAGAAGTTCAAGCATATGAGATTGTTCTGGCTGATTGATCAGTGCATTTTAATGTACTCCTTATAGCTTTGAACTTAGTGTTTTTTATTGTGTTCTGTACCTAATATCTAAGTCTTAACACATTTCTAAACTTTGGGTCTTACTTGAGCAGTATAGTAATTTATTGATTAACCTTTGTTTTTACTGCATATTGACCCCTGTCTACTCTGCAGGCCATAACTTTGGCTGTGGTTATTCGATTGAGGCGTGCGAGCATGCGTTGGAAAGCTAAGGAACAGAGCTACAATTCTTCTGTTAAGCTCGAAACCCAATTCGGATGTCTTGTATGTCAAAACTGCGAATTACGGAAGCAGTACAGTGTAAAACGGGTTTTGGGCCTAACTTAGTTTGTCATCGGGCTTTTATCATAGAACCCGTTTAGGGATTTAGGTTTTTTGTTGAGCTGAGATTAAATACACCAGGACCAGCCATTTTTCAGTATCTTACGTTTTATTTTACACAACTTGTGTGCCCTAGCCTCGATGGAAGCCCTAGCCTCGATGGAAGCCTAAGCTCCTAAGTTGATTCATCGGTGAAAGGCTGCCGTTTACGGATTTTGAGGTTCAGTACCTAATATTTTAATACAAATTCGTTTTAATTTCTTTAATTTCGTCTCTATCAATTTCGAATTTGGTTTTGAATGTATGCAATCTATCCAGTTCATTTTCTGCTTAGTTAATCGTTTTGTCTTCGTTGCAAAACACGATTCAGTTGTGTATGACGCTTGATTGTATGCAATTCTGTTTCGTAATTTTTAATATTTCGAATTACTTGATTTCTTAGATTAATTGATTCGAGTAGAAATTGATAGAGGGTTGATTAGAATTCTGTTATGATATTGGTTGCGTTTTAAACGGCGCTTGTCCGCTCCCGTGACCAATTGAACATTGTTTGGCTTGCTCGAAATGGTGTGAATTTGTATAAACTGATTAATGCTTGTTTAGTTAGTTTATGACAACTGCGAATTTGAAATTAAATGAATTGTTGTTTTTAGAACCTGTGATAGATCAAAGGCGCGCACCCGGAAACCGGTGAATCAATTGTCTCTCTAATTTGATAAAACCTCAAACAGAAACTGTCTTCACAAAAAAAAAACCCTTTGTTATTGTTGATTTTCGTACTTCCTGATTTTGGTAATTTTGGTTTTTAGAGGTCCTCGTGAGACGACCAAGGTCTCTTTCCTTGAATACTATATCAAATCTTTTAATTATTTTGACCCGCGTACGACCGTTGATCACTGATGACTCTGGATTAAAACAGAAGTCAACATTTCAACTTATGAGCACATATACAGGGCATAGAGCTAATCATGGATATACACGGTTAGATGTAAAAAATTACCTCAATGCAATAAGACAAAGAAATATGGTGTACGACGAGGCTAGATATCTTTCGCAATATTTTCAGCGACAATTCTTGGAGAATCCATCTTTCTTCCATGCATACTAAATGGATATAGAAGAACAAATCACAAACGTGTTTTGGTGTGATGCAGATATGGTGTTGGATTACGGGCATTTTGGTGATGTTATGTCATTGGATACTACATATAGTACCAACCGTGCCAATAGGCTACTTGCTTCGTTTTCTGGTTTCAACCACTACAAGGGTTCAATCATTTTTGGTGCAGCACTATTGTATGATGAGACAGCTGATTCATTTAAATGGTTGTTTGAGACATTCTTACAAGCATACAACCATAAAAAACCAAGGACTATCTTTACTGACCAAGATCAGGCAATGGCCAGGGCACTTGTTGAAGTGATGCCTGAGACTCACCATGGTTTATGCACCGGGCATTTGTTGCAGAACAGAATTAAACATTTTGAAAACTTGATGAAGGGAGGAAGTTATTTTTTAAGAGATTTCAAAAAATGCATGTATGACTTTGACAATGAAGCAAATTTTGAGACAGCTTGGACTGACTTGATCAAACCTATAATGTTCATGAAAATAACAGGATCAAATCAGTTTATGCTATAAAAAAAAATGGGCTTCATGTTATATGAAACAAGCATTCACACTTGGCATCGAAGTACCCAACTTAGTGAAAGCTTGAATTCTCACTTCAAAACAAGTATAAAACCAAATGTAGATATTATCCAATTCTTTAAACACTTTGAACAAGTTGTTGAGGAGAAAAGAAGCAATGAGCTGACATGTGAGTATGAGTCCTTGCATAAGCTTGCAATGTTAAGATATGAATTGTCACCAATACTAATACAAATAGGAAAGGGATGCACGCACACTGTTTTTGAGTTATTCCAGAATGAGTTTAAGTTATTCTTAGCATTATGCATATCAGAGAGAAATGAGTCTCGCTCTTTATGCCAATATGTCATAACTATGGTCAACCATGAAGGATCTTGGAGAGTATCATTTAATCGTGCCTCAACCTCTATATCTTGTAGTAGTAGAAAGTTTAAGACATTTGGCATACTTTGTTCACATGCACTGAAAGTGTTTGAAGCGAATGATGTTAAGGTCATTCCTGAGAAGTATATTTTAAGAAGGTGGACAAGAGAAGCTCATTGCGGCATTATGCAAGATTTGAGGGGAAAGGAGGTCGAAGGAGATTCCAAATTATCTAGCATGCGGAGATTTAGACAAGTTGTCTCTAAATTCATTAGACTGGCGGCTGAGGTGTTGACTTGTGAAGAGTATCACAAAATTGTAGATAAAAATGTAGAAATCATGTGTAAGCAAATAACAGAACTTCGCTTACAAGCTAGAAACAATGACAGTCATAATAGTGATAACCCAACATTTGTGAGTTGTGATGTTAAGCAACCAAAGGTATTCAAGCAATGACTGGGCTTAAAGAGACATAAGCGATTCAAGAGTTGGGTTGAGCGCCAGCCCAATAGAAGAAAAGGAAAAGCTCCACCTAGAGGACAAACACGCAGTAAAGTATCTCAGGATATAAGTCGATGTGTATATCACTTGTTTTAATTTTACATGTACTATCACTTGTTTTAATTTTACATAATCATTTCAGGATAAAGAGTTGACAAGTCATCTGTCTGATGGAATATTTTGTTCGACACCTCCAACTTATGATCCCCATCAAACACAAGAGGATCAATTTAGTTTCACAACATTTTTAATGGTATTGCATTTGTCTCTAAAAAAGGGATTATCCTTACTTTTACACTTGCCATGATATTTATTGGTTTGTGTTATTATATAGGCACCCCTTAATGATACAGACGCTGTAACACTTAGAGATTTGGAGCTGTAAAGTGTAAAAACCATTAGTTAATGTATGCAGCACCAATAAACATTGGATGACAGTTCATGATAATTACAAGGAAGAAGATATTGGGAGACTTTTTGTAATTTTGATGTACAATTTTTGGAGAAATTATAATTTTGATGTACATTTATTGGTTTTATTGGTGTGCCTTTTGGGTAACAATGGATGACATGTTTAAGCTCTTTATAATACTTGCCTTTATGTCCTTTAGACATGTTTCAGATGCATGAGCCAAGTTCTACAATTCTTAGTTATTTTTAGTGTGTTGTCATGAACTTTAGTGGGTTTTCAAGGTATAAAAGTGGATTGTATACAATTCTAGCATGATAGAGTAATGTGCTGTCATATGGCACCATGTGCTCTCATTATAAACCAAATTGAGTGTTACTTTTGGATGCTATTAAAGGCAAAATAAAGCCAAACTAATTGATGTGTTCCAGGTGCTGTTAAAACAATATAAATTGGCAATTTTTGGTGAATTCAAAGCCATCATAAATTTTTAGTTTTTGAACTTGAACTTGGTACAAGTCACTTGAATGGTATTACATTGAAAATACTTGAACTTGGTACAAGTCAAAGCCAAAAATTTACATAGATGTTGTCAAAGCCAAAAATGGTATTACACAGAAAATACTTGAACTTGGTACAAGTCGCTTGCTACTACTTCTACAATGTTGCCTAAATTACATAGCACATAGTCATTGTAACTATCATCATCATCTTCATTACTGCAGTTGTAACCATCACCAACATCTTCATTACAATGTCTTCATAACCAATGAGGATTGCCTAGAGTTAGACAAAAGATCAAACATTTTATGGGCATAAATAACCAATACAATCTCCATAAATAACCAATGTCATAAACACTCTAATTCAAATTTCATCAAAAGTATGCTACTAAAACAACAAGAACAAAATATCATTACAATAAGAGAGAGTGGGTACTACAAATTTGCACAGATGCGAGCAACAAAAAATTGCAAAGAGAAATATTCAAATTGCATCAAAAGTCTGCTACTAAAATAAATAAATGGTTTAATTTGTAGTTGAAGGGTGTGGCAAACTGCGGCGAGGTAAGAACAGGTGTGGCGAACTGCGATGAGGTGCAGGGCAGGTGCGGCGAAGATGGAGGTGTTGCGAGCATGGAGGCTCGTTTCTGCGTTTCCATTTTTGCGTTTCTAATATTTTCTGTTTTAAACTTTTATTTCAAATAGAGGCCACGTGTCACGTTTTAGACCAAGGGAATTATCTAACGAACCAGAACAATCGAAAGGCACCATGACTTTGGCGCCACAAAGGGGAGTTACGCATTTAATGCGAGTACAACTGACAAAGCAACTGAGGGTTTGACTCATTAATTATGAGTCAAAGCGACCGGTCGTGTACTGAAGGGCTCGTGCATAGCTGGTAGAATGCTCTTGTTTGTTTGGCAAGGTGCTCGAAGGGCTGTGTACTATACTCGACCTACCGGTCGTGTACTGAAGGGCTCGCGCATAGCCGATGGAATGCTCTTGCCTGTTCGGCAAGGCGCTCGAAGGTTTGTGTATTGTACTCGACCGACCGGTCGAGTACCGTGGGGTTCGCTCATAGCTGGTGGAACACTCTTGCCTGTTCGACAAGGCGCTCGAAGGGCTGTGTACCGTAGTCGACCGACCAGTTGTATACTAAAGGGCTCGGTCGACCGATACTTAGCGCTCTCCTATTTAGGAAGCCAAAGGCCCAAAGGTCCAAGTATCACGCTAGGGCGACCGATCCACGGTGATGGACGAATAATCATTCAGTCAGTTTCCTATGTGTAAGAAACTCAACAGACGTATCTCGGATGGCCGGGTAATGGCTGGGGTATGGATAGTACTAAATCGTACTAATCCTTGTACCCTTAGGGCTAAGTGTCGCCCTACGACAGGATAGTACTGAACCTTGTGATTACCCAAGATCTTCCCCTAACGGTCTAGTGGAGGGGAATGATTTGGTACACTGTAGAACACAGTGTAGATCAGGGGATCACTATATAAAGGAAACTATTAGGTCATAGAAAAGGACACTCACTTTTACCCTAAAGATACTTCCCCATTAGGCGACACCTGACCTGGTGGCAGCGGTATCCCTTTACACACACTCGAGAACACCTTGAGAGTTGCAATGTCATGGAAAATAAGAGTAGAATTAAATAGGGGTGTTTTTGAAACAATGACAATAAATATGGTATGGGTAATTATGTTTTTCTTATATTTGAGTCAAAGAAAAAATGGTGTTTTTTTTTGGCTTATAAATAGGTCCGGAGGGAGTATGTCTATGTGCACGCGCAACTTGTCGCTCAGGCGAGCATATGCATCGATGATATTATTAATTAGGGTTGAGCAAAATTCCATTACCGACCGAACCTAATCTATCCATTTGCAGATTTGTTCGAATGGACGGTTTACTTCAGAGATGTGGGTGAACGGGTTGAAGAAAACAAGTGAGTAACAGGTGTGCTTGGTTGGGCTCGGATTTACATAATGCAATCCATCGAAATCCAAGCCCAACCGAAGAGGTTCATTTGTTGGCTTTGTGACATAATAACATGACAATATGCGGCTCATGACCCTTAAGGCTATGTTTAGTAGCCAAGAAAGTGGAGAGAAAGAAAGTGGGGGGAAAGAAAATTTATTGATTAAAGTGTAAAATTGTTGATGTGTCACACTATGATTGGTCTGTCACACTTATCCATGCACACTTTTTATATTTTCCAAAAATCTTTTCTTTTCCCCCACTTTCTTTTCTGAAAAACAAACATAGCCTTACAGAACATCTATCACATGTCAAGGAAGAAATATGTAACAGTAATATTTTTTTTTGGTAAACTATGTAACAGTAATATTGATGGCTTGTCTTGGTATGTACTAAGAGCATCCACAATAGGGAGATTTTGGTGGGTATCTATCCTATGTGAAAGGGGATCTTAAGTTATAGGCAGGCAAAAAATTGACCCCTGGATCCTACTTTCCTAACCTTTATAATAGTTGGAATGAGTGGAAAAGAAAAAAAGCCCTGAAATGAGTGAAACGTAGTTCACACTGGAGTAATAATGCAGTTGAAGCGAACACTGTAGTGGCTACAGTAGCAACCACTATAACAGTCACCAGATTTATTATATAATAATAATAATAATAATAATAAAGTAGCTTATGCGAGAATCCATTTTTCGTTGATCAGAGTCAAGGTGTCAGTGGGAGCAGGAGTGGGGTTCTTGACCTCAAGCTGGGAGATAAGCTCAATGATCTCAGCAACGGTTTTGCTGTTTGCCTTGAGTCCACGATCAATCTGGAATCCACAAAAACCTTCTGTCACTGTCGGTTTCTCCTCCTCTGCCACCACCACGCCTGCGGAAGGTTTGTCCTCCTCTAGGCCCCAATTGCCGTTATTCTTCACGACCTGGACATAGACCACCCGCCTCGGAACATCGGCTAAGATCCTTGGTTTTCTGGCTGGTTTGCTTTGAATCCAGACGACTGTGATCGGTGGTGGAAGTGAAGGTGTGCAGTTGACAGGGGTGACGAAAAAGGTGTTGGTGAGGAGTAGTTGGTTGAGGTGAGAGAGAAACGCCATTTGTTCAGAGAATCGAAGAGCGAAGAGTAAAAATCAAAATGGGCTGACCCATCAATCCCTGGCCCTAACCCACTAATAATTTTAATTCTATAGGCTGGGCTGAAATAAACCCACTTAGTTTAGGACTGTAAATTTATAGGGCTTAATGGGGGCCACGTGGACTGGCTCCATAAACTGGGGCCAAACTGACCGCTCTATTTAACAGCTTCTAGGGGGACTTAAAAAAGGGGGGGGACTTTAGCGTAAACTCACTTGAAGCCTTTACTTGTGCATAAATCGCAGAAGTTATGCTGTCAATAGGTAACTTTTATAAAATTCACATTTATATTAGTCGATACCTCTGTGTCTTTGCAATTTATTTCAGGCATCATTCTCGATTTCACTGTGTCGTTGACATTTTCAACATTGAATTTCCCCCCTTTAAAAAGGATTTTTTATTTTTTTATCCTTTTTTAATAATTATTACCCAAAATATCTCATTTTTTTATTATTTTCCTAATTGTCCTACTTTTTGGACAAGGTGAGAAATCGGTTTTATTAAACCCGATTTCTCACCTATGTTTATTTTTTTATTTTTTATTTTTTTAAGTTTTCAGGTGAGAAATCGGGTTTAGCAACACCGATTTCTCACCTACAGTTATTTTGTTTTTTTAATCATGGAAAATCGGGTGTGCAAACACCGATTTCTCAACTGTAATTTTTTTTTTACGTTTTTAAAATTATTTTATGTTTAAAAACAAAAACAAAAAACATGTGAGAAATCGGGTTTATCAAAACCGATTTCTCACCTTGCATGAAAAATAGGGTAATTAGAGATATAATAAAAAAAATGGGATATTTTATATAATAATAAATAAAAAGGGGATAAAAAAATAAAATATCCCTTTAAAACTGTTACTTTTATTTGCTCGCAAAAGTGCAGTCTTGTCATTTTCATCATTTAGATTTTTCCCCCTTCAAAACTGCTACTTTTGTTTGCTCACCCTTTGGTTCGATTTCTTGGGCGTGTACTCATCTAATATAAGCCCATTCGGAATGGTTTTTAGTTGTATGTTTTAAAAATTTTGAAAACTAAATCTAATTTTAGTTTTGAGTTTTGAATTTTAGCCGTAAGTTTTAAATTTCAGTTTTGAGTTTTTAAGGCTTGATTATCAAATCACCCAATAAAAAAAATTGGCAAAAAAATAAAAATGACAAAAAGAAATTACTTCTAGAAAGCACCAAAAGAAATTACTTCTGGAAAATCAGTCACGTGCGTGCTGGGCAAGATATTTCTAATCAAAAAAAAAATGATGGGCAAGATATGAACACCGAACAGCCACCACTTCAAACCCATGAGGCAACTCAACCACCGAGATTCTCAGCAGCGCCACCACGACATCTACGACGGAGATCCTGGCGGTAGAAACAACACAGATCCTTCCTCTTTGCGCAACCATTTGCTCTGCCCCTTTGAGTCGCTGAGACTCCAAAACCTCTTCCCAAGCATCTTCTTCTTCCACGTATCTTCTCAAAACACCCAATTTTAACTCTGTTTATAATTTCAACCACAAACTTCTCAGATCTAATTTTTCAACCACAAAAAGAAGGAAGAGATACACAAAAAAAAAGGAAGAGAAGGTTCGAGACATCTAATTTTTTTGGTCCAAATTTTTCTGTTTGATGGAAGTTGAATGAGTTGCTCTCAGATCCAGCTTCACGTAATGCACGACAGGGATGGTGAAGGGAACAGTATGTTAGATGAAACTTAAAACACATTTTGTACAGTTAGTTCCACAAGCAGCCATTAATTTTGCTATTTTTCGTAAAAAAGAATGAAAAAGCAGTAACACGTTTTAGATGGTGAAGGAAGAGAACAGTAACACGTTTTGTACAGTTAGATGGTGAAGGGACAGGGATGGTGGAGGAAGAGAACAGTGTGTCAGCGCGAAACGTTTTTGGCGAATTGTTGGCGTGAAACTAAAAACAACATCGATTACATAACCTATTTTTATGGTTTTAGAATTTAGATAAAAATTGTTCCAAAATTAAAAAAAAATTAATTTAATCTCAATTTATCCGAACACGTTTTGTTTTTTAATTTAACTTTTAAAACTAAAAACAGGAAATTTGGCACCACCCCAAACAAGGCCTAAATAATTGTTAATAATAGACAATTCCATTGGTTCGGTCATTCTCAATTTCATTTGACGGCTCATTTTAATCATGCAAATAGCAGGTTCTTGTTCGTTTTTACGCATGTGGGCAAATTCTTTCTTCATAAGCGGTTTGTAATAAATTAGCAAAATATCCGTGTTGCACACTGGACGGGACGCGTCATGTCATGTTACTCTAAATATCAGTAAATTTGACAACAGTAATGATTCAAAACTTCAACCATATAAAATAATGGTAATTTAATAGAAGCATACAAAGGCACATGGCAAAAAAATAAGAACACATACAAAAGGCTGATCATCATAGGCATATAACAATCTAAAATTTATGAAAGAATATAAGATAATAGAACTTTAGAACAAAGCCATGAACTACTACAGTAAAAGTATTAGGCACAAAATCAAAAGAAAACACAAAAGGCCACCTAAAGACATAGGAAGGAAAAAAAAAAGGATTAGCAACATTTACAGAATCCTAAATGTATAGACAAACAAACTATAAAAAATCCCCAACATGTTTAGACCATAAGTAAGCCCCCTCTTTACTCATATAGTATAAACATGTTTAGGCCATGAGAAAGACCCCTCTTTAATCATATTAGTTGCCCCATATATTCTAGAAGTCCTCCTTAAAAGATTAAGTCCCACGCTTGCTAGATTGTTTTTACAACCAATGAAATATAGATCTAAACTCTTCTACGGACATTGATTTGTTATCATTATGTAAGCCTTTCTATACTTCGGTCTTACATGATTAACTTGAGAACTTCATTATCCAACTGGATGCTTCGATCTCAAAAAAAAAAAAAAAAGAGGTCTATTGCGGCTCAGGCAAGTGCATCTGATCGTAACTCGTAATAAAAGTGGAGTATAATTAGGACTCCGAATATCGAACCCACAGAGAATGAGCGAGTACAAGTGAATTATAATTCTATCCTATTAGGCGAGCAATTGTTGTAATTAAGTGATGTGCGCAATTGAAAGTAAAGCAACAACGAATTAAGTGCAAGAACGATTTAACAAGTTATAGGAAACCTAGGGGAACTGGGTTCACCTATACTCTACCCTTGAGTTCATAAATCAATTAATAAGAGTTATCTATCATGCAAGAGCATTAACCACCCACTCTAAATTACTAATGGCTATCCTCGCGTACAGTAGCCTTCCTCCCATCTAATTACTCTGTGGTCCAGAAAATAACTAAGGGAAAAAGCGTTAAGTTCAGGTGGATTTGCTAACTTAATAACTGATTAGAAACAAGCCATAACATATCCGGCGTATAGCGCGAGTTCTTTTATCATATGGTTCCGTTAACTAAATCATGATCCTGTTACCACAATTAAGTCAACTAAGTAAAGGGTGGTCAGGCCATATGGGATGAAGCACAGTAGAGATAAAATACTCATGCAATCAATAGATACTCATATAATTAAAGAACAAAACATCAAAGGCATTGTAAAGGATCTCCCATCATCCATAGTGATGGGTTTAGCTACTCATTCCTAATGATAATAACATAAACAATAATATAATTTCAGGACAATCCATAACAAGAGAATAAATTCTAAACCGGGACACCCTTTTGATATGACGGCAGTCCTTAAACACGTTCTTCGCGTCCTCACAAGCTCCGGTAATGAATCAATATGGTACCAAGCTTCAAGGAGACAAGAAATCTTCGAAATGGGGCAAGGGTTTGCTATCAGCTCTCAATTGGGGGCTCTTGACTCTGAATTTCATCAAAAGGTCTTTGTAACATGTTCAGAGCCCCTATTTATAGAGTAGGCTGCGAATTAAGTTTTCAGGCTTTAAATCTGCACTAATCAAGGGCGAATGCGGTTGTACGGTTTATATACTGCAGTCGTCTGCAGAGCTTGAAGATGATGCCGACTTCGTGCCGTGCGTCTTTGTTGCCACGACATCATTTGTGTACGGCCGTACTGACTTGGACACGACCGTACTGGACTATTTTATCGGCGCCAGGTGGTACAGACAGAGGGGGTACACCTTTACATGGTTTTTGCTCGAGGTACGGCCGTACCGTTGGTATGTCAGGCCGTACCGCTTGTCTAGTATTGCTAAAACTCTTCAAAACTAGCCAGTTGTCCGTCCTTTTTCGCATCTTTTGCTCCAAGTGGTGTCTTCATGATAATTCTGTATAATAAGACATAAATCAGTACCTTTGTGCATTTTTTAGTGCAAAACAGTGTAATTAGATACTAAAAATGCCCTATAAATATAGACAAATTGGTGTGTTAACACATCCCCACATTTGAACTTTGTTTGCCCTCAAGCAAACTACTTGGGTAATTATAGTAAGAAAAACTAATTCTACTAAATAGGGGTAGAAAAATAAGTGAGACAACAATATGACATCACCAAAACATGCAGTAAATAGAATGCCCAATTAGAGGTGTAAATTCAAGTAAGATAATAATCTGTGATTTTAAGTCACACTCTCACTAATCTCAAAGTGTTTGTAGGTATAGTCATTAACACTCAAATTTTTCAAATGAAATGGCATTACCATAGGCTTGTACATTGACCAAAAACTCTACTATTAGAATCTATAAGACATGCAAAAGAGGAAATAGGGTCTTTCATTGGTTGTAATGGGGCCAAGGTAATATTGTTTGGTGGGATAAAAGAAAGAAAATGTCATGCAAAAGGTTAGAAGCAAATCAACCAAAATAAACAACCTAATTCTTTTCACTTTCAAGAGCAGGCAATAATAGAAGACGGCACAACTTTATGAAATACTAAAGACAAATTCTAATAAGTGCCTTAAGGACACTCTTTAAGGAGTCAAATATAGAAATATTATCTTAGAAGTGGTGTATTTAATTCTTTGAAAGTTTAAAAATTGTTATTTTTAATACAAAATTTCTATTTTTTAATTTCTTACAAGTACCCATAGGGCACTTATTAGCAAAATCCGATACTAAAACCACTTGTTCTTTAAATATTTCAGCAATAGAAATACCCGTTGATTTTCTTTCCTTATTCTCAGTCACATCATTGCCTTCTGTAATGGCTTTTCCTTTCCTTGCATCATTAGAGTTAATTGTAGCATTAACTAGGTAAGTTGGTGTAACCCACCCTGACTGACCATCTTTTCTCAGCCACCTCGCCCCACTTCCACCGGTGCTCCTCCTTTGCTCAGCTCGGAGTTCAAGACGCTAAAGCTGCCTGCCATCGTCATGCTTCATGGGGAATAGATTTTTCATAGTAATAATCTTCAATATGCCCTAACAGTAACAGGCCACAAACATAACAGAACTTATCCAACCTTTCTCACTCCTTATTAGATTTGAAAAATACTAATAAGTGTCTTTAGGGCACTGATTAAGAAAACAAATATAGAAATATTGTGTTAATAATTGGTGTATTCAATTTTTTAAAAGTTTAAAAATTATTTTTTTCAATATAAAACTTTTATTTTTTACTTCCTTAACTAGTGTCCTTAGGGCACTCATTAGCAAGACCCATTAGATTTTCATCGTCATCCTCCACTATTTTTATAAAAAACTATGATCATTTTTTTTTAAATAAAACATTACAAATCAATTTAATCATGAAAATTTGTTTATTTTATATTGTTTATTTTAAGATTACTTGAATTGGGACAAGTTGGTAATCTAATATTTTGAATATCTCGCAATCATAGTCACTTTTTTATCCTTTTTATCCAAAATTCAAAACATTTTTTTCAACTAAAATCTTTTATCTTTTTCAAAATTTAAAATCAGTTAATCCACAATATTTTTTCAAAGAACAACGTGACATTGAATTTCTCATTAAGAGAGATGCCAAATAAATATTTTTAATTGATTTTTATTTTTTAACTTATCTTGAATTCAATTTTATTTTCTCTTTTTATATTGTTAGACCATATTTTATATTTTATCCTCTTTATCACGTCACATTTTAACTCAAGAATATTATATCATTTGATAAATATATTTTTCTTTTTTCTCACTTCTACATAAAATAAAAGGAAACTATTAAACTTTCTTACCTATCATTTACTTTTTGTTCGTTCTTGTGTGTGTAATTATCTCATTTTCTACTATTGCTTTTTCAGTTTCTTTTTTTTCACTTTTTTCCATCACTTTCTTTTTTCTTTTCAAATCAAAGAGGGGTAAGGTTCGGTGTACTTAAATAAGGGACCATTATTATTATGCTTTTATAATTGATGACTTTACGATGATTGACTCCTAGTAGCTAAGGGAATGACTAATTAATGTCTTCAAGAGATAACTTCACAATTGGGATAATAATTTTTATTTGCAGAAATGACACTTCACTATTAGTAAATCATCAGGGGACATGATATAAAATTTAGGTTATGACATTAGCCTCTTCTTTTTCAACTTCCATTTGGATAAAGATAAACATGTGGGGACAATGCATACTGTTCGTGCAATCAATTTTCTTTTGTGGTGGAATGCGATTACATGCACTTTACTTTCACTGTCTTATTATAAGTATCATATTTAAAAAAAAATTAAACCTAAAATAAGTTCCATGTACATTTTTTAATATAATGTAATATTAATTATTATTTTTTTCAATTTTACACTTAAAATTCATAACGAGTACATCACTTTTATCTACTATACATTTGTGACAATTGTTAATATTCAATGATTAATAATGATACTTTTATAAAATTGTTAGACTATTTCATTTATTTATAATTTTTCCTTAAGATATGTGAAATTTTTTAATATAACACTTATAATAGTACGGAAGAGTAGTATTTAACAATTAACAATAATCTTGTCAAAAAAACACAATTAACAATAATAACAAGCCAATTCCTCAACTTCAATTATGCAGAGGAGCCTTGACATTCACATTCACTTAGACTATGTACAAAGAAGCACCACCAACCACTTTGGGTGGGGACAAATAGGTCTAATGCACAGGTATGATTGAAATTGAAAGACTAACTAATAAATTACATTACATAAACTTAAAACATTTCAAATGTAAGGATTAATATGAGAGGAATAGTCACGGATTCCTGCTCCTTCCCAACCCATCCACTCTTCCCAATAGTCCCAATCTGGATCATTCATTCCCCTAAATGACTCATCAATGCCTTCATCATACGTTGTTTCTGTTACATTTGATTCTCCTCTCAAATTTGCCATCACAACCTAACAACAATGAAATCCCAATTAGGTAATGAACTATGCTAAAATTGAGGGATGATCATTTCATATCATTCAACCAATAAAACCACACTTCAATATTTACAATATTGCCACATGGCAGCCATGTGTTGTGTTGGAGGATTAAAAAAAATTAACAATCACTAAACAACCAATGAAACCCAAATAATTAGATAATTAGGTTATTAACAAATTCATTATGTAACTGAAATTAGAGAAACGGTAGGTGTAGAAGTAACGCACATCATAAGCCTCATTGATTTGGTGAAACTGCACCCCACAATCTCTCCCTCTGCACACATCTGGATGATACTGAAACACAAAATAATGTCAAATAATTAGTTTTTTTTTAATAAAACAAGAAAATAGCCCAAGCCATCATTTATTCATTAAAAAAAATTAAAAAAAAAAGGCAAAAAAACCATAAAATAAAATAAAATAAATCTAATCAAATATATTCAAGAAAGCCCTCAACTTTGGGATAAAATAAAATAAAATCTATGACAAAAATAAAAGATTGAGGATCAAACCTGCAAAGCAAGGCGTCTGAAAGCCTTTCTAACCTCAGATTCAGAAGCACCAGGTTGTATTCTCAACGTTTTATAAGGATCCATCACAGAAGAAGAAGAAGAAGTAAAAGAGCAATAAATCTTAGCCTTGTTCACCTTATTCTGTTTCTTATCCTTTCTTTTGAATTGCATCCAAGAAACAGAAGATCCATTACCACCAACAACCCCAGCAGCTGTAGCAGCCATTTGCAAAAAAGCTTCTAATCTCACAAACCAGAAATATCTAACACACAAATTCACAACGACCCAGAAAACCTTTGGCTATAAATAAAGAAACTTTGATCTTTATTTATTATGATGGAAGTTTTTGTTTAGAATGGATCAAAGGGCACGGCAAGTTGATTTGATTTGATGGGGAATCTGTCTGAACATAAAATAGTGGCTTAGTTTTTTTTCTTTAAAATATTTAAGCTCAATAATTGTAGAATGGATCAGAGGAAACGCTGTAGAATAGATCAAATGGAAGGAGGAAAGAGACTTGTTTATATAGAATAATAATAACTGTTATTAATGGTGAGAGAGAGAGGGAGAGAGAGAATCTGAGGTTGTTGTATTGATGGTTCTTATCCAATGATGCAAGCGTGACGTGGAATGTCGAGTTAGTGGTAAAAAACGTGAATAAAAAAAATCTACCCAACCATGGTGGTTGGTGGATAAGTCATTTTGGAGACGCGATTAATTGAATATAAAACATATCGCTCCGCTCCGATACGATTAGGGATTAGTCTTATATGGGCTTAAAAAATTTTAGTAAGGGAATACTTAAAAGATTTATTTGGTCGAAATGACTAATTAGAATAGGTAAAAAAACAATATGCTGAAAATTGAGAGATTATTGGGTTTATCTTATGTTCCGGACTGGGCCGAGGCCCAATCCGAAGAATCACATCCAGCCCATTACCAACGTCGGTTCCCACCGCTTTATCTCGAGACCATATCGACGTGGCCGATCCAACGGTCCTCAGCATTCCGCCCATCCCATCACAGGTCGGTGAACGATCTGACGGCACCCCGGGTTCCACGGGAACCGCCCTCACCGTCCTTAACTCCTATAAAAGGAGAGTCACTTCAAACGATTGAGGTATTATTCATTTCATCACCTCTTCACTTACCTCTTACACGCACTGACTTGAGCGTTGGAGTGTTTGCAGGTACACCACCACCACACGCCGTCGTCATCCGTCGTGGACGCTGTCGTATCGTTTCTCTCCGGTCATCCTCTAAAGTTCTGTCCAGAACATTGGCGCCGTCTGTGGGAATCATTTCTGATTTCGTTTTTCTTTGCTCGACATCTTTGCTCGACACTTGTCGAGACGATGACTGGATCGAAGCACCAGTTCGCGACTCGCAGCTCCACTCGTGCGAACGCAGATCTTGAACCACCGAATCCTCCGATAGCTCCGACAGAACCACCTCACCACGAACCTGTTAATTTTGTCGTGGAACATGAGAGACAGAGGAGTAACCTTCCACCTCCCCATCAGAATGACGCCGTTCCGATCCACGAATTCCGTGAATTCATTCGAGCCATCTTTGAAGCAATGCACGCCAAAATCAACGCCTCGATCGAATGGAGAATCGTGAAGGAAATCAGATTCGCATTGCCACACAGGTCGAAAACATAGAAGATCATGTTTCTCGTTCTACTCAGAGGTCGAAGGAGTCTGCAAATCTCGGATCTGTTCATCGCCACCACCGTGGCACGACTCCGCATCACTCTGTGGATAGAGCACACCAAAATAACCGTTCGGTGGATCGTACTCCGCCGTGCCATCGCCACTCCCCGACGCGCGCGTCCCGTCGCGAAGATACCACCGCGAGTAGTGACACTCCTCATAGAAGAGTCGCCTCAGCATCTAGGCGGCAAGTCAAAACTTCCGGGCACACCTCTCGCCGCCGCCGTGCTCGCTCTATTTCATCAACTCCTTCTCAGAGCGACGACACAGGTGACTCGTATAAGGCTTTTGGTCCTTTTACGTCCAAAGTCATGAAATTCCCGATTCCGAAGCATCTTCAGAAACCACCCGCTTTGGACTCATACAACGGCACCACCGACCCCGACGAACATATTGGTTGCTTTGATACTGTCATGAGCTATCGAGGCGCCCGAGGGCCGGTGAAGTGCAGAATCTTCCCTCACTGAAGAAAGCGCTGTCTTGGTTCCAGACTCTTAGGAAAAATTCCATTGGTTCCTGGACTGAGCTCGTTAGCCAGTTCTCCGCACATTTCACTGCGTCTAAAGTCCAACTCAAGTCGACAGCGGCTCTGGCGGCAATTCAGCAGGAGAAAGATGAGTCTATCAGAGACTACGTCGGGCGTTTCAACAAAGAGGCCATTCTGGTAAAGAAATGCTCTGACGAGATGAAGCTGTACTTGTTAGAGCAAGGCCTGATTGAAGGAAGATTATTTAGCGTCGACATTGGTGTCGACCGACCGAGGACCCTGAACGAGTTCCTGAAGCGAGCTCAGAAACATATGAATTATGAAGAAAAGTTGATGACATCGAGAACTAAAGGTAAGACCCAGGAGAAAGCTGGTGGACAACGCGAAGACAAGTCGCGTAAGGAGAAGGAACGCCGTGGTCCGAAGTGGTATGACGAATATACCCCTTTGAACACTACACCCAAGCGCATACTGAATGAGTGCGCGAACACCGAATTCCGCGATGCCGGAGTCAGATTTCCCCAGAGGGGAAAAAAGATGCCAAACGCTGATAAATCGAAATACTGCCACTTCCACAGGTGTGTTGGGCACGAGACTGATGAATGCTTTCACCTGAAGGACGTCATAGAACAACTAATCAAGAAAGGGAAGTTGACTAGATACGTGAAAGGAAAGCCAAGATCCGGGGATAGAAGGTCTAGATCTAGATCACCTCGACCTCAAAAGAAAGAATCAACCACGTGACGCAACGCGAAGGAGCGACTTCGTGCATCAGAAGAGAAATCTCGTCCTCCTCCCGTCGCCATGGTCATTTCAGGAGGATTCTCCGATAAAGAGGGGGCGAGCATCAATTCGCAAAACGGAAGTTGAGAGAAGCAATGACCGCTTTCTCGTTTTCTCTTCATCAAGGCATAAGGAAGACCACCCCTAGCCTTTTCGGATGAAGACTTGGTGAATGAAAGGTCAACTACTTGATTCCCTTGTTGGTGAAAGCCTATATGGCTAACTTTGACGTCAGAAGAATCTTGATAGACCAGGGGAGCTCGGCGGATATCATGTTCCACGAGTTATTCAAAACCTTGAAACTTCCGGAAAAAGATCTCGTACCATACCCGGGGTCTGATCTGACTGGGTTCAACGGTTCGAAGACAAAGCCGTTAGGCTATGTGGAGTTAATGGTGACTTTTGGAGAACAACCAATCTCCAAAACTGTGAAGGTCCAGTTTATTGTATTACCATGCAAGTCCGTTTACAACTGCATCGTCGGACGCCCGACGCTGGGTGAACTCGGAGCTGTAACCTCGACAGTCCACTTGAAAATGCGCTTCCATGATAACGAGCACAAAGTCGTCACCATCGCAGCGGATCAAGAAGCTGCGAGGAGATGCTATCTTTTATCTTTAAAGGCCGACGAGGCAAGAGAAGAAAAGCAAATCCTGTCGACCAAGAAACCCGACCCTGCAAAAGCCGCTGCAGAGGTCAATCTCACCGATTTTGACGCCAGGATTGAGATCGAAGATGAAATACCGGAGAAACGACCCTTCAGCCCGCGAGCTCCAAAGAAAATTAAAAGGCTTGCACTGGCGATGGAGAGTTCATCCGAGTTCGGCTAGGGAAGACCACTGGGAAGACGGTGAAGCTTGGTGCCGACCTCCTGAACAGGTCAAATTGTAACTAATAGAGTGCTCAAGTCCAATGCGGACCTCTTCGCCGGCTGCTGGCGACATGCCAGGTATTTCTCGATATCGCTTGCCACCAACTCGCTCGACCCCGAGGCTCATTTGGGTAGCTCGAGCCGCCGTAAGCAAGCTCTGAAAAAGGAGCCGCGACCAAAGTCGTTGAAAACCTCGATAAAGGCTGAATTCATTAGGGAGGTCAAATATACTACTTGGCTATCAAATGTTGTATTAGTTAAAAATCTAATGGAAAATGGCGCATGTGTGTTGATTACATCGATCTTAACAAGGCATGTCCCAAAGACGCCTACCCTCCCTAATATCGACAAACTCGTCGATAATTCCTCGGTTTCAGTTGTTGTCTTTCATGGATGCATACTCGTTACAACCAGATTCCGATGCACCATGCCGATCAAGAAAAAACCGCGTTCATGACCGATAAAAGCAATTACTGCTATAACGTGATGCCTTTTGGCCTCAAGAACGCTGGAGCGACATATCAGCGCATGATGAATAAAGTCTTTGCCAACCAAATCGGTAGAATGCTGGAGGTATATATGGATGATATGATAGTAAAAACGACGAGGGAAATCGACCACGTTGTCGATCTTAAAGAAGTCTTTGCTGAAATACGAAGACATAATATGAGGCTCAATCCCGAAAAGTGCATTTTCGGAGTACGAGCTGGGAAATTTCTAGGTTTTTATCTAACCGAGAGGGGAATCGAGGCCAACCCCGACAAATGTCGAGCTATCACAGAGATGCAGCAACCATCGTCGAAGAAAAATATCCAGCAGCTCACTGGAATGCTCGCATCCCTGACGAGGTTTATCTCAAAATCTGCAGAACATGCGTTGCCTTTCTTCCGCTTGCTCAAAAAGGGAATTCAGTTCGAATGGTCGCCCGAGTGTGAAGAAGCCTTAACACAGGTAAAACGCATACTGTCCCAACCGCCAGTCTTGACGAGACCGTATCCGGGGGAGGTCCTTTATCTCTACTTGGCAGTGTCGAACGAAGCTCTGAGTGCCGTCCTCATTCGCGAAACAGATGAGGGCCAGAAACCGATCTATTTTATAAGCAAAGCACTTCAGGGCCCAGAGCTGAGATACCAGAAGATCGAAAAAGTCGCGCTCGCGCTGGTAGTCGCAGCTCGACGCCTAAGACAATACTTCTTGGCACATCCCATTATGGTTCGAACTGACCAACCAATCAAACAGATTCTACACAGGCCTGACCTGGCAGGGCGTATGATCAAGTGGTCGATCGAGTTGTCCGAATTCGGAGTTACTTTCGAGCCGAGACAAACTATCAAAGCCCAGTGCTTGGCGGATTTCATTGCCGAGATGACTCCTGGGGCTACAGAACCATGTTCCAGATGGACGGTCCATGTCGACGGATCGTCGAATTCCAAAGCGATGGCGGCTTATTGCTCGAGAACGACGACGGGCTGATTGTCGAGTTTTCATTGGGATTCTCCTTTCCCACCTCCAACAACCAGGCAGAGTACGAAGCGTGTTTAGCTGGCCTCACACTGGCTCGAGACTTCGGCGCCGAAGAGGTAAAACTCAGAACTGATTCTCAGCTAGTTGTGTCCCAGATTGGTGGAGAATACCAGGCTAAAGATCCACTTCTTCAAAAATACCTCGCCCTGGTAAAAAAGAAAATGAGCGACTTCTCCTCAGTTGAGATCGTACACGTCCCGAGAGAACAAAACACCAGAGCTGACATTTTGTCCAAACTCGCCAGCACGAGAAGCTCTGGAAACAACAGATCGGTAATACAAGAAACACTGGCCAAGCCTAGCATTACTGCAGTGGTTTATGCCACTTATGACGAAGCACTGAGAAAACTGCCGAAATTCTGCTTTGCAATTTCCCAGGCAAGTGTCGAGGATCTGCCCGATGAGCCTGACAGTTGGATGACATCCATTCAAGAGTTTATTCAACTTAGTCAACTACCTGATGATGAGAAGGAGGCTGCCAAAATCCGAAAGAAAGCATCTTCATACTCCATGATCGATGGTATCTTATATCGAAGAGGGTTCTCCACCCCCCTGTTTAAATGCCTCGACGATACACGAGCGCAATATGCACTTGCTGAAGTGCATGAAGGCATATGTGGGCAACACCTTGGAGGACGTTCCTTGGCAAAGAAAATCCTCCGCGCAGGATACTATTGGCCAACTCTGAATGCGGACGCAACATCGTTCGTGAAGAAATGCGACAAATGCCAGAGACATGGCGATCTACACTTAGCTCCTCCTACAGAGTTAACATCCCTGACTTCACCATGGCCCTTTGCCTGGTGGGGGATTGATATACTTGGACCTTTTCCAACGGCTCCCGGACAGGTGAAGTACCTGGCCGTTGCGGTAGATTACTTTACCAAGTGGGTTGAGGCAGAGCCCCTGGCGAAGATAACTGCAAAGAACTTGATTAAGTTCTTCAAAAGATATATTCTGACGAGGTTCGGGATTCCTGTGGTGGTCGCCACCGACAACGAACACAATTCGCAGATCGCGGATTCAAAGACTATGGAAGACCTCGACATCAAACAAAGACTTCACCTCGGTAGAACACCCATTTAACGGCCAAGCCGAGGCCGCGAATGTGGTTATTTTACGAGGTCTGAAACGAAGGTTAGACGAGGCCAAGGGCAACTGGGCAGAAGAGCTTCCCCGAGTGCTTTGGGCGTATCAGACTACTCCACATTCAACGACAGGAGAATCCCCTTTTCGTCTCACTTATGGGACTGAGGTAGTTATTCCTGTCGAGATTGGGGAACTTAGTTGGAGAACCTCACATCCCCAGAGTAGCATTGACAACTGTCAGAGTGTACGAGAAGAACTTGACCTCCTTGACGAATGCAGGGAACTCGCGACACTTGGCGAGGTCGCAGTGAAACAGAAGATCGCAGCAAGATACAACCAAAGTGTTGTACCCAGAGAATTCATGCCTGGAGATCTAGTTCTTCGACGAGCTGATGTTGGCCTGAAGAACGCTCCACAAGGGAAACTTGCGCCTAATTGGGAAGGCTCGTACAGAATCGTCGTAAAGACTGGTACCGGCGCCTACACCCTCGAGACACTACAAGGACAGCAAATTCCAAGAACTTGGAATGCGGCAAAAAATGAAGAAATATTATAGTTGAAACAATTGTATCCGAAACACACAATGTGAAGCAATAAAGTATGATTGAAGAAAACAAAACACTGTTATCCTTGTGCGTTTGCACAAGCACCTGACCGACCTCGTGCCGAGACCGCGTGCACGAGCTCGTGACAAAGCCTTGTGCGTTTGCACAAGCACCTGATGAAGAGATAGAGATCGACCTCGTGCCGAGACCGCGTGCACGAGCTCGTGACAAAGCCTTGTGCGTTTGCACAAGCACCCGACCGACCTCGTGCCGAGACCGCGTGCACGAGCTCGTGACAAAGCCTTGTGCGTTTGCACAAGCACCTGATGAAGAGATAGAGATCGACCTCGTGCCGAGACCGCGTGCACGAGCTCGTGACAAAGCCTTGTGCGTTTGCACAAGCACCTGACCGACCTCGTGCCGAGACCGCGTGCACGAGCTCATGACAAAGCCTTGTGCGTTTGCACAAGCACCTGACCGACCTCGTGCCGAGACCGCGTGCACGAGCTCGTGACAAAGAGATCGACCTCGTGCCGAGACCGCGTGCACGAGCTCGTGACAAAGCCTTGTGCGTTTGCACAAGCACCCGAACGACCTCGTGCCGAGACCGCGTGCACGAGCTCGTGACAAAGAGATCGACCTCGTGCCGAGACCGCGTGCACGAGCTCGTGACAAAGCCTTGTGCATTTGCACAAGCACCCGAACGACCTCGTGCCGAGACCGCGTGCACGAGCTTGTGACAAAGCCTTGTACGTTTGCACAAGCACCTGACCGACCTCGTGCCGAGACCGCGTGCAGTGCTCGTGATGAAGAGATCGACCTCGTGTCGAGACCGCGTGCACGAGCTCGTAATAAAGCCTTCAAGCCTCGTGTCGTGAACTACCTCAGCAGACGTGGAACACGAAGGTTCCGAACGAACTAATGAACAAGCACGACATGACGACGCTTGCAGTTCCTTGCAGACAAGGACATCAACGAACTTCGACAACAAGTCACCACCTCGACATTCGAGCTAGCGACTTGGGGGGCAACTGTTCCGGACTGGGCCGAGGCCCAATCCGAAGAATCACATCCAGCCCATTACCAACGTCGGTTCCCACCACCTTACCTCGAGACCATATCGACGTGGCCGATCCAACGGTCCTCAGCATTCCGCCCATCCCATCACAGGTCGGTGAACGATCTGACGGCACCCCGGGTTCCACGGGAACCGCCCTCACCGTCCTTAACTCCTATAAAAGGAGAGTCACTTCAAACGATTGAGGTATTATACATTTTATCACCTCTTCACTTACCTCTTACACGCACTGACTTGAGCGTTGGAGTGTTTGCAGGTACACCACCACCACACGCCGTCGTCATCCGTCGTGGACGCTGCCGTATCGTTTCTCTCCGGTCATCCTCTAAAGTTCTGTCCAGAACATTTTATTTGTTTTTCTTTTTTAGTTTTTACTTGGTCTGAAATGAATTGTAAGACTGTTCTTTTGGATTGATTAGAGTCTAAGGAAGTGGGTGGGGTATATCCCTTACCCCTTTCCACCTCTTTGGGAATTTGATTTCTGAGCCTCCAACTTCTCTCAAATTCTTATTTGTTGGAACAAATTTTAGTATTTCATGTTGGCCATCCTTTTAAAATATAAATAAATAAAAGCGAATATGCCAATAGAAAAAGGATTCGGATAAAAAAAACAATTATATATTATATATTTATACAAAACAGTTTATAATACAAATAAAAATATCGTCTAAATTTCACACATCACTTATTATTATATCTTTTATACAAAATTAGTATCTTATTTTAACCGAAAAATGTTATATCTTATTTATTTTTGCATGATTTAGACACGATAACATCACTTTCAATTTTTTTAGTTTTTATTTTTTCAACTTTTTCTTTTCCTCTTGATTCTTTTGTTCACAAAACAATTTTTATCATCCAATGCCGGTATTTATTTTTGAACTTTTTTTCTTCAATTAATACTGAAATTCCTATTTTTTTTAAGGAAACATACTTATCTCATATCATTCAAAAAATGTTCTAGCATACAGGTTGACATCAAATAAAAAACTTGGGAGCTAGCATAATCCCTTGATGCTCTAGCTAAGCTATGAGCAACTTGGTTTGCTTGCCTCCGAATAAAATTAATCCCATAGTTTCGTAATTGACGTCTCCTCCCTACACTGATCCAAATTAGAGCCAAACTCTGAATTATAAATTGTGTCTCCTAAAATACCGTCAACCACTGGTTTGCAGTCCAGCTAAATAGACATTCTTAGGAAACCCAATTTACGAACCCAACGAATGGCCTCTAGCAATCCAATAGCTTTCGCTTCTTGAGCCGGAGGAACTCCCCACATACATAAAGATTTGGCTTTCACAAAGTCTCCATTAGCATCACGAATACACATGCCTATTCCAAACATACCTTGCTCCTTAAAGATTGCCGCATCTATGTTGCCATTGACCTCCCCAAGCGATGGTTTGGTCCACCTGGGCATGTTCTGGCTATTTCCTTGCATCAGCCTGTCATCATCTTTACCCCTCGCTCGCACCCAATCGAAAAAAAAGCCTACCGAGCCAGGTTCACCGCCAATAAAGTCATAGGACCGTGAAAAAGTCAGACTTCTGCTCTCCAATCCTCTCACTGAGAACCTTGAACACTGCCTCATCGAAAGTGCTAGCTTCATCCAAAGTAACTCTCAGCCACGACCACATGTTCGATACTAACCAGCATTGGATTGCCTTGCTACATCCAAAGAAAGTATGCCACTCATCCTTAATGAGCCTCTCACATTATGGACAAATAGTGGAGCACTCCACTCCTCGCTTAATCAGATTACTGCGAGTTGGTAGGCAGCCCCGAAGAGCCCTCCAAACTAACAGCTTCATCTTTTGCGGTGCTTGAGTCTTCCACAATGCCATCCACTCCCCTGGGCACCTCAAGTGAGTATTGTCTATCACTCGTTCCATAAGTAAATGATAGGCCGACCGTACTGTATAACAACCATTGTGGCTGAAACTCAAAACGCGAGGGTCATGTAACAGACGAGTGCTTAACGTGATAAACAAGATTACCTTAGCATCTCGCTGATTGAAACTTGCTCGAATGAAGTCTACTCGCCATGCACGTGTGTTTGGGCAAATAAGATCACTAACTTTCAACTCCTCTAGGCCTACTGCGAAGCCACTATGCACATATGGGTCCTCCTTATTTCTCAGCCACGGCTCATTCCAAATAGAAATCGAGTTTCCATCTCCTAACTGCCACCTCATGCCTCGTTTGACAACTACCTGTGAAGTATGGATGCTACACCAAGCATAGCTCGGGTTGTGACCCAACCGGGCCCCCACAAAGTCCCCCCTAGGAAAGTATTTAGCTTTGAAGACTCTTGCAACAATAGCATCTTGGTTGGTAGTCATCTTCCAATCTTACTTCCCTAGCATTGCCAAATTAAAGCCATAAAAGTGTCGAAAACCCATTCCTCCGTACTCCTTCCGCATACTCAAACGCTCCCAGCTTAGCCAATTGATACCCCTACCTTCACTTCTATTAGAGCCCCACCAAAAGGAATTGATCATCCTCTCCATCTCCTCAGCTAAAGATGCGGGGATTAGGAAGGTGCTCATACAATAAGTTGGAATTGCCTGAACCACAGATTTAACAAGGACTTCTCTGCCTGCCTTTAAAAGATGCTTCCTAGACCAACTCTGCACCTTCCGCCAAATTCTATCCTTCAGATAGCCAAACATCATCTTTTTATTTCTCCCCACCATAGATGGGAGGCCCAAATAATTCCCAGTGCCCATGCTCTCTGTGACACCAAATAGAGAAGATATAGTCACTCTAGTTTCAGGGGAGGTGTTCTTGCTAAAGACAATCTCCGACTTCTGCATATTAATAGCTTATCCAGAGGCTTTTTCATAGTCTGATAGAATATTCCTCAGAGTGTTACATTCTTTATCATCTGCCCTGCAAAATAGAAAACAGTCGTTAGCAAATAATAAGTGTGTGAGGATTGGGGCCCCTTTACACACTTTGATACCATGAATGTCTCCCTTGGCCTCCGCTCTTTTTAAGAGGGTAGTGAGTCCCTCGGCACATATGAGAAACAAATACGGGGATAAAGGGTCTCCTTGACGAAGCCCCCTACTAGGTGTCACCGATCCCACACCTTCCCCATTCACCATCACTGAGTACCTTACTGTCCCAAGACATAACATCATCCACCTCACCCATTTCTCATCAAACCCCATTCTCAGCATCATATTCTCTAGATACTTCCACTCCACCCTATTATAGGCCTTACTGATGTCAATTTTCATCGCCACCTCTCCAACCTTCCCACTTACCTTACACTTCATATGATGGATCGTCTCAATAGCCACAAGGACATTATTCAAGATAGACCGGTTAGCCACAAAGGCAGACTACTCCTGTGAGATACACTTAGGTAATAATGGTTTTAGACGATTAGCCAACACCTTAGACAGAATTTTATAGATGACATTACATAACAAGATGGGTCTAAGGTCTCGCATAGAAGACGGGGCATCCACTTTTGGAATCAGGACAATATTTGTATCATTCATCTGTGGGGGGAACATACCTGTCTCTAGCCATGCTACTCCTGAATGGTAAATCTCCATACCACATAAGTGCCAAAAGCGCTTGAAGAAAGTCGGGTTCAAGCCATCCGGACCTGGAGCCTTATCTGAGCCCATATGAAAAAGCGCTTTTCTAAATTCTATGACTGTGAAAGGTCGTAGGAGCATATGGTTGTCCTCCTAGGATACTATATTTTTTTAGACTCTCTGTATTTGAAACTCATATAAGGACAAAATTCTTTTCATTTATAAGACTCGGAATCTGATATCTTGCTAAAAGAGAGCTTTTGCCGCTTATTAAAATTATTTGTAGTTGTATTTACCAAAAAAAAAATTATTATTTGTAGTTGTAATAATTATGTTATCAATCAAAACTCAGTATATGGATTTTGATCTGAGTAAATATTCAATTTGTTCTTTAAAGTTGTACGACTGTATCAACTTAGTCCTCTATATTATCAATATTCTAAAATAATCTTTGAAATTGCAAAGCGTTAATCAGGTTTGTCCTTCTATATGGATCTGTTAGCAAATACATCACTGACATTATTCACTTAGTTTCACATGCATTTTTGACATTACCAACTTAATGACATTATAGTCCCAACGAATACTAACAGAGGGATATACCTGATTAACGTTATGCAGTTCCAAAGATTATTTTGAAATATTGATAATGTGGTGAATAAGTTGATACGATCCTACAATTTCAAAGCTCAAATTGGATATTTATTCAACCACAATCTGGATGGTTTTAATAAAATAGTTGTAACTTTATCTTTTATTATTTTATAGTTGTAATAATTATGTTGTCAATTAGAGCTGGGTATATTCTCGAATTGTTCTACAATTATTCTAGTGTTTCTTCAAAATAATTCTCTTGTAACTTAATATGACTCTGAATTTTTTTTGGTTTTTTTTATCTTTTTTTTTGTATTTTAATATGACTCTGAATTTGCTTCGTAAGGTCAACTTATGATGGTTTTTTATAAAACAAAACCCAATCTATGATATTATATGAAAATGATAATTAATATACCATAAGGTTAATTTGACACAATTGACACATAGCTAGACCCTCAAGTATATTGTTCCAAACTATCTGTACGTAAAAAAGTCTTGTTAAAAAAGATGAAACCCACTTTGGTTCCATTCACCTAAACAATATATTTGGTTCTAGGGTTGACGAAAATTAATTTTGATTTATTGATTTTTTAAAATTGATTTTGGTTAAAAATAAATTGAACATAAAATGATCTGTAACACCCAGGGGCAGACCTACATTGCTTTCAGGGTGTGCACCTGCACACCCTGAAATTTTAAAAATAATACTTACTATCTTATATAGTTTTTATTTTAACCATCTCACTATAATATTTTGCACCCACTGTCGAGACTTATCATTTAATCTAGAGGCTGACCTACTTTGCACATGCACCCTCTGAAAAATTAAAAATACTACGTATCTCTTATAAAATTTATATTTTGACTCTCTCTCAGTATAATAATTTGCACTCAGTGCCCTCACTTAGTCACCTATTTAATCTCATTCAGTCAGACCCGGTCATCTCTCCCTCAAAAGTCAAAACACAACTTCTCACTGTCTCACATCTCGACCCACTCTCCCTCCTGTTAGTCGAGTGTCATTTTCGATCTCTGTTTCCACCTTTTACTAGGTTTAGATTTCTCCCGATTTAGACTAAAATCCTGATCTGATCTCTCTGTTAATTTTCTCTGGTAATTTTTCTTGTTGTAATTGAGTCTTTGTTAATTCGGTCTATGTTGTTTTATTATTTTCTCTTTTATTTTTTTTTAATTCCAAAATTTTTCTATTTTTTTAAGTCTGAAAACATATTTTGTTTTCAGAAATCATGCTCTTATTATTTTGTAAGAAGAGTAAACATTTACTGTTATTATTATTTATTTATTTTTAAAATATGTGCTAATACTCTTGTTATAATTTTGGTGATTTTAAAATTTTATACACCCACTAGGCCAAGGTCTTAGGTCTGTCACTGGTAACACCCTGATTCCTACGACGACATTACTTAATACCTCATAAAGAAAAAGACATTTCTTAATACGGTTAATAAAGCTAATGTAAAACAATGTAAAGAAATTAAAACAAAAGTATTTGTTTATTGAGAAATTGGAAATTTTTCTTTTCAAAAATATGATCACATATGGAAATCACTACTATTTAATACTTTGGAATCAACCACTCGTTCAGCTCTGCCTTTCAACGTCGTCAACCACTTGTTGTCCCTCGGGGTTAGTTTGCGTCGTGTTGTGGTTTTGGGGCATATGTGTTTGCTGCATCTTTCGCCGAAAGGTGATGGCAAGGGAGAAGCATAGACGCCCATCACTATCCCTCTCTGCTTCCCTTGTTCAACAACCAACTGAAACAGATAAACTCCCCAACCTTTGCTTGAGGATTCTCAGGAATTAGATTTCATGATGGCAACGAAACGATGCTAAAAAAAGGGGTGATGTCAATGTGCCTCTTCTCATTGTTGAACCGTGGGCAGGGAGGGAGAAAGAGGCGACGGGGAGAGGGGCAGCATGGAAGAGGGGGAACGGGTGGACCAATTTGCAATTCTTTTTCCTATGCGGCATTGTAGGTGGGTGCAGCAGCCTGCAAGTTAGACGCAACCTTATTGATAAGACCGAGTCACATGTTGGACCTATAGAGAATACATCATTCTATTTTTTGTAGTATTTTTTAAGAGTTTAATAATTATGTACTGTAATAGTTACCCAAAAAAAAATTATGTACTGTAATAATATAAAAAAATTACATATGTCTAATCATATTTTATATTGTAATATTATTTCTTAAAACACCTACATAAACACTCATTGTAGTAAAATATGAATACTTATTTAAAATTTATTTATACTCTGAAGTGTATGGTTGTTAAGTTTTTCTTTTAGAGAAATTCTAATTTGATAAATTCATTTTAACCACATCCTCGTAGACTGTCTACCAAAAACATCCTCACATACAACTTTATGAAATACAAGAGAGTGCCTAATTTTTTAGTTAGAATATACATCAAGATCCATAACAATATCTATTTTTCTGAACCAACCAAGGTTGATTCCGTTGTCAACGATCAGCTCATATCCTATAAAAAGATGAGTTTAACACTCAATGGCAGATCCACTTCAAGAGCTTTGGGGTAATTTCCCACGACAAAATTATTTTTCAATTGAATGTGCTTAATAATTTTTTTTACCACCATAAAAAAATAAGTTATCCCCATAGGACACATTATTTTTAGAATAAACGAAGAAATTTATAAGAGATAAAAGAGAGAATAAATTAGTTCTAATTTTATCTCTCTATTCTTCTAATTTTTACTGCTCCTCTAACGGTAAACTCGCACAGTGACAAAACACGTTAGATTTCAATAAAGACACACTGTCTTAGATAGAAGAGAAAGAAATTAAGAGACTCAAAGAGCAGAGACAATTTTCTTGATGATTTTCTTTCAAGACCATTAGACTAAGATACAAAAAATGAGACTAGTGAAGAGGATATGGGAAATAAATGTTTAGAGACTGTTTTTAAAAAAAATTAAATAATTGTATGATTACAAAAAAAATATAATATTTTCAAAGTGTGAAAAATGCGTAGAGGACAATTGTAATTTGTAGAAGCTTAGGTATTTTTTGTCATAAGATTATTTATTTTGTAAAAACTTATAATATTTTTCTTAGTATAGACTATTTCTTGTCCTCACAAAAAAAAAATTATGGATCCGCCACTGAATACACTATTATGTAAGTATGTTTTTTTGTCAATAATATATAAGTATTTTTGTAAACGCTATTTGAGCCGTGAGGCTTTTCCTAATGCTAGTGAGTCTTAAGACCATATTGGGAAAAACTCATGTTTTACACATAAACTAGAGGTAAGACATCAAAAGAATTTATAAGTAAATGACGCCTCTCACCTTACAAGCCGATTTTGTAAGGATGTATCAGCCCTAAAATTTTAATATGACATTAGAGTCTATTCTAGGTTCATTGAGTCACCCACCACATTATACATACACCAAGCCCAATAGTATTGGGCGTAAATGATGTATTTGAAAAAACTTAAGTCCCCATGAACAAGAGATAAGAGCTCAAAAGAGTTTATAAACAAAAGACACCCGACACTTATTACCTTATAAATAAGTTTTGTAAGAATGGATTAAATACAAAATCCTAATACTCTCTTCGATTTCGTGTATATTTTTTAATAAATATAAAAAGTAATTTTTATTTATAAACGAAAATGCATGGAGCACGCCAGGCTCAATAAGCTTTTCGTAATAAAAATTTTCTGAAATAAAGGGGTGGCAACTTCTACGTGTTAATTTTCGATACCGCGTGAGTAATGAAAAAGGTTAACAATGTCCATGTCGTGAACGGACGTGCAAAAAAAAAAAAAAAAAAAAAGTCCTTGAATTGAAAATCGTGACAAATCGGAAACGGAAGGGATCGGATAAGAACAGTTCTTCTTAGAAAGTGGATAAGGTGCCTTCATGATCCGACACATGGCGATCCTGCGACCATGATATAGCATCAAAATCGGCGTTCTGCTACAAAAAAGATCAGATGGCCCACTTGCTCATGGGTCCACTTTCCTTGGGCTTGTTCTTATCTGTTAACTTTTTTTACAGCGTTATAATAATACTTTTTTATTAAGGATTTGTGTTTTTTATATTTTTAGTCATTAATATATGATTTAGGCCTTTTGAATAAAATTTTTTATTGGAATTAATATCTCAATTTTTTCATGGCTATTTACAATTAAGTCGTTTAATCACTTTTCTTACTTAATTCTACTTAATTTTTATTATTTAAATCGATTAAATCATTTTAAACATTTTCTACATAAAATTTCCTAATCAAAATATTAAATTATATTTAAAATAACTAAGTTCTATATTTTTCTCTCTTTAACCCCAAACTTTACATCCCACAAAATTCCATAAACTTCATTAAATTTTCATCAAATTTCTAATTCTAAACTTTTGAAATTATTTTTATATTAAATCCCATCATAAACCTCCAAAAGAGAATTCATCAATTGTAGGAAGAAAAAATGGCAATAGAATGGCGTTTTTTTTCATTAAATCTTTTTTTTGTTGTTGATGGTCAACAGGGGGCTCAGCCCCCTGAAGAAAAAAAACACACTAAGGAATCCTAGGAACCAGAACCACAGCGAGGTCTGCCCTATAAACATCCGACAAAAACTGTGGAATACAATTGAAAGACCTACTACTCAAAACTAGAGAAAAACCAAAATTTGCAAAACCATCCGCCAAACTGTTAGCCTCACGAGGAATATGGTGCAATTCCCACTCACTAAACTGCTGCATACTAGAACTGATATCCATCACCAATTGGTAACAAGGATGCTGCGAAGAGCATCACCACTCATTAAATCTTATTTTCAGATTAAAAAATCTCAAAATAATCATATTTTTCTCATTTATTTTAGTGAAAATAAACAATGACTTAATTACTTATTTTTTATTTTTCTTAAAAAAATGTATTTCTATTTTTTATTTTGTATTCAAGCTTTCAATCTAATTATTCTTATTTTCTTTTCCATTTCAAACATACTTATTTATAATGGTATTTTATCTTTTTTTTAAATACAGTGCACATCTACCCACCGATTAAATTTATATACAATTTAAAAACTTTCTTGTTCTTCTTAGAGTTTAATTTATACATACTGTCAGAATAAAAATATTTTACACATACATCCAATAAAATGATGTCACATTATTTAATGAGTTTAAAAACACATAACTTGTCATACTCATTAAATGATGTAACAACACATCATTGGTTGTGTGTGTAAAATATTTTTACACTGACAGTGCATATAAATTAAATTTTTTTTCTTAATGCTTTTGATACAACATGTGTTTTTCCTGTAATTTTTTGGTACATATGTTTAAGGATTTAATTGGTATGCACTGTTAGTGTAAATATTTTTTACGATGTCAGCAATTAATACATCATTAAAAATATTTGACTCTTATCCTAATCACTGTAAAAGTCACATATACAATGATTTCTAATTAGTCGATAGTGTAAAAAACGTTACACTGGTGGTGCATCATACCAATTAAACTCTATTGTTTTTATAAAATAAAATAAAAATCTTATGTTTTCTTGTTGTCTTTCTGCAATAAAAAAACAGCTTAAAGGGTATGATTAATTATAATTTTTTATTTTAGTGTTTTCGAAATAAAATAAAAAATTATACAAATAGGTGTATTACGTTATTTTGCTCTTAATTTTCATTTTATAGAGAGTAAAAAAAAATAACTTAGAGCTGTTTTTTTTTAGAAAAATTGTTTTGCATGTTTATTCTTTCATTCATGTTTTTTCATGTTTATGCACCATGTGAGCATGTCTGCCCTATATCACTTTGACTTTTTCCTATCGAGCCTTGTGGTTTGGGCTCTAGGTGTAGGCTTTGAACCTCCTTCCAATTTTAGTCTTTCAAAGTCATCCCGACCTAAAATCCCCCAACCCAAGCACAACCTTATCTTCTTCCTTCCTTTTCCTCCTTCTTTTCTCAATTGCATTTAGGTAGGTCGCATATTTTTTGTGTTTGTACACACTCAATATGCTTCCGAAATGTATATTTTGTGAATTTTATTTTGTAACATCAAGAAGTATGTATTCGAAAATGATATTATTGTTGAGTTCCACATACATACATTCAGAACCATGTTGTGTTGACGTCTAAATGTATGTAGGTAAGTTTTACCGTGAACAAACAATATAGGTAACACCACCATGCACAAGTTTTTTTCACCATTGGATCAATCTTATCCCACAATAATACCATGCACCCTCTCCACCAAATTTTTTCTCATTTCCTCTCTCTTCACTTCTCCTTCCTCCCTCTCGCCGTATCTGGAACACGCTAAAGCAGGGGGTTTGTCAGCGGCGTCGGAGGAGATGCTGTTGCTGATGAGGAGCCTGACAATGCCGACGACGTGGTCTCACTCTCACTCTCTCCATCACGATTTATCTACCAATCTTCTCCTCAACTCAGAGCCACGACCTCATGTTCTACAATGGCGTAGGGTTTTCAAAGTTGGCCATTTCAAGAAATTGGTTAGGGGCTATTGTAGAGGAGGTTGAGAGCTTTGCTATGTTTGGTTCGGTTGGTCGGAGGGGAGCTTATAGTGACCGAAATCTAGCCTCGAAGGTGGCATGATGGAGAGAGAACGCAAGAGTGAAAGAGAGTGAGAGATTTCGCAGATTCTTCCTACAATGGATTTTGAAACCCAAATCTAGTTTCGTCGCACACCACCATGAATGTCGTCGCCGCAAATTGTTGTTACCTGTTGCAGGGACGACAGGGAGTCTAGAAATGGTTGCTACTTGATGTAGGGGGCAGGGGAGAGTGAGGGTGAGGGACGAGGGAAGGGGTTGTGGATGGGGACGACAGTAACAGAGTATGAAGAAACCACCGTGCGCGACCTCTCTTTCTCTTACCATGATAGACGACAGCGAAGAGTATGAAGGAACCAACGGAGAGGAGAAAGGAAGAAATGGGAAAGAAGAAATGGGTTTGATCTGGTGTGGGAGGTGCATAATAAAATCTATGAGCTTTTTGGATCCAATGGTAACCAAAACTTGTGCACGGTGGTGTTACCTATAATACTTGTGCACCATAGAACCCACCAATGTATGTATCCAAAACTCAACAATCTAAGTTTCAAATGTTATAAAATGCACACACCTCAAAGGGTTGGCCTAGTGAATCATGACAGGACTTGTATCAGATATATTGTGGGTTCAAGTTCCCACTAATCCCCTCGAAGTGGGATCAAGTGATGAGACACAAGAATGTTTCCATGTACTTAAGCCTCAAGTCATGGGTTCCAATCCTTGTGGGAGGCGAAAGAAATACCACATGGGGGTGGTAGATAGTCCTATGAGTGACACACTCAGAACTAATAAAAAGAGCTGGGGGAAGGGCGTTACACCCACTAATCCCCTTGGAGTGGGGTTAATATAATTCCTCTCGTAAGTGCTCATTGAGCTTGCAGAAAACGTCGTTTTGGTGAGTTTATGGTAAAGGAAAGTGATTGTGTTTGTCATGGTTGTTGCTCGGGGGATTTACTCTTTTCGAGCAAGATTAGAGCTCCAAGAAAGGATAGAAAAGATAATAGATGTTTTATGAATTTCTTTAGCTTCACTCATTTATTATTGGTGAATTTATACAAAGAATTGTTACCCAATACATCTGAATCATATGCCAAGTGGCTGCTAAATGCGCAAATGAAATAACAGAAAAAGGGTTTAACTTGAGCTGTAATAAAATGCTAATAGAAAGGACTTTTTTCCCATAACAGAATTTGGCACGTCCTTAATGCAAGGCGATCCAATTGACACTAAATCCTCATGGGTTAGCACACTGCGGTGTTTTGATCGTATCATCACCCCCGCGGTTCTAAATCAACCTTGTCCTCAAGGTTGAAGTTAGGGAAAGTCTTGCGGAAGTTAACTTCATCAACCTTAGTGACCTCAAATTTATGTTGACCTTTCCAGTGAACAAGAGAACACCCCCTGGGTCCCACTGTTTGAATTCAATAGTGTGGGAAATTAGAAACTCACAAAGAAAAGCATGGTCTTCTTTTGCTGTTAACATGAGCAGAATTGAATTATTGGCAATACGCAACACTTCAACATTCATGAACACACTTGGGAAGCTACCCTTGAAGAAGTTAGAAGTCAGACGTTTGATGCTAGAATTTAGGAAGATGTTGAATACATCTCCACTTATCAGTTTGCTAAACAAATTCAGAAATTCAACTTGCAAAGTCCAATTATAAAGCCAACTTGGAGCCAAGTCTGAAATACTTGTATTGAACAATGCCCGCACCTTGACAGACCTTCAGACAACAACTGACAACAACCCTTCACATCATCATCCACTAATGCTAAATAGCCATTGTAATATCCCAATTTTTATGAAAATTATTCTATAGTTCCAACTACTTGAAAATAAATTATGGAGATTGATCAGCTTAATGGTTTGTTAAAAGTACGAAAAACAATAAAAATTTATTGTAAACAATTTATTGTTTTAGCAATTAATTCAGATTAACAGACAGTGTAGACGTATACTGTTTTTAATATGAATTAACCTTGTAAAATGTGAAAGATTGTTGTTTGATTAAAGAAAATTATTTTATTAAAAGAGAAATAATTTTCAGGATTTAATAAATATTCTTAAGTCATAGTTTGAATTTTCATGGTTTAGTTATTGTATTAATTGTCTGTTTTAATGTCATATTTAATATAACTATTATTTTAAAGATTTTGTCTTGATAATTTTATTGTTTGAATAATATCTAGTTAATAAGAGAAATTGAAATTAGTGATCCTCACTAATTTACAGTTTTTATTACGCTGCGAGAATTCTATCGAATTCTGCCGTAACTAGGCTATTGTGTGTGTTTCCAATATTTATGATTTATTGGAAATTTTTCTGGAATTTTTAGGCATCAGAATAATACAGAGTGTTTTCTACGCCCAGAACTGCATTACGGTAGCGTTTTGCACGCAAATCGAGAAAGCGACATTCATAGAAATACTTCTAATATTTTTAGGGAAATTTTGGTTGATTAATAATTTTTGATTATAGAATGATTTATTAGATCTATTTTTGGAGTTTTTGATACAAAAACTCTAATATACGCGTAATGCCGTGCACCCGACTGAGCGAGAACGCGACGAAACGAGGCCATGAGCTAGGGGGAATGTATGGCGGCTGCAGCTGGATCAATAGGATGCAAGCCACATGATTGTAGCACACCATTTGGAAATGGAGGCTTTTGATTGGTTTAGGAGGTAATGAGTAGTTTGGTTGTTAAGTTAGTTTCTAATTATTTGGTTAGGATTCAACTTAAATGAACAATTTTATTCCCACCTTGTCCTCATTATTTTCGTGGCTCCCTAGCTGGACTAAACTCCATCCTTTCACTTCTTCCATTGTTGGAAAGCTTGAAAAAAATTCTAGAAAGAGAAAGTGGTGGTTTTGGAAGTTTTAGTGATCAAAGTTTCTATCTTTACTTCCTTGCTACTCAATCCTTGTTCAATCATCATCTATTCTCTTGGTAAACTCCATGAACCTTTCTCATCTCTCTTGGGTTCCATGTTATGGGTTTTGAAGGTTTTTGGAGTTATTTTTGAGTCATAGTGTTTGTTTTGGCTAGATTTGTATGATTAGCCATAAATCCCTTTATTTCCTTCCATGATCTCGGGCACTCACTACGGTGAGCACGTCATATTGTAGAAGTTATTGGATATCACTCGAGCATTCACTACGGTGAGCATGCCACATTGTAGAATTTGTTTGGATGTCACTCGGGCGTTCACTACGGTGAGCATGCCATATTGTAGAATTTGTTGGATATCACTCAGGCGTTCACTACGGTGAGCATGCCATATTGTTGAATTTGTTTGGATGCGTACTAACCATTGAGCATTGGCACTCGAAGCGTTTGATTGGTCTTAAAGACTTCAAAAGACGAGTTGTCATGTCACTCGGAGCGTTTGATTGGTCTTACAGACTTCAAAAGACGAGTTGACACTGCATTGCCTAAGTCGAGGCAAGCCAAAGTAGTGGCAAGCCTAAGCAGAGGCTATCTTGTTCGAACGTTGGGAAAGTAGTCCCCGTCATACTGCTGACCTATTAAGGCTGCAGTGTATACACAACTTGTCATAATGCATTGACATACATAGCTAACCACATTTATGATATGTGAAGAATTGTTTGATGAATTTGATATTGTGATGACTTGATCACTGATCTGTTGATAGATTTGTCTGCTCACATGCAATAGTTTGATATTGTAGTGACTTGATTGTTGATCTGTTGGTTGTTTTGTTTGCTCACATGCAATGCTTGATATACCATGATGATGCGTGCGGTCTATTAAGTATGTATATGTAAATAAAAAAGCATGTTGTTGTATTATATATGTATATATTGTTTGCATGCGACATAGCCTATGATAAACTCGTGGACAAAGGATTTACCCTTGCACTGTTGTTGGATTGGATGTCCTTATGGATGTCGCTTCCAGATGGAGTTCGGTAGCTGTTGCAGCTTCGTCTTTCAAGAGCATTGAAGATTGAGCCAATGGAGGAAGATTCCTCTGAGTGCTCCGTGTTATGGTCTTCTTGAAATTTGTTTCTCAAGAAGAGTTATAGTTGTTGATGACAGCTTAGGGTAATGCCGTTGTTATTTGTGTAATTACTCTTTTCAGAAAACCTCGCCTTAGTGTGAAATGATTATGTTATGTGAAGTATTATTTTGTGATGCATTATACTCTGATATTTGCAAAAGTCTGAATTGGCATCATTTAGAAAACTGTAGTACTCTATGTCTCATTTTGAAAAGGGTTTCAAAGGAAAGAAAATGAAAAAAAAATTACTCCTATTTTTCCATTGCGAAATACATAAGAGTACTCTTTAACTGAAAGCATACAAGTATTAAATATTTTCAGCATTAGATTGGGTTGCACAATAGCGCTCCGAAAATGGGGTGTTACAGCCATGCTTCATTTCATTAGCAAGTACCCCTTTAATATGAACAAGTGCTACGTCCTTTACATTCAAAGCTCCCTCCAGAATGATATTAGAGTTGTATCCTCTCCCAAAGATAAGAAGAGATAGCTCAACAATCAATAGCTTTGCTAAATCAATCCTTCATCTCCTGATCAAACTTCAGCATCTCTTTGACTTTGTTTGGAAGTTAATAAAGACCATCTACAATAGCTTCTCTGCTTGCTTGAGTGGAATTGGTATTGCCTCCTAGTGCAAAAGCCAACACAACCACCACTACTATTTGGCTTGTGTATGCGTTGGGACGTGCTATGCCATTCTCAGCAGTAGCATTTATGTGAACACCACAATGTGTATGCCTTGCTAGTGCACTACCAACAGTGTTTGTTATCCTAACACATAATGCACCATTATGTAAAGCATTTTGCAATGCTAGGAAAGTGTTTGAAATTTTACCGTATAAATCACGTTCGACAGAAGACACGCAGGAGAGAGTAGTTCCATTTTCACCCTTGACATACTCATATTTCAAGAAAGAATTCCCATAGAAAGTACAATGTGTATCAAACCAATAGCATCCCTCTTTGACCATGCTTGCATGGCTACCAACAGTGAGAAAAGTGACCCCATGAAACAATATACCTTGCTTCAACATCTGTCCATAAAGCAACATTTGTCCCAAAAGCTGCCATCGTGGCATTCCATAACACAATATCTCTCACAGGCATTTTATCAAAAACTCTTCTTGCCTGTACCATACGAAGGGTAAAAAGTAATCAAAGCATTAGCAATAGACAAAGTAAAATGTTGTGAAAGTTGCACCAATGTGATGAGAACATAATGATGCACATGTCTTCCGCACTTGGACATCCATTTTCCTTACAAGAAGCATAAGTACTGATCCAACTGGTGTATGCATCCTCCGTGATTCCCATGGAATGCATTCGCTGGAATGTGTGAAACGCCTCTAAGAAAAATCCATGGTGACATAATCAAAAGTCATGACATGCCAAGCAACGTCAACAATCGTTCTAGGCGAGAAGCTTGTATGCCGAAGCAAGATCGTCATTCCTTACATATCCAGCAAGCACAGTGGCCCACGAATATTCATGTGTCTGACTCAGAGGAACCTCAGCAAACACCTTCCGTGCAGGATTTGTGAACACTCCAACTTTTCGAGCTCTTGATCCAAGTGAACCAAGAGAATCGCCAACATGCTTGACAACAGTCTCTGTTCTGCAAGCTGATGAATGAAGTGCTAATATGTCAGACACTTCCTCTTGGGCAAAAGCATAGGCTACTACTTACTTTCCACTCTTTATCGGTGTTGCAATCGAACGAGCACTCGTAGGTTGAAAACATAAATGTGCAGTAATGGATTGCACACAGATTATGCCAAGGGAATGGGCCTAATTAAAAAGAAAGGGTGGTGCAAATCGTGTGGCTCGAGGGGTAAGTTGAAACTCATGTGCAAACTCGCTGGAGATTTCAAGGCAAGCACATGAATCATGGTTGTCGGCAATGGCTATGATTGGTCGCGAAACCGCTGGTGATCAAACGACAAGTGATGCACAGGGGTTGTAGCGGATGGCTCAGATTGCTTGGTGAGAAAATTGTTGAGATCGGTTCGCTGGTGGAGCACATAAGAGAGTGTGTGGGAAACAAAGGAGCTCATTAAATGGGGCACGCAGATTAGGCTTCTTGGTGCGTGTGAAGGGCAGTTGGAGAGAGCACCAATTGAAAATGAATGCAGAGCAGGTGGTGCTGTAACGGGACGTGCCTTAGGGATAATGTGAGGGTCAATAGATTCAGTAATTATCGCATGAATCGTTCCTTTGATTAATAGCTGGGGCGCCTTACATGGTAGAATTGATGGAGTGGGCTCCATTTAGGGTGACAACCTCGAAACAGATGTAGGCACGTGGCCTACCGCTTTGGTGACTAATTTTGTTGTGCGAAGTGCATTTGCAATGAATGGGGATGATTTCTTTGTGCAAGAAATGGATGGATCGGACGGTGGTAGGCATAAATTCGGTGATGTGTGCGAGACAGTTGGCAGTTCATGTGATATTGAGGCAATTAATTGTTGCACACGGATTGTGCTTTCTACCAAAGGTTACGATTGCACCTTACAAACATAATATGGATCGGATGGTGGTAAATGCTGCTAATGAGATGCGACAGGGCCAACTGAAAGTAACAGTTCAGATGGTGCAAAAGGTAGATGTTGTTGTTCAAACAGTGGAGAGTCTTCTGAAGCTCCCGAAGGAGAACGGGTGCCAAGCTTGACGTGCTTTGGGGCGTCCTGATGGATAAACTACGATATGGTGGTTTCTGAGGCGGCATTGGGGTGGGACTAAGACTCTGTCGAACGGTAGTGGAGTGAGAGGACCGAGGTCGTATGGGCGGGTGTCCATAGGCGGCACAGTCGTGAAATCATTGCCGCTGAGAAAACTATGATCCTTGGAACAATGCGTAGACAATTCTGAAGGCGACAAAAGGCATATAGGAAAAGTGGAAGGAAGTGGGGAAGGATGCATGACTGAGACGGTTTTAGCAATGGTATATGCACATGGCTTTGGAAGTGAGAAACAGGGGGAATGAATGAATGGTTCCTTTTCGTCATTTGATATAGGCAGAACCTCCCAATATTATGGCTTAAAACGCAAAAGAAAAGCAATGGTGAACGGTACCCAATTGCCAATGGCTGATGTTGAGACCACCAGAGCCACCAGTTGAGAGCTTGGCCTCACAATGTCGGCACAGCCACTACTAGCTTTGCCGCCTCTGGTTATGCCTTCGCATTGAAATACTTCTCGGTGCAAAGAATCCACTAGTAGTCATCGTCTACTCCATTAAACACTAAAATCTCCATCTCTAATATCAATTAGCAGGCAAGAGATCGAGAATGAAAACACCAAATGATACACCCTAATTGGGTGATTTACTCTTTTCGAGCAAGAGTAAAGAGGTTTTCTGAATTTCTTCTTAGCTTCGTTCATTTAGTATTGGTGAATTTATATAAAGATTTGTTGCCAATACATCCGAATCCTATACCAAGTGGCTGCTAAATGTGCAAATGAAGTAATGGAAAAAAGAAAATGCTAACAGAAAGGAATTTTGTTTCCCATAACAGAATTTGCACGTCCTTGATGCACGTCGATACAATTGACACTAAACCCTCATGGGTTACTTATGTTCTTCTGCCCCTCTTTCTTTCTCTCTCAATACACAAGGGAAAGAGGTGGGGGGAAGTTAGGGGAGAAGGGCAGAGGGCATGTTAGAGGGTAGGGGAGATTGGTGGAGGCAGTAGGACTGTGCAGCTTTCACGATAGAAGCTGCCCAAAATAAAATCAGCCCAAAGTTTATTGCAGATTCTATCAGGTATCAATACCCTCGTCATTTCCAAAATGTTTATTAGTCCAAGACAATAATTTAAATTTAAATAAAAACAGTGTTAACAGCCAAGCAGTAAATTAACGAGGAAGTATCATCTCCCTCCCAGCATCTTTCCGCCTGTTGCCATTGCTTCTTCTCCGGGCAGCCAACCCAGCCTTCTCTGGCATCCAGTCTAGGTTTCTTATTGAATTAAGTGAGGGGAATGGGTCCCCTGCAGTGGATTTTTTCTCCATTTTTCTGCAGTGGGATCCTGACCCTTGAATAATAAAGGGATGAAAGGAATTTAAATATTTTAAACGGGAGAGAAAAATATAAAGGGCTGAGATTTCAAGACATAAGAAAATGGAGAAAAAAACAATGGAGAGGTAAGGGGTGATTTTGCAATTAATATGACCCTAATGTGTCCTACATAACCCATAATGCTAAGTCATGACAGAAGCTGCCCAAAATAAAACCAACCCAAAGTTTATTGCAGATTCTACCAGGTATCAATATCCTTGTCATTTCCAAAATGTTTATTAGTTCAAGACAATAATTTAAATTTGAATAAAAATCAATGTTATTAGAATTTTGGGTTTGGGCCTAACTCAACCACAAAAGCTAGCTCATGAGGTGAGGGCTGCTCCCCACTTATAACCATTATTCAGGTCATTTCATTCTTCCATGTGGAACTTCTAATACACCCCCCTCACGCCCAGGACTAGACATCTGGAGCGTGACCCGAGTGGCCCGATAACGAGTGGCCCAACAAATGGATCTATGATAGGCTTTGATACCATATTAGAATTTGAGTTTGGGCCTAACTCAACCCCAGTCGTGTATTTATTGTATAGGATCGTATAATTAGGAGTAGAATATTGTCCAATTAAGAGTAGGATATCTTGTATTTATTTTTATTTATTGCTTTAAGCCTATATAAAAACGACTTCATTGTGTAGTTTAAATACACGGTTTCACAATCATATGTGTCTCTCTTTTCTCTCTTTCAACATGGTATCTGAGCCTAAAGAGAGGCAACCCTAAGAACTGTGCTTACCCGATGGACCCACTGTCCTCCGGCGAGAAATTTTTTTGGCAAAACCGTGTTCCAACTCCGGTTTTCCCATCTCACTGTCGTGATCCCATTCCGACATCGTTTTCGGGTCTTTTTTGGCGCCTTCCCTCCTCTGTCGCCGTCGACCGCCGTTACTCCGGCGAATTTTTCGGCAGCCGCCACCACCGACGTGACCGACTCCTTTAGAATGGCCCACCCCTAAAACCTCAGCTCTGGCGGCCCTCCGACGCCCCTCCACGCGCTAATTTTTCGTCGCGGCTCCTCTTCTCACAACCACCATCGCCGCCGCACGTGGCGGCGGGTGTAGCCTCCTCTCCGAGTGATCTTCCAACTCCGGCGTCGCCCAGACACACCAATCCCCGATCTGGTCTTTGTTTTTCGTTTCGGGCATCGGGTACTTGTGTTCTAGTGCAAACAGCTGTGCACCTTCTCTTTTTGGACGCATTTTCTCTCTTCCGTGAGTGATTCATGGCGTCCCTGATTACTACAGATCCTCTTCAGAACATGGATCATCCTTGGGCCTCTCCGGCTAATTATGAAGATTTTCTCCAGTGGTTTGAGCATCGCCAGATCTCCGGGTCTACTGCTTTGGTTGCACACACTGATAATTCACCTGCTTGCATAACTGAGTCACCCTCCCTTGGTCCTTGGGTTCTCGATTCAGGTGCATCTGACCATATCTCTGGTAATAAGACTCTTTTCTCCTCTCTTTCTATATCTGGTCATTTACCCAGTGTAACTTCAGTCAATGGTTCCCAAACACGATCTCAAGAGATTGGTACTGCTCACATTCTTCCTTCCCTGTCAGTTGATTATGTCCTTTATGTTCCTGGGTGCCCATTTAACTTACTCTCTGTCAGTCGTTTGACTCGTTCTCATGATTGTTTTGTTTCCTTTACTAAAGACTGTTTTATCTTGCAGGACCAGAGTTCGGGACGGACGATTGGCGTCGGGCCCGAGTCTCATGGCCTTTACTATCTCTGCAACCCAGCTCGAGTGTGCTCTACCACAGATTCCCCTCTTACCATACATGCTCAGTTGAGTTATCCTGGTCTTCCAAAACTTCAAAAGTTGGTACTCAGCCTTTCTAAGTTATCTAGTTTACATTGTGAGTCATGTCAACAAGGGAAACACACTCGTAGTCAATTCCCCAATCGAGTCAATAAACGAACTTCGTCCCTTTTTGCTTTAGTTCACTCCAATGTTTGGGGTCCTTCTCGTATCACTTCTACTTTTGGGTTCAGATATTTTGTTATCTTTATTGATGATTATTCACGTTGTACGTGGTTATTTTTTATGAAGAATAAGTCTGAATTGTTCTCCATTTTTTGAAAAATTCTATCAAGAGATAAAAACTCAGTTTGGGGTTTCCATTCGCTCTTTGCGTAGTGATAATACCAAGGAATATTTGTCCCACTAGTTTCAAAATTTTATGGTTCTAATGGCATTCTTCACCAAACGTCTTGTGCCCATACACCTCAACAGAGTGGGGTTGCCGAACACAAGAATTGGCAACTCATTGAAACCACTCGGACCCTTCTTCTTCATAGTAATGTCCCACATCGGTTCTGGTGGGATGCTGTTTTAACGGCGTCCTATCTTATAAATCATATGCCCTCTCTGTCCTTGATGATCAAGTACCCCACTCGGTCCTTTTTCCTCATACCTCTCTTCACTCACTTCCACCACGTGTCTTCGGGTCCACATGTTTTGTCCACAACCTCTCTCCTGGTATTGACAAACTCTCAGCTCGTTCACTCAAGTGTGTCTTTCTTGGTTATCACCAGTCCCAAAAAGGCTATCGTTGTTTTTCCCCTACTATTCAACGTTACCTTATATCAGCCGACATTACCTTTTTCGAATCAGTCCCTTACTTTGAGTCGACTCACTTGCCTCCTGACCCACTTTCTGCAATCATCCCTATACCTCCTGCGATTGTTCCTCATGAGTTTGTTACACCAGAGAACCCACTTGTGGACCTCCCACCTGTGGACCCACCAGTCGTGCGTCCACTACAGACATATCGTCGTCGTCAGCCCCCATCTGTGGTGCATATCCCTGCCCCTATTCCTGCTGCTGAGGCCATGCCAGACTCTCCACCGACGCCACCTCCTTTACCGGATCCAGTCCCGCCACCTGAGTCTGAGCTTCCCATTGCCCTTCGTAAAGGTATATGCTCTACTCGTAACCTATCCCCTCATTACATTGCTTTGAGTTATCATCGTCTTTCTCCTATGCATTACACTTGTCTTTCCTCTTTGTCTTCTGTCTCTATTCCTAACTCTTCAGGTGAAGCTTTATTTCATCCCGAGTGGAGGCAAGCAATGATTGACGAGATGTGTGCTCTTCAAAGCAGTGGTACTTGGGAAATGGTTCCTCTACCTCTTGGGAAGTCTTTGGTTGGCTGTCGTCGGCTTTATACGGTTAAGGTTGGGTCTGATGGTAAGATTGATCGATTTAAAGCCCGTTTGGTGGCCAAAGGATACACTCAAGTATTTGGGCTGGATTACAGTGACACTTTCTCACCTGTGGCCAAGATGGCCTCCGTTAGACTCCTCCTCTCTATTGCAGCAATCCGACACTGGCCTCTTCACCAACTTGATATTAAAAATGCTTTTTTGCATGGTGATCTCAAAGAGGAAGTCTATATGGAACAACCACCTGGGTTTGTTGCTCAAGGGGAGTCCTCTAACATGGTTTGCAGGCTTCATAGGTCTCTTTATGGTCTCAAGCAGTCTCCACGAGCTTGGTTTGGCAGATTTAGTTCTATAGTGCAGTAGTTTGGTATGATTCGTAGTAACGCTAATCACTCTGTTTTCTATCGACATTCAGCTCGAGGATGTGTTTATCTGGTTGTGTATGTGGATGATATTATGATAATTGGTAGTGATCAGCAGGGCATAATCCAATTGAAGCAGTATCTCTCTCACAAGTTTCAGACTAAGGACTTTGGTAAACTCCGTTATTTTTTGGGTATCGAGGTAGCCCAATCCAAGAATGGTCTAGTGATTTCACAGAGGAAATATGCTATGGATATTCTTGAGAAAAAAGGTTTATTGAATGCCAAGCCAGTTGATACTCCTATGGACCCAAATGTCAAACTTCTGCCTAATAAGGGGAGCCCTTTTCAGATATAGAAGATTGGTTGGTAAATTAAACTATCTTACAGTCACCCGTCCAGATATTTCCTTTGCAGTTAGTGTGGTAAGTCAATTCTTAAATTCTCCTTATCAGGATCATTGGGATGCTATAATACGGATCCTGAAGTATATTAAAAGTGCTCCAGGAAAAGGTATCATTTATGAGGATAGAGGTCATACTCGAGTAATTGGTTACTCAGATGTCGTTTGGCAGGCTCACTCATTGATATGTGATCCACTACTGGGTATTGTTTACCAGTTGGAGGAAACTTGATATACTGGAAAAGCAAGAAGCAGAATGTAGTAGTAAGATCTAGTGTTGAGGCTGAATACATAGCTATGGCATTGGTGACTCAAGAGCTCATGTGGCTGCAATCACTTCTCAAAGAACTTAAGTTTGGAGAAGCTATGCCAATGACAGTAATATGTGATAATCAAGCGGCATTGCATATTGCCTCCAATCCCTTTTTCATGAGAGGACTAAGCATATTGAGGTGGGTTGTCATTATACGAGAAAGAAGATCGAATCAGGAGACATCACCACTAGCTTTGTCAATTCCAACGACTAATTGACGGATGTCTTCACTAAATCTCTAAGAGGTCCTCAAATCAGTTATATATGTAACGAGCTTAGTACATATGGTTTATATACCCCAACCTGAGGGGGAGTATTGAAAATAAAGTATAATCGTGTATTTATTGTATAGGATCATATAATTAGGAGTAGAATATTATCCAATTAAGAGTAAAATATCTTGTATTTATTTTTATTGCTTGAAGCCTATATAAAAACGACTTCGCTGTGTAGTTAAAACACACGGTTTCACAATCATATGTCTCTCTCTTTTCTCTCTTTCAACAAATGTCAACAGAACCAAGCAGTAAATTTACGAGAAAGTACCATCTCCATAAAAGAAAATCAATAGTCACACGTGCATCAACCAGCTAAGGGGTCTATAGAGTGCAGAAACCCCCAAAAAAAAAATCACCTGTGACTTCCACACATTGAACTAAATAGTTACGAAACTTGTATAATTCGTGGATAATGAATATGACTCCAGAATTCCGACACGTTCTCTCAAGTGTTCTTCAGATTAACAATCATGTTGGCATTGATAAGATTCCAAAAGGTGATTTTTACCATCCATGTAACTGTCTACACCAGTATGCTTGCCAAACCCTTTTCCCCCCTTGATATTCTAGACACCCACACTTATGTACAAGCCAATAGCCCCATGAACTAACAGTTTGTCACAAATGTACGATCCTCTATTGAGAGTTAATATCCTGAAACCTGGATATAAAATAGTACCAATGAACCTCCACTCACCAATGCTTCAACATGCAGTCAGAAATTGATGGCCATCTACTCAGGTCCGAAATTCTCACTTCAATTCTACTTTCTCTAACTTCTGTCAGCTTCAGATGGTTGAGCAGACGGCTGAGGCTGGTCTGTGACAGAAGCATCTGGATTCAAAGGATTTTTGAACTGAATCAAGATCATGGTCATGTTATCACATCCCTCACCACCAGCTGTTGGTGCCAAGCACCTGTCAAATACTTTCTCACAAACCTCAGAAAGTTTATTCTCCTGCATAGTCATCATTTTATATAAATGTTACAACCAGACTTTGCAATTATAACAATCTGAATGTCATATTCAAGTTATTATCTGTAAAATAAACCAAGGTAACCATAGAAAACTTACTGTCTTTAACTGCCCATGTATGAAATCAACAAGCTGTTGGCTAGACATGCAATCCCTACACACGAGGTTACATAATAGTAAATTAATTATAGTGAGAATTCGAAATGAAAAGGAATATTTGCCATCTATATGGAACTGGTGATAGCAATGAGGTTTTCAGAGGAAATTTGAGTAACCTACCATATCCCATCACAAGCTATCACAAGAAACTCATCATCATCGCAAAGCTCAACCTATTTCAAATAAATAAGAGAATTTAAATTGGAGCGAAGAAAACAGAACACTATCAAGGAATATAACACACTAAGAGATGCCAACATAAGTATAAAAAATTATGTTATATGTTTTCCAAACAAATATTGTTTTTATCAGTTCGACAAAAATAAAACAGAATCCCCAAAAGAAATCCATAACTATTAAGTATTAACGTCTTTGTAGAACATAATACACAGCAATACTTACTGAAGTTATGTCTGGATCAGCAGTCACAATTTGCTTTTCAGCAGGCAAATACTTGTTCTGCTTGAATTCCATATCTCCTGTAATAGAAAGAGATCTATATCACATACACTCGAGAATGATGAAGGAAATACAAAATCTCAAAAAATCAACTATAAATATTTCAGGAGAACAATAAACCCAAACATTTTCATTGCTTTAAGAATTTATGACCAAAAATATTACCAATTGCTCTAGCCAAGTTCAAACTTCCATTGACTCGTCCAACTTGAATGTAACCACCAGCTTTGAGAATCCTGTCTTTCTCAGCCTCAAGGTCAGGCTTGTGATCTTTAGACAAATTGTGTGCCTGCAAATAAAACCTCATTAGAAAAGAATGCATAGAAATCTTGCCAAATAGTGGTTGTGACAAGCAGTCAAGGCATCAATTCAAGCATGTGCAAGTTTATCTCAAAATTCAAAAAATGCAGTCTGAAATAGCACCCTTTATCATCATGTACCTGCACACTCATTACTAGCTGTACCACACCTATATAGGCCTATATTGCATGCCTACTAAAATTAGAGAAGACTTCAAAACTGAGAGGAGGTGGAAGTACCTGGCCCTTCCTTGATAATACACATCTAGAATCACCAGCATTTGCAACAACAAGTTTGTTTCCTTGGATGACAGCCACACAAGCTGTGCTTCCAGAGCTTGGCCCACTGAAATCAGAATGGGGTCCCTAATTTACACCATAACACTTTCTCAGTCCAAAATAAAAAACCTTATACAGTAGGAGGATTCAAATGGAATATAACCCACACGTGACGATTCAGTCCATATTTTTTTTACTTGTAATCACTAAATCATAAAGGACCTTAAGTCAAATTGTCAAATAAATCATAACATCTTCCAAGAGTTGACTTTTAAGGTTCAAATATATTCATGTGTGAATCTATCACAGTAAGCAAGCACCATATGTATGAGGCCTACAGTTCAGAAAACACATGAAACAAAGCTGAGATCTTGACCTTACAATTTGCACGGCTAAATAAAACAAAACACAATTAAGTATTGAAGATGCTCAGGAGTTTATTTCCATCAACAGAAATCAAGAATTGCCATTTGGCCAGAAGAAAACTGATAGAATCATAAAAGTAATCACTTAAGGCATGCATATTATTGCTGTTAGTTGATGAGGCAAGACAATATCATGTTCAATAAAATATAAAACTGCAAACTCAATGCCATCATAATTGCCAAAAGAAATGAAATATTACACACCAGACGCGAATGTTATCATTTACAAAGACGGTGGAGTCTGCAATAAATAACTCGGCATGCCACAAGAGAATAGCAATGGTGGGCAAACTTATGAGTTAACTCAGTAGAATCGTATGAGTTTACTTGTACAAACTCGGTCAGCCTCGCTAGTTTACTTACAAGTCAATGAGTTTAGGACATACCCAATAATCTGCATAAAATTGTTCAAAATGACTACATTTTAGATTTTGGTGCCTTAACTCCAATTTTTACATTGTGCATGAGCTGCTCTGCCATCCAAAGAACCCTCCCTGCCTCCGAAAAACCCTCATTTCTTCCGATTTGTTCAGGCACGCCCGCCTTCCCTCCCTCCCTCCAACAACTCTAAGGCTACTCCTTGCATGAACAGGGTTCCTCCATGAACCAATGTCTTAGCTTGAACAGGTTCCATCTCTACTTTATTTTTTCTCCTCTGTAACTATGTTATTAATAATATTTTCACCAATCTGAATATTTGGAATGAACCCGGATCATTTATTTCATCATTCACCATTTTGTTTCTACATATCACCCCGTCCATCAATTCTGAACTTGCAATATTCTAAGTTGTCCCTAATTTAGGATCTGTGAAACTGATGGGTCGTGGTCCTGCTGAGTGCAACACCATTGCCACTACTGAAACCAGGAAGAATGCTCCTTGAAACAGGTCTGACATTGGACGGAGGGGATATGTCTAAAACACATTATTAAAATATATACTTTTTAATAGATAAACTCTTACAAGTCGTACACTACACGAGTTCACGTCAACTCAAGTTTGATAACCTTTGTTGAAAGTCTAACTTACAGAAGTAAAGTAGCAACTTGCAACAAAAGGTTTTAGAAAGAAGCTATTGACAAATGGTGTCCAGTTTGCAAGCAGTTCTAGCAAAGACAGTTATGCACATAACACATCAACATCAATAGATAACCAGTATGGTGAGTGGAGTCTATAAGCTTAAATTCCAATTCCATACATTGATACCTTTCCAACATGCATTTAGAACAATAGAATAAGTTAGAAAAACAAGCAGTGGCAGTGCAAGAAGAACAAACTGTGTTCCTTAGTTGTTACCTCCTCAAAAGCCCACTCATCAATATGGTTATTGGCTTCGCTACTCCTGGGAGACCATATAAACCCCTCTAGCATACCAGACAACTTTTCTATTTTATCTCCCAAAACTGCTAATTCTCTCCACCCTCTTTGTCCACGCATCATCTCATCCATTCTGCCGCAATACAAAGGAAAATATATATATATAAAAAGGGCATAATTTGGACAAAATGTCTAAATTCCATATCTTCATCTCCATTTTTGGTCACATCTTTAAAGCTCCAAATGTACAAATGCTTTTAACCATGTAGGAAAAGAAATATAAGTAAAAAATAAACACTATTTTCCATATAAATGGCCTTTAGCTCAGGTGGTAACACTTCTAATTTTTTAACTAGTGTAAAGGTCCTCACATGCATCGATATTTGTGTCATTATAAACTCTTTACCTGTGATTTTTTTATTAATTATTATTTGAGATGTAGTATTTGAGAAAAAATAGGATACAGAAAATGAAGACATAAAAGGAGAAGTTTTATAACTTTTAATAACTGAAGGAAATGGAGGAAATACAGAGGAGAAGAGAAGTGTTCTAAAACTATTTGTAACTGCCCACAAGTTCTTAGTTTCCAGCGATTATCTTGAAGAGACGGGGATGTTAAATATCTCCTAGGGCAAATAAAGTAGACAGATAAGGTAAATCATTTGGTGCAATAGTTTGACATGCACCACAGGCTTCAAGTCAGGGGTGGGAATAGGCCAGGCCTATATCAGGCCTAGGACAAGCAAGTCAGGCTTGTTGATTAAAGACGAGTGCTAGTAACACACTCTCTAACACTTATTTTCCAGTACACTTCCTCTTATTGGTTGAAATTCAAATGGGTCCCACTAAATCAAGTGGCCCCACATAAAATTGGTGGGACCCATATGAATTTCAACCAGTAGAATAGTGTTAAAGAGTGTGTTGCTAGCATTTCTCTTGATTAAATAAAGCATGTCAAGGCTTTTTTAAAAACATATTTAACTAAAAAGGTCAGGCTTTAGGCCATCCAAAAAATCTTTTAGGCCTAACAGGCCAGCCTATTAAAATAAATATAAATAATTTTTTTTTTGTTACTTTTATTATTATATTAGATTTGTACATTGTGTTGAAATCATATGTTTATTGACCCTTTTAATAATTTAAGTATGTTGGTCTACATCAAAAATTAAACTTATAGGCTTACTTGGGGATACATTTATGGCCTAATCAAATGCCTTATGCAAAATAGACTTTATGCTATCATGTATGGTCAAACCTACTAAAAGATCACGTTAAACCTTAAAAAAGATTTACATCATATAAACAAATCAGACTCAGGCCTTACAAAACTGGCTTGACCCACCTATTTCTACCCTTGTGTCCTATACCTCCGAGTAATAGTTATTTTAGTTTTCATAATTTTTAGTTTATTATATATAGAGCTTATCCTTGTTGGCCTATTAATCCATTAGTCTATTTAGAGATAGGTCTCATGGCTTATTCAAAGACCTTAATAGGCCAGGTCAAACAATACTTTTAGAAAAGCCAAGTCAAGCCTAAAAAAAGGCCCTTAACAGATAATAGGCCAGACTTGGGCCTTAAATTTTTTAAACAAGCCATGCTTATTTAAGCAAAGTCTTGCTTGACCAAGCCTATTTCCACCCCTACTTGAGGCTAGGCTTGATAAGTTTCTACAAATGGACACCTACCCTATTATCTCATCCCCCAACTTTTATTGGCATCAAGTAAGATTAATGAAAATTTAAAAAGAAAACAATAAAAAAAAATTACCTTAGGAAAGATTTCTGTAAAGACGTGCCTATATCTCCAGCTAAGTAAGCTTCATGCTTAAGCACCTGTTGGTGTAGATACTTGGCACAGAATTTTGAAACGGCTTTACCTGCAAATCAGTGAAGCCATTTGAGGATTATAAAACTAGATGTTATGTATGCTTATATATCAGTCCCATCACTTTAATTTGAAATGATTTAAGATTTATAAACATTTCAAAGCCCTCAAGTGAGCTATAATCAATACTAACTGAGTCTTGAATGGGTTAATAGTATAAATGTAAAATACAGATACAGTACACATGCACACACCCCAAAAAAAAAAATCCCCCTTATCCGTTAGCATGGCCAAAGGCCAGCAGAACAAAATACAGAAATTGCAAATAAAAATTATATGGGAGAGAGAGTAAAAAAAGCAGTCTAGGTGTGAAGTAGATTGGAAAGGCATTTCTATTCAACTCAAATCTGGCCTCAAATGAATCCAACAAGATATAGGCCCAGTTTGTATTAGCATATTACTTATGGAAGCATTGAGACAAGTATTTGATTCCTAAGGTATGAAAAAGCCCTTATAACTTTAAAGGTGCTTGTGGAGAAGTTAGATGAGAGAGCTTCTAAAAAAGTTGAGGAGAAAATGTTGATTTCAACATATAAGATAAGTTTGATTCATTTCTCCATTTAAATTCATTTTATTTTCTTCTTTTAAAAATGCTTGTTGAGAAGTTTATCTAAACTAGCTCATAATGTTCCAAAAAATGTTAAATCTACAGGGTTTTTGTTTGTCAATAACAAAAATATATTGGACTCGTGGTGTGAAGTGTGAACCACATATAACTTGATGCAACTAATATTATTGTTACAAGGCAATTATGTGAGTAAAAAAAAAAAAAAGACGACCAAGTCTTAAGCAGTACTTTACATCGTATGACAAGTTTGAAAGAACTGTAATGCATACAACGCTGCTACCCACATTATAAGTGACATTTGGTTAAGGGAAACACAAAGCAGATATCATACAAAAGAAAATGAAAACCTGATCAATAACACAAAACAGACAACTGTTGACTGTATGTTACATGGTAAAAGCCACCCACGTTAAGGTGGGTTCCAAAGGAAACTTCAAAATGAAAGCACCAAGCTTCAAACAATATGAAACCCCTCAGCTTTCTGAGTAATGAAATGAACTTCCTTATTACTCCCTCCGGTCCACTATATAAGCAACAACACCTTTTAAGGTTCATTAGATAACTAATGTATTTGGTATAGACCAAATACATTAGTTATCTAATGAACCTTAAAAGGTGTTGTTGCTTATATAGTGGACCGGAGGGAGTAATAAGGAAGTTCATTTCATTACTCAGAAAGCTGAGGGGTTTCATATTGTTTGAAGCTTGGTGCTTTCATTTTGAAGTTTCCTGACCAAATACATTAGTTATCTAATGAACCTTAAAAGGTGTTGTTGCTTATATAGTGGACCGGAGCGAGGGAGTAATAGTTTACAGGGACAACTCCAACAATAAGATTCTGGTCCAGAATAATAAATTTACATGATGAACAAATAATTTAAAACTCATTTCTTAGCTATTTTTGAAAATGAGCATGGACATAAAGAGCAGATACCAACCTCCATGGCCATCATAAACACCAAAGTAAGACGTAGACTCGTCCAAATAAAGATGAGCTGCATGCTGGCAAGTCATATAGAAGAATTAAAACTCATATACACCATTGAATAGATTTTGATATGATAATGGGCTACTAATATATAGTACAAAAGAATCATGGTAGACCAAGCATGAAGCATCTTCAACATATGTATGCTATCATGACTTCCAAAAAGAAGGAATTTCTCATCAATAGAAGAGGGCAATTCGCCACTCTAAAAAACTGGAAATTTATTATTTATATTTGCCAGTGTTGTCAAATAGCGGCCATGGCGAATTGCGGTGGCAGATTTTTTGCCAACCGCTATGACCAATTTGTGAAGGATTGCGGAGCCATGGCATTTTATGACAGAAATGGCGGCTTAAAATAGCGGATTTCTGACAAAACGCTATGGTGCGCCATCCATAATCGATAACACTGATATTTGCACATTCACATCAATAGCTGACTGGAATAATTTTCATTAATGTGCTACACATTAGTGATACCTTTGCTCTCTTCATTTTAGTATATTAATGATGAATGCGGTAATCTATAAGTTTCTTTAAACGGAAGATACTAATCCATTTACAACATTCTCATTCAATTGTGCAAATAACAAAATCAGCTTATCAGTACAATTACATCAATATGTCAATCTAGCTTAGGATTCTCCTTCCAAGTCGTTGTCAAATAGTATTGATAATAAACCCACACTACTTTACTACAATAACTTCCCATGTGTGCGGCGAAATAACTGATTAACAGCATCACACGACATGCCGGATCAAGAATCACTAAGCATGTTGCTTGTTGAAAGCAACATACAAAACAAGTAAACAGCACCACATGAATCAAAAGAAAAGAGTAGTTACAGCATCTTCCATGGAAGCACGCCAGCCCTGCATGGAAGACAAACCATAGCGAAGCTTGTCGTTCTCACCATCTTCAGAGGCCTTCTCTGTTTTCGGGGTGCTCAGGTATATCCCCATCTAAAACTATAATCACACAAAACCAAAAAACCATCATTGAATTACAAGAACACTACGCATCAAATCATCACATCACATCTGTAAAGGAAACGCCGGCTTCATTTTTCGGATAAAGAGAAAGAGAATTTTGGAAATCCCTTAGAGAGATATCAAATGTGCATTTGAGTTTCAATCCACTGAAGTCTCTCTAACTGATTTCGAAACACACAATAACTCATTCAAAAAGAAAAGTCAAATCTAACCATATTTGTTAGCATGTGATGCGACTCTACAGGAAACCTGATGTTCTAATATTCTAATAAATTAAATAAAATGTTTCAATCGAAGAAAAAGGCACGCAATGCAATCCCAAAAAAAAAAAAAAAAAAAACCAATAGATGCAAATCCAATGCATCAGGTTGAGTTAGAATGAAAAATTGGAACGTTATGAGTCAAACTTGAAATCAATGTATGTTTTAACACAATGAGGATCAAAGCAGAAGAAATCATTCAAAGTCGAACAAATCCAACAATCGAAATCAGAATAATCATCATGATCACAAGTCACAAACAGCAACAAATATAACGAGCAACAATAAATAAGCGCTGTGAATGAATTAGCAAACACGAAATTGAGGAATTAGGGTTTGATGGAACACTCACTCGTGTCCTTACAGTGGAATCGGAAGGGGAGAGAGCGAGTGTGCGTGTGTGTATTTGTGAGAGAGAGAGAGAGAGCCTGATGATTTACTTGTGTGGAAGAAGAAGAATAAAAATAGAAACAGAAAGATTCCTTTTCAGTTGCCTCTCATGTAGGAAGTAGGAATAGGAAAGGCTGTTTTTGGTTAAACCAGCGGCTGCCCCGCGCCTCTCATGTTACCATCTCTTTCTTTTTAAAAAAAAATTAAAATTAATTACAATAATTTAAATAATTCCCTTATCCTCATCCCAACGAAGGTTCATCTTCCGATCAATAATGTAACGTCCAAAATATTTCATTATTATTATTTTATTAGTATTATAGTGCAACTTTCTTCTTTTTTTTTTCTTTTTTTTTATTATAGTTCAACTTTCAAAGGTGAGTTTTGTTTCTCGTTAAAGTTAAGGGTACGTGATTAAGAGTTCAATCCTTACTGAATTTTTATTTATACAAGACTAAGACTAGTGTGTTTGACCCGTGTAATACACGGGTATATATTGTCTTTCGAATATTTCTATAAAAGATTAAAAAGGGTAAGACATACAAATTTTCTGAAAATTTAAATGAAGAATCATCTACCAAAAATGATAAAAAGAGACCATTAGAAATGAATAGTTATCTACCAAATTTAGAAAAATAATCAGTTCTATTGGTTGACAATTATAACCACCTATGCGATACGGATCGTGGGTACTTCTTTAAAACTTTGTTGGTTTTTTAAACAAAAATGACAAAAGTGACAATATTTATGATATAAGCTAAATTGCACTTTTTATCCCTTAATTTTTTTTAATTTTCAATTTCGTCCCTAACTATTTAAGTTTTCATTTAGGTCTCTTAAGTTACTAAATCTACTTCAATTTCGTCCTTTTTTCGTTTTTTTTATTTTAGACGAATGACCATTTGACATGTAGGTGATTTTTATTTAATTTTTTATTTTTTTATTCCACATGTCAAATGGTCATTCGTCTAAAATAAAAAAAGGACGAATTTGAAGTAAATTTCGTAACTTAAGGGACCTAAATGAAAACTTAAATAGTTAGGGGACGAAATTAAAAACTAAAAAAAAGTTAAGGGACGAAAAGTGTAATTTAGCCTATGATATATGTATATAAATATTACCATGCACGGTTATATATTGACTTTTAAATTTTTAATAAAATAATTGATATTATTACATATTTTTTAAAAATATTTGTATGACAAACTATATACCATAGTATAGTAAACTCGTGTCATGCACTTATATATGTATGATGAATTATTTATCAAATATGTTAAAAGATCTGTTTTGTTTCGATCATGGATTACAATAATGTCAAATATCTGATTAATTATCATGTTTTAAATAGAATAGAGATCTAGGAAAAATAAATATAAATTGTGGTTGAGTTAGAAGAATATTTTAAACAATTTTTGTGACATATATTTTTTGGAAAACACATTGGGAAAAAAATTACATATATATTGTTAAAGCAAGCATAATGCATGTAGTGACTTTTAACATTATAGTAAATGAATAATGCTTAGTGTAGTGTAGTGTATAGTTTGAATTATAAAGTTTAAACAATTAAAGTTGTCTAAAATAAATATATATTTTATACTTATTTACAATATGAATTAATATAATTGTAAATTGTATATTTAATGTATAAAATAAAATATAAATGTTAAACATAGAAAAATATGTTTTAGACTCATATGTATCTCTTTCCTGCAGATACAACATCCATCTCTCGCAATTAGAGTTCCAAACTGGAGATTTCGGTGCTGCACGACCAAACAACCGATTAGCATTTTATCGTAGAGCTATGCCTATTTAGATATGTTATATATATGCTCGTGTTACGCATGGTTCATGCTCAAAAATATAAATTTGTATTAATTGTTTTTTATTAATGTGTAATTTTTATAAAATATGTATCTATAATTAGTTTATGTGTTAGTGTTCTTCCTTGTTCAATCTCTGTGTGGTATATTCATTCTCAGTTTATCATATTTTTATTGATAATTACTTTTAATAGATTTTCTTATATATTTTTATCTCCATGACTATATTATATACTAATATTGTTGGAACCTAAACGATTGAAAAATTTAAACCCTCATTAATTTTGATGATAACAAAGTATTTTCTGATAAGTCTTTGAGTGTGCAGGTATTAAAACCTCTTATGTTTTATCTCACTCAAGCAAGAAGAAGAAACTCACAAGTATTGAATACATTCCATGTGTGTCAGTATTCGATTCACTCCAACGTCTTGTGTATAGCGAGCGTCCAGTAGTGTTATTCTTTGACACGTGGATTACTCAATTGCTGCGAGCGTCCGTCTCTTGTTCTGAGCGAGCATCTGGTCTTTTAATGAATCACGCGATGGTCACGTTTGTGCTCTTCTACCTCAGCTATTTGGAACGGAATTCGAATTTGATTTTGTGCGCTCATTTTGATGTATGAGGTATCAAAGGTGACACATTTGGTATAAGACAAAATTCGTATAAGGTAATTGTGAAAAGCAGATAGTACAAAAATGGTAAGATGTATTATTCTGATATTCTCTGGAAAGAAAGAAAATGACAGCTTTTCAAATTACCTCACTCAACGATATGGAGCTAAAATTTACGGCAACGGTAATACCCCTCAGAGACTCCTATAAATACCCAAGGTATTCATTGAAGAAGGTTGTCAAAAAATGCTAGAAACTACATTCTGAAAGAGTTATTACTCAAATGAGAAATCAAGTTTCGTGCCAAGTTTATGGACATCAAGAAATGAACCTCAGCGTCTGATACTTTCGTTTTAGAAAGCTATTTGTTTTTTAGCTTAATCTTTTCATCCTCTCTGTGAGAGTTATTTTGATTGAATTCAAAACTATCTTTGTGAAAGCTCTGAAGCTAAGAGCTCTCAACCTGAAAGCTCTGAAGCTAAAGGCAATCCTAAGTGTAAATCAAATGATTATGAATATGCATTTCAAAAGTTTCTTGCAGAAAGTATTACTCGAAGCAAGCAAGCTTCAATGATTTGGGGTGTCAGTAAAACGACAACTCAAGGTCTTGGTTACATATCAGATGAACCCTCTTTAGAAAATAAAAATCCTGCATCTGATAAATCCAATGATCACAGTGAATGCTTGCATTGTACTTACTGCAACAAACCTGGTCATTTAAAAAGTGCATGTACTGCTTTTAAGACTAAGAAGGACAAGTATCCTTCAAGAACTAACAAGAAAAGACCCAAAAAGATATGGGTACCTAAAGATAAAATAGTCTATGTTGCAGACATGCTTAGCAATAAGGTCAACACACCTATCTTGGTACTTAGACAGTAGATGCTTGTGTCACATGACGGGAGAAAAACATATGTTCCAAGAGCTAAGGCCTAGAGAAGAAGGATTTGTTAGTTTCGGAGGAAACCAAAAAGGTAAAATAGTTGGAATTGGTCGTATTGGTAAAGGTTCTCTTCCTTCTATTGATAATGTACTTTATGTTGAAGGACTAAAGCATAATCTATTGAGCATAAGTCAATTATGTGACAATGGTTATGATGTCATTTTTACAAAAACTAAGTGTTCAGTAAAAAGCAAGAAAGATGGCTCTATTTTCTTTACAGCAAAGAGGAAACAAAATATTTATAAAATTGATCTTTCTGAAATTGCAAAACAAGATATCAAGTATGTCTGTTGAAGATGAACAATGGATTTGGCATAAAAGATTTGGACATGTCAGTTTGAGATTAATCTCAAAACTAAACAAGCACAGTCTTGTTAAAGGCTTACCAAATCTTAAATTCCAATCTGATGCTCTCTGTGAGGCATGTCAAAGAGTTGGAGATAAAAAATCAATCATCCTAAGGATCAAATCATAGGAGAACTTGGAGATAAAGTTAGAACAAGATCCTCTTTCAAAAAGCATGCAGATATTACACTTCTCTCTGAAATGGAACCTAAAACGATTGATCAAGCTTTGGAAGATGAAGGTTGGATTCTGGCTATGCAAGAAGAGTTGAATCAATTTCAAAGAAATGATGTTTGGAAGTTAGTCACTCTACCAGAAGATAAGCAAGCTATTGGTACTAAATGGGTATTTAGAAACAAGCTTAATGAAGATGGTAAGGTTGTGAGAAACAAAGCAAGATTAGTTGCTCAAGGTTACTCACAGGAAGAAGGTATAGATTTTACAGAAACTTTTTCCCCTGTTGCAAGGTTAGAAGCTATTAATATTTTACTTTCATTTGCTGCACACCATGAGATGATTCTTTATCAAATGGATGTGAAAAGTGCTTTCTTGAATGGTTTTATAACTGAGGAAGTCTATGTGAAACAACCTCCTAGTTTTGAAGATATTGAATTTTCAGAACATGTTTTTAAACTTAAAAAGGCTCTGTATGTCCTTAAACAAGCTCCTAGAGCTTGGTATGATAGATTAAGTTCCTTTTTAATGTGAAATGGCTTTACCAGAGGTATAGTAGACGTTACTCTATTTAGAAAAACATCAAACAAGCATTTTATACTTGTTCAAATTTATGTTGATGATATTATATTTGGAGCCACTAATGAAAGTTTGTGCAAAGAATTTTCTAAGTCAATGCAGACTGAATTTGAGATGAGCATGATGGAAGAGTTAAAGTTTTTTCTTGGAATTCAAATCAAGCAATGCAATGATGGTATTTATATACATCAAAGCAAATACATCAAGGAATTGTTAAAGAAATTCAAGATGGTGGATTGCAAGTCAATGTGCACTCCTATGCATCCCACATGCATTCTTGGGAAAGATGAAACTGGTAAGAAGGTAGATCAGAAAATGTGCAGAGGTATGATTGGATCTCTACTTTATCTTACTGCTTCAAGACCTGATATTATGTTCAGCGTCTGCATGTGTGCTAGATTTCAATCTGATCCTAGAGAATCACACTTGAGTGCTGTTAAAAGAATGTTTAGATATTTGCAAGGATCTACTAATCTTGGTTTGCTTTTTAAGAAATCAAAAGATTACAAGTTAGTAGGTTTCTGTGATGCAGACTTTACTGGAGACCGAATTGAAAGAAAAAGCACAAGTGGAGGCTGCCAATTCCTTGGAGCAAATCTTGTGTCTTGGTCAAGCAAAAGACAAAGCACTATTGCACTTTCAACAGGAGAAGCTGAATACATCTCAGCAGCAAGTTGCAGTTCTTAACTTCTGTGAATGAAATATCAACTTGAAGACTATTTGATAAAAAAAGAGTAACATTCATATCTTCTGTGATAATACATCTGCAATTTGTCTTACTAAGAATCCAATATTGCATTCTAGAGCAAAGCACATTGAGATTAAGCATCACTTACAAGAGACTATGTTCAGAAGGGTATTCTTGAAATAAAATTTGTAGACACTGATCATCAGTGGGCTGATATTTTTACAAAACCCCTTGTTGAAGACTGATTCAATTTTATAAGAAGAAATTTAAATTGTCATCTTATAGAAGAATGATTAATCTCAGCGTCTTATGATATGCATCATTCAGCATCTGGTATGACATAAGCATTTACACGTGTACTCATATGATATGTCATGCATAACTCAACATTCGGTGAATTCGTTTGTGTGCGTCCGAGCACACACGTGTGGGACTTAAGCGTCTCATTACACCTAATCTGAGTCATGATTATTTATGTTTTCAATAAAATATTTTTCTTGATTTTTTCCTCATTTTGGCAACTGTATTTATTGAAAAAGGGGAATCTTTATTTTATTTTTCTTTTTGAATTATTTTTATTCAGAGGAAATGTGAAGAGTTTTTCAAAAAGTAACTGTACCATTTATCAAAATTTTCCCACTACTCCTTCACTTTCGCTCCACACTCTGTTTTTGTCTGCGAAAACTGTTTTCTCTTTCTCTCTGTGTGTGTGAATTTCTCTGAAACCCTAAATCTCCATCAAATCACTCTCCAACTGTTACCATGACTGATGTTAAGCTCGGTGACTTCACTGCTATCTACGATATTGAGAAAGAAGCAAAGGTCCTGAATGAGAACATAATTGATTTGGAAAAGTTCAAGCTCTATGGTTTTAACTTCGATGAAGATTTGAACAATCCAGGTTGGAAAAACTTCTTCTTTTGGGAACCAGTTGAAGTTATGGCTTATACCAAACACAAGTTTATTCCAAGACCTCAGGAGGTTACCCGAGAAATATTGTCAAGCCAACTCATGCTCTAGCCAAGTTTATTCAAACCCCTTATGCTCCATCCAAGGACTAAGGAATTTGAAGTAATGTCTTCTGTGAATTCTATTACCAAATTGCATACGTAGCCAAAAACCACAATGATCAGAAGAATCTAAAGGTAAATGAGTGATTGTGTTATGACGGAATAAAGTTTGCCAAGCCAAATTACAGAGAATGTGATCCAGCCTTTCCTTTAGCTCACCATGCTGATATGTGAATGGTTGACCAGTGTAACCTAAGTCAAGAAGACGACATTGATCAATACAAGATACAAAATCATTTATAGCACTTACACTGACCAGGCCACCTCTAGTTTTTTCACAGTCAAAGATAACTTGATTAAAATCTCCTGCTAGACACCAACGAGCTGATATAGAATTATTAATATCAATCAATTCTTTCCAAACTCCCAATCTTTCATAAGATATGGGACTAGCATACAAATAGATAAAAACCAACATTTTGGAGTATTAACATTTATCTTCAAGTGAATGCAGATCTTGGAAGTTGCATGAACATAAATAGGTGGGCACAAATTCTTTCACAGACACCACAAACCTCCATAGAAACCTCGAGCATCCACTTTAATAGAATTGGGAAATCCAATCCTTTTAATCACCTTATCCGGTGTGCCCCCATTGATTCACAGTTCAAGAATAGCAACGAATTCTCAGTGATAAATTATGAAATTGTATCTAATAAAATATGGAAATTCCTTTCCCTTGACCCTCTGCAATTCATTGATATATTTTTTTCAAACAGTTAAGACTCAGTCTCAGGGCTAACGTGCGCCATACCAACTTGACATTGATCCTCCACCTCCATATCACCCATAATATCCAAGGTAGCATTGGAAGTATTGTTGATGACAGGGGGTCATGTGCTTAATTGAACTTTACATTCCAAACGGATTGTGCTCCATCTCCATAACAACCAATTGCTCATTGTGAGCTTTCCTTCTTTTTGACATTCATATCAGAACAATGCGAGCTACCAATTCCTAACTTTGAAAATTTTCCCTTAAGCAATCGCTGCTTCTCCACGAAGTCCTTGGTTTCATCGTCAACTTCCACCATGACATCTTTCAGAGGGTCATTCCAAGTCAAACAAGCCTACATCGTATCATTATGTTGACATTGAAGGATACACACATGTTCCAATTCCATATCAGCCTTCTTCACAGTCTCCTTAACTTTGTTTTCATCTCTCAGAGGAGAGCCATGCCTCTAGTTAGAAAAGCTACTTTTCTGATTAGGATTTATTTTTGTTTTCCCTTTAGTCCCCTTTGACTTGACCACCATTTGAGGATTTTTGCCACCTAATGGATTTCTCACATGTTGGTCATTTGTTTGCTTCGGTGGCATGCTATTAAAAGCAAACTCAGATCCCTTAGGAATATCCATTGCATGCAATTTATCTTGCAAGATATCAGGGGGTGAGAATAGCAAATCTTGATCCTAGGCTAGTTTTCTCTTTAATCTGATTCACTTTTGAATTCTTCTTGGGCCCACTACTAGTGTCAGCTTTGCTCTCATCACTGCCCTTATCAATATACATCACATTGGTTTTGTCCTTCCCCAAACTTGTGGATTTGGCTTGATTTTTAGCTTTAGGAAACCGCTTCAGTTGATTCCACGACCCCAATTTTATCACCTTTATTTCCTCCTAAATAACCGTAACCTCTTCATTGATAGGAATATATTTTAATGCCTTGGCCATGTCAACCCTACCACGGGGAACAACAGCACTAGGAAGGTTCGTTACAATTCCATTGTTCGTCACCTCCTTCTCTGGACTAGCTTCAGCCATAGGTGCCTCCATACTGACCTTGGGATTCATAAGCTTCATCAAGGTCTCATTACATTCAAGAATTTGTTACCACTTATCGGCTTTATAGCCATGAAGACCACATCTAAAACAAATGAGATGCAAACCATCATATTCAATAATAAGATTAATACCTCAAATAGTGATATGAGGCGTAAAGGTTTGGACAAATCAACTTCAACACAAATCCGAGCAAATTGACCACTTTGGAGTGGATGAAAGTTAATCTATTAATCTTGAGTTGTTCCCAAAGATGATCCTATACACCAAAAAACTAAGCATTATATAGTTGAAATGATAACTTTGGAATTCTGATCTAAATTGCCACTTTGCTTGTCTTCTCTGCACTATGAAGGAAAAAAGGGTGCCATCTTTGTACTAAAAGTAATGATCAGCAATTTTCCAAGGACCCTCGAATAAAGCCAAATTGTAGTCCTCCTCCTTTGGGAAATATATCAAGCAGTAGCCATCAACCATATCTACTATCTTGATAGTCCCTTTTCTTGCCCATTTTCTTTGGACATTCATCTCTACAGTCTTGAAGCTAATTGCCTTCCCTAATAACTTTGTAACCAGTGTACCCTTACATGGTAATGACCATTGTTACCATTCCTCATCATACAAAGGGATCTCAACCCCATTAGATTGAGAACTCTTTACATTCGATTCAATATGTGACACATCCACTTCAAACTTTTCCTTCATAGCATTAACATCTAACTTTTCTGGAATCTCCTTACCAAATAAGTTAAGCAATTTCTCCTTATAGAAGAATGGTTGACTTGGAATCTCATTGCATGGACTCTCTTCTGTTGCATGATCAGTCCCTTCCTCCCACGGCCTAACCTTTTTCAGTTGGTTAACCCAAAGGTACTTGATTTTACAGTTGATGATTCTGTAACTACCTTTGAGTTTGGTGATACTATTTCTGCACCACCATTGTCTATTGCACAACTACAAACAAAACCACAACCACAAACCAAACAACAAACCACTACCCTAATACCTACAGAAACTCCCCAATTAACCAAATTAACCACAAGACCTAGAACAATCATTTTTCCCTCACCACAAACCTCTACCTCCTCATACATATCCCTCTCTACATACATTCATCACTTCACTCTCACCCTTTCAACCTTCTCTTCAAAATCCATCCAAACAAACCCAAAAACTACCCTGTGAAGAAGACTTCACCTCTTCCACTTACCCTCACTTATAAACCTACCTCCTTTTCTGGTGCAAAGAAGCTTGTATCTACCATTAACAGACGAAGGTTTGTTAGAGAAGACGTGTATCATTCCATTTATGATCACCCTTCTCTATGGCATTTGAAAATATTCACCTTTGGGGTTGCAAGACTGGAAGTTGCCTCTCTATTAAGAGTTGTATTCAAAGAAGGAGATGAGAAAGTTGATATGTCCTTCAAAGGAAGATTTAGACCTCAATCAAACAGCAGAACAATTCCTTTCTCTGTTGATCTTCCCAGGTTCCTACCACAGAATGGACCTCTTACTCTTGAGGAATGAGGAAGGTGGATAACAGATGAAGAAGTGGCCCTTATGACTCATTGTCTGGAGATGAAAAGGCTTGAGCTTATTCGTCAATATAGAAACCCTGCTTCTGCGTCTGTCAAGATTGTCCCTGATATGCAAAGGTGGTTGCCTTGGTCTATTCCTGGAAAAAGGAAGAAACCAGCTCCTGGGAAAATATCGTTCAGTAAAATTGGACTGAAGGAATATGAGAAGGCTCCTCGGAGATATGATCTCAAAGGATTCTCTGAGCTTAAGGAGTTATGTGAAGACCATGCTAGGAGATTCTACCTGAATTCTCTAAAGATGGATGAATGGAGAACTGACTCCTCTGGTTGCTGTGATGCAGAAAAATCAAAGATTTCTACAGTCGACTTTATCACCAAGGTACCTGACACTAATCTTGGAACACTATATTTCGATGATATGTTTATGTGTTCTGTGATCAGGCCTCTGAATGCTATGAAGATTTATGACCAGTGGGCTGCTGTTTGCAAACATTTTGATATTGGTTTCACTTGGAGTCAAATGACTGCATCTTGGAAAGACAAAGCCATTTTGCCTCATTTTGTGTCTCTGGATATTGAAGATGATGATAGGGAGGATCTGCGAAGATTGTATCTTACTGAAAATGAAGGACTTAACTTCATTTTTGAAGCAATGGGAATCTTTGTTAGGAGAATTTTTGGAGAAGCTGCTGCTATGAAATTTGATGCTTTTGTTGAAGATCTGATCAAGCACAGGGAAATTATCTTCATGAGTCTGTTGTATCCTGAAGAGAATGTGCAGAAATTGGAAGTGGCTATGGAAGTTGAGAAACGGAAGCTGGGAAGTTTTATCAAATGGTTCTTACCAAATGATAACTTCTTCTAGAAGGCAAAGGAAAAGAAAGAGCTAAGATTGAAATTGTCCAACTGGGTCTTCATGAGTCTGTTGTATCCTGAAGAGAATGTGCAGAAATTGGAAGTGGCTATGGAAGTTGAGAAACGGAAGCTGGGAAGTTTTATCAAATGGTTCTTACCAAATGATAACTTCTTCTAGAAGGCAAAGGAAAAGAAAGAGCTAAGATTGAAATTGTCCAACTGGGTGCTAGCAGAGCATCAGAAGCTGAAACCAAAAACTGTTGAACCTGTTCCAAAAGTTGAACCTTCATCTACTCCTCCTGCTGCAGATGATGATGTTGTCATCTTGCCTAGAGCTGAATTTGAAGCTATCATGGCTACAAATCAGAAAGTGTACCAGTTGGAAAGCACTGTGAATCTTCTATTGGAACGATTCAATCAATTACTTCCTCCTCTCCGCCACCAAATCCTTAAACACTTTGTTTTTGTTTTTATTTTTTTGGTACTGTGTGATAAAATCTTTTTTTGGTACAAGTATATGTTGCACTTAGTATCATTTTGAAACAATTACTCTGCTTACTTGGTACTATTATATTTCTATGGTCTGACCTTTTATCTTCAAATTTTTCTAGTATTATATCTTACAGTTTTGATTATAATGTGATTTACACTCTTTTTGTCTGATGACAAAAGGGGGAGTAGAAGAAAGGTCTGATGAACACGTTGAAAGTCCGATGGACACGTTCAAGTATCATACATTTCATGCATAAATCATATATAACACATTTCTAAATTGCTTTGATACTTTATAAGATTTACTGCTCTGATAATCATTAATATCTATTACTTTATTATATTGGTACAATGAATTTCAGCATCTGTTTGTTGAGTATACTCATCATTGGTACAATTATTTCAGCATTCGATCCCCACGTCTAATTGAATATATGCTCTGATGTTATTATGTATTTTTGCGATCACAATAAATGATATGATTATTAAAAATCGTTCTAATACCTGAATTATTTAATTTTATCTAAGTTGTTGAACTCAGGAGGAGACCCTTGAAATTATTTTTCGAAATTAAATTGTTCATCAACTTTTGAGTGTGCATGCATTAAAATCTTTTATGTTTTATCTCACTCAAGCAAGAAAAAGAAACTCACAAGTATTGAATACATTCCATGTGTGTCAGCATCTGATTCACTTCAGCGTCTTGTGTATAGCGAGCGTTCGGTAGGGTTATTCTTTGACACGTGGATTACTTAATTGTTGCGAGCGTCCGTCTCCTGTTCTGAGTGAGCATCTGGTCTTTTAATAAATCACGTGATGGTCACGTTTGTGCTCTTCTACCTCAGCTATTTGGAACGGAATTCGAATTTGATTTTGTGCGCTCATTTTGATGTACAAGGTATCAAAGGTGACACCTTTAGTATAAGACAAAATTCATACAAGGAAATTGTGAAAAGCAGAGAGTACAAAAATGATAATATGTACTATTCTGATATTCTCTGGAAAGGAAGAAAATGATAGCTTTTCAAATTATGTCGCTCAATGATAAGGAGCTGAAATTTACTGCAACGGTAATACCCCTCAGAGACTCCTATAAATTCCCCAAGGTATTCATTGAAGAAGGTTGCCAAAAATTACTAGAAACTGCATTCTGAAAGAGCTATTACTCAAGTGAGCAATCAAGTTTTGTGCCAAGTTTCTGGACAACAAGAACTGAACCTCAGCGTCTGATACTTTCGTTTTAGAAAGCTATTTGTTTTTTAGCTTAATCTTTTCACCCTCTCTGTGAGAGTTATTTTGATTGTATTCAAAACTATCTTTGTGAAAGTTGTGTTGCCTAGTTAAGGCTTTGTTTCTCAAAGGCTTGAACGTACCGAGTCGTTTTGAGAAGTTAAGAGTATTGTCAAGTTTGTGACAATAGAATACTCTTAAGAAAATTTGTAATCAGTTGATTATAGTGGAAAATCCTTCAGGAACGAAGGGACTAGACGTAGCTACCAGGTTGGTGGTGAACTAGTATAAATCTCTATGTCTCTTGTTTTACTGCTTTATACTTACGTTTATCTTGCGCATAAAAATAAGTTTTCATAAACTTCATTTCAAACGTCTGGCCTTACTCCAGCATTCGATTTCAAACAGATTCAAAATCCAGTGTTATAAAGTGTTTTTAACTTGAAGTTTACGAAAAATTTTCAACACAATTCAACCCCCTTCTTGTGTTCACGTTCAAATATGCCTTAAATAAAATGTTCATTTCTATCTAATAATATTTGACTCTTTCAGTGAAAAAAAATATTTTACTTTTAAATTATCATAGTTTTATTTATATACTGTTTTATTTACATATACTTCAATGACTTAAATATTAATATATTATTTTGTAAGATTCATATTAATGTGTTTTTTTTTATAAAAATATTCGTTTATAGTAATTTGGTTATTAAAATTCTTTCAAACTGTTAAATTCGCGTACGGTATAATTTTACCTTAAAATTTAAATATTAATTAATTTTTATATAAATGTTAATTTCTATATTCTATAATGTATATTTGGTTATCAATCAAATTCTGTTATTTTTATAATTTCCTTATTCTATATTCTATATTAAACTTGTTGGATGTATCCGTGGTGCTTAGCACAACTAGTAAAGTATTTGCCGCTTGGACGCTTAGGCGCGGGTTCGAACCCGCTACGTCCCCTTTCATCGCTCTTTGGAGTGCATAGTAGACCGCTGGGCCATAAGACAAAAAAAAAAAAAAACTTGTTGGATGTCGTGAGTGGCATGAGATAGTACAATACAGTAACTAATTTTTTGCTTCCAGAAGGTTAGTACTAGAGAATCCCCCGATGCTTGTTTTCAGCTTCTTTAAATAGACAGTATGGATGTCTTGTACCCATAATTGTTGATTGTTTTGGTCATTTTGGGCCGCAAGTTTATAAAAAAAAATGTTAATAATTTTTCTAAAAAAGATAAATTTTAAATTTGCATGGAGATGATAAAAATAAAATGACACTGTGAGGTTGGAGCGATCTCCCCTCGAACAAAAAAAAATGATAAAAATAAAATAAAAAATTAATTTAATTTTTATCATGTACTCCATCCTGCCTTTATTATAAAAAACAAAATTGTCTATTTTTATGTCCTTTTTGTAAGAAACATTCACCTATTTTCAGATGTATTAAATGTTAAATGGTAAATTTCATTTATACCCTTATTTATTGTAAGAGAGAATATTATGAGTAATTAAATTAATAGAATTATGAGTATGTAATATATGGATATTTGTGGAATACTAAAATTTAAATTTATAGGAGTATTAAATGAAATCAATTGTTTTGAATACTTTTCCTTTGATTTTAATTAATTAGGATTTTGTTTCTTATGATAACTAATGAAGGGAGTAATTAAGTTTAAAATAGTTACCTAAACAAAATTTAAATTTGCTTGGATAAAAACATATCTATAGTAATTAATTAGATGCAAAAATATTAAGTTAGAAATTTGATATATTTATATTAAAATTAATATAACAATGAAAATTAACAAAGTTACAAAAATTAAACAAAAAATTCTTTGTTAAGATATCAACGCAGTTTCAAGTAAAATGTTTATCCTTTCATGTTTAGTGTAATTTTATCTATATGGTTTTTAGATAAATTTTCATTCCTGTGTTACATTTTATCTATTGTTTCTATATTAATCAATTTACATATAGTAAATAATTGTTTTTTTACTCATGTAAAAGAAAATATTGAAAAAATTAGTTGCATGAGAGATGATAAGAAGTGATGATTTATATAAAAATAAAAATAGGATTTTAATTTAATGTTCCCAAGTGTTATGTTTTATCTATATCTATAGTTTTTATATTAAAAATAATCATATTCAATTTACATATAAATATTAAGTGTAAAAGAAAATTTAAATTTTCTCACATAATATATAAGATTGAAAAGACAAATAAACATACAATAATGCCCAATGAAGATTAAAAAATAAAATGATTAATTGAAAATGTATAAGAAAAGGAAGTATTTAGGTTGAAAAATACAACTCTAAAAGAAAGTAAAATGAAATGAAAAAAATTGAAAGACGAACGACAATAGCAAACAAAATAAAACGAAAAGAAAATTATATATGAAAAATACTTGTATGACTGAATAACAAAAGAACAATTTTTTATTCATAAAAAAAAGAACAATTTTAATTTTCTGGAATGAGTCTTAATTTTTTTTTTTTGACGAAATGAATCTTAAAGTTTTTTTGACTGGAAAGTAATAAAACATCAAACAAAATAAAATGAAAAGAAAAATATATTTGCTTCTTTTTGTTTGATTTTAAAATTAAGCATATGGATTTATTGAAGAATGAATTGAAAAACTGGACAAAAAGTATGTTATTTTAAAAAGCTTTAAAATAAATCATTTTATAAGGAGCCTAGAAAGAATCTCCAAGTATTGCGTTGAAATGGACATTGATACTTGCTTTGCCAAAAAAAAATATATATAGCCTGTATTCAAACACAAGTTCCACGGATTGTGCCCAAAAAAAAAAAAGTGGAACATGGAATTTGAACATAATTCATAATCAGTGCCCTTTTCTCGTTCCTTACCATTTATTGAATAGCATTGCCTCTTTCAAGGGCTGTTCTAGAACCTTCCACATCTCATTCTCCTCTTCAATTTTCAGGTTCATTATAATCTCATCTGCAAAAGAGTCATATGCAACGCTGACAGCAGCAGACAACATTGCCTTTGATTGATATGAATGTTCTCTCGGAACATTATCACAGCCTTCAAACTGCCAAGTGCCTTCCCAATCTGTCTAAATTGTTCCAGAACTCTGGTTTTGATCTTAAAGAGTCCCTATAGAAAAGAATGTGCGAATATTCATTCTCAAACAAAAACCAATGTAATTCATATGCTAACCATGAAATAATTATGGTAATCAATCAAAGCCTGAAAGAAAAAGAGATTGAGAGATCATGCTACTTGTGGTTTAAAGCACTTCCAATGTGGTTGAAAACTGATGCAAAATTTCTTCCTTTTGGTACATTCAAATGAATAGGAAATAAAAAAGGAAAAATAAGCTCTGGGCTATCCATGCACGTTGTGATACAACCAATTTTCCAATAGAATCAAATAATATTGGAAAAGAAATGAAAATTGTAAGGAACCAAATAATAAAATAAAATAAATTGAAAAAGGGCCTTTAGTAAAATGTTAAACTTTGCAATATTACCATAAACTACCAACTACAAATTTTCCTGAGAGCTTGAGCTTGACCATTGACCAACCAAACCTTCCATTGTGAATGGTTCTCGGGTGTATAGCATTCCCATGAGTTTTATGGGGTTGTCAGGTTTGTTTGAAATTATCAATTCATTTGTTGTTCTGCAGCCATTTTTGTCAATACTCTTTCATGTGCTTAATAATAGAAAAGAAATGGTATAGTAAGGGTGTAGAAATTTGATGAATAAAATAAAAACTCAAATAATTATGAAGAGATGTCAAGAATGAATTCTGAAAAATATTAATATCCACCTAGGAGAAGGCCAAACGGTAGAATACAAACATGATAACATTTAAGGTAAACATTAAACAACATGGGTATATACATATAAAGGAATCGTTAGAATATCAGAAAAAACTACCAGATTCTCAACTCTTTCTCTTCCCTTTCCCATCGTCTGAATAATGCTCCTCTTGATAGGACACGTGGTCCTAACGCTGAGAAGGATGTGGGTTGGATTGAAGGGAATATTCTAGAAGAAGGAAAAGAGGGGCAGCTGAGGGGTAGGGAAATCAGTTACGTGACGTGGCAGGGTGAGCGTGGATGAATTCTGTTATGAGAGGAGTATTAAGAAAGGGGTAGGAGGGTGAGTCATTTCATTCGAGTATTAGCCAATTTGGTTGTTAGGAGAGTTTCATCTCTCTGGTCTAGGAGCATTTGCTCTGGTAGGAGCCATAGGCTTGGTTTATCTTTCAGTCTTCCATTGTAAGAGCTCTTGAGCTCAATCATTCTCAGTAAATAATACATTCACGTACCTTGTTTCTGTTTCATTCTGTGTTCTTTGTGCTATGTGAATTTTGGTTTCTATTATTGGTCCGACCTGCCGGATATTTGAGTGAGAGCTAGCGAGGAACGCAATCGTCCATGCTGCCTAAGATGACTGACAGAGTCGACGCGTTGGAAGCAAGGATGACGTCGCCGGAGAATTCATTCCGACAAACCATGGTGGAGTTCCGGCAATCCATAATGGCGAAATTCGCCAAGATTGCCACGGTGCGCAACGAAGAGGAGGAGTTTTCACCATCGCACAGCGTAGACTCTGTATCAGAGTTCAAAATGGCGGTGAAGAAGGTGGAGTTGCCGCCGTTTGACGGGGAAGATCCTGTGGGATGGATCACCCGTGCTGAGACCTACTTTGAGGTGCAGGGATCGTCGGAGGAGGTGAAAGTGAGGTTGGCGAAGCTGAGCATGGAAGGCGCTACCATTCACTGGTTCAATCTTTTGTGCGTAACGGAGGACGATTTGACATGGATGAAGCTGGAGCGTGCCTTAATTGAGAGGTATGGAGGGAGGAAGAGTGATAATCCATTTGAGGAATTGAAGGATCTGCAACAAGGAGGAGGTGTCGACGATTACATCGTGGATTTCGAATATGTGTCTTCTCAGGTGAGTCGTCTTCCTGAGGAGCAGTATTTAGGGTATTTCATGGGTAGACTCAAGCCTGAGATTCGATTGAGAGTGAGAACCTGCAATCCTCGAACTCGAGTTCAGGCGATGAAGCTGGCGCAAGATGTGGAATCGGAGCTCCGTGGATCTCTGATTTCTCGCAACAATGGCGGAACAAAAGAGGCGGATCATGGATCGGGTGGAAAGAGTGGAACTGGGTCAGGTAATTACTTGGGTGATAGGAGTTTGTTCAGGTCTTATTCTAACCCGGGCCCAAATAAGTGGAATTTTGGCCCAAGTTTGCCTAGTGGAACCCAGACCCAATCCAGCGCCATTTCTAACCCTAATTTCGCTAAACCAAACGGAGAAGACACGAGAAAGGCGAACAGCGATCGCAACAGAGGCACCAAACACTTGCCGTATTTAGAATTGATGGATCGAAAGGCTCGTGGATTGTGTTTTCGTTGCGGAGAACGCTTCCATCCCTTGCATCAATGCGCTGAGAAGCAACTGCGACTGATAATCCTCGATGACGATGAGACAGTGAATGACGAAGGGGAGGTGATAACGATGGAAGTGAGGGACGGCGAAGAGGCTCTGGAATTCAAGTCTATGAGTCTCTTTGGGTGTGGAACCGGGAACCAGGGGACAACCAACTTGAAATTGGAAGGAAAATTGATGGGAGCACCCGTCTCAATGATGATTGACGCCAGCACGAGCCACAATTTCATCTCGCCACAGGTGGCGACGACTCTAGGTTTAACGGTGCTCCAGGACAGAGCCATGGTGAGTCTGGGGAATGGCCATCAAGTGTCCACAATGGGGCAATGTTCGAATTTGCAAGTGTCTTTGGGAGACTTCTCCTCTCTGATTGATGCTCATGTGTTGGAGCTAGGAGATCTTGACATAGTTCTGGGCGTGGCATGGCTGAGAACAATTGGGAAGGTGACAATGGATTGGAAAGAAATGAAAATGAATTTTCAATGGCAGGATAACATGATTGAGTTACAAGGGCAGCCTGCAATAGCAGTGAATAGGGCTGATGGACATGAAGATTTGTTAACTACCCAAGAAGCTCATGAGAAAGGGAACACTATTAAGCAGTGGCTGGTTAAGTGGAAGGGCAAACCCAAGAAGGATACTACTGGCGAAGATGAACTGGAATTCAAGAGTCAATGTCCTTACCCCAGCCTTGGGGACAAGGCTGTTGTTCTAGGGGGGAGTAGTGATAGGACACGTGGTCCTAATGCTGAGAATGATGTGGGTTGGATTGAAGGGAATATTCTAGAAGAAGGAAAAGTGGGGCAGCTGAGGGGAAGGGAAATCAGTTACGTGACGTGGCAGGGTGAGCGTGGATGAATTCTGTTATGAGAGGAGTATTAAGAGAGGGGTATGAGGGCGTGAGTCATTTCATTCGAGTATTAGCCAATTTGGTTGTTAGGAGAGTTTCATCTCTCTGGTCTAGGAGCATTTGCTCTGGTAGGAGCCATAGGCTCTGGTTTATCTTTCAGTCTTCCATTGTAAGAGCACTTGAGCTCAATCATTCTCAGTAAATAATACATTCACGTACCTTGTTTCTGTTTCATTCTGTGTTCTTTGTGCTCTGTGAATTTTGGTTTCTATCACCTCTCTTCTTTGAAGGCTCGCTGCATCCATTCGTACATTTGTTGCATGCCTCAATCAGCATGTTATCCTGTCCTCTATCTCTTGATTTTTAGCTTATGATAAAACAATTGAAAACCATGAGTTAGCTCAAATCGTCCCAAATAATCAACAAACAAACATTAGCTGCCTGCCTCAAACTCTCCACGTGCTCTGTGGAATTATGCAAACTTGCAGTCTCAAAGACAATAGGAATGGAATCAGAGTCAATAGTTCATAAATGTAGCCTGAATTGAATCTGTAATGCTCCACCTGTTATGGAGCTCAGTTTTTATAGTCATATATAGCTTCACATATTTTATGATGAAAGAAGTATTCATCAGGAAAAAGTAGTTGGGAGTTGTGTTCATAGCAGTTAGAAATAAGGAGAACATTTGGTAAAATCCAAGATATCAAGAGCATACCATGATACACCCGAAGGTTCTCCGGATAATTAGGCATGTCAATCAGGCAACCAAGACATTCCACAAAAAGTCAGAGCTAAAAATAAATTATCAAACAAATACAACTGAAGAACAAAAGCTATTCATATAAGATACAAACCTAAGCATGTTCAAATTTAATACATCCTTTTGTCATTCTTCAAATCCTCAGACTCAAACCTGATACTCAAAATATTTTGTAGTGGATGGACTATTGTGGGTCTGAATGAGTGCAGAGGGTTCTGAAACATTGTGATTCTGCGCTACATTTTCTGGCAAAGCTGATTTCCCATTCATGAAGAAAACTTTTATACTTTACATCTATATCTGCACCATAAAGAACCTAATATTTATAACGTTGGACAAAAGAACCTGATACTACAGGACATAAGAAAATTAGAGCATACACTGGGATAAACTCTGTAGAGCTAGATATCTAGAACTGACCTGACTTAACTTGAAGATGTAAACAACTGAATTTCTTTTCATAAGCAGATACGCTTTTGAGGAGTTAGCCTTTAAGAGCTCCTTCTTGTTAATACGGTAATCCTTGGTGGTCAAAGTAGCCGACAATTCCAACTCTCTTCCTCTCTCCATCAGATACTCCACGAACATATGAACCGACAATCGTAGTGTCTTGGAACTTGTTTTCATGCCAACAATACAAACTATTGGCTTGTGTAATTAAGTAATGATATCTATAAATTGGTTATAAACGTATAATTCTCTACTGTTTACTGTGTTCCCTATATCAATACAATTTTTGTGCTAATAATAATTTGGACGTTCATTATTAAGGATGGAACCATTTACCTCTTCAAGGAGTCAGTCAATGGAACCATGTACTGTTGTGCTTCCTTTTTCTATGACTTTCCAGTAGCAGTGCTCTAATGGAGACATATGAATTAAAACCATTCAATGTGACTTCATTTTTATTGTATGTAGTCCTCAAATAAGCAATAACATTATTGAGAACACCCTGTGCAAGGCATAAAGCCATGTGTGTTCAAATATAATTAGTAACAGCCATTATGTATGATAAAAGTTAATATATAAAATTTATATATTAACTTTTATCTCCCTCTCCCTCTCTCTCATCTCTCTCTCCCTCTCTTCTCTCTCTCCATCTCTCTCCCTCCCCTCTATCTCTCATCTCTCTCCCTCTCCCTCTCATCTTTCCTCTCTCTCTCCCCTCTCTCCCTCTCTCTCATCTCACTCCTCCCCCTCTATCTCTCATCTCTCCCTCCTCTCTCCCTTCTCTCCCTCCCCTCTCTCCCTCTCTTATCTCTCCCTCTCTCCCCTATCTCCCTCTCTCATCTCCCATTTCTCTCTCTCCTCCCCTCTATCTCTCATCTCTCTCCTCTCTCTCATCTTTCCTCTCTCTCTCTCCCCTCTCTCTCTCATCTCACTCCCTCCTCTATCTCTCATCTCCCCTTCCTCTCATCTCTCTCCCCTATCTCCCTCTCTCTCATCTCTCTCTCCTCTCTTCTCTCTCTCCTCCCTCTCTATCTTTCATCTCTCTCCCTCTCTCTCATCTTTCCTCTCTCTCTCCCCCTCTCTCCCCTCTCTCTCTCATCTCACTCCCCTTCCCTCTATCTCTCATCTCTCCCTCCTCTCTCCCTTCTCTCCCTTTCTCTTATCTCTCCCTCTCTCCCCTCTCTTGTCTCTCTCTCTCTCTCTTTCTCTCTCTCTCTCCCTATCTCCCTCTCTCTCATCTCTCATTTCTCTCTCTCCCCTCCTCTATCTCTCATCTCTCTCCCTCTCTCATCATCTTTTCCTCTCTCTCTCCCCCTCTCATCTCACTCCCCTCCTCTCTCTCTCATCTCTCTCCCTTCTCTCCCTCCCTCTCTCTCTCTCCTCTCTCCCTCTCTTGTCTCTTTCTCCCCTTGCTCTCATCTCTCCCCTTATCTCCCTCTCTCATCTCTCTCTCTCTCTCTCTCTCCTCTCTCTCCCTCCTCTATCTCTCATCTCTCTCCCTCTCTCTCATTTTTCCTCTCTCTCCTCCTCTCTCCCCTCTCTCTCATCTCACTCCTCCCTCTATCTATCATCTCTTTCTCCTCTCTCCCTTCTCTCCTCTCTCCCTCCCTCGATCTCTCTCTTCTTTCTTCCTTCCCTCTCCCTCTCTCCCTTCTCTCCCTCCGTCTCACCCAGCCTCCATTGGTACATTTATTTTCATGTTTCCCACTCAAACTCACGCTTGAACGCTCAATTTGCATCCGACAATCAAACGCCGCGTTTTAACTAATTCATGTCTAATCAATATTCGTCTTCTAAAAAAAGAAGGCAATGCTTAATATTCATTTTATTCGTTTAGCGTAAAATTCTAAAGACGAGAATTGAAAACATATTAATCATACAAAAAGATGTACCATTCGTTTAGCTTAATATATTTTTTTTGTGAATATATAGCTTAATATTGAATACGCGTTTGAATATTGCGTAATATTCGTTTAGCTTAAAATTCTAAAAACGAATTTCTTAATATTCGTATTCGAAAAAAGAAGGCAATTCTAACTAGTTTTTTTATAAATAAACTGATTCAGTTTAATATAGCTATTTATTTTTTGGCCAGTCTTTTTTTATTAGTCCAGTCTTTGATAAGGGTACTAAAAAACTCCCAGCTTTTTTTTCCAATTGGGAATAAAAATTGATTATTATTATTATGCTAAGATATAGTCAACAGCAACACATTATTCTTCCGTAAGAAAAGCAACGCATTATTCAATTACAAATTTTGAAAATTCCAGTTTGTAATTAATTTTCTTGATGGGGCTATACCGACGACCAACATGGGAGAGTAGCCAGTGGTAATGGAAAACGTGATTGAATCCACGGAAATGTGACCGGGACCAGTTTTAATTGGTTTAACAGTTTTGAAACCATTTATAAAACGATTGACAATAACCAAACTGTTTTTGGGAAAAAATATATGATTTAGTTCTAGAAGTGTGATTCTTGTGAAAGAGGGAGAGAGAGGGGAGAGAGGAGAGAGAGATAGGGGAGACAGGGGAGAGAGGGAGAGAGAGAGGGGGAGAGATGGAGAGAGGGGGAGAGAGAGGAGAAAGACAGGGAAGGGAGAGAGGAGAGAGAGAGGGGAGTAATATGTTTTTTTATGATTAAAAATAATTTTTTTCTAATTAAAATATTTTTCATGATTAAAAATATATTTTTATGATTAAAAATATTTTTTTGTAATTAAAAATATTTATATTTTTTGTGATTAAAAATATTTTTTGTGATTAAAAATAACTTTTATGGATGGATTGGATATCTATCCATAAAAAAATTGTTACTGGATGGATTTGATGGTTTTTTTTAAATGGATGATGGAGTGGATTGGATTTTCTTGATGATATTTTAGTGGATGGTAAATGGATAAATGGACTTTTCCAATCCATCTATTAGGAAAGTTTTGAAGTTTTGAAGTCATTTTATGACATTACGACTCTATTCTCAGGTAGCACTTATCCAACGACAAACCTGTATAAGAAAGAAAGGAGAGGGGGAGGGAGGAGAGAGAGGAGAGAGAAAAAGATAGGAGAGAGAGAGAGAAGGGGAGAGGAGGGAGAGAGGAGAGAGAGATAGGAGAGGAGAGAGAGAGAGAGAGGAGAGAGGGAGAGAAAGGAGGGAGAAAGATATGGGGAGAGAGAGAGATATGTGTGTATATATATATATATATATTTTTTTTTTAATAGTTAAAAATAATTTTTATGATTAAAAATAATTTTTTAGTAATTAAAATAATTTTTTTTTGTAATTAAAATATTTTTTATGATTAAAAATATATTTTATGATTAAAAATAATTTTTTGTGATTAAAAATAATTTTTTGTGGATGGATTGGATATCCATCCATAAAAAAATTGTTAATGGATAGATTGGATGGTTTTTTTTCAATGGATGATGGATGGATTGGATTTCTTTGATGAAATTTTAGTGGATGGTAAATGGATAAATGAATTTTTCCCATCCATCTATTAGGATCTATAGATGGATTTATCCAATCTATCTATTTTGCCACCCCTAATATAAATTAATCAAATAGCTGGGAAGGGGAAATAAATGAATTCAGGGCATAAAAAAGAATCAACTTGAACAAAAACAATTCACCAACACAACTCCGGACCAACAATAGCAAATAATAAACCATTATTGAAACACCAGTGCAAAGTACACCCGGAAGTCGTCAAATTATGACAACAAAATGATTAGGATGGGAAGCTTGATGCAGACTCTGAAATAATTGGGAAGCATTAACGAACTTAGGCTTCTCAGCAGACAACTGATTTAGTAAGGGGTTGTGCATCTCCTGAGTACTACTTCAAGGGCTATCTCCTCCCAGTAAAAACAAACATAAAAAAGTGCAATAAGTCATAATAAAAAAATCAAACAACAATACTAATATTAGAAAAATGACAGGCATTAGTATACTGGTCTTGTAGTTTAATGTAAGAACTTGGCTAAATTATTAGATCCAGGTATTTTCCTGGCTGATAAGTGGTAAGGTACCTGAAGAATATATTTGCACAGCTTGCATTAATTTTTCAAGATTGAGGTTTTATTAAGAGAAAAAGGTGATTTAAACCATATAGCATTGGAAAAACTAATAGCATCGGAAACATTGTCAAGCTACGATTTGTATTCCTTCTCGTTAGTACCAACAACAAAAATGGGTGCATCTTAGAGTTGAAGAAATAGAAGAAGATTGAAGGTGTATGTGTGTGGGGACAGAAGTGGTATGAGATAGAGATACAAGTTTGAAAGGAGAGCTGATCAAGCCACAATAAAGTTAAAGATCACATTGAAATGAAATCATAGATGAAAGATTGAAAGAAAATATGAGGAGAAATCGTACTTCTATAGCGATGAACAATTTCAACGCCGGTGAAAATGTTGTTTGAGATGGCTGATCGGTGTACGAAACCTGAGGCGTGTAGTCACTGTCCTAAGGATTTATCCGCAAGATTGCGCAAACTCCCCCAGGATACAACAGGCTCTTCCCGGCGATGATCTTACCGGGGCTATCAGAACTCGAGAAAGGAACAGAAGGTCAGATGGTAGCCCAGGCTGAGGCCGAAAACAAGAAGGAAAAATAAACGGTCGCCAAAGTAAGGTGTTAGGGTTAAACTGCAGTTGTAAATTTATAATAAAAAAAATATGAACGTTAAAGATAATTTTTTAAACGTTAGTGGAGATAGTGTTACACAAAATCAGGAGCACTTAGCATCAAAAGATTTTTTCCGTATAAGACTAAGTCAAACTCGTTTTGCCTCTAAATGGCCACTTTCCGGATAAGGCTTTCAGAAATATTTTTAAGCAAAATTAATTAAACGGGTCGGACCAAAAAGTTTGGGCTGACTATTATCGTGCGCGCAGGGGGGGCAAATCAGAAGATTTGCACTGAACCAGGTCAACTTGGCCCATGCTTGTGCGCGCGAGGCCCATGCTCCCATTAGCTTGTTTACTAACTCCACTACACATCTAAGTATATAAAGCCTTAAAAGTCTCAAAACCAAACTATGTGGGACTTGTAACTTTTGAAATATTCAACAATATACAACAATCCCCCACATATTTCAGAAGTTTCAAAACAAGGTAGAATATAATAAAATTTTGCCTGGGTTAACATCTTGAGTGTAATGAATTGAATCTGATGAAGCAAGCTTTATGAATCAGATCTAGACTGATAAACTTAGCTCACAGTGAATTAGTAAAGCAAGCTTTATGAACCAGAGACACTTTGTGTGTGTTAGAGTTTTATCAATCACATTACACCCCCACAGTTCTCGTGTTATCGCAGTGTTGCGCATTTAGGCCGTGCGCTTGCCTGGTATTCATGAGTGCTCTAGAGACCCACCACGGTCTCATGCAAGCGGCCCCACTTGACACTCATATAGGTGTTTCCATCTAGTGTATGCTGCAACCATACACCACCCATAAGGGCTTATGAAAATCATTAAAAGCCTTTAAAGCTTATCCCTCAAGTTTAAAAATTATAGCACATTCTCATAGCCATTATCGTAACACCATAGGAAGGGACAAAATAATTTTAGTGCTATCATAACTAACAAGTGACTTGTTTTTACCCATATGAACCTTCTTCATGGGATCTCCAATCACAAAGGTTGGGTTCCTATCACTTGTCGTTTTCTAGTGGCGTAAGTCCCATTCCCCTCGATGTTTCACTTATTAGTTTCCTCCCCAGGGGTTTTGTCAACGGATCCGCTAAATTCATTTCTGACTTCACATAATCAATGAAAATTATTCCATCTTTTAGCAATTGCTTTACTACATTATGCCTCAACCGTATATGTCTATTTTTACCATTGAAAGTTTTGTTCTTGGCAATGGCTATCGCCGACTGGTTATCACAATGCATTGACACTGATGGGGTTGGTTTTATTCCTAAAGGAATATTTGCTAAGAAGTTTTTCAACCACTCAGCCTCACTACCAGCCAATTCCAGAGCAATAAACTCTGACTCCATAGTTGATCTTGCAATGATCGTTTGTTTGGCTGATCTCCAAGTAACCGCACCACCACCAAGTGTAAACACATAACCACTAGTAGATTTCGTCTCATCTGAATCAGAGATCCAGTTGGCATCACTGTATCCTTCTAATACAGCAGGAAATCCACTATATTTAATGCCGTAATTTATAGTGCCTCTCAAGTATCTCATGAGTCTAGCAAGTGCCTCCCAGTGATCCTGATTAGGATTATGAGTATATCTACTCAATCTACCTATTGCATACGCTATATCAGGACGAGAGAAATTCATCAAATGCAGTAAGCTCCCAATAATTTGGGCATATTGAGATTACTCAACAGGATCACCTTTATTTTTCTTTAATTGAGAGTTAGCATCATAAGGGGTACTCACATGCATAGATTCAAAATAACCAAACTTCTTGAGAAGTTTCTCAACATAATGATCTTGGGATAGTATTATACTATCACCCTTCCTTATGATTTTAACTCCCAAAATTACATTTGCTTGACCCATGTCTTTCATATCGAAATTAGAAGCAAGAAAAGACTTAGTTCTAATTACAATGTCATCACAAGTACCAAAAATGAGCATGTCATCTACATATAGGCATATAACAACATTTTCACCATTCACTGATTTTGTATATACACATTTATCAACTTCAACAGGTGAAAAACCATCACTAATCAAAACATGATTGAACTTTTCATGCCATTGTTTTGGAGCTTGTTTCAAACCATATAATGATTTTAGGAGCTTGCAAACTTTATGTTCTTGACCAAGAATTACACATCCTTCGGGTTGAGTCATATATATTTCTTCTTCCAGATCACCATTTAAAAAGCGCTACATCCATTTGGTGAATCACAAGTTTATAAACAGAGGCCAAAGCTATTAAAACTCGAATTGAAGAAATTCTTGTTACAGGAGCAAAAGTGTCAAAATAATCAATATTTTCTTTTTGAGTAAAACCTTTCGCAACCAATCTAGCCTTGTATTTTTCAATTGAACCATCAGGTAAATATTTTCTTTTAAAAATCCATTTACAACCAATGGGTTTTGCTCCGTGAGGTAAATCAACCAAAGTCCACGTTCCACATTTTGAAATAGAATCAAGTTTGGTTTTAATAGCCTCTTTCCAAAATTTTGAATCAGAAGAAGAAATTGCTTCAGAAAATGTTTGAGGATCATTTTCAATAAGATAAGTGTAAAAATCACTTCCGAAGGATGCTTCTTTCCTTTGTCTTTTACTCCTTCTTAATCCGTCATCCAGATTATCACATGCAACTTCTAAAGGTTCTCTAGGCACACTTTCAATTTTTAGAGGAAAAACATTTTCTAAAAATTCGGCATTTTTAGTCTCAACAATTGTATTGCGATCAAGAACATCACTATTAAGAACAAGGAATCTATAGGCAGGACTATTTTCAGCATATCCTATAAACAAACAATCAAGTCTTACATCCTCTTTTCCTTTTCTTGGAATCAGGCAACATAACTTTAGCTAAACACCCCCACACTTTCAAATATTTCAAATTAGGCTTATAACCTTTCAACAATTCATAGGGGGTTCTACCTGTTTTCCTATGCGGAATTCTATTTTGTAAAAAACACGCAGTTAAAAGAGCCTCACCCCAAAGGTTGTCAGGTGCATTAGAACTAACTAGCATTGCATTCATCATTTCTTTCAAGGTCCTATTTTTCCTCTCAGCTACACCATTCGACTCAGGAGAATAAGGGGGAGTAACCTCATGTATAATACCTTCCTTATCACAAAATTCATTAAATGATATATATTCACCTCCTCTATCAGATCTAATCCTCTTAATCTTTCTATTCAGTTGGTTTTCTAACTCGGCTTTATAAGAAAGGAAAACACTAAAAGTTTCATCCTTATGCTTCAACAAATAGACCTTAGTGAATCTAGAAAAATCATCAATAAAGGTTACATAATACATATTACCTCCCCTAGACATGGTTTGTTTCAAATCCCCTAAATCAGAATGAATTAGACTAAGAGGTTCATTTTCACGTAGTTGAACAGAGGGACATGATTTTTTAGTCAATTTTGCGTCAATGCATACATCGCATTTATCAGGTTGATCATTACGAAAATTAGAAATCATACCAAGATCTTTGTAATTTCTTAACATATGAAAAACTAACATGTCCTAATCTAGCATGCCATATATCATAAGAGTCAATCAAATAAGGTAACTAGATGCATTATTATTAATAACTTCAGAAACATTGAGTACAAAGAGTCCCTGATCACAGTACCCCTTCCCAACAAATACATTATTCTTTGTCATTACAATCTTGTCAGATTCGAATGACACTTTAACCCCAACTTTGCCTAAGAGTGCTACAGAAACCAAATTGGTCCTAATACTAGGCACATGCAGCACTTCACTTAAAGCCAATGTCTTCCCAGATGTGAGCTTCAGGAGTACTTTGCCTTTCCCTTGAACTGCAGCAGTTCTAGAATCACCAAGGTAAACTTGATCTTCTCCATCCCCTACAGAAGTGTAGGAGGTAAAGGCAGCTCTAGTTGCACAGATGTGCCTGGTAGCCCTGCAGTCTACCACCCATTTTCTCACATCATCGACCATATTCACTTGAGATATCACAAAGAAGAATAATGTCATCTCCTTCACCAAATTGACTTTTGGCTTTGGAGGATTGTCACCGCTTTTCCGATATCTCTGATATGCTTTATGACCTGGCTTTCCACACACAAAGCAACAACCTTTTTCTTAAGGTTGGGGTTAGTTACTCTGGCACATAATCAGTGTTTCTTTTCGCTTTTCTTGTCATACCTCTTATTGCGCTCAATGTTCGGACTAAATTTTCCGGATGCCAAAGCCTTAGCACGTGCCTTATTGCATTCCTTCCCGCCGTGTCTTCAATGATTAAGTGCTTGATGAGTTCCGAGAGAGTCATTTGTTTGTGCTTGTGCTTTAATTGTTGCTTGTAGTTGCTCCATGAGTTTGGTAATTACTCGACGAGGGCTCCAGCAATGAATTGATCTGGAAGGTTGATGTTCTCTGCCTTCAATTCCTCCAAAGAATTGTGGTATTCGTTGATCTGCACCTTGATTTCCTTTTCATCTGTCATCTGCCATCGGAGATAGTTTCCAACAACGAACTTCTGCTTGCTTGCATCCTCAGCTGTGTACTTATCGTTCAAGTTATCCCAGAGTTCCTTGCCAACCTTGTATGAGCAGTAGACATCGAACAATTCGTTAGATAAAGTACTAATAATTGTGTGACGGCATACCTTATTAGCATATGTCCATTTCTCCAGTTGCTTTGGATCTGTGTTAGCCTCTGTCGGCGTGTCATCAGTAAGAGCAAAACAACCCCGTGAACGTCCAACACAGTGTAGACCCGTTCCTGCCACCTGCGAAAATTATGTCCCTCGAAGAGCTCAATTTTGGAGACGTCAGGGAACGGTTTGGCATAGGTGACCTGAACCGGAGGCGTTGTAGCGTCGTCATGAATAGCGACCTGTTTGTCCTTGGCATGGTTGTTGGGGGAAGCGTCGTCGCTAGCCATTATAAATCCTTAGATTGTTGTTTGAGATGGTTGATCGGTGTACGAAACCTGAGGCGTGTAGTCACTGTCCTAAGGATTTATCCGCAAGATTGCGCAAACTCCCCCAGGATACAACAGGCTCTTCCCGGCGATGATCTTACCGGGGCTATCAGAACTCGAGAAAGGAACAGAAGGTCAGATGGTAGCCCAGGCTGAGGCCGAAAACAAGAAGGAAAAATAAAACGAAGCTGCCAAAGTAAGGTGTTAGGGTTAAACTGCAGTTGTAAATTTACAATAAAAAAATATGAACGTTAAAGATAATTTTTTAAACATTAGTGGAGATAGTGTTACACAAAATCAGGAGCACTTAGCATCAAAAGATTTTTTCCGTATAAGACTAAGTCAAACTCGTTTTGCCTCTAAATGGCCACTTTCCGGATAAGGCTTTCAGAAATATTTTTAAGCAAAATTAATTAAACGGGTCGGACCAAAAAGTTTGGGCTGACTATTATCGTGCGCGCAGGGGGGCAAATCGGAAGATTTGCACTGAACCAGGTCAACTTGGCCCATGCTTGTGCGTGCGAGGCCCATGCTCCCACTAGCTTGTTTACTAACTCCACTACACATCTAAGTATATAAAGCCTTAAAAGTCTCAAAACCAAACTATGTGGGACTTGCAACTTTTGAAATATTCAACAATATACAACAGAAAACTCCTCGTTGAACATTGGAAAAAGAGAGACCCTTCAACATAAAGCCACCACCATGCAGGATCTGGTACGACTCAATTCTCCATCAAGTGGACTCACCCGATTATCCTTTTGCTACCGTCCTTTCCCGGGACCAAGTCCTCGTTGCCATCACGATATTGAAGTCCAGTACCGAGTACAGAAGAATTTGTGCCCGTGGTGATGGGTTTGTGCTGCTATACCGAAGCCAGAGAAGTCACCGGAGGCAGAAACTTGAGATGGATCCCTTGCGAGAGGAGCCATGCCGGCGAGATGGGTCTCTGAAAGATTATCTGAAACAAAACAGAGTCAAAATTGTATTTTTGAATTTCAGAATCGGTGTAATAACCATCAAGATGCACCTCGTTTTGATATATGAAGCAGATTCAACATGTGGAATTCTTTATACGGTTACAAATTTCCCCCTTCGCAATTAATAGAATTGATTCTTCTTGATTTTTATTGATTATGTTGCCTAAATAGTATTCTTCTAGCTGTATTTTTCTGAATTCGTATTTAAGAGGCTATAATCTTATATGGCATTTTGTGTAGTCGCTTGGTCTGCAATGTTTATATGTTTGTCCAATAAGATTGAGCCACCGTGTAATAATTAGATTGTGACTTTTCTTGTGAGAATGACATCTGTAAATTTCTTTTTTAGGATTTTTCATGGTTGTATATAGTAAAGATTAGGGTGGGATGAATAAACTTGTGTGGGATATCTAATTCGGACATCTCGTCGCCAGTTTTAAAAATTGAGATTGTGTCGGTTGGTTTACTCTTTTTTTTTAATAAAAGAACGCGTACAATTAAACAATTATCTTAGAGGTAGAAACATCTCTGTAAGTAATTGCCAATCAAGCACAGAAAAACTAGAATGAAAAATTACACCATCAAAAGAACTATCGTGACCCTTATTAGCTAGCATGTCTGCACACTTATTAGCTTCACGGTAAATGTGGACGACAGGGACGGAGCCACATGTATGCCTCCAGGTGCTCCAGCCCTTGCCATCTTTTTGTTAAAACATTGTGATATGTTATTATGACAATAAAATATATAAAATATTGTATCATAAAGAAATATTGATGTTGTCTTGCTATTCCATACAATGTAAAATATCGTATTCTAAAGAATTGCAACATGTTATGTCAATAAAATATTGTTTCTTTAAATTTCAAAAACCTAAGACAATTACTGATGTTGTATATGAAAGGATTTTTTTAACTGCCCCCCAACACCCAAACTTGACAGCCTGGCTCCGTACGATAGATGTTTTCCAAGTAGCGAGTTGGAGGAGAGATATAACCTCTTGAAGAAGAGGTTTAAGGAATGAAATATGAGTAGACTTCTTATGAATCATTTCAACAATGATCTTCGAATCCATCTAAAAAATAACCCAAAGGAAACCCGAATCCAAAGCCATCTGAATGCCCAATCTAACGGCCCAAAGTTTCGCCCAAACTACATTGCAAGAACCGAGTTTTCTATAAAAGCCACTAATAAACTTTCCATGGGAATCCCTTGCTAGCCCCCCATAGGCAGAGCTGCCCGAGCCTAGATGAAGTGATCCATCCACATTAATTTTAATGCAACCATCAGGAGGAGTATTCCAGCTAACTTCAATCATATTTGAGTGTCTACCCGTAGTTATTTTCGAAAGTAACTCATTCTGATTGATAATAAAAGTAGCCTGGTTCATAACTTGGAAAAATAAAGGTTTCCCCATATGGGAGATTTGAGATAAAACAAAAGAGTTTCTATCTTTCCAAATAAGCATAGCAGCAACAACAAACACAATAGGCCAGTATTCAGTATGTATACCAACATTATTAGTAGATAGATTCCAATCTAACCAACAATGAAAGCCAATACTAAAGAACTTACTCCATTGGTCTGGGTAAATAAAGCTAGTCCAAAAATCTTGTACTTCTTCACAATCTTTTAACATGTGCATGGTTGTTTCTGGGCAACGTTGGCATCTAGGACACAGGTCATCTATAGTCATCCCCTTTTTTCTCCTCTCAACATTAGTCATTAATCTAGAGTGAGCAAGCTTCCAAAGATAAGCTTTTGTTCTACTAGGGCCCGTTCACTTCCAATTTTTTTTAGAAAATAGGATTCGGGGTTGTCTCCTCCAAATGAGTTTCCTGACCCTGCATAAAATCATGAGCTAATTTTAAGGAAAAGTAACAATCAGATGAGATGTTCTAGTAGGAAAATCCTTTGCTCCTGGGCAGGGTGGCTTTAAACAAGCAATTTTATCACAAATATGTTGAGAGACAATTCGCTTGATTAAATGCCAATTCCAATTATCATCATTAGTATAATGAAAAACAGGGAATTATAACTCAGCACTAGGAATGGAAGTCTCCAACAGATCTGATCAGAGGACACCAACACCAGGGATCCAGTTGTCCTTCCAGAACGAGGGATCATGGCCATTTTGTATCACCCAAATAATGTTGTGTTCTACGATTCCCAGGCATTAACAATAGCTCTCCAAGTACTCGTAGATTTAGTCTTGTAGCAAAACTTTGGGACAGTATAAACCCCATAGGAATACTTAGACTTCATAATTATAACCCAAAGTTTATCAGGGTAGATAAGAGTATTGCAAAGAAGTTTCATTATATGGGCCCTATTTAGCATTCTTAAATTACGAAAAACCAGACTTCCCTCTTCCTTAGGACTGCAAAGTTTATCCCAGGCAATTAAATGACACTTTCTCACATATATAGTAGAACCCCACATAAAGTCTCTACAAAATTTTTCAGCCTCCTCACACAAAAATACAGGGATAAGAATAGATTGAAAGGCATAACCTGGAATGTTTATTGGAGAAGCTTGAGCTAAAGTGACTCTTCCAGCAAAAAAAGAGTGTACTAGCTTTCCATCCTGAGAGTTTTCTCCACATCTTATCCAGAAGGAAAGAGAAGGAGTGTTTAGAGACTCTTTGATGAAGCATGCGCACCCCAAGGTAATGGTCGAGGTCCTGAGTAATACTCACACCCAACGCTTGCCTGATACCAACAACTAGATCAGTGGGAACATTATAAGAGAAAAATACCTAGGATTTTTGCAAGTTAATTTTCTAGCCAGAACTGTCACAATTGCTTGAGAATAGAGTTGATAGAATTAACTTGATTAATATTTGCTTTTGTCATCAGCAAAGCTCATATGGGAGAGTTTAGGACTATTACCCCTCCCAACGCAAAAGGATTCCAATCCCCTGAATCAACCGTATCATTGATCTTATGACCAAGCCTTTCTAAACAAAGGACAAAAAGATAAGGAGAAATAGGATCTCACTGTCTAAGACCCCTAGAAGAACAAAAGACATTAGTAGCCGAACCATTCCAGTTAATTTGCATCGTTGCAGAAGAGATGCAATGGAAAATAAGACTTTGGAGGTCAGATGCAATTCCAAGGCAACTCAGAGAGTCCATCACAAAATTTCATTCCAATTTATCATAGACTTTCTCTAAATCAAGCTTGATAATCGTATAACCTTTCCTTCCCTGCAAACATTTGAAAGAATGAATAGTTTCCTACAAAACAAGGATGTTATCAATTAGTAGATCTACCAGGGATAAAGCTACTTTGATTTTCAGACACTACATAGAGGAGAATAGTTCTGAGCCTCTGTGCAATGATTTTAGTGATGACTTTGTACACTACATTACACAAAGCGATAGGCCTGAACTGAAAGACTTTGATGGGATCATCACATTTAGGAATGAGGAAGGTGTGATTAACCTCATGGATCCTACTGGGTTGTTGGAAACAACTTCTAACAAATTGGTATAGAAAGGTACCAATTGTATTCCATTGAGACTTAAAAAACATAGGATGATAACTGTCAGGCCCAAGGGCTTTCAAATTCTGCATTTTGAAGAGGGCTTGTTTAGTCTCCTCGAAAGAAACCTCTCTACTAAGCGCCATGAGGTCATGCTCCAAAATATTGGGGAAACTATGATCTATAGAGAAGCTGAAATCTGTTACCAATGCAGAAGAGTATAGAGCATGACAGAAATTAACAACAAGCAGTTGAAGCCTTTCCTCATCACAGATCAATCATCTGCATCATTAAGAAGAGCAATAATACGATTTTTCCTTCTTCTGATAATACAAGACTGATGAAAGAAATAAGTATTATTATCACCCTGAGTGATTCACTTAGTTTTGGCTTATTGAAACCAGTATGCTTCCTCTTGAGTAGTAATTTAGCATTATTCCCGCCACAACTTATTCTTGAGACTCAATCTTTCATTAGAAGTCAACATGAGTTTATTATTAATACCTTCCAAATGTTGAAGCAATTTCTTCTTCCTTTGAAAGATATTACCAAACACAAGTTTATTCCAATACCTCAAGAGGTTACCCGAGAAATATTGTCAAGCCAACTCATGCTCTAGCCAAGTTTATTCAAACCCCTCATGCTCCATCCAAGGACTAAGGAATTTGAAGTAATGTCTTCTGTGAATTCTGTTACCAGATTGCATACGTAGCCAAAGACCACAATGATCAGAAGAATCTAAAGGTAAATGAGTGATTGTGTTATGACGGAATAAAGTTTCCCAAGCCAAATTACAGAGAATGTGATCCAGCCTTTCCTTTAGCTCACCATGTTGATATGTAATGGTTGACCAGTGTAACCTAAGTCAAGAAGACGACATTGATCAATACAAGATACAAAATCATTTCTAGCACTTACACTGACCGGGCCACCTCTAGTTTTTTCACAGTCAAAGATAACTTGATTAAAATCTCCTGCTAGACACCAAAGAACTGATATAGAATTATTAAGATCATTCAATTCTTTCCAAACTCTCAATCTTTCATAAGATATAGGACTAGCATACAAATAGATAAAAACCAACATTTTGGAGTATTAGCATTTATCTTCAAGTGAATGCAGATCTTGGAAGTTGCATGAACATAAATAGGTGGGCACAAATTCTTTCACAGACACCACAAACCTCCATAGAAACCTCGAGCATCCACTTTAATAGAATTGAGAAATCCAATCCTTTTAATCACCTTATTCGGTGTGGCCCCATTGATTCACAGTTCAAGAATAGCAACGAAATCTCAGTGATAAATTATGGAATTGTATCTAATAAAATATGGAAATTCCTTTCCCTTGACCCTCTGCAATTCATTGATATATATTTTTCAAACAGTTAAGACTCAGTCTCAGGGCTAACGTGCGCCATACCAGCTTGACATTAATCCTCCACCTCCATATCACCCATAATATCCAAGGTAGCATTGGAAGTATGTTGATGACAGGGGGTCATGGTGCTTAATTGAACTTTAAATTCCAACCGGATTGTGCTCCATCTCCATAACAACCAATTGCTCATTGTGAGCTTTCTTTCTTTTTGACATTCATATCAGAACAATGCGAGCTACCAATTCCTAACTTTGAAAATTTTCCCTTAAGCAATCGTTGCTCCTCCACGAAGTCTTTGGTTTCATCGTCAACTTCCACCATGACATCTTTCAGAGGGTCATTCCAAGTCAAACAAGCCTACATCGTATCATTATGTTGACATTGAAGGATACACACATGTTCCAATTCCTTATCAGCCTTCTTCACAATCTCCTTAACTCTGTTTTCATCTCTCAGAGGAGAGCCATGCCTCTAGTTAGAAAAGCTACTTTTCTGATTAGGATTTATTTTTGTTTTCCCTTTAGTCCCCTTTGACTTGACCACCATTTGAGGATTTTTGCCACCTAATGGATTTCTCACATGTTGGTCATTTGTTTGCTTCGGTGGCATGCTATTAAAAGCAAACTCAGATCCCTTAGGAATATCCATTGCATGCAATTTATCTTGCAAGATATCAGGGGGTGAGAATAGCAAATCTTGATCCTAGGCTAGTTTTCTCTTTAATCTGATTCACTTTTGAATTCTTCTTGGGCCCACTACTAGTGCCAGATTTGCTCACATCACTGCCCTTATCAATATACATCACATTGGTTTTGTCCTTCCCCAAAATTGTGGATTTGGCTTGATTTTTAGCTTTAGGAAACCGCTTCAGTTGATTCCACGACCCCAATTTTATCACCTTTATTTCCCCCTAAATAACCGTAACCTCTTCATTGATAGGAATATATTTTAATGCCTTGGCCACGTCAACCCTACCACGGGGAACAACAGCACTAGGAAGGTTCGTTACAATTCCATTGTTCGTCACCTCCTTCTCTGGACTAGCTTCAGCCATAGGTGCCTCCATACTGACCTTGGGATTCACAAGCTTCATCAAGGTCTCATTACATTCAAGAATTTGTTACCACTTATCGGCTTTATAGCCATGAAGACCACATCTAAAACAAATGAGATGCAAACCATCATATTCAATAATAAGATTAATACCTCAAATAGTGATATGAGACTGTAAAGGTTTGGACAAATCAACTTCAACACAAATCCGAGCAAATTGACCACTGGAGTGGATGAAAGTTAATCTATTAATCTTCAGAGTTGTTCCCAAAGATGATCCTATACACCAAAAAAACTAAGCATTATATAGTTGAAATGATAACTTTGGAATTCTGATCTAAATTGCCACTTTGCTTGTCTTCTCTGCACTATGAAGGAAAAAAGGGTGCCATCTTTGTACTAAAAGTAATGATCAGCAATTTTCCAAGGACCCTCGAATAAAGCCAAATTGTAGTCCTCCTCCTTTGGGAAATATATCAAGCAGTAGCCATCAACCATATCTACTATCTTGATAGTCCCTTTTCTTGCCCATTTTCTTTGGACATTCATCTCTACAGCCTTGAAGCTAATTGCCTTCCCTAATAACTTTGTAACCAGTGTACCCTTACATGGTAATGACCATTGTTGCCATTCCTCATCATACAAAGGGATCTCAACCCCATTAGATTGAGAACTCTTTACATTCGATTCAATATGTGACACATCCACTTCAAACTTTTCCTTCATAGCATTAACATCTAACTTTTCTGGAATCTCCTTACCAAATAAGTTAAGCAATTTCTCCTTATAGAAGAATGGTTGACTTGGAATCTCATTGCATGGACTCTCTTCTGTTGCATGATCAGTCCCCTCCTCCCACGGTCTAACCTTTTTCTTGCTTCTTTTGAAGAGATCTTCTTCATTACTTTTGCCAGGTTGAGCCGTAAAAGACATATAAACCCTAGCAGAGCTCATGGTTTCCCTTGATATCCATTTATTTATTTTTCTCGGTTTTAATTAAGGGTTGGTTTACTCTTTATTACCTATTCATTAATTCTTAACATTATGAGTTTAATCTTTTTAGAGTAAAAGACCAAACGATCTTTTCTGAGAAAAAAAACGCGCGACCTAATTTAGTTCTTCAGGAAAAAAAAAGTCTTGAAATAGTCCATGAGAATTACAAATGAGGGACACGTTAGTCTCTCAATTTATCTTTACCCAAAAGCGACTGTTAAACCGATGATGTGTACTATTAATTGTTGATGTGTACCGTTAACCAATGTTACCATGTAAATTGATGAACATGTGTAATTTTTTCGGGACTTAAACGTAAGGAAGAGGGCAGGATTAAATTGGGTCGAAAAATAGATGGACTAAATTTCGGTCTATTTTGTTTTTGTTTTAAAAGGATGTAAAGAGGGACTAATTTGGCCCCTTTTTTTTTATGTTTATCAATTTACGCGGTTAGTCCCCTTTTTTTTTATGTTCATCAATTTACGCGGTGTCATTAGTTAACAGTATACATCAAGAGATAAACAGAAGGACTAATGTGTCCCTTGTTTGTAATTCTCATGGACTATTTAGTGTCTGTTTAGTTTAGATTCTCCAAATCCCGTTTGTGTACAAAATTAGAAACCACGTTTAGAAAACTCCGTTTTGACTTTTCAACTGAGTGTTTGTTTAAGATTTCAGGTGAATAAAATCTGGTTTGAAAGTGGTAAACTGGATTTTGTTGGAAGCAAAAAATCTTAGCTTTTTGGTTCAGAAGAATTGATTCTGGGTGTGGGACCCACAAAATCTTTCATATTTACACTTCAAAAGTGATTCTACTTTATCAACCAAACACAAATCAATTCTTCTGAACTCACTTTTAAACTATCATTACCAAGCACAAATCAATTTTTTTAAACTCAATTTTTTTAAAATCAATTTTTTTAAACAAGATTCTTCACAATCTATTCTACCATAATCTAAAACAAACGGACCCTTAGGGTGTGTTTGGTTCCGAAGAGAAGTTGTGAAGAGAGAAATAGGTGAGAGAGAGTGTAAGAAAAGAGAAATAGGTGAGAAATAGAGTAGATTTGTGGTATTGTTTGGTTTGTGAGAAAGAGAAGAGAAAAAGAAGAGAGAGAAGTATTGATTATTTTTAAAAAGACATCAATATCCTTGACTAAAAATTTAAATAATTTGATATATAAGGAGAGAATAGGGGTATAATTAGAAACACAAAAAAAAACATGTTCGGTGCAATTTCTTCAAATGAGAGCGAAGAAAGCAAAAAGGTGTGGGCCCTTGTGTTTTTTCAATCTGTCGCTGCAATTTCTTCACAAACCAAACGCAAATGATTTGACACTTCTTTGCTCACTCTCTCGCAGCTCACTCTCTCGTCCCTTCTCAACCCCAAACAAACACAGCGTTAAGGAATTTCTTTTTATGAGGAATTAAATTGGGTCGCGTGTTTTTTTCTCAGGGACGAATTTAGGTCTTTACTCATCTTTTTAAAATGAGTTTGGCCGATCCAAATTTGATTGAGAGAGCTCTTACACTACATAGGCATTATAGTATTGTGTGCTTCAACTTTTGAGTGCCTCATTTCTTCTACTCATTTCTATTGTATTTTGTTTTTGTTATGAATAACTTGTAATTCAAGTAATCAATGTAACTAGAATTAGTTGAGTCAGTTAATTGGTTACTCGAGTTAGTTAGTTGGTTGGAAGAGTTATGCTATATTTGTAATTGCTATAAATACTATTTCATTAGTATTAATAATACAGGTCGATTTCCATTCTCTCTTATGTGTATCCTTTACTCTGCATAATTGCTAAGTGTGTATGTGTGAACCAATCTGTTTCAACTCCAACAGTTTTGAGTGTGATTCCAACTAGAAATTGTGTGTAATATGAGTTCTAGTCGAGGCTTGGTAAAAATAGGCAGACCCAAGCTTCGATTGGAACTTATATTACATGCAATTTCTATTCGCGTTTAGTTGGGAGATTCAAGGTATCCCCTCTCTTATGTGGTTAGAAACTTACTTTCTTACTCACTTATGTGCTTAGTTGCTTACTTGCTTGCTTATTTACTCACTCACTCACTTACATACATACATACATACATACATACATACATACATACATACATACTTACTTATAGGGATGTCAACGGGGCAAGGCGGGCACGAGTAGTAGTCTCCTGTTACCCGTCTCATAGTGGGTACGGGTATCCGCAAGTACGTGTATCTTAATGCCTGCCCCCGCCCCATTAACTAGCGGGTAAATGAAATACCTATTTATTTTACCCATGGGTAATTATTAAGCTACCTGCCTCGTGCCCATTGTATTTTATGTGCTTACTTGCTTGCTTACTTCCTTACTCGCTTACTTATTTTCAAATAGGTCTCTTAACTAAAAAAATTGTAATTGGTCTCTAAACTTTTAAATAAATTGTAATTAAGTCCCCAATTACAAATTTTTTTAGTTCAAAGACTTATTTAAAAATTCCAAAATAATTCAAAGACCTATAGAATAATTAAACTTTTTTTATATGAACAATAACTCTCTTGTTCAATACTTCAGTCTTAACCGTGGGAATAAAGAATTAATATTGAAGTAAAAGACATTAGAAAGAAAACCAATTTTAATTTATGAAAAAAAAACCAATTTTAAATGGAATACCAAAAGGCTTAAGAGATATTCTCTTTATATAGCTGAGTGTCCTACTAAAACAGAGCAACCCATCTTCATTTTATCATTGTTCATCAGTTCATCTACTTTTCTCTTCAACTCTTGTTAATATGGTATTTAGCAAAAGAAAACTGCAGAAGCCTGTATCTAAACACTATCGCTTCTCATGAAAGCCAAAACACCAGTTCGAGCGACAGTGAAGAGTCGAGCGAATATGCAAAAGAAGTGCAACTTGCAAAGACAACCAAGTTATTATCATTGGTGCTGCACAAGGGAAAAATCCTGGATGGTCAAAATTGTGAAAGTGCAAATATTGTAAAAAGGACTTTCAAAGCTCTTATACTAGGATACGTCAGCACTTTTTTGGCCCAAAGGGTTATAAAGCTCCATCTTTTGAAAAGGCAAGAACTGTTTATTGGATGAATGTAAACGAAGTGTGGAAAGAGAATTGAATCCAATCCAAGACGCTCGGTATAGCCAAGGTGTCTCTATTGTATCAGATGGGTGGACAAATGTAAAGCACAGGCCATTGATAAATGTTATTGTTGTCAACTCTAGAGAAGCAATGTTCTTGTATGCTGAAGATTTCTCCGCAGTTGAGAAAACATGTTCTGCTATAGCTAAATTTTTGCTCAAAGCCATTGAAGAAATTGGACCATCAAATATCCTTCAAGTGGTGACTGACAATGCAGCAAATTGCAAAGCAGCAGGACATGAAATTGAGAAGATACATAAACACATTTTATGGTCTCCTTATGTGGTTCATACCTTGAACTTGATTTTTAAAGAGTTTGCTGAATGCTTTGATTGGTTGCAAAATACATATAAGAATGGGAAAGCCATTGTCAAATACATAATCAACCACACTCAATCCTTGGCAACGTTTAGAGCTAATTCAGCACTTGAATTGTTAAAAGTTGCCAAGACTAGATTTGCTTCCCATTAAATGCTACTTAAGAGACTTCTTGATTGTAAAGATACTTTAATCACCACCGTTGTCCGAGATGCATGGAAAGAGTGGGTGAAACAAGGAGATGAAAGCACAAGAACAATGGGATCTATGGTTGCTAAAATAATTCTTAATGAAGAAATTTAGGAGGAGGTTAAAAATATAATACAGATTACAAAGCCTATTTATTTGTTGATCAAATTCTGTGATGATGAAGGCCCAAAATGGGGGAGTTCTATGAAAAAATGAACATGATGTTAGGACAAATTAAAGACACAATGGCGATTAACAAAAATGCAAAATGTTACCGCAAGATGGAAAGCATCATGCCAACGTAGCTTAACTCAACTGGTTCGGCCATCCGCTCGCACACGTTGCGACTTGGGTCCGATTCCAGGTGACTGTATTAGTGGACGATACGTAAATTCCGCTGTAAATCCTGGTTCAGGTTTGTGGTTCTTATTGGCCCTACATGGGGTGAACCTCCCCCAATCTAAATTTTTCTTCATCAAAAAAAAAAAAGATGGAAAGCATCATTGTAAAAAGATGGAGCAAAATGAATTATTCTATTCATTGTCTTGGTTTTGCATTAACACCAAGGTTTTATGATAAAGTTTACCTTGCTACACCTGCCCCAGCTGGACCGGCCCAATAATGTCTAATATTGAGTGAGGCCTAAAACAAACTTCAATAGACATTTTTATTTTAAATGAGAAAACTTGAGGTTAGATCTTTTTGTCAGGATTTGTGGTCTTTTTGTATAAAAACTAATGACAAATATTTTTTATTAGTAGGTCTAAAGCAAGTGTTTTAGTAGCCTTTCCCTTGGCCCAGCCCTCTACCCTCGATGGGATTGCAAGAAAAGCCCCAAATTGTGATAATGAAGTTGTCAAAGGGGTTATGGATGCTTTTGAAAGTATAGCTGAAGATGCAACGGAACAAAGACTCATACGTGATCAATATTTAGTTATCATAACATGATTTAGGATAAAAGAAATAGTAATGTGCTATTGCATATTTGCAATATGATGATAGTTCATCTGGGCAAGCACATTAATTTTGAAAAAAGAAACAAACAATTGGTACAAAATAGCTTGAAATTAAAGGAGGGAGTCACCAAAAGAGCTTTTTCGTGGTGGCAATTGAATAAATTGTTCAGCTATTGGAATAATTTTGTCTTGGGAATAGTTGTTGATACTTTATAAGTCCTGCAAAGGCAACACATGCAATGACCAAATATTAAGTTGGTGATCAAAGAAGACATCCAATTAAAGTAGCTCAAAAAGAGAAGAAAATATTTTTTACAAATGAGATACACTTCACTTCACCCAGAATTCTAGAAATCAAACTCATGAATGTGCTGTTATCAAAACAAAAAAAATCATTAATGTGCACTACGTGAGCGCTGCACTGATAGATGCACATTGATAGATTGAGCATTCGATTTTTTTTTTTTAATAACAAAGTTAATAAGGAATAAACAAAGTTGGAGACAATCCATATATCAATCAAAAATTGATTCAAGGTTTCGAAGTTCACTAGATATCTCAAGGTTGAAACAGATGGTTGCGAATCTAAGTCACGATTTTAATAAGGTCAAAAAGTTTGTTGACAACGAAATCCTTTGCTAGTTCCTCGGTACGTGTCATTTGTTCGTTCACAGGATTGTATGAGTAAGTTCATAGAAAATTGCATGAACATGTGTAGTTAAAATTGGAATGTAACCGACCAGAAGAGCTAGCCTTTTAAAATTGAACGTAGACTATTATAATTCAATGATTCGTCTGTTTCCGCAATATTTTTCAGTTAATGCTTCTTTTGATATTACTGATTGGGGTTTACCAAATGTTGTAGCAGAGTATTTCAGTTAGTTAAGCGTATTAATTTCCTCTGTTTTCTGTCTTTCTTACCTACATTTCTGATGGTATAAGGTTCTTTTAGGGGACCAACTATAGACTGTTTATCCATCATACAACATTAACTTATCATAAGCTTAGCATGTCACTAATAAATACCTTTTTTATTGAAATTTAACAACTCATTTTCTCTTCTTTAGCTTCCACTACTACTACTAAATACTGCTCATACATACGGAGCAGTGTTGCAGTTAACGTAGAACAAAAGACAATTAGTTTCTTGTCCTTCATCATTCCTTCCATTAGCTTTTCATCTCTTTCCTATCTGAGCTTGCTCCCTACCTACAGGTCAGCTTTTCTTTCCTATTATATAGTATTAATCATTAGATTAGGCACCATTTTACTTGGTATATAAATTTTTTACATTGTTCCCGTTGGAACTCATCCACTGTCGGTAGTATTCAAATATTCTATCAGCTGTTAAACATCGATAGTATATTTTGCAGACCTTGATGTCAACAACCAACCAACCCAACCAAATAAAATGCCAAAAATGCTACTATCATTAGCCTTCCATGGCAAATCTTATAAGCTTTTTTTTAAGTAGAATTATTGTGAGAGTACGTACCTGTTACAACAACTATAGCCATAAGAGTCACTTCACACTGTCAGGATCAGTTCCTAATAACTAACATTTGAACATAATGCCATGAGTTGTTGTTGAAGCCATAGCAGCTGTGGCATCCATCACTCAGTCGGTAGGCTTCATGGGTCAATTGCACTGTGCTTGCCGTTGTGCCGGCCAGTCTGGAAATTATTTTTTATGCATACTCTTGTATAAATTATGTGTGATGTTAATCTAGTATCTCTTTCTCTTGGACTTTGTCCGTACATTCTTTCACAACTTATAACTTCTGTCTCTTACTTATTAGGCTTCCCATAGTGCAATAAAAGCCAAAGACTTGTTTGTAAAAGTCTTTGTCGGGCCTGTTAAAGAAAAAGCAAAGACAGAAACACAACAATTAATTTTCAAGGAAGTAGAAGTTTGTCTATCGAAACGTGAACCAAAGGACTTTAAAGATAGTTATCTTAGTCCGTGGAAAAAGATTCAAGGTTTTCTCGAGGGTATTCTTCAATTACGAATTGTCCTAGAACTTCCGGGAAATAGATATAGATCGAAATATTATTTCAGTTTGGGGAGAAGTATATCCTCGGCATTTCATATTCCTTTGTTCATGGTGGTTTTCTCTACCCTTTTAGGTATTGTTACCTTTACCCCATTTATAAATTTCATATTTTTTATGGGTGTAAAACTGATTTGCCAGTTTTCAAATGTACCGGGCAAAAATGTATGTTAGGGGATGTCCCTATAATATTGAAGAGGGTGTGTTTGATGATGCCAGAAAGATTATCTAGCAAGGAATCCTTGGGCGGCTCAAAATATAGATCAGTGCTTAGTTTTAGTCTCTATGAGCATTCCGGAGATTTGCATCAAACTAAATCTGCAACTGTGTTTACGGAAGAACAATAACTGATGGCAGTGACGCAATTACAGCTAATATATTGAACGTGTTGCCGACACGAGATGTACTCTCTATACAGAATCCAGCATGTGAGAGTATGAGGTTGAATTGTTGGCGATGTCTTCCCTCCGAAGTCATCAAGTCTAGATAACTGAGTAATTTTATTTATCTCAAATGGGAATGCATACGAAGGCAGCTTTTAATGGCGCTAAACACTCGAATAGGTCTAATAGATTTATTTGCTTTCTTGATATAGTATAGATATTTTTTTTCTTCTTTTCGGGAATTTGCTTTATTTTTCTAATAAGATTGTTCTCGCAGTCAAATGTGGTTGAGATGATGAAATTGATAAAGCAGACAACATTCTCCTCCGAAAAGCAAACAATTTGGTTCGTAGGAATTTATTCTATACCACTTCTACTCATAGTTCATACGAAAAAATAATCTATACTACGAACTAAATTATTTGTGCTTCTGAGGGGAATGTTGTCTGCTTTATCAATTTCATCATCTCCACCACATTTGACTGCGAAAACAATCTTATTAGAAAAATATAGCAAATTCCCGAAAGGGAAAAAAAAAAATCTATACTATATCAAGAAAGCAAATAAATCTATCGGACCTAGTCGAGTGTTTAGCGCCATTAAAGGCTGCCCTCGTATGCATTCTCATTTGAGATCAATAAAATTACTCAGTGATACAGACTTGATGACTTCGGAGGGAAGACAGTGCCAACACTTCAACTTGATACTCTCACCTGCTGGATTCTGTATAGAGCAGAGCAAGTACATCTCGTGTCGGCAGCACGTTCAATATTAGTTGCAATTGCATCACTTCCATCTACAAGGCAACTAATTGGGCTTTTCCAATCGTTACTATTTAATTCATCAAAAGCTGTCAAATATTATTCTTCCACAAACACAGTTGTAGATTTCGTTTGATGCAAATCTACGGAATGATCATAGAAACTAAAACTAAACACTGATCTACATTTTGAGCAGCCAAGGATTCTTTGCTAGCTTCAAAAATCTTTCTGGCATAATCAAGCACACCCTCTTCAATATTATAGGTATATCCCTTAACATACATTTTTCCCGATACATTTGAAAATTGACAAATCATTTTTACACCATAAAAAATATGAAACTTATAAATAGGGTAATGACAACAACAATACCTAAAAGGGTGCAGAAAACCACAATGAATAAAGGAATATGAAATTCCGAGGATATACTTCTCCCCAAACTGAAATAATATTCCAATATATATACATTTCCCAGAAGTTTTAGGACAATTCCTAATTGAAAAATACACTCAAGAAAACCTTGAATCTTTTTCCACAGACTAAGATATCTATATTTAAAGTCATTTGGTTCACGTTTTGATAGGCTAACTTCCACTTACTTGGAAATTAATCGATGTGCTTTTGCCTCTATTTCTTCTTTAATAGGACTAGCAAAGCCTTTTACAAACAAGTCTTTGGCTTTTCTTGCACTATAAAAAGCCTAATAAGTAAAAGATAAAAGATATAAGTTGTGAAAGAATGTAAGGACAAAGCCTAAAAGATAGAGAAAGAGATACTAGATTAACATCACGCATAATTTATACACATTGATGAATCCTGTAATCAGCTACCCTTTTGATGCCTACAATCCTTCTTTACCAGCTTGTTGGATCATCCTTACATCTTCCAACTAAAATAGAAGCTAAATAAAAAAGAATTAAGACAGTCTGCATCTTTATGAAATCATTATGCATCTTCCATTATTCTATCATGCACATAAGAATTCATAGGACGATACAATTTGCATCAAGCATGTGCACACGTGATTAAAAACAGAGAAAATCTTATACAGAGAAAATCTTGATGAAATCATCGTTAGACTTCAAAAGTAATTTAAGCCATTCACCTTCTGGTTTCATCCCAGAGCTTTGTATCCATCTCCTTGTTGGGAGGATATTTTGGAAGGACACTTTAGAAGGGTTCCCAAGCATAAGGTTGTGTTGTAAAGAGCTACAAAAAAAACCAAATGACATCAAACTAGGATCCTTACATTAAATTACTAGAATATTAGGGATTTCAAACACAACTCATCATATCTCAAACTTAACATAACACACAACCACCAATATGTAGCAATCTCTGTCATTTCATATGGGTAACAAGTATTCCCACTCATCTTACAGTAAAAAGAGTAAAAACTGAAAATGAAACAACTTTCTCTTAGTCTTCATTAATCCAAGGGAAGTTCAGTATTTCTCTTCATTCATTCAATATTACCAATACATGAATGGCAGAAAAATAAAAGAAAGAAATTTACTAAAGAGAGTGGCTTTGAACAGGTCGTGTTCCTCGTGCTCTCAGATCTAATTTTTCTCCCTTGTTCTCTGAGATCTGATTTCTTTTCCCCCTCAGATTGTGTGCTCAAAGTTTCGTCCTCCCAACACATTTGCTTTGTGCTTTGAAAATGAAGCTTCCCCCTTCCCCTTCTTCAATTGGAATCCCCTTTTTTTACAAGTTGTTATTACATACAACAAACCATCTCAGCCAAGAGAAGAATCAACTAATAATAATGATAAATCACCAAAAAAAAAAGGTAGAAAGATACGAACCACCCACAGAAGTGCAGAAGCAAAACCCCATTATCGGACCTCCAATCCACCAAAACCACCGTGAGACATTCGTGGCCAGCCCCTCCAGCCGCTGTCGGAGCGCGCCTCTTCACCTCATACCCACAAAAGAAAAAAAAGTCAGAGCCAAACCCTAACAAAAGAATCCAACATAAACATCAAAATAGACAAAGAGATCGAGAAGGAAAGGGAAAGGTGGAGCTTGGAAACGGTCAGTTTGGGGGGTTTTGGAGGGGAGGGGAGGGAAGGGGTTATTTTAAAGAGGAATGTTAGGGTTAAACTCTCTGATACATTCTTTTGGACACTCTCTCAACTATTGGGTCATGTCATTCATTTTTTAAAACACTAGGTAACCGATTGTGTTGGTTTAGAAACTTTTAACATTTCTTAATTTTTTTTATTATTGGAATCGCGAATGCACCCCTTGTAATCAAATGTCACCAAAAAATTCTCAAACACACAACACTCCCAAATTGGGAAATCTCCCACACTCAGCTTCCGATGGCTACACTAATAGGAGAGATTTGAACAAGAAATTTGGCTGCAGATCTGAAAGTTTTCGATGGCTACATTACTCTAAAGTTTCTGATGTCGTACAACGTGTAGAGTGACGAAGGCGAGGTGTTGCTATGACCCCTTCTTGCTGTGTTTAAATTGATTTATGAAATAATAACCTAGAAACCTAGTCAAATTGAATGATTTTTTTTATAGAACAAAGTGAATGAAAAGTGAAAGAGAGAAAAGAAAGAAAGACAAAATCTTTAATTGGACAAAAATTAAGAATCCTTTTATGCAACTTCCAGTCTTGATCAATGAAATGTGCAGTAAGAACCATATAATTCAAATTTTGCACATAAGTCCAAGTATCAGTCGTGAGACTGACACTTTGATTTGTTCTATTAAATATACTTTTTAACTTATGTTTCTCATTCATGTAAATATTCCAGCAATCCCTAGCAATTGTAATCCTTCCTGGAAGTGAGAGTCTAAGTTGCACAACACTCATAAAATAACGAAATCCCTCTCCCTCAACAAAAGAAAAAGGCAACTCATCCACAATTATCATTCTAGCTAAAGCGTGTCTACATGCATCAACATCAAAATGGACACCAGCAAGAGCACTACCAGTTCCTTTTCCATCTTCTTTTTTCAAGCCTTGAAGGGTAAGAGTGCTTTGAGTAAGGATCAAGAGACATTTTGGGAAACTTTTTACATTGTGACAGCAAATGATTTCTTAGATTGCTAGTACCATTTCTATGTGAATCAGCAGCATATGTTGCCCTACACCAGTTACACTTAGCTCTAGAACACGAATCATCTTTTGTAAAATGTTCCCAAGCCCAAGATCTAGGTCTACAAGGTTTCCTTTTACCAGAATCTCCAGCATCAGGATCATTTGTTGTGGGTGCTTCTCCAGCTTTCCTTTTCTTTTGACCATTGGGGACTTCATCTTTGTTCAAATCATCACTTTGAGTCACTGGTTGTTCAGTTGTAGGCATGGTTGTTGGACTATTTTCAACCTTCACAATAGAAAACCAAATAATTAGAATATTATATGAAGCACCAAAAGAAAACGAATTTACTTCCATATCAACAAGAACAAGCTTTCAACCTTTCTGTCGAGAACAAAGAGAACACCCAGAAAATCAACACCCATTACTGAAGTGAAGAAGCAGAGAATAGGAGGGGGGAAAAAAGAGAACACAGAAGCAGAACACGCAGAAGCCGAACAGAACAAGAAGCAGAACACGCAGAAGTGAAGAAGAAGAAGAACAGAACACAAACAAAGAAGCAGAACTCGTACAACAAAAAGAAGCAAACAAAGAGCCTTGGCGTTAACAAAAAGAAGAACAGGACACAAACAAAGAAGCAGAACTCAACCGTGTGGAGTCGCCGCCGTCGCTAGAGAGCCTTGGCGTTGCTGTCGCCGTCGGCTGGGGAGTCGTGTTCCAGAGAGAGCGCCGGAGAGGTGATTCGGTGCGACTGACGAGAGAGGCGAGACTGAGGCGCTAGGGTTTCAGTTTCATCTCATTTGTGAGTAGTGAGTGAGACACTGAGACCTTATGTTACTGATTAAAGAGATCAAACGCACCGTATAGTAAGTAGTGTGTTAACAGTCTTGTGGTTTGGGTTGGTTCTCTGGGAACAAACCACAGGCCGAACCAAACCAATCGGTTGGTGTAAAAAATGGCTCAATCAAGACCAAAAAATTTCCGTTTTTTACAGTTTTCGATTTGGGTTGGATCAGCTTGCGGTTTTCTTTGGTCGGTTTGGATTTGAATACCCATAACTGAAAGGATTCGTTTGTTTTTTTTTAAAATGATTTGAGGGTCAATGGGGCTGCAGAGAAATGAACAGGAGTTTTCATCGGTGGCTCTATATTTTTTCAAAAAATAAATGTCATTGTTTTAATTTCTAGATGAAATGTTACCGCCACAAAAAGTGAATGCAGAACCTCCATTGAAAAAAGTGATTTAGTCCTCGGACAGCGACGGGGTGATAGCTTAGAAAAGTAATTTAAAAAAAATAAAAAAAGTTGTGTTGAAGAGAGTGAAGGATGCACCAGCATTGCTGGTAACCAAGTCCAGGATTTAAAAAAAATGGTGACGTGTCTCAATGATTCAGAGAGTGTCCAAAAAGACTGTGTCAGAGAGTTTGACCCTAACACTCCTCTTTTAACTATTGATTCATTTAGAATATTATACATGAGTAATGCTATTTATAGCGAAACTTATTCATCACGAACATCGCGAATACGTGTGTGGCGGATTTTAAAAAACAAGGGAGTGTTCCCCATTAAATGGCCCATCCAATATATTGCAGAAAAAACAGAATCTTACAAATGGCCCATCAAATATATTGCAGGAAAAACGGCATCATACCCAATAGGAAAAGTTCGCGATAGTATAACGATTAATGTTTTCGCGATAAAAAGCATTTCCCATTAGACATATGAAATTCATTTCATTTTGATATCTTAACTTATCTGGAACTATATTTTTTTTTCTTTTGACAAATCTGTAACTAGAATTTTGGTTAGTAGATATAGAAGCTTAACACTTTTTAGTTTGTTTTACTATTTTTTGATTTTTTATATTTTTTTAGAGTTTTTTAAAAATTATTTTTTTATTAAATATTTTGACTAGTCCGTCTTTAAATATAAACTTTGATGGCTATTCAAAAAATGTTTAAAATCAAATTTGCCTTTAAGGTTTTAAGCCTATACGTTGATGGCTATTTATAAAATTATCTAACTGTTGATGATTTTATTGGTGGGAATGCTATAACTAATAAGAGTAAACAACAAATATAAGTGCAAATGTGAAGATGAAGATTATGCAGAAATGTATAACAAGAAGATTATTGCACAAGAAAACTCCAAAACTTATGTGAAACACTGAGCTTTAGGTTCGATTCGCCCCCACCAATAACTCAAGATTTGATGCAATAGGATAGTCAGCGATTCCTCTTCAGAATACTATGAAATTCTTTGATATGATTTGCACACTCTCACCAAACGTATCATCAATGATATTTTACATAATAATAGTTTCTTAAGTTCAATTTGCGCATAAGAGAAGAAAGGAAATAATATGAACTTTTGAATTTGGCAGAGTTTCAATATATACAAGAGAAATCAATGCTCTTTCTGCATGTAGAGTTGTTCTATTTATAGAGCAACTTATACAACTTGATGGAGAGAAACGACTCCTCATATAAAGTATAATTCCTTCATGAATTGATCCAAGGAAATGATATATTGATTCATGAATAAATACATTTAATCATAAAGGAATACATCGATTAATTTGAATCTCAATTCCATGAAGAAACACGCTTTTTGGAGTGCTTTCTTTGATTCCATTATTTTGGAAATCCCTCACACTAATCGCATACACTTTCTGTCTGTATAAAACTTAATGAAGTGCATTTCCAGATAGACTGAGAGGGTTAATTAGTGCATCAGTCGAGCCTCGTGTGACCTATTAACTCAAACATTGTATCTTAGTAAATTATTTGCAGCACGAATTGTAGTGCCCCATATACTGATCAAACTGAGTATGCTTTAACTTTATAAGCTTTGGACTTTGCATTATATTGTGTTGGAGATTACTGATAAAAAAAACAGTGTTGGTGATTTTAGCCGCTGAGGAACATCAAGTTGGTGTAAATGACAAGTTTTGATGTTATATACTTATTGTGTGTTTGGATGAGCGTGGATCAAAATTGATTTTGAGTGAAATTGATTTTAAAAATTGATTTAGGTTAAAATCGAGTTGAAAGTGAAGTGATTTGTGTTTGGATATATTATTACAAAAGTGATTTTTTGAAAAGAAATGTTGTTTGAATAGTTTTGATTAAAATTATTTTTAAATATGTAATTACCAAAATGGGTTTAATGTACATATTTATATATTTCTTTGCATAAATTTCTTTTATTTTATTTATTCATCTTTGAAATATACATTAACAAATCAAATAATTTACTTACTGTATGTTTATTCATTAACTTATTTTATTACTTTATAAATGGTATTATTTTATTTTATTTTTATCAATGGTATTATTTTGTTTACTATTACTTTATATTAAACATGGCCATAAAATATTTGACCATATTAAGATCCCCATTTATTGTCCATCAGCATCAATAATCTTCTTGTCTAGAAAAGCATCAATAATCAATAATCTTTGTGAAAAAAAAATAGCATGAATAATAAGTGATAAAAATATAACAGCCTTGGAGTCGTAACAAACAACCCGATATCAAGAACGTGTGTGTGTGTGTTTGGATTGCCGTTGCTGGCCTCTGAACTTCCGTCCATGCTGGAGAACGAAATTCACAATCTGTTTGGCTTCTTCTTTTGTGCTGTTTACAACGTCAGTTCACCCCTAAATGTAGTTTTTAGCAGAAGGATGATGTGGCTTGCTTCTCTGTCCTCCGTTTAACGTTGGGAGAACCCTCAGACAAATTTACCCTCATCTCAAAATCTCGAGGCATATTTGGGCAAACAAAATGCAAGAATATATAAAGAGAAAAAAATGAAGAAGAAGAAGAAATAAGAAAGAATACTGAGAAGAAACGAAGAAGAAAAAACATCATCAGAGAAAAGGCAGCAACTCCAACGCGTTTTTAAAAGACCTCTCTCTTCTGTGTTGTGCTGCTGGTGTTGAATGTTCTGCCAGGAAAAGTAAAAGGGAGGCATGCATATTGATCACTTGGCAGCTGGCATTTTATGATAAAAAAAAACTTTTGATGTAACCGAGACATTTAGTATTTACAATTAATTGATTTTTAAGATACGTGTAATTAAAATCCAGTCAAAAAAAAGATATATGTAATTAATTGTGATGTTCTAAGCACTTTTCAATCAATTTCTTGTAATAATGAATTCAAAAAAAATCTTACGGCACCGAATATCTTTTATAACTTGTGGATTTTTAAAATATTATATTATCACATCTTGTAGAAAAAAGATTATATTTAGTAGCTTTTTAAATATTTGTTATAAAAATTATTTTTAATAAAAAATAATATTTAATAAATAACGATACCAAAAACTACTGCTTATTATTTTTTTCATATTATTACAAAGAAATATAAAAAATAATATTAATATTATATTATAAAATCTCATACCCTTTTCGGTAATTATACATTCAAAAGTACATTTAATTGATATCATCAAAACAAATTTCATTTTGTCAAACGTACATCTGCGAAAAATGTATCCAAACAGAAATCACGTCATGGTAAACTATTTTTTAACCAAACATCCGTTTGCAAAATGACGTTGAATCAAATGTCCGTTTGTAAACTTTAATTCAAACGGCCCTTGTATTGCTTGCAATGAGACTCTTGTTTCCCACACCCTTCAAACATCTCACTACACCTATTATTTTTTTAAATTCTCAAAATACCCTTATCATATTTTACCTTATCTCTTTCACTTTCACTATATATATATATATATATATATATATACATACATCATAAATATATATATTTACAAGTGTATATATATATAGTGGGAAAGGATATACTTACTTCAAGAGTATCTCGGTAGACTTACTCCACATCTTTGCCGTTTGTTTTATTTAAATAGTTTGTATCTCACGTGACTTTTTTTCCCTTCCCCTAAACCCGTTTATTCTTCCAATGTTTTTGGCGAGCAAGAAGGGGAAACATCAGTGAAAGTGTGCCTAGAAAAGAAAAAAAAAGTGGAGGAAGCCTTAAAATCCTTTCCACTGTGAAGCCTTGTCCTTGATTTTTTTTTTGGCCATGTCCTTGTCTAACCTCCTTAAGAGTAGCCAACCATCACCATAAGCACACAATTTTTTTTGATAAGCAAATGTATTAATCGGAGGTACAAGGGGTACCCCAACCCAGTTACATTACAGTCCCAATTACATCAAAGTTGTGCTAAGCACTCATACAAGCCATCGGGTTACTACACCAGTCCGAAAAACTCCTATTAGAGGACCTACCCTCCCTAAAAATAAACCAACCCCAAGATATAATTTTAATATGTGACAAAACAGAGGAAAAGCTTGCAACCTCCCCTTGAAATATTATTCTATTGCGTGCGGACCATAAGCACCACACCACTGCAGACCAAATTAAATACCTGACCTTTTTTGCTCTCCTCCCACCAAACTGAGCACCATGCTGTAGAAAGTGTTGAGTAATTTCATTTTGCATTACACCTACTATTCCCAACCAACCTTGCACATGCATCCAAATATTATAGGCAAAACTCAAGTAAATAGAGAATGTGATGATGTTTTTGCACACTGGAAGCAGAACACGCAGCAAAGCTGGTGTTAGTTCACAATGATGCCCCTTCTATGCAACATGTCCCTTGTTGGAAGTCTATTTAGCAGCAATTTCCAAACAAAAGCAGTAATTTTTGAAGGAATAGAACTTTTCCACAAACCTGAGAATGCTTTCTGCAGAAAATGATCTGAAGCCTGTGAGTTAGCTGCACCCAACTGATTCCTATAAGCCGATTTGACAATGAAGACGTTGCTATGGTCATGCATCCATAACCAATCATCCATGTTATCCTTATTGATTGTTATTCCGGCAACCAGTGCCCGAAGTTCTCTAAGCAGCTCCTCTTCCCATGCAAAAAGAGGCATTCTCCAACTCCACTTCCAACTCCAACCATCACTGTCCCAGTCACCAGAATCACTGACTAGCACCTCCTTATTCGCTGCCGCTTGGTACAATCTCGGGAAACATATTATTATATCTCCTATTTTACAATATTCCATCAAGTGATTGTATATCGGTATCACTGCATTCTGGCGACTCATATTGGCAAGACAATGCAAAGAGGCAAATCGAAAGTATTTGTGTAGGAAAAAAGCATGTGTTGGTGTGTGTTTGGTTTTATAGTAGTGAAAATCAATCTTTTGTCTATTCATCTTCTCACACTTAAATATAAGATGAATCTTGAGTTTTATATTTATGTTCTATAAATAGGACTCACATAGCTTTGTAAATTCACACCAGGGACGGATGCAGGTACTAGACTTTGGGGGCATATGCCCCCACTTAAATTCTAATAACATTTTTTTTATACATATACATGTTTTATAAAATAAAAGAAATGACAATCTATTTGATGAAAGGCCCACCACACACAGTTCAAAACCAATCCCGTGGGTTTCACTAAAACAAGAAATGAAAGTCAAATGGGGAAGGCCCACCACATCCAAACCTTTTATTATTTATTATCAATTTACAATTGCAATTCTTTTGAAAAGGAAGAAGCTGTAGGGACAGGGACCACAGCAAAATATCACCTAGCTTGCGTAGCTTCTCCTTTGAGACGTTTCCACTCCGGACAACCACCTCCCTTACAGACTTACGATCCACCACTGATGCCCACCCTCCACTCTTCTCTCTTCCATTGTTTTCCTCTTCCTCCATCTTTGATCTTTTAAGAGGTAAACCAAAAACCCCCCACTGTATTTTGTAGTTTTTTTTTCTTCTTTTGATTTTTTCATGATGCATTCATTATTTGTTTTGTTGTTGTGATGATAGTTGAACATAGGTTCTTAGCTTGTTGAGATTGAATTTGTGTCTGGTTCATTGTTAGGGTTTGGTAGAGCTTATTTTGGGTCAATGCATATGAGCTTTTTGATTGATTGGTTGTGCAATTAAACTCATTAACAATGTGTTTCTAGAGTCAATTGGTTGAAATTTATTTTTGATGATGAGTAATTGCAATTTGCAAATTTTTAAATTTCTATTTTACTCTTTTTTACTATCAACTATTGATTTTAGTCTATGGACATGAACTTAATTGTGGTGGTTATATTGATTTTATTTATAGCATTAAGCAATGGAAAGATTTTTTAAAAGAAAGTCACCTTCAGAGCCATCATCTCCTCCTCCCATACTTGATGAATGTGGAAGTAGAACATTGGGTCCATGTCCATCTGTGAAAAAAAGATTTTTGGAATTTGATTTGGAAAAACTTCCTAATGATCCTGGTTTAAGGTCAAATATTTCATATTATCATCCAAGTGATAGAGATGAAATTAGGAGATATTATTTGCAAAAAGGTCTTTGCCAACCAAAAGAGATTAATTTTCCACAAAGACAATTTGGAGATACTTTTCGTAAATTTAATCCGGATTGGTATTCAAAATATGCCGGATGGTTAGAATATAGTCAAAAGAAGGATGCAGTGTATTGTTTGTGTTGTTATCTTATGAGATCACATGTTGGACAACATAAAGGTAGTGGTGAGGCATTTATAATAGAAGGTTTTACAAACTGGAAAAAAAGTGAGAGGTTTCAAGTTCACATTGGAGGTCCAAATAGTGCTCATAATCAAGCATGGAGAAACTGTCAAGATCTAATGAAACAAAAGCAACATATTGAAGGTGCCATATGTAAACAGTCTCATCAAGTTAAAGAGGAATACCAGATTCATTTGACTGCAGTAATTGATTGCATTTGATATTTGTTGTATCAAGGGCTAGCTTTTCGTGGTAATGATGAGTCAGTGTCATCTAGCAACAAGGGGAATTTTCTTCAACTTCTGGATTTTCTTGGTAACCACAATGAAACTATTCATAAAGTATTGAAGAATGCTCGGGGAAATCGAAAGTTAACCCTCTGCAATACAAAAGGATATTGTCAGAGCTACTGCTAGTGAAACTACTCGAGTTATACTTGATGATCTAGGAGATAATTTATTTGCTATTTTGATTGATGAATCTCGAGATATCTCAGTTAAGGAGCAAATGGTTGTGGCTTTACGTTACGTGAATAAGAAAGGACAAGTTATAGAGTGTTTTCTAGGCCTTGTTCATGTTTCTAATACTAATGCTCTATCATTAAAATCAGCTTTGGAGTCATTATTTGCATGATATGGGTTAAGCTTGTCAAGGATACGTGGACAAGGATATGATGGAGCAAGTAATATGCAAGGTGAATTCAATGGTCTCAAAAGCTTGATATTGAAAGAGAATTGTACTGCATTCTACATTCATTGTTTTGCCCATCAACTTCAATTAGCTCTTGTTGCAGTAGCAAAGAAACATTCTGGAATTGCATTATTTTTTATCTTAGTTACTAATTTGTCTAATATTGTTGGAGCATCATGTAAGCGTCGAGATATTCTTCGTGAAAGTCAAATTGCAAAAGTAAAAGAAGCATTGCAAGAAGGAGAAATTTCTAGCGGACGTGGCTTGAATCAAGAAGCTACAATCAAGAAGGCAGGGGATACTAGATGGAGCTCACATTATGGTACAATACTTAGTGTAATTTCTTTGTTCTCTTCCATGGTTGATGTGCTTGAAATGATTGAGGAAGATGCCACAAGTTTAGATCAAAGAGGTGAAGCATTGGCTCTGTTGAGTTCTATCCAATCTTTTGAATTTATTTTCATCTTGTACTTGATGAAAAATATTCTAGGGATTACTCATGAGTTATCTCAAGCATTACAAAGAAGTGATCAAGATATTGTAAATGCTATGAAATTAGTTTCAGTGTCAAAACAGAGGTTACAAGCTTTGAGGGATAATGGTTGGGTTTCTTTACTTAATGATGTTTCATTGTTTTGTGAAAAGCACAATGTTGTCATTCCAAATATGAATGATACATTTCAGGCACAAGGAAAGTCAAGGCGCAAGATGGAGAAAGTTTCTAATTTACATCATTTTCAAGTTGAATTATTCTATCAAGTGATTGATCGACAGCTTCAAGAGTTGAGTAATCGTTTTACAGAAGTGAATACTGAGTTGCTTCTTTGTGTAGCATGCTTAAGTCCACGAGATTCATTTTCTACATTTGATAAGGAGAAATTGATTCGTTTTGCTCAATTTTATCCTTCAGAGTTTTCTTCTTTTGAACTTTTGGCACTAGATAGTCAGCTTGAAAATTATTTCATAGATGTATGCTCTGACAGTGCATTTTCAGAATTGACGGGGATTAGTAATCTTTCTATAAAAGCTTGTGGAGACCAGAAAACATGTTGTCTATTCGTTGGTATATTTGCTTTTAGAGTTAGCTCTGATATTACCAGTGGCAACTGCAACAGTTGAAAGAGTTTTCTCTGCTATGAGTATCATCAAGAATCAGATGCGAAATCGTATGGGGGATGAATGGCTCAATGACTGTTTAGTTACCTATATAGAGAGGGAGATTTTTGACAAGGTTGAAAATGAGAAAATCATTCAATGTTTTCAGAATATGAAAACTCGTAGAGAACAATTATGATATATGTTGATACTCTCAAAAGTGATCTATTATAATTTTTTTTGGGTATATAGTGATCTATTATATTTTTAATCTTATAAATTTATGTTTGAAATTTGCCCCCACTGCATAGAATTCCTGGATCCGCCCCTGATTCACACCTTGAAGAACATAGTAGAAAGACTCACTTCTCTCTTTCTCCCTTATCTCTATTCTTCTATATTTTACAATATTTTATTCTTGTTTTGATTCATTTTATAACACGTTATCAACATGAGACTTTGCCATACGAGTGATGACTTGATCAACTTGGAGGTTATATTGTAAGAATATTTTTTCTTCTCATTATCTTTGGCTAATATAATTCATGATCATGTTCTTTCACGCAAGTTTTTTTATGTTAAACTTTTATATTTCATGCACAGAAGTTTTATTGTGAATTTGGTTTAGCTAACATAATTATCGTACTTTGTATACTCTAGATAAATTCTAGAAGAGTTTAACATTCAAGCATCCCTGTAGAATTGCAACACTATGATTTTTCTTGGTTATCGTTCATACGAAGATTTGTGATATAGTTCTTGAAGAACTAAACCTTTAAACCATGATTGAAATCTAAAAGATCTTTTTTAATATACTTTGAAACAAATGAAAGTAAGAGAAAAAATATTTACTTTTATGTCACTCAAATATGCTCTTGGAATAATAAAAGTGAGAAATATTTTCAAGAATATTTTGAAAATTTAAGCACTATTGTGCACCGACGGAGGTATGTTGTTACTTGCAAGGGCCTGAGCCCCTTCTATTTTTTAACTTCAATAGTATATAGTATAATATATTATATATAGGCCAAGGAAGCTTTATTAATTTCAAGAGGATTTTGCTGCTCGGAGGTCCATAACACATCTTGTTCTTGGTGTTGAATGGTTCTTCAATTTTATTTAACTATTTAATTAACTAATAAAAGCAAAGAATATTCTGTTAGATCTTTTTTGTAATTTCTATATAAGAAGAGTTAAACTTTATATTTGTTAAGTAGTAGATATGATCCTCTCAAAAAAAAAGTAGCAGATATGAGTAGTAGATACGCATGTATATTCAATAGGCATGAATCTCGCAAGTGAATCTAAAATATATTTTCAATTCTTAAAACTATGTTTTTTAAATCAAGTTTTTATTTGAATTTGATTTATTTATATATTAATAAATATAATGTGATTTCAGTTACATGAGATTACTTTTTAGCCCACTCTAAGCCAAAATCCTGGCTCCGTCCCTGCTATTGTGATTGAACACGAGTGATTATTGGTTAAAAATGAGAAAGGTCATATAATGGATTGAACTTTATTCCAATGAGTGAATTTATGGTTATGGTCATTCATATGGTAGAGACTACCATTCCCTTGGTGATTTAAGATTTTCGCATGAGAATGTATCTCATATGAATAATATAACATCGAGAGAAAAAATATTGAATGTGTTACATATGAAGGGTGATAAAAATCTCATTAGTATGATTTGTGGTAATAGCTTTTATTATTCATAATAATAGTGTAGTAACTCATATACTTTATGAAGAAATGTAATTTCTCTCCCTACTTATGTTTGGAATTCTATATAAAAACATCATTTCGCATGAAAGAAAGAATAAACATTGCTGGTATGACTAGTTCATAAAAAACTAGACACTTTTATGTTCTTATTTTCTTGTCTTAATCTCTTCTTATATTTTTTTTTCATGTTACTTTTTTTTTTAACAAAAATAAGCTTACTTCATTTCATTCCAAATAACATTGGCAATACAATCACGAACATAATCAAAACTATAGCTACAAGGTTTAGATAAAGTCGCCCGTGCAAGAGCATGAGTAACAATATTCGCTTGTCGGTTTACAAAATTAACTAAACAATTTTGCCTCTCTAAGAGCTATCTTACAAGCAAGAACAATGGAACCACACTCTGAAGCATCGTCACAATTATTGTTGACACTATCCATTATTGTTTTAGCATCAAACACAAAAATGATATGCTCCAAACCCAACTCCTGTGTCCACAGCAAAGCAACTAACAACGCCTTAACTTCACCTTCTTTAACCAATAAACACGTTTGAGACCATGCAGATTTAGCCTCCAAAAAAATGTCAGATTCATCTCTAAGACACAAACCATAACTAGTCAAATTATAGTGGCCAAAAAAACCTACATCAATATTGCACTTAAGATAGCCTTATGGTGGTTTAACCCAACTGACAGGATTACCCAGACTAGGATTAACACTAGACTGGCCCTGTTGGGTATTAGCCACCTCCCAAGCTTGGAAATAATTTTTTGCCCGAAATAACACTCAGCAATATTTTCCAGTTTATTATTCCACACTTTTTCATTTCTTCTAACCCATAAACTCCACAAATTCATTGCTATAAGAGATCTACTATTTTGATCAACCTGTAGCAACAACTTGAAAATTAAATCGCTCACTGCCGCACTATTCCATATCATAGGCTCTATAATATGCCATAAACCCAATGATTTCCAACAGCATATGCTCCCTGGACAATCAATAAAATAATGCCATGCATTTTCAAATGGGTGGCCGCATAAAGAACAAGATGAAGGACAGTTGACACCTTTTGATAGTAATCTTATTCTTGTTGGCACACAATCACGGCATAATCTCAAAATAAAATGTTTAATTTTTTGTGGTACATGTAGTCCCTAAATTAAGTTCCATTCACCATGAACCTTCAAATGGTCCGTTTGCAGAATTTTTTTCATACAAAGATAATAAGCAGAGTGGATCGTTTACGTACCTTTCTTATGAGGCCACCGAATAATTTGATCTGAATCAATTGATGAGAGTAAGGGGACACTTAACACCGCAGCAGCATCCGTGGAATTAAAGCAAGAATAGACCATATCATGGTTTCAACATTTTTGGTTCGGCAAAAGAAGGTCCTTTACACGCAGCTCCATCATGGAAAGCAAAGGTGGGGTAGTTAGAATTCTATTAGCATCTCTCTAAAATCACTCCAAATTGGAATATTTGTTCCATCACCAACAATTCATCCATAACCTTCCTTTATCAATATTTGAAAATTAAAAATACTCCTCCAAGCATAGCTCGGTTGGTAGCCTAGACTAGCCTCGAAAAAGGATCCCTTAGGGTAATATTTAGCTTTGTAAATTCTGGAAACAAGAGTATTTGGGCTGGATAATAACTTCCAACATTGCTTCCCAACCATTGACAAATTAAAGGCACTAAGATTGCGAAAGCCCATACCTCCATCAAGTTTATGACACATTAACTTGTCCCACGATAGCCAATTGATTTCTCTATTATTACCTCCACTAGAACTCCACAAAAAGAATTCATCATCCTTTCAATTTCCTCAGTAAGAGATGGTGGAAGAGTGTAGATACTCATGACATAAGCCGGAATTGCCTGCACCACAGATTTAAGTAAAACTTCACGCCCTGCTTTGGACAATGATTTCCCACGCCATGATTGCAACCAATTCTAGACCCGGTCTCGAATATATTGAAAAGTAGTATTTTTTACTTCTCCCAACCATGGATGGTAAGGCAAGATACTTACCCGTACCTTAGCAAATACGGACTCCCAAGCTGTCAGAAATTGTAGTTCTTATGGCATGCTTTGTATTTTGGCTGAAGAAGATTTCTGATTTTCGAAATTTAAGTGTGTGGCCAGATGCTTTCTCATAAGAAAGCAAAATATTTTTCATCAATAAAGCTTCTCTTTCAATAGCCTTAAGAAAAAGAAAACAATCGTCAGCAAAAAGAATTTGAAAGATGATGGGAACACCTCTACACACTTTGATTCCATGAATTTCCTCTCTTCTCTCCGCTTGGTGAATAAGCGCAGAAAGACCTTCTGCACATAGAATAAATAAGTAAGGAGATAAAGGATCCCTCTGGCGAAGACCACACCTTGGATGAATAGGCCCTACATGATCATGATTCACTAGCACTGAGTAGGACACCGTTGGACACAGATTGTAATCCAACCAATCCAGGTAGAACTAGATCCCATCTTCAATAAAATTGCTTTAAGATAACCCCAATCCACTCGGTCATAAGCCTTGCTAATATCCAGATTCAAAGCAACCTCCCCAATTTTACCAACCTTTTTACACTTCATGTGATGAATCGTTTCAATAGCAATAAGTGCATTATCAAGGACAGGCCTCCCAGAAACTAAACCAGATTATTCTTCTGAAATACATTTCGGAAGAAATCTCTTCAACCTATTAGCAAGGACTTTAGAGACAATCTTATATAATACATTACACAAAGATATAGGCCTAAGGTCCTTCATAGACTGAGGAGTATCACACTTAGGAATCAAAACAATATTTGTGTCATTAAGAGATTGAGGGAATGAACCAACCTCCAACCATTGACAACAGTCATGCACAATTTCCTTTCCACATAAATTTCAGAAATGCTGATAAAAAGATGGGTTAAGGCCATCTAGACCAAGGGACTTATCTGGACGCATCTACTTAATAACGTCAAAGAATTCAGCCTCATCAAATGGAGCACATAAGACTTCGTTATCTTCAATTGTAATTCTAGCGTGAATCGCTTGAATCACAGGATCATAATCTCCATGACGCTCCTTAAATAAATCCTCAAAATAGTCTCTAGCCACACTACAAAGATTTCCTGCTTAGACACAAAGGAACCACTAGTATTCATCAAGCTACTAATATGATTTTTTTTCCCGAGTAGTAGCTGACCTGTGGAAGAATTTGGTATTTTGATCACCTCCTTTTAGCCAAAAACATTTAGCCCTTTGCTTCCAAAAGTCTTCCTCCTGAAGAAGCAGATTCGCTAGCCTGTCTCTAGTAATTAAGAAACGACGAACTCCATCATCATCAACCCTTGGTGTCCCATATAGGTGGCTCAGTGGTTGAGCCAATGGACATGAAGAGCAGGAGGTACATGGCTCATATCCTTGCCACTAACAAAACCCCCTCCCCTCTAACAAACTAACCACTAACATTTGCCTATCTAAAAAAAAAATCACCAATCCTTGGTCTCAAAATTTCCAGTTCGGCCTTAACTTGAGAACTCATTTTGGAGGAAAGTTTTTTTTTTTTTTAATGAATTGAGTTGTTGAATTATTTTCTCAGAACTCATTGTTCTATTTCAAATGTGTGTTTTTTGTTCAATTTCAAATGAATGCATACACATTTTCTCTTATTCTGGTCTAGTTTATTATTATTCAAGTAAAATATGTATATATGGTTTCTAGAGTTTTATTCATTGAAGAAAAATGTGTTCTCAATTCTTTATATATAAATATAATGTTTGATATATGTATGCCGATGCAAAAAGTATATCAAGTCCCTAGAATATCTTGTGTCAAAAAAAAGTCTCTATAACATATATTATGATGTTTTTTTTATAACAACATTTTATAAATTATGTTTATTCATTACCGATTCGAATAGATCATTGCAATTGAAACAGATATTATTGTAAACAATAAGTTTACATATTATAATAAGTTTATTGTTTGGCATGACCGGTGAGGCCATCCCAAGTCCACTATGATGCAAAAATTTATTTTATCTTACCTCCTACGAGGCCAACAATTTATCATAAAGTCTTCCCCTTTACAATTGGCTTTGGTCATGAACCTAATATCTTCCATCCAAGAATTTTTGTATGTGCAGTATATGTTCTAATTGCTCCACAGTAATACACTAAAATGGGTCCTTAAAGAAGGTTGGGAATATGTATTTGATATGAATCTTGATCTACATTAAAATATATTGAATTATCAAAAGGATTTATTTATAGCTCGGTTTATCGATTATCATTTTAGTGAATCATATTTCTAAATGTTAGGGGGGCATAAGCAGCTGGAAAAGGAGATTAGTTTGAATGAATTGTCATTATCTCACCTTGATCATCGTACAAAACATTATGAACTGAAAGTTTAAAAGCTAATTCATTTGCAAAGCTTAATAAACCAATTACCAAATGCATTTATTGATCCAAAAAGAGTGATTGTACCAGCTACTATTGCTCTGATAAAAATTTATGTCCTTGTTAAAAAATCTAACATCGCAAATGAGTCTCAACCACACATGAATTGTGGCAGACCTGTCAGTTCCAAAGATAAAAGTCATCGAACAAGAAAAAGAGCTAAAAAGAAAGATGACTCAAGTGAGGATATAGAAACTCCAAAATAGTCCTCAAACATAATTGATTTTTCAGTTCCAGAAGAGACTGGTAAAGTACTTGAAATTTGTGAGAATTAATAGATCTCAATAAATTTTGTAATAAATGGAATACAGTAGAACCAAAATGACGTAAACTTAAAAAAAAAGACAAAATGAAGTCCACATTGAAGATGTTTTTGTATATAATATATCATAAAATATGATAAATGATAATGAATATCACAAACCAAAGTCTATTAAGGATTGTAGAATAATCAATGATTGGTCAAAACGGAAAGACACAATTGAAGCGGAATTAAACTCGCTTTGCAAGCGAAAAGTTTTTTTGACTTGTAGTCCGTATACTTGAAGTTGTGAAGTCAGTTGGATATAAATGAGTTTTTGTGTGAAAACAAAAATGAGAATGGTGAAATTGTGAGAGACAAAACTCGACTTGTTTTTAAGAGTTTTTGCAGAGACTGACATTGATTTTGATGATACATATTCACCTATGGTGGATGTAAGTACTTTTCAATACTTAATTAGTCTAATAGCACACGAAGGACTCAATTTACATATGGTGGATGCTATTATAACTTACTCACTTCATAATAAAAGATATGAAATTGTCTGAAGGATTTAATTTGTCTGATGCATACAAATTGGGATCTCGAGAAGATTACTCAATCAAATTAAATAAGTTTCTCTATGGATTAAAACAATCTGAACGTATGTGGTATAATTGTCTCAGTTAAAATCTACTAAAGGAAGAATATAAAAAGGACTCATTTGTCCCTGTATTTTTATGCAAAGATCTGGAAATGAATTTGCCATAATTTTATTTATATTGATGATCTAATTATTATCAGAACTCCTGGAGAGCTTTGAAAAGTTGTTGATTAGTTAAAGAAAGAGTTTGAGATGAATGACTTAGGAAGGACAAGGTTTTGTTTAGGATTATAAATTGAGTATTTAAAAAATGGAATTTTTGTGTATGAAGAAGCTTATATAGAAAATGTGCTAAAACAGTTCTTTATGGACAAATCACACCTATTGTGCACTTTAATGGTTGTAAGGTCGTTAGATGTGAACAAATAATTTTTTAGACCTAGACAAAATGATAAAAAAACTACCTGGTCCTGAAGTACAATATTTTAGTCAATCGAGACTCGTCATGATATATCATTTGCTGTCAATCTTTTAGCAAGATATAGTTCTTCACCTACACGAAGACATTAGAATAGAGTCAGGCATATACTAATTCGTTACCTTAAAGGTGCGATGAATATGTGTTTATTTTATTTAAATATACCCAAGTCATACCTAATTCGTTATGCAGATGCATGTTATTTGTTTGGACCTCGTAATGGTAGGTCATAAACAAGCTATTTGTTTACTTGTGATGGTACAACCATTTCATGGTTGTCTGTGAAACAAATCATAACAACTACATCATCTAATCATGCAGAAATTTTAGCGTTACATGAGGCAAGTCGAAAATGCATTTGGTTGAGGTATGTGATTCAACTTCAACGCATACGTGATATTCGTGGTTTGTCACTAGAAAAGTTATCGCAACAATCCTATGTGAGGATAATACCGCATACATTGCTCAGTTGAAAGAATGATATATTAAAGGAGATATAATAAAACATATTTTTCCAAAATTCTTTTCACTCGTGATCTTTAAGAGAATGGTGATATAAATATTCAACAAGTTCGTTCAAATGAGAATCTAGCAGATCTTTTCAAAAAGTCGTAATGAAGTACATTTTTTTAGCAATTAGTATAAAAGATTGGCTTTCGTTGTCTACAGATGATTGCCCCCTTCCCTTCCACCCCCTCTGCCTCCACCACTCTATTCGTCACCCTCTCTTCTCTGCCTCTCTCAAAAATACAAAAACTTTACGAACCCTAAGAGTTTGACTGGTGAATGAATCGAAGCAGCACAACAAAAGCGAACCATCGAACTGATGAACAATCTAAGCGAACCCTTCATCACCAAGCCTGGAGACAGGCTTGGCTGCAGGCTCTACCATCGTATTTGTGGTCTCGCATAATCCAACGATTTAGATGAGTTGTGTATCGTCTCGCACCCCGGGTATTCACCAAATCACATTCATGTTTAGATTAAGTTTCTTTATTTCTTACAGTTTGTAAGCACCAAATGCACATATATTTTTAATAATAAGCGAAATATAAAAAATATAGATAAAAGGTATTCTGAAAATTGATTTCATTAGTGTAAATTATTTCACTGGTAATAATAAATCAATTAAAATATAAAAAATACATAATGAATAAAAAAAATTGACTTGTCATTTGTTGAAAGTGTGGATTAAAAAAATCCGAAAATAAATTAAAAATAAATCTATAAAATGAATAAATTGAAAATAAAAAGATTCAATTTGATTCAATATCAAAAATTTAGAATATGTTCATATAATAATAATAAGAATAATAAAAAGACATTTAGTGTATAATAATAATATTAATAATAATATTAATAATAATAAAAAGACACATAGTGTGCGAAGATAAATTTCCACAAAGACTACCAATTTTATAAACAGAAAAATTTTAAATTTATTGTATAAGAATAAGCATGAATAATATTTTTGGTATAATAAATGCAGTATTTTGTTGTCCACATCCATGCAGTGTCATATAACATCTTTATTTATGAGGGCATATTAGCGTGCGTGTTATCCATTTACTTTATGCGTCCATTCCTTTTGTTTTATTGGACCATTTGTCCACCCATAAAGAGGACGAAGAGGACAAGTAATAAAGGACATAGAAGGGTGGCCCCTACATACACCCCTATTTTTTATACATACACCTTATTCTCCTGCATTTAAAAGAAATAATACCTTTATTATCATAAAATCCACACATCTATCGTGCACTACATTTTTTCTTTCTGGTTTTTGCGACAGGAAACTAAGTTTCCGGACTTTATCAACACTGACAAAATAACCTTTGGAAAACTAAGGACTTGTTTGATTATACTTTTTAAAACAGACTTTTGTTTTTAAAAATTTAAGAAGAACAAATTTTTTTTTGTTAAATTTTATATAACAAAAACAGTTTTTAAAAACTAAATCAATTAGACTTTTTTGGAAATAGTATTGTCAAGTTGAAACCAAGTTTTTAGGCGTTGCCTTGTCAAGTTGAATGTCTAGAAATTAGGGTTTGTTTACTTCCTTCCCTTCTTTCTTTTTTTTTTCTCATTAATTTCCACTTAAACTAATAAGAAACATTATAGAAAACAAATTCAGTATTTTCCAAAAAAATTTGGAAACGCCAAAAAGCTGTTTTTATTGTTTTAAAAAATGTATTCTCCCTTATTGGTCTTCCATCTTCTCTCTATCATAATTGTTCATTACAAGAGTCTTTTATCTTCTTGTTAGCAATATAAAATGAAAACAAATTTTAGAAAATGAAACTTGGAAATATTTTTAGAAAGTAAACGAAGTTTCCAGATGTTGTGTTATCAAGTTGAACGTCCAAAAACTTAGTTTCTAGATGTTGAAATTAACATTACAACGTCCAGGAAATTAGTTTCTGGATGTTGTGTTGCCAAGTTAAACGTTTGAAAACTTAGTTTTTAGATGTTATATTAACAACGCAACGTCTGAAAACTTATATACAAACACACATGTTCGAAAATTAAGTTTCCGAAGACCGTTCCTACGAAGAATTAAGGGTATTTTGGGTATAATGTTTTTAGAGGATATGGGGTGTATGCATTAAAAATTTGGGTGTATGTAAGATTCCCCCATAGGAATCTAACACTAAAAGGCCCAATTCAGTATTGGACTCTCTAGTTATGTAGTCTACAACTTATCCAATTCTGCTTTGGGCTCCTTAGGCTCATTACAACTAGAGTAAAACGTACTCATTTATCATTTGACATGTGGGCCAAAAAAATAATTTTCCATGAAATAGTTTTTTTAAGGATTAAACTTAAATATGTTTTTAGTACCTATAATTATCCAAAATTTTGTTTTTAGTCTCTATACCAACTTTTTAGTCTCTACAAATTCCAAAACTTAGCATGCAGTTTTGGAATTTGTAAAGACTAATGGCCTGTTTGGGAGAGAGGAAAGAAAATAGGAGGGAAGGAAAGTTTTTGGTAAAGTGTGAAAAAGAGGCATTAATAAATGTGACAGACCGATAATAATATAACACATCATCAATTTTACACTTTAACCAATAAACTTTCTTTTCCCTCACTTTCTTTCCTCCCACTTTCTTACATACCAAACATACCATAAAAGTGGGTATAGAGACTAAAAATAAAAAATATAAATTTTATAGAGACTAAAAACATATTTAACCATTTTTTAAAAACAGAAGATATATAAGTTAAAAAATATCAAATCATCTATAATTTTTAACAACAATTTTTAATTTAAAATTCCTTTGATTTTCAAAGTTTTTTAAAAGCGAACGTATGTGTGTGGTTTTTAAGTAAATAAATAAAAAGGTACATCAAACTTCTTTAGATTAACTAATTGAGAGACCATAAACTATAAAAAGAATAAGTATGTCATCTGAATTTTCTTGAATTTAGGACTAATTTTGTAAGGCCTTTTCCTTCTCTTAAAACTCCAAAGAGTCAAGACACCAACACCGACAATTTTGTTTACGAAAAATCTCATTGAGTTCTTTAAATGTTCATGTGGTGAACGGTGATGGTCTTGTACGGTCTTGCTGTGGTGGCAAAACAAAGGGGTTGTTGATGGTTGAAATTGTTTTGGCAAGGGGTCGATTATCCATGTTTCTGTTTTGGTGGGGATTCATTGACTTCATTGGCTATGTTTTGGATTGGGGTTGTCATATATGGACGAGTACGTTATTCGTATTTCAACATTACTTATATATGTTGTTTGTAATGATTCGATTATATTAATGAATCTTTTTGCCTTTTTTCCTAAAAAAATGTCCCTGGTTTCCATCCTCTAAAATCAATTTGCATGATAAACATAAACAAGTTTGGGAGTGATCTTTTGTGTTATGAAAATTATTTTTGTAGTGAGTAAAATCAGTTTTAAAATAGTAAAAAAAGTAATAATTTGTTGAGTAGAATTAATTCTAAACATGCATGAGACTCACAAAATATATTTGTATTTATACTTCAGAAATGATTTGATCTTACCACCTAAATAAAATCTATTCTTCTAAATTCAATTTTAAAATATTATTCTCAACCATAAATTTTATTTAATCTCAATTCTTTTACAAGTAATTGTTTTCATCATTAATTATTTCAAAATTAATTATACGATAAGATATAGTCGTTGGCATTTGGCTTACATAGGAGAATCATTATATCCTGCAGTGCGTATTTATTTAGGGTGGGACATATTAGGTACCTATTTTAGGAAAAAAATTGAGTACTTATAGAGGTGCTTTTCTCTCTCCTCTTTTACGGGTCCCACGTGTCAGTTTTTTTTTTTAAAAAATTGAAATAACATATAGTGATGATTATTAAATAAATTTTTGTTGGTATGTGATGATATGAAGTTATTAGTGAGACTTTTTTAGTAATTTTTTATATGTGCTTGATTGAAGAGATTGAGTACTTATTACATATCCAAGTTAAAAAATAAAAATAAGTGATATATATATGGATACGTATGATCCTTTAAATACTCACTTTATGTGTAATATATCGGGGATGTGCTAAAAATCTTATCCACGTTTTTGGCGGTAAAAAAAAAAAAGAATACCTTCCTGAGTTTCAATGTAGGGCACTTGAGTTTCAAGGTAGGGTCCTCCTATTCTCCAAAGAGCTGTGGTCTATCTTTCTCTCCAAATGCGCTTTCATAAACAATAGTAGTTCAAAGGTAAGATATTTTATCGCGTCAACCAAAAATCTAGAAGGGGATAACATAGACAAAACGACAAATATTCTACTGTTGTATTAACATTAATTAACATTAATTTCCGTCAACGGTTGTTATAGACGCGTCTTCTAGAAAAAAGGTGGGAAAGTAGTGGACTGTGGTGTAGGGAGACAAATATGGAGCAAAATTGACTCGTAGAAGATTACAAATCCTATATCGAAGATATTGGAGTGAGTTGCGCGTTACAAAGAGAATGGTAAGTTTTTTTTTTAATGAAGTATTTTTAAGTTAATTAGATTAGATAGTTCATAAATCATTATTCTGTCAATTTATCCGTGGAAAATTGGTTGTGTTCTATTGTAGTATTTAACTATTTTCTATTTAGAATTTATTAATTTCTGGCAACTTAGAGAAATGGCCTACAAAGTGGTGCCAACATCGGATAAATCTCTTGTCTCATTTTCCTATCACATTCTCTGTTATCCATCAATGACAATTTGACACGTAATAAAATAAAATAATAACTTATTAACACATATGCATATCCTCAGCCTTTGATTGGTGGGAGATGAGGAGACACTATTTTTTGGGATAACAGATGTTTGTTCGCCAACATCTTACATGGGCATACGTGCAAGTTTGTGACGACAATTAATGTTGTGTCAAATTTTGCATAGTTGTGTAACTTGTGTGGACTGTGATCTGATGTATCTTTTTTGTTTTTTGTCTTTCTCTTATTCTAACCAAACCCTAATTTGAGATAGGGGTTCTGAACCTTAGTAAATTCTCACACCTCTTCCCTGAGACATCTTACGGATAGTATGAGATCTGATTGAGAAACCACCGAGAGACTATGATTACAGGTAGGAGTGGAAATAGGCTGGGCTGAGCTAAGCTTTGCGAGGCCTAAGTCTGGCTTGTTCAAAAAATCTAAGGCCTAAGCATGGCCTATTACCTGTCATGGGTTATTTTTTAGGCCTGGTCTGGCCTTTTTGAAAGCTCGGTATGACATATTAGCCTACATAAAAGCATATTTCATATTAGCGTTTTTGAATAAGTTATCTGATCTATCTTAAATAGACTAACAGTCTAATAGGCTAAAGAGATTGAGTTCTTTTTTTTGGGTTATATAATGAGATTAAGTTCTATTTCTAATAAACTATAAAAAAATATTGTTACTAAGAGACATGAGACACATGGGTGGAAATAGACAGACGAGCTGAGTTTTATAAAGTCCGATTCTGTTTTATTTATATGATATAAATCTTTTTCAAGGTCTAACTTAACATTTTAGAGAACCTGACCTTATATGATAGCTTATTTAAATTCTATTTTGCAATAAAACCTTTAAATATATCAAAAATTTACGTAAGCCAATATACTTAAATTATTAAAAATATCAGTATATGATTTAACACATTGTACAAAATCCAATATATTAATAAAAATAAAAAAATCTAATTTATATTTACTTAAATAGGTCGGTCTGTTAGGCCTAAAAAACTTTTTAAGTGACATGAATCTCAGTCTTTTTAGCTAAATAAGCTTCTCAAAAAGCCTTGACATTGTCTATTTAGAAAAACGTCTAGCCTGGCCTGGTCTGGGCCTGACGTAGACTAGGCCGTAGGCGCTTTCGGGTGGTCTGGCTTATTCCCACCCCGAATTACAGGGACAGAGCCGGGATTTGAAATTGACTGATCTTTTGATGTAAAATACAACGACATAATTAAGCACTATAACTCATTTTTCAGCAATGAAATATATTTTTAATTATTCATTTAAATCTCAAATTTTAAAATAACTATATTGATTAGCCATCTAAAATAGAAATAAAATATTTAAACCGAATAATAATAACAATAATAATAATAATAAATAAAACAATAATCAAAATAAAAATTTATTTTTATATATAAAAAGTTAAAATTTATTTTCAAAAGGGTGTTAAAAACATTATAATTTTTGTTGTTATATACATGTTCCGACCTCAAGTCCGCATCATCATCGTTTCGATTGTCCACTTTGAGCCTACACGTGTGATGCGGTTTTGTCGCCAAAGCGCCGGTGGGTTAAGGCATGTGGGTGTTTATAAACTCTCATTGGCCTTGATTCCCAAGCAATGTGGGACTTTTGGTAGATCCGAATGAGCCCCCAAGGCCAAGGGGCTAAAGGGCCGTCACCTGGCGTGGCTTAGGCCTCCTTCTAGCGCCAATGTTCCGACCTCAAGTCCGCATCATCGTTTTCCGAGGTATTGTCCACTTTGAGCCACATGTGATGTGGGCCCTCATGGTTTTGTCCTTAAAAGGCGCCTCGGTGGGTTAAGGCATGTGGGTGTTTATAAACTCTCATTGGCCTTGATTCCCAAACAATATGGGACTTTTTGGTGTATCCGGAACAATACATATACATAATATTGTAACTATAATGCATATATAGTCTTATACATTATTTTGTAACATAATACTATAATAGATATGTACAGAAAAAAATTAGGGTGGTGGATAATAAGATCACCTCCCGTGAAGCCACAACTTATAAAAAACAATAAAAAAATAGATAAAGACACACAACACCCCACTTTAAAATAAAAGCAGCGGCTAACTGAACCACACAACCATCGAAAAGACGCACACGCCCACAATTTGCAGAGGAAGAAAAAAAATTGAGCCAAGTTGGTTATGTGAAAAGGGTGACAAATGCTTGTCCCTGTGTAGTAATTGTCAAATAAAGTAAACAAATTTTGAGGGTGACCATGGCGTCAGTGGGTCACCCCCTGCCTCTGCCACTGTATGATTGGATAGCGAATTCAATTACCACAGTAATATGATTTAGTTTAATTAACTGGACACATTAGTATATATTAAGAGGAAATAGTACACTTCAAAAGTAATTCAACTTAATAACAGAAAATGTGGATTCATTAATAGTCATAGTGTTAAACTCATCCCAAACGAAATCTCTCTATACTATTGCATGTTTGGTTTTCTAGTTTTTATTTGTTCATGTTTTTTATATTTGTTCCATTCTTATTGCTTTGTCTAGGTACTCATCCATCCTTTTCTATTTTCTTTGTTTATTTTGTCTTTTTTTTTTTTGTTGTGTTTTCTCTTTGCGGTTGTTTGGATCTTTTATACAAGGGACTAAAAGTTTTGGAAAGGTAACAGAAGCCGGTCTAGAAATTAAAAATGAACGTGACAAAAACACAAGTAATGGGGGTTTGAATTGGGTTTTATGAATCTTTTCGAAATACTTATGTGTTTTTAAAAACCCATTCAAAACAACTCTTGAACAAAATAGTAATGCAAATAAGTAAAGAGAAGAGAAGAGTAGGACACAGTGATTTATACCAGTTCACTATTACCTGATAGCTACGTTTAGTCCCTTCACCACACTTGAAGGATTTCTCCACTATAATCAAACGATTACACTTGAGAGTATACTTCTGCCAAACTGGCTATACTCACAACTTCTAAGAACGACTTAGTGCAGTCAAGCCTCTAAGGAATACAGCCACTACTGGAATTAATACAGGAGTTCAAAAATACTTTAAAGTAATAACAATAACTCTCAACAGGGAGGATTTACAATGAAATACTTAAGCACAAGACTAACTTTCTAACAGAAAGAATGAAAACGATTAAGTGCTAGTTCGCTTGGTCTTAGAGACTTGGAATGATTTATTGGTTGCTCACTGTCTCAGTTTGTTGTGATAGAATCGTTAACCTACTTCAGTGAATGAAGTAAAGTATATATAGCTAGGGTTGCAAATAATGCCGTTGTGACCTAACAACTATTTCACCAATGGACAAAATTTCAGATTCGCTTTTGATGGCTTTTAGTGAGTCCAGTCACTTTTAGCTCTGCTCCTGTACACTGCCACAACAGACAGTTGTAGGATCTTGTCCCTTGTGATCTTTTTGAAATGAGACACTTCAAGAGCAAGTTATTTCTGATGATTATATCCGTTGACATTTCCTTTGGCCTTTGATTCCTCGTACATTAAAATACTCATCAATGAGGTCTCTTTAATACTTAAAGTAGCCTTTAATGTATTGCTCAGTCTGATTTCCAATCAGAGGCATCTTCCTACTAGACGATGCTTGTTACTGAGATACTCTGCTTACCAGAGTAAGCATGGACCGGAGGCAAGCTCTTCAGTACAGTATTTCTTAGCCTTTCATATAACAGAGTCTTTGTAGTACCAGACGAAGGGTTCCAACAATGTAGTCTTATTAGAGCATGGTCTTACCAGAGCATGGTCTATCAAAGTGTTGACTACCACCGGAGCGTTGACTACCAAAGCATGATCTTAGGAGTGAGGCTATAAGATGATGACGTCATCAGACCTTTCCGGACGATCAATGCAAGACTCAGAGGAATGGATCGGAGGGTGAAATGCACACATAGGCATAGTCTTCTGAGACATTTCCATCTGATAAATAGTGACTTACTCACTGAGTTCTGCACACTAACACACACACATCAGAGGATAAATTGTTCTATTCATTATTTGTTATCATCAAAACAATTAAAGGTCATTGTTTCTGAATCCACTTGATTCCAACAACCTCCCCCTTTTTTATGATGACAAACACATAGATTGATGAACAATTTTCCATTAGAAAAATATTTACTTAAAAGAATTTCAGAGGCTCCCCCTGAATTAAGCACATATAAATATTTTCTAAGTGCAATGTCACATAAGATGAATGTATTATATCAGAGCATTTCATGAAATTTATGCTTGTAAAATATCAAAGCATGTATCAGAGCATTCATTTAAAAAGCGATGCATCAGAACATATTATATTAGAGTATATACTGAGGCAGTATCAGAGCATACTATTATCAGAATATATATTCCAATTCAATGTATCAGAGCAAATAGCAACTATAATGCAATGCATGATAACACTTGGTTGATACATTAGGTTCATCAATTACTCTATACTTCTCTATTTTCTTCTCCCCTTTTGTCATCAAACAAAAAGGTTAAGATAATGAACAACATCATTGTCAAAATAGAGCTAATAGAAAGATAAAGTTCAAAACAGAGTAAGTACCAAAAAGAGATTGATTTCATTAATCAAAGAAAGTACCAAATTACAAAAATTTTGAGTAAAAAAAATACAAGGCTAGAAATAACAACAACAAAAAAATCCTAAAGGTTATCTAAGGTTTCTTCAGCTGTTCCAGAATTGACTTCAGCATATCAGCAACAACATCGTGTTTTTGATTTGAAGTGGCCATGAATTCTTAGAAGCAGCCATGAAGTCCTTGAATTCTCTGTTTTCTTCCACCAATTTGTCCAAGACAGCCCTTGGAACAACAACATTCTCAGAGGGTCCGGAAGAGGCAGAGGCAGAGGCTTGAGCAACCATGGCAGTTGATGCTGGAGGAGGAGTTTCAGGTTTAGGTTCTGGTTCCCAAACTGCCGGTGTTGTTTCCCTTGGGGGTTCTTTCCAAGCAGGTGCAGCCAGAAGTCGCCTATTTCTCTTGAGTTGTTCCTCATTGTGACTCTCAAACCAGTGAGTCACAGAGTACCAGTTTGCATAGAAATCTTGATGAGCTAGCCACATGCCAACATCATTCATATGATCTTCTCCAGTGACTTTCTCTATATCAAGATCATATTGGACTTGAGCGGCAAACCTCTCATAGGTAGAGAAAAGGTGGGGGTTTGGCTGTGGCAAGATGTTAGGGCCACGGTAGATAGGGATAACCTCTGGTTCGCCTGAAGAAGCAAGGATTTCTGTTGCAGAAGGTGGAGTAATGATGACTAAATCATCATCTGGTTCAAGGTTTTGAACAATCTTAGAGGCAATAGTAGCAGCAATGACAATGTCATCACCTACAATTGGATCTGTTGTATGTTTAGGTTCAGGTTGAATAGATGGAGGTGAAATAGGTTTGAAGGTAGAAAGAGGTTGAACCTCAAGAACTATATCAGAGCCAGGTGTAGAAATTTGGGCTTCCTGGGTGACAAATTTGACGAGTTCGAAATAGCATATAATTTAGTGTTAGTTTTGCATTGCATATTAATCATTTTAGCCTTTTTAATTCATGTTATTTTATGCATTTTGTTTAATTTGAATAATGCACTTGGTGTTGGTTCTTTTGTGCTTAAAGGAATGTATTTTTCCTAGGAAAAAGAAGAAAAATCACTTGGACAGACGTTGGGACGAATTCAGAGGCCAAAACACGAAAAAATAGCAAAATTACATGAAGCACGACCTGCCCGTGTGCAGTAGCACGATCGTGCTTTGCGGCTGCCAATTTCTTCCCTTCAGTGAGAAACAGAATGTAGCACAGCCTGGTCGTGCCTCACACCACGGTCGTGCTGCGTGAAACCTGATGTGCATATTTTCGTTTTAACTCGTTTTTGGGCTGATTTTTCACTCCTTTTTGCCCTAGACTATAAATAAACATTTGAAGGACTTGCCTAGGGTCTGAAATTTGATTCTTGGAGGCACGGTGAAAGATAAGATTTAATCTCTTGCTCTCTTCTTCATGAATTTCTGGTTTGGATATTCTATCTCCATGGATTTTATTGTAACAACCATGTTAGAGTAGTTTCCTTTATTCTAGGATTTGGGGCTATGCATTTTGATGTCTCTTGAATGATTATTTGAAATACTCTCTTATTACTTTGAATGCAATTTGATTCCGTTTTTATTGTTGTTAATATTTCTTATGAATTCGATGGCCACGTGTTCGTATGTGTTAGATTTCTAGGGATGAACTGAGAGGTGAACCTAGTTATCAGAACTATAAGAACATGACTTAGGACTAAAATCACGGGACTAGTTTTTAATCCTTTGAGGATAAAATAAGCTATCATATTTCTTAATGGGTTTAATTCAATTTAAATTACCACGAGAGTAGGAGTTGTATCGGTTAAGCACGGTTTCTGTATCCTGAGAGGGAACTTTGACTAATTTCGGATAGGTTGCCTTCATTTGAGTTCAATCGTTAATAAGAGAGTAATCATTTAGGATTTCAGAGTATCATTGTGGTACCCCCAGATCCTAGAAGCTTTTTCTTATTATTAAAATCATCAATTACATCGTTGTTAATTTATTTTATTTCTGTTACAACAACAAATTCTATTTTTTGAATTAATTTAATTAGGGTAAAAGCAGTCCCTGTGGGATCGATATTTTATTACTTGACAACAACTTCGTACACTTGCGGATTTGACACATCAAGCAACCATGGCAGTTGGAGCTACAGGAGGAGTTTCAGGTTCAGGTTCTGGTTCCCAAACTGTCGGAGTTGTTTCCCTTGGGGGTTCTTTCCAAGCAGGTGCAACCAGAAGTCGCCTATTTCTCTTGAGTTGGTCCTCCTTGTGAATCTCAAACCAGTGAGTCACAAAGTACCAGTTTTCATAGAAATCTTGATGAGCTAGCCACGTGCCAATATCATTTATATGATATTCTCCAATGAATTTCTCTATATTAAGATCATATTGGACTTGAGCGGCAAACCTCTCATAGGTAGAGAAAATGTGGGGGTTTGGATGTGGCAAGATGTTAGGGCCACGGTAGATAGGGATAACCTCTGGTTCGCCTGAAGAAGCAAGGATTTCTGTTGTAGAAGGTGGAGTAATGATGACTAAATCATCATCTGGTTCAAGGTTTTGAACAACCTCAGAGGCAATAGTAGCAGCAATGACAATGTCATCACCTACAATTGGATCTATTGTATGTTCAGGTTCAGGTTGAATGGATGGAGATGAAATAGGTTTGATGGTAGAAAGAGGTTGAACCTCAAGAACTGTATTAGAGCCAGGTATAGAAATTTGGGCTTCCTGGGTGACAGATTCTGTTTCTATTTCAGGTTGTGTTGGGAGGTTATGGTCAGGTTGAACCTTGGTGGTGATTTAGGTCTAGGTGGAGTGGTAGGTTTAGGTTATGGTGGTGGAAAGGGTTCAGAAGAAGTTGAGGGATAACAGCAAGGGGCTCAATGCATGGAATTGAGACACGGGTTCTCTGTCTCTATCTCAGAGGTACATTATCTTCTTCATCATCATCAGATGATGAGTCAGAGGGTAATGGGGGTAGGTTAGAAGACCTTGGTTTATAAGGTTTGGGAGAAGGAATAGGATTAGAAGGTAATGGTTGAGAAGATTGAGAGGTTCTGGTTGTAGCGAACCCGAGAATATAAACAAAGATCATACAATCTAACAAAGATCATCCGACCTTGGTTTTCTTGGCAGGCATGTCACCAAGTTTTGTGATCCTCTTCCTCTTAAGAGCAGTTTTAGCAGCAGTAATGCTGGAGGCAACAACAGAGGGAGCAGCAGAGGGAACAGAGGAGGGAGTAGAGGCACCTTAAAGCCTTTGGGTTCTCAACTCAGCATGAAACTGAGCTGTTTCTTCCCGAGTCTTTTCCAAGAAAGCTTGAATGTCAACTTTCTTTTCTTCATGCTCTTCTGGTAGCAAGGATGGCATGAAAAAAGGTCTTGCTGGAGGAGCCATGAGTGGAGGCTCAGAAGCAATGGAAATTCCAACACTTCGAGTAATTCTCCTTGTAGGCTGAGAGGGGCCATCACCAGCAATCTTCATCCTTTTCCCTTCCTCTCAGGTTTGACCATAGCTTCATCTTCTTTTTGTATCTCAGCAATTACATCAGAAGACAGAAGCCTCATCTTCTTCAGATTGTCACTGTTGAAGATGGGGGCAGAAGTTGTTTGAAGCGCAAATCCAGCTTCCTCAGTGTTCAGAGCTTGTAGGTGTTTGATCACACCTTATTAGTCCAACAACGCTAAAATGACCCTTCCATAGGGTATATTCTTGTTCTGTCCTTTCCTAGAGAAGCTAATAACTCTTCTCAGGAATGCGAAAATAATGCTTATCAGGTAGATTTTTGACTGGAGATCGTAGTGCCACATTACAAATTTGTGGTTTGTGCTCACATAATCCATAAAGCCCGCCTTGGCCATGATATTGCTCTTAATAATCTTGAAGAGCACCTAAAAGCGATTCTTCATGTCCACTGCCTTCGTAGTGTTGGGCTTTTCATAGATGTAGTCGTTGATTACATCAATTCCTCCAAACTCGTTTTCCCAGTTTTCCTTAATTTCTCTTCCAGAGTTAGGGCACTTGATAACTTCAGCAATCAAGTCCTGTGTAATCACTATGTGTCTTCCTTTAACATAGCTGTAGATGGTGTTGCTTTCAAGCTGTGCAAACCTCCAGAATTCTTTGACAAGTTTTGGGTAAATGGGTTTGTTCTCCATGTAAAAGAAATCAACAATACCCATTTCAGCGAAGGTGGCACTGAAGTTATACTCATTCTTCGCCAAATCTATGAGATCAACATGCGATTCGTATATAACATTCAGAAGATGATGCTCAATGATCAATGTGGGTTGAGGAGGATTCTAGGAATCAATCACTTGTTACTGTTGAGCGGCCATTGCAGAGAATGCAGAAACAGAGAGCTGGAAGTGAGAGGGGTTTAGGGTTCAAGAGTGAGACTTCTCAGAGAGTAAGAGTGGGTGAGATAAGTGAATGAGTGGAGTTAAAACATGTTTGAGAAGGTAACCGCCTTCATCAATTTTCAAAATAAAATAAAGAAATATTAAATTTGTAGTTTCAGAACTGAAACGTGTTAAACATTGTGTTAAAGAGGCGCAGTAAAACTATCCTCAAGCAGTGAAAACAATTATGACTCAGCGAGAGTAATTCTCATCCACTAATGCATCAATCAGTCTCATAGAGACACATGTACATAAAGATTCCTAGAGGGAACTCACAATGAATGCATCAAATGCATATGAATATGAACAGTTACCAGATGCATGCAACAACTTATGCTATAAATATAATATAATATAATATAATATAAACAGAGGCAGCATAGTATCAGAGGCATATGTGCTATCACCAGACACAGTAATAGTATCAGAGGCACATGTGAATATCAGACGTACACATGATATTAGAGGCAGGTAAGCTACCAGATGAAGGCATATCAGTAGCAAATATATTCAAATTAAACACTCATTCCTTTATAAGATGAAAATTCAAGTTCTTCCTTATAAAGTTGAATCTATCTTCAGCAAGGGGTTTTATAAAGATATCTGCCCATTGATGGTGAGTATCAATGAATTTAATTTCAAGTATCCCTTTCTGAACATAGTCTCTAATAAAGTGATGTTTAATTTCAATTTTTTTGGCACGTGAATGCAAAATAGGATTCTTAGTCAAACACATATAGCAGAGGTATTATCACAGTATTTAGGAATGTTACTCTCTTTTATCTGATAGTCCTCAAGCCGATACTTCATCCATAGAAGTTGTGAGCTACAACTTGCTGCAGATATATACTCAGCTTCAGCTGTTGATAGTGCGATTGTGCTTTGCCTTTTGCTGGACCAAGAGATAAGGTTTGCTCCAAGAAATTGGCAGCTAGCATTTGTGCTCTTTCTTTCCATTCTATCTCCAGCAAAGTCAGCATCACAGAAACCTATTAACTTGTAATTATCTGATTTCTTATAAAGCAAACCCAGGTTAGTAGTTCATTTGAGATACCTAAAGATTCTCTTAACCGTAGTTAAATGAGATTCTCTAGGATCCGATTGGAATCTTGCACATAAGCATGCACTAAACATTATATCTAGCCTTGAGGCAGTAAGATAAAGGAGTGAACCTATCATACCTCTATATACCTTTTAGTCTACCTTTTTACTAGATTCATCTTTGCTTAGAGCACATGTAGGGTGCATTGGTATGCTCATTGGTTAGGTTTCCTCAAGCTTGAACTTCTTCAAAAGTTCTTTCACATATTTTGTCTGATGGATATAAATCTTGACATTGTTTGATTTGAATACAAAGAAAAAACTTTAGTTCTCCCATCATACTCATTTCAAACTCATTCTGCATAAGCTTAGAGAATTCCTCACAAAGAGATTCATTAGTAGCACTAAAGATAATATCATCAACATATATTTGAACTACTATGAAATGATTTTTAGATGATTTTCTAAATAGGGTAGTGTCCACCTGTCCTCTTTCAAAACCATTTGTCATTAAAAAGGTACTAAGTCTATCATACCAAGCTCTTGGAGCTTGTTTAAGATCATAAAGAGCCTTTTTAAGTTTGAAGACATGCTCTGGAAGGGCAATATCTTCAAAATCAGGTGGTTATTTTACAAACACTTCCTCACATATGAAACCATTTAAAAATGCACTCTTTACATCCATCTAATATAAAGTAATGTCATGATATGCATCAAATGATAATAAAATTCGAATTGCTTCTAGTCCAGCTACAGGTGCAAAGGTTTCAGTATAATCAATACCTTCCTCTTGCGAGTACCTTTGAGCAACTAGTCTTGCTTTATTTCTTAGCACTTTACCATCTTCATCAAGTTTGTTTCTGAAAACCCACTTAGTTCCAATGGCTTGCTTATCCTCTGGTGGAGGCACAAGCTTCCAAACATCATTCCTTTGGAACTGATTAACCTCTTCTTGCATAGCAAGTATCCATCCATCGTCTGTCAGTGCTTCATCAATTGTCTTTAGTTCAATCTATGACAATAACGCAAAGTCTGAGTGTTCTCTGAGTGATGATTAGGTTCTGACTCTGTCACTTGGTTTACCAATGATCTGGTCCTTAGGGTGATGAGTCTTGAACTTCCAATCTTTTATTGTCTCAGCTAGAGTCTAGTCACCAGACGTAGAGCCAGAGGCAACATCAGAGTCACCAGCAGATGCATTGGCATCTGTTCCTTTGCTTATCTGCATATCTGTAAAGATCTCATCTATCTATGATGTTTAATTGTCAGGCTTCTTACTATCAAACCTCACATGCATTGATTCATCAACAATCACTACAAGAAAACTGCTTATTACCGACGGCCCCGACTCCGTCGATAATGCGCCGAAAAAAAGCTGCGTACGAAATTATTTTTTTGCTACTTTACCGACGGCTAAGCCGTCGGTAATTATCGACGGCTTATAGGTCGTCAGTAATTACCGACGGCTACGTACACAATTATTTTTTTTTTGCTACTTTATTGAAAACTAAGTCGTCGGTAATTATCGATGGTTTATGGGCCGTCTGTAATTACCGACGGCTTAGCCGTCTGTAACTGTTTTTTTTACCTTATCCATGCGGATTGCTTTCCTCCCTCACTCTTATTATCAAACGCTGGTTTAGAAGAGAGAGAAGCTCTCATCTCTCTCTCTCCATGAACACCGCCACTGCCCCACTTCTAGCGGTCGCTCCGCCTCGTCCGGCCTCTGTTGGCCACGAAACCACCACCATTCTTCTCCTCTCTTCATCCTTTACAAGTCCCACCGATTATATTTCGAGTTTGAAACATTTCTGGGAAACCACCGCCGCAGCCTTTGAGGCCATATTCCTCCATTGTCCGGCCGAGTTTGGCCGCGCCACTACCATGGTTTTTCTTCTCTCATCATCCTTTACAAAAAGGTATACTCCTTTTCGCAAAAACAAACAGATCTGAAACCCTAAACTGCCGCCTTCAAGCTGCGATTCCAGCCACTGGAGACCTGAGACTGCCGCCGTCTCTTCTTCCTCTTATCATGGTGAGTTGATTCCTCTCCTTGTTTCTTCTCAGGTTGGATTTCCCCCAATTTCTGTCAAAAATCTAGACTTCCAATTCCATTAATCCAAGTTTGAATGTGTTTTGTTGAAAAACCTTGAACATAGTTGGATTCCATTCCTAATTTATGCCTTGTCTTTGTTGTCATGTTGATGCTGAATTTTCTGGATGGTTATCATGGAGGGGAGGTGCTGGCCGAACCAGTTTTGGTCTTATGTAATATTTGTTAATATTTTATTTCTATATTTTGTGATTTAGATGGTTTTTTAGTTTATTATCCTTGTTTGTGCTGCAGCTGTGTAGCAATTTTTGCTTGGTTCTGTTTAAAGTTGTTTTTCCTTTTATAGGTCAATTGGACCCTGAAGTAAAATTCCACTCCATTGGAATTCTTTCTGAGGATTTTGATGAAATTATTACTCCTTTACCTATGGAAGACAGAATGGTCGTACCCTACTCGTTCTCAAGGAGGGTTCTAGCTATCAGCTTAACCTAAAATTTGGTGTTCTGCACAACATTGTGTCTGGCTTGACATACTCCAACACTGTGTGGAAAGGAGGGCTTCAAGGTACACATTTATTTTTTTTCCCCTGCTGCTAGATAATCTTGGATACATCGGTTTATTGTGATTGATTTAAAAAACTGAAGCATTGTTATCCTAAAAGTTGAGAGGCAGGTTTCAAAGTCGATCACGATAAAGTTTCACTTAGACAAAGTTATATATTTGATTTTGGAACCTTAATTCCAAAATGTCCAGCTTTCTTTACTGTTACATGAATTGATCATGATCAATATGTGCTTAGTTGAAAGCAAGAAAATTTCCTTATATGTTTTATGAAAAGCACGTATTGAGAATAATATGGTATATCAACTATTAACTTCAAATATATATCTTAGCTTTCTTGATGATGTGTGATGGTTTGCATTATGCAGTTTGATGTAGTGCCTCCAGAAACAGCTTCTGTAAGTTATTAAAATATAGCCTAAAAATGAATTAAGATATATATATTTGCTGTGTTTGATTATTCTGGGGTGGTCTTCAATTTGCTGTGTTTTTCTTTGTTATGTAGAGTACAGAGATTTTGGTTTTGTCTTTGGCTTCTTTCTTAATTGTACTGCCTTACCTTGGTAAATTTCTCAAGGTAACTTTATATCCATCTATGTCAATGCTTTCAATTGAACAAAAATTCAGTAACAATTGGTAGATATATGTATTGTGGAGTTCTATAAATTCAATAAGGCTTCTAGTTTCAATAAGATTTATTCAGAATGGAACACTTATTTGTTTTACTTTTTAATATATGGAGCTCAAATATGAACTCATTGGGTTATTCTTTACTTTGACCCCTTCCTTATTCTAGTGTCGAAATCTTGTGTCTCTGTTCTATTTTTCCTCTTATGAGGCAATGTATGAATGTTACTATGTTAGTTAGTTTGCCTAGATAACTATCATGTCGGTGTCGGTAGCAACATTTGGGATCATATTATTACCGTGCACACTATTATTATTGCCTAAATTGTAATGTTTGTGTTTGTGTGAAGGTGTCAATTTATCCTTCACAGAAGACTCTTAACATGACTGGTTTAGAGGAAGATAATTAAGCAGTCAATTTCTAAGAAGGGAACTGATGCTAATGGGAGGCCTAAGTGGATGTTGTCAGTGGATGAAAGGCTTAGTAATTACAGTTCTGAAGATGGGTCTTATGGCTCAAGGAGTCCTCAGATGATAATTGCATTCCAAAAGTGCCACATTTGAGATTAAAGAGACAAGGAGTGGCTATATCCAAAGGGCATAAGAACTATGAACTCATGCTTAATCTTCAGAAAAGACAAGCTGAACTTGATGCAGGAGATGAGGTAATTTACTCACTGGGATTTCAGTTAGGAAAGTCCTTTATAATTGTTTCCAAAGATACAAAAGTCTTTGGTGACTAATTTGCCTGACGAATATTGCTGGTTCTGCATTTTATTATCCAAAGGGTTTAGAACAATTGATCTTTCATGGCTCTGAACGTTGTTGCATCTTTATGTGTCCATGAAGTAGGTCTTGTTAACCACTCAGGCACTCACCTGTATTTGGATTAACCTATTTTTGTGATATTTGTCTTGATGAGTTTCCATTTTCTGATGTATCTTGTTATGTAATGAAGTATTTATGTGATTTTTGGTTTTAAGCTTGGTTTTGAGTGTAGGACTGATTCCAATGCCAACTTTTGCATGTTGTTGTTGCATCTTAAATTGCTAAACTGTTTGACTTTTCTGCCATTAAATAATTATAGAAAATCAGAGAGCTAATATCACTGCTAGATCAACGGAAGGATGAATCTATAAAACGCATTTTCAAAGGTGTTGTTAGGCATTTTCGAGAAGTATTTTCCAAACTTGTGCAAGGGGACCATGGTCATCTAGTTATGATGAAGAAGAAGGTTTGTGATATTTAAATAATATCATAGCCTCTCCCATCAGTTCTTGTGATTGCATTGGGGACAGTAGAAAAGTACATTAGAGTGAAAGTGAAGGCAAATGTATTCTTGTTGTGCCTTTTTGTTTTTAGGCAACTTCCAGGGTGGAAAAGCATGTTGGGTAACACCACCATGCACAACTTCTCTCTACCTTTGGATTATGAGTATCTCATAGTAATATCATGCACCTTCTCCATCAAATCATTTCTCTTTGAAAAGTAATATTTTTTTTTGGAAAATGATATTTAAACATCACTTTTCGCGACACCCATTTCGACACCGTATATCTGTGTACGAACAATTTTTTTTTTTCAAATTTTTTTAAAAAAAAAATTTCTTCAGAAAAATATTTTTTTTCCAAAAAATAATAATTGTAAAAGTGGTTAACGCAGTACAAATAAGTGTCCCATATTTTTTTTTTTGGAAAATGATATTTGAACATCACTTTTCGCCACACCCATTGTGACACCGTATATCCGTACGTGTACGGACAATATTTTTTTTTTCAAATTTAAAAAAAAAATTCTTCAGAAAAATATTTTTTTCTAAAAAATATAATTATAAAAGTGGTTAACAGAGGGACACTTACGGACAATATTTAAAAAAAAAAATCTTCAAAAAGATAACTTTTTTCCAAAAAAAAAATAATTATAAAAGTGGTTAACAGAGGCACACATAAAAATAGAGGGGCACTTATTTGTACCGTGTTAACCACTTTTATAAATATTTTTTTTTTTGGGAAAAAATTATTTTTCTGAAGAAATTAAAAAAAAATTGAAAAAAAAAAAATTGTCCATACACGTACGTACATACGGTGTCGAAATGGGTGTCGCGAAAAGTGATGTTCAAATTTTATTTTCCAAAAAAAAAATCATTTTCTAAAGAGAAATGATTTGGTGGAGAGGGTGCATGGTATTACTGTGGGATACTCATAATCCAAGGGTAGAGAGAAGTTGTGCATGATGGTGTTACCCACCATGCTTTCCCACCCTAGAAGTTGCCATGTAATGTTTGTACCAAGAAGTTTGAGGGTTTGTTTTGTAACGTTAAAAGAGTCATAGAAAATGGCAGTGTGGGGAATATTTTTATTCATATATAGTTCAGATATACTTTCCTAAAATTTTATTGATATTGATATTGATGTGAGTCTTCCTAAAATTTTAACCCTGCATTCTAGTTTTTAATGTCATACTTTTTTTCTTTGTTTTAATTTTAATATTACAGTGGGCTTAGCCGTATGTAAAATTACTAAAGGCTAAGACGTCGGTAATATTGCCGACTTTTTTTTATTTTAATTTCAATATTACAGTGTGCTTAGCCGTCGAAAAACTCTGGTAGAGCTATCAGTAATTCGCCACCGTGTACGGTGGTCATTACCGACGGCTAAGCCGTCAGTAACCACCCCAAAAAATGGTAAAATTCCATCACTTTACCGACGGCTGTGTATAATTTTCCGGCGGCAATACCGGCGGCTTTAAAGGACCGTCAGTAACAGATTTTCAACGAGCCATTAGCCGATGGCCTCGAGGTCATCGGTAGGCCGTCAGTAATCTTGATTTACCGACAGATTTCGTATTTACCGACGGAAAATGGCCGTCGGTAACAGCGAAAATTCTTGTAGTGATTTAAAGTTTCTTTGTTGTATACTCTATAAGCTTTAGAGCGTTCAGAATATCCTAAAAATATACCTTTTTGTTCTTTTGAATCAAACTTACCAAAACTGTCATTTGTATTGAGAACAAAGCAGTCACACCCAAATTGGTGAAAATAAGAAATGTTGGGTTTTCTTCATTTCCATAATTCATATGGAATCTTATTCAAGATATGTCTAATGTAGATTCTATTTTGAATATAACAAGCAGTGTTTACTACTTCTGCCAAAAAGTGATTTGCAACATTAGTTTCATGAATCATGGTTCTGGCCATCTCTTGAAGAGTTTTATTTTTCCTTTCTATAACACCATTTTGATGTGGTGTTCTAGGAGAAGAAAAATTGTGAAAAATGCCATGTTCTTCACAAAAGTTTTGAAATAATTCATTTTCAAATTCTCCACCATGATCACTTCTAATGGTTGTAATATAAAAACCCTTTTCATTTTGCACTTATTTGCAGAAGACAGAAAACATCTTAAAGGACTCATCTTTGTGTGCAAGGAATTTTACCCATGTCCATCTCGTATAGTCATCAACAATAACAAGACCATATTTCTTACCAGACAAAGAGGCAGTTCTAGTTGGGCCAAATAAATCTAAATGTAAAAGTTCAAGTGGCCTTGAAGTGGAAACAAAATTTTTAGATTCAAATGAAGATTTTGTTTGTTTCCCTTTTTGGCATGCTTCACAAAGAGCATCAGACTGATACTTAAGATTTGGTAGGCCTCTAACAAGTTCCTTTTTGTTAAGCTTTGAGATTAACCTCAAGCTGGCATGACCCAATCTCTTGTGCAAAGTCCATTGTTCTTCCTCAAGTGACAAAAAGCACTTGACATTTTGATTTGCCAACTTAGAAAGTTTTATTTTGTAAATATTGTTCTTTCTTTTTGCTGTAAAGAAAATGGAGTCATTTTTCTTGCTTTTGACTATACAGGTATTATCACTGAAGCCAACATCATAACCACCATCACATAATTGACTTTCACTTAGTAGATTATGCTTAAGGCCATCAAAGTAGATTATGCTTAAGGCCATCAACTAGTAAAATTATCAATAGAAGGTAGAAATTTCTCACAAACTCTTCCACTACCAATGATTTTACCTTTCTGGTTTCCACCGAAACCAACTGTTCCACTTTCTTTAAGTTGAAGCACTTGGAACATACACCTTTCTCCCATCATGTGACGTGAGCACCCACTGTCCAAGTCCTAGAAAGAAACTTGTCCTTCTTATTTTTCAATTCATAACATGTACTTCTTATGTGACCTTTCTTATTATAGAAAGTACACAACAGACAGTCACTATGATCATTGGTGTCTTTGGGTTTCAAATCTATGTTTTGAAAAGTAGGTTCCTCTGGTTTGTAACCAAGACCCTTTTTGCCATTTTGGCTGACACCCCAAATCATAGATGCTTGTTTGCTTCGTCTCACACACTCAGCAAGAAATCTTTGAAATCCCTCTTCATATTTTGAAGAGTTGCATTCAATCTTTTCTTCAGTCTTAGAGCTGTCACTCACCAGACGGTGATTTTCAGCTTTGAGTTTCTCATTCTTCTTATTGAGTGTTAAAAATTCTTTTGAAAGTTTTGGGAATTTCTTTTTCAAAGCTTTATACTCAATGGAGAGCTTAGAGGTCTCATCTAAGAGTTCATCGAATGCTTTTTGAACATCAGAAGATGGGTTAGAATTTACCTTTTCTTCCTCATCTTTACTGTCTGATCTTATGGTAGCCATCAGATCCATATTTGCTTGTTCCTCATCATCATCAGACGGTGATGAATCAGAGTCATCCTATGTTTCCATGAAACCCTCTTCTTCTTACCTTTAAAGCCATTTCTCTTTGGTTTCTCCTTTTCGAGTTGTTTCAGACTTGAAATGTCCTGGCTTCTTGCACTCATAGCAAACCACTTGGCTCTTGTCTTTGTGGTCTTTCTTTTCCCTTGAGTCCTTCTTGTGGAATTGCTTCCTGAACCTTCCTTTCTTCTTCCACATTTGTTGAATCTTCCTTGAAATAAAGGAAAATTCATCGTCTGTTCCATCACTACTTTCACCATACGATCCTTCGTCTATTTCATGTTCAGCTTGTAGAGCCTTAGAAGTGGAAGCCTTGCTAGTAGACTTCAAAACAATAGACTTTCACTTCTTTGGAGGTTTTTCTTCATTCAGCTCAAGCTCATGAGCTCTCAAGGAACTTAGAAGATCTTTAAGACGCAGTCTGTTTAGGTCATTGGCTTCTTGAATAGCTATGACCTTAGGTCTCTATTGCCTGGGCAGGCTTCTTAGTATTTTCTTCACGTGATCAGCAGTGGTGTAGTTCTTTTCAAGAACTTTTAGACCGCGAATCAATGTCTGAAATCTTCCAAACATGGTTTCAATATCTTTTCCCCCTTCCATTTAGAAGAGTTCATATTGTCTAACAAGAATGTTAGCCTTAGTTTCTTTCACTTGGGCAGTACCCTCATAGGCCAAGGGCAATGAGTCCCAAATTTCATTTGCAGTACCATCTTTCCCACATTCCTCGTATTCTTTCTCAGAAATAGCACAAATAAGAAAGTGTCTTGCTATCTGATTTAGTTGATAAGCTTTCTTTTGCTCATCATCCCACTTATCTCTAGGAATGAGATTTTCCTTGGAATCAACTGGTTCGATATATTGTCTTTGAACCATATCCCAGAGTTCAAGTTGTTGTGACTCAAAAAAGGCTTTGACTTTATCTTTCCAGTAGTCATAGTTTGTTCCAGTGAACAAAGGAGGACGGTTAACATGACCACCAGCTTTGTTGCTTGCCATAGATAAAGTATAGGATCTTTTCCTCTCGCACGGTTAAGTGCTCAACCAAGAGGCCGAGCTCTGGTACCAATTGAACGTGACAAAAACACAAGAAAAGGGGGTTTGGATTGGGTTTTATAAATCTTTTCGAAATACTTATGTGTTTTTAAAAAACTTTTCAAAACAACTCTTGAACAAAATAGTAATGCAAATAAGTAAAGAGAAGAGAAGAGTAGGACACAGTGATTTATACTAGTTCACTATCACCTGATAGCTACGTCTAGTCCCTTCACCACACTTGAAGGATTTCTCCACTATAATTAAACGATTACACTTGAGAGTATACTTCTGCCAAACTGGCTATACTCATAACTTCTTATAACGACTTAGTGCAGTCAAGCCTCTAAGGAATACGGTCACTATTGGAATTAATACAGGAGTTCAAAAATACTTTGAAGCAATAACAATAACTCTCAACAGAGAGGATTTACAATGAAATACCTAAGCACAAGACTAACTTTCTAACAGAAAGAATGAAAACGATTAAGTGCTAGTTCGCTTGGTCTCAGAGACTTGGAATGATTTCTTGGTTGCTCACTATCTCAGTTTGTTGTGATAGAATCGTTAACCTACTTCAGTGAATTAAGTAAGGTATATATAGCTAGGGTTGTAAATAGTGCCGTTGTGACCTAACAGCTCTTTCACCAATGGATAAAACTTCAGCTCCGCTTTTGATGGCTTTTAGTGAGTCCAGACACTTTCAGCTATGCTCCTGTACACTGATACCGCAGGCAGTTGCAGGATCTTGTCCCTTGTAATCTTTTTGAAATGAGACACTTTCAGAGCAAGTTATTTCTGATTATTATATCCGTTGACATTCCCTTTGGCCTTTGATTCCTCGTACATTAAAATATTCATTAATGAGGTCTCTTTAATACTTGAAGTAGCCTTTAATGTATTGCTCAGTCTGATTTTCAATCAGAGGCATATTCCTACCAGACGATGCTTTTTACTGAGATACTCTGCTTACCAGAGTAAGCATGGACCGGAGGCAAGCTCTTCAGTTCAATATTTCTTGGTCTTTCATATAACAGAGTCTTTGCAGTACCAGATGAAGGGTTCCAACAGTGTAGTCTTATCACGGTATGGTCTTACCAGAGCATGGTCTATTAGAATGTTGACTACCACCAGAGCGTTGACTATCAGAGTATGATCTTAGGAGTGAGCCTATAAGATGATGACATCATCAACACTTTCTGGACGATCAATGCCAGACTCAGAGGAATGGATTTGAGGGTGAAATGCACACATAGGCATAGTCTTCTGAGACATTTCCATATGATGAATAGTGACTTACTCACTGAGTTCTGCACACTAACACACACATCAGAGGATAAATTGTTCTATTCATTATTTGTTATCATCAAAATAATTAAGGGTCATTGTTTCTGAATCCACTTGATTCCAACAAAAAAATACCCTTCAAGACAGGAGAAGAAATCATCGAGAACGAGAATTAATGCAATCTTTTTTTTTATACAAAGGAAAAGAAAAGAAAAGAAAAGAAGAACCTAACTAACTAAAGGGGTAAAGAAACCCCCGTAACATCATTCTCTGGAATAAGAGTAAGTTTGGGAATATGGTGATCTAACACAAAGCAATTAAAAGTATATGTGTGCTCGAGACTTACAATCATCCTCTCTATTAGCTTCGTGGAAGACATGAGCAATGGAGCATAACCAATCCTTGCTACCCTTCAAGAGCTAGCCTAATCTAGAAGCAGTTTGATGAAGATGCAATTTGATCTTCTTAAATGAATCATGTTAACAATTACCTCAGAATCCAATTCCAAAAAAATGGGAATAAATCAACTATGAGCCAATCTAAGGTCAAGGACGAGCCCCTACATCTCAGCAAACACCAATGAAGGGGCCCCAAGATTATAATGAAAAGCAAACATAAATCGACCTTCATGATTTCTGATAAGGCCACCACATGCAGAGAGGTCAGAGTTATGACCATGGGAACCATCAGTGTTAAGTTTGAAAGCTTGGTGAGCAGAGGTTGTCCAATGAACTTGAACACGCATTTTCTAGCTTCCACGTAAAGGGGAGAGGGGTTAAGAAGCTGTTAACGAACAAAATTGACTTGCCCAAAGATGTTAGAAAGTAACTGAACTAATTTGAATGCCAGAGAAGATAACTTGATTTCTAGCTTGCCATATCAAGTTTGACATGATACTGAATAGAGTTGGCCAGTGCTAGTTAGCGTGGCCGTAATCTATGTCATTTTGGCTAAAGTCAAGGCTAAAGAATTTACTCCAAAAATTATCCTTAATGCGATTATTCCAAAGGTTCGCGACAAAGTCACAATCCCTGATAGTATGCATCAAGGCCTTTGGATGTTGTAGGCAAATAGGACAAGTGTTAGAATCAGTGAACCTTCTCTTAAGTCTCTCCTCGTTGGTCATCAATCTACCCATGCCATCTTCCAAAGAAACATGTGATATCTGGGTGATCCCTGCCACTTCCAGATCAAATCAAAAGGGAAGCTAGGGAGTTCCATGCTAATATCATGGTACAAGAATTGATATGCCGACTTAATGGAAAAAACCATCCTTAAAGTTCCACACAAGGAAATCATCTGGCCCAACACTCTGGGGTTTGATACTTGCCACTCTCTTGTAGATGTGGGTATGAAGAAGTTGCGTAAGAATGTACCAATTCCAACATTCTTCCGTAGCATATGAAGATACCACAAATATCCACTCATTAGCAGGTACATTAAGGACATGATCACATAAGGGACCGAGACTGGGAACCCACGAGTCTTACCAAAACCTTAAAGAATAGACATTTATGATAACCCCAGGTAATGCTTTGTTTCACTAGATCCCATGATTTAGCAATCTCGCGCCATAGACGAGACGTCTTCATCCCACATTGAATGTTAGGGATCTGTTGTGTCAAAATCGCAAGTATACGATCACGTCAAGTTATAGTATAAAAGATTATCGTCTCCACAGGGAATTGAAATGATTACCGTTCTACTTAGATTAATTTGTTATTTAGACCAATGGTTCGAGGTGAAATTTGATTAAAAGAGAAAAGAGAAAATGGAATAAGAACAAATACTATGATTTATGGAGTTACTGAGGTTCTGGGTTCACTTTATACTGATACTCTTTCACTTAACTAATTCACAAATAGAGCTGAGGAAATATCCTTATTGATTACCAATCATCTATTCAAAAGCTATTAACACAGTTTGGTCATGCAATGTTAACAATATTCCTCCTAATTTATCACTTTGTTTGGTCATTCAAAGCAAGTAAATAGAAAAAACATAAAACATCAATAGATTTATCAATTCAATGACTAACTGAAAATGAACACATTTTGTTTGGTCATTTAAAGCATACAGATTCAATTAATCCTAGAGTTCCATTACTAATTGAAGGTTCGGTCGCCACACAATTAATAACCAAGTAAAGAATGACCAATTCTTATAGAATAAATTTACTAGGAATAATTTAATCATAAGAATTAAAAACTCATATTTATAAACTAGATTAAAATTACAGGCATAGTAAAAGATTCCCCATCACCTCAGTGACGGGATTAGTTACACAACATAATATAAGAAAACAACAAAACAAGACTAGAAGATTACAAGAGAAGAAGAGAATTTGGAGAGAATCAATCCCGGAAAACCTCCAAATGTTCTGTTGAGTGTTCCTTTTATAGGCAAAAAATTGGGTTCAGCACGGCCTAAGCACGACCGTGCTCCAAGGCCGTGCTAACTTTCCAGTCTGTTTACGCGTCACCGATCTTGCCGACATGATTTTCTGATATTTTTGGTTGAGCACGGCCGTGCTTCATGATGAAGAGGCCTTGCTTCATGTTAGAGTCCATCCAATGTGTGACAAAGTTGTAGGAAATTTTCTTAGCTTTCCAACGCCACCAAGAACGCTTTAATCCGATAATTACAACTCCAGATATGATTAAAATACTAACTAGCTATCCGGAGAGCACGTGGACGCGCGTGAGGTGCGTTCGTGGCTAATTGCTGCTTCAGGTAAGCATGAACATGCTTCATTATATTATGCGAAGACCGTGCTTAGCATTTTAGGCCTATTTCAAGCCCAAATTTATATTTGACCACCATATTGCCTAATTTTTCATTTATGTACAATTTAGATTAAAAGAGAGTGAATTTCAATTGATAATATTCAATAATTATTCAAATCACATTCTAATATCCTTATAAAAATGATGCAATATTGGTGTTACGGGGATCAATAGTCCACCACAAACATGCTTGTCTCTAAGAACTTTCACCCATAGAGCCTTTTGATTAATAATGAGCTCTCATCCAAGTTTGAGGATGTGATTCGTATTCACTACATGAATACTTCTGAGCCCGAGGCTCCCTCTGTCGATTTACAAACCCGCCATGAAACCAAATGACATTTCTTGCTCTCAACAGTTGTACGCCGGATGAAGTCACGACAAAGATGCTTTATCTTATCATATAGATGTAAGGGTACATGAGGACTGCATTACATAATTTGGGATAATCATTGTGCAACTCTAAGCTATAGCAACACATGTGCAAGAGTACTGGCGCCAAGATCTAGAGAGCATGAAAGTTGAGACTAGTTAATAATAATATAGACATACATATACATAATATGTCAAGAACCAAGACTGGTTTTACTCAAAATTAATATAAATCATCAATGAGAGATTAAATGGTAAAGATTGGCTCTTCTCACACTCTAACACACTTAAATGAGAGAAAGGGGGTTATGTCCCAATGCAAACAAAAGAGACAGATTCCAAAAAAAAATTGTAAACGGGCCACACAAGCATAATGTGGAAAACCAAAAAAAGAAAGGGGATTACTATTGACACCTAAGATTTTTGCTAATACACCCCCAAGTTAAATCATTTTCCCCTAAATTTGCCTTCCATCCCAAAGTTTATATCCGGACGGAACTCCATTGAGAGGTATATACCTCAATGCAATTTAAACTTTGTTTTCTAAAAATCTAAGGCAGCCCTAACTTAGGCAAAGCCATAGCTTAATAAAATACCATATTAACTAGATTTATTAAAAAAAGAGGTTATAGCTCCAAGTCTTAAGCTAATTTTGTCAGGATTTACAGAGAAATAAGATAGAAATATATTGTGCCTTAATAGTAACTTTACTACTAACAATCAAAGATAGGAAACATCAATGCAGGAACTGCCCAAGAAAAGCAATCAAAAGTAGTTCTAATCATATGTAATAATTTATAGAATGAAACCAGAAGCTGAACAAAAAGGGTGGACTAATGCATGAGGTTTCCAACATCACAGATCTCATTGTCTTGGGTAGTGTTAGTTGTAAGCAACCTTACCACCATGAACCGAGAGGTTGTGTCTGGGACTAGAAAAACTAGAAATCGTAGGAAATACATGTAAAGCAACCCACAGCAGTTTTGAGAATCTACATATATGATGCTCATGTCCCATTTAAAATCTTTTAAACTATTAATATTACAATAGATGCATAATGAAAATTTTATTCAGACTTTACTCACTTATTTTATTGTCTCCTTGCCTTTCTATTTTGTCAGGGTTTGTCAGAGGAAGAAGGCGAAAGAAAAGATGCAAGAATGTCCTTGCATTATTTTTTAACGGAAAATTGTCAGTATTTAGTCAATAGTTATGTTAGGCAGAGTTTGAACCCTAATCTCCTTACTCAACCTACTTATGTCCCTTGACTCAAGCCACTGGAGCCACCTTGCTGGGACAGAATTTCCTTCCATTTAGAATTGTACAAAAAAGCCACACACGAACAGAAAGTAAACATTACCTTGTCCAAGAAGCAGAATGGAGTTTGTAGCTATAGAAATGACATCTTGGATCTTCTCACTGGAGAAAAGAACCCGAATGACTGAAACAGAGACAAGTTGCTTAGATTATGCAGTCAATTGAGGAAAGAGAAAGAAGCAAAGGCATTTTGGCAACTATTTGTCCAATAATAGAGGGAAAGTTAGATAAAAATGCAGCCAAAAACTTTCCAAGTACAGTAGCTTTGATATGCCAATATAAAAAAGGAATGAAATAAAATAGTAGAACTCCAGTGCTGAGAGAAACCTACATAAATCAAAACTTACTGCGTAGGACCTTCACATTTAAAACTAACAAAATCAATAGGGAAAACAAATGCACTTAAATATGCCATTTGAGACAAATATACAGATTTCTAAAGCAACTAGACAAAGACCAGAGGTCTATATCTGATCCAGAAACGTGTATGACTTTATTTTATTTAGAATAACATCCACAAGATTCAAGATATTAACTCAAAACGAAGGTACTATTACATGTTATAGAGCAGTAAATATGTCAAATTCAAAACAAAATTCAGTAAATAAAGCAGAAATAAAAAATACTATATAAATGACAAAAGATGCAAAATAACATTGTCATGAGGTTAGGGGCTACTGGCGAGAGACTTTGGTAGTATGTATAAAGTGCAATTTATAAAGTGCAAAGTTCAAAAAACAAATGGCATGGACGAAACCTGGAACGGAGGACATGGAAACAATATTATTTATTTTTTGAAAAAAAAAGAGAGAAAGGAAACCTGGAACGGAGGACGAAAGGAAGAAACCTAAGGAGGACGAACGCGGCGGCGGCTTCTTGAAGCAGAACGAACGGCGAGCAGGACGGAGGCACCTTTTGTTCGAGCGTTCGAGCAGAGACGAAGCAGAACGAGACGCGAGCTTGAAGATGGAGGCCTACGCGAGCAGAGGCCTAAGCGAGCTTGAAGATGGAGGGACGGCGGCAATGGTGGAGGCACGGCGGCGAGCGGAGAGGAAGCAGGGATTCTCACCAAGATGGAGGCGTGAGAGTGAAAAGAAAAAACGTAGGAAGGAGTTCACTGTCGTATGAGAGGGAAAAGCAAAAACCTAGAAATGTTTAAACCGGTCTTCTAAATCGGGTGAGTAAGTGGCAGATTTAAAATAGTGCTTTTAAATCGGTCAGATTAAAGGACAGATTTGAAATCCCGTGCGTGAAATATTTTCACATCTGTTGCGATAAACGACCGATTTGAAATCCCGAGCGCAGTGTTATAACTTCATTTTAATTACAAAAATGCCACCGCATTTCTTTTTAAATCGGTTGTTTAACACAACCGATTTAAAATACCTGTTCCAAAAGGCAGTTTTGTAGTAGTGCTAGAGTGTTGTGACCCGCAAGAGACAACGGACTAGCCTTCCACCTAGCTAGCTTGTTACAGACTTTATCTCTAAAGAAAGAGTAAGAGTCCTTATCTTTTCACCCTGTAATAACTGGGAAGCCAAAGTAATGATCCAACTCTTGAGTAACTTCAATACCAAAGAGTTGGCTAACAAAGGTAGCTACCGAAGAATTAGTGTGAGCTTTAAACATACAAATAATGACTCATAATAATGATGACAATAAACCCCTCTTAGCTAGGCATTTCCAAGTCTCCTATTGAGGCTAATAATTATGGGCTAAAGCCCTCTTAGCTACAGTTCAACATAATCAGCTTGGCGATTTACCAACAGCAAATCGAGATCATACTGTATAAGAGCTTTTGGAATTCTATAAGACCTTTAAGTTAATGGTGCCTCTATAAAATCTGTTAGGCTCAGATTATTCTCATTCTTTTTGAAGGACAAGGCTAGAGTATGATTATATTCTCTTCCTCCAGGATCTATTACAACCTGGGACCAATTAGAGCAAATTTTTTTGGACAAATACTTTCAGTCTACTAAGATTTCCAATTTAAAACTATTAGAAAAAGTCTGATTAGCTACAAAAACTTAGAAAGTAATAAAACAATGGTGAAATCATAAGAAATCAAATAATTAAATAAAACGATAGAAGAAATTAATAAAATTATTTTATAAATAGAAAATACTAATAAAATTGTAAATTTCACATGTAATAGAATACACACTACTAGAACTTTCCTAATTGCATTCAGGTTTCCTACATATTTTTTTTTGTAGGACTTTCACGCTGATTTTGCTGTGATTTTATCTCATATTTGACTTTTTCTTGCAGATTTAAATTTCCATTAAAATTTGCTGAAAAATTTTGGCATTTCTTGCGGATTTTCTCATGAATTAGCAAGATCCGCAATAACCCTAGTGTGGTATATTTTACCTATCCATAACATTGATGAAAACTAAAATCATAAAGGAGCGCATAAAGATTAAGAGAAAAGAACCCCTTTTACAAGAAAGATCTTCACTCAAGCTCTTCAATTTCCTTCCTTAACATAGAGCTCTCAAACAGCGTCAAGGGCTCTCAAAACAACAAAGTGAGAACCCTAAATCAGTCTTTCACGTGCCTATTTATAAGTAGGCCTCAAAACAACACCGCGACATGCTGACAAGCTTGAGCAAAACTCGCAGGTGCTGAATCTAAAAACTTGTGCGGCTATGCTTCGTCCAGCATGGTCAGGCTCCCTTATGGACATATGTGCTCCTTAGCATAGGCAACATACAAAGTAGAGGTCTGAAATCCAAACACTGACGTGCTTCTTTCATGTAAGGTTGTGTTGACCCTGGGGCATAAGCACGACCGTGCTTTGTGTAAGCATGGATATGCGCCCACCACCATTATCCTATGTGCCACCACTACAACCACTTCTATTTTTCACCAAATTTAGAATCAGACTCATTTCAACCATTTCTAATTTTCACCAAATCCAGAATCAAACTCAAGATTCAAAAAAGTCCATTCTGAACCTTTCTGCCTTCCTTCTGAACCAGTCTCGTTTCCATTGCAATTAGCAAGTAGGACCAGTGTGACCAACCATCGAATTTCATGTGCAACCGTCACACATCCGCAAGTTCGTCCTCCTTTGGCGCCACCGCCTATGTTGGTCTCAAATCCATTCAGCCCCCTTTTCGCATTCAGCCGCACATAGTCGTTCAGTTCGCTGTTGTGAAACAGCATCACTGGCTGGGAATGATGGCGTCTTCTTCCACTGTGTAGGACACTCACTGTGAGAAGGAAAATCATGGAATTTCATGCACTCTGAATCTTCTTCTTGTTTCCGCTATGAGAAAGGCGATGGTTGTAAAATGGATATTTCCGACAATAGCGGCTAAACACGCGAAGGATGATGATTACACGTGTTTCGAAATTATTAAGCACAAAATAAAACGTGGAGTAATCTAGATCGTTGAAATCAATCAACGATGGAAATAGCCTTACTGTACGCTTTAAAGTGAGAAGCCTCACTTTAGAGGAGCCAAATCCAATTTTAGGGGGTATCAAAAGACTGCCCAATTAGAGGCTCAAGTTTCTTAAAATCAAATCTATTAGTGAATAAGGCCACTCTTCTCATCACTCTCAAAGTGCCTAGGGTAAAGACAAATAACACTCAAGTTTCCTAATAACAACATATTACCATTGACTTGTAGATTAACCAAATCTCCACCAAGCAGTTCACATGCATGCAAATGAATGTGCCTTTCATGGATTGTAATAAGGTCATTTCAATAATGTTGGGTAAGATAAACAAATGAGGGGAAATTCAGAGCAATAAAAATAAGCAAACAATTAAGCACATAACCCTTGGAGTACCAATGGAGCATTAATCAACAATTTTTCACAAATGCTCCAAACTTTCCCCAGCCCTTTCCTTCCTTCCCCTTTCTATAAAATTTTTATTTTCTTGTACTTTTCTTCTTTTCTTTTCAACTCTTTGAAGGTATACAACTGACTCAGTGATGATGTCACAAACTCGGACAAAACACTGTAAAACTCGGTTGATTCGACAATTCCCATGACTTGGTTGTGTCTTATAGAAAAAAAACAAAGAAACAAATAGGAGAGGTAAAATGAAATAGGGAGGAGGAGGAGGAGGAGGGAGAAAAATCGAAAATAAAAGAAGAAAACATGATTCACTTGGGTTTGTTTTGGTGGACTGGGTTTTATGGTTGTTGGTTCGCGCTAGGAGGAGAAGATAGGAAAAGATAATGACCGGGTTTCATGACTGTTGTTTAGAGAGAAAAATAGCCGAATACGGAAAAAAGATAAGAGAAGATACTAACATCACTAGTTGTGTGTGTTTAAGACCTGATTATTTAGGGCTTTAATTGTGTTGAGCCTTTTGTTTTGTGCCAATAACACGTAAATTTGATAAAAATATCAAAAGAACATGAATTGAATTTGAACAAATGATCTACTTACCATGTAAAAAAGTAGAACCATTACACTATAGTTCTCAGATGATATTTGTGTGCAAAAATATATTATCTATATAATTATAGTTACATATATAGATTCACGTGGTTTAACTAGTGACTCACTAGTTTGACCATTGACCAATTAATATAATATCTCGATCAAGTCGATAATCAATCCGAGTTTTATAACACCGATTGGGACTACACCACAATTTCGTAGTGTCTCGGTTTCCTTGCTAGTCACTCATCCCCATTTAGGATTTCTGTAGTTGAGAAACTTATGTTGTCGTTGTTGGACATTGAAATATATCACAACAATGAAAGTGTATGTTTTTCTTATCGCAAAACTGTTTAAGGAATCCAAGTGTGACTTGAATTCAATGCATAATCACTCGATGATAAACAATACATTTCAGTAAATAAAGTTTTTCAAATGTCATTACAGAAGATCTAAATAATTAAGAATCTATTACAACCGAAAAGTTGATTGTATATATTTATTATTTTGGATCCGTTGTGTACTTATGTTCTCTATTTTATATATTATGAAAATAAAAACTCACAAATTAATTAGTGTGATTATTATTATTATTATTATATCCAATTATTTATCTGACATTTAACATGTAGTAATTAATATAATTAATAAAATTAAAAATAAAATTCAACTGTTAAAAGGAAAAGCATTTAATTCTTATTTTATTCGATTATTAGATTTAATCGATTCTAGGGAATCTTCTAGTTCTAGGTGATTGTAATGCGTCACAGGTCGCGACTCCCTGACGCGGCAATATCCGGCATAGTGGCACCCACCACCAACTCCTCCTATTTCTACACCAAATCATGTCTACTGTTGGCCCCACACTTCGCTTTCACCACTAGGCCACCACGCTTTACTCTGGATCCACACAAACGAACCCAATAGCTTTGTGGTTTCAGGAGGACAGGAGTTGGTGAAGGAATAGTACCGCCCAGTCATACAGAAGAACCTGCAACATCGCTTTACATGATCTATTAATATAGAAATTTAGTTTAATATAACCTTGTTATAAAATTATTCATTCATCGGTTTGATATTCCGCATATTAAGTTTAATAAGTAGCATGTTAATATAAAATTAAATGCTAAGATTTTTTTTATTTCAACTAAAAAAATTTAACTATTGTAAATAAAATTTTAACTTTGATCCGTAATTTTTATTTTATACAGTTACTGTTATTAGTCACTTTCTTAGTGATTTTAATTAATTAAAAATTGGAAACAATTCTTAATAATAATTTAATGATTTAAAAATAAAAAAAAATGATGAAATTAAAAGTATTTCATACTCTTCATTTATAATTGTCTTCCTTTTTAGGGAAAAAAATACAATTATCTCCAAATACTCTCAATCCAATCACTAAGAACATATTAATTCAATTACTTACTTTTTTATATTTTTATTTAGCTAAATAAATAAAGAAAAGATTTGACTGTTTTCATTTTCTTTCCATCTATACTAAATCATACATAAGGTGTACTCATTTATTTATTTTTTCCCTCTAATTTTTGTTTTCCATTTTTCATCAACACGTCTTCTTTTGGCGTGGAACAAAACATTATTTAAACACACGTTTTGCATTTGTTTACCTACAAAAATGCCAATGTGAAAATTGGTTGGGAAAGAAAGGTCCTCAAATTGTTTTTATTTGATAAAATATTAATGATGAATAAATCGAAAGAAGTCCCCATCTTACCAACTTAACCATGAAACTATGAAAGGTATGTGCCCTGTCCACTTATGATTATACCCTTTGTAAGCCTTGGGCACTTCGTTGAGGTGGCGGGTAAGGATTGGTGGAGAGAGTTGGCGGGAGTTGGTGAGTGACCCAACCCAACCCCTTCTTACTCTTATTTTTTTGCTTTTAAAGTAGGACTCCTACAAAGCACAACTCCACCGGACTCTCCCTCAACTTCTCTCACCCCCCTCTATCAAAATTCACACACTCACCAAATCCCAAACCACCCTAACACAAACAACACCTCATCTCTAAACTCTCTCCCTCCTTGTTCTCTTCTCTTCCACCAGGTAATAATGTTTCATTCTCATCCTCTTTCCTCAGCTCATTGATTTCAATTTTCGAGCCATTCTTTATCAAAACTTTACCATATGTTTATAATTATAATTTGTTTGTTTGAGATATTTTTTTAATGAAATCACCTTTTCATCCAAGGTTTTAAATTGCATTTCCATAGCACAATTCTTAATTTTGCAAAAAATACCATATGGGTGATGTGATGTTAACCACAGTCGCACGCAGATGTAGAGATATAAAAAATTATACGCAGTTGCAGAGACATAAAAAACTTGAGGTCATGGTTATAGTTGCGATTGCAGACAATTTTTTAATTTAATTTAAAAAAAATCATTTTTAAAATTTATTAAGATATTTAAGTAAGTTTTCCAAAAGATCTAATTTTTAAAATAAATGGTTTTTTACTGAAAGATTTCTCAAAAGATCTATTAAAAAAAAAGTTCGACTTACGTTATGTATGCGTGTATTTTGTCTTGTGGTGAATAAATGGAATGATGATGTATTATTAATAATAAATAAATATTATGGTTGATAGTGGCAGCAGTCAGTGCACGGAAGAAAGATGATCATAAACGTGCGAGAGTCGACGATGGTGCGGCCGTCGGAGGAGGTGGCGCGGCGGACGTTGTGGAATTCAAACGTGGATCTGGTGGTGCCGAATTTCCACACGCCCAGCGTCTACTTCTACAGGGCCAACGGAGCTTCCAATTTCTTCGACGCTAAGGTTCTAAAGGAGGCTCTCAGCAAGGTGCTCGTGCCTTTTTACCCAATGGCTGGCCGTCTCCGCCGCGACGACGACGGCCGTGTCGAAATTGACTGCGACGGCCAAGGCGTGCTCTTCGTGGAGGCTGATACCGGCGCCGTGATCGACGATTTCGGTGATTTCGCGCCAACGCTTCACCTCCGTCAGCTTATCCCCGCCGTCGATTATTCCCGCGGAATTGAAACGTATCCCCTCTTAGTTTTGCAGGTGCGTTTTTTTTCTTTCTTTTTTCTCGTTTATTATTTATTTATATATTATATATTATATATTAGGGTGAGAATAGATTGGGCCGAGCTAAACTTTACAAGCCCAAGTCTGGTTTGATAAAAAAATTCAACTTTTTTAAAAACCTGATATGACCTGTCTTTAAATAAGTCATCTGATCGATCTTTAAATAGATTTAAAGGCTAATATGACAATGAGTTTAAGTTCTATTTATAATAAGATATAAAAAAAATTAAAACTACCACTACTAAAAAAACAGGGGTAGAAACAGATAGAATGAGCTGGGTTTTATAAGATCTGATTCTGATTATTTGTATGATATAAAACTTTTTCAAGGTCTAACATGACCTTTTAGAGAATCAAACCTTATATGATAGCCTATTTAAATTCTATGTTGTAATAGGTCCTCTAAGTATGTCAAAAATTTATGTAAGTCAGTATCTTTAAATTATTGAAAATGTATGATTTAACACCATATACAAAATATAATACAATAATAATAGCAATATAAATTATTATTTATAAAATAGGCCGGTCTGTTAGTCCCAAAAGGTTTTTTGAGTGGCCCAAAATTTTTAACTAAATAGGCTTCTCAAAAAGCCTTGACTTAATCTATTTAAAAAAAAAATCTGACCTAACTTAGGCCTAACATAAGCTAGGTCATAGAGCTATGTTGAGCATAAAGTTCTATTTTCACCCGTAATTATATATTTATATATTGCACTCGTTAGTTGTTTGTTTATTGACTGTTGTTGCTTTCTTTTTTAGGATTGAAATTTGGGCAATTTTAAATTAAATTTACTTACTTAAAGGAGAATTGACAATGATTTATTTAGTTTTGGTTCTCACCAAAAAAAAAAAAAAGATTTTACTAGTATTAGTTTTGGTGCTTTTTGGTACTAAACGTGCGAGAGTGCAGAAGAGACCTCATTACTAATTCATTATTGATTGATGCGGATTCTATCTGAGATTCTGAGTGGAAAATTTGCGGTAGTCCTTCCTTCCAATGATTGTTAGTCAAAAGAGGCAAGTCACCAACCAAAATAAGAAAAATATGGGTTAGAAAATTTGGTAAGTCATAAAACACATGATGGTAGGTGGCCATCCAATTTGATGTGTTCATATTATATGTTCACATTGCAAACCTTGCCTATAAAGTTCAAGAAGCAGAAGACAAGCAATCATTCCAACCTCGAGAGAATTCCAGCAAAGGAGGTTCCAAAGCCAGAGAGAAGCATTTGTGAGATAAAATTCTAGAGAATTTTACTATGAGAGAAATTCTTGGGTGTAATTGGGTTGTGAGGTTTTGTGAGAGAGTGTGAGTGTTTGTAAACACAGTGTATATTTCCTTTTCAATAAAAGGTTTGCACAGCCAGGAGCGTGGCGTTATTAGGCGAACTCCGCTATCAATTTTGTGTGTGCCCGCATCTATTTTTCGCTCTTCCACTAATCGACTATGGGAAATTTTGCGTAGTTTCCTAAACAACTCGAGCTAGTTGGTTATTCTGCTAAATCTTGTTGAGGATCACATTCACGTGAATAGTAATTTTAGTGAATAGTAAAATTGGTCGACACTACCAATTTGTCCACGGAGGTGTTCTAAAGCACGGTGGTTCGCAGAATTGTCTAAAGCGATCCGAGAAGTCGATTTCGAGTGGGAGTGATGGCCGTATATGGAAAAGGTGAAAATTGAAAAGTTCGACTATATCGCGGACTTTGGCTTTGGAAGATGCGGTCGAGGATTATCCTCAGACGTATCGGAAAAAGTTATCAACCTCTCACAAGAAAGAAACCGGCGGAGATGAAGGAAGATGAATGGATCCTTCTCGATAGAGCAAAGCTCTCGGCGTTATCCGGTTGGCGTTATCCGTAATGTTGTGTTCAACATTGCAAAAAGAAAGACCACTACGGATCTTATGAAGGCTCTTTCCAACATGTACGAAGTTGGCCTCAAACAAAGTTCATTTGATGAGCGGTTGTTTAACTTATGGGATGACTAAGGCGCATCGGTGGCACAACATCTCAATGAGACTCAACATAGTCACAGCCTTGAGTTGGAATCAATTTGATGATGAGGTACGAGCATCGATACTTTGTCTTCTCTCTTCCGGAGAGTTGGAATGCCATCGCCACACCAGAGTAGCTCAACGGGAAACAATAAGTTGAAACTGACGATGATGTTCGTGGATCCTGGTTCCTGAAAGAGATCCGGAAGCGGAGAGAGTCAGGGTGAATCTTCATCCTCTTGATGTGCATACAGTGAAGAAATTCAAACTGAGGAAATGGGCGTGGCAAATCAAAGCGGCAAAGGTCGAATCCAGAAATCATCATAGTTGTCAAAACTCAACTCAAGACTATCAGTGTTGGAATCATTGGGAAGACCGACACTACAAAAATCGATGCGGGGAGTGCAGAAGAACCAGGAGGCGAAGGCGATTGAGGCAAATATTGCTTCCACCTCGGGAGGAGGTGACGCGTTGATATGCTCTTTGGAGAGCAAGGAAAGAGTCTTGGTGTTAGACTGAGCATCTTTTTCATGCCACTTCACAGAGAATTCTTGAGAATTATGTACCCGGAAACCTTAGTAAAGTTTACCTTGGTAATGAGTCAGCCTGTGAGATTGTTGGCAAAGGTGTAGTGAAGATTAAGTTGAACTGGCCCAGATGGAATCTGAAAAATGTCGTGACATATTCCCCTTTGACGGAAGAACTTAATCTCAAGATGGCCCAGTTGGCGATGCGGCTACACGCCTCTTCCACTACGCGATCATTGGAAGATTTCAAAGGGTGCAATAGCGATTGCTCGCGGCAGAAAGAGTGGTACTCTTTACAAGACCCATGAGCATGCCATTTGATTGCTGCAAAGAAAATGAAAATCCCGATCTATGGCACCAGAGACTAGGCCGTATGGTGAGAAAGGGATGAAGATCATGCACTCGGCGGCAAATTGCCATGTCTTCAGTGAGAAATTGACATGTGTGAAGACCGCATACTTGGAAAGCGTAAAAGAGTTAGCTTTGGACAAGTGGAAGAACCCCAAAAGAAAGAGAAACTTCGAAGCTTGTTCACTCGATGTTTGGGGTCCAACGATCGCCTCATCCATTAGTGGAAGCAATACTTTGCGGACCTTTATTGATGATCACTCTAGGAAGGTATGGGTATACTTTCACGGAAACATAAGTCTGAAGTATTTGGGGCTTTCAAAGATGTGAAAGCCATGGTAGAAAATGAGCGGATTGAAGATCAAAAGCTCAGACCGTGATGGTGGTGAATATGAAGACACGGAGTTCAAGAAGTTCGCGGCGATGAGCACGCAGGATCGAATGGGAGAGAACCGCGAGTGTGCACGCCAACACAATGGTGTTCGGCGTATGGTCGAGCGTTGACGAGAGAGAGCGAGCTTGCGGTGCGGTCAGGCTTCAAGCGGGTTAGGCGATAGTCAACACGCAGCTTTTGATCGATCAAGAGGTCCATCTGCATTACCATTGGAGCAATACGGAAGAGGTATGGAGGCGGAAAAGAGGTAAAACTCTCACATCTTAGAGTTTTCGGTTGCGCAGCATATGTGCATATCGATGATCAAGGCAGGAATAAACTTGATCCCAAATCGAAGAAGCACTTTCACCCGGTTATGGTGAAGATAGTTTGGCTACCGTCTTTGGGATGATGAAAACAAAAAGTCGATCCATGATAGAGATGTGATCTTCAATGAAAGAGTGATGTCTGAGCGACAGGCATAGCACATATGCCAAAGAACTCGTAACAGAGCGGCAGTACGCAGAGGTGGGCGATGACCAGAAAGTCCTATAGTTGAGAATCCTCGATCAGAGAATCAATCGACGCACTGAGCCTCCTACTCCAAATCGCAGCGATGAAAGTCTTCGAGTTCCTGGCTCAACAGAGATACATGGACTACATGTTGTTAATCGATGAAGGGAGCACGAAGATTATGCGATATGTCTGCATCACAGACGCTAGCAGTAGTGGGAGCTTGCCATGAAAGACGAGATAAGTCTTTGATCTCCAATCAAACATGGGAACTACCGAAGCGCCCACGTGGAAAGGCACTTCACAACAAATGGGTGTATCTGGTGAAGGAGGAGAATGATGGCTCCAAGAGATACAAAGCCGACTAGTCGTTAAAGGATTCCAAAGGAAGGAGTCGACTACACCAAATTTTTGCTCGGAAGCTCAATACTATCAGTCCGCTGTTAAGTATTATTTGCAAGCGAAGAGCTCTACCTTGACTTTATAGCTTGGACGTGAAAACTGCGTTTCTTCACTGAGACTTAGATGAGAGATCTATATGCACCAACCTGAAGGTTTCTTAGAAGATGGAAACAAAAATATGGTGTGCAAGATTAAAGAAGAGCTTGTATGGCCTGAAACAAGCTCCAGACAAGCAGCACAGGAAGTTTGAAAGCTTCATGCACAAGGAAGGCTTTCCAAGTAATTTCAGCCGACCATGTTGTTTCTTGAGATATAAGTCGATTATATCATTTTGTTACTTTATGTCGATGATATGTTAGTAGCGAGGTTTAGATATGACGAGATCGAAACTTGAAGATGCATTTGTCAAAAGAATTTGACGCGAAGGACTTGGTCCAGCAAGAAGATCCTTGAATGCAAATCACGAGAGATAAGCAAGGAATTTTGCGCTTATCTCAAAGGCGAGTACATCAAACCGTGTTTTGCAAAGATTCAACATGGGCAACGCTAAACCTAAGTTAACGCACCTTTGGCGGTCATTTCGCTATCCAGCAGTCACCTCAGGCCGGAGGAAGAAAGAGAATCCATGGCTAAGATACCATATGCTTGACCATTGGAAGTTTGATGCACGCAATGGTCTATCACGAGGCGGACATTGGCCATGCAAAGGGAGTAGTTAGCGAGGTTTATGTCAAATCCAGGAAAGCTCATTGGGAAGCGATGAAATGGATTTTGAGGTATCTAAGAATACTGGCAGAAGTGTTTGTACTTTGGTAAAGGTGAATTACAAGTACAAGAGCCACGAGATTTGCGCAGGTGAAGTCGATCAGAGAAGTACCACCGGGTTACGTATTTATCGTTGGTACCACGGCGATTAGTTGGATGTCGCGGATACAAAAGATTGTTGCTTTATCCACTGCAGCCGAGTATGTAGCGAATGTAAGCCGCAAGAAGATATGGCCGGCTTGTGATAACAGAGTTGGGTTTCACACGGAGAAGAGTGTTTTGCACGGTGATAGTCAGTGCGATACATCCGGCAAAGAACTCAAGATTTCACTCGGAACAAAGCACATTGGTCTTCGTTATCACTTCATCGATCTCTACTTGAGGATGAAAGTGTTAATGTTGAAGAAGATTCAAGGAAGTAAGAACCCAGGACATGTTGACAAAGGTGGTGACTATCGACAAGCGAAAGTTATGCTCAACTTGCTGGCTCGCAAATAAAGCACTGCAGTGCTTTGCATTGATCGAGGTGTGAAGACCGATTGAAATCCGCTTCAAGTGGGAGATTGTTAGTCAAAAAGAGGCAAGCCACAACCAAAATAAGAAAACATTAGGTTAGAAAATTTGGTAAGTCATAAAACACATGATGGTAGGTGGCCATCCAATTTGATGTGTTCATATTATATGTTCACATTGCAATCCTTGCCTATAAATAGAAGCTTGAAGGCAAGAGCAAATCATTCCAACCTTGAGAGAATTCCAACCTTGAGAGAATTCCAACCAAGTGAGTTCCAAAGCTTAGAGAGAAAAGCATTTGTGAGATAAAATTCTAGTGACAGAATTTTGTGAGAGAAATTCTTGGGTGTAATTGGGTTGTGGGTTTTGTGAGAGAGTGTGAGTGTTTGTAAACACACAGATATTTCCTTTTCAATTAAAGGTTTGCGGCTGAGACGTAGCATTTATTAGTGAACTCCGTTATCAATTTTTGTGTGTGCTTCCGCATCTATTTTTCGCTCTTCCACTAATCTGACTATGGGGAAATTTTGCGTAGTTTCCCAACAATGATAACAACGCCTTTTAATTCACAGTTTATACTTAAACAAGTTCTGAAGAAAGGAATAAAAATTAGCCTTATAAGTTATAAGGTTAGCTGTCATTGTTATACTGATGATAGGAGTATGTATTACACGAGTATTCCTAGGGAGTCAAGTAACCGAAGAAGAAAAGGGAACTTAAAAAATATTAATAAAGAAGGAAAAATCTATCTATTTCTATATATTAAATGATTTAATTGATATGTACCGATAGTGTAAAAATGTTTTACACCATCATCTAATTATATTTCACCGTTATGTCACTTTGTTATATCATTTCCTGAAATATCTTAATAAATAATTATATGATGGAATATATAATTGGACGACGGTGTAAAACTTTTTTACACTATCAGTGCATATCAATTAAACACGTATTAAATTTAGTTTTCATTTTTAAATTTTATGAAATTGCATGACACTCTCTTCTCACAAATCAGATGTCTTTCCTATATTATGACACCAATCACGAGCTTTTATATTAAAAATTAAATTATTAATAGTTATTTAATCAAAGAATATATTTGTTTTAGTAAATATTTACCAACTATATTATTTTTGAAGTTTTGAATATTTTACAATGTTATATTGTTATATTTTAATTTATTTTAAACTTAAAATGTATATTTATTACGAATACTTGATAGGTAGCTGATGCTATAAGCATCTCTTTTTCCGTTTGTTTCTCTTTTTCATTCCCTTTTGTAACCCAAAAAAAAAAAAAAAAAACTCAGCCCTTCAGCTATAAAGTATCCTAATCGTTCAATTATTTATTAGGTTTTTCAAAACATTAAACAATTGTAATCTTTTTTTATTTTTATTAAATTAATCTTTCAAAAATATAAAAGTTACACTAGTTGTATTTTTATAAAAAAATTTAAATTTATAACTAATAAATATGAATTTGACAATAAATTTATTTTTTAATGTTAAAAAAATTTTGAAAATTAATTTAATTACACTTTAATATTTAAGGTATTAACATAATTAAAATCTGTTTGAAAGTTTGATACGAGACACCCAATTCTATACATGAATAATTGAAGATTTATTCTAAATATTTTGCCAAATTGTCAAAGATTTTGAGAAACTTACTTGTGTCTATACTGTGTTTGGACGGGGGAATTTGGGAAAAAAAATTTGAGGTAGGAAAATCAATTATGGGTATCTTGTAGCAAAAAAAATTATATGAAAAAAAAAAAAGATGTGTATTATGTTTTGTCTTTGTTTCGTTACCTCTCTCATCACAATTATAGGAATATTTTTATTATTAAAATACACACCTTTTCTTTCTCAATTTTCTTTCTCAATTCAAATAACATATAGAAGGATATTTTTTTATGTTTACTCATATGTTATTCTCTTATTTTCTATTTATGTTTAATCGTTTAGACAAAACATAAATAAAAATAATTTTAACAATAAATTTGGATCCTCTTTTATTTTATGATAATAAAATATGATTAAATTAAAAAGCAAAAAATGCACAATTTTTATTGTACAAAAACTGACATAATTAATTGTAGGGCAAGTTAATTAATTATATTATTATTATTAGATAAAAATTAGGTCCTTTAGTATTGCAATGTCTAACTTTGGTATTATCAGCTATAGAGTTTTGGTTACTCTCTCTCACGTCACTTTTTTAATTCTTTTTTATATCTCTTTCACTCATCATTTTTCCCCCCTTCAATTTCGTTCTATTTTTCTGGTCCCTACCCTACACTTCATTCACATTTTCCACAAGACGTGAATCAACTAACAACCATAGTCAACGAGAATATAAGGACTCCTAGTCAATTACTCAATTCCAACAAAACAATATATCATTTGCCTAAGCCTTTTTGTTGGAGGCCTTGTTAAACCCAACCACACCCATGATGTGAACGATTTCACGCATTGTATATGGCTGATGAGTTTACTTTCTTTTGCCTGCTTTAAAATTCGAATTTAATAATTTACGTGTATTCTTACTGTAAAAAAAATTTAATTTATTGAATAATATGTTTATTTATTAAAAAAATCTAAATCTTCAATTTTGTCTAATATCTATAGATCAATATATCTTACGAGATTCAATCACCTAATTTATGAACTAATTTCTTATGCAAGATCCTAATATCTGTCCTATAATGTCTTAAATCTTAATAAAATAACTTCCAATAATTAACGTTTTGAAGTTCAAATATTCAATATTTTGAAATCAGAATTAAATATTTGCTGTGTGTTCCGAATGTTTGTTACATGCTTCAATCATTAAACTATCAATCTCCCTCTTGTCAAAATCTCCACCTATCTTTGATGACAGACATCTAATAATACTATTCATTTGAGGTTCAATTGAAGCATTTGGTAAAGATCTTTTTTATTTTTTTAGGTCTACACGTATCTAGAATTTGATAAGTGTCTACATCAGTAGACATAGAATAGAATAATAAACAAGGGTGGGTTGTTGGCATCTTTTTTTTTTTTTTTAATACAAAATTATATTTCAAAACTTTTGAGTTAAATGTTAAATTTCCTTTGTAATGTGAATAGCAGTTGTTTGAAATGAAGAAAATGCCTTATTTTCTTCTAATTTAAATTCAAATCTTATGGTTGGCGTATGCTCAATTAAGCTAAAGAGGGACTAAACTACTGGACTTTACTAAATGTGCAGGTAACATATTTCAAATGTGGAGGACTTTCACTTGGTGTTGGTATGCAACATCATGTAGCAGATGGAGCTTCTGGTCTTCACTTTATCAATACATGGTCAGATGTGGCTCGCGGCCTAGATGTTTCCATCCCACCATTCATTGACCGGACACTCCTCCGTGCGCGAGATCCGCCCCGACCCGTTTTTGATCACATTGAATACAAGCCCCCACCATCCATGAAAACCCCCCAGCAACCCACAAAAGCAGGCTCAGACACTGCAGCAGCAGTCTCTATATTCAAATTGACTCGCGAACAGCTCAACACACTGAAGGCTAAGTCGAAAGAAAACGGTAACACAATCAACTATAGTTCTTATGAGATGTTGGCTGGTCATGTGTGGAGAAGTGTGTGCAGGGCAAGAGCACTTCCTGATGATCAAGAAACCAAATTGTATATTGCAACTGATGGAAGGTCAAGGTTGATACCACCCCCTCCACCAGGTTACTTTGGAAATGTGATATTCACAACCACACCTATAGCTATAGCAGGTGATCTCATGTCAAAACCAATATGGTATGCTGCAAGCAGAATCCACAACGCCTTGTCGCGAATGGACAACGAGTATTTGAGATCAGCTCTTGATTATCTAGAGCTGCAGCCTGATCTAAAAGCTCTTGTTCGCGGAGCACACACTTTCAAGTGTCCAAATCTCGGTATCACTAGCTGGGCTAGGCTTCCAATCCATGATGCTGACTTTGGTTGGGGAAGGCCTATTTTCATGGGACCTGGTGGGATTGCATATGAGGGGTTGTCTTTCATAATTCCAAGCTCAACCAATGATGGAAGCTTATCTGTGGCAATAGCTCTTCAGCCTGAGCATATGAAAGTGTTCAAGGAATTGTTGTATGACATTTGAAGAACCCAAAATGACTGAGGTGCTTGCTTTGTTTTGAATCATGGCTAGCTGTCATTTGGAATGCCACAATGTTTCTAAGGTGGCGTTTTCTTTCCTAGTTTTTGAGGTGCTTTTGATGAACATTATGCAAATGTTTGTGGGACTTATTTCTGTTTACAATAGGTTAAATTCCTTGGGAAAGTGTTATAAATCTGTAAACAATTTAATTTCATATTACAGCTAGTGTAAGACTTCAAGCATTTGGAAAAATGACATTGGATATTGTAGTTATTTGTCAATTTACCAATGATTTTGCTCTCTGATTGGAATTGGAAAACCTGTGACAGGCTTAACTTGAAGCATTTATTCATGTTATAATCTTAAATGGAAGTTCTAAGAATTTTGAAAGGACAACAATAATGTATGATGTACAAAGATGCTCTTTCTATAGGAGCTCAAGCATTAAACAGAAACAACATGGGATACTAAAAATGTTTAGCAGAAGATTAATATTAAAATAACGCTTACACAGAGAGTTGAGATCCTCCGAGCTGACAACGATGGTGCGGAGTTTACAGAGCGGCGAGGCTCGGAGCGGTAATTAACATTTGCACCCCCATTAGCTCCTTTTCCTCTCTGTGCTTTTTTAATCGAGTCATAAGATAGTTCGTGCTTACTTTCCTCATCTTCTCTATGTGACCCAATTGCCTCCTTTATGCTTCCATGGTTTCCTACATCATAACAGAATAAGCACAATTTAGTTAGTAGAAGCGAAAAATATCCACATTTTTCAGGAAATGTGATGCTTTGCTTCTTTGAAAAGGTAAAGAATGCTTACTAATAGGTTGGTTTGTTTGCATGTTGCTCTTTGATGAGTTTAGACCCCTCTGTTCCGAACTGAAATTTCCATGCAAACACAAGCTTGATATGGCTTGAGTGCATAAAACAACGATGAAGCATGTAAGAAATCTTACTCTCATTGTTGGCTGAAGGTTCTTTCTAAAAGAGAGTTTTAGAAAAGATGGGTTGAAGGAGAAGAGAGTTTATAATATATAAGCTCTAAAAAGAGAGCGAGAGGGAAAAGTATGTGAAGAAAGTAATGTCTATGGATGGTGGACGTTTGGTTTGTCTATGTAGACATGTGATTGCGTAGAAGAGAAGCAGAGTGATGCATTTAGAGCCTCTACCTTGCTCTGCATCAGATGCTTCTCCAGCTTGCGTCTACGTAATTTCAGCTCTGGTGAACACATTAGGATATTGTATTTCACTTGCTGTTTTCTAAGTAACCCATATAGAATTTGCAAATTTAAAACATGATATCCCTTTAAAAAAAATGTAGGCGTGTGCATCTGTAATCTTATAGCAAAGTTTGGAAGGCACTTAAAAAATGACGCAAATCCATTTAGCCTAATAGTTAAGTGATTTCAGATACTAAAAATTGATTTTGTCATGTTTGGTTGCTCTATAGTAGAATTGATAGCGTGTTTGCTTTTGCATTGAGTTCCCTACCCACCGTGTGGTTTAACATGAAGCTACAACTAGTAGCTTCACTCCTTTCGTGCGTTTACAAATCTCCAGCAGTAAAAACAAACACAGGCTGATTCTGCCTCTAGAATTGATTCTAACTTGAAGCTAGGATTTGCAAATTAGGATATTGTATTTCACTTGCTGTTTTCTAAGTAACCCATATAGAATTTGCAAATTTAAAACATGATATCCCTTTAAAAAAAATGTAGGCGTGTGCATCTGTAATCTTATCGCAAAGTTTGGAAGGCACTTAAAAAATGACGCAAATCCATTTAGCCTATTAGCATGTTTGGTTAAGTGATTTCAGATACTAAAAATTGATTTTGTCATGTTTGGTTGCTCTATAGTAGAATTGATAGCGTGTTTGCTTTTGCGTTGAGTTCCCTACCCACCGTGCGGTTTAACATGAAGCTACAACTAGTAGCTTCACTCCTTTCGTGCGTTTACAAATCTCCCGCAGTAAAAACAAACACAGGCTGATTCTGCCTCTAGAATTGATTCTAACTTGAAGCTAGGATTTGTAGCTTTTGCCTCAAAAAATGATTTTTACTCACAAATTTATTATTCAACTCACTTTTACGTGAATGTATATAAACATAAATCACTTTACATTCAACTCACTTTTACCTAAAATCAATTTTACAAAATCAATTTATTCAAAATCAGTTTTCGCCGTTTCAGATTCTACCTCTTAAAATCTCGTTTCTCTCTCCTCGGTTGCCAAAAGTTAGCACATGCAAGCTTTTACTTTCTGCGATTTTAATGTCTCGAAACTCGGGATTTTACACTATTCCGGTGGTAAAAATCCAAACCAAACAGACTTTTAGGATCCGTTTGTGTTAGATTGTAATACAATTGATTCTGAATAATTGATTGCAAAAGAATTGATTTTAAAAAAATTGATTTATATTTGGTGGTGATATTTTAAAAGTGGGTTCAGAAGAATTGATTTCGTTTAGATGATAAAAGTACAATCATTTTTTATGTGTAAATATAAAGAAATTTGTGGGTCCACACCCAGAAGTGATTTTATTCAATGCAAAAGCTAGGAGTCTCTTGCTTTTATTAGAATCAATTCTACCCACCCTAGAATCAATTTTATACATCGAGATTTTGTCACCCAAACACAAGAATAGTGATTTTCAATTATATTAACATTATTTTTGCTCCCATAATTAATTCTGGATTGCCCAGAATCTAAAACAAATAGACACTTGGGGTCCGTTTGTTTTAGATTTTGATAGAATTGATTCAGAAAAATTGATGTTAAAGAATTGATTTTAAAAAAAAATTGAGTTTAAAAAATTGATTTGTGTTTGGTAATAATATTTTGAAAGTGTGTTCAAAAAAATTGATTTCATTTGGATGACAAAATTACAATCACTTTTGATGAGTAAATATAAAGAATTTTGTGGGTCTCATACCCAAAATTGATTTAATTCAATATAAAAACTAAGAAAGTCTTGCTTCCAAAATAATTGATTCTAGCTACCTATAATCAATTTTATCCACTGTGATTTTACAACTCAAACACACGAACAATGATTTTCAATTATATTCGCTTGGTTTTTGCTTCCAGAATTGATTCTAAGCTATCCAGAATCTAAACCAAACATGCTCTTAGTGGTTGCAAGAATATAGGATAAAGGAATGTTCCTAAACATGCTGATCGGTAAGGATTAGACTTTTGTTCCTTATATTTAAGACTAGAGAAAATAGTATGTTGCAAAGCCGAATTGAAGTTAGAGGGATTTCTTCGGCCCCTAGTTTGCGCTTTTAACAAAAACAAAAGATCTTATTAGTTGTTTTATAAATTATTTTAGGGAAATTGCACTCATCTACTTTGACATATGCTCGGATATACACAAATATAATTTTTTTAAGACAAATACTCACCACCAATATCTGATGCAACTAGTTCATTTTTTTGTCTAAAGGTCTTTGATCTCATTACGGTGTTTAGGAGAAAGGGGTCTTGATTGATGCAGAGTTCGGCTGGAAAGTAAATAAAATCTGGCCCAAGTTGTCCTATCGTCAGTGATCGAATTCGGGTACTAACCGAATCTGTCCCTTTAGATGAAGTGTATTAAGTGTTAACTACTCGCACCCAATTAGTTCATTTTCGTACTGATTTCCATTTTGAAATAAATTGGTAGATTATCTGGCTGTCAATTTCAAATTCAAATTAGCACAGCATCTGGCTGTCAAATTAAAATAAAAAAAAAATTGATAATCAATGCCTATTTTGGTTTTATTCTGCCTTTTTTGGGTGGTAGAGTTCCTATGACGTGGAAAGTTATGAGGAGGGAGGCCAACCTGTTTTTGTATTAATAAAATCATTTCATTTGACTTCTCATTCTCAATTTGAAACTTTATAATAGTTTATCTTTGCTAAAGAAAGTAAAATTAGCTTGTTTCTGCTTCTCTATTGTCAGTAGCAACCAAAGGTTCTCTCTAGAATTTCAACCTTTCATATCTACATCTAATTAACCCTGGACTTTTTAAGGGGTAATTGTATATTAAATTATGAAGGCAATTGTTTCAGTTCTTTTTTCCCCAGCAACACATGCAAAGATTCATACTACTGCTACTACTACTACAATTTTCAAATGATACCATAATTATGGATGATATTATGAGTAAAAGAAGTAAAGCAACCATTAACGTAGGCACATTAAACAAGAGCAACATACATAACATGAGAGTTAGTGGAAGGCAAACAAGGTGATTAATGCCAAGCTCAAATATAAAGTCGAGACCCAATGAGGTGGTGAAAATAACAATGGTGCAGAATTATAAAGGGTATGTGGCCGGCTATCCATGCTTGCACCTGCACCGCCAACCATTCCTCTCTTTCCTGCTCCTCCCCTTCCTCCTCCCCTTCCTCCACTTCCTCCTTTTCTTATACTAACAAATAGTTCATGTTTGTGTTCATTTTCACTTTCCACAGCCACAAATTTGTCGTTCAACCTTATGGAGGAGGAGTCTTCTATGCTTCCATTTCCATATTGATATAAGCTCCCTATCATCATTGAATAGCAAAAGTTTAAAAGTGAAATTTTTTTTTTTTAAAAAAAAGGTTGATTACCAAATTGTGAAAAATCAAGCCAAAATAAATCGTACCAGGATTGCTTTGGATAATTAGGCTTCTGCCTTCTGAAGTGAAATTCAAATTGAAATCTTCCGTTGATATGGCTTGAACACCCGAAATGATCAGCAACAACAATGTGAAAAATCTTACCTTCATTTTTAGGCCCTCAGGTGATGGGAAAGCGAGGGGTGAAGTCTCAACTCTCAATGTCCAAAGCCATTAAAAACAATGGGAAGAAGTTTCAACTCTCAAATATGGAAAAATAGGGGCATCTTATTATGGAGTCCCAAACTCTTGTTGTTGCAAAAGATTTTATACATCAAGTGTTCTGGCAAACTCTGTGTGTGCACGCCAATGTTTTGAAAACAACAGATTTTGTACCAGAACGCTTGATGCACAAAAATCATTTGTAAGAGATCTTTCGTAATGCCGCGAGAACCCTTTATACCGACAATATCTCCACTGTGCACCAACCCTTACCCTATGCCGTCGAACCCGTCCTCTCAGAGCCTCTCTTATCCTGCCCCTCATTTTCCCGTTTTACTGTTTCCAATCGTTTGAATGGGTTAGGATCTGCTTTCGTTTTTCTCTTTTATGTTGATTGATTGGTTTTGGGAGGTGCCACCTACACCTCCCAGTTTTTCTACCCGCACCCCTCCCCTCTTTTCTATGTTTTTACTAAAATACCCCTCCTTCCCTTCCGTCAACCACTCCCCTAGTCTCATCCTCCACCCTGCCCCCCTCTCTTGCAACTGCCCCTCCCCACAGTCAAACTATTTTGTTCATTTCTCTTCTCCACAGACTAGTTTTTGGAAGACAAATTACTTGTGTTTTGAATTTTCAGAATGAACATAAAAAAAATTTGCCTTTGTAAACTAGTTTATGGAATGAACACAAGGAAAATTATCTTTTGGAAACTAGTTTACGTCACAATTATTCTATTTCAATGTTATGGAAACTAGTTTTTCAAAAGGAAATTTTTGTGTGTTCATACCTAGAGGTGGAAATAGGCCAGAACACCTGACACGGCCTATGATTTAGCCCACATCAGGCCTAGGTCAGACCATATTTTTATTTTTAAATAGACAAAATCAATATTTTTTAAAAAGCCTATTTAGCCAAAAATATCAGGCTTTGAGCCACCCAAAATGTCTTTTAGGCCTAACAGGCAGGTCCATTTAAGTAAATATAAATAATACTTTATTATTATTATTATTATTATTATTATTATTATTATTTTGTTCATTGCGTTAAATCTTATATTTGCTGACGATAATTTAAGCATATTGGTCTACATAAATTTTTGACATATTTAAATGTTTTATTGCAAAATAGAATATAAATAGGCTATCATATAAGGTAGACTCTCTAAAACGTTAAGTTAGACCTTAAAAAAGATTTATATCATACAAATAAATCATAATCATAATCATATTTTATAAAACACAACTCGTCTTATATATTTTCACCCATATGTCTCATGTCTTTTAGTAGTAGTAGTAGTGATTATAATTTTCATTTTTTATAGTTTATCATAAATATAACTTATCCTTATTGGCCTATTAGTCTGTTAGTCTACGTAAAGATATGTCAGATGACTTATTTAAAGAAATTAATATGAAATAGGCCTTTAAGTAGGATAACATGTCATACCAGACTTCCAAAAAAGGTCAGGTCGGGCTTAAGAAAGCGCAACAACCATTATATGATTATGTGTTTTTGTACAATATTAATTATGTGATTTTTTATAGAAAACGCAATTGAGAAACAAAGCTAAGGAACCAATCTAGGGTCCTGCACCCCATTACATCAAAACGCAATCTAAGAGATAAAGCAGGACAAGGTGTATCAACTATGGTCCAAGTGAATGAGCCATGATGTCCTATGTTAGCGAGCAAATCTGCGCAAGAGTAAGCCTCCATGTAGATGTGAGAGATTGAGACTTGCCAATCATCAAACTGTAACAACTGTAGGATCTCGTTAAGGATAGGTTAGAGCACTGCAACAGAGGTGGATGCTTTGCGGACCAGCTGCACCACAACATGAGTCACATTCAACGTACAGGGAAGTGAGGTTGCAGGATCTAACAAGCTATAAAACCAGTAAAAGACCCTAAGGCTCGGCAGAGATGACGGTAGAGGTTCCAACATTATAGTGAAAGCCTTTCGTAAAGTGGCCGTTAGAGTCTCTAATTAAGCCTTTGCAGGTAGAAGAGCGATCCTTCGTGTTGTGGGAGCCATCAGTAATTAATTTTTGAAGAAGTGCTATGGAGGGGGATGCCAAGCTATATGAAGCTCTCTCTTGGTGTTGTCAGAGTAGATAGATATACTCCTAGACTCATCCTTAGTAATAAGGGTAACCGTAACATCCCAATTTTTAAACAATTGTTTTAGCGATAAAATCCCCAAATACTTGAAAGGTAAATCTTAGAGATTGATCACCTCAATGATTTACTGAGAGTACGAGAAACTATTTTGACTTATTTTGAATAATTTATTATTATAAATAATTATTATTCATGATGTCAATTCAAATTAATAGACAGCGTAGACGTATGTTGCTTTTAAGGTGAATTCATCAATTATACTTATTATAAGTTTTCTGCGTGACCCGGTAACACGTATTTTTGTTGACCAAGAAATTGATTGAATTAAATCAAGATGAAATTAAATTTAAGAATTCATATTTGATATTAATTCATGGTTCAAAAATCATCGAAAAATTCTTATGAATATTCGCCGTATTTTGGATTGCCGGGTAATTTTTATCTGTATTAAAATTTAAAACGAACTCCGATTTCGATGAAAATCGAAACGTGACTTATTGTGATGATGTTCGAGTGTTTTTAATTGTTTTTATTATTTATAGATAATTTATTATTACACGGTAAATTAATTTCTAAGTAAATTAATTTTCGCGACTCATCGACGAACGAATTATTGTTAACGCAATTACTCGACACCGTAATTTTAGGACAACAAAATTCTAAGATTAATGGGTAATTATGGGAAGAGTGATTAGATGTCAAGACTTTGTGGTTAACTCACAAACATCTTCGATTAGTGCTAGGTGTCAATTATTACTGGTTACTAAGATAAATATCTTCCTTAAATCCCTCCCATGTATTATTTTTGATCAAAATTACTTTCCTTTCTCTCTTAAGAACGCAGGCCGAAGCCCCTCCCTTATTCTCATTTCCCTATTTTTTTTCTCCTTCTTCTTTATTAAGTAACCAAGTGAAGGTGAAAGGAGGAAATGAACTTCATTCCTCTTTTCTTGTAACTTCCAGCCGTGGCCCTCTCCTTAATTACTCTTGGCCAAGAAAAAAGTATTTTTCCCTTCTCTCCTTTTGTTGATGACCGCCAGCCTCCCTCCCACTCTCACTTGCTTCTTCTTTTTTCTATTTTGTCTCCAAGTTTCCTATTGTGGGTAAAGTAAGGAAAAACCATGTTTATCTCCCTACTTCCTTCCATCTCCTGACCGTGGCTTCCTCCCCTCTTATGGTGTGATTGATTGAGGAGAAATTGGGAAGAGAGAGTGGGGTGAGAGAGAAGTTGGAGAGAGAAGAGAAATTTTTCTTGATTGGTTTAGAGGAGAAATAGGGGAGAGAGAAAAAAAAAATCAGTGGGACCCACCACTTTTTTCAATCTCTCCAAAATAGAGAAGAAAAAGAAAAGAAATGGTTAATTTCTTGCTTAGTTTCATTTATGCCCTTAATTGATATTAATTCAATGCATTAAAAATTTGTACCGTCTCGTAAAACAAAAAAAATTGTACAATAACCAGCAAAGTGAATCACGGGAACAGACCAACATTAGTTGTCTTGCACACAGTGATATAAAACTAAATTCAAAGCAACATAAATTTTGAATTAATAAATCTAATAAAATGTTGGTTGAAAAAACTTGATTAATTAAAATCAAAATTAAAAGTTAAAATCAAAAAAAGTAAATTAATAAAATTATATAAATTAATTAATCGAATTCAAATAAAAAATATATTAATTTTGATAAGAAATTACATTCAAATAAAAAATAAATTAATTTTTAGCACAAGGATATTTTTGTCTTTTCAAAAATTAAACACACTTCTCTCTCTTCTATTTCTATTCTCTTTTTCTTAAACAATTAAATACCTCAAATTTACTCTATTTCTCACCTCTTTCTCTCTTCTCACACTCTTACTCACCTCTTTCTCTCTTCTCAACTTCTTCTCAGAACCAAACATAGCCTTAAGCACCATCATATTTTCCATTTCCTTCTTCTAATTAGTACCTACACCATGGCCAAGTGAGTAAATAGAAATCTAATTCCTTTCCCCCTTTGATTTGATGCCAAAAACCGTGGCCTCATTATGATTATTGGGTGAGGATTGTTGTTCTTTTGGTTTTAATTTCTTGATGCTTGTTAATTATGGCTTTGATGATGATTTAGGAAGCAAAATAAAGCCGTGACATAAAAGAAAAAAAGAGAGAAGTTTTGCTCCTTTTGAATCTTAGTATTTTGTTGCTGTTTTAGTTGTTGATGTTGTTGTTGTTGATGCTTTGTGTTTTGATCAAAGAAAAAGATTTGGTTTTAGTTGTCCTTGAGCTTGATTCAAGTTATGATTTGGAGAATAGTTTTTAGAAAAATTTTATTTGAAGCTTTTGTTTGATTTCTTAGAGTTTTAGAAGTGGTTTCTAGTATATTTATTACTAAAGTTTTGTTTGGAAGAAAATTAAAATTTTTTCCAAAAAAAAAAAAACTTGTGTTGAAGCCGTGAGCTTCAAGGAGTAAAAAGAAGAAATTTTTGTGTCTTTAAACTTTGTTTCTTCATAGTTTAAGTTGTTGTTGAAGTTTAGTAATTTTTGGAAAAAAAAATAGATTTGAGTTAGGGTTGTCTAAAGTATTGATTTACTGTTTTAAGACTATGAAACACCTAAGTTAAAGAAATCTTTGTATTTCTTAGACCAAGGTGGAGTCTTGAAAATTTTAGAATTAAAATACTTGATTTTAGTGTTTATTTTATGGTTTCAAGATTTGAAAGAAAATGAATTTTTAGTATTAAAAATATTTACTTTTTACTTTGTTTTAGTGTTTTTAAGTGTGAGTATGAAGAAAAGAATTTTGAGTTATGTACCCTAGGGGTTTGTTTGCATACCATAACCTATGGGTTACTTTTGAGTGATTTAGAGATTTTCTGAGACTCAGTGGTTTTGTCTTAGGGTTGTTGAGGATCCTTGAGACTTAGGTACATGCTGAATTGAGCTGTGACGTGCTTGTGACACGTGGACTATTAATCTTTGGTAAGGGCTAAATTTTAGACACGTTTAGGATTTTTAATTGTTTTTCGATCAAAGAAGTCTGAGAACCTTAGAGCTCAAAGTGAGGGTTTTGTTACCCCTTTGATCTTTACAGCTTCATATATGATTATTTAGTGGGTTTGTCTGCAAGAGGTTGGCGACTGCCCCCAACCCCCACACTTGTTTGATTACCTCTTTGCTAGCTCCATCGAATTTTAAATGGATGAAATGTATTTATTGCTTATGTGGTGAATTGTGGTGACTGTATAATGAATGAACTGTCAAACATAGCCTTAAGCACCATCATATTTTCCATTTCCTTCTTCTAATTAGTACCTACACCTTGGCCAAGTGAGTAAATAGAAATCTAATTCCTTTCCCCCTTTGATTTGATGCCAAAAACCGTGGCCTTATTATGATTATTGGGTGAGGATTGTTGTTCTTTTGGTTTTAATTTCTTGATGCTTGTTAAGTATGGCTTTGATGATGATTTAGGAAGCAAAATAAAGCCGTGACATAAAAGAAAAAAAGTGGGAAGTTTTGCTCCTTTTGAATCTTAGTATTTTGTTGCTGTTTTAGTTGTTGATGTTGTTGTTGTTGATGCTTTGTGTTTTGATCAAAGAAAAAGATTTGGTTTTAGTTGTCCTTGAGCTTGATTCAAGTTATGATTTGGAGAATAGTTTTTAGAAAAATTTTATTTGAAGCTTTTGCTTGATTTCTTAGAGTTTTAGAAGTGGTTTCTAGTATATTTATTACTAAAGTTTTGTTTGGAAGAAAATTAAATTTTTTTCCAAAAAAAAAAACTTGTGTTGAAGCCGTGAGCTTCAAGGAGTAAAAAGAAGAAATTTTTGTGTCTTAAAACTTTGTTTCTTCATAGTTTAAGTTGTTGTTGAAGTTTAGTAATTTTTGGAAAAAAAAATAGATTTGAGTTAGGGTTGTCTAAAGTATTGATTTACTGTTTTAAGACTATGAAACACCTAAGTTAAAGAAATCTTTGTATTTCTTAGACCAAGGTGGAGTCTTGAAAATTTTAGAATTAAAATACTTGATTTTAGTGTTTATTTTATGCTTTCAAGATTTGAAAGAAAATGAATTTTTAGTATTAAAAATATTTACTTTTTACTTTGTTTTAGTGTTTTTAAGTGTGAGTATGAAGAAAAGAATTTTGAGTTATGTACCCTAGGGGTTTGTTTGCATACCATAACCTATGGGTTACTTTTGAGTGATTTAGAGATTTTCTGAGACTCAGTGGTTTTGTCTTAGGGTTGTTGAGGATCCTTGAGACTTAGGTACATGCTGAATTGAGCTGTGACGTGCTTGTGACACGTGGACTATTAATCTTTGGTAAGGGCTAAATTTTAGACACGTTTAGGATTTTTAATTGTTTTTCGATCAAAGAAGTCTGAGAACCTTAGAGCTCAAAGTGAGGGTTTTGTTACCCCTTTGATCTTTACAGCTTCATATATGATTATTTAGTGGGTTTGTCTGCAAGAGGTTGGCGACTGCCCCCAACCCCCACACTTGTTTGATTACCTCTTTGCTAGCTCCATCGAGTTTCAAATGGATGAAATGTATTTATTGCTTATGTGGTGAATTGTGGTGACTGTATAATGAATGAACTGTCAAACATAGCCTTAAGCACCATCATATTTTCCATTTCCTTCTTCTAATTAGTACCTACACCTTGGCCAAGTGAGAAAATAGAAATCTAATTCCTTTCCCCCTTTGATTTGATGCCAAAAACCGTGGCCTTATTATGATTATTGGGTGAGGATTGTTGTTCTTTTGGTTTTAATTTCTTGATGCTTGTTAAGTATGGCTTTGATGATGATTTAGGAAGCAAAATAAAGCCGTGACATAAAAGAAAAAAAGAGGGAAGTTTTGCTCCTTTTGAATCTTAGTATTTTGTTGATGTTTTAGTTGTTGATGTTGTTGTTGTTGATGCTTTGTGTTTTGATCAAAGAAAAAGATTTGGTTTTAGTTGTCCTCAAGCTTGATTCAAGTTATGATTTGGAGAATAGTTTTTAGAAAAATTTTATTTGAAGCTTTTGTTTGATTTCTTAGAGTTTTAGAAGTGGTTTCTAGTATATTTATTACTATAGTTTTGTTTGGAAGAAAATTAAAATTTTTTCCAAAAAAAAAAAAAAAACTTGTGTTGAAGCCGTGAGCTTCAAGGAGTAAAAAGAAGAAATTTTTGTGTCTTTAAACTTTGTTTCTTCATAGTTTAAGTTGTTGTTGAAGTTTAGTAATTTTTGGAAAAAAAAATAGATTTGAGTTAGGGTTGTCTAAAGTATTGATTTAATGTTTTAAGACTATGAAACACCTAAGTTAAAGAAATCTTTGTATTTCTTAGACCAAGGTGGAGTCTTGAAAATTTTAGAATTAAAATACTTGATTTTAGTGTTTATTTTATGGTTTCAAGATTTGAAAGAAAATGAATTTTTAGTATTAAAAATATTTACTTTTAACTTTGTTTTAGTGTTTTTAAGTGTGAGTATGAAGAAAAGAATTTTGAGTTATGTACCCTAGGGGTTTGTTTGCATACCATAACCTATGGGTTACTTTTGAATGATTTAGAGATTTTCTGAGACTCAGTGGTTTTGTCTTAGGGTTGTTGAGGATCCTTGAGACTTAGGTACATGCTGAATTGAGCTGTGACGTGCTTGTGACACGTGGACTATTAATCTTTGGTAAGGGCTAAATTTTAGACACGTTTAGGATTTTTAATTGTTTTTCGATCAAAGAAGTCTGAGAACCTTAGAGCTCAAAGCGAGGGTTTTGTTACCCCTTTGATCTTTACAGCTTCATATATGATTATTTAGTGGGTTTGTCTGCAAGAGGTTGGCGACTGCCCCCAACCCCCACACTTGTTTGATTACCTCTTTGCTAGCTCCATCGAGTTTCAAATGGATGAAATGCATTTATTGCTTATGTGGTGAATTGTGGTGACTGTATAATGAATGAACTGTCAAACATAGCCATAAGCACCATCATATTTTCCATTTCCTTCTTCTAATTAGTACCTACACCTTGGCCAAGTGAGTAAATAGAAATCTAATTCCTTTCCCCCTTTGATTTGATGGCAAAAACCGTGGCCTTATTATGATTATTGGGTGAGGATTGTTGTTCTTTTGGTTTTAATTTCTTGATGCTTGTTAAGTATGGCGTTGATGATGATTTAGGAAGCAAAATAAAGTCGTGACATAAAAGAAAAAAAGAGGGAAGTTTTGCTCCTTTTGAATCTTAGTATTTTGTTGCTGTTTTAGTTGTTGATGTTGTTGTTGTTGATGCTTTGTGTTTTGATCAAAGAAAAAGATTTGGTTTTAGTTGTCATTGAGCTTGATTCAAGTTATGATTTGGAGAATAGTTTTTAGAAAAATTTTATTTGAAGCTTTTGCTTGATTTCTTAGAGTTTTAGAAGTGGTTTCTAGTATATTTATTACTAAAGTTTTGTTTAGAAGAAAATTAAAATTTTTTCCAAAAAAAAAAAAACTTGTGTTGAAGCCGTGAGCTTCAAGGAGTAAAAAGAAGAAATTTTTGTGTCTTTAAACTTTGTTTCTTCATAGTTTAAGTTGTTGTTGAAGTTTAGTAATTTTTGGAAAAAAAAAATAGATTTGAGTTAGGGTTGTCTAAAGTATTGATTTACTGTTTTAAGACTATGAAACACCTAAGTTAAAGAAATCTTTGTATTTCTTAGACCAAGGTGGAGTCTTGAAAATTTTAGAATTAAAATAATTGATTTTAGTGTTTATTTTATGGTTTCAAGATTTGAAAGAAAATGAATTTTTAGTATTAAAAATATTTACTTTTAACTTTGTTTTAGTGTTTTTAAGTGTGAGTATGAAGAAAAGAATTTTGAGTTATGTACCCTAGGGGTTTGTTTGCATACCATAACCTATGGGTTACTTTTGAGTGATTGAGAGATTTTCTGAGACTCAGTGGTTTTGTCTTAGGGTTGTTGAGGATCCTTGAGACTTAGGTACATGCTGAATTGAGCTGTGACGTGCTTGTGACACGTGGACTATTAATCTTTGGTAAGGGCTAAATTTTAGACACGTTTAGGATTTTTAATTGTTTTTCGATCAAAGAAGTCTGAGAACCTTAGAGCTCAAAGTGAGGGTTTTGTTACCCCTTTGATCTTTACAGCTTCATATATGATTATTTAGTGGGTTTGTCTGCAAGAGGTTGGCGACTGCCCCCAACCCCCACACTTGTTTGATTACCTCTTTGCTAGCTCCATCGAGTTTCAAATGGATGAAATGTATTTATTGCTTATGTGGTGAATTGTGGTGACTGTATAATGAATGAACTGTCAAACATAGCCTTAAGCACCATCATATTTTCCATTTCCTTCTTCTAATTAGTACCTACACCTTGGCCAAGTGAGTAAATAGAAATCTAATTCCTTTCCCCCTTTGATTTGATGCCAAAAACCGTGGCCTTATTATGATTATTGGGTGAGGATTGTTGTTCTTTTGGTTTTAATTTCTTGATGCTTGTTAAGTATGGCTTTGATGATGATTTAGGAAGCAAATTAAAGCCGTGACATAAAAGAAAAAAAGAGGGAAGTTTTGCTCCTTTTGAATCTTAGTATTTTGTTGCTGTTTTAGTTGTTGATGTTGTTGTTGTTGATGCTTTGTGTTTTGATCAAAGAAAAAGATTTGGTTTTAGTTGTCCTTGAGCTTGATTCAAGTTATGATTTGGAGAATAGTTTTTAGAAAAATTTTATTTGAAGCTTTTGTTTGATTTCTTAGAGTTTTAGAAGTGGTTTCTAGTATATTTATTACTAAAGTTTTGTTTGGAAGAAAATTAAAAATTTTTCCAAAAAAAAAAAACTTGTGTTGAAGCCGTGAGCTTCAAGGAGTAAAAAGAAGAAATTTTTGTTTCTTTAAACTTTGTTTCTTCATAGTTTAAGTTGTTGTTGAAGTTTAGTAATTTTTGGAAAAAAAAAATAGATTTGAGTTAGGGTTGTCTAAAGTATTGATTTACTGTTTTAAGACTATGAAACACCTAAGTTAAAGAAATCTTTGTATTTCTTAGACCAAGGTGGAGTCTTGAAAATTTTAGAATTAAAATACTTGATTTTAGTATTTATTTTATGGTTTCAAGATTTGAAAGAAAATGAATTTTTAGTATTAAAAATATTTACTTTTAACTTTGTTTTAGTGTTTTTAAGTGTGAGTATGAAGAAAAGAATTTTGAGTTATGTACCCTAGGGGTTTGTTTGCATACCATAACCTATGTGTTACTTTTGAGTGATTTAGAGATTTTCTGAGACTCAGTGGTTTTGTCTTAGGGTTGTTGAGGATCCTTGAGACTTAGGTACATGCTGAAATGAGCTGTGACGTGCTTGTGACATGTGGACTGTTAATCTTTGGTAAGGGCTAAATTTTAGACACGTTTAGGATTTTTAATTGTTTTTCGATCAAAGAAGTCTGAGAACCTTAGAGCTCAAAGTGAGGGTTTTGTTACCCCTTTTATCTTTACAGCTTCATATATGATTATTTAGTGGGTTTGTCTGCAAGAGGTTGGCGACTGCCCCCAACCCCCACACTTGTTTGATTACCTCTTTGCTAGCTCCATCGAGTTTCAAATGGATGAAATGTATTTATTGCTTATGTGGTGAATTGTGGTGACTGTATAATGAATGAACTGTCAAACATAGCCTTAAGCACCATCATATTTTCCATTTCCTTCTTCTAATTAGTACCTACACCTTGGCCAAGTGAGTAAATAGAAATCTAATTCATTTCCCCCTTTGATTTGATGCCAAAAACTGTGGCCTTATTATGATTATTGGGTGAGAATTGTTGTTCTTTTGGTTTTAATTTCTTGATGCTTGTTAAGTATGGCTTTGATGATGATTTAGGAAGCAAAATAAAGCCGTGACATAAAAGAAAAAAAGAGGGAAGTTTTGCTCCTTTTGAATCTTAGTATTTTGTTGCTGTTTTAGTTGTTGATGTTGTTGTTGTTGATGCTTTGTGTTTTGATCAAAGAAAAAGATTTGGTTTTAGTTGTCCTTGAGCTTGATTCAAGTTATGATTTGGAGAATAGTTTTTAGAAAAAATTTATTTGAAGCTTTTGTTTGATTTCTTAGAGTTTTAGAAGTGGTTTCTAGTATATTTATTACTATAGTTTTGTTTGGAAGAAAATTAAAAAATTTTCCAAAAAAAAAAAAAAAAACTTGTGTTGAAGCCGTGAGCTTCAAGGAGTAAAAAGGAGAAATTTTTGTGTCTTTAAACTTTGTTTCTTCATAGTTTAAGTTGTTGTTGAAGTTTAGTAATTTTTGGAAAAAAAAAATAGATTTGAGTTAGGGTTGTCTAAAGTATTGATTTACTGTTTTAAGACTATGAAACACCTAAGTTAAAGAAATCTTTGTATTTCTTAGACCAAGGTGGAATCTTGAAAATTTTAGAATTAAAATACTTGATTTTAGTGTTTATTTTATGGTTTCAAGATTTGAAAGAAAATGAAATTTTAGTATTAAAAATATTTACATTTAACTTTGTTTTAGTGTTTTTAAGTGTGAGTATGAAGAAAAGAATTTTGAGTTATGTACCCTAGGGGTTTGTTTGCATACCATAACCTATGGGTTACTTTTGAGTGATTTAGAGATTTTCTGAGACTCAGTGGTTTTGTCTTAGGGTTGTTGAGGATCCTTGAGACTTAGGTACATGCTGAATTGAGCTGTGACGTGCTTGTGACACGTGGACTATTAATCTTTGGTAAGGGCTAAATTTTAGACACGTTTAGGATTTTTAATTGTTTTTCGATCAAAGAAGTCTGAGAACCTTAGAGCTCAAAGTGAGGGTTTTGTTACCCCTTTGATCTTTACAGCTTCATATATGATTATTTAGTGGGTTTGTCTGCAAGAGGTTGGCGACTGCCCCCAACCCCCACACTTGTTTGATTACCTCTTTGCTAGCTCCATCGAGTTTCAAATGGATGAAATGTATTTATTGCTTATGTGGTGAATTGTGGTGACTGTATAATGAATGAACTGTCAAACATAGCCTTAAGCACCATCATATTTTCCTTTTCCTTCTTCTAATTAGTACCTACACCTTGGCCAAGTGAGTAAATAGAAATCTAATTCATTTCCCCCTTTGATTTGATGCCAAAAACCGTGGCCTTATTATGATTATTGGGTGAGGATTGTTGTTCTTTTGGTTTTAATTTCTTGATGCTTGTTAAGTATGGCTTTGATGATGATTTAGGAAGCAAAATAAAGCCGTGACGTAAAAGAAAAAAAGAGGGAAGTTTTGCTCCTTTTGAATCTTAGTATTTTGTTGCTGTTTTAGTTGTTGATGTTGTTGTTGTTGATGCTTTGTGTTTTGATCAAAGAAAAAGATTTGGTTTTAGTTGTCCTTGAGCTTGATTCAAGTTATGATTTGGAGAATAGTTTTTAGAAAAATTTTATTTGAAGCTTTTGTTTGATTTCTTAGAGTTTTAGAAGTGGTTTCTAGTATATTTATTACTATAGTTTTGTTTGGAAGAAAATTAAAAAAATTTCCAAAAAAAAAAAACCTGTGTTGAAGCCGTGAGCTTCAAGGAGTAAAAAGAAGAAATTTTTGTGTCTTTAAACTTTGTTTCTTCATAGTTTAAGTTGTTGTTGAAGTTTAGTAATTTTTGGAAAAAAAAATAGATTTGAGTTAGGGTTGTCTAAAGTATTGATTTACTGTTTTAAGACTATGAAACACCTAAGTTAAAGAAATCTTTGTATTTCTTAGACCAAGGTGGAGTCTTGAAAATTTTAGAATTAAAATACTTGATTTTAGTGTTTATTTTATGGTTTCAAGATTTGAAAGAAAATGAATTTTTAGTATTAAAAATATTTACTTTTAACTTTGTTTTAGTGTTTTTAAGTGTGAGTATGAAGAAAAGAATTTTGAGTTATGTACCCTAGGGGTTTGTTTGCATACCATAACCTATGGGTTACTTTTGAGTGATTTAGAGATTTTCTGAGACTCAGTGGTTTTGTCTTAGGGTTGTTGAGGATCCTTGAGACTTAGGTACATGCTGAATTGAGCTGTGACGTGCTTGTGACACGTGGACTATTAATCTTTGGTAAGGGCTAAATTTTAGACACGTTTAGGATTTTTAATTGTTTTTCGATCAAAGAAGTCTGAGAACCTTAGAGCTCAAAGTGAGGGTTTTGTTACCCCTTTGATCTTTACAGCTTCATATATGATTATTTAGTGGGTTTGTCTGCAAGAGGTTGGCGACTGCCCCCAACCCCCACACTTGTTTGATTACCTCTTTGCTAGCTCCATCGAGTTTCAAATTGATGAAATGTATTTATTGCTTATGTGGTGAATTGTGGTGAATGTATAATGAATGAACTGTCAAATTTGCTACGTGGTGTATTATCAAATTGGATTGTCGTGATCTTGACTGTGACAATAAAATGTGGTATATGTATACTTAAATTGTGATTAAGATATATGTTGTGGATTGTTATTGGATAATTGATGTTTATTGATTATGTCATGACTGAAATATCAAATGTGGTGATATATTCATTTGGGGGTGGTTAAAGGCATCGTTGCGTCGTGTCTTTTAGTAACGGCGTCCTGTCTATCCTGGGTAGTGGAAATGCCCATGGCCAAAGGAATTCAGGAACGTCGTTAAATTTTACCATCACATGGAAAAGGGTCGTCTCTGGTACGTACAGAACGGCTTGACCGTGGCGTATGGATTCCGGAATTAAAACTGCACTGGCATATAGTTGAGTCAATAGGATTTGGGTGCATCCTTATTGATTTATTTTGATTGCTGTTGACATGATTGCTTACATGTGCTGGAGTATGCGGTTTCATGTTATGTGATGTTTGTATAATGGTAGGCTTATGTATCTGCTACTCTTTGTTATCTGGTTTATTTTAAGAAGTTGACCCTTACCAGTGGTTCTTTCAATTAATGAATGTAACCCAGATAACGAAGGAAGCGGAGTGTTCGGGACTGCAGAGAAGCGTAGCTGAAGATAGCCGGTCCGACTTCCTACTTGTGTTTCTGTTGCAACTTACTAGAGGACTAGTAAGCGTTGTAGTGCTCCGACCAGCTATAGGGTGTCAGATGCTTTAATTATAATGTTGTAATAAACGCTTTATGTTTCAAGACTTGAATTGTTTTATGTGTATGTTTTAAATAAATTTTCCTGTATGGTTTTGTAAGTTGGACGTGGTATCTTATTGATTCACTGCCTTCGAAAATGCTGCAATACTCTGGTTGCCAATTACTTAAAAGAAGCTGAAAAAAAATAAATTTAGACTCACATTTTTTTGAAAACCATGCAGCAGCATGTTCCATTTTCGAAAGTATTTGAAATGCCGGGAGTATTATCTAGTTTAGTAGCGCTTCGGAAACAGGGTGTTACAGTAACCATGCTATTAACGGAAGATAGATGACCATTTTTTAAAGTAGTTTTACCTTTAAAAAGTGAGGAGATTGTGGTCTCTTCACATGCTCCAAAGAGAAACCACAAAGAATGTATTCCAATGATTTGTAGAGACCTCAATATCATTGATAGTTAGATTCCAATGCAGCAAGTCATAAAGCCCCAAGCTGAAGAATTTACTCCAATGTTCCTATTTTATAAAGGGATCCCAGTAATCACTAATAGACTCACAATCTCGGAGCATATGCATTATAGTTTCATCATGACAACCACATCTTATACTAGTCGCATCGTAAGTCATATTCCTGATATGTCTTGTTAGGTATCACTTCACACACACAAAGAATCGTGGAAACACACAAAAACACATTGCAAAGAAGGCGATAGAGAATACAACAAATTACGTGGTTCGGCATCTCTTGCCTAGGTCCACGGAAACAACTCAACAAAATTTCACTATCCCAAAACAAGATTACAAGATTGTAAACCACCTCAAGTAGTATATCACCCTATAGACCTAAGTACCTCACTCAAGTTACAAGGAATGAAAACACTCACACACACATAAGATGACTCACACTTGCCCTCTTAACTTCTCTTACTCTTAGAAGGCTTAACTCTTCATAAGCTTCTCTATTTATAGTGGATGGATTGCAATGTGAACATACTCAATTTGAAGGCCACCAACCATCCTTAGCCACTTTTGTTGACTAGGATTATTGTCGACCTAAACATGTTCACATGGTTAAGCCACCAAAGAAGAAAATTCAAACTTGTAGTAGGTTGAAAATTTTGATTAATTTCCAACAAATCCTCCCTTAATTAAAATTTCCAAACTTCTACGTCATCAGAAAATTTTACCTTGTTTTCATCACCAGCCTTTCTCATGGTCTGTCTTTTAAGTAGCAGATATTCTTCTCATTCTTCCTCCCTCGCATCACCAATTGTTTTCCTTGATACACTTTGCACCTCCACTTGAACCAACAAATTTGTATCATTGTGCGGTTATGTCCCCCAAAGAGATTATATTGGCCACCACATAAGATACATACCTCACATTGTAGAAATGTGAATAACACCATCGTGAAGCCTTATTTTCACATTCCCAATGCCTTCAACCTTCATTTTCTCACCACCATTTTCTCTCCATTGGTCTTCAACGTGTCAAACACCGTTCTATCTTGATAAATATGCATGGATGCAGCAAAATCCATCACCCATTTCATCTTAACGACCGCCTCAATTGTCGCCAAGAACACATCATCATCATCATCTTCATAAGATTTGGCCAAATTGGTTTGAGAATTTCCATTATCCCTCTTCATTTCTCTCAATTCTTCAGATCCTCCCTCATTTGTGTACACCTCGATTGTACAAAACCCTTCTCTCCGTAATAATAACACTCCACATTACTTATATGACGTTGCAGGTGTGATTGTGACTTTGATCTTCCTCTCTGCCCACCTTGGTTTCTTGATTGATTCCTCCCCCGATCAGAGTCCTCCATGGCTAATGTATGATCTTCATAATTGATATCCTCGCTTCTCATCATTCTTTCATTTTCTCGCAAAGCTGATGTCATCTCGTCCAATTTCAACATTGTCCTCCCTAAGTGCAACCTCTGAACCAAAGGTTTGTAGGACCTTGGTAGTGAGGCCAACAATTGCTGCGCCTGCTCCTCATAAGAGATTTTATCATCTGCATTCACTAGTTAACATACTAGCTGACTAAATGTGTTGATGTGGTCATGGAGATTTCCTCCCATCTCCATTTTGAGTTGATACAACTCCATCTTTAAACAAAATCGATTGGTCAGCGACGACGACGCATAGATGCACTTAAGCTTCTCCCACAAGGGCTTCGGTGTTGTCTCCTTCAACACATTGTATTTGATCTCAGGAGCCAGAGCTAACTGTATCGTACTAACGGCCTTTTTTGGATTCTATTCCACTCATGATCAGCTATGACAGTCAGCTTCTCATCCTCTAAGGCCTGATCAAGACCTTGTTGCACCAAAAGGTCTTCGTGGCAAAATTTATTTTACCATCAAATAATGGGATCTCAAACTTAGGTGTCCTTTCTACTGTAGCTTTGATACCACTATTGAATATAACTTCACACACACAAAGGATTGTGGGAACACACAAAAACAAACAACAAAAAAAGCGATAGAGAACACAACAAATTACGTGGTTTGGCACCTCTTGCCTACGTGCACTGAAACAACTCAACAAAATTTCACTTTCTCAAAACAAGATTACAAGATTGTAAACCACCTCAAGTAGTATATCACCTTACAAACCTAAGTATCTCACTCAAGTTACAAAGAATGAAAACACTAGAGAACTCACTACAAGAGACATCGCACTTGTCATCTTAACTTCTCTTGCACTTAGAATGCTTCTCTATTTAATGTGAACATACTCAAGTTGGTGGCCATCATGCTATTTCAATTTAAAGACAATACGAATTTAACATAATTTTCTATTTTATAATTTCTTTTGAATCTATTTTTTTTTACTCAATAAATGTCTTTTTGAACAATGTAACTTAATTCTATAGTTAATCTATCTTCAAGTGTTTTAATATCGTACAAAGGTTTGTTTATAATTATGTTATTATCTTATATTTCATGCATTATACTAGCATGTGGGACACATAAAATACACGAGTGATATGTATGCACGAGTATATGTAACACCATTTAAAATAAATAATATTTTATAATTGAATTATTTAATTATTCAAAATTCTTTAACTCATGATTTAATCTTTTTTTATAAGCAAATGTTAGTTATTAGTAAGTTATGTTAGTAGCCAGGATTTGAACCCTCAACCTCTTTCCTCCAACTCTTTCAAATGTCTTAGCTCAACTACTTGAGCTACACCTTGGGGACAACTCATGATCTAATGTGCAGCTCTAAGACGTTTCACCTATACCCAAAGAGACGTGAGTTCGAGTCATATAGGGGAAGAAATGAGGAACTACTATTGATCCCCTTTTAATATATATATATATATATATGTCAAGAACAAATAAACACCTAAATACATATAATAATGAGGGGAGTGGGACATTGAGACCATACGATGGTGACAAACAAAGATCAAAAGTAACAGTAAAATTATTTCATTTGGCTTCTTATTTCTAAAAATTGAATTTTATAATTCAGCTTCTAGAATCCGTAATAAAATAATTTAGAGTGTGTTTGATTTGCAAAAAACAAGAGGACTGGACAACACAATATTTATTGTTCCATGTTTGATTCAAAAAAAAGTTAATGTACAGGACAAAATAAGGGGCATGGAACACATAAAAACTTAATTTTTTGTCGCCTATTAAACCATGCAACAAAAAGTTGTCCCAAAGATTAACTACTCAAAAGACAAAAATACCCACTTTTTATTTTTATTTCTAACTAAATAAATACTCTCTCTCTCGCGTTTTTATACTAAGTTTTCGTTTACATATATATTATCGATGTAATATAATATATATTATATATACGTTTACGTTTACATATGTAAATAATATTAATATTATAATACATCTATTGTTTATTTTATTATAAAGTATTTGTTATATTATTAATTATATAGTATGATATTTTATATTATTGTATATATATAATACTTATATTTTATAACATATTGTATATAGAATCTTTTATAATATAAAAATATATGTTATATATGACATTATATTGTATAATTAATTTAAATATTATATAATATTACAATACACAAAATATTATATATTTTAAAATGTATTATATATTATATATTATGTAAAAGTTATATATAATAACATTGATACTAATGATAATATAATAATATATATTATCAAGGGTATTGTAGTAAATTTCATGTTATTTTGCGTGTTTTGTACGTGGTCTACCAAACAATATACTGGATAAAAAGTTGTCATGTGACTCAAGATTTTATCCTGTGCTATTTTGTTTGTCTAATATCTCAATGCGTATCAAACACACCGTTAGTATTGATGACATAGTTCATCTGTTCTTCTACAAAATAAAGGTAAAATTAGCCCGTTTCTGGTTCTCTATTGTCGGCAGTGACCAAAAGGTTGTCTCTAGAATTTCAACCTTACATGTTCAACCTTCTCATATTTGCATCTAATTACCCCTGGCTGGACTTTTTATATATGTTCTTTGTAACGTAATTGCATATTAAATTATAAAGACATTGTTTTAAAGGTAATTGCGTATTAAATTATAAAGACATTGTTTTTAATTCCTTTTTCCTTGAACACGCAAAAATATATGCTCCTATCTATTCATACTACTAATTCTCAAACGATATTATTGATGACAATATTATGAGTATTCAGAATGAGGACATAAACTAATCAACAAGGAAAGATGTTCTTAACAGCGCCCAAAAATATATATTAAAAGTAGTAAAGTATCCATCCATGCAGTGGAGTATGACAGGACTTGTATCTGACATGTCATGGGTTCGAGTCTCCACTAGTCTCCTTAGGGTGAGATAAATGTAATTACCTTCGTAATTGCTCAAAGAGCCCCAAGGTCTTCCCTTCCTTGGACTGAGGCGTCATCCTCTCACCCTAAATTTTTGTAAAAAAAAAAAAATAAACAAGAGTAACATAACATTTTTTTTTTAGGAACATAACATTTTTTTTTTAGGAACATAACATTTTTTTTTTGACTAGTAGAGTAACATAAGATGAGACTTAGTGGAAGGGAAACTAGGTGAGTAAAGAAAAGCTCACACATAAAATAAATTTTGAGACCAAAAAATGAGTCCCTGAAAATGATGATGATGATGTAGAATGATGATGCCGACGACGCATAATTCCCCCCTTTCCTGCTCCTGCACCTCCCCCTCCCCTTCCCCTTCCCCTTCCCCTTCCTGCACCTCCCCTACCACTTCCTCCTTTTCTTGCAGTAACAGATAGTTGATGTGTGTGTTCATTTTCAATTTCCACAACCACATCTTTGTGGTTCAACCTTGTGGAATCTTCCGTACTTCCATTTCCGTATAAATCCCCTATCATTGATTAACACAACTACACAAGTATTAAAGTGAGAGTGAAAAAAAAAGGATGCTAACAAATTTGTGAGACATTAAGTGTGTGCTTGTTTGAAAAGCAAAAGAAATCGTACCAGGAAGATCATGTGCTTGTCCATTGCTCTGGATTAGGCTTCTTCTGCCTTCTGAAGTGGAATTTGTATTGGAGTCTGAAGTAGATGTGGCTTGAGCACTTGAAATCACCAGTCGGAACAATAAGAGAAATACTAGCTTCATTTTCGGGGGTTGGGAAAGCTGAGTGGTGATTCTTTGTAAATAGTTGGGGTAGGGTAAAGGGGGTTAATTATAAAAGGCTTTTAATTTATTAGTTCATTTCATGAGGCAAAGGGTGAGAACTAAAAAAGAAAAGTGGGGAAAAGTAATTCCAGGAAGACAGAATTTGAAAAAAGCGGTATGTACAATGTCCATGTCTTTAAAAGAATGGGGAGAAGTCTTCTATGCTTCCATTTCCATATAAGCTCCCTATCATCATTGAATAACAAAAGCATAAAAGTGAAAATTAAAAAAAAAAAGGATGCTTACCAATTTGTGAAACATCAAGCCAAAAGAAATCGTACCACGATTGCTCTGGATAATTAGGCTTCTTCTGCCTTCTGAAGTGAAATTCGTATTGAAATCTGAAGTTGATATGGCTTGAACACCCGAAATGATCAGCAAGAATAATGTGAAAAGTCTTACCTTCATTTTAGGCCAGATCAGGGGATGGGAAAGCAAAGGGTGATTCATTGTAAGTAGTTGGGTCTCATTTCCTGGATTTGCTTTGAACAATGTGTGTCCAAAGCCATTAAAGACAATGGGAAGAAGTCTCAACTCTCAAATATGGAAAAATGGGGGCATCTTATTATGGAGTCCCAAACTCTTGTTGTTGTAAAAGATTTTGTACATCAAGTGTTCTGGCAAACTCTGTGTGCGCGCCAATTTTTTTGAAAACAGAAAGATCTATATGGTTATTTGGGCAGAACGCTTGATGCACAAAAATCATTTGCGAGAGATCGTTTCTAATGCCGCGAGTGTAGTGCGCACCAACCCCTGTGCCGTCAAACCCGTCCTCATGAGCCTCTCTTTTACTTCCCCTCAGTTTCACGTTTTATTGTTTCAATTCGTTTGACCGGGTTAGAGTTCCACTACCTACACCTACCAGTTTTTCTACCCACATCCTCCCCCCTTTTTATTTATTGTTACCAAAATACCCGTTCTCTTCTCTCCCAGGAAGCCATTTTATTCACAACAAAATACTAAAAAGTTACAACAAAAATACAGATAAAATGGCTTGAACACACAACCCACAAATTAAGATAATTGTGTTTTACCATCTAAGCTAGATGCATTTGTGGTACTTATAGATATCCAGTCAAGTATATTAGTAAAAATAAAAATTTTGAGGCTCTTTTTTGTCCAAAAATTATGAGGCCTAAAGCCCTTACTTGAGCTGCTTTAGGGTTGGGTCGGCCTGTTCTCTCCCCTCTCCTCCATATAGGCATGGGAAAAAAATCGCATTCGTAGATATCCGCGATGGGTAATAAATGAATATCTATTAAATGCGAGTGAGGATCATAGTACTCGTCCCACGAATATCCGCTTAATAACTCTTTCTAAAAAATTAAATTTCACCAATCCAACTGTCAAGTTATAAGTTCTTATTAGGTAGATCAAATATGTAAATTTTCGTAAAATATAAAAATTGTTTAATACTTCATCAAATAATTTCAATTCAACGTATAATATACTTTGTAAAATACAAGTAAAATATCGATTATAAAATTGTATAGCTACAAATGTCCAATTTATCTAAAAGTTAGTGTGCATGATCATTAAGATAATATGACAATATCCAACGGTTGGATTCATAAAAATTTAATGTTAACAAAGAGTTATTAAACAGAGTAACTCTGACAAGAGTTTCTCCTTTAGTAACTTGATTCTCACCCCTTATTTTTTTGTTAAATATATAATATGTACTATGACATTTTCTATCACTTTGGGATTAGATAAATTTTATTTTATTTATTATTTCATATTTTTTAGTGCACGAAACAACAACAACAATAACAATAATAATAATAATAATAATAATAATAATAATAAAACTTAAATATATATAGTATATTATATTAACATTGTTTTTTAGGAATATATTAACATTGTTATTATATTATATTGTATAATAGTATATTTTCCTTTTTAATGTTAATTTGTAAATACCCACGAATATCTATAAATATTTGTTACCAATATAAATATCCATAGATATTAACGAAAATGGATGCAGGGAAGCACTATCCGCCCCACTGCCATCCATATCTCCATACCCACTCCCCTAGTCCTACCACCCACCCTTGGCTCCCTCCCCCAACACCACCCTGGCCACAATGACACTATTTTTTCGTTTTGTTTTCTTCTTTGACAAGTAGTCTGTGGAAGGCAATTTTTTGTGTTTTAGAAACTAATTTATGGATTGAACACAAAAAAAAATCTAAAAGACAATTTTTTTGTGTTCATTCCAAAAACTAGTTTAAGAAGAAGGGCAAAAAAAAACAACAATCTAGACTAGGGGTAGGGAGCCGGGGGGGGGGGGGGACGAGGGGAGAGGGAAATCAAAGGGGGAAGAGAAGTTGTTATTTCGGTAATTTCAAATGGAAAGGGGGTGAGTGTGGTTAGAAAAACTGGAATTTGGATTGCCTGTAGTAAAGGCAAAGTGCATTCACACAGTCAACAAACCTGAACCCTTAATTTCACCACTTGCTCAAGATCATCCCTTCCTAATTCTCAAATAGATGAATCTAAGTGTCCGGATTTGTTGACTGCGTAAATGTGTTATCTTGAGGTGTAGGTAGCACCTCCCTTAGTTTTCTTCTTTCATTTTATATTGAGCTAGAGTGGCAGAGGTTGTAAGCCTTGGGTTGGGTGGAAATGTTATACTGATTAGAGTCATTAGACCCAATACCGGGCGAAATTACGTAACAAGTTTAATAAAATTTTAAAAAATAAAATATGCAATAAAAATGACTCTGGTTTTACGTCAGTTCAATTAGAACTAGTTTTTTTTTTATCCTTGAAGAATTTATTTAATGTTCTAAGAAAATCTAAACAAATCAAAATATTTAAAAATATATCAAATATAAAACGTGAAAGAAAAATGAAAATGAGCACTTCGTTATTGTTCTGACTTCTGACTTTACCTTAATTTTATTTGTTGTGTCAATATATGTCTTTTTATTTGTAAGGTAATTGCATATTAAATTATGAGATAAAGACATCGTTTCAATTCCTTTCTTCCCAATTAAAACGCAAACAAAGTGTTGGGTATCACTTCACACACACAAAGGATCGCGAGAACACATAAAAACACACCGTAAAGAAAGCGATAGAGAACACAACAAATTAAGTGGTTCGGCACCTCTTGCCTACGTGCACGGAAACAACTCAACAAAATTTCACTATCTCAAAACAAGATTACAAGATTATAAACCATCTCAAGTAGTGTATTACCCGACAAACCTAAGTACCTCACTCAAGTTACAAGGAATGAAAACACACACATTCACAAGAGAACTCAATACAAGAGACCTCACACTTGCCTTCTCAACTTCTCTTGCTCTTAGAATGCTCAACTCTTCATAAGCTTCTCTATTTATAGTGGATGGATTGCAATGTGAACACACAATATAAACATACTCAATTTGATGGTCACCAACCATCCTTAGCCACCTTTGTTGATTAGGATTATTGTCCACTAAAACATGTTCACGTGGTTAAGCCACCAAAAAAGAAAATTCAAACTTGTAATAGGTTTGGAAATTTTGATTAATTTCCAACACAAAGATATATGCATATTGCAACTATCTATTCATACTACATTTTCAAATGATATTAGGGATTACATTATGATATTCAGAATGAGGACACAAAGTAATAATCAACAAGCAAATATGTTCATAACTGCGCTTATAAATAGTAATTGTAAAGTAACCAATCATGTCGTCATTAAACAAGAGTAACATAACATATTTTTGTCTAGTAGTAACATAAGGTGAGACTTAGTGGAAGGGAAACTAGGTGAGTAAAGCCAAGCTCACACATATAATAAATTGAGACCAAAAAATGAGTCCCTGAAAATGATGATGATGTAGAATTATGAGAGTGACGTGGCTCGTGGTGATAAACGATTACACCGCCAATCACTCCACCGCCAACCACTCCAACAGCCATTCCCCCCTTCCTTGCTCCTGCACCTCCCCTTCCCCTTCCACTTCCTGCACCTCCCCGTCCACTTCCTCCTTTTCTTGCAGTAACAGATAGTTGATGTTTGTGTTCATTTTCACTTTCCACAACCACAACTTTGTGGTTCAACCTTGTGGAATCTTCCATACTTCCATTTCCATGTAAATTCCCTATCGTTGAATAACACAAGTATAAAAGTGAGAGTTAAAAAAAAAAACAAAAAAAAAATAACAAAAGGATGCTTACAAATTTGTGAAACATCAAGTGTTTGCTTGTTTGAAAAGCAAAAGAAATCGTACCAGGAAGACCATGTGCTTGTCCATTGCTTTGGATTAGGCTTCTTCTGCCTTCTGAAGTGGAATTTATGTTGAAGTTTGAAGTTGATGTGGCTTGAGCACTTGAAATCACCAATAGGAACAATGAGAGAAATATTACCTTATTTAAGGGGTTGGGAAAGCTTAGTGGTGATTCTTTGTAAATAGTTGGGTAGGGTAAATGGGGTTCTCTATAAAAGGCTTTTAATTTATTACTAGATCATTTCATGAGGCAAAGGGTGAGAACTAAGAAAAAAGAAGTGTGGGGAAAAGTAATTCCTGGAAAACAGAATTAGAAAAAAGTGGTCTGTCCAATTTCCATGCCTTTAAGGCTATGTTTGGTTGATAGAAGAAATTGTGAAGAGAGAAAAAAGTGAGAAAGAGAAGAAGAAGAGAGAAAGAGATGAGAAATAGAGTAGATTTGATGTATTGTTTGGTACAAGAGAAATAGAAGAGAAATAGATGAGAAAGAAGTGAGTATTATATTTGAAAATACAAAAATACCCTTGAGAACCAATATACAATTTTATATTTTTATAATTAATTAATTTATTTTTCCATTCCATTAAATTAATTTAATTAATTACATAATTACTATTTTATTTTAATTAATTAATAACTATTTTAATTAAATAATTAATTTAATTAATTAATTAAATGTTTCATTTAACTTTAATTTAATCAATTAATTGAGTTTTTTTAACGCTTCCTGTGTTACGTCTTCGGTGTTACTTCTTCTTGCCTTTTTTTCCAAGGATCCACTACTTCAACAAGTAAATACTACACATTAATAAATTCCAAGTAACGTTTTGTCAAAAAATAAATAAATAAATAAAATTCCAAGTAACGTTGAATTTAAGGGTACAAAGGGAATTACATAATAAATTAGACTTTTTTCTCTCTTTCTTCTCATAACAGTAGAGATTGAAAAAAGTGGTAGACCCCACCAATATTCTTTCTCTCTTCTCAAATTCTCTCCAAACCAATCAAGAGAGATTGGACACTTTTCTTCTCTTTCTCTCTTCTCTAACTCTCTCTTTACCATTTCCCTCAAAACAAACACACATGGGGAGAAGTCTTGACTCTCAAACATGGAAAAGTGTGGGAATCTAATGTGGACCCCCTAAACAAGTTGTCTAATGGTGGAGCAGTCTATTACAATCATTAGCGATTAGGTAGGCCCCTCACTAATTTGACTTCAATGAAGTGAGAAGAAGATCAATTCTATTAGAGAAAAGATAGATGGACACCGAAAATTGGGACACCATATGGTGTTCCCCTTAATTTTGGTGTATGCCGAAAATTTAAAGAGAGAGAAAAAATATGGATTATGAAGTGAGAGAAAGAGAGATGGTGCTACGGTGTGGATACGGTGTGGAAAAAAGAGATGTTCAAATAACACATATTAAAACCAATTCTACCAAATTTAAATTATGAAATTAATTACAAAATCAACTATTAAGATTGTGCTAAAATACCTAATCATGTATAATAATAACCTGTGGAATTGTTAACATCTCAACAAGCTGATTTTCTGATTAAATGTTTTCCTTATGCACATTTATTTATCCTCTAAAATGCATCCTCTCATTTGAAGAGTCAAATTCTTCTCTTTTAACACATTTGGGTGAGAGTGATGTTAAACCATAATTCTGTCCAGTTAGAACTTAAAAGGAAGCCTAGAGAGTAGAGACACAGGTGCATCCAGTAGCGTTTGCGTTTGCCTGAACAATTCAATAATTCCTCCTACAAGGGATGCTTTCTAAAATTTGTGGTTAGCAGTGACGTTAACAATACAATTTAGCAAGAAAATAAGGTAGGTAAAATAGAGTAAACCCTCGATTTAGTCTCTAAACTTACACATCATCTCCTATTTAGTCCCTGAAGTATATGAAAATTATAAGTATTTCCTAAAGTTTTGTCAGATCCGTTAAATTAATCCCTAAAATTTAGGGACTACATATTATTTTTATATACTTTATGGACTAAATAGAAGTGATAGTGTAAATTGATAGATAAAATTGAGGGTTTACTGGCTAAACTATGATAAAAAAATAAAACAAAAAAGGAATCACTGTCACGCACATTGAAAGTTGGCATAATATTTGGCAATGCTGAAAGGAAGCTAAATATCCACAAACAGTTGAGGATGCTGAGAAAGACATTTTGTCATTACATTTTTGTCATTAGAAGTATATGAAAAGAAAATAATGCATTCTGACTTAGGCACATGCTTATGTGTTAATTGATTATCTAAAATGGAGAAAATAATCGTCCCAGCACACAGCACAGAAACAGGATCCTTTATTTTGTATGATACATGAGTAAAGGAAATAACTACCTGTTTGGTTGGTCTCTTTTCTCTAACCTCACGTGACTGTTTCATTGAGAGAAAGTGTAACTCTGTTTCATACATGAGTGCTGTGATGGTTAGGCATTGGAGCAAACTCTTGCAAATGATTTTGAACATCAAGTGCTCTGGCAAAAGTGTGCCAACAACAAGACATCTAATTTTTTATTTTTTTTGGTACATAAAAGATCTGTCTTATTTGGCCAGAAGAACGCTCAATGTTCAAAAACCAACTGCAAGAGATTCATTCCCGGCCAGTATCTCCGCTAAGAACCAACCCTACGCCGTCGAACTCGTCCTCTCGGAGCCTCTCGTTTCCTTCCCTCAGTTTCACGTTGTATATGTTTCTATTTGTTTGATTGGGCAAGGGTTCTGCTTTCTTTCTCTGGGCTTTTTTTATTGATTAGTTTTCTTTTGACCATTATTAAATACACCCCCCACCTTTTGAGTACACCCCCAATTTATCGAAAAACCCAAAATACCTCTGCCCAAAATCAGAAAATTGTGATGAATTCCGAAAACTCTAATTTTTGGTATGTATCAATTCCGAAAATTCAAATTTCTGGTATGTCTTTTACATACCGGAAATTAGAATGCTAGACGGATTTTTTTTGTTATTTACCTTAAACTCTAATTTCGGGTATACAAAACACATACTGGAAATTCGAATTTCCGGTAGGACTGTTTTTAAAAAATTTTACATACCGAAAATTTCAAATTTCTGGTAAGACGAATTTTTTTTTGTATTCCGGAAATTATGAATTTCCGGTATGATTTTTTTTTAAAGTATACCGGAAATGCATAATTTCCGGAATACAATTTCTTTTGTTGATAAAATGTATTTATTTTTTAACCACAAAACAACATTACATTACATTACATTACATTACATTACATTACATTACATGACCTACAACATTACACCGGATGCAAATTCAACACCAAACTACAGCATTAAAAAAACCAAACCCAACGATTACACACCCAACAACAACACAACACACACATTACATGACCTAATCACCAGTTCTAATCCTTGGCTATGGTTGACGAAGGAGAGCAATGATCTCATCAGCTGTTCTTGGTGCACGGCATCTTGCAATGATCTCGTCAGCTGTTCTACCAAGCACAACATACAATTCTATTGGGCCATGGCTAGGATGATCATTGAATGCTTCCCACATACGTTGTATGTCGTCGTCGCTTAGAAGTGTCATACGCATATACTCAACACGCCCACTACCCATCGAAACAGGGTATCGATAGTAGAGATATGCTACTATACGTGATCCATCGATAGTTGTGAAAACGGTTCTATTTATATAAAGGTTGATTCAATCTGAACCGCTAAAAGCATTGGTGATATGTCGTCCGTTGATTGTTTTTAACAGAAACGACAAAAAGGAATTGATTCCTTCTGGCCCACACGCAGTAGCAAATGACAACACCTTAAATAAAAGTCTGATGCGATCTGAACCGTTAAAAGCGTCGGTCGCATATCGTCCGTTGATTCTTGAGCTCCATGAGGAAATGAACATCTTTAGCGTAAAGCTTAGCGGAGAGATTCTTGACAACATGGTGAAGGTCCTCAATCAAAGAGTTCAGTTTCCCGCCAATAGAGAATTTTCTCCTTCGTATCTCTTCAATGTGTTCCTTTGGTATGCGTGTAGCCATTTTCTGATCTCACTTCTCAAAATCACGGGTGACAGAATAGCTAGTGAAGCACAATGTGTGGGATGTGTTAGGAGAAGACAATAATATCACTAAGCAGAGGAATGAAAAAAAAAAGATGTCACAGGGAAGACTCCTTATTGGAGAAGTAAGGTAAATAAATAAAAGACATAAAGGATAAAAATATAAAAATTATTTTTCAACATGCAGTAGCAAACGACAAGGCCATAAATAAAAAGCACGCACATTTGAAAATAATAAGGTGTACTACAGATCACTACAATGTAATCAATCGTCGTCCAAGTTTATGCGGTCATCTGGATCCTGTGGTGTATTCTGACGCAATGGTGGAAATAATGTAAACAATTCCTGCAATCGAGCAGCATACAGTGTTGCCCATGAATGAGCCTCAGGATAACAATGTTGACGCCAACTGGGAGCGACGTTAGACAATGGAATTCGGGCTTAAGAAATACCTGAAAAATGCAAATTAATTAAACACATTTTACATTAAAAAAAGCTAAAATTAAGTTAAAAATAACACATTTTTGTAAAAAAATTACCTGTACCCGGTGATTACGGTTGAAAAACCCAACACAAATTATGACGTTGTTTGACTAGGTTGGGTGACACATGCCCCTAAAAGGGAAAAATATCCAACATGTTCGACTGCACTCATTCAAAGAGACTAGAATCAATTTATATTTTGTTGTTATTATGTAACCCATGTCTGGTAAGGACATCCACTTGTCACGAAAGCAGGTACCAGTTACACCTAGTAATGACTCCCTCAATTCTTGATATCGATCTCCAAAAAGCTGGCCATATAAATCATAATGCATTCTGATCTTTTTTCCCAAGTCTTGCCGGACTATAGACCATTCGTCCTCAGATTTACCAAGTAATGTTGTAATCGAACGATATCCGCAGTTTCCATCATCTTTGACGTCCACTATGTCCTCAATATATGGATGAAACTGTGCAGAAAATTGACCCAGGTAAGGCGGTCGTTTCTTTTTCCTTATGGGTACATTAGATGGTATATTAGATGCCTTTGATGTATTCCCAGATGGTACGTCAGAATACATATTGTCCACATGCTCAAAATATTATGGGTCGCGCCTAACATCATATCCATCCATTGCTGGGGCCTTACCTTTACCCTTTTTCGGTGCTCCCTTGGTCTTCACCTTTTGAGGAGGTGGACACATTGAAGTCGTGTCCAAAAATACAAGTTCACGCACTTTGGCAAATAGTGTCCCCTTGCCAATAACGTTAAATGATCGAAATCACGGTACCAATGCTTCCCACTGAAGCGCAAGCTCTTCTTCTGACACCCCGTCTTCTGTCTCAACTTGATGTTGTTGCTGTTGGTGTTCACCAAAATGTTGTTGCTGTTGGTGTTCACCAAAATGTAAACCCCTCCAGTGCAAGTGAACTGCCTCCAATGGAATAGGTGCAAACAGCCTAGTGTAACTCGCCAACTCACAAGCACAAGGTAATCCATGTGTCATTCTGATAAGGCAACCACAAGCAGATTTATCAATACCCACATAATTCATTCTATTGTACTCGTCAGCAATATGTTATAGTGCAGTCCTTGATACAAATCCATGCAATCTAATAAACAAAAGGTTGTTGTGCCTGTGCTCCACTACGTTTATGCTTCTTTCGAATGATGCCTTTATCTCAGTGTGTTGCAGTGCAAGCATATTGTTCATAGCTTGCCAACAATTACACAGGTCACCCCTACTGTTTTGTAGATTCCTCTTCAATGTCCAATGTGCAGACTCAGCCCTAATAACAAACAAAAATTAAACCACATCAGAAGCAATGACACCATTAAAAAAATACTTATCAACATAATTTTATCTACTGGTTTAAGCATAAAAGTGCATCACGCAGTTGGTCCATGCCGCAACAAACTTTTCCTTATAGGGATTCAACCATGTATTCTTGACATATTCGACAAAAATAGGAAATTCTGAACATACACACTCAAAAGTCATCAACCGCTGCTCATACTCAAACTCGTCAGTCGCATTAACAACATCATCACTTACATTCTTCACTGCCTCATGTTTGTCTTCATGAAATACCAACTTCTTGCATTTCGTATAGACATTCTTACCTATGTGAAATTGACACAGCAAATTGGTTGAAGTTGGAAAAACGGACGCAGCTGCATTCATCAGAGCAAGATCTCTGTCGGTAAGAATAACTTGAGGAAATGATTCCTCTCGCACAAACAGTCTTTTTAACTTCAAGAGTGCCCATACAAAGTTATCCTGCTGCTCAGAATCCAAATGGACAAATGCCACTGTGTATGTAAGGGATGTACAGGTAACACCAACAATTTCAAACAGTGACAGCCAATATCTGTTAGTTTTGTAGGTGCTGTCCATGAACAAGACAATGGAAAATGTATTCAATAAATTGATGGCATCTAGATGTGTCTAAAAAATATCTCTCACAACGTCGGAATCGTCATGTCTTCTATAACAGAACACATATCGATCACGTTGGATTAAGTTCAACAAGTGTTACATTTCAGTTCTTGGACCTTTCTGAGTTGATCGAAACTTATGCCGCTCATTATATACTTGACTGATGGTAGTGAGATTGCCCTTATTGCACTGTTTCAGTGTCAATAGAATGCTTCCCGGCCTTACATTGTTCTTTGTCATATCATAAACAATTTCTTTCTCATTTTGGCTTAAACAACCAATAAATAGATGACCCGTCATGCTTTCAAGTATCCGATAATTGTGAATTCCATAAAGGACCTTAAGTATCCAGCCTTTACCCATTGACAGAGGTCTTCCTTTAAGCGCGAACGGACACTCACACTTATGAGATCCAGTTGACTTTGAAGAACTTGATGACTTGGATCTATACTTTCCACCCCTTTCACAACCCATAATGATTTTTGTTTTTCTTCCTCTTTGTACCGTTTCTATGTCTGATCTTACGATGACAACAATTATACTGTTTTCCTTCCCAACCTCTCGAGCCCAATACAAAAAATCATCTCGTGTAGGAAATATTGGGAAAAAAAGTATTAAACTTAATGTTTTGCTGAAAAAAATATGACATATTCACAATATCAAATAATAATTAAATTACCTGCGTAGTAGCTAAAAGCTGATTATTGTTATTGAAAAAAAACTCAAGTCCCACATGTAAGGCCTCAAAAGAGTTTATAAGCAAAAGGTACCTCTCACCTTACAAAACCGGCATGTAAGGTTAAGGGTGCTATTTGCTTATAAACTCTTTTGAAGCCTTACATGTGGGACTTGGGTTTTTCCCAATACACTCACTCACGCCCAGTACTATTGGGCTTGGTGCGTGTATAATGTGGTGGGTGGCCTAATAGATCTATCATAGGCTCTGATACTATATTAGGATTTTGGGTCTAAAAATAAAACAAACAAACAAAATATGATAAATTATTATGCGGGAAAAATAAGTTTGAAAAAAATAAAAAAGAACAATAACGTACTGAAAATTGTGAATTTTCGGTATAAAATTAAAAAATTTCGTACCGAAAATTCACAATTTTCGGTACACAATTTTTTAATTTTATACCGGAAATTCACAATTTTTGGAACATATTATGTTCCAAAAATTCACAATTTTCGGTACACAATTTTTTTATTTTATACCGAAAATTGTGAATTTGCGGTATAAAATAAAAAAATTGTGTACCGGAAATTGTGAATTTCTCGTAAAAAAAGCGTAAAAATGAAATCCTCCGGAAATTCCAATTTCCGGAATACAATTTGTATATCGGAAATTGGAATTTCCGGAACTAAGTTCAAAACGCAAAAAAATACATACCGTAAATTCAAGTTTCCGGTACAATTGCAGCATTTTCAGTTCAGAAATTTGTAATTTCCGAAAAATGTGAGTGAAAAAATAAAAGTTGAGTTTTTGATGTTTTATGTAGGGGTATTTTAGAGAATTCGCAATTTTAAGGAGCATACTCAATAGGTGGGGGTGTATTTAATAATGGCCTTTCTTTTTTGTTTTTGTATTGGGCCAGAGTGGCAGAAGTTGTAAGTCTTGGGTTGGGTACGAATGTTATATTGATTTATTAGATCCAATATTGGGCAAAGTCAGTATACTCTTTTTGTCTTTTTCTTTTTCCTTTCTTTGCACACGTATACTCTTTTTGTCTTAAAAACAAAAGGGAAATGAAGTAATAAGGTTAATAAAAATTCAAAGAAAAAAGAAAAGACATGGCTCTGGTTTGCTCATCAAAAGAAAAAAAAATGTCTCTGGTTTTAGGTTAGTTTTATTAGAGTTAGTGTTTTTCTAATCATTGAAGAATTAATTTCATGTTCTAAGAAAATCTAAACATATAAAAGTATTAAACCAATTATATCAAATATAAAATGTGAAAGAAAAATGAAAATGAGCACTTCGTTAGTCTTTACATTTTTCAAATTTTATCATTGTTTTCACTTGTTGTGTCATTTTTTCTTTGTTAAACTCCTTGTTTGGTCTATTGTTGATTTATTTTCCTAAATGAGTTTATCGATTATGATTATATATATATTTCTCATAAAAATAAAAAAATTAATTCTAAAATTCATGAAATTATCTACAATATTAATTATGTGATTTTTTGCCTTCATAAAATAATTGATGCAATGCTCGAGAAATGGGAATTCAGTTAGATCACTTCAGCTTTCTTAATGAATAAACTAAATGATGTATGGGCCAATTGGTAACACATAAAAATAAGGTTAAATTAAATTTTTTTTGTCTTTCGGTTTGTTTATTTAAATATTAAAAGTTTTGAATTTGTCTCTTATGTGTAAAAATTATATCAATGTGATCCTTCTATTTTTTGTTTCGAAATGGTCCCTTATGTTATAAAAATATACCAATGCGGTCTTCCCCCCCTCCCAAAATAATTTGGGGAAAAAAGGAGCACATTGGTATATTTTTGTAACATAGGGACCGCTTTGAAAAAAAATAAAAATAAGAGGGACCACGTTGTTGTAACCTTTACACATAAGTGACCAATTCAAAACAAATAATAAGTAAGGGAATTGGTAGCATTGTTTAAAGGCTTGTGGAAGTGCTCCATTCCATCCAAAGTACAAATTTTTGTTTGGAAATTATTACAACAAAGGCTGCCTACATGGGATATGTTAAGGAACAGAGGGGTACTAACATGTGATCATGAAGTCGCATATTGTTTTTGTTTTCAACGGCAGGAGAATTGCAATCATTTGTTTTTCTCATGCTCTTTCTCATATAAGGTTTGGATGCAAATATACTCTTGGCTGGGGTTTGTTGGAGTAAATGACAGTAGTGTAGTAAAACATTTTCTACAGCACGGGCAGCTTGTTAAATGCAGGAAAACTAAAATAATTAGATATCTCATTTGGAGTGCAATAACATGGTATCTTTGGTTGTTAAGAAATAGGATATTATTTCAAGGGGAAGTTGTAAATGAAGTTGTTGTTGTTGCTCAGATCAAAACAAGTTCGTGGGGTTGGTTCATTTATAGCGAGGTAGAAAAGCTAGTTTATCCTATTCCGATTGGTGTATGAATTCAATGAGTTGTTTTCAAGCATTGTAATAAGTTGTGTGATCTAATAGGTTGAAGTACCCCTTGTACTATTTTTTAATATATTTTTGCTTATCAAAAATAAAATAAAATACATTAGGACTGAATTGAAACCTAAAATAAACACAAGGGATCAAAAGTATAATCCAGACTAAAAATAATTAACTGGTGGCTGAATATGGAAAAAACCACATGTATTGGGTCAGTCGACAATGTTATCCGAATTGGAGATAGCCAAATTACAATAGTTGTCAGCTAATTAGCCGAGCGTCAAAGATTATCAATTTGGCCAAGTTTTTTGGGCCAATGGGCTTATAGACTGCTTAGATGGGCCTAGAGGTTTCCAGTTATTAAGGAATTACATGGAATAAAAGAAAATTTAAAGGGATTATCTCAAATTCCTCGATTTTAGGAGAAGTGGTTGTGGTTAAGATCGAAATGAAGAAAGACATGTTGGAGCTATATTTTCAACACGAAAAGAAAGAAAAGGTGTGTGCCTGAATTTTAGGAATTTTGGTTAGTGGACAGTTGTCCCATTAGTCAAATTTTAGCCCAAGTTAGTTGCTACACTTTTTAGTCACTTGTAATTACAAGTTGAGTTAGTGGAGAACGAGATAAATAGGAGTAAAAGACAATTTTGCACTATAAATAGATAATGTACAATCTTATAGAGACACTGTCATTCAATCAAACAACTTATTTATTCTTGCAAATTATCTTTATTTTCCTTTTTATTTACTCTTTTATGCAAATTTAGCTTTAGCTTCCACTTATCACTTACTCAACGTTCTTTGGAGTAGTTTAAAAACCCATATGTGAGAAATAAAGTCTCTTTCTCAGCATAGTTGACTGATTTCATGAAAATCATTGTTGGTAAGTTAGCCGACTATTCGGTCAATTTGTTATCAACAACAATGGTCACTTTACTGAATAAACTTAAAATAAAAAAAAAATGGAATTAATGACTATACATTTTCAGTTTAACTGAGTTTTACACAGATGTCCAATGATATTTACACAGATGTCCAATGATATTTTATCATAATGTCATGAATGAGTTTTATATGGATATTGAATGACGATTCATCATAATGCTACTTTATTATATATTTTTTAAAATTTATTTATAAATATCTACATGATTAGATATGATTGAATACGGTAATCATAAACAATTAAACACATATCATAGATGCTATAAAAAATGCATACTCTGGAAAATACTATTTTTAAAAATAACTACACTTTGAAAAAAAATTGTAAAATTTCTTTATTTAACTTTTTAATTTTCAAATAAATTAATCCAAATATGCTAATCGTTTATTATTTTTATTTTTGAATTTTTGCCTTTCCCAGCAAAACCAACAAAAGAAAAGAAGAAACTCGAAAAAGCGAGCGATGGGAGGGACAAAGAAGGGAGAGAGAGAAAGAAGGGAGGGAGACAGAGTAAAATATTTTTAATTAAAATATATTTTTTATGATTAAAAATATTTTTTGTAATTAAAATATTTTTTATGATAAAAAATGTATTTTATGATTAAAAATAATTTTTTGTGATTAAAAATATTATTAGTGAATAAAAATAATTTTTATGGATGGATGAGATATCCATCCATAAAAAAATTGTTAATAGATGAATTGGATGGTTTTTTTTTTTTAAATAGATGATGGATGAATTGGATTTTCTTATGAACTTTTAGTGGATGGTAAATGGATAAATGGATTGTTTCCAATCCATCCATTAGGATCCATTCAAAAAATTATTCAACCCATCCCTTTGCCACCCTTCCGTGAATACTCATTACCAGCATAAATATCCATGAATGTTAACGGGATACGCATCCGTTTCCCACCCCGCTGCTATTCATACCTCCATACTCACTCTAATGCCCCACTCCCCTAGTCCTGCCACCCGCCCTTGGCCCCCTCCCCCATCGCCTCCCCTACTAAATGACATTATTTTTTTTTCTTCTTATCTAGAAACTAGTTTTTGGAAGGCAAATTTTTGTGTTTTAAAAACCATTTTATGGGATTCACATCAAAAAGTTGTCTTTTGAATACTAATTTATGGAATGAACACACACAAAATTTACAATTTTCGAATTCATTTTGGAAACAAATTTCTGAAAAAGAAGGAAACAAAATGTTCTAGACTCGGGGTGGGGAGCTAGGTGCAGAGGTGGGTAGGGGAACTTGGGGAGGGGACACAAAATGGGGGTAAGAAGTTATTTGGGTAATTTAAACAAAGGAATGGGGTGTGGGTAGAAAAACTGGAATTTGGATTGTATGTAGTCAAGATAACATAGATTCACGTAGTCAACAAATCTGAACCCTTGATTTCACCATTTGCTCAAGATCATCTTTTCCTAATTCTTGAATAGAAGAATCTAAGAGTCCGGATTCCTTGACTACGTGGATGTATTATCTTGACTGCAGGCAATCCAAATCCGAAAAACTGGGAGGTGTAGGTAGCACCTCCCTTATTTTTCTTCTTTCATTTTATATTGAGCCAGAGTGGCAGAGGTTCTAAGCCTTGGGTTGGGTGGAAATGTTATACTGATTAGAGTCATTAGATCCAGTACTGGGCGAAATCAGTATGCTCTTTTGATCTAAAAAAGTATGGTGTATGTGACGTCCTATTTAGTAATCGTCTTTTTTTATTCTAGGGATTTTTCCATATTTTATCAGAGTTGCACAATTGACACTTTGAAAGAATTGACTCATTGGCTGTGTATGATCCGGAAGAGTCACTACCATGAGTAACCATCGAGTCTTTTGTTATCTGTTTAGAAGCCTGTTCCAATAATTTGGAAACAAATGAACAAATGCAAAGAAAGAGAGAGCTAAAAATACACTCAATACACTAAAACGACAGAAAAGCAAGATAAGATAATATACATAAAGTAACCATACTAATGTGATCCTAAGATGGTTCTAGTATTTACTATTCACTCATGCAGTACCTAATCCAACATGCATTGGCCAATCTAATGTCATAAAATCCTCCTTGTTGCGCCCACCAGGCCTACCTATGTTGTCCTTATCTCGCCGACCGAAAATAGGAACAAGCCAGTCGCCCATCCGACTTATCTAGCTCATCGTACCCCTAAGAGCGGCTCCCTGCCCCGGTGGCAGGTGTCAGGGTGCCTCTGGATATCACATACTATGGACTCTGATATGCCAGTAACCCCGTCAGGATGACCAAGTTCCCTGATAGTCAAAACACAGTGGTAGCTAGCCATTAGTCACCAGAGACTGTAATCGGACTCAATCCATCCTCAAGGAAATCACAACTTTTTTGTACTGCGCATACTATATTCACGCTCCAGTACTTCTAGCCTCATACGCAATTGCCAACCCATATACGTACGGCGGTGGTATATGCAAATCATGAGCCTCACCCCTCAATCAAGTCTCAAGTTTATCCTTTAGTCATAATGTATTCTTTCACCATGCTTTTTTGCTTACTTTTTCTAACTATAATCATGTACTTGTAACTTAAGTGTTCTACGAATCATTATCTTAACCTTCCTAATTATTAATTCCATCTTACTAACTTATATGCGTTATCACATTGAACATAACAGTAATTATCAAGTCTAACCTATCATCGCATAAGGTGACTATTAGAAACATATAGGAAACACGTAACCACAATGCATGCAAACACATAGGCAAATAAGTTATCTAATCTAAGGTCGTCATATCATAATTCCTAAGTTGGTTGATAGGTCTACGACCATTGTCCTCAGCAGTCGCATCCCGCAGTTCTTTTCCTAAAGAACTGTTGTTATCAACCTTTAGTAGGGTTGTGGGTTCCATACGAATAAGCATACTTAGCTATCTTACTATTCCTAGTGTATAAGGATTCTTGCTCCCACACCTGGTTTTAAGCAGAGTTTTCCTATTTGACCTAGCTTTGACCCTCGTACTGATATTAATTTCTTTCCTCGCTTCCGAGTTCGCCAGAGCCTAGTTAGAATTGTCTAAAAGTTGGATGATTACCCGAAGAGGGTAATTTCATCTTTTTTCTGGTGAGAGGGAGATATTTTAGAGAGGTGAGAGGTGCAAAGAAATGAAGAGATGAGGGCCTATTTATACTTGTTGGTCGAGGCTCGTCGCGTCGCGAGAAGGTCCTGTAGCGACACGAGAGCACAATTGTTTGACACGGGACGACTACGTGTCTTTGAGACTGGACGTGGGTTCAAAGCTTCGTCGCGTTACGAGCAATCCATGTCGCAACGCGAGTGGGCTGTTGCTGTTGTTCTCTTTTTACATGTGGAACGAGTCTCGCGTTGTGAGACAACTTGGCTCGCGTTGCGATTTAACTTAAATGGAAAATCTTAGATTTTTGATAATTTTTTTTTGACAAAATATTTTTGATAATTTGGTTATCTAATATTCTAAATTATCCAAAAATTTATAAATTCCTTATTAAAATTTAGGGATGTCACAGTGTACACGGGTCGGGCTGGGTCAATTTTGATCAAATCAGATGCCCAAACCAATCAAAGTTTTAGTGTAGAAAACCCTCAAAAAATCGAAGGTAAAAACCACGGGACCCGTAGACTTCACCCTTAGGTGATCTCTAAAAATAATACAGTAAAATTGTACCTTCAATTTGTGGTTAAAACCCTCACAAATTGACTCCCTATTTTTCTCTCGATATTTTTCTCTCTCGAGAAAAACTCTCACCAAGGCTCTCTCTATTTTTCTCTCTTAGAACCCTCTCCATGCTCTCTCTCTCTATTCTCTCTCACTAATCTCTAGTTAGTGAGGCTGTGTGGGATACTTTGTTCTTCCATCCATCCATCTATTTATAGAAGAATGAGGATGCATCTTCTAACAAAATACCAAATTGGATTTTGCTACTCACCAAAACAAATTGCTGCACATCTCTTCTCTTTTGTTTTCAATAAAAGCAGCGCCCACACAAATAAAAAACATGCACCTAATGTTTTGCTATTCAAACCCACAATTAATGCCAACTTAATTTGAATTCTTGCATCAAGTGATTGAACATCAAGTTGGCATTGGCTGGACGCCAACAGTTTCAATTCCTTTCTTCCCAGTAAAACGCAAAGAAAGATATATGCATATTGCAACTATCTATTCATACTAAATTTTCAAATGCTATTATGGATGACAATATTATGAGTATTCAGAATGAGGACACAAAGTAATCAACAAGCAAATATGTTCTTAACTGCGCTTAAAAGTAGTATTAAAGTAACCATTCATGTAGTCATTAAACAAGAGTAACATAACATTTTTTTTGACTAGTAGAGTAACATAAGATGAGACTTAGTGGAAGGGAAACTAGGTGAGCAAAGCCAAGCTCACACATAAAATAAATTTTGAGACCAAAAAATGAGTCCCTGAAAACGATGATGATGTAGAATTATGAGAGTGACTTGGCCCGTGGTGATTAACGATTACACCGCCAATCACTCCACCGCCAATCACTCCAGCAGCCATTCCCCCCTTCCCTGCTGCTGCACCTCCCCTTCCCCTTCCTGCACCTCCCCTTCCACCACCTCCCCTTCCACTTCCTCCACCTCCCCTTCCACTTCCTCCTTTTCTTGCAGTAACAGATAGTTGATGTTTGTGTTCATTTTCAGTTTCCACAAGCACAACTTTGTGGTTCAACCTTGTGGAATCTTCCAAACTTCCATTTCCACATAAATTCCCTGTGATTGAGTAACACAAGTATAAAAGTGAGAGTGAAAAAAAAAGAATGCTAACAAATTTGTGAAACATTAAGTGTGTGCTTGTTTGAAAAGCAGAAAAAATCGTACCAGGAAGGTCATGTACTTGTCCATTGCTCTGGATTAGGCTTCTTCTGCCTTCTGAAGTGGAATTTCTGTTGAAGTTTGAAGTTGATGTGGCTTGAGCACTTGAAATCACCAGTAGGAACAATGAAAGAATTATTATCTTCATATTAGGCTTCAGGGGTTGGGATTTGGGAAGGCTGAGTGGTGATTCTTTGTAAATAGTTGGGTAGGGTAAATGGGGGTTCTTTATAAAAGGCTTTTAATTTATTTGTTCATTTCATGAGGAAAAGGGTGAGAACTGAAAAAAAAAGTGTGGGGAAAAGTAATTCCTGTAAGACAGAATTAGAAAAAAGGGCCAAGTCCAATGTCCATGCCTTTAAAAGGACGGGGTGAAGTCTTAACTCTCAAACATGGAAAAATGGGGGAATTTAATGTGAACCCCCCTAAACAAGTTGTCTAATGGTAGAGCAGTCTATTACAATCATCAGAGATTAGGTAGTCCCCTCACTAATTTGACTTCAATAAAGTGACAAGAAGATCAATTCTACCAAATTTAAATTATGAAATTAACTACAAAATCAACTATTAAGATTGTGCTAAAATACATTATCATGTATAATAATAACTGTGGAATTGTTAAAATCTAAACAAGCTGATTTTCTGATTAACTGTTATCTTTATGCACATTTATTAATCCTCTAAAATGCATCCTCTCATTTGAAGAGTCAAATTCTTCTCTTTTAACACATTTGGGTGAGAGTGATGTTAAACCATAATTCTGTCACGTTATAACTTAAAAGGAAGCCTAGAGAGTAGAGACACAGATGCATCCACTAGTGTTTGCCTGAACAATTCAATAATTCATCCTACAAGGGATGCTTTCTATAATTCATGGTTGGCAATGAAGTTTTTTTTTTTTTTTTTGGACAGAAATTAGCAATGAAGTTAACAAGACAATTTGGCAAGAAAATAAGGAAGCTATGATATTAAAATAAAAAAGGAATCTCTGTCCCGCACAGTGTAGGTTGCCATAATATTTGGCAATGCTAAAAGGAAGCTAAATATATCCACAAACAGTTGAGGATGCTGAGAAAGACATTTTGTCATTACATTTTTGTCATTAGAAGCATATGGAAAGAAAATAATTAATGCATTCTGACTTGGGAACATGCTCATGAGTGAGTTAATTACTACTCTCTCTCTCTCTCTCTCTCTCTCTCTGTTTTCGTTTATAGTCAAAAGTCACTTTTTATATTCATTAAAAAATGTATGTATATGGTTGGACCATATACATATATTTTTCAATGAATGTAAAAAGTAACTTTTGCCTATAAACAAAAACGGAGACAGTACATGAGTAAAGAAAATACTCCCTCCGTTTTCATATATAAGCAAAAAAACACTTTTTTGGTTTATTGAATAACTCTTGACCAAATACATGAGCTATTCAATAAACCAAAAAAATGTTTTTTACTTATATATGAAAACGGATGGAGTAACCACCTGTTTGGCTGGTCATTTTTCTCTAACCTCATGTCACTGTTTCATTGAGAGAAAGTGAGTGACATGGGAAGTGTAACTCTGTTTCATAATCATAAATGAGCCTCTCTTTTTCTTTCCTTTTCACGTCGTATACTGTTTCTATTGTTTGACTGGGCTAGGGTTCTGTTCTGCTTTCTTTCTCTGGGCTTTTTTTTAGTGATTAGTTTTCTTTTTTCTTTTTGTATTGGGCCAGAGTGGCAGAGGTTGTAAGTCTAGGGTTGGGTACAAATGTTATATTGATTAGACCCAGAATTGGGCAAAATCAGCATACTCTTTTGGTCTTAAAAAAAATGAAGTAATAAGGTTAATAAAAACTCAAAGAAAAAAGAAAAGACATATCAGAAATATAGAAAAAAGTAATAATTAAAAATATACAAGAAAATGGCTCTGGTTTTAGGTTAGTTTTATTAGAGTTAGTGTTTTTCTAATCATTGAAGAATTAATTTCATGTTCTAAGAAAATTTAAACCTATAAAAGTATTAAAAAAAATATATCAAATATAAAGCGTGAATGAAAAATGAAAATCAGCACTTCGTTAGTCTTTACATTTTTCAAATTTTATCATTGTTTTTACTTGTTGTCTGATATTTTTTAAACTCCCTGTTTGGTCGATTGTTTCTTTACTTTCCTGAATGAGTTTATCGATTGTGATTAAATAAATATTTCTCATAGAAATAAAAATTAACTCTAAAATTCATGAAATTATCTACAATATTTATCATGTGATTTTTTACCTTCAAGAAATAATCGGTGCAATGCTCGAGAAAAATGGGTTCAGTCATATCACTTCAGCTTTCTTAATGGATCAGCTGAATGATGTAGGGACAATTGTTAACGCCTAAAAATAACAAGTTGTAGCGTAATGCTACAAACATCCCATGTATTGTGTCACTCCGACAATGCTATTTGAATTGGAGATAGCTGAATAACAGTAGTTGTCAGCTAATCAGTCGAGCATCAAAGATTATCAATTTCGCCAAGTTCTTTGGGCCAATGGTCTTAAGGACTGCTTGGTTGGGCCTGAAGTTATTCAGTTATTACGGAATTATGAAAAATAAAAGAAAGTTTAAAGAGATTATCTCAAATGCCTTGATTTTGATTTTAGGAGAAATAGTTGCGGTTAAGATCAGGAGGAAGAACTTTGTAGAAAAATTCAGAAGGAAAAAAGAGTTGTTGCTATATTTTCTAACATGAAAAGAAAGAAAAGTTGTGCGCCTCAATTTTAGGAATTGTGGTTAGTGAGCAGTTATCGCATCCGTCAAATTTTAGCCCAAGTTAGTTGCTACACTTGTTAGCCACTTGTAATTATAGTCGAGTTAGTGGAGAACGTGACAGGTAGGTGTAAAAGACAATTTTGCACTATAAAAAGGCAGTGTGCAATCATATGGAGACACACTCAATCAATCAAACAACTTATTCATTCTTGCTAATTATCTTTATTGTCCTTTACATTTTTTTTCTATGCAAATTTAGTTTTAGCTTCCACTTATCACCTGTTTAACACTCTTTGGAGTAGTTAAGAAACCCATATCTGAGAAACAAAATCCTTTTCTATGTGTAATCAAATGATTTCGTGGGAATCAAATTTGGTAAGTCAGTCGACTATTCGGCTAATTTGTTATTTACATCAACAAACCTTTGTTGCCAAGTGACTTCAAACACAAAAGGGGGTGAATTGTGTGTGAATGGTGCTTTTGAAAATCTTTTGCAAATAAGGTGATATAATATAACTTCCAATAATTTAACTGCGAAGAGATAAATGACTTGAAATAAAAATTGCAGAATTTAAATAACAATGAAATAAATGGCGTAAAATAAATTGCTCAAATTAAATAGCTGAATTTAAATGACTGAAAATAAAGAGCAATAAAATAAATAACTGAAATATAAATTGCTGAAAAATAAAGGAGATAAAGAGCAAAGAGAAACACACAACAATTTATATAGATTCGGCCACCAAACACCCATGTGGCCTACATCTTGTCCCCGAAGCAAAGTACTAAGGGATTTCACTAAAACACTGACTTTTAAATCAGGTTCAGCTAGAAACCTTTACAACTCTAAACCAGAGTATCTAGTTCAAGAGATATCACCTCTCTATGAACCACACATTTACAGCTCTAAACCAGAGTAACTAGTTCAAGAGATATCACCTCTCTATGAACCACTTAGGATTCCTACCCAAAAATATTTTTTACAAATAAAATAGTAAGATGAAGATACACTCAAAAGTGCAAATGTATACAACTTGAAGCTCAGAAAAAATACACTTAAAACTATGTAGTATAAAAGGCTCTGAAAGAAAATAATTTTGCTCAAATAAGTGTGAGTGATTGAGAAATAATTTGACAGAGTTTCAGCAAAAAAAATAGTGTAAGTGTCTTGTTTGAAAGAACACCGGTGTTGTGCTTTTATATAGACTGATAGAGGAGCGTGTATCAAAAAAATTGTCCATTGCATCATTAAATAGAAACTACCGTAGCGTTCAATCCAGAAAATTGATTTTAGTGTAATCGATTATGAGAAAAAGTTTAATCGATTATTTATAAAAATATTGAAGCACCGATGATACTATTTCAAAAGTGATAATCGATTATTGAAATCTGGAGAAAAAACATGGAATGCGATCAAAATAAAATAATCGATTATTATAAAGTTTATAATCGATTATGTATCCTTTGAAATGCACGGAAGAGAAAAGAAACACATAAACGATTATTGTGAGTGTCATAAACGATTATGAGCATTCTTTCTCGTTCAAAATAAGTGCCAAAAATAAAATATTTTTCCAAGATAAAATATAGATATTTTTGGACACTATTAAAACATTTTTCAAATAGTCCTAAGAAATAAGTAAATACCCAAAACCCAAAGAGTTGAAGTTCTCTAATCCTTGGTGTGCGTCTTGGTATACTTTTCCGCTTTTTGTACAGTTGACTATTTGCATAACTCTCTTTTGTCAATCATCAAAATAACTCTCTCAAGGCATGTATTCACAACCCTTTACTAAAAAAAATAAAAATAAAAGATGGAATTAATGATTATACATTTTCAATCTAAATGAGTTTTGCACAAATGTCCACATTTCATCATAATGCCACTTTGTTATGAGTAGAGATTCTCTCAATTTCTCAAAAGAAAGAAATTGAGAGTTCCATTACTATGATATTTGATGTATAAATTCTAATAATACCCAATTTATGTCGCTTTTTTTTTTGAAATGTATATATTTATACACCAAAAATCATAGTAATGGAACTCTTCCTAAATAAATGGAGAGGATCTTCACTCTTTTGTTATATTATTTTTTAAAACTTCTTCACAAATATCTATGTGATTACATATGGTAATCATAATCAATTAAACACAAACCACGTGTTTGGACGCAAGTGGTTAATACACTTCATTTAAAGAAACGAGCTCGATTAATATCCAAGTTTGATCACTGGTTACGAAATAATCTGTGGCCAAACTTTACTTACCTTCCTTCTTTCCTTGGATACTGTGGGTAAAAAAACAATTAAACAAAAATCATAGATGTGATAAAAAAATGCATATTTCGGAAAATACTATTTTTTTAAAATATTACGCTTTATTGTCAAAAAAAAACAATAATTATACTTTTAAAACAATTTTATGAAATTTCTTTATTTAACTTTTAAATTTTTAAATAAATTAATGCAAATATGTTAATCGTTTATTATTTTTTTGAATTTTTGACTTTCCCAGCAAAACCAAGAAAAGAAAAGAAGAAACTGGAAAAAGCGAGCGAACCAACGTCTCTTCTCCACAACACCAGAACTCTCTAGCTTTTTCAAACTGTAGTTGAACTGAACCTTCAAGTCCCTCGCGAAGCACCCCACCCACCCTCTCACACATGTTGACCTCTTCTCTCGAATTTTCTTCACCCTTCCCTTCTCCCTTTATATCCTCGCTTTTCGCCCTTCCCATTCATTCATCGCATTCCATCAATCGGCCATTTCAGCAAACACTAAACATTCTCATTCACACTTTTCGCACCCACAAAAAAACCAACCAAACCCCCTTTCTCTGTTCCATTCAAATTCCCATACTCTCTACATTACATTAACTTAACCTGTCTCAATGGCTGCTTCTTCTAAGGCAATTGGCATTGATCTCGGCACTACCTACAGCTGCGTGGGAGTATGGCAAAACGACCGCGTTGAGATCATAGCCAACGATCAAGGCAACAGAACCACACCTTCCTACGTAGCCTTCACTGACACAGAGCGTCTCATAGGAGACGCAGCCAAAAACCAAGTCGCAATGAATCCACAAAACACCGTCTTCGACGCAAAACGCCTCATCGGTCGCAGATTCTCCGATCCATCCGTCCAAAGCGACATGAAACACTGGCCATTCAAAGTTGTCTCCGGTCCCGGCGACAAACCGATGATCGTCGTTAACTACAAAGGCGAAGAGAAACAGTTCGCTGCTGAAGAGATTTCCTCCATGGTGTTAACCAAAATGAAGGAAATCGCAGAGGCTTTTCTAGGTCAGACTATAAAAAACGCTGTGGTAACCGTTCCTGCTTATTTCAACGATTCACAAAGACAAGCCACGAAGGATGCTGGTGCAATTGCGGGGCTTAACGTTTTGCGAATCATCAACGAACCTACCGCCGCTGCAATTGCTTATGGATTGGACAAAAAAGCTTCTAGAAGTGGTGAAAAGAATGTCCTCATCTTCGATCTCGGTGGTGGCACTTTCGATGTTTCGATTCTTTCAATTGAGGAAGGGATTTTCGAAGTGAAAGCCACTGCTGGTGATACTCATTTAGGAGGTGAGGATTTTGATAACAGGCTTGTGAATCATTTCGTTGCTGAGTTTAAGAGGAAGCATAAGAAGGATATTAGCAGCAGCGCGAGAGCGTTGAGGAGGTTGAGAACTGCGTGCGAGAGGGCGAAGAGGACTTTGAGTTCGACCACACAGACAACAATTGAGATTGATTCTCTTTATGAAGGGATTGATTTCTATTCAACTATTACTAGGGCAAGGTTTGAGGAGATGAACATGGATTTGTTTAGAAAGTGTATGGAACCTGTTGAGAAGTGTTTGAGGGATTCAAAGCTTGATAAGAGTCAGGTTCATGATGTTGTGCTTGTTGGAGGGTCCACTAGGATTCCAAAAGTGCAGCAGCTTTTGCAGGATTTTTTTAATGGGAAAGAGCTTTGTAAGAGTATTAACCCTGATGAGGCTGTGGCCTATGGTGCTGCAGTTCAGGCTGCTATTTTGAGTGGTGAAGGGGATCAAAAAGTTCAGGACTTGCTTTTGCTTGATGTCACTCCTTTGAGTCTTGGTATTGAAACTGCTGGTGGTGTTATGACTACGTTGATTCCAAGGAACACTACTATTCCAACCAAGAAGGAACAGATTTTCTCTACTTATTCTGATAACCAACCTGGAGTTTTGATTCAGGTTTATGAAGGGGAAAGAGCAAGAACCAAAGACAACAACCTTTTGGGGAAGTTTGAGCTCACTGGGATTCCACCAGCACCAAGAGGAGTTCCTCAAATCAATGTTTGTTTTGACATTGATGCAAATGGTATTCTGAATGTTTCTGCTGAGGATAAGACAGCAGGGGTGAAGAACAAGATCACTATTACTAATGACAAGGGGAGGTTGAGCAAAGAGGAGATTGAGAGAATGGTGCAGGAGGCTGAGAAGTATAAGCAGGAGGATGAGGAGGTGAAGAAGAAAGTGGATGCTAAGAACTCTTTGGAGAACTATGCATACAACATGAGGAATACTGTGAAGGATGAGAAGATTGGTGGGAAATTGAACCCTGGTGATAAGCAGAAGATAGAGAAGGCAGTTGAGGAGACTATTGAGTGGCTTGATAGGAACCAGCTGGCTGAGGTAGAGGAGTTTGAGGACAAATTGAAGGAGTTAGAGGGATTGTGCAACCCAATTATTTCCAAGATGTACCAAGGTGGTGCTGGTGGGGATGTGCCAATGGGGGGTGCAGATGACATTCCTAGTGGTGGCTCTGGTGGAGCTGGTGGTGCTGGGCCTAAGATTGAAGAGGTTGACTAAAATCAATGTCTAAGGAAATTCTTCTCTGTATTGTTGTGACTGTCTTCTAAAGTTGTCCTTGTTTATGTGGCGATACCTTTTACAGTTTTAGTAATGTTTTTTAGGTGAGTGAGTTTGTGTGGAATAGCAGGGTTATTATGAAGAATAAATAAATTTCCCAGATGTAAAAGTAAAGATTGCATTTTGAGTTTATTTAACATTGTATCTTTTTTCAGATGAGGAATAAATTCTTAGTTTGCCAAAAGTTTGTGACTTGAATAACCACAATTAGTCGAAAACCTTTTTAATTTGATTATTATAAATTTAAATTCCTTGGTATAGTTCACCATTCTTAACAAAGCAGTAACTGTTCCTGTGTGCTTTGAAAGTTCCTTGGGCCCTTCAATCAGCAAACTGAATACATGCAGAATTTAGAAAGCTTGCTTCTACAAGAATAATATCACTTTACTTGTTTTCTGTCTCTGATGATTAGTTAGTTAGTTGCATTTTGAATAAATGTAAGACCAGTTAAAAAAGAAGAATTTTAAGACCACAAAAGCCTGGAGTTGCATCAGTTTTCTGTCTTTTCTGGCTAATGTTATGTGCCTTAAGTGAACTTTTTCTAGGTCATTGATCCGTAAAGGTTACAACCTATAATTTTTCCCGGATGGATGTTGCAAATAACACCAATAATATATGCAAGCTTACGAATTTAACTGCCTTGACAATCTGATGTGAAATTTACAATTTCGAGTATGACTATCCAGCAGGCTAATGATCATGTTTTTGTTGGTCCAAATAGGCCATCCCTTCAGTTATGTCACTGCAAATATCCACCCTCTGAATATACTCAGGCTCCCATTGGCCATGTAAGGTAGAACTAGAGCCTTAAAATCAGGTAGACTGCATGCTGATGTTGTTAACATCGGATTCGTCACTGAACCGGACAAGACATCGGTTTAGGGTTCAAGGGTTCAATCAGGGTCAAACCGAGGTCAGATCGAAAATGAATTGAATAATATTTTTTTAATACAATATATCAAACAATAATAAACAAAAAATAACATGATATTCATAACTTCACAATATTAAAAGTTGAACTCTACTTAAAATATTATAAGTCAATTTATAACATGCAAAATTACATATTAAATCAAAGTAAACATGTCATAATAACATTCTAATATTGAATAATCGCAAATATTATAACATAAGTACTCTCATAATAATATTAATGTACAAATTTATTTTAAATTTTTTATAATATTTGATTTAATCTATTAACGGACAAAAAAAAAGGATAAAAAACCAAAAACAATGTCAATTGCCATTTTTTTTAGAAATTTGGCTTTTCAAAAAATTAGTTTTTTCACGGGTTTTCTGGTTTGATCTCAGGTTTTAAAAAGCAGTTCTTGATTCATTCGATTAGATAAACGAGGTTTGATTTCAGTTATTGGACCGTCCGGTCCGGTCCAATTTTGTTAACACTGGGTAATCCTTATAAGATTCACGTGCCTAATTCTCTTCAAAACTTGGCATTGTTACAAGTCTTGGTGGAATTTCCAGCCTCAGTTTCGTCATGAAAGGAGATAATTTATAGTCTCTTGCATCCAACCACACAACAAATTGTTGACAAGAAAGTTGATATGGAGATAACTAAAACTAATACAATAAAAAACAAAAGAGTGTGAAACCACTTTTTCCTTTGAGAACACAAGGAAAAAAAATGGGTTTCCCAAGAATGACAAATATGACACTGAATCAAAGATACCACCAGATGGAATCATTCGTTCCAGGTTGTTATATGATAAATTGAGGAAAGCAAGTGTGTCAACTTTACCAAGCGTTGCTGATAGGAATCCAGATAATTGATTTCTTGAAACATCAAAGGACTCAAGATTCTTCAAATCACCTAAGGATTTTGGTAGCTGACCTTGAAGAAGATTGTTTGAAAAATTGACTGTGGGATGCTTCCTGTTAATCTATTATAGGACAAGTCAAGCTTGTTAAGATTAGTGCACTTTCCAAATGTAGAAGGTATTGTCCCTCGAGAAGGTTAATATTGTTTAGAAATAAATAATTTAGTTCAACCAAATTCCCCAAACTTTCTGGAATCCTACCTGAAAATTCATCGTGAGAAAGATCGAACAAAATCTTCCTTTTTGTTTTTGTGGTCAATCTTGTAAATGTCCTTTTTTTTTTTGGGTCAAGATTTATTCTTGTAAATGTCCTTGAAAAATGTATAAAAATCTGATTCGCATCAGGAAACCGACCCAAGGCCACCAGGGAATATTGGGCCAACTGCACCTCAAGAGCCCAAAGTAGCTATGTTGTTAAAACCACTCCCCACTTTAACTTTAGCACCTCCCTTCCCCAAGCAAAATGACTAAAATACCCCTGCCCCTTAAAAAAAATCAAAACCATCCCCTCCCCTCCCCACCATTCCCCATCTCACCACCACCTTCTCCTCCCCACTATTCCCCACCCCCACCATGTTTCATCGACATGACCACCCTCTCCAGTGGCAGATGCATGTTGTAAGCTATGGGGTTAGTTGCCCCCACGAGATAATTTTTTTTCTTGAAAATACTTAATGCTTTTTCTTTTTGACCTCATACAAAAATAAGTGTTGCCCCATAAGACAAATATTTTCTTAAATAAACGTATAAAGTTATAAGAGATAAAAGAGATGATATATTAGTACCAATCTTATCCCTTGATATTTCTAATTTGTTCCACTCCTCTAAAATTAAGTGATTAAACACACATAGTAACACAAATCACATTAAATTTCGGAAAAAAAACATCGTCCCGAACATAGAGAGAAAAGAGTAAAGAGAATCAAAGAGCAAAGATGGTTTTCTTGGTGATTTTCGATCAAAAGCATTAGACCAAAAGGCAAGAAACGTGAGACTGGTGAGGAGCGTCACACTTAAGAAAAATTCATATTGATTTTCTTGCCCCCACTAAATTGTTTTTCTGGATCTGCCACTGACCCTCTCCCTCATACCCAAGCCTTTGTTTTCATTTCACGAGAACTTTTTTTTTTTCTGCGATTACAGGCTTTCCAGAAACAAGGATCCATATACACCCGGAAACTAGTTTCCAGACTTGTTAATCCATGTCTCATAGAGGTGGGACTTTTCGGAAACTTGTTTCCGATTGTTACCGGATCCCTATTTCCAAATGTTAATTTATTTTTAGATTTTTTTGCTTAATTTTTAAAATGTTTTTATTGATTCATATTTTTAAGGTTTACAAAGACAAGTTTCATTCATTTTTATACATCATTAACAATATTAACTATTCTAAAAAATGAAAATATTGTCTATTTTTTAATTATTATAATTCTTAATATAAAGGTGAATTTCACGTGAATTTAACACACAAAAAACATTACAAAAATGCGAGGAGGACATAAAAATATAAAATCACAAATAGTCATTGAGACAACCCTCGTCCCATTCTATAACCATAAATTCTTATTTGCGTAGTAAAAGGATATAAAACAAATAAAGTAAACATATCAAAGTGCAAGCATATGCGTGGAAGATAAACAAATATATACATCACAAATTCCGTCAGTGGAACCTCAAAAGAATAGCATACAATATATCGGCAAATATGATACAACCCCTTGGATAGGCCTGAGGTATCAAAAGAATAGTGGTCAAAAGTAATAAGATCTAAGTCCTAGGCTTGTAAAAGAAAAAAAAAGATCCAAGTCCTAGGATAGTCCTCCTACTAGACAAAAGAAAATCAAAATTCACTGGTCATGATCACTGTCGTGAGACCGCACGAGGTCTGGGAGGAAGTCGGGAATCACCCGAAGTAGGGTGTCTTTGACATCTGGGGTCATAGACTCACAAAGGTCAAACCAGAGGTATCATGAGGGGAGGAGGTCGAGACGTCTATCCAAACCGACGTCTAAACTCTCAGCTACCCCACTACCCCTATCCATCGAATATGAAGATGTCACTGATGAGGGTGTACCACTGTAGTAAGTGGGGTAGCAGTCATCATACCGACGCCTGGCCTCCCTCCATATCTGCCAGAATGGCAATCTCTGTGTGATCCAAAAATCTCCTACGAAGGAGGCTCTCAGTGAACCTAATAAACAAAAATACACACTAACTAGTCCAGTATATATGATGACATGGCGGCCATAGTCAATCTCCTAACAATTCTCGACTATGTCATGATAATATATCTCAAAGTCACCCAGACCGGGATGCTCAAGTCTATTTGCATTAAGGGATAGAAGTAGTGAGTCATCTTGTCCAGTGGTCGCCTCTGAATCCTCATGATCTACAACATAGATGATATACAGAACAAGGAGAAATAATAGGGAGATAAGAACACATTATACACACCATATGAAACGGGAAAGCAGGAAATCAGAATCAATGTATAAACAAGCTACACACAAGTCCATCACACACATCTCCCGATAATAGAATAATTGTCACCTAACTACCCGACTCTCACACTCATGCACCCACGTTCTATATGCCTATAGTGGCCACGAATCCTAATTGGCCCAACTTAGCCATTTACAACAACGCAATGACCCTCATCAACCTGTGAAGGGTCGTAAGCCAGTCGTCCATCTACATATCTCGCTCATCATACCTCTAAGAGTGTGTCTCTACTCCCTAACTTCAGGATAGGAGTAGGTGTCAGGGCTGCACTCGGGATCGCACTATAGACAGTGAGACTAGAGTACCCCGTCAGGACTACCGGGCACTCCGACGCAACAACACAATAATTTGTTGGACCCCGACTATTCTCAAGGATCATTGTCGTCTTGTACTAACAATACTCGTACCTGCACTCGGGTACCTGACCTCGTACGCCAGCCTACACGCACAACAGTGGTATAATTTGTCTATGAACCAGTTCTTGCATTATTTTCTTTCTTAGACTCAACTATTAATGAACCTGTTGCAACAACAAAGGTTTTAGAAGCACTTTCCATTTTGTCTAGGTTGGAGGTGACCAATGCACTTAGTAAACCTGATAGGACGGTTTTAGTCGCAGTCCCTAACAACATAAGCCCAATAGTTCTGTCCATTGTTGATTCAACACTAGTGCTGCACGATAAATCTCTTGAAATATTATCTCGGTTATGTAAGGATTGGCTTGTTGTGTTAGGTCACCCTATTATTATTGCATAGGGATCAACTCGATTAACTAGGGATCAACTCGCCCTTCATTTTGGGGACCAACACGGCTTCTCAATAAAATTTTGTTAGGAAATCTCTCAACTTGTACCAAGGCGAGGGTATGTGATGTTTTCGGTAGCTTCTTGCTTGTAATAAAAAAAATTGTACAAACTGATAAGCCAACTCATCCTATCGAAAATAAACTGCGAGGAAAGGACTTAAATAGTGTTAGTGCCTACTTCTTCGATGTAAAAGGAAATACTCTAACATAACATTGTATCTGAACATCACGTAATTTCCATTGTATTACAGTGCGTCAAGATGTTGTTGAGGGTTGGTATCTTTAGTGTAAGTCTCTACCTCATTTAGTCACTTGAGCATCGCCTATAAGATATGTTCGTCCATAAGTATATCCGCAAAAGGGCATCAGATGGACCATGAGTATATCACTTCGTTTCCCCTGGGGGTTTGATAGCTGCCCAGTAAATGATGGTGTTATAGAGCATGCACTCAGATGGATGCGGGAGGAAATGGTATGTAGAGTGGGGGTTGCGCTTGGTACAGTTAAGGTGAAATATATATTGGGTTGTTTGGTGGGGGCCGAATAGGGGGTTGGGGGGAAGTATTTGCATGGGTGGGGGGGCACATGGGGTTGGTAAGGGGTCATAAAATGAGGTGGGGGATGCGATGGAATTGATCTTGAGGGTAGTGGTTGTGGGGGTTGAGCTGTAAAGGTGGAGGATGATCATAACTTGATTTAGGAACTTCCTGGGATTTGGTGATGAACCTATCCCCCATAGGATGCAAGTGCTTCATCTTGGAGCAAACACTCTTCCAACCTACTTGTCTTTTCTTCCAAATCGATTGGTCCCCGAGGCAGTAGGTGTTGTAGGTCGTCTCTCCTTCCTTTTGTCGCCATATCTACCTCAGTGAGGTGAGTTTCATCATTATATGTCTGGTTAGGAGGTCGGAGTGAATGCTGGAGTGGGAATCCCTGAGATTCCTCTCGTACCTCCCAATGTTCAACCAACTAGATGAAAACCCCAACTGTAGGTGTACTTTATACATTCTCTTCGTTCAAAGTTTGGATGTGTCCCTCTGGAGTCGCTTCCAGTAGAGTGACTGGTATTATTGGTACTTGTGGTTACTATGAACGAGTGTGCACTGTGGCTGTGGTTGTGGCTTAACTTTACTTATGCAAATAGTGGGAGTAACTTTATTGTTCCCACGAACGACGTCAATGCTATGTTCCAAATCCAACTGGGACATCGCCAGTTTGGGCGTCCAACTGCTGAGTTGGTCGCTTTCTTCTCTGGTCAACCTAGGTAATGAGCAGTGGGGATGCATACTTACAAAGGCACTATGACACCCAAGTTAGTGGGGTGTATTAGAGACTGTGTAATAAAGGAACTATGGTCATACCTTATTCTTATCATTGTCCTCCTTTTATTGAGTTGGTATGGGGACTAATACCTTTTGTTTAGACTTGGCCTAAATCCCTCTTGAGCGATATGACTGAGATATGTTGTCAGCTTGCACTGCACATGGGCTGTATGGGGCACACTCGTAGGCAGCTGAAGGTGTGTGCGTACCTGCTCATGTAGTACGATTCACTGTCCACATATGTCCTGGAAAGATCTTCATGAAATAGACCATTATCTAAGATTTATGAGTCCGATTATAAGTGTTTGGATAAGGCAATCACAAAATATGCATGTATCATATGGACCTCCACATTATGTTGGAACAACAGATTTTTAACGAACTTTTTCTAATATTTTTTATTATTACTACGTAATATATTTTTTAATAGCTAATATGATTAGTATATAAATACTTAATTATCTAAAAGAACAAACAAATTATAAAGAATATGTCTAAAAACGATAAAACTTAGGTACAGTTTCTTACTAGTTTTTACTGTTTTTCAGTATGAATTCAACACATGAATTTTTAATTTGAATTTAAGTAAAAAATTTAATTCACATGACATATTATAAGTCTTATAAATTTGGGATTTTAGAATTTGGCTCTAAAAACTACTGGTAAAAAGTTGATTTTAGAAGGCCTAAATTTAAAAATAAGTTGGACCCTCAACTAATATATATATAGACACACACACATACTAAGTAAAAAAAAAAATTGGTGCCCCCTAAAAAATGGGACCCGGTGCGGTCGCACATCCCGTACACCCTCAGGGCCACCACTGCTTTTGTGAAGGCAAATACATCTTGGTTCCATGGTTTACTAGAAGTTCAAGAGGCTAAAGCTTGCGGATTGCTAGAAGCATTGAATTGGTTGAAGGAGCTTAATGTCCCAAATGTATCTATTGAGGTTGATTTTTTGCAAGTAGTTGAGAGTATCAAAGGTGTAGGTAGTAAACTTAGTGAATATGGTACTATATTATACACATGTAAATATATCTCAAAAAATAGTCTTAACTTTGAGGTGAGTTATATTAGGAGACAAGTTAATGGTGTGGCTCATTTCCTAGCTAGAGCATCATGATCTTACGCTAGTCACCAAGTTTTTTAATTACATGCCAACATGTATTGAGAATGTTATTATAAATGAAATGATATAAGTGTGTTTCTTTGAAGAAAAAAATAGTGGAGGACTAAGTAACTTATAAACAGAAGATGAGTATTTGAGTTATTTCACTCAAAACTATCTTCAGCTTTCCTGTTGCTTTATATTTAATTGGTATCGAGGTGATATGCATTAGTTATTATTAATGTTTTTCTTCTTGGTAAATGTATTAATGATTTTCTTCAAGTTAAAAAGAGTTATATTTTTTTGTATTAAAAATTTTTCTATAACAAAGAGTTATATTTTTTTGGGTGGATGGTGAATCAATTATCTTTATCTTTGATGGTAATAAGAGACTAAAGATGGGTTTGATTCGCAAAAAAAAAGGGAGCAGAGATTGTACATGTTCCTCGTTTGATTCAAAAAGTGAGCAGAGATTAGACAAAAAAGGGAGCAAGGGACAATAATATGTGTACCCATTTTTATTTGAGAACCATACGATTAAGAAGTTCCATAACATTTTATCACGTACCGTCGATACCAGAATTTGTTCTCACCATGAAGGAACATAGTAATCAAATGTTCTCTACTCTTCCGCGTGGCATCTCTGGCGACGTTCAGGGCGACTCTGGCGAGGTAACTCAGATGACAAAAATTTCTTGAGGGCTTTTGTTGCTCTTGGCATGGAGAAGCCTTTGATCGGATTTGTTGCTTCGTAGGCGGCCTACAGTGACCAGAAATGTCCAAGAAGAGGCTGTGCATGGTTCCCGAACACACTTGTTCAAGGCAGTTTCTAGTTGGGTACAGAGGTGCTCACAATGGCTATGGCTCCTAGGTTTGTTCTTGAACAGGAGGGGGTTCCCTGCTATGGAGATGATTTACGGCAGTTCTAGTTGAAGGAGGTTGAAGAGGATGATGACAGCGGTGAAACGATCTCTTGATAGTGGAATGATTTGCATCAGATGGGCTGTTGGCCTAAAAAGGGGAAGTCTACGGCGACATGGAAAAGTGAGGCGATCGTTGATGGGGGAGATTGTGACACCCTCTACCCCGCATGTTATCATTAAAGAATAAATGAAATAATGTGCATGCGAAGGAAAAATACAATCAATTTAAAAATTTCATAAACAAAAGTAGAGTCATCACGCTCTTACAACTTGCGGAATAAAATAAACAATTGCACTCAAGTTTCGAAAAGGTAAATAACACCCCGATGTCACAATGTCTCAGAGCTGACCCTAAGTATTTACATTGGAAACAACAACAACGAAAACAATAAAATGTCGAAAATCCTAACTACGGTGACCGCGTCCACGGATCACTCCTCAGTCACATCGTCATCCTCACCTGTAATCTCATCGTCTAAACATACACAATGGTGTATGAGTAGCCACAACAAAGATGGGTTAGACATCATATACAATCATAGCACAAACAACAAAGGACATAGCTTAAGCAATGCGCATATAACAACTTTCAACTTAATCAACACACATAACATGAATGCATGACTCTACGAGTACTTATGCAATCCCAGACAACATCTACTTCACTGAACATGTGGATCCAAACCAACTCAGATGAGCGAGTGAGAAAACATCATCACTCTTGAGTACGAACAGTGTCTAGTCAGGTTAACCAGGTGTATGTTTGTCAACGCCTCAGATGTGGTAGCTATCCACTACCTTTATATAAGATGCCCCTATCCGATTGACCCCCAAGGCCGGGTACCATGCCCATCATGGCCGATACTATATTGCATCATCGTTGCTCACCCCCAATAACGTTAACAAATAAGACGCATATGATACATGAGCACAAATCAAACAAGTGTCTAACAACAACAATAACAACTTATCAACTCACCGACTATCTCATCAAGTGGTCGGCTACAACTTATCAACTCATCGACCATCTAATCATGCAGCCAGCTACAACAACGTTAACAAGGTACTACTGACAAGTTTCCCCCAATCTTGGAACAAGCCCAAGTTATCAACCTACCTCACCACACTAAGTCTAAACTAACTTAACTTAGTTTCCAACTCTTAACTCAAGGGTTCAACATACTTAAATTAATCTAGGCTTGATCATCACTTAGGATACCCTATCGAACCTCGAATACCCTTAGAATACAAGTTAGAACACTGCCTTAGGCCGAAACGGACAGAAAATGACAAAACGGGACGCACCTAGGCTGCCCTCCAGCGTGCCAGGCGCCCAGTGTAGGAATCTTCGTGCGCTAAATTTTGAGTGGTCCCTGCGTATTCGGTGGCGACCGAACGTACCGTACTACTCCCCTAAAATTATAGGACGCTATCCAAAAGAGTTTGGGTCAATACCTATTATATCTTGAATTTAAAAGTTCAATTAGTGCAACTTTGCTAACAACTTCCAGAATTAGTCATTTTTCTGCTACTATTTTTCTGCATAATTATTGCTAAGTTACTCACCACATCAAATCTTGCTTCTAACATTTATACACTTATCATTCTAAGAATACCACCTTCATTCTACCATCCAAGACTTACATGATCTATACTTAGACACTAAAAGCATCATTTTGTCTTAGCCAACTCTAACAATTATACCCATCATCCATGCTTTAACCTTTCACATAACCATGATATAGCACCTAGAGCACCTAAGTGTAACAAACCGCACCCTAGGACATTCTAGCCCTCACTCAACACATCAAAACCAGAACATTACATAGGGACAAGAAGTATCATCCTCAATATATTCATCTAATACACACACTTATCAACATATAAGCCAAGACAATCAAGTAATCACATAATCCATACATGACATACCATTATCATATCAACTCAAACAACACATTTTAAGACAATTTCAATTAACATAAACATCATATCAGAAATCAAGATCAAGTTTTCCCATCACAATGGTAATGATACTTATCTTGCACAACCGTGCTAAGTCTAGGGACCATGGGACGCCCCTAGTGCCTAATTATATCCATGAGCCAACTAATCTTGTATTCATCTACCCCCTTACCTTAATCAATTTCGTGGTCCCTCACCAAGGTGGAGAAGAAAGGTTCTTTGCTTCACAAAAATGGTGGTTCTCCTTCGATAATGTGAGATCATGGCACAAAACAAAAGAATTGTGAGTTTGGAAACCCTAAGAATGAAAAAGAGATCAAACCCTAACCAAGAGAACTTACCTTATGATTAACACACTAAGAATAAGAAGGAAGGTCAGTGGTTCCAGCCCCCAATTTCGTGCTCCTTTGGTAGGTTTCTTCTTCAAAAACACAAGAACAAGGTATAGGAATGAGAAAACTAGAATTTCAAACACTAAGGGTGATCAAATGGCATAATCATGATGAGAAAGACTTACCACAACCTAATCACTTCAATGAGAATGGAAGAATGACAAGGGTGTTGGCCTCAATTTTGGAATTCCAAGAGGTGTGCTAAGCAAGAGCTCTCAAGAACAGAAGGTAGAGAAAAGAGAGAAGGGGAGCAGTTTTCTGAGTTCAGCACTTAAGGGATGATTTATGGACGTGATTAGGGGTTTAAAGCGAGGTTTAGTGGGTGGTTATTAACCCTCACATGTAACTTACACGAAATGGGTCAAAACAGGTCCACTAAGGTCAAAAAACCGGTCCCAAAACGCAGCCAAAACGTAAAAACGTGTGACAATACATCAGTAGCAGGCGCCTAGCGCCTCAATACTGGGCGCCCTGTGCCTCGTTTCGGTGTAACCTGGGCGCCCTGCATCTGGGTGGCGCCCTGCGCTGCCGTTTTCGCCATAACTTTAGCTTCGGGTGTCCGATTGAGGCGTTCTTGGTGGAGTTGGAAAGCTAAGAGAATTTCCTATAATTTTCTCTTTAATAAGTATAACCAAAATATGGCTCTAACATAGTAAAAAATGTAGTTGAATTTTACCCCAATATTCCTAAGTGATACGCTTGCGCTAGGTTGACTCGAGAGAGTATATCTAGAGTTGTGGGTATCGAAATTGAGTCAAAATAAAGCCAATTGAAAGATAAGAGATAAGGATACAACTTTCTTAAAGGGGCCTAAACCTAATTAAGTCGTTAGAGGGTTCAAAAATGAGGAATACAGTGATTGAAATGACTAAACATAGAAATAGAGGTACGTCTAGATACTTCATCGACTGGAGAGATGGCCAAACAGGTGGACCTCATCGCAAGGAACTCTAAACATATACTAATACCCTATGACATGTCCTAATCCAAGAGGATGAAAATCTGGGCTGTTACAATTCTACCCACCTTAAAAGAATTTCGTCCTCGAAAAGCCTAATCTCCTATCCTAGGGTTATCATGGTAAGGTGACTAACCTCTACTTAAAACTATACTCATCCAACTACATTAGTCTAAACAACTAATTCCCTTTATCCACGTCGATCACTATTGCTTCGGTCACCGGCAATAAGTTATTGGGTGGCCATCCCTCCTACTTGTCTAGCCAGGTAACCCAAGCAACAACAATCAGACATGTCATTTACTAATACTTCTATAAGGATCTCTGATAGGGGCTTGAGCGTAAGAATGTTGGTACCTCATAATTACCATGAAGCTCTGTTAAAGTTCCTCCCTATACGTTATCACCACGATTCAGCTGTGCTACTCTGGTAATCTACCTTGTAACTAACAATACTACCCATATCCACCATCCACTATCTACTATCATAGTGTTTCCCCTAAGCTAACACTCGTGAAACTATCGCTTAACCTAAAAATGGGGAATCTAATGCCTCTAACGTAATAACCTAGTTTCTACTCAGTGCTAATAGTCAACTACGGGTTACCCCACACTTTTACCCAGCACAACCCAAGAAGCAATTCGAAGCGTATGAGGCATGAAATAATCGCGCAACTGGAAATTTGCTCGACGAGTCATGTACCTTGGATAAGATTCTCTGACTCAACTGCTTCTGCTCCTGTGAGGGTGAAGACTCGGCCAGTGGTCTTCATCTTGTTGACTTGAGGTCTTTGAGGTTTGCTCCCACTAGCTGGTTCGAAACTAGCTCCATCACAGTCTCTGCTGATATGCCCAGGCTTGCGGCATAGGAAACATATGACTTCAGTTTTCTTGCACTCACGAGTGTAGTGGCCCATGCCACACTTCCCACACCGAACTCCATTGCATCCCGAAATACCTCCTCTGGTAGGCTTGTTCAGCTTGCTGGCACTTGTCGATCCAAGGTTGGGTCGTGAATTCTGGTCGTTTGTTACCTTGTCCTCTCTTAGTCTTAGGGCATTCCTTCCCAATGTGACCGTGTCCTCCACAGTTGAAACAGCTCACATCCGTGTCTGTGCATTCGCGAGTGAAGTGTCCATGCTTGCCACACTTCATACATCTCACAGTGTACGGTACACGAGGACTTCCTCCAGAAGATTTCTCAGCAAAGAACGTAGTCTCCCTGCTTCTAATATTCTTGAATCCCTTGCTGCTTGATGCTAGGTGTAGCTTCCCCTTTCCCTATTTCTGATTGTCTCTAGTACGATTAGGTGCATCTATTATCTCCTTATGAGCTTCTTCATAGTCCTTTGTCTGCTGAACCAATGCGTCATAGTCATTACGCTCTAGGATAGCTATGCCCTGTTTGAGTTCATGGTGCAGCCCATTCTTGAATTTCTCCAACTTAGAACGGTCGTTGGTCGTAGTCTGATAGGAAGGGTAATAACGAGACAACTCCTCAAACTTAACAACATAGTCATCCACAGACATGTTTCCCTGAGTCAATGCTAGGAATTCAGCTTCCTTCTTGCTACACAATTTGGCCGGGAAATACTTTCCCAAAAATCTCTCCCTGAACAGGTTCCAGATGACAGCAACTTCAACATTCTCCAAGCGCTGGCAGGTGTCATCCTACCAGTGTTTAGCTTCGCCGGTTAACTTGAAGGTAGCGAATGACATCTTCTGGGCATCCGTGCAAGTCATCTCTCAGAAAATCTTCTCCATCTCACGAATCCAGTGTTGTGCTCCTTCAAGGTCGGGCGCTCCCTTGAAGGAGGGATGATCGTTCTCTTGGAAATCAGCAATGCCCTGACAGTCAGCGACCCCTTCATGATGGGTCTGGCTGCATTCCCTCGCATCAGTCAAGCTCCCAACAACATCGAGGACAACACGATTACTTTTGTCCTCCATCTCTTCCTACTCAGACAGCCAAGGAATAAATCAGTTACTAAGTAAAGTCCTAAAATCTCATATCATCATCTATTTTAACATAGACAATCATATAAGAGTACACAGAGAACACATAATAGACTCATATACCACGGCCAGAAGAACAAGCCGAGCTCCGATACCACTAAATGTGACACCCTCTACCCCGCATGTTATCATTAAAGAATAAATGAAATAATGTGCATGCGACGGAAAAATGCAGTCAATTAAAAAATTTCATAAACACAAGGTAGAGTCGTCACGCTCTTACAACTTACGGAATAAAATAAACAATTGCACTCAAGTTTCGAAAAGGTAAATAACACCCTGATGTCACGATATCTCAGAGCTGACCCTAAGTATTTACATTGGAAACAACAACAACGAAAACAATAAAACGTCAAAAATCCTAACTACGGTGACCGCATCCACGGATCACTCATTAGCCATGTTGTCGTCCTCACCTGCAATCTCATCGTCTAAACATACACAATGGTGTATGAGTAGCCACAACATAGAGGGGTTAGACATCATATACAATCATAGCACAAACGGCAAAGGACATAGCTTAAGCAATGCGCAGATAACAACTTTCAACTTAATCAACACACATAACATGAATGCATGACTCTACGAGTACTTATGCAATCCTAGACAACGTCTACTTCACCAAGCATGTGGATCCAAACCAACTCAGATGAGCGAGTGAGAAAACATCATCACTCTTGAGTACGAACAATGTCTAGTCAGGGTAACCAGGTGTATGTTGGTCAACGCCCCAGCTGTGGTAGCTATCCACTGCCTTTATATAAGACGCCCTATTCGATTGACCCCCAAGGCCAGGTACCTTGCCTATCATGGCCGATACTATATCGCATCATCACTGCCACCCCCAATAACGTTAACGAACAAGACACATATGATGCAGGAGCACAACCAAACAAGTGTCTAGCAACAACAACAATAACTTATCAACTCACCGACTATCTCATCAAGCGGTCGCCTACAACTTATCAACTCATCGACCATCTAATCAAGCAGCCAGCTACAACAACGTTAACAAGGTACTACTGACAAGTTTCCCCCAATCTTGGAACAAGCCCAAGTTATCAACCTACCTCACCATACTAAGTCTAAACTAACTTAACTTAGTTTCCAACTCTTAACTCAAGGGTTCAACATACTTAAATTAATCTAGGCTTGATCATCACTTAGGATACCCTATCGAACCTCAACTACCCTTAGAATACAAGTTATAACACTGCCTTAGGCTGAAACGGACAGAAAATGACAAAACGGGACGCACCTAGGCTGCCCTCCAGGGCGCCAGGCGCCCAGTGTAGGAATCTTTGCGCGCTAAATTTTGAATGGTCCCTGTGTATTCGGTGGCGACCGAATGTACCGTACTACTCCCCTAAAATTATAGGACGCTATCCAAAAGAGTTTGTGTCAATACCTATTATATCTTGAATTTAAAAATTCAATTAGTGCAACTCTGCTAACAACTTCCAGACTTAGTCATTTTTCTGCTACTATTTTTCTGCATAATTATTGCTAAGTTACTCACCACATCCAATCTTGCTTCTAACATTTATACACTTATCATTCTAAGAATCCCACCTTCATTCTACCATCCAAGACTTACATGATCTATGCTTAGACACTAAAACCATCATTTTGTCTTAGCCAACTCTAACAATTATACCCACCATCCATGCTTTAACCTTTCACAAAACCATGATATAGCACCTAGAGCACCTAAGTGTAACAAACCGCACCCTAGGACATTCTAGCCCTCACTCAACACATCAAAACTAGAACATTACATAGGGACAAGAAGTATCATCCTCAACATATTCATCTAATACACACACTTATCAACATATAAGCCAAGACAATCAAGTCATCACATAATCCATACATGACATACCATTATCATATCAACTCAAACAACACATTATAAGACAATTTCAATTAACATAAACATCATATCAGAAATTAAGATCAAGTTTTCCCATCACAATGGCAATGATACTTATCTTGCACAACCGCGCTAAGTCTAGGGACCATGGGGCGCCCCTATTGCCTAATTATATCCATGAGCCCACTAATCTTGTATCCATCTACCCCCTTACCTTAATCAATTTCGTGGTCCCTCACCAAGGTGGAGAAGAAAGGTTATTTGCTTTACAAGAATGGTGGTTCTCCTTCGATAATGTGAGATCATGGCACAAAACAAAGGAATTGTGAGTTTGGAAACCCTAAGAATGAAAAAGAGATCAAACCCTAACCAAGAGAACTTACCTTATGATTAACACACTAAGAATAAGAAGGAAGGTCAGTGGTTCTAGCCCCCAATTTCGTGCTCCTTTGGTAGGTTTCTTCTTCAAAAACACAAGAACTAGGTATAGGAATGAGAAAACTAGAATTTCAAACACTAAGGGTGATCAAATGGCATAATCATGATGAGAAAGACTTACCACAACCTAATCACTTCAATGAGAATGGAAGAATGACAAGGGAGTTGGCCTCAATTTTGGAATTCCAAGAGGTATGCCAAGCAAGAGCTCTCAAGAACAGAAAGTAGAGAAAAGAGAGGAGAGCAGTTTTCTGAGTTGAGCACTTGAAGGATGATTTGTGGACGTGATTAAGGGTTTAAAACGACGTTTAGTGGGTGGTTATTAACCCTCACATGTAACTTTCACGAAATGGGTCAGGAATGGGTCAAAACGGGTCTATTAAGGTCAGAAAACCGGTCCCAAGACGCAAAAATGCGTGATAGTACATCAGCAGCAGGCGCCTAGCGCCTCAGTACTGGGCGCCCTGCGCCTCATCTCGGTGTAACTTGGGCGCCCTGCGTCTGGGTGGTGCCCTGTGCTGCCGTTTTCGCCATAACTTGAGATATGGGTACCGATTGAGGCGTTCTTTGTGGAGTTTGAAAGCTAAGATAATTTCCTACAATTTTCTCTCTAATAGGCATAACCAAAATAGAGCTTTAACATAGTCAAAAATGCAATTGAAGTTTACCCCAACATTCCTAAGTACTACGCTTGCGCTGCGTTGACTCGAGAGAGTATATCTAGAGTTTTGGGTATCAAAATCGAGTCAAACTAAATCCAATTGAAAGATAAAAGATAATGCTACAACTTTCTTAAAGGGGCTTAAACCCAATTAAGTCGTTAGAGAGTTCGAAAATGAGGAATACAGTGACTGAAATGACTAAACATAGAAATAGAGGTACGTCTAGATACTCAATCGACTGGAGAGATGGTCAAACAGGTGAAACTCATCGCAAGGAACTCTAAACATATACTAATACCATATGACATGTCCTAATCCAAGAGGATAAAAATCTGGGCTGTTACAGAGACGACGATGTGGGCTGGTCGGACGGTGGGTGGTTTTCCGGTTTGAGAAAGGAGGAGGGAAAAGGGGGAAAAAGGAGGAAGAAGGAGAATAAATTTGGTGTTGATGGTGCACCATATTAATGTGTGCACCAAGGGCTTGTGCGCTATAGATCATATGTGAAGTTTATCCATGCTAGCCAAAGCCACACACACACACAGACACAGAGAGCGAGCGAGAGAGAGAAAGAGAGAGAACTAAAATCGCTGAAAAAAACTTGAGGAACTAAAATCACATATTGTCCATACTAGAGGGACTAAAAATGCAATTAAGCCAAATATAATTTAAAAAACAGAAAAGAAAAGACAATTAGCTAGCTATCAAATGCGTTTATAGTGTATAAAGTGTGCACACGTGGGCTGAAGACACACTAACATAACTGTTAATTGCTTACATAGAAGAGATAGAAGATTAAGTGGTTGTTAAATTAGTTTGTACTTAGTTCTGCCTATAAGAGAAACATAGTGGTGGAATTCACTAATTTGGAAAGTATTATTCAGCTTCTCAATTCTTGTTCTTGAAGAAGGAAAAAAAAGTGAGTCTCTCTTTTCTTTTCTCCGCCATGGATCCACCACCGTCGAGACCTACTGTCATGGGCGGTGCTACGACTATTGCTACAGCATATATGGCAAATCTGATTTCGAATATAAATGGGAAATTCAATTCAATGTGGACAGCTCTGAATAACCACACAGCAAGGTCACACGACTTGTCAGAGAAGGTAAACAAGCAGCAATCTCGCCTCAACGATTTGGAATGAGTGTTCCACCATAATCAGAAAATGGGTCAAGAAAGCGACCTGGTCAGATGACATTGACAATGCGGTAGGGGAAATTATGTTTTGTCATCTAACGGGTATGTTCACGTGCACAAAGATTGTAAAAACCCGATTTTAATTTTTCTTTTTCATAATAATAGAGTTTTCTTTGTTGTTTCTTTGTGTATCACATAAGAAGTAATTGAATTAACAAAGGAACAACAGGTACCAAATCCACTTACATCAACGTATCAAGTTTCACTTTTGTTTCCCATAAAGAAACTGGCCAACAGATACAGTTTGCTCTCATCTGGTTCATTAACACTATGAATTTGGAAGATGATATCGGGTTCATTAACATTAAATGGCTCGTGAATACTCATATAAATGTTGCGATCTTTAAGTTGTTTTAGTGGTTTTTTGTTAGATGAAGTTACTCTGCTAGCATTGAACTGGATATCTCAATAAATAGATGGTGATCATGTTTTTTTTTACTCATGCTTTTGTAATGGTTAAGCTTAAATTGTATTTGGTAAGAGCATGTTTTTAGGATGATTTGGTGAAGTTTTTTTTTTTTATAGGAGTCAAGAAATCATGAATTTCATATACCATATGTTAAGTACATATCACTATTTTTATAGATTATCAACTAATATTAAAATCTTTATCTTTATTTAGCACTAAATTGACAAAATTTAAAAGTAATTAAAGAAATTTTTTCATAAATACACAAATAATTTAATTATGACTAAAATACATTTTTTGTCCCTTAACTTTATTTTAGTTTTTATTTTGGTCCCCCAATTATTTTTTCTTTCATTTTGGTCCCTTAAGTTATGAACGTCTTGTCACGTTAGTCTCTTTCGTCTAAATTTCAGTTAACGCCGTTTAATGAGGCTGAGGTGGCTAACGTTCGCAGATGTGGCATCTGACTCATTTTTTTTAATATTATTTTATTATCAAATATTTAATATTTTTAATATAATATTACTAAACCAGAAAAAACAAAAAAACAAAAAAAACGAAAGAAACGCCTTGCAGAATCGAAAAACCACCGCCACGCCACCTTCCACCTTCTTCCACCTTTCGCTGCCATTGCAAAATCGGAAGCTCCATTCTGTAACAGATCCAAGCCTCTTTTGCCCATTCATTTATTGTCTCACACCAGCACTCACCGTTTTTGATCTCGCCGCCGCCATCACCGCCACGCCGTCACCCACCTAACGCCTAACACCGCCGCGAGATCCACCACCTCAAGATCCAACGCCTCAAGATTTCTAGCATCAAGATCCACCACCTCTCCCCTCTCCAGTTCTGGTTTTTCAGAGAGAGAAAATAAAAGGTAGTGATGAAATGTAGGAGATGAGGAAGAAGATTGGGGAAGAAGACGGTTTGGTTGCAGAGAGGGTTTGGTTGCAGAGGGAAGAAGACGATTTGGTTAGGGAAGAAGATCTGTACCCAAAAAAAAAAGATTGGGGAAGAAGACTGCACAGTAATGCCACGTAGCTGCACAGTAATGCCACAGGGGAAAAACGTTTGACACATTGGACAATTAAGACGGCGTTAAAAGGTTTTAGACGGAAGAGACTAACGTGGCAAAACGTTCATAACTTAAAGGACCAAAATAAAAAAAAAATTAATTAGGGGACCAAAATAAAAACTAAAATAAAATTAAGGGACCAAAAATATATTTTAGCATTTAATTATAAATGAGGTAAACAAACCAAGCTCAAACTTTATTAATTTTGCACATCGTTTAAATAAGTGAGTCAAGCTCAAGCTTCAAAAGCTCGACTCAACTCGTTTGCACTCCTACTACTGACTATCAAATATAAGTTTTTATATTTGATAGTAAAAAAAACTCAAATATTTGAGGAAATATGGTAAGAATTTGACTCATATCCCACAAAAACGTAAGTCTTAATGTTTTTTTTTTTACTCTAGTGAGCCTTCGAGGCAAGGACCCAACTCATCCATCCTTTTTCAAAGAAAAAAACTCAAATATAAGTTTTATTTATAACTTCCTTATGACACCTTTCCAAACCACCCTTATTTTCCCATTTTTATTTCATAAATGCTAGTGGCGCTGCCACCCTATCCTTTTTAATTGATAATTGGAGTCATTGTGATGGTATGAGTTATGAAGTTTCACGCTTCTTGCAAAATTGATATGTTATTGTGTGATTGATTCTGAATTCGTGTATGAACAAACTATGAATAAATTATACTTTTGGTACCTTGTGTTTATTTTAGGTTTCAATTTGGCCTCTTATATATTAAAAGTTTCGAATTGGTCCCTTATGTGTTAATTGTGATCTCTCTTGTTTTTGTTGTTCCGAAATGGTCCTTTATGTTACAAAAGTTATACCAATGTGGTCTATTTTTTCCTCTTATTTTGCAAAAAAGTGGACCATATTAGTATAATTATTGCAACATAAGGGACCACTTTGAAATAAAGGGACTACATTGATGTAATCTTTAGCCATAAGAGACCAATTCGGAACAAATAATACATAAGAGACCAAACTAAAACCTAAAATAAACATAAGAGACTAAAAATATAATTTAACCGACAAATGTTGTTGTTGTTGCTACATAAGGATTGGAATATGCTTGATATGATTGACAGTAGTTAAGTACAAGGTGATGGAGATTGAGTTGAGATTGAGAAGATATACTTGTGAGATGGCACCTAAGACTTGATTATAGGTTTGGTATAGAAATATGAAAGTTAGCACTTATTTTATAAGCTATTATATAAGTTGGTAAGGTTGGAAACATACTTATCCGAAACAATAAGAAAGAAGGATAATTAGAAAGATATATTAGTACTTAACCTAAGTATCAAGGAGTTAGTTACAATAGAACTTTGAAATGTGCAAGTATAATACCTTTCCTTGAGAACCTAATTTACAAGGCTTGAGAGGATGACCGAAGATTGAATCGGTGAGACCTTCGAGTCATGGTTCAATTAGTAAATAAATAAATAAATTTGGGAGGAAAAGTAAAAAAAATAAAATTAAAAACAATTATTTCGAACGTTTCAACCTGGTTCAATTAGCGGTTTAACCGCAGTTCAACTCTATTCTGGACGGTTTAACCAGACCACAGTCCAAATGATGATGAACCAACCGTCAAACTGGCAGTTCTTGGTTCAACTAATCGGTTCAGTCCAATTTTTATAACATTGGTTATTACATTGAATTAAGCTTGCATGAAGTAAGAAAGGAATTGAGAATCTTTGGTGGCCCTAGCCAAAGATTCTTAACGCAGGCTTTGTATGTTGTTTTGTGTAGTCTTACGATTTTGCAATTTCTATACTTATAATTGTATGGTCATGGTTTACTGTTTTAGTGAGTTTAATCTTGGTAGCATGAAGGATTTTAAGTCTACTGTGATTTCAGGTATTGAATATGTGAGTATATAATGATTTGAAATTGTTTTTAGGATAGGTGTTGGTAACTATATGTTAATATGATGGCATCATGAAAATCTGCAAAGTGAAAGCAGCTGCTACTATGAGAAGATTTAATTTTGTTTTGAAGTATATGAGTTCGGTTAAGAAGAGGAAGAGAAAGATTCACAAGAAGTTGAAAATGTTTGAGGTTCGATAGATGGATGAATATATGCTGAATAGTTGAGAATGCTTGTCAATATATTTGGTTTGGATTTGATTTATGTATCCTAGAAAATGTAAGAGTTGTCTTGTGAATATAGGACTATGTTTTTATGCACCAATTTTGATAAGGGTTTGCTTAATATCAATGAAAAGAGAGAGAGAGAGACGCAATTTCAATTTGATAATACTATCATATAAAATTTCAACATGAACTAGAATGCACATCTGGAACTCAAGCCCGGTTAAAGGTGTTACTGATTGAGAGGCTGTGTTCCCAACACTAGCTGTGGACAGGGTCATCCCTGACATTTCGGGTGCCCTGTGCGAACTGAGAAATTGTTTCTATAATGCGTTACCTGAACAGAGAGAGTCATGAGTTACCTGAACGGAGAACGCGACGACAACGACAAACAGGCGAAAAACGCAGTCTGAACCGAACAGAAACGAACGTGATGGAAAACACACAGTGGCAGAATGAACTGACCATAAACGCCTTCTGTTGTTGCCGGAGTAAGACGGCTCTAAGCATCGGCCAGTGGGATCTACTCTCTGTCTCTCTCTCGATCTTGCAGCGGCTAGGTTGCAACTTGCGAAATGTTATCTCTCAGTACTCTTGACAGAAACAGATGCAATGGGTTGAGTTTGGCTTTGGTGTTTTTTTTACAGTGTTATTGGGTGTTTTTTTAATAAGTTATATGTCAATAAAAAAAGGTATACCTTAAAAAAAAGAATGGAAATAAGAGTTTGACCCTAAAAACTACTAGTAAAAAATTGATTTTAGAAAGCCTATAAAGTGAGGATTTACCAAATTTGGGATTTAGAATTTAAAAATAAGTTGGACCCTTAACTAATATATATATATACACTAAGTAAAAAAAATAAATTAATGCCCCCTAAAAAATGAGGCCCTGTGCGATCGCACATCCTGCATAACCTCAGAGCCACCACTGTTATAAGATAAACAATATAAACAACACCTATTAATAATAACTAAGTTTTTTTTCATTTAAAAATCAGTGTTGTTAATTAAACACATGAGGCGACACTAAATACGGGACACCATGTCCGTACTGTACGAACCCCCCTTTTTCAAAAAAAAATTCAAAAAAATATTACAGATTTTTTTATCTAGTTAATCACGTTGACATATCTTGTTAATGCTATTCATTATCTGGTTAATGTCAAATCCTGAAACTTTTGGACATCCAATTTTCTTATCTGGTTAATCAAGTTCACATATCTTGTTAATGCTATTCATTATCTGGTTAATACCAAATCCTGAAACTTTTTCTTATCTGATTAATCAAGTTCAATAGTATCTGGTTAATACTATTTATTATGTGGTTAATGCCAAAATCTGTGTTAACCAGTTAAAAAAATCTTAAAAAAAATATTAAAAAAATATTTTTTTGAATAAAAAAACTTTATCCATATACGATTCGTATAATACGAACATACGATGTCCCGTATTTATGTCTATATATGTGTTCAAAAAACATTTTTCTTTAAAAATTAAAACATTTTGGAGGATATATTTCGGTAACAAATCCTGATCCTGTCCAAGATTATCCTTTGCAGCACTGCAGCTTCGTCCTTTGCTCAAGTCATGTGCAAACTGCAAAGGATCCTGAACTCGTGTGGTCCTTGCCCGGTTCTTTTTAAAATTATTTAACAAGTTTAACAAATCACTGTTTTTACCCACATGTAACTTGGAATCTTCCCAAAGCATATGCTACCCAACACGTGGAATGAAAAGAATTTGTTCTTCATTTTCGCTCATAAAATATTTGTATTTCTCAATTATATCATTTCTCCAAGGGTTATTTCTTAGCGTAGAAATAAAATTTTATTCCTTATCAATTTTTTTTATTGATATACATAACAAAAAAGAAATAAAATTTTATTTAAAAAAATAAACCAGGAAGGAGCTAGAGGGGTCCACATAGATTAGACCATAAAAATAAATGGACAAAAAACTGTCCCTGACATAAAAATTTCCACCCAAGTGAAAAAAAAAATCTGGACCGTTGAAAAAGCTCAAATCTAATCGTGACGGTCCCATTACGATTCCATTTATCAGCATCTTCCTTGTAAGGTTGTTGGAGGCCTTTTAGATGGTGGGAAGATCAAGAAGAAAAGCCAAACAACACAACACTTGCAAAGAAAACTCTCTCTTTCTCTCTCTCATGTCTTCCCTCATGAGGAGCTGAAAAAATTGATGCATGTGTTGTTGTTAAAGTCCTGAATTTTGAAGCATCTGGTTATATGCCGTTTCATCCTTCTATGGAAACACGTGGCAGTGATAGGAAGATGGTCATGGATGATGATGCTTTGAATGGGTTCTCTCCTGTTTCAACTCCTAGGATTTATTGGAAATCTAGAAGGAGATCGGGTACCACCTTTGTTCTCAACTTCAATTAGCTAGCTTAATTTTGTTTCTGCTTTTTTATATATTTAGTGTTAATTAATAACAAACAATTTGTGAATCACGGTTTAATTTAGGCTGTCTTGTGTGGCATTTCCTAACCTCATTTCACAAACCCACCATTTAATTATATATCTTTTTTTCAGATTTGGGCATGGAATTTGCAAAATTAATTAACATGCCTGGTGACAGTTATTCTTACAAATCTTTTTGTTAGAATTTGTAGAATTTGAAACTGAGGTTTTTCTTTTCATTTTAACATTTTCTTTTGTTTGGTAGGAATGATTTCTGTAAATTTCTGCAAAATTATTCACTGTTACACACACACAGAGAGAGAAAGAGAGAGAAGCGTGCAACAGGGTTTAAACAGTTGGTATGACTTCTATGTTACGTTGGTTTGTTTGTTATGATTGGCTTACAGAACTCCTGGCTTTATCTCATTTTAGTAGGCATTTTTGTTTTTTAAATGATTAGATTTACCGATATCTATAATAAAATAATATTATTGGACTAAAATACCTATTTAAATTGAATAGCTGTAATTACTCACCAACAACTCATTAATAGAGATTGGTGATATATTTGGAAAAAGAAAAAATAATTAATACTTATTGATTTTCTAAAGAGACAAGAAATTTGAGACAATAAAATACTCAAAACATGACAAGTAAAATGAGACGGAGGAAGTAATAATTGGGATCTATATAAATTTTTTATTATAGAAAAATGGAAGAAATTACGAAGCTAATTTCTCAGTAGCGCACAATTGTGAGCTACCAGTCTACCACTATTATTTTCACCTAATAATAATAATAATAATAATAATAATAATTAAGCAACATAACAATTCAGAAAGTTTTGTTAAATTTGTTATTTGTGTGATTCTAGGAATTGGTGATTTGTTGAATTTTGCAAAGGACAAGGGGAAAAAGAAGGCATGTGGCTGTTGGGGTAGTGTAGACATAGTTTTGTTGTGTTGGGTTAAATTATTGGACAACTAACCCTCCCCATCCATCTAACCCTCTTCATTGTAGCCACTGATTTGGTTTCTCGCATACTAGATTATTAGATGAGAGAACTCGTGTTCAGCACAAAAATTTAAAGGGGGAAAAAAACTCAGTGTAGTTATTTTTTTTGTAGAAAAATGATTTTTAGTAAGAAAACGGATGAATGAGTTTTTTCACGTGTCATTAATATAGTTTAGTTTGTTTAGATAAATTTGTGACTTTTTAATTTTGATGTCCCTATTCTTATTGATGGTTCATCCAACCATGTCAATATTTCTTTCGAAAAAAAAAACACCATGCATGTCAATATTTTTTAGAATTTTTTTGTTTTAAAATGTGTGTATTTTAGCATTTAAGTAGACTTCCTCCTTTTGGTATAATGATATGGTGAGATACCACAGTCAAGGAAATAAATAGCATGAATGGCCTAATCTAACTAAATATGAAGTCATTTTGTCCAGCCAAAAAAATAGGTTTATATATGCATGCGCCATTATGCCAACCGCATGGCATGTTGAGATTGATAAATATACCCCCTTTCAAATTTCAGTATCCAATGATGTAAATGCTTAGTAGTTTTAAATTTTCTAGTTAATTACCTTTTTTTAGGGGTCTAGTTAATTACCTTGTTGCTATTGAATTATAAATTATTCAAGCAATGTTAGATGACATGAGCCATATTTATAGTAATCATAGGATACATTTTGTTGAGTGCAATGGATATATTAAACCTACTTTGGCAAATGCAAATTTACTATCTCTAAAATGAGTTGCAAAAAGAATGGTAACTTGTTCCTAACAGCTAGCGGGAGGAATTTAGAGGTATCATCAGAAGATACTGCTAAACAACCACCCATCAAGCAAGAAGATCCTCCTCCTAATGTGGAGATGCATGACTCAACTGCAGCTTCCGAGCTCTCCGAGCGTCGAAAGGCCTTGTTTGAGCCATTAGAACCTGTAAAGAACATCAATGGCCGACGACCCTCGCCCGAGTCTCTGCTTCCTCCGCCCGATTTCGAGTCCCCAAACTATCCAAAGGGATGGCTGATCGGTAAGAAACGAAAGCTTGTCAATGTGGATGTTGTTGAAAGCATGAGAAGGATTGCAGTCCAAGAAATGAACAGAAAGGTTCCATTCCAAGTTTCTTCTCAACACCTTAACTTTAAATTTAAAAATTTAATTACAGAGTTAACTTTGTTTTAGTCACTCAACTTATGATGTTCATTTTTGGTCCCTAAGTTTAAATAAATATCTTTCCCCCCACCAAAAAATATCCTGAAGTGTGCTACTATTGGTCCTCATTGTGTCGTTTTAGTTCCTATAATATAATTTTTTCTCATCTTAGTTCCCGTAATACTTTTTTGCGTTTTATCATACAAAGACTAATTGAACAAAAATCAAATAATACAGGGACTTGAACAAACAAAAGATTATATTATAGGGACTAACATAGTCAATGAGGACCAATTGTAAACACATTTCAAGACAATGAGGACGAAAAAGATACTTTTAAACTTTAGGTACTAAAACCGAATATTAACATAAATTAGGAGACTAAAAACATAGTTAGTAATCCTTAATTATATTTAGGCCTAAAACTGAGGCTGGTGCATTTGATGACTATTGTTGCAGGATAGGGAAATAGATGGACTAAACGAACAACTGGACGAGGATTCGCGATGTCTTGAGCACTTGCAAATCCAGCTTGTGGAAGAAAAGAGCAAACGTTCTAGACTTGAAAGAGAAAATGAAATGCTTCAAGAACAAGTCAACATGCTTATGAACATGTTACAAGAAACTGAGCAAATGGCTGATGAAGAAGACCAACAATTGGGAGACGAAGGCCAAGACGAACCTTAAAAAGTGTATGATACCATTATCATGTGTACGTGTGCGTGCGTGCTTGCTTGCAAATTATTAGATTTTTTTTTGTAGATTTTATCCATCGTGTTTGTTAGGCTGCGCATATCGTATGTTTCTACGGTTGTTAGAGAGTGCATATATAGTCATATGGGAGCAATCATACAGTAATGAACATATTATTCGTTTATTTGTTCTAAAAAAAAATGCAAATCTTTAGTATATGTGTCGCGGTTTTGATGTTTTCCTAAATATTTTTCCAAGTTAATTGTGATTCAGAAAAAATAAAGATCCAACTGTTATTTACACATCTGAAATCTGCAGCTGTTATTTATATATCTAACATCTGCGACACTGGTTAATACAATTTAAAATTATGGATCAATAAGTGGTTAATAAGTTGACAACTAAATTGTATTAACCATGAATTTTCATACCGTTAACCACATTTGTAATGGTTTCAATGTGCTTAATAGGTAAAAATTGTATTCATAGGTAAAAATTGTATCAAAATATCTCATTAGCCACAATTTTAAACTATACAAATATCTCATCAGCCACAATTTTAAACTATGTTAATCAGATACTGTGTCGAAAATTTTGAATTGTGTTAACTAGATATTGAAGATGTTGGAAATTTCAGGTGTGCAAATAATCAAGATCAAAGTATAAGATTATTAGAGGTGCCAACAAGGTGTTGTGTCTCTCAAACAAAGGTTCCTATTATTTTGATTTTAACTGAAAATACAAAGTGTTCCGTTACCTCTGTTGGGATTCTTCATCAACGTGAATTTCAGAATCCCACTTGAGTTTTTGAGTAACTTAAAGTGCACATACAATATTCACACTGTTGAAGACTACATGGAGTTTGTGATGCTTAAAAGTTTTAGCATATCATTACTATCTAACTTGATGAACAGAATCCTCAGACATGGGAAATAAAAACTGTGGCATAGAAGCAATCCTTGGAAGATTAAGAAGCAAATCACCAGCTGATTCCTTCCTAGACATGCCACTTCCCTGCTGGTCACCAGAAGCATCATCATCATCATCTTGTTGAACTTCCAAATCAGTCCCCTTATTTTTGCATCGAGTGGAAATACATATGTTCTCGCCAACTTTTCTACCCTCATCAGCTGCTGAGGCAACAACATTACCATTTCGGAGCGTTTTGTCGTCTGCTGCTGTTGAAGGATCCTTCTGCAGAAGGCAGTAGAGTGAGTTCACCCTCGACATAACATACTGTTCATCAGAGGCTGGTGTAAGTTGAGAGTCGTTGAACAAGTATTGCGTGAATTCCTCCAGAATTGATCTGCTATGCTGGCTGTCGCCCGCGAGGTTGGAACTGTCCGATCCCATCTGTTCTGAAATGCAATGTCCGATGTGGTTTACCAAATCATCCATTGACATAGAAGGGTGAAGACCAGGCAATTTGATCTGATTCAAATTACTAAGAAACTTCAATGTTTCGGCTCCTCTACTCCTGAAATCTTTGGTTACATTGGAGTTCATTGCTGCACGCGGTAAATATGGCATTAGATAAATAATTTTCGACAATGACAACAGAAGACATGCAGAATAATTATAATTAAAATATGATCCACACGAAGTCATTTCACCAACCACTCAGCAAATTTTAACAATATAATTGTTAATTGTTTCTTAGTTGAACTTCAATTAGATGCAGCAAGTAAATAGTGTAAAAAATTTGTGAAAGAGGAACATAAATACAAAAATGCTATAAACAGTTGCATTTACCATCAAACCGAATTTAGATGACATATGAAAGAAATCTGCAACAATTACCTGTGCTAGGTGAGGTAATTTCTTGGGAAACATTCTCAACAGCTTTACCCATAAAATTATGTTCGCTTTTGGAGGAAGATGATTGAACTGCAGATCCTGACTCCACATCCTGCAATCCAAAAAAACTAGCTTGCCCTTCACTTTTTATATCAAAACAATCACCAGATTCAACGTGGTCGTGAATTGCACTTCCAGATTCAAAATATGGGGAATCCAACACCAAATCCTGCTGTTGGCTCAGAAAGTTGAGACGGGGATCACACTGTATGAGCTTCTCAAAATGCTTCCCTAACAAACCTTGAGGACATTGCATAAAATGTTTCCTATAATAATATATAGAGAATTACATCATTAAGAAGTCAGAATAAACCCAACTAGATACACCAAAAGAAAACAACTAGTACTCTCTTCGTCAGTAATGCACGCGTCTTAAGAAAATCATTAAAGTGTCGATTAGAAGTTAGGTAGAAAAATTGATTATTAATTAATAATAAGTAGTTGAGATAAAAATATGTAAGAGATGGAGGGAGTACCTCTGTATGCTGGCTTGTCCACCAGTAAAATCTGATGTCGCTTGCCACAAGGTATGCTTCCTAGGTTGTGGATTGATCTCCCTAAAAAACAAGGGTCTTCTTGCCAGCTACAACAAATAGAAACACCAACTTAGCATGACAATAACTGTGATCCTAAATCTAAAAAGCACAACAAGGTTTTAAAATAGGATCCACCGATCTGGATTGCAACATTAAGGCTTTTGATGTCACGTGACCGAAATTGAGGTTGCATCAACATATTCGAGTGCGATTCTTTGTAATATCAAGGATTGCGGGGCGACAACCATTTAAAAATGAAAAATTAAAACCTTAGTAACAATAGAAGTTAAAAAAAGGCAAAGAGGGATGCTTACAACTACTTCCAGGGTTCCAGGTCCATCCTCAGGGTAGTTTGCCTTGAGAGCCATGATATCAGACCAAGGGATTTCAATCTTATTCTTAAGACAACCATCAAGGACTTCCCAAACAAGCTTATGCTTTGCAAAGTAACATTTTGCAACCAAGTCTCCTTCATATCTAGACTTATACTGCAGGGTCATACATAACAAGCAAAATTACTAAACAGTAACACACATCACATCATAATCATCATCATCATCATAATCACTAAACAAAACTATGAGCTTCTTACCTCCCAGGTCCCAATTTTCAAAACAGTAGCAGGAAAATTTGAGGCCTTGAGTTTAGAATCCACAGTAGCACTTGAACCCTTGTTATCTTTCTTTTTAGAATCATGTTGTTGGGAAAGCCTCATCTGAATCAAATCCAAAAGGGAAGGACTCTTCCTGAGACGCAAACCCAACGGGCTTGGCTCATCCAAGGGGTTGTATAGAGATGGTGAAAGGGAATCATCACTTGAATCACACTGTTTCAATACAAAACAAAACAAAACAAAAACATGTAAAAAAATGGGAGTTAGAGGAGGAAACATAATAAGATAAAATACCCCAAAGAGAAAAGGGAAGAAATTGATGATGGGTTTTACAGAAAGATTCAAATTTTGAGCAGAAAATGAAACCTTGGGGGAAGAATCGAACTTGGGTCGCTTGTGGGATTGAAGAGAGGGAATTTCATCTTCTTGAGTTTCCAACTTCACTTTTTTCAGGAAGTGGTTATCCGTATCGGATCTCATTAGCTGAACCATGATGTTGAAGTGCTTAACTCAGAGAATTTTTTTTTTTCCAGTAATAAATAAAAATAGCTAGCGATTCAGTCGGTTTTGTGAGAGAGAGAATAATGGAGCTTCTCCAATGACAATGGCGGGCGCTTCAACAAAAGATCAACAAACCAATTTTTCTTCTCTCTCTTCAATGGCCAGCTGTCACGTGCCCTAGAGAAACGGCGCCGTATTTAAATTGAACAGATAAGTGAAGCCCAGACTCCAAATGACAAATACGCCCTCCGCTCAAAACGGGATAGATTAGGGTGTGCTCAAGTTTTTAAGACCTCTTGAGTATTTTAAAACTTGAGGCTAGTAATAATATTTACGGGTAAGGAGACACTCTGGTGTGCGTGAATGCGCGAGATATTGTCACATTAGTATTTGATCGTAACGAAATTACAAATTAATTTTTCAATATAATTTCTGATAGTCAGTTTGGTCATTGAGTGGCCAAATTTATATGTTAATCTAAAGACTAAATTGAGAGTAAGTAGTCTTTTTAAGAGACTAATGAATTACTATTCAAAAATTAATTTGTAATTTCAATATAATCAGAACTAGTGTGACAGCGACTCACATTTTTAGGGATAAAACTGTTGTTTATCCAAAATTAATTATTAGATTATGTTTTTTAAGAGTTCTCTGCCAGATTTAACCTAAAAACCTATATCTCAAAGTCTATTTTATAATAAAATAAATTTTAAATAAGTCATAAATAAAAACAAAGTTTATAGACTTGACTCTATATACAAAAATGAAACATACCTAGATATGTAGTAAGTCAATAGATATATAATTTTGATATAATATAATACAAAATTTATATATTATTTATATTTACTTTATTATGTCGATTTATTAAACCCAAAAAATATTCTCAAGAGTCTAAAATACAATCAATTTTGACCAAATTAATTTTCCAAAAAAATATTGATCTATATTAATGAGTAAATAAATATGACCTAGTTTAGGCTTAATAATGTTTCTTTTACACCAGTTTGGGAGAGTTGGTAATGCGACTCTAAAAAAAACCCAGATTTAATTCTTGAAGTCGCTCGGCTGGGAGGCATGTGAAAAAATCGGATGTCTCGCTGCAAACTCTAGGATTAGTCCCATAACAGGTTCAATAGACTAAGTCATAGGGATATATTAAAACGACTAGCAGAGTCAAAACCTAATTGAGATCGGTTAGAAAAATATAATTTTTATTTTTGTTATTATAAAAATATTTATTTTAGCACAAAAAAGTACTCCTTTTGATCCATATTATAAGAAACAAATGTGTCTTTTTTCTTGGTCCAAATTATAAGAAACAAACATCAACTTTATAATGCATTAATTGCTAATTTCGATTTTTACCTCCTTATTTAATGCTAGACTTATACTCCCCCGGTCCCATATATAAGAGACAAATGCACTTTCTATGTTCATTGAATAACTGATGTATCTAGTCTATATTATTAATTAGGAAAAACAAGTTTTAATACAATTTCTTGATTTATATAAAATATGATTTTGTTTCTTATAATATAGACCAAAAATAGTATATTTTTGACAAAATTTTGGCTTAATAAAGGTTAGTATGGAATAGGAATTTAGGCTTAATTAATTAATATAGGTTAGATTATTGTTACCAAAAAACAAAAATATATATATATATATATATATATATATAGAGATTAGATTATAGGTCAAGTTTGACCAATTTCTATCCCTAACAGTATCGAGTAAATAATATCCCTGCAGGTTTTGTCGCCTAGTGAGGCTATCTTTGAGATTTCACTCTCAAAGTATGAAACCGACGTTGTTGGATGGTGTCTGGGTTTGACGGCACGTGGTAGTAGGTGCTGTGTGGATACAGTGTGGGTCCCGGTTCATGAACCTTCTTCTACCTAGCAGTTGCGTGATAGGTTAGGATGGACAGGTGTAAGGATCCGGTGGGAGGTTAGACACGTAAGCTAATAATAGGGTCCTACCATATGTGTGTTTTCCGGATAATGTAGCTTGTTGGCTTTTTGATATTATAAAATATTGCGCGTTTTCTTTATTATTATCCTTATGGATAAACTTGAGCCGCCAAGCAATGCCATCAAGTTGTTTTCCTGCTTTTGCAAAAACGTTGCAATTTTTTGATTAAAAATTACGACAAGTTGGACGTGTTATGTTATGTGGGAATTGTTTGTGTTTTTTTGACTGGATGTTATATGGGAAAGTTGTGAAATGGGAATACCGGAAAAAATGGGAATTCTTGCAATCCACTTGTTTTTTAACAATTTATTTTTACTCGTATTTTGGAAAAATAAATATAAAGAAACATATTTTTTTTATCTTTCATCTAAAAAAAATATTAAAATGGTATAATGAAAAGTTGTGTCTAAATAATTATTAGATTCCAAAACAAACCGTACATAAACATGATGCGAAATTTTATTTTATAACAATAAAAATAAAAATTTTAAAGGAACCAGAGGGGGACTAGGTATGTTTGAATGACCAGGATAGACTTAACGAAGATTCAAAGAAGAAAAGAAGAGGTAAAAAGGGTCAAAGTTGTTGAATAATGAATACCCAAATAGATGAATCAAGGAGTTTTTTTTGATTGGTTCAACCGGGAATCTAAATAGATCTCAAGAAAAGTTCAACTTTAAAATCAAAATTTAGGCCAATTCTACTTGTAACCGGCTTTATGAGTGATTCACAATAGATCAATACTTGAAAATCGTCGAAAGCTCTGAAGACAACATCTTTTTACTGGCGATGCCATCTTTAGCTAAGACAATGATCTGATCCGTGCCAATTCCTAAACTAATCGCGGAATGCAATTGAAGAAGGGGTTTCCTCCCTGTCGCAAAAGCCATCATAATGGTCCTAGCCTCCTTAGATTGCGATCAAACTTGAGTTTTTAGGTGTTTTTATCACCAAAACTATAAGGGGCGGGAATGGACTTTTATTACCAATTGGTGGGAGGGGGAGGGGAAGGGAGAGAGGGAGAGGTGGGGGGAATGGGGAGAAGTGGAGGAGGGAAGGGAAATGGAACAGGATGAGAAATAGCCAGTAAATTAACTAGTCTACCATGAACCACTTATTAAGGTGATCGATCCACTTTAGAACCACTTCAAAACGAGTGTAGATTGGTAAAAAGATTCATTTCTAAATGGTATAAAATTGATAAATAAATCAGTTTGATATCTATTTTTTTATAAAATTTAGTTTATGTACCCTCCCCGAGATGGAGAAAGGACCTTCCTCAAAACTCTATAAAAATGGGAATGGGAAGTTGATCTGAGTTTGTAAATAAACCCTGCCCCAAAAACTTGCAAGAATTGGGGAGGAGAGCAGAGCCAAAAGGGAACATGAAGAGGACCTCAAGATGGACACACTGAAAATCGTTTAGATTGCAAAAAGGGAATAGTTCGATGTTTGGGGATGACCCTCTCTACTGTCATCTCAGACACCTATAAAGGTCATACTAAGAATGATAAACTATCTCAGCATCCTAGGGACAACATGGAGAAGTAACTCCATGAGAATCCTAGTAAAAGAAATGGAAGATACAAGGTCGTTAGACCCCTTACAATCTTCTTTGTGAAGATAAACTAAGGGCCACAATGAGAGCATTAAATACGACCATAAATGACATTAAGAATGACAAAAACATTATTATTACAAGAACCTGGGTCAAACATAAGACCCCATGCAAAAAATTATAGGAAAAAGGGAATGAGATCCAAGTTTAAGCCTGCAGTGCATCAAGATATACTGCAAAAGCATTCAAATGTACTTCTAGACTGACTAAATGAGCTTCCCCTTCTTCCACCTCAAGAATCTTCCCGTGGCTATACTCCTCATGGTCAACAGGGATGACCTTTGTAGGCCCCCCTGGGATTGACTAGAAGACCATCTAGGACCGCCATCTTTGTTGACCAATGGGAAGTGTTTAGCCGAGGCATCTTTCTCTAGAGTTTGAAAACCGATGGCGTTGTTAAAAACATCCCTACAGACCCAGCTTAACTTTATTCACAAATGCGTTGTTCCGAGTAGCGACTTCTTTATACTTGGCGGCCAAAATACCTTTCTCTTGACGCAGCAGAAGAATAGCTCCTTCAAGTTTCTCCTTATCTTTGCTAAGAGAAATATGGCGTGAAAGAGCATCTTCTAGCTCCTTATCAGTAGACGAAGCACTCTCTTTGACCTTTTTCCTCTCCTACTCTAACTGAACATATAAGTCCTCCAAAGATTTATACAAGGAAGCAACTTAGTGCTTTCCTTATTCGCTAAGGCCTTAGCCTACCTCAATTGCTCCTCAAGGGTTGCTTTGTCCCCAAGGGCCTACTTGGTTCAAGGAAGAAGCCCAAGCACATAACTTAGGCCTCCGACACCACAAATAACAACCTTTAAGGAATCTTTCAAAACGACCACGGGGCCAACAGACTGATGAAACTCCAACATACCAAGAGAAAATAGCCACACATCTATCTCATTGCCCACCAGCAAAGTATCCTTGGCCCAAACTTAGGGACGGATCCAGAAAATTCGATAAATAGGGGCAAAATATATACTATAAATGTTTATATAAAAAATACATCAATGCATAAACAATAAAATAATAACATCATTATCATGGAGCAAAAAATTGGAGAATACAAAAACTATAATATTATATACCCAAAAAAATTGAAGACACCTCAACATCTACGAATTATAATTGTTTTTTACATGTCTTCATATTTTGAAATTTTTGTATTTTTTTTCATGTTCAACACTATTAAAAATATCTTTCTCTATCTATGTGGCCAAACAATTATTCAACAATTCATCTTTCATAAGGTTGCACATTTGATTCTTCATAAAATTTATTGCAGAGAAATTCCTTCCAACAGTTGCAGTTGCCACAGGCAAAAAATAGAGAGACAGAAATAAAATGGAGTAAAAAAATTATACTTTCTCTTAAAAAGAGAGTAGACTTGGAGCAACACTTAAAAGAGGATAGCTCAATTTCTATTTTTTTTCTTTAATTGGGTCAATACTTAATTTTTAGTGGGGTCAAAAATAAAATTATTCAATAATTAATAAAAAAAAAATTAAGTTAGTCGGGTCAAATACCTCCAATATGTTATACATAGATTCGTCCCTGCCCAAACTGATGGGGAAGGGACCATCCTAGTTGAGGAGGAAGACATGTGGGGAACCAAATAAGTACCCCTCGTGAGAGAGGATTTCTTGCCCCTTCATTGGTCACTTAAAAAGTTCTCGTATCTTACCCCTAAGCAGCATCAACTTGAAGGGGTGCTGGAGGCGAAGAGGCCAGGTTTTCTGGTGCTTCACCTGCATCGGGAGCTGGGGTCTTGTCATCCAAAACTACAAAGGGAGTGAACCCCAAGGAACTCAAGTCCAAGAAAGCTAAACTACTCCTCTTATCTACAAACTAATAGAAAAACGTTAGTACTCAGGAAAGACAAAGGAAGAAAAACTCAAAACAAAGTCACGCCTAATTGACGAGATAGGACTCCATCTCAGAGGATGATAATTTAGTGCACTCAAAGGACCCTTTCAACTCAACGGTGTCCATGAGTGCTTGAGGAAGCTTTTGCTATTAGGAAATCAGTCCCCCGAGATAGAAGAAAGGACCTCGTCACGAACAGAATAATGATCACGAGACCATGAGGTAGGAAAAATATCCTTATCAGTGTCGTTGCGCCAAAAAGGATACACACCAAGCGTAGGCACCACTTGCACAAACCCTTCCTTGAAACATTTATAGGTGTTCGAAAAAGATTTTAGAAATTTAAAGTGAGGGGTGCCACAGATGGCAACTTAAGTACACACTATAGCCCGAGATTTCCGTCGAGGGATGTCATCACCTATCATGGCCTCGACGGGATAATAACTGTGGAGCATCTTGAAGCAACAACAGAAAAGATAGAAGGATAAATGCACTTTGGCCAAGTCTCACAGAACTTGGAAGGCCTGCATGAAACACCAAATATTAAAGTGATCCTTTGTTAAAGATCAACTTTATCGGGGCTAATAAACTGAGACATCGTACTACGAACCTTTTCGTCAATCCAAGTGTACGAAGCAACTTGAAGATGAGTAGGGATGACAAGAGAGGTCTCATAAAAACCCATTTATGTACCTAAAGAAGGTAACCCCCATCAAAGTCAAGCCTTAGAGTTAGGCGAAAGAAGAAAGAGAAGGAGGATCAAGAGAAGCAGCGCTATAGAAAAGGGTCCCCAAGGGGCATGGGGACACCATCCCCATGACCTCTGAGACGAACCTCCATCCCATTAAATGTTAGGTTGGTACGTACATAAGAATTTCTCCTTTATTAGTAGCATTTTCTTTAAGCTGTCACAACATAAAAACGAACTACATGTAATTCTTTTTTTTTTTGGGCACATAACTACATGTAATTCTAATCTAAAGAAAATAAGTTAAGCGAATAAAAGGGCATCTGATTTATAACCAAATGACATTACTAAAATAGCTCTCCAATAAGCCAAATATTTTTAAAAAAATCCTTTAATATTTGGTAAGTCATATTTGAAATTAATTTAAAATATTTATTAAATAGTTTAACCAATAGGCTTGTTTAATGGTTACTAATGGCATCTCCAATGGGAGTACCTGTTGTGTACTTAAGGTTTGGATACCTATTTATAATGGTACCTATTAGATACCTCCATTATGGAAAAAAAAAAAAATTGAGTACCTATTAAGATTGGGTACCTCTATAGGTAGCATTCTCTCTCCTCTGTCATGGGCCCAGCGTGTCAGTTTTTTAATTATTAAATTAATTTTTGTCGATATGTGATGATGTGGAGTTATTAATGGGACCTATTTAGTAATTTTTTTAGAGGTGCTGGGTTGGAGGGATTGAGTACTTATTAGGTACCCAAATTAAACAAATAAAAATGAGGGATGTTGATACATGGGACCCCTTAAGTACCCATTTTATGGGCACTATATTGGAGATAACCTAACGCCTCTTGCCTCCAATCATTGCATTGTTGAAGATACCTGTGTTTCGATACCTGAATTCTGTATGCGAAAGCAACATAATTCCAAACCCCCAAATAACTATTTGTAAACTCTTTAGGTGTAAGATCTTGAAATCTATTTTCCATTGTTTAAAAAAAAAATCTATTGTCTATGAGATATTACAGGGAAAAAATGGTTCAAGACAAAAAATGAAACAAATTTTAGTCAAAGTGATAAATTGTATCAAATTTTAGTCATTTCACACAAGAATAATAGTCCTACAGAGAGAGTCAAGAGGAGAAGTTTCACTATTCCTTTTTAATTTCCCACAGACCCAAACACCTCCATCTATCTTTGAGAGAAATATGATATATGAGGAATTCTTGTTATGCCAATTATCGATAGCCATGTCTAGGACCATGATCTTCAGTGTTAATGTCAGCACTGCAACAAATTTGCTAGTTATAGCAGGCAATTTTGTTTCTAATTTAAAATAAAAAATGAAATAGTGCTAAACTATCCTTTGCTTTAGATTCATCTTGACATATACCTGTCATAGCAGCAACAATAAAAAAAAAAGCATCAGATGTGTGTTAACAAAACAGGAATTTCGTCTCTCACTGTTGATTGCTTTGGCAATTTCAGCGACACGGGGACGCCGAGACCGGGGTTCGAACCCGGGTATTGCCGTTTAGACACGTGTGTGTGTTTGTTGTTTATCATTTCTACTAGCTGACAAAAAAAAAACACAAGAATTTCACTTTCACAAGTTTAATTTCTCCTAGTTTTTCAGAAGGTCTGCTTTGCCTCCCCTCTTAGTGATGGTGATGCAACCTGATATAAACCTCTGTTCAGCTGAACATTATAAAGAGGAATAGAGCTAGGAAAAACAAATCCAACAATACAATGCTTATAGAAAAGAGATTTAGTAATTGCATACTTTATTTCTGAATTGAAGACAGAGGTTCTCAAGTTGTAACACATAGGGGAAGGCCATTCTATAACAATTGAAAGCAATGAAAAGTGAAGCTATTAACATCAAATTTCGAAGATGTCAAAATTTTGTGGGAGCCACCCATGTGCAAGTATGCACATTTATCCAGTCAAGCAAAAATTTCTTCTGACAGTGGCGCATAAAATCAACATTCGGTGCTTAATTTCAATATGCCAGTGTTGTGTTGCAAATTTTCCACACGGTGCATTGAATTTGCAACACCCAACCAATTACACTCTGTGCAATTTTTCTTATAAATAGGAGCATGTAGAAGGCTTTGATGCATCAGAAAAAATTACGAGAGTTACATATCCTCGTAGAGAAAAATAAAGAGATCCTCACGTGAGAGTGAGAGAAAAATAGTGAGCCAATTTTGTGAGAGTTTTAGCCACAAATTGAGGGTACAAATTATTGTATTATTTTGAGAAATCCACCTAAGGGTGAATTTTGTATTCCCATTATTATTATAGTAGAGATCTTAAGTGGCCTACGGGTCCCGTGGTTTTTACCTTCACATTGAAGGGTTTTCCACGCTAAAAATTTTACACGTGTTTCCGTTTGCCTTACTCTGATTATTTTTTTTTTTGCCCATTTTAAGTTACACAGAGAGGGAAATTTATATCGGCATTTCCCAACAGTGGTATCAGAGCCACTGTACCGGGGAATTTTTTTTTTATCCTGTGTAATTCAAGATGGAGAGTTCTACTGTTCATGATGGAGACATGTTCAAGCTTACTGCCGACAACTACACTTACTGGAAGCCGATGATGGAAGACCATTTATACTGCAAAGATTTGCATGATCCAATCACCCAGAAGGAAATACCATCAGGGAAGACCGACAAAGAATGGGAGACCCTGAATCGGAAAGCAGTAGCTATGATCCGGAAATATATTGACCGGAGTTTGTTCGAGCATGTATCAACTTATACTAATGCGTATGAGTTGTGGACGAAACTTGAATCTTTGATTCAAAAGAAGACGCCCAGGAATAAAGCCCACCTTGTCAGAAGACTGGCAAAGTTGGAGTACACAGACGGTCAGAACATGATCGAGCATCTAAATACCTTCAGAGGTATTGTCAACCAATTGACGAAGGCAGAAATGAAGATAGATGACGAGTTGCAGACTCTTCTACTCCTCAGTTCTCTACCAGAGAGTTGGGACACTCTAGTTGTTACTCTCAGCAATTCTGCTCCAGATGGAAAGCTTAGCATGGATTCTGTTACAGACTGCCTACTAAATGAAGAGTCAAGACGGAGGGAAAGAGGCTTGAACAACCAGTTTGAAGCCAACATTGTCGACAACAGAGGAAGGAGTAAGAATCGAGAAAAAGGAGGTCGCGGAAAATCACATGGTAGATCTAAGTCCCGCACTAGACTGAGTTGCTATTATTGTGGCAAGCCAGGCCACAGAAAGTCCGAGTGCAGATTCTTGAAGAGAGATCAACAGGCTGGAACAGTCCATCCTGACCATATTGACCCAAAGAAGAAGAAGGAAGATGGAACCACTACTGCAGTGGCTTCGGAAGATGAAAATGCGTTTTTTATCGGAGGTGAAAATTATCTAAATGTTGCATCTGATGACTGCATTTGGATAATTGACTCAGGAGCATCCTTCCACGTAACCCCTCATGAAGGATTTTTCTCATCATATCAAAAAGGAGATTTTGGTACGGTGAAGATGGGCAACCATGTCACAAGCAAGATTGTTGGCACTGGTGAAGTAACTCTCATTACAGAGAATGGAAGCAAGCTCGTGTTGAAGGAGGTGAGACATGTCGCAGAGATGCTCCTAAACCTTATCTCAGCAGGAAAGTTAGATGAAGTTGGGATGATAAACCAGTTTGGTGCTGGCAGATGGAAGCTTAGCAAAGGAAGCATGATTGTTGCTCGAGGCAAAAAGGAAGGCTCCCTGTATATCATGCAGGGAAAGATATGTAAATAGGAGATGAACATCGCTCAAGACGCAACCAAAGAATTGTGGCACAGACGACTAGGCCACATGAGCGAGAAAGCTCTGGAGATTCTCGCAAAAGATCATCTTCCAAACATAAAGGGGCAACCACTTGAATCCTGTGAAGATTGTCTAGCAGGCAAACAACACAGAGTATCTTTCAAAAGATCAGATGATGCAAGAAGAAGAAAGCATATCCTAGATCTTGTTCATTCGGATGTGTGCTCAACATCCGAAAGGTCCATGGTGGTGCTCAATATTACATTACCTTCATTGGCGACCACTCTAGAAAGGTGTGGGTGTATCCATCAAGACGAAAGATCAAGTTCTTCAAGCTTTCAAGGAATTCCATGCTTCGTAGAACGCGCAAGAACCTAAGTAAGCTGAAATGCTTAAGAACAGACAATGGAGGAGAATACATAGGTCCTTTTGCAACCTATTGTAAAACTCATGGGATACGACATGAGAAGACACCTCCCAAGACTCCTCAGATGAATGGAGTAGCAGAAAGGATGAACAGGACGATTGCAGAGAAAGTTAGAAGCATGCTTTCTCATGCAAAACTTCCCAAATCATTTTGGGGTGAAGCAGTGAAAACTGCGGTTGATTTGATAAATTTGTCTCCTTCAAGACCTTTAAATGGAGAGATACCAGAGGAAGTATGGTCTGGAAAGAAAGCCTCCTATGGTCATTTTAGAGTCTTTGGATGCAGAGCATTTGTCCACATTCCCAATGATGAGAGAGCAAAGCTTGATGCTAAGACGAAGGAGTGCATATACCTTGGTTCACCAAGAGACGAACTTCGCTTCAGATTATGGGATCCTTCAAACAAGAAGATTGTTCGAAGCAGAGATGTGGTATTTTATGAAGACCAGACAATCCAGGACATTCAACAGTCCAAGAAGCCAAAGACCATTATGGTGCGTAACTCAGGGGGAGAGATTCCTCAAAAGAATGATGAGCCTGATCAGACAACACAACCTCATCAGATGGAGCAGCCAGATCAGACAGAACAACCTGACCATACAGAACAAATGACAGATGAGACGGAACGAGAACCTCAACCGAGAAGGTCAACGAGAGTCAGATAACCATCAACAAGGTATTCGTCAGATGAATATGTCACTCTCACTGATGAAGGAAAACCTCAAAGCTTTGTGGAAGCCATTGAGATGAAGGATAAGGAGAAATGGATGCAAGCCATGCAAGACGAAATGCAGTCCCTGAAGGAAAATCAGACGTATGACCTGGTAGAATTGCCAAAAGGAAGAAGAGCGTTGAAAAACAAGTGGGTGTTCAAACTCAAAAGCGAAGAGAACAACCCAAACTCCAGGTACAAAGCCCGAATTGTGGTGAAGGGGTGCCATCAGAAGAAAGTCATAGATTATGAAGAAATTTTCTCACCGGTGGTGAAGATGACATCCATTAGAGCAATCCTTGGTCTAGCTGCAAAACTAGACTTGGAGGTGGAACAACTCGACGTTAAAACAGCATTCTTACATGGAGACCTAGAGGAAGAAATCTATATGGAGCAACCTGAAGGTTTCATAGAACCAGGCAAAGAACACATTGTGTGCTGCTTGAAGAAAAGCCTCTATGGTCTGAAGCAAGCTCCAAGACAATGGTACAAGAAGTTTGATCTCTTCATGACCCAACATAATTTCAAAAAGACATCCGCAGACGAATGTGTGTTTGTGAAGAACTATGATAATGGTGAGTCCATCATACTTCTGTTGTATGTTGATGATATGTTGATTGTTGGGAAAGACAAGTTGAAGATAGCTGCTCTCAAGAAGACATTGAGTAAGTCTTTTGCCATGAAAGATCTGGGTGCAGTAAAGAAGATTCTTGGAATGAAGATCACCAGAGATCGTTCTAGAAGAATGTTGTGGATGTCACAAGAAGACTACATCAAGAAGGTTCTTGAAAGGTTTAACATGCATAATGCCAAATCTGTGCATGTTCCATTACCTGGTCATTTCAAGCTCAGCAAGGCACAATGTCCAGAGAATGAAGAAGCAAAAGAAGAAATGAACAAGGTACCCTATTCTTCTGCTGTGGGTAGCCTTATGTACGCAATGGTTTGCACAAGACCAGATATTGCTTATCTTTGTAGGAGTTGTTAGTAGATTCCTATCGAATCCAGAAAGGAGCATTGGAATCTTTGTGAAATGGATACTACGGTATCTAAGGAGCGCCAACAAGTGTTTATGTTTTGGCAATGGAGATTTAAAGCTTCTTGGGTATGCTGATGCAGATATGGCAGGAGATGTTGACTCAAGAAAGTCTATATCAGGATATCTGATTACTTTTGCAGGGGGAGCTGTATCATGGCAATCACGACTACAAAAATGTGTCGCCTTGAGTACCACAGAGGCCGAGTACATCGCAATCACAGAAGGTTGTAAGGAAATCTTGTGGATGAAGAAGTTCCTACAAGAGTTAGGCCAAGATCAAGAAAACTATGTTCTTTATTGCGAAAGTCAGAGCGCAATCCATCTCAGCAAGAACTCGACATTCCATGCAAGGTAGAAACACATCGATGTAAGGTATCATTGGATTCGTGATGTGTTGGAAAAGAAACTGCTGCAGATTGAGAAAATTCATACTGATGATAATGGAGCTGATATGATGACCAAAACTCTACCTAAAGAGAAGCTGGAAGTCTGTAAAGGAGTTGCAGGCTTAGCATCAACCCCAAATTGATCCATGGAAATTTTCCCTTTGGCTGGAGGGGGAGAATTGTGGGAGCCACCCATGTGCAAGTATGCACATTTATCCAGTCAAGCAAAAATTTCTTCTGACAGTGGCGCATAAAATTAACATTCGGTGCTTAATTTCAATATACCAGTGTTGTGTTGCAAATTTTCCACACGGTGCATTGAATTTGCAACACCCAACCAATTACACTCTGTGCAATTTTTCTTATAAATAGGAGCATGCAGAAGGCTTTGATGCATCAGAAAAAATTACGAGAGTTACATATCCTCGTAGAGAAAAATAAAGAGATCCTCACGTGAGATTGAGAGAAAAATAGTGAGCCAATTTTGTGAGGGTTTTAGCCACAAATTGAGGGTACAAATTATTGTATTATTTTGAGAGATCCACCTAAGGGTGAATTTTGTATTCCCATTATTATTATAGTAGAGATCTTAAGTGGCCTACGGGTCCCGTGGTTTTTACCTTCACATTGAAGGGTTTTCCACGCTAAAAATTTTACACGTGTTTCCGTTTGCCTTACTCTGATTATTTTTTTTTTGCCCATTTTAAGTTACACAGAGAGGGAAATTTATATCGGCATTTCCCAACAAATTTAACATACCAAAAACTATATTTGATGTGCCCAGTTGCATGGTAAATCTTTCCTCTTCAAAAGTTCTATCACTGCCACCAATAGTTCAGTATCATTGTGGTTCTCAGCATGCAACTGGAATCAGTTTACCAATTCAAACTAAGAGACATAATCCAAGATATTAAAACATTAGTACGTCTGACAATACCAGTAAATGGTGTGCAGATGCACCACTCAGGGTCAATCCATAAACACTATGCTTCCACAAATCCTTCTTTCCTGCTCACATTTTAGCCAAACAAACTCGGTATCTCATTTTATATCTTCAAAATTTCACAAATGAAACAATACATGATAAGGGACAAAGTATAGGCACAAATATAGTATGCGTACCAAAATCAAGGGTTGTGGTATGAACACATGCTTTAGTAACTTCTTGATAGAGATTGCTGAGGATATAACTCATTTAAGTCTCGTGGTTCTGGTAAACATGCCACAAGACTCTCCTTGACACAATCAAAATCAGCAAGTTTTTAAACCCTTCGCACATATTCAATCTAAGCCATTCCCTACAATAAATAGTGGTAATAAGAATTTTTCGCATGTTAAAAAACAAAACAAAACAAAACAAACAGAACCAAGTCGATAGTAGTAAGTTCAACAGGAAACCATCTACATCATAAAGGAACATCATAATGCAACGTCAAGATGATTAACAAAAGCTTAAAATATATTTTCATACCTTATAGATGAGTACTTATTTACAATTTTGCTTCTTTAAGGTCCCAACTCCAGTACCTTGATCTGATTATTAAGATGACCAGGACTCTTACATGCATTTTTTCTTCATGATAGGTTTTATTGGAGCAGCCTTCCGAGCTTTCTGATTTACATATGTGGCAGAAGGACATAAAGAATAAACAAAAGCAGACACGATACTAGTTGCAATACCTTGATCATAAAGATACAAGATGTTGGAACTTGGAGTAGTGAATTGAAAAATTGGGAAGTCCCACATAGGAGAGAATAGACAATTTAAGAATGTTTATATATGTGGAGCTCACTCACTTGGGATGTGCCCCACGGGGTACCCACTTTTATAAGAGGGAGAGGATGCACACAAAGTGACCACCACACACGCGCGCCGCCGCCGGCCGGGCGTGGGCTGTGTGGTGTACTTCTTTTTTGGTAAAGTAATCGAAAAAATTAATTATTTAAAATTTAAATTGTGCGTTTACTTGGTCACTACTCTATCAGAGTGACGTTCCTAAAATCTCTCACCCACGATCTGATAGCCTGCTTGCACCTTTGAGCAGTGCCGCGAAACGTCTTAAAGAGAGCGATCTAGTCCGCGACTCATCTCAGTAATTTTATCGGTGATTTCAAATTTTCGAATAATTTTTGAAAATCAATTTATAACACAAGATGTGAATATGTAAAAAATAATGGACAAAAGAAGATTTGATACCAGTTGCTGTTAGTGTTAAACTGTGAGAATAGTAGTTGTCGAGATCGACTTGTCGAGATCGTCGAGATCAAGTCGAGTGAGAATAGTACTTGTCGAGATCGACTTGTCGAGATCAAGTCGATCTGAGTTAGTGTTAAACTGGTGTCGAGTTGTACTTCTGGTGTCGAGTTGTACTTTGGTTTTTAGTGTTTTGGGCTTATTGTATTGGTGCTTGGCCCAGCCCATTTGTGTTGTTGTTGTGTTTCTGGTATGACTGTTGGAGTTAGTTACTCTAACCTCAGCCTTGTATATAAGTTCTATTTTCAATGAATAATAATCAGTTTTGCCAAATGGATTGTGCCTTGAACCTAACAACTGGTATCAGAGCTCCACACGGGGCCTGATCCAGAAAGTGTTGTGAGCAATCAAGAACGATCAAGAACGAGGTCGAGCAAAACGATAGAGAAAAGAACGAGTATTCACAGAGAGTAGAAGTGAGTTTCCATGGCCGAAGAGAAGAATTTCGTCCAACCCGCAATCCCTAGGTTTGATGGTCACTACGACCATTGGTCTATGCTAATGGAAAATCTCCTTCGTTCGAAGAAATCTTGGAGCGTTAATGGACAACTTTGGAATCGGAGAGGTTCGTGGCGTGGCGACACCGGAACAAATTAAAGTGATTGACGATGCGAAACTCAAAGATTTGAGAGCGAAGAACTACCTTTTCCAGGCAATCGATAGAGGTATAATCGAAACCATCCTCAACAAAGATTCGGCGAAGGGGATTTGGGATTCGATGAAACAAAAATACCAGGGTTCTACGAAAGTGAAGAGGGCACAGTTGCAGGCGTTGCGCCGAGAGTTCAAATTGCTTGGAATGAAGGAAGGGGAAACAGTTAACGAATATTTCGCAAGAACCCTAGCGGTTGTCAACAAAATGAAGACCCATGGCGAAAGGGTGGAAGAAACCACTGTGGTTGAGAAAATCTTGAGGTCGATGACGGCCAAGTTTGACTATGTGGTGTGTTGCATTGAAGAGTCGAACAATGTCACCACACTCACAATAGATGAACTTGAGCGACCTTCTTGTTCATGAACAACGAATGAGGGCCATAAAGAGGAGGACCAAGCTCGTGAGCAACCAGCTCGGGAGATCTCGAGGAAGAGGCGTGGAGGAAATGTAGTGGCCGCGGAAGAGGGAGACAACAATTCAATAAGGAGTCCATTGAATGCTATCATTGCCACAAACTAGGGCATTTTCAATACGAGTGCCCAGAATGGGAGGAGAAGGCAAACTATGCAGAGTACAATGAAGAGGAACCCTTGCTGCTGATGGCTCGAACAAAAATTCAAGATTCTTGTGAACAAAAGGTATGGTTCCTAGACTCTGGGTGTAGTAACCATATGTGTGGGAACAAGAATTGGTTTTCTGATTTCAATGAAGACTTTAGAATCACTGTGAAACTAGGTGATAATTCTACGATGCAAGTCATGGGTAAAGGAAATGTTAAATTGAAAATTGACAACTCTGTTCAAATTTTTTCCGGTGTGTATTATATACCCGATTTGGAGAACAACTTGATAAGCATAGGCCAATTGCAAGAGAAGAATTTGACTGTTGTGTTTAAGCAAAATGCATGCAAGATTTATCATCCGGATAGGGGTTTGATAATCAAGTCAGAGATGGCATCAAATAGGATGTTTGTTGTAATGGCTGAAATTGTCTTACCCAACTGTTTTAAAGTATCTCCCTTAGAGGATGCAAGCTTGTTGTGGCATAGTAGATATGGCCACCTAAGCTTCAAGGGGCTGAAATTGTTAAATCAGAAAGGAATGGTGAAAGGGCTGCCAAAGATTGATGAGCCATCAAGGGTATGCAGAGACTGTGCAGTAGGCAAGCAACATAGGGAGTCTTTTCCTCAAAAGAGTCCTTGGAGAGCAACTCATAAACTACAGCTGATACATGCTGACATTTGTGGCCCCATTCAACCCGAATCCAACAGTCATAAGAGATATTTTCTGACATTTATAGATGACTTCAGCAGGAAGACATGGGTGTATCTTTTAGCTGAAAAATCCTCTGCATTTGAAGTATTCAAGCAGTTCAAGGCAAGTGTTGAGAAGGAAAGTGGCAATGCAATTGGTTGTTTGAGAACAGATAGAGGAGGAGAGTTCACCTCTTTGGAATTTGACAAATTCTGTGAATTAAATGGCATAAAAAGACAGTTGACAGCCGCATACACACCCCAATAGAATGGGGTTGCTGAGAGAAAGAACCGTTCTATCATGAACATGGTGAGGAGCATGTTGTCAGAGAAGAAAATTCCAAAGAAATTCTCGGCGAAGTCGCAGTGGTCAGTCTTTGTACAAAATAGAAGCCCTACTACAGCAGTTAAAGATGTTACTCCTCAAGAAGCTTGGAGTGGTATTAAACCCTCGGTGCATTACTTTAGAATCTTTGGCTGCATTGGGTATGTTCATATTCCTAATGCCCAAAGAAAGAAATTGGATGACAAAAGTGTGAAGTGTGTTTTGCTTGGAATTAGTGAGGAATCAAAAGCCTATAGGCTTTATGATCCCATTGCAAAAAGAATTCTGACCAGCAGGGATGTTATATTTGCTGAGAATGAAAAATGGAATTGGGAAAATCAGTCTAAGGCAGGAAGCAGTGGCTCAGTTGATCAGGAGGATGACGTAATCAAGAACAATCAGAGACAATAGTTGAAGTTGACAGAGAAGTTGGCAGTAATACTGGTACTGGAACTGGTACTAGAAATGTAGAAGAAGAAACAAGCAGTAGGCAGAACACTGATGCTAGCAGTGAACTGAATAATGACAGCATGATAAATTCAGGTGACAATATTGATGCAGCAGAGGAGCAGCAGCCAGGGAGGACAAAGAAAAAACCCAACTACTTAGATGATTATGTTGTGGATGATGAAGACTTTGATGAAATGAGTTTGGCTATTTTTTCACAACCTGAAGATCCTACAACTTTTGAAGATGCTGTCAAAGAAGACAAATGGAAGAAGGCAATGGAAGTTGAGATGGATTCCATTGAGAGGAACGGGACTTGGGAATTGACAACACTACCAAAGGGTGCTAAGACCATTGGTGTCAAGTGGATCTTCAAAACCAAGCTTAATGAAAGAGGAGAGGTAGAGAAGCATAAGGCTAGACTAGTAGCCAAAGGGTACTCACAACAAAAGGGGATTGATTACAAAGAAGTCTTTGCCCCCGTGGCAAGGTGGGACACCATCAGGACAATTGTTGCACTTGCAGCCCTTCAAGGTTGGAATGTGTTTCAATTGGACGTGAAGAGTGCCTTTCTTCATGGTGAAATTAAAGAAACAGTTTTTGTTGCACAATACAGGGTTATGAGACAATTGGGGAGGAAGATAAGGTCTATAGATTGAAAAAGGCTCTCTATGGGTTGAAACAAGCCCCAAGGGCTTGGTATAGCAAAGTGGAGTCTTATTTCAATAGAGAAGGGTTTGTGAAGTGTCATTTTGAGCACACTCTATTTGTTAAAACAGACCAGATCCGCTAGTAAACCAGACCACAAAGAAGATCAACATTCTCATTGTAAGTCTCTATGTTGATGATTTAATTTTCTTCGAAATAGCGACCATGTTTTCAAAGATTCAAGAGATCTATGCAAAGAAGAATTTGATATGACAGATCTAGGCAAAATGACTTACTTTACGGGAGTAGAAGTGACTCAAACTTCGATGGCATTTTCATTAATCACCTAAGTATGCAAGACAGGTATTGGACAGATTTGGAATGAATAATGCAAATTCTGTTAAGAGCCCGATTGTCCCTGGTTGTAGGTTGACTAAAGATGGAAGTGGAGAAATGGTAGATGCCACAAATTATAAGCAAATGATTGGTAGTTTGCTGTACTTGACAGCAACTCGTCCTGACTTGATGTATTCTGTGTGTTTAGTCAGTAGATACATGGAAAGTCCAACTACCATGCATCTATTGGCAGCCAAGAAGATTCTGAGATACTTAAAGGGCACCCTAGACTTGGGGATACTGTACAGAAGGAATGGAGAATTGAACTTGAAGGCTTATGCAGATAGTGATTATGCAGGGGATGTTGATGATAGGAAAAGCACATCTGGTTATGTGTTTTTGCTTGGATCGGGTGCTATTTCTTGGTCTTCTAAGAAACAGCCTGTTGTGTCTCTCTCCACAACAGAGGCAGAATTTATTTCTGCTGCCCTCTGTGCTTGTCAGGCCGTGTGGCTAAGAAGGATTCTGGAAATGCTGGGGCAGAAACAAAACAAGAGCACCTCCATCTTGTGTGACAATAGTTCTACCATTAAGTTGTCCAAAAATCCTGTACTTCATGGTAGAAGTAAGCACATAGATGTCAGGTTCCATTATCTACGAGACTTGGTGAAGAATGAGACAATTGATCTCGTGTTTTGCAAGACTGAAGATCAACTCTCAGATATTATGACTAAGCCACTCAAGTTGGATACTTTCTTGAAGATGAGAAACTGGTTGGGATTATGCAGCTCAAAGTTGTTAAATTGATTTGTTGAAGAGCAATCAATTTAAGGGAGGATTTGTTAGTGTTAAACTGTGAGAATAGTAGTTGTCGAGATCGACTTGTCGAGATCGTCGAGATCAAGTCGAGTGAGAATAGTACTTGTCGAGATCGACTTGTCGAGATCAAGTCGATCTGAGTTAGTGTTAAACTGGTGTCGAGTTGTACTTCTGGTGTCGAGTTGTACTTTGGTTTTTAGTATTTTGGGCTTATTGTATTGGTGCTTGGCCCAGCCCATTTGTGTTGTTGTTGTGTTTCTGGTATGACCGTTGGAGTTAGTTATTCTAACATCAGCCTTGTATATAAGTTCTGTTTTCAATGAATAATAATCAGTTTTACCAAATAGATTGTGCCTTGAACCTAACAGTTGCAACACCTTTGATCGTGTTGTCTGGAAAGTAAGAAAAGCCAAGAACATTTGTACCTCAACAATGCACTGCACCTGACAGGCGCATGCAAATTAATCAAGAATAAAATATTGGAACATTAAGCAAAATTAAAAGAACAAACTTTATTTCAATGAAATTCTTTTATAGCAAAATACATCTGTGTAATTCGTTATTTCTTTCGCTAGCTCCTCCATTTGCTCCGGTTGAAAATGGATTTGTTGCCCTGGTCTGACATAAAAAATAAAAAAGCTTTTAAATTGAAAAAAAAACCACACACATGCACTCTTTGAAATTATCAGCTAAGTTTTGTTGTTTTACACAAACCAAGATAATCAATAAGTTTTGTTGTTTTTTATAAAATTATCAGTTTTTTTTCCATGTGATACCCTTAACTTTTCATTACTCCATTGTACATATTTCCCTCTCTATAATAAATAGGTAAGGATATATTTGACAAATAAGTAGTTAATGTGACCTTGAACTTTGAAAACGACAAGTAATTAGAAACAAAATTTCTTTAAAAAACCGACATATATAAAGGAACGGAGGGAGTATACTTTAAAAAATGTGTGAAAGATATATAATTTAGGCTTAAATTTATTTTTAGTCCATATAAAATTACGACTTTTTAAGTTTAGTCCCTAAAAATATTTTATTCATTTTTAGTCCCAATTTTGCTTTTATAGTGACTATTTTTTAGTCTCTCTCCCTAGAGGGACTAAAAGCACCAATTTTTGTAAAAAGTTTTACTAATTTTGAAAACTTTTTACAAAAATTGATGCTTTTAGTCCCTCTAGAGACTAAAAAAAAGTCCTTATAAAAGCAAAATTGGGACTAAAAATGAATAAAATTTATTTAGAGACTAAATTTGAAAAGTCATAATTTTATAGGACTTAAAACATATTTAACTTTACAACTTAAATATATAAATTTTTTTTATACAAATCTCTCAACAGATTTGTGTTCATTTGATGTATAGTCATATTTTAGCATTTTTTTGTCATTTTAGCATGTTCACTTGATGCACGTTTTTTGTTTTTGTTGGCAGATTTGGTAGAGATATTATCATCTTAAAGGATTAGGTTTAATTTTTTTTCTTTGGGCCTTAGGCCCTTCTTATTACAAAAAAGACATGCAAATAAATAAATTTTGTTAATTATAGAAAAAAGTGTAATAATTAAGTATCCCATCAAAATATGTAATAATTAAGTATAATCATATTGAAACATTATATTAACTAACTCATTTAGATATAAAAAATAAACTAACTCATTTATTTATAAATTGTTTTTTGTATATAATATTTTTAATCATGTTTAATAATTAGAATTATCAATTTTTTTAGTAAGATTATAATTGAAACTTTAATACGTCAAAAGATAACTCTATAAATAAGTTCATTAATCATGTTACATTATTATATTTTTATTTCATATGCATATTTCTTATCTTGGTTATCAACAAATAATTTTGGTCATTATGATTATATTATTGTTAACAATGAGATATGTAACTGACCATGATAAAATATAGATTTTGGCAAATATAATCTCACATAATTTAACAACTATTATTGGCTTTTGGTTATCATTATCGCATAGAATCTAATTATTGGATGTTATTTTATTCTACAATTGGATATTATTTTATTCTACAAATAAAATGTCATTTGTAGTCATTTATCATCGAAATTATTTATAAAATAAGTCTTTTTATATCTATGTCACCTTTTGTAATAATCTTTATTTTAATTATTTAACCTCTTACAATAAGGAGTTTCATTCCATTACACATTCCTAATGTAATATTAATGTTTTTAAGTAGCATAATTGGCATTTTTTGCTGTATTAATATATGATACATTATAAATATTATTCAATTAATTTTAAGACATTTTTTAACTAGAAAATAGCACTTAGTATTGTCATTAACTAATTTTAATAAATAACACTATATTTTATATTTGATAATTATATTTAATAGTTTATAGTGTAACTTAATTGTATTTTTATTTTTTTCAAATTATAATTGATAATTGTCATTACCATTAAGCAATTTAAATATTTAATAGAATTTCTAAGAAGTTGCATATTTAGTAATTGATACAAATAATATTTAAGAGACTAATGAAATGATGAAATTAATTAATAAGAGCATTTGAAAGGTTGTGATTTGTTGAGTAAAATAAATTTTTATTTAATTATAAAGATCGAGTTTTTTTACATAGATATATAGTTATAGATAGATAGAATATATATATATATATATATATATATATATATAATATCATATAATTTTTTAAGATAATTGTTTTAATAGTAAATAGCATGCACTTATTCTTTTCATTAACTAATTTTATTAAATAGAATTATATTTTACGTTTAATAATCATATTTAATAAATTATATTCTAGTTTCGTTATATTTTAAGTATTTTTCTCAAATTATGATTAACAGTCGACGGTTGTACAAATTAAAATAAATTTATATTTAATACTAAAGCTCAAGTCTTCTTAAATTAAACTAATAAATTATTTAATATTTAATAATAATATTTAAATACAGTAGTAAAATGATAAAATTTATTATTCATAAGGGTGATTGAATGGTTGTAACTCATAGATTAGAATGAACTTTTATTTCAATGTTATAGCACAAGTTTCCTTTAAATAGATAGATAGATAGATTGATATAATTATAGGTAGATGTAGATATAGAGTGTTGTCATTATCTAATTATAGGAAATAGAACTATATTTATATTTGATAATAACATTTAATAATTTATAGAGTAATTTAATTATTTTTTAAATATTTTTCTCAAGTTGTAAATAATAAGTAACATTATAATTAAGCAATTTCAGTATCTAATAGAATGTGTAAGAATTTTTATATCTAATAGCCAACACAACCAATAATAAAATAAATTTATCAATATAATAATATTTAATAATAATATATATATATATATAGCATAATAAAGTGAAAAAAAATTCTGAAAAGTGAATATATAATTTTAATTGAAAATTGAATTTTTGAATTTAAAATACTTATCCATAATAGTTTAAATACTAATTTATTTTTATGTAATATAGACAAACAATGTGAAAAACCTTAATATGAGAAAATTAAATTAACCTATTAAAAACTCTTAATTGGTAGGTTTTTCAAACAATGGGAGGTTTCTATTTTATCTAAATAAAAAACATCAAAGTTTGCACAATAAAGATTAATATAGCCATTGGTAATATAACTGGCCAATATGGTACATAATATAACGAATGACTTCAGTCCAAAAAAAAAATATAATGAATGGTATACAATAAAACGAACCGTCTCTTCATTATGGATCAATTATGTTATAACCAAATTCTCTTCAGGGAAAAGGATAAAAAAAAATACTATATTTAATTTGCCTGAAATGCTTTTTCACCAATACTGCAAAAAAACTCAATATGATACTGACAGATTCCGCCATGGATCCTCCGTCAGTCCACCAAAATCTTTTTACGCTTGCCAATAATTTTGTTTGATTTAATTGTTTCACTTGAATCATGGGTCTTTGGATACACATCACGCGTTATTGCGGCACAATTTGGGCAAGAAGAACTAACACATTTGAGATAGAATTTCGATAACCTAAACACGTCTTATTGCAATATAGAATTTTATGTAGTTTCCTGGTTAATCAATAATCTAAAACAAAAAGAAGTGGCATCAAATTAAATGATTCAGTTAGAAGAAAATAAAAACACAAAACCCAGAAATGTTTATTAGATATTTGCATGCATCACATCAATAAATCCAAAATTAATTTTATGTGCGATGTGTTGCATAAATTGTTGAAACTGTTAGTTTTGGTTAACAAAAAATAATAAATTTTTCTTCTAAATTTAATCATTAGAAAAAAATGCTTACCTTGATAGTTTAATTTTTTTTCCCACAATCCTCACTTCCAACAGCAACATATCTTTGGTCAAGTAGCACTAGGTGTCCTATAGCAGCTCTAATGGAACTCCATTTTGAAGTGGGATCACCTCTTGCAAAGTCAATTCCATCAAGGGCATCTTGTAATCAAAATTTCATCCTTTTATAGAGTTTACTATGAGAAAGGCAATTTAATTTGTTTTGGGCTGTTACTTTACAATTTTACATAATGATTGTAAATTATTACATTGATGCAAATGTTTTTAATTTCCCCAAGTAACGGACAAATACATTAATCAATGGGTATCCACTTGGTCTTTATGAAAAATCTATTGAATGAGACATTGTTATTTTTAATATTCCTAAACTTTTATTCATAATTGACACATTATTAAAAATTGGAATCCAATGCCAATGAAATTCCAATGGATGTGCAATAGAAAGTGGAAATTCGTTATAAATTGGAACCCAATGCAAAGTTAACTTCATGAACAACATGCATGACAAATAGTGGAGGCAGATAAAACTTAATTTTAACGTAAAACTGATATTGGAAAATTTAATTCTATATCCAAACTAAAACTAAAGCGTGCATGACAAATAGTGGAGACATACAAAATTTAATTCTAAATTGGAACTGATATTTAGAATTTAGTTCTACATATCTAAAGTAAAACTCAAACTTACTTTACATAGATTGATTTTATAATATGATAAATATTTTTAATAGTTAATATATAATAATATGCAGCACTATTATCTATATATAAAAGTTTTTCTCAAGTTATGTGTGTGTGTATAATATTTGATAAAATGTCCCCTAGGCACTGCCCCAGTGGTTAACAGTCAGGACGTTGATGTGAGTGGTGTGGGGTTCGATACCCCAATGCACCCAAAAATCCCCCCTCCCCTGTAGCCCAAAGTATGGCCCTGTAAGACAAAAAAAAAATTGATAAAATATATTATCATTTAATTATTTTTAAGATAATTTTTGAAGATTGTAAATAGCACTTAGTATTGTCATTATCTAATTTTAGGAAATAACACTATACTTATATTTGATAATAACATTGAATAATTTATAGTTTAATTTAATTGTTTTTTAAGTATTTTTCTGAAGTTGTAAATAATAGTTAACATTATCATTAAGAAATTTTAATATTTAATAGAATATCTAAGAATTTTTATATCAAATAGTTAATACAACCAATAATAAAATAAATTTATCAATATAATAATATTTAATGATAATATCTAAATAGATTAATAAAGTGATAAAATTGATGTAAGGTAAATGAAAAGTTATAACTCATAAATAAAAATAATTTTGAATTTAATGCTAAAACTCAAACTTCTTTTACATAGATATATAGATTTTTTAGTAATTGCTTCATTAGCAATTCTCAGATGAGACATTTTTAACATGTGTTATTATGAATAAAAATGCATTAAATGATATTCTTTTGTGCATGTTGTCCAGGTTCGGATGTTGCTTGCTAGGCTTGGACCTTTTTTATGGATGACATGTTTATAACTTGCTTGTATGGTCCAATCTTATTTCGACATGTGGTTACTATTTAATGCCCAATTGTTGCGGGCCTGACAACTGTTTAATGTTCCAAATCATTAGTTTCAAATGTATTATTAGGGATAGGGGTGGCCATGGGTCGGGTTGGGTGGGTTTTGGAGTGTTTGAATACCCAACCCAATCAGCTAAATACGAGTTAGGTTGGGTTGATTTAATCGATTTTTTTTTGCGTAACCCGAACCAACCCGACCCGGCCTCATATAGGTTGGTTTGGGTCGGTGATCAGGTTTATTATTAAAATATTTATTTCTCAAAAAAATTGAAACAAAGTTGAAAAAAATAGAATAAAAACTTCATTGTCGAGGCCTTAATTTGGATTTTCAAATAAAGAAACTCTTCAGGTCTTCGTGGTTGCATAAAAAGCATAATTGACCTCAATTTAAAGTAAAATTTCCGCTAAAATTATAGTACCAAGTGAAATGAAAACAAAACAAAATTTACGTGTTTACAAATTACGTCTTCGTTCAAATGGTACTAGTTAGTATATGCGTTCAATCATATGCAGTGGGTTGGGTTGAATTGGGTTGCTTGGGTTCGTAATCTTCTGACCTGACACCCAACCCATAGACTTTGGGTTTGCTTATTTTAAAACCGACCCAACCCAATGACCAAAACCAACCCGTATTTTGTGGATTGGGTTGGATCGGATAGGTCGGGTTTGTGGGTCGACCCGTACCCGTGTACACCCCTAATTAGGGATGTCTTTGGAGGAAGTGGATATAATGATGATCAAGCTGATAGTCGAAGTTATGATCATGCACGTTTGTTCTACCATGTGGTGACTAGTGATACAATAACTTTTCACTAAACTTTTTTTTTATATGTATTAGTAGTTTTTTTATGATGAGAACTTGAGATTACTAATTTATCATGAACTTTGTTTAAGGATATTAGTAATTATTAGTTTATTTATGTTGAATCTGTCAAACATATATGACTTTTGTTAAATATATTAGTAGCTACTAAATTATTCACATTTTAATTTTACTTTCTTATTTTAATTTATTTAGATATCTTACAATAATGAAAAAACATTAATTTAAGTTATTATACATTATATGATAATACAAATAATTTTAATATAATTTGTGCAATATTGTGATTAATTCACACCGCGATGACCACAATTCGTAACGCGGCATCCGCAACAGCCGAAATCGCGAAATCCTTAACGCGAACGAGACCGCTATTTAGAACCTTAATCCTTGGCACCTACCAAAATAGATACATAAAGGTAGAGCTTGGATCGCAGAGGGGGAATGCCTAGACGTCTCACCTATCCTACGCCTAGTCGTCCTCCTAAACCTACCACCACTACTACAATTGCTGTCAGAGAAAGAGTAAGAAGATCCTTTGTCGAACCGTCCAAAAACATGATAAGCAGAGTTGTAGTTGTGTTGATAATCATTTGGATCCTCCCACATGCGCTGGAAAGGAAGCCTATTTGCTATTCTAAAGTCTCCTACGAAGGAGGCTCTCAAAGATCCTAGTAACCTAAAGAAAATACTAAGCTGCTGCCCACATCATGATAGTAGACCTTGAAGTCACCCCATACAGGTATCCTCAGGGTCTGTAGCACGAAAGGATGCAGATGGTGCGTCATCATGACCAGCAGTGAAGTCTTCTCTAGTATCTGCTCCTGCCTCCATAGTGGTTCACTTAATTTATTTGATGCATTATACTCCCTCCATTACAATATATAAGCAAAAGTCAACTCATATAACATGTTACAAAATATAAACAAAACAAATCTCTTTCCACAGCATTTAATGATGATATCCCTAGAATGTCCTTCATTTATTTTAAATTTTATTTCCAATAATCCTAAGTTTCTATATAATTAATGAGGGATAATTTAGGCAATCAAATGGAAATTTTAAATGAAATTAACAATATTTATTGTGAATAACTACTTTTCTTAATAAATGTGAAAGTGGTCAAATTTGCTTATATATTGTAACGGAGTAATACTGTACTAGTTCAACAACTTTGGTTTTTATTTGTTAGTGTATTCATGTTTCCCTGTTGTACTCGACTATTTATGAGGTACTCCACCAATTCTACAATCTCTTGCCAAAGGTTCCAGGGTGGTCAACACTAATTCAGCAGTTGACATAGGTGAATAAGACCAATTACTTGAAGCTTTGAAACTTATTCAATGTTTGTTGGTACAACACATTTAAAATGGGACAAGCCGAAGACAACATTCAAATGATGTCTTTATTCATTTGTACTCCATTAGCTTGCCATGTGGTGATGAGAAGCAGGGAAGGAGAATGATTATTCTCGTTCGTATCTTCTGGAGAGTTGCTGCAAATTCGGAGCTGTTATGATGCAGCTAATAAATTGCATGAATGAGAAGTTGTTGCAAACAAGTGCTAAACATAAGGTACTTGATTGCATATGGTATATGCGGTAGCAATTTGAATCTTTCATTTTTTAAATAAAATAAATTTCAACTTATATAATTTGATTTTGCATGAGAAAGCAACTCAAGATTTAGTGATCTGGCTTCTCGAATGGCCCATTTAAACCTTTTGAAGGTCTTTTGACTGAAATACATCTACTCCAAAACCAATACATGATTTTCTTTGACCGCAAAATTAATTAGCAAGATAGTTGTGTATTCACATGTTTATAAAACGGCTTGTATATATATTTATACCAACATATATAGTGTTCCATGTAAGCAAGTGTGTCAAATGAGATCTAGCAAAGTCAATGATCTAACAATATATACCGGAAAAAACCTAAGTATTGGGAAAAACCCAAGTCTCACATAGACTAAAGGTAAGATATCAAGAGTTTATAAGCAAAGGGAATCTCTCACCTTACGCCTATGATTGGTTGGCGTGAGAATTGCAAGAAAGAGAACGCCGAGAGAGAGAATGGAGAGAGATTAACATTTTCATTCGATTAGTAGCAGATGAAATGTGAAGGGAAAAAAAAAGTGATGGGTCCCACCCACTTTTTTTTTCTTCTCACAACTGCGAAGAAAACGTTTTTCGTCGAAATTTTGTGGCCTTTTTCCTTTTCATACCCCTATTTCCTCCTTATATCTCAAATTATTTTAATTTTTAGTCAAGGACATTAATATCTTTTTAAAAATAACTAACACTTCTCTCTTATCTTTTTCTTTTCTCTTTCACTTATTTCAATTAGTACCCAAAATCTACCAAATTTCTCATATTTTTCTCTCTTTTCATACTTTCTTTTTACAATTTCTCTCTTCATATTTTCTCTCGTGAACTAATCACACCCTATACAAGTCAGTTTTATAAGAATGAGTTGGCTCCAAAATCTTAATAACATATGCCGATAATTTACCCTTTCAAACTCTACAATAATTATTGATACTGGAAACAATATAGAAGATGATAAACAAATATTATATGATGAAGCGTGATCAGAACTTAAAGAAACTTATAATAACATAAATAGATTCATAGTTCAAGCAGATATGAACGCTTGTAAAGATCAATTACATCTCAACTGAGATGCAATATTATCATCTAATAATGCCGACTATTTTTATCTCACTTATATGATAACAAATTAAAACACATGTAGTTATTATTGTGTCCTCTAAATTTTTTCTTGCATTATACTTTTTCCCTCTCTCATATGAGCACTAACAGCTTTGGTGCACCCATGGCAGTAGGCCTATAGAAAGAGACAGTATTTTCTAGTTAGTACGATTGTTTCACAAATTGTCATGATGGAATCTATTACCTTTTATTCTAACATCCCTGATTCTATTTTCTAGAGCAGAAATAGCAATATGATTGTCCCAACCCTGCAACCAAAGAACAGTGCTGCAACCACACCACTTTGTGTGCAGCTATGCAATGCTCCATGCAATGTAAAGAATAAACAGAGCTAAAATGGATAAAGGAAAGCACAAACAGAGACAATGGTAAAGAATTGTTCGACAGTAGTTAAGTGGACCAACATCTGGAGTTATAGGTACTACTCTTAAACACTTTGAACAGTGGACCAAAATCTGAGGTCATAGGTACTACTCTTATTCACAGGTAAATAAAAGGTGATGCATAAGCATCTGCTTCTACTTTCTGCTCGCTGTTAACTGGATTGAAGTCATTTTCAAATCCTCTGGTACCTTCAGGCATAACGGGAGATGGCTCAAAGGGTTCTGAAACAACGTGATGAAAAGAGGAAAAATAAAATAAAATCAGAGGATCGCAGTAACATAAGGGATCGATGAGCATAAAGTGAAAAGCCACAAAAAATAGGACATTGCTTAAAAATGAGGTAGCTACACAAACTAAAAAAATCATCTAAAATAAACAAATATAATTCTAAGAAACAAAAGGGCACAAAAACATATATAGGACACACTACTGCAGAAAAAAGTGGAAATGGAAATGTAAGAAAAAATTGGAAATACAAAGAACTAAAAATATCAAAAGAATAAAAAACGGTTCTAAGCAACGGTTACAAAGGAAATGGTATATGGGTCGGGATAGGCTTTGTAAGGTCTAACTTTGATCTGATCAAAAAATTTAAGATTCAAGTCTAGTCTGTTATCTATCATAGACTTTTTTTAGATTTTGTCTAACTTTTTTAAAAGTCTGGTATGACTTGTTAGTCTACTTAAAAGTCTATTTCACATTAACATCTTTGAATAAGTCATCTAATCTATCTTTAAATAGGCTAACGGGCTAATAGGATAATGAGATTAAGTTTTATTTATAATAACCATAAAAAAAATTAAAATCACTACTAGTAAGAGACATAACACATATGAGTGAAAATAGATAGAACGAGCCGAGTTTTATAAGATCTGATTCTGATATATTCGTATGATATAAATATTTTTCAAGATGTAACCTGACCTTTTAGAGAATCTGACATTATATGATAGTCTATTTAAATTCTATTTTATAATAAAACGTTTAAACATGTCAAAATTTATGCTTAAATTATTGAAAAGATCGACAAGTATATGAGTTAACACAATATACAAAATCTAATATAATAATAATAACAATAAAAATTATTATTTATATTTACTTAAATAGGTCAGCATGTTAGGCCTAAAAGACTTTTTTGGTGGCCTGAGTCCGGTCTTTTTAGTTAAATAGGCTTCTAAAAAGCCTCGGCCTTATCTATTTTAAAAAAAGTCTGGCACGGGCCTGAAGTAAGCTAAGCCGTAGGTCCCTGTTAAGTGGTCTGACCTATTCCCATCCCTACTCTTCTCCCTCCATCTTTCTGCATCATCTCTATATCTCTTTAAATTTCTTTTTTAATCTCTCTTCGTGATCTCTTCATTTTTTAATCATGTTCACTCTCCTCCCACTCTTATTTTTTGTGATGGAGGGGCGTGGGAGAAGGAGATTATCTATTTTCAAAATTTTAAATGGGTGAATGAAAAACTGAGAAAGGTGAAAGAAAAAAAATGGTGGGATGTTGATTTTGGGTAGTGTGAAAGGTGCTGAAAGGTGCTTTTAAATAGCTGCACAACACCCTTTTGCCCCTTGTTGGGCTCTCAACCTGATCAAGGCTAAGAGGAGTTTGCCGAAGGAGGAGATGTTTACAGCTGTGTCAATCATCTTAATCAATGAGTTTATTAATTCCCACAGACGGTGCAGTGCTCCCCTCCAATTCTCCAGTGAGTTGAAAGGTGGATTGAGCCCCACAACAATGGTCTAGAGTGCGCCTTCCACCTCTCGGGTATGGCGAGCCAAGGTAGGGGTAGTACCTGTAAAGGCACTCCAACGCTCAAGCCATTATGTTATCATATGGCTAGAGAATAGGAAAATAGCATACTTACGCATGAAGATACATGTCTCTTTATATTGAGTCGCCCTATGTAAGCTAGAGTAATTATGTCCTTGTTCCAAGGTCACACCTCGGGTTGTGCCATTTAAGTGTTCCAGGGTGGGTTCCCTTTGTTTCCAGGATGACCTATCTCTCTCAGATACTGCTCATGGTTTTCCAGATGTCTCCTTTGTCAGTCTTCACTCATGACCTGTTGAGATCTCTTACCTATAGAGGTCACTTCAAGATCTCTTTTTGCGTGTACCCGTGAGTTATTTTTAATGATGACTCTTTTAATCAGGGCCGATCGAACACATTTGTAGGCCTAAAGCAAACTTTTAAGTGATGCCTTATAAGTAGACCAAAAAAAGAGATCTTTTTAAGTAAGAGAAAGTAGCATAAAAAATACAGGCCTAAAAAAATAAATTAAAAATAAATAAAAAACATTTTAGTTACTCATGTATGTTAAAAATAAAATCTGATATGAACAACATTTATAATTTTTAAAACCATAAATTAGATATAAATTTAATAACAAATAAACGTATATATTGTTTATTTGTCATAAGTGTAATAGTGTCATGGATTGGTGTAGTGGTAAGCCTTTTTCTATAGGATAAAACTTAAATCCATTTCTATTGGTCCATTTTCTCTAGTTCATCACACAAATAAGACATTATTCTTCCAAAGCGGTGCCACTTAAACAATTTTTGGATGCATTGGTAGAGACAAAGTGTGGCAGTTTTCTTGCATTTTTAGTAGAGAATTGGAAGAATTGGATGTATAGAAATGGATCTAAGTTTTATCATTTCCTATAACTTCCGAACCTATGTTCAAATCCGTCAGAGAACAGGGTGTGCAAAAAAAAAATTTGATACATTAGACTTTACTAGGGTTTGAACTCGTGACAACCAAGTTTCCAAAAATTAAGCTCTACTAACAATGCTAACTGCGTAACTGCAAATGTTTCTTTTAACTTATTTACTAATAGGAAATATTATTTTGAGACATATTTACTAGTAGAAAAATCGTCTTTTGGAGGTCTAAAGCAAACGTTTCGACCGCCTTTGCTTGGGCCGGCCTGGGATCAATATATATTCCAAAAAACAAAAAAACTGCTAATATCACCAGCCTAGCCATATAAATCTGTATCTTACCAACAAAAAAAAAAACAAATAAGCATTGCTTTACATGTCCATCACTTTTGGACTTAAAAGGAATTGACAAGTCTTATCTCCTACCTCTATAGTGACTTTGGATTGGAAACTTTTTTTCCAGATATGCTGTTAAACATATGTAACCATTAACTGAGCTGAATTGAACAAGCGCAAGTAAATCAAAGAATCTTACTAGGCTATGATTACAAATTTATCAAAACTGAAGTGCCAATAATTTCCTACTACAATTATTATCACCACTAATAAATATGATATGGCTTGTTGATATAAATCAGTTGGGAAATAAGGGGAAAAAAACTGCATCATGTTTAACAAACAAGTACTACTAACAGATGGAATAGCTGAATGTATGTTGAATTAATTTGCAATTTGCAACCCTAAAAAACAAGCTTGTCGAATCTCAAAGGCAAGGCCTGATCAAACAAACCTACTGTCTTGTGTACAAAATCCAATATATTTAGATAATAATAACTTATATTTGTGAGTTTGATGCAAGAAGTACAACAAATTTATAAGAAAATAATACTATCATACTAGAGAATTGTAAAGCTACTAATATTAAATTATTTTATTAGAATGCAAAAATCTAGAAAGGTTAAGCTTCTTCGTTTTGAGTCGCAAGTGCCTATGTCTCGGAGAAACAACTATGAATGATCAATTTTTACTATAAAAAAAGCCGGAAGAAATGTGACCGATTAAATTGGTTTGGAGAGGAACTGGTTTAAGTATCGCTTTCTCAAAACTGATTACTCTGTTCCTTTTCAGCTTTGTATAAAACAGAATAAACCCAGCTAGTAGACACACCCCAGTGGCAGTACCCCACCTTGCATTTAAAAAAAAAAATCTCAAAACAATAAGAGACACTGCTAGAAGAAGGGATGACAATGCGGGTTGGGTCCACCGGACCGTGCTTCCAAAATGGGGTGGAGCGGGGTATCCCAACTCACTAACCCGTGTAACCCACCCCGCTGGTGAGCCAACCCGCCACTTTTTACCCCAAAATCCATTTTTTTTATTTTTGGTGAGGCAGACTCAAGACCCCAACCCACCACACCTTGGTGAGCCAGACTGGGACCGACCTGTTTTAGACAGGTTTGCCTATTTTGTCATCCCTAATTGTCGGCACACATTAAATCCTATTTACTGAATATTTCTCTATGGTTTTTGGCTCTCATCTTTCGTGGAAAAGTTGTGATCTTTTTATTTACACTCTTGATATCTAAAGTCATATTGAATTGCAATTGATTCGACTTGGGTCAAGTAGCCCATATAAGGAAACAAAGCTCTCTTAACATCTATTTTTTTATGCAAAATATTCAAACTCGAGCCTTAAAGGAAAACAAAGTCTCTCACCACTTTTTTTTATAAGGAGACAAATTCCTTCACCACTTGCATTCGCTACAGTCACTGTTGGGTGAAATCACCGCAATCAAGCCAATAGCAGCCATTGGGTTTGTTTTTGCTTCACTCCTAGCTATTATTTTTTTTTTTTGTTGAAAATAAAGAAAAAGTGTAAAAGGAGAGAGATAGATGTAGATGACTGCAACAGTCCCTCACCACTTGAATTAATAGGCATTGGTTAATCTTTAATTGAAAGGTAACTGAGTCTTAAGAGACCAATAAGATGGTGATTAAAAATCCACAGAACCAATGTACCCAAAAAAATAAAAAAAATCCAAAGAACCCTCGACCCACTTCACCAAAATCCAAACACAACACATCTTTTCTTTTCTCAATATGTGCACGTGAAACCCCAATAATTCCTCATGCACAAGTGGGGTCTAAAAGACAGCACTTCCTCTTTTGTTCTCATGCCAAACTCCACCACTCAGAATCTCCTCCATTAGCCCTTCCTTCCTTCCTTCCTTCCTTCCACTCTCCTTTCCTTTCTCTCTCGCTCTCAATGTTTCTTCTCTCTTACTTCTCTTAATATTTTTTTTTTCAGTTACTCTTTCCATATTTATCATTCCTTACAAGATCCCCCATTAATGGCTATGTTGCCATTCTTTCTTTCCCTTGTTTCCCTTTTCCTCATCATTGCAAATGGGGGTCTCTCTTTTCAAGAGAAGAAGATGTTCAACTTGCAAATGTTGCAGAGGAAACAACAACTTGGTACCTTTGGTTGCCTCCTTCCAGAATCAAGTGAGTTTAGTAGGAAAAAGGGAAGTTCATATACTTTATTTTTCTGGGTTTTTATGTCAATTTTCACTTTGGATCTCCTAATATTTATTTAATCAAAAGTACTTTCCTTTTTACTGTTAGAATCTAAGAATTTCTATTTTTTTCCCTTAAAAGAAAACACCCATCATTGGCCTCTCTCTATCTATGTCATTCAAAGTCTTAAAGAACTTTGACAAAGCATGTCTTTGACTTTTTTTTTTTTTTTTTTTAGATTGCATTATGTTTTTCTATTACTAATAAATTCTGCTACAAACTTGCATTTTAAATCTCTTTTTTTTTATCAGTTCAGAAGTGATTGATATCCCTTTTTAATCTGAATTCTCAGGAAGGGAGAAAGGTGCAATTATCCTGGAAATGAAGGATAGAGATTACTGCTCAGAGAAGAAAATTAATTGGAACAGAAGGCTTCAGAAACAGTTAATATTAGATGATCTTCATGTTCATTCAATGCAAAACAGGATTCGAATAAAGGTCTCTAGCCATAGTTTAGAATCTTCACAAGTCCAAATTCCATTAGCTTCTGGTATAAATTTGCAAACTTTAAACTACATTGTGACGATGGGATTGGGTAGCCAGAATATGACTGTGATAATTGACACTGGAAGTGACTTGACATGGGTCCAATGTGAGCCTTGCATGTCATGCTATGATCAACAAGGACCTGTATTCAAGCCTTCTACCTCCTCTTCCTATAAACCAATTATGTGCAATTCATCAACATGTCAATCTCTTCAAGTTTCAACAGGAAATACAGCATCATGTGGAAGTGATAATCCATTGAATTGTAACTATGCTGTTAACTACGGTGATGGATCCTATACTGATGGAGAGCTAGGGGTTGAACACCTTAGCTTTGCAGGTATTTCAGTGAGTAATTTTATATTTGGTTGTGGTAGGAACAACAAAGGTCTATTTGGAGGAGTCTCTGGTATTATGGGGTTGGGAAGAAGTTACCTCTCATTGATATCACAAACCAATGCTACATTTGGAGGAGTTTTCTCTTACTGTTTACCAACAACAGAAACTGGAGCTTCTGGATCATTAGTTATGGGTAATGAGTCTTCAGTTTTCAAGAATCTTACTCCCATTGCTTACGCCAGGATGGTTCCAAACCCACAGCAATCCAACTTTTATGTACTCAATCTCACTGGCATAGATGTTGGTGGTGTAGCTTTGCAAGATCCAAGCTTTGGCAATGGTGGGATTATAATTGATTCTGGGACAGTGATCACAAGACTGGCTCCATCTGTCTATAAGGCTTTGAAAGAAGAGTTCTTGAAACAGTTTTCTGGTTACCCTTTAGCACCAGGGTTTTCAATTTTGGATACCTGTTTTAATCTCACAGGGTATCAGGAAATCAGCATACCTACCATAAGTATGCATTTTGAGGACAATGCTGAGCTGAATGTGGATGCAGCTGGCATATTGTATTTAGTAAAAGAGGATGCTTCACAAGTTTGTTTGGCAATTGCAAGTCTTTCTGATGAAAATGAGACAGCCATTATTGGGAATTATCAGCAGAGGAACCAAAGGGTTGTATATGATACCAAGCAGTCCAAAGTTGGATTTGCAGGGGAGCAATGCAGTTTCACTTGAATAGAGAATTTTGCTGCCATTGATGTGTGAAAAAAGTACTAGCATATACACACATTTCTTCAATGCAGATTTAAGCAAATAGTGTGTGAAAAAACCTTCCAGTTTTTTCTACTCTGACCATATACACACACATTCAGCTATGTTTGCCTTATAAAAAAGTACTAGTATAAGAGTGTCAGTTTTGAGATTTTTCCTTGGTAAGTTTAATTGTATTTGGCCTTTTTATTATGATTAATGAATGATTTGTATCTCACAACAATTTTTTGCCCCTCCTGCCTATTTTTTCTAATTAAAATCCGAAAATTATCATTTTTATTCACATAATAAGGGTGTTTAAGATAAATTTAATTTAATATAGGAAATGATTTGAAAGGTTTAAGTCGATAACTTGATGAGAATTTTATGAAATTTAGAACATTTTATAAGAAATGAGGTTAAAGCTTTGGAAGAAGGGAAAACTTGATATATGTTTTATTTTGAATAAAATTTGATATTTGAATTAATAAATTGCATAGATTTAAAATAGTTTAATTAGTTCAATTCGTATATATCTTAAGTAAAAAGTAAAAAACTGAATTTTAAGAAATTAATAAAACTACTTGTATGCAATAAAAAATTGAGAAATTAAATTTCAATTAAGAATCACTAGATGATTAAAATCATATTAGTCAAGACAACACCCAATGTGTAGTTACATATATTATAAATCCCAAAAAGCAAAATAATGTGCTTCAAATTGCAAATCAGTTACTCGGTTCACCAAGTACCCAGCATAGACAAACTGATCAATATGGCATGTAAAAGGAGGGCTAAAGCCACAAAACTAAAACCATGGACATTAATGTTGATGTATACCGCCTAGCCTTTTCTGCTTTCCCAGTGGGAAAGCAGAAACTCCCTCTCTGGTAGGACACTATAACATTGCACAAACAGGAAAAAATGATAAAATGGCAACCATAACCCAGTAACCCTTGTCAATAAAAATATTATGCATTGACTTGGCTAATAGCATTCTTACAGACTATCGCTTTCAATCTCAACAGATAATACAACCTTCGAGGTGCATAAAGTTCTTTAAGGGTCCTACAGAGAGACATGGCAATCATGAACAAAATTTAGAGCACTTTATAAGAAATGAGGTTAAAGCTTTGGAAGAAAGGAAAACTGGATATTATATGTTTGATTTTGAATAAAATTTAATATTCGAATTAATAAATTGCATAGATTTAAAATAGTTTAATTAGTTCAATTCGTATATATCTTAAGTAAAAAAGCAAAAAACTGAAAATTTTAAGAAATTAATAAAACTACTTGTATGCAATAAAAAATTGAGAAATTAAATTTCAATTAACAATCACTAGATGATTAAAATCATATTAGTCAAGACAACACCCAAAGTGTAGTTACATATATTATACATCCCAAAAAGCAAAATAATGTGCTTCAAATTGCAAATCAGTTACTCGGTTCACCAAGTACCCAGCATAGACAAACTGATCAATATGACATGTAAAAGGAGGGCTAAAGCCACAAAACAAGATAAAATGATAAAATGGCAACCATAATCCAGTAACCCTTGTCAATAAAATATTATGCATTGACTTGGCTAATAACATTCTTACAGACTATCACTTTCAATCTCAACAGATAATACAACCTTCGAGGTGCATAAACTTCTTTAAGGGTCCTACAGAGAGACATGGCAATCATGAACAGTCCCAAGATCACCAAGATGATGACAAAATATTACAAACACCAATTTGACAAATCCTTAAACACCATTCAATGAATTATTTTTCACTGACCCTTCTAATATTGCTTAACAGACACCTTTGCACCAAACCTTCCGGCTAGAGTCATCATTAATATTGAGACTTGTCAAGACTGTCAAAGTAGGGGTGATCAAGTGCTGCTTTGGCAGATATTCTCTCAGCAGGATTGTACTTGAGCATTTTCTGCATGTGCATAAGTGCATACAATTACTCCCACAGTTTGTGGGGAAGAAAAAGAAGATGCATATATTATTGAACATGGTGAAAGTGAAGGCAGCATGCTGTCAATTTATTTAAATTATTATGGTATACACTTAAACCAATCATACTCCCCCAAATATGTATCATAACTTCAGATCACTACATCAAAGCTACTTCAGATAACTTCAAGCCAAGCATATACATTAACAATGCATCAATGAGTGATTATCAATTTATCATATCATCTTTTGTACTGATTAAGCGAACACTGGGGTGAAAATTAAGCAGAAAACTCATGTCCCATAAGCCTTTTTTATTCTGGAGTCTCATCTTCTATTAAAATGCACTTTTAAGCCCAATAAACATTTTGATTTTGTTGCCTCTTCTCAAAGCAGAAGTGATACTCATACAAAGAATCCATTACGATTGCAGATAGCTCTTGTACCAATATTTGTATCTACATTAACTTGTTCTCAAGAGTACTGTGAATATGGAAACAGAAAGCAAAACTTGAGTTAGAGAGGAATACTGACCGTGAGAAGGTCCACTCCTTCAGGTCCCAATGAGGGCACAGCCCTTGCCAAGGTCTGAGGCTCCCAACGCGGGTAGACATGCCAATCACGCAGAGAACTAACTCCCGGCCATTGCTCCTCTGTTGGAGTCCCCAGAAGCCTTGAATGATGAAATTAGAAAATGAAGCAAAAACCACAGTTAAATTGAGAGTGGGAGAAAACAAATGGCAAATAAAGTTGTCACAAATTTCAAAACAACATCCACAAGACGATTTTAAATAACGGAAAAATAAGCAGTTTATTTAGTTTCTGATTTTATTTTGTATCTAAAATTTTAATTATAAAATATCAGTTTATAGTTATTTTATTTTCTGTTTTTAAAACTTGTATATGAAAAGGTGAAATTCTTAATGTACTTAATGTATAATGTGAAAATAACCAATCAAACCACTGAATCGTGTGATTTTACCTACAGAATCATGAATTTCAAATTTCAAATTTTAAATAATTTAGACATCCATGGAGTATCAAACAAAGCCCCATCTATACAATTTTATGAATTTGATCTACTTACAAAAGACATTCAACTCAACACATAAGTGCATTTTTGGATTAAAGTTTGCAACCTTAATTTTGATGAACTTCATTTGCAAAAACAAACCCTCCCCTTGTGTTTTTATTTCAAAGAGTTTCAGATTTACTTTTTGAACGGACATTTGAGGGCTCTCAATTAACAACCAAACATACTCTAAACTGACTAATCATACATTTTACCAAAAGCTATCAAATGGTGCTAAAAACTGAACATACAATGTCAACTGATGTTATTCCTTTTATTATTTCTTATAGTATGAAACTCTAAAAACAAAATAATAATAATAATAATAATAATAATAATAATAATAATAATAATAAAAAGGAAAACGTTTTCTAAGAGCAATTGAGCAAACATCAATATTCTAATTCAGTAAATAAGAAGCAACAAAAGTGTTGAAAAGTGAGGATCATACTTGAAAATGTTAAGTAGCTGCTGGAATTCAGAATCCCCCGGAAACAGCGCCTGTCTTCTCACCATTTCAGCTACGCAAAAAAAAACAAACAACAAAAAAAATAAGAGTATAATTAATTTCACTAACACCATTCAGATTCAGAGAAAGAGAAAGATTAGTAATAATAATAATAATAATAATAATAATAATACTCACCAAAGATGCATCCAACAGACCAGATATCAACACCAGTAGAGTAATGAGTAGATCCAAGCAAAACCTCAGGAGCCCTATACCAAAGCGTAACAATCTCATGCGTATAACTCTTAAGAGGCACAGTAAAAGCTCTTCCAAGTCCAAGATCAGCAATCTTCAAAATCCCCTTCTGCTTATCAAGTAAAAGATTCTGTGGCTTGAGATCGCGATGAAGAACACCATGACTATGACAATGAGCAACACCCTTACAAAGCTGAAACAGAAAACTCTGAATCAGCGAAGGTGGAAGAGGTCTAGGGTTTGGTCCCTTACGATAAGTGTCGATGAATTTCTTCAGATCGGTGTCGAGGTACTCGAAAACTAGATACAGGAGCGGTTTCGAGGGAGGGCGGGGTCCTCCACCATCGGATTTGGGGGTTTTGTCGACGTGTTCGACGTTGAGGAGGCGAACGATGTAGAGAGATTGAGAGAGCATTTGAAGGAGAGAGACTTCTCGTAAGGCAGTGGGAGGGACTCCTTCTTCGTCCATTTCGAGACGGGTTTTCTTTAGGGCAACTACTTGTCCTGTGGCTTTCTCTTTTGCTTTGTATACTTTTCCGTATGTTCCTTCTCCAACTTTCTCTAGTTTCTCGTACTTGTCCATTTTTCTTTCTTCTCTCTCACACAGAAGAAATCGAATCAGAGAGAGATTAGGGTAGAGGAATTGGGTTTGGGAGAAAGAAATGGAAATGAAGAGAAGAAGAGAAAAGAAGGGAAGAGGGGGGTGATAATACGAATAGGAGGCTTAACGGGTAGTTTCGGATCTGGCCACACACACACCCGCGCCCCTTTTGTTTTTCAAATTCTCTGCCGACTACTTTTTAATTTTAATTATATATATTTTATTTACTTCTTTATTACCAAAATTCATAATCATGTCCGTTAAGGAAGTCCTCTTTCGTTCAAATTCAAACATTGTGACGTTTGACAATATTTTTTAAAAATATTATTAATTAATTTTTACTAGGCATTATTTTAATTTTCTTTAATTTTTCTTTATGAATTTTCTATTTTTATATTGAATTGTTATCGTTATTACCATGGCTATTGTGACGGTGTCAATGATATGCTTCTCTAATGGAGGGAATATGTAGGGGGTGTATAAATACAGTTTTATCTCATGAGTCATGATTATGTGATAATAAAGTATATAAAAAAAAAGCAAATTGTATGTTATTAGATTGGGCTTTCGGGTTCACGGATTTCAAATTGATAAATATGTTAGTCGAACCGAATCACCTCGGGATTGAACGGATTGGTTTGGGTTCGACCCGAACCACGAAAAAAAACGAACAAAATGTTTTGGGTTGGCTTGGATCATCGTGTTGATTGGGTCGACCTGAACCCGTGTACACCCCTAAGAATAGGTTAGGTCGCCCAACAGGGGCCTATGGCCTGGCTTACATCAGGCCCAGGCAAGGCCAAGACTTTTTTAAAAATAGACAAGGTCAAGGCTTTCTCAGAATCCTATTTAGCTAAAAAATTCAGACTTTGAGCCGCCCAAAAATTCTTTTAGCCTAATAGACTGACTTATTTAAGTAAATATAAATAATAATTTTATATTGATATTATTATTATTATTATTATTATTATTATTATTATTATTATAATTATAGATTTTGTATATTGTGTTAAATCATATACTTGTTGATATTTTCAATAATTTAAGCATATTGGCTTACATAAATTTTTGACATATTTAAAGGTCTTATTGCAAAATAGAATTTAAACATACTATCATATAAGGTTAGATTGTCTAAAATGTCAGGTTATATCTTGAAAAAAATTTATATCATACGAATAAATCAGAATCAGACCTTATAAAACTCAGTTTGTCCTATTTATTTTCACTTTATGTCCCATGTATCTTAGTAGTAGTGGTTTTAAGATTTAATAGTGTTTTTCGTCCCTGTAATATGAGCGAAATCTGGTTTTAGTCCCTGCAAAAAAATTATTTATTTTTTGTCCATATAATGTAGAAATTTTTTACTTTTAGTCCTTCTAGTTTCAAGTTTAGTCCCTATAATATTTGTTTATTTTGGATTTAGTCATTATATAATCCATATTACATGGACTTAGGGATGGCAATTTACACCTGTAGGTGGGGATCCCCGTGGGGACTGCCCCGATCGGGGCCCCGTGGGCGAGGAATTTTTTCCCGTGGGGATGGGGGAGAAAATCCCCCCGCAGCCACTTCGAGGACGGGGACGGGGATCACACCCCCTGCCCCGCGGGGTCCCCGCCCCGATCATATTACATAAATGTCCCTAGAAATGCATATATATCTATTATAATTACTAGTCTTTTTAGTCTTTTTATATGTCTTTTAAAAACTATAATTAATTCTTTAGTAAGTAAAACAAATACATATATCTCACTCATCAGAAAATATCAGATTCTTTTGTGAAAAAAAAAAGAATATCAGATTCACATAATCACATTCCTTCATCCTTCCCTCATTTAAATCGTAACCCTAGCAACCAGCCCTGCTCCCTCGTGTGCATCGCCGTTCTTCTCCCTCGCGTTGCCAGATCTGCTTCCTCGCCTTGCGTCACCAGTTCTGCTCCCTACCTCTGCATCTGCTCGCAAGGCGCCGCCTTTGTCGCTCCCCGTCTCCACCTCTGTTGTGGCCCCTGATCGCGGATCTGCTTCTTCTCGCGATTCTTGCTTCTTCTTGCATCGCCATCCGTCGTCATGTTTGTTTTTTTCTATCTTGATTCTTCTTGCCTCTTCTCGCCTCTTCTTGCTTCATCTGTTTTTTTAATTTTTTGTGTTGTTTGGAGAAGAAGAGTAAAGTTGTAGAGGTTTATAAAAAAAAATTACATCTTCCTTAGCCCCGTTTGTTTTCTTCTAAACCCTAGATCTCAAATTTCATCTTCTCCTAGTGTCTCTGAAGTCGGTCCTGCAGTGAATGCTCAGAAACCTTTAAAACTGTTGTTGTTGTTGCTACTGCTGCTTTCTTTTACTACAATTTTAGTATTTTTTGCATTTTTTTTTATTTTTGGGGCCCCATGGGTATCCGCAGGGATCCGTGGGGACGGGGATGGGGGAGGAAAACTCCCCATGGCGGGGATCGGGGATGGGGGGAACCTGAGGGGCGGGGCGGGGAGCGGGGGAGTACTCCCCGGTACTGCCCCGCCCCATTGTCATCCCTACATGGACTACATGTTATAGGCACTAGAACCATAATAAAAAACTATTAAAGGGATCAAAATCGAAACAATAAGGACCAAAAACAAAAATTTATATATTGTAAGGAACAAAAACAAATAAAAAATTTTATAATGACTAAAACCGAATTTCGCTCATATTACAGGGACGAAAAGCGCTATTAACCCCCTTTTTTATAGTTGAGGCAAAATTATTCCCGCAGTCCTTTAACTTAATTTAAAGTTTTGGATTCGTCATTTATCTTTTTTTCTGCAATTTCATCTTTTAAGTTTTAAAACGTTAGCACTGTCGCCTTTTTTTTTTGAATTTCTGTCAAACTTCATTAAAAAATGCTTACACGGTCGTTACAGTGCCGACGTGTCCACATATGTGTTCGTTTTGCTGATGTGGTTGTGTATACATAAATGAGTCATGTGGCGGTTGAAATACAAGTATTATGCAAAATGAAAAAAGATGCTTCTTGTAGGATTCAAACTCTGATCCTCTAACATGTAAACCATCACTTCTATCACTAGGTCAGTTCATGATGTTAGGAAACAAATGCGGAATTCTATACTATATACAAATCAAATCTATTACTAATAAGAAAGCTAAGTTTTCTTATACAGCTGTCAACCCTACAATTATTCTCCTAATAATAATTTAATTTAACATTTAGCACAAGCTTCTTCAACACACTTTATTTCAAATTTTGAAAAAGAAGCAGCTTCTCTGTTTCACGATCGCGCTCCTTTCTTTTTTCTCTGCATCCATTCTTCTTCTTCCTTCTCCTCTCTGTCACCATTTTCCTCTCATCTCCCACGTCTTCTCCCTCCGAACACGAACTCCCTCCGTCTGCTCCCAACGTCTTCTACTTTCTCCTTCACACTACTCACATTCACGGGCAGAGCAGCAGAAGACACACGGGCAAAAAAAACAAAAGCCCTCTCTTCTCTCATCTGTTTCCCTCTATTCTTCTTCTCCACTCTTTCGTTTTTCTCCTCTGCTTTCCTCCTGTTACCATTCCTCTTTTTTGTGTCAAGAAAAATGAAAGTGTTGGTGGATTTAGGGTTTTCGGGTTGCATCTATCAGCAGATTTTGGGTTCTCAAAAGGAAGATAGCAAGTTTCATTGTTTCAAAAGCTTTATTTTGTTCCCTTATCTTCTTCCTCTTCCCTTTTTTCTTTTCGATTCTGTACCCTTATCTTCTTCCTCTGCCATGCCTATTTTGTTGAAGATGCATTTCTCCATTTATGTTTTGCATTTCTTTTTTTTTTCAATTGGATTGATGCTAACATTTTTTATTTTCGCTTGCAGGTCGCAAGTCATCTGGTTCGTTTGCTGCTTGGATAGGAGAAAACCCTACCGTCTCAAGACGGCCATGGGGAGGCCACAAATCTGATTCACCGCATTGTAGTAACGGTTCTTTTAGATTTTGTCTTCTCCTTTTGCTTATATCTCTATTTGATACTATATTTCCTGTTTTACAATATTTATATATTTAATTGTTAAATATATAATTTCTATAATTTTTTTTGTTTCTTTTCAGATGCTAAAATATGGAGTTATTTTTGCTAAAATATTTCATACTGAATAATGTACACAATAGTTTGTTTCTATGTATGACTGAATACTGGTGGAACAAGTAGTTTATGATTCAAATTTTGTATCCAAGGTTCTTCATGTTTGTGCATGTAGGACTGTCATTTGTTGGTTAGGAAGGGGAGGCATCTCCAATTTGTGTGGTCTAACAATGGATTCTTCATGTTTGTGCATGTAGGACTCTCATTTATTGGTTAGGAAGGAGAGGCATCTCCAATTTGAGGTTCTGTATGCTTTTATCTTTCCTTGGGATTATCTTATTCTTCAACAAGGGATTGCTAGCCATGGGAAATGTAAGTTTTATTTTATCACAAGTTTGTTGCTTAAATATATTTGATTCTGCATAACATTTAATAACATTTTTTATGTCATTTTATCTTTGTGTTGCTCAAATAAGATCATGTTTGTTTCTGGAGTGTCCTTAACCATTGGGCTGAAAATCCACTATGCAATTCTTCATGAAGCAAAGTAATTTCAAGGTAAATTTGTTATCGATTCTTGTCTTTTTCACTTAGTACCCCATGCTCTCTTCATGTAAATTTCCCCACTCATCATTTACTTTGAGGAAACTATCTCGATTGCTATTGGGATCATTCTTATTGTGGGATGGCCTATTTTGGGCATGATTATTAAGGCTTATGGATTCATCGTACAATTCAGGCTTAGTAGAATTTTAGAGAAGCTATTGTGTTAAAGTATGTTAATATTCTTTAAGCTAATGATAGATTATACTACGCAATGCTTTCTAGCCTAGGCCTACACTGGCCATTCATTCAACTGATATGTAAATGTCTTTACCTTCCATCTAAGTTTTCACAGAAGCATGTTACTTATAAAAAGTTAACTTCAATATATATTCAAACATATTTACAAAGTGTAAATAATTTTTAAGATGCTGTTAGGAAAGAAGTGTGTTCCATTAACACACTATTGTTAACAATAACAAATTGTGCCTCATGGTTTATTATCTATTAAAGTTGCTAATTTTATTTAAACTCTTCCTCTGGCCTGTAGGATTTGAAGCAGAGTTGCAACAGCTCGCAGCGCGCGGGTGCATCGATGGGAAATAACCAACTCGACATCGAGCAGATCCAACCAACTCGACATCGAGCAGAAATAACCAACTCGACAACGAGCAGAACCAACCAACTCGACAACGAGCTTGAACCAATCTCGACATCGAGCTTGAACCAATCTCGACATCGAGCAGAACTTAACCAACCAACTCGACATCGAGCAGATCCAACCAACACGACATCGAGCAGAACCAACCAACTCGAGAACGAGCAGAACCAACCAACTCGACAACGAGCTTGAACCAATCTCGACAACGAGCAGAACTAAACTCGACAATGAACAGGCCCAACTCGACAAGGAACAATATGATTTGGATTATATCACAATATTTTCTACCTCCTCCTCTTTCTTTTCATGATGAGTTTGTTTTGAAAACCTATTATCTCTACTCGACAGTGAACCAACTCGACAACGAGCAGAACCAACCAACTCGACAACGAGCAGAACCAACCAACTCGACTTCGAGCAGAACCAAACTTCTCGACAACGAGCTTGGACCAATCTCGACATCGAGCAGAACTTAACCAACCAACTCGACATCGAGCAGAACCAACCAACTCGACAACGAGAAGATCCAACCAACTCGACATCGAGCAGAAATAACCAACTCGACAACGAGCAGAACCAACCAACTCGACAACGAGCTTGAACCAATCTCGACATCGAGCTTGAACCAATCTCGACATCGAGCAGAACTTAACCAACCAACTCGACATCGAGCAGATCCAACCAACACGACATCGAGCAGAACTTAACCAACCAACTCGACAATGAGCAGAACCAACCAACTCGACAACGAGCTTGAACCAATCTCGACAACGAGCAGAACTAAACTCGACAATGAACAGGCCCAACTCGACAAGGAACAATATGATTTGGATTATATCACAATATTTTCTACCTCTTTCTCTTTCTTTTCATGATGAGTGAGTTTTGAAAACCTATTATCTCTACTCGACAGTGAACCAGCTCGACAACGAGCACAACCAACCAACTCGACAACGAGCTTGAACCAATTTCGGCAACGAGCAGATCCAACCAACTCGGCATCGAGCAGATCCAACCAACTCGGCATCGAGCAGAACCAACCAACTCGGCTTCGAGCAGAACCAACCAACTCGACTTCGAGCAGAACCAAACTTCTCGACAACGAGCTTGGACCAATCTCGACATCGAGCAGAACTAAACCAACCAACTCGGCATCGAGCAGATCCAACCAACACGACATCGAGCAGAACCAACCAACTCGACAACGAGCTTGAACCAATCTCGACATCGAGCAGAACTTAACCAACCAACTCGACATCGAGCAGAACCAACCAACTCGACAACGAGCTTGAACCAATCTCGACAACGAGCAGAACTAAACTCGACAATGAACAGGCCCAACTCGACAAGGCCCAATATGATTTGGATTATATCACAATATTTTCTACCTCCTTCTCTTTCTTTTCATGATGAGTGAGTTTTGAAAACCTATTATCTCTACTCGACAGTGAACCAGCTCGACAACGAGCACAACCAACCAACTCGACAACGAGCTTGAACCAATCTCGAAAACGAGCAGAACTAAACCAACCAACTCGACAACGAGCAGAACCAACCCTATTATCTCTACTCGACAGTGAACCAACTCGAATTCACTATTGAGTTTGTTGATGAGTTATTCTATTTTCTCTGTTGAGTTTGTTGGTGAGTTATTTGATGATATATAGAGTTATTACTTGCTTATTTAATGTATTGATTGATCTTGATTTGTTTTTTATGGTTCAAATTTGTTCTAATTTTTGTTTCTAATTGTCTATAACTTGAAAGAGACTGTGTTATCATGTAATCACAGTTTTTAATATCTTATTATTAAAAGTAAAAATAGAATTTGAGGATGGTTTTTTGGGTGAATGGGGATTAGAGCGCCTTATGATGCATCTAAACTTATGTACATAATCATTGCATACTTGACAAGAAACAAAGGAACAAACCATATTTTATTATGTTGTCTTAGCATTTTACCATACGTAGACAAGGAAGGAACTAGAGAATAAATTAAATTATTTATTTGTATCCTATTATTTCTCCTTTGATGTCCTACTGCTTTGGATATGCAACTTTTGTGGGTGTGTCTTGAAAATATGATGTTTCTATTACCCATCGCTCTAGGTAGGTTATTCCTGAAAACCATGGTTAGTTTGAGCCTCAAATTATATGTTGGTGACATTGGCGGGCTTCTTTTCTTATTTGAGGATTCTTCCTCTACCTCCTGGACATTTCTTGGCTTTGGTGTAGTAACTCCCGACTATGGTAACTCCTTTTTGTCTTTCTTATATTTATTCACTTTTTGCACATTTTCTTGATTTATCTTTAGTATTTTTGTGAATTTCTGATGTAAATCTATAATGTTGTAAATGTTGTTGGGAATAAAACAAGAACAATGCTCTATTATGCTCAAAATTTTTGTGCAAGATCTTACCATTGCTCGGTGGCCATCTTCTTTGGTGATAGAACAGTTTAACAACAAGGTATTGAAGTAAGCTATTCTTGAGCTAGGTAGGTGTTTTTACATTAAAGTTCAAGTTTTTATTAAGCAAGTATTGGTACAACATTAAAGTTTAATTTATGGGCCATGTACAGGTTTGATTGCTCTTTGCTATATAAAATATTAAATTGAACTTTAATTTCTGGGCCATATGCCACCTATCTTTAATACATGCCTACTATCTAAAAAATCTACATGCTTGATGAAAATATTATATTGATAGGTCTTAAATGATTTGAGTGGATTATATCAACACCAACTCATATTGTTTATCATTGTTAGCTACTCCATGTTGGTATGGATATACCTTTTTTATTTATTTGATTTGGTCTTCATTGCAATCATTATTATACAGGAGAATTCATGAGTGGTTTGGCTGGGGAAAGAAAGCAAGGTCATTGCAGGGGAAAGAAAGCAAGGTCATTGTTTTTTTTTCATTTTTTTCTTCTCCAATATATCTCTCTTAGTGAAGCCATTTGCTAAAAGTTTTAATTGAGTTTGGCTTTCATGATTCTATAGGAAAGGGACATTATCAGGCATGTATCACTGTTCATGAAAGCAATTGTCAGGCATGTATCAATGTACATGTATATTCTTATTTGTTAAATGTTGATATGTTAGCAAACCTCGTGTCAGTTCTAGATCTTGGTATGTTAAATGTTGGTATTCTCATGTCAGGTATATTCTCACATTCATCCATCCTTATACTGATTATATGAATGTCTTATGCAGATGGGAATTTCATCAGGGACTGCTGCATAAAGGGAGGAGAATAGCTTGATTTGAACACATTGGTACCTTGATTTGAACACATTTGGCTCAGTTTGATAGCTTGCTTTGTTTCATTTAACTTTATTAGCTTCCCTTTTCATCACTTATTTTTTAGGCTCTCATAGTTCTAAAGGAAGGAGAAGTTCGACAGATAAAAACAACTGCACGGGGAAATCACAGTCAAGATGAATGTCGACACGGTATGAACATTTGGAGCTGTGCATATTAGAACAAGGATTTAGGATTCAAGTGACCAACTACTACGGTACTTTCTTGTTGAGGTATGACAAAAATGTTTCCTGCTCATTGACTATTTGCATAAATATTATCGCATCAATTACCCACCAAGCATCACAGAAACAATATTATACTAAGTGAATGTAGTTGGTGTTTTTGCTAAGTGAACATTTTGTTTAGGCATTAGTTTCAACAAAGGTCTTTGATCCTTTTAATAGAATGAAATATTCATTTCTTACGAACTTATATTATGTCATATGTCTTCTTTGAGTTATATTTGTTCACTTGCATATATTTTTCTTTCTTTTAAGGACTGATTTTCAATTTTTAATCATGTGAGTATCGGCATCTATTTTAGTGAGATTAAGCCATTCAATTAACACAATATTTATACGGATAAGTCTTTTGGTGATGAGCCTAGCCAAACTACCTGTTCCATTAATGTTAAACAACTTTTTTGTTCAAACTTTCAATTCATTCTTCAATTGCAGAACAGCTTGCAATTGCATGCTGAAAATTAAATACTTCTTAATTATGTTAGTGTCTTCACAAAATATTGAACTTCTAATGTACTTGACAAATAGAAAAGATATTCCTCTATATCACATCTATAATACCTGTATTGCTCATAAATTAATATGTAAAGAATAACAATCAACGAAAATAAATTAGAAGATTTTACTTGAAACTTTTGTTGTCTGTACTATTGTGCAGATCGATTTTGTGTATCACCCTTTACTATTGTGCATATCGATTTTCAATCTCATTTCAAATATGTAAGTCGATTTGACTTGATTGCTATCACTAATATGCGATTTCAATTGTATTGTAATTTTAAGTCACCAAAACTTTGTGGTTACTCATTTTGCAGATGTGTTCAGTCAAGTTTGTTCATTACACATGACCATGGATTGGAGAAAGTCATGGTTATCCACAAAGAAGCATCAAACTGTTACATATTAGATCTGATATTTTGATATTTTGAAAACTTCTTACTATGCAACTTTCATTCTGTCACTTGATTCCTCATTATGTAAACAATGCACATGGTTCAGCTATCTGACTTAAGAATGTTTTTTTCTATATTTCATGATTCATGTTTGACCTAGAAAAGATATTGGACATGAACTATGGTTTCTATTGGCTTTATAAGACTTTGAATGACCTAAGAAATTTGTGTTTGCAGTTCATTTGATGGTTTAAATGGGGTGAAAAATATTGAAGCTGTTGTACTGCATGCATTTTGTGAAATTTAGAAATATGGACATATTAATATGTGTGTTAGAAAGTTTAATTTAAAACTGTACTTTTCTATGATGTTTTCTTGAAATACTAAAATATAGACATGTTTATATGTATGTTGGGATGTTTCATATTAAATTTGGTAGCATTTGAATCATGTTCGATGGATCAAGTAATTTTTAGGACACTTTCTGCTCATCATGCTCTAGATGCCGATTTTTACACATGCATTCTGGTCAAAGGAGTTATTTTATATACCTTCTTTTATTCTGACTTTTTTCTTTAAAATCTAAATTCTGTTGTTCTTTGATCTTTCATTCGTTAGTTTTTTTGGTTTCAGATACAATGTTTAACTTTTAGTAAAGATAAGCAGCAAAACAGATGACCTTCTCGAATCCGAATGGCAGGGAGGTGTAATGAGCTTCAAATATTATTTCTATTTAAGCTTCTATTATTTAGCATTTTACTGTGGGGTGGATCAAGCTCTAATCGCGACTTTTTTACTTGGTCAATTTGCTGCAGCAGATTTATATTACCTTGATTTTTGTAAACTTTCATTGTGATAAACTCTGTCATGGAAGGAGATCTACTCTTATTCCAGTTTAGGAATTAAATTGGAATGAAAGGTTATTTACTCTTCCATGAAATAGATGGAGATAAATTAAGACAACTAATAAATAGAGGTTGTATTTTAAAGTTATATTTTGATCTAAGTCTTCTCAGTTACATGAGTGTTAACTTTAACTATCTTTTTCTATTTCCAGGGTGTAATGAAGGAGGATAAATTTAAGGGAATGCCATCATCCCACATCATTATTACATAGAAGTCTTGGTTCTACAGACAAAGGGATGCTTCAGGAAAGGTAAGATGGAGTCCTTTAGATTAGTATTCTTTCTTAATTGTATCAATGGTTGTTATGCTTTGGTTCTAATCCCTTCTATCAAATCATGAGTAGTTATAATACGAATGAAATTTACCCACAGGCATCTGACGATATTTCCACAATGTAGCTCTGGGAATGCAATTAACTAGAAGCCTAGAAGCATATAAATAGTTGCACTTAATTGTTTTTATTGATACTAGCGGCAACACGGGCCATCTAAGGCATGACTTGGTCAATATTTTCACAATGTATCTCACTTTATATGTATGCTTCTTTTTTTCTCTTATGCATTATATTTGTTTGCATTTTTCTCTACATATGTTAGTACAGGGTACTGATGTACATAGGTAGTTTTCACTCAATCACCCCCTAGAACTTTATGGGAAAATAGATTCAAAGGTTGTTTGTACTTTTCATACTTTTGCATCTACAGCTCAAAATGTGTTCATGTGTACAGTGGGTCGGCCTACAAAATTGGGGAAACTAAATGTGATTCAAACAATTTTTCATGTACACAAATTGCACATTAATGAATTCTTTGATACGATAATGAATTCTTTCAAATCCGGCTCAATTCTTTGATATTGTACATTAATGAATCTTTTCAAATCCTTGCAGATTATCCATTTATGAATTTTTTCAATTATCTGATAATGCACATTAATGAATCCTTTCTTATTTTGATGCATTTCCTCATTCCCCATTCTCTATTTTTTTCCCTGCATGCTTTCTTGCTGGCATTTCATTTCCATTTCTCTCTTTTCAAAATTTCCCTTTTCTTGAAAAATAAAATTATGAAACAACTTCAAGTGAAATGGTTTCCAACTATGAGATTTTATAACATGTATTGTGTGCAGCGAGACCATCAAAAGTTGTGCTCTTTCTCAACATATTTTCCCTCTTTCTTTTATTTAAAAAATGTTTTGATATCTATCAGCTTAAGTATCGGCTTTTGTTTATCTTTTTATAATGCCCATTCTTGATTCTCAGAACTAAGTTAACTTGATGCGAAATATGTGTGAAGGAATTGATTGGTAGCTCCTCTTTTTCAGGGTAGTTCCATATATTACTTATAGTGGATTGGTATTGTGATTGACCCGTGTGAAGGATTTGATGAGTATCTCTTCTCTTTTATTTCTAGATTTTTTGCATTTTAGCAAATTTGTCTTTTTATTACGGTGAGAAGGAATCTTTGAGTTGGTGTCTCAAGGGTATTCTCTTAGTGCTTAGTATTTTAGTTTCTGGACAGATCCAATGTTATCTTATTCTCGAAAGATCTTTTATTACAATGTAAGGGGAAACACTTGGAGAAGAATCCTTTATCCTATTCTCAATCTTTCAATAAAATTGTTCTTTTCTTTTAGTTATCTTTGTCAAAATGAAAGGTTACATTTTTTGTGGTATTATTTAATTTGCTTCTCTTTCGTTATCATTAAGAATGTAGAGATATACTTCTCTTATGCCATTTCCTCCTAATGTCCAAAGAAATTGTAGTCTTAAGGACACATTTAATATAGATAGATGATTTGTTTTTCTTTTATTTGTAATATAATTCCTCGCTTCTACGTTTTTAAGTGGCGAGGTTTTATTACATGACCATTTTATTGTAGACAACAATAAAATACAAAAAGTAGACAATATTTTATTGTTTATAAATTTTTTTACAATTTCTTGTGCCAAGCAGCGCAATCGACCCGTGCGAATGCACGGGTCATATTACTAGTGCATGGAATAAAACATCCTACGTGTTTCAATTTCGATCGATGTGTCATCGGTTGAGAATAACATAATCTGAAATGTTAAATACACAATCATTTTAAAAAAGATGTATAATAGGTGATTGGTTTTTTTTTTTTTTTTTTTTGCATTAAACAGGTGTGTCGATGTGTTGATTCTCTTTCAAATCAATTTTTTTGAATGGCTCTTCCAATGCAGCAATAATGACATTTAATTGCGTTCCTGTTTCCAAAACGCTGTGGCGACCTTTCCACACTGTTTCAAATGCCACATAGGGTCCCAACTTCAAAAGGATAGAAAACGCAGTCGCCACTTAAAATCCATGCATGTGGCTTACTGAATCCTTTTATTCAAATGAGAAACTCTGTAACTGCATTTCATTCTTATGCTATGTTCATATTTGCGGCAGGAAGTGTTGTAGCACAGAGATGCAGCACATAAATGATGATGTTATTCGACCCCTTATGCGTGAGTATATTTGTCCAGGTGACTGGAGTTTTATTTTTCTCCTGCGATTTTTGCTTCTTCAGTTTTTATGTTCGATTATCATTGGCTCTTTTAGTTTCTTTAATTTTTTCCTATATTGGAGCATTGCTTTCTAAGTTCATCCTTTGTTTTGAAATTTTTTGCATCCTGCGAGTAGAATGTTGATTGTTGCATTATTCTGAGGGAGAAGAAGAGAAATGAATGATAGAGAAAGAGGAAGCCACCGTTGCGAGAGGCAGTTAATGGCTGCGATGCGCGGCGCCACAACAGGGATAGGAGGGGTCATTCTGTTACAGCAAGTCCCACATCGGTGGGTTCTTGCTTTGGTGAAGGCTTTGGAGCCTATATAAGGAGGCTTAGTAATGCTTTTATAATCATCCCAAACATTTCTCTTCTTCCTCTTTTATTATTTCTTATACTCAACAAGAGTATTGTGAGAGTATTTGTGAGGTATTTTGTGAGAGGTATTCTTGTAATATTTTCCCATATAGTGAAATTCTTCTGGTCTTGCCCCGTGGTTTTTCCCTTATTTGTTGAGGGTTTTCCACGTAAATTTTGTGTGTTCATTTCCTTATTTTCTCGTCTCTTATTTTAGTTGTGTGACACCATTCCGATACTCTGGTACCTAACAGTGGTATCAGAGCTCCAAGGTTGGTGATACTATTCCGCTGCGTCACTTTAGGAAGGTGTTGGTTCTTAGTATGCTCTGTAGTTGCAGCATTGTCTGATCTGCCACATTAGAAAAGAATTGTTATCGGAAATAGTGTGGTAGTGTAAAAGTGTATGTCTAGTAAAGTTCTGGCTAAGGAAAGACAAGGTTTTTAAGTACGCTTAGCGACACCTCTCTTTCTTGGGAACTTACTTGGTGCACTCTTTACGGGCTACAGTCACTTTTTCGGTATATAGTACTATTCACAGACACGGTTACTATTCACACGTGTGGTTGTATACTTTACAAAGAATTGTTAACATATCTTTGGATTTGTTACGGTATACGGGATACGTGCAATCTTTGTTCACATTATCTTGTGCTATTCACGGTGAAATAGTGTAATCCGGTTCGATTTGTGTACAACCATGACAGCAAAATTTGAGATAGAGAAGTTCAATGGGAGTAATTTCTCCCTGTGGAAATTGAAGGTAGCGGCAGTTCTGAGGAAGGATAATTGCTTTGAAGCAATTGAAGGCAGACCCACAGATATGACTGATGAAAAGTGAAAAGAGAAGGATGGCAATGTTGTTGCCAATTTGCACCTAGCAATGGCAGATTCAGTTTTGTCAAGTGTTGCAGAAAAGAAGACTGCAAAGGAGATTTGGGATGTACTTAACAAATTGTACGAGGTTAAGTCACTTCACACAAGAATATTCTTGAAGAGGAAACTCTACACTCTTCGAATGAGTGAATCCACATTGGTGACGGATCACATTAACACCTTGAATACGCTATTGGCTCAGCTCACAGCATCAGATTTCAAAATAGCAGAAAATGAACGTGCAGAACTTTTACTTCAGAGTTTACCAGATTCGTATGATCAACTCATCATCAACATTACAAACAACAATGTTGCTGACACTCTTCACTTTGATGATGTTGCCGGTGCAATCCTTGAAGAAAAATCCAGGCGCAAGAATAAGAAGGAAAGGTCAGAAAGTTCGAAGCAAGCAGAAGCTTTAACGATGACGAGAGGCAGATCAACAGAACGTGGCCCCAGTGGGAGCCAAGATCGTGGTAGATCAAAATCTCGAAGAAGAAAGAATCTCAAATGCTACAACTGTGGCATGAGAGGGCACTTGAAGAAGGAGTGTTGGAAAAAAGAAGAATGGAGAGAAGACCTCAGAAGCATCAACCTCGCAAGGTTGTGTTGCAAGTACCTCAGATGATGGAAAAATCCTGTATAGCGGAGCAACAAGTTCTAAAGGTGGAAGGAAGCTCAATGATGTCTGGATAGTGGATTCAGGTGCGACATGTCACATGACTTCACACCGAGATTGGTTTTGTACTTATGAGCCTGTCTCGGTAGGATCCGTGTTTATGGGAAATGATCACGCCTTAGAAATCGTTGGAATCAGTACTGTCAGAATAAAGATGCAAGATGGTACTGTTCGCAAGATACAAGGGGTACGACATGTGAAGGGTTTGAAAAGGAATCTATTGTCCACTGGGCAATTGGATGACCTCGGGTGCAAGATCCATATTGAAGGTGGAATCTTGAAAGTAGTGAATGGCAATCTTGTGGTGATGAAAGCAGAAAAGATCACAAGCAATCTATACATGCTTTTGGGAGATACGTTACAAGAGGCGGATGCATCAGTTGCATCAGCAAGCCATGAAGAATCAACAATGATGTGGCATCGCAGGCTAGGCCATATGTCAGAACGTGGCTTAAAAGTCCTTACAGAACGCAGTCTCTTACCCGGGCTCAAGACGGTAACTTTACCCTTCTGTGAGTACTGTGTGACAAGTAAGCAGCATAGATTGAAATTTGCAAAAGTAACTACCAGAAGCAAACACATACTAGACTTGATACATTCTGATGTGTGGGAATCACCGGAAACATCTGTGGGGGGAGCAAAGTATTTTGTATCATTCATTGATGATTACTCCAGGAGATTGTGGGTGTACCCGATCAAGAAGAAGTCAGATGTGTTTCCAGTATTCAAGGAGTTCAAAGCACAAGTAGAGCTTGAAACTGGGAAGAAAATCAAGTGCTTGAGGACAGACAATGGAGGAGAATATGTAGATGGTAACTTTCTATCATTCTGCAAGCAAGAGGGTATTACGAGACAATTCACTGTTGCACATACACCTCAGCAGAATGGTGTAGCAGAACGGATGAACAGGACTCTCCTAGAAAGAACAAGAGCTATCTTTGAGAACGGCAGGATCGCCAAATCTTTGGCGAAGCGATACCAAAGCGCACATTACGTGATAAATCGATCGCCATCAACAGCGATTGGTTTGAAGTCACCAATGGAGATGTGGAAAGGAAAGCCGGTAGATTATTCTTCTTTACATGTGTTCGGATGTCCTGCGTACGTAATGTACAACTCCCAAGAAAGAACAAAGTTGGATCCAAAATCTAGAAAATGTATATTCTTGGGTTATCTTTGACAATGTCAAGGGGTATCGCTTGTGGGACCCCCGCGCATAAGCTTGTTGTTAGCAGAGATGTAGTCTTTGCAGAAAATGAATTACAAAGTGAGTAGAAAAATGACAAAGACTTCTAAAGAGATCGCTATCTGCGGTTGGAGAAAGACTCAAGAAGATGATTCTTTTGAAGCAGAACCAGAACACATAGAACAAGAACCAGATGAGGTCAATGATGAAGAAGTTCGACGATCAACACGTCAGATATCGGCACCATCGTGGCACTCAGACTATGTCATGGCCTGCCATGATGCATACTATCTTTTGACCGAAGAAGGTGAACCATCAGCTCTTCAAGAAGCATTGAACAGTTCAGATGCTTCTCAATGGATGACAGCAATGCAGGAAGAAATGGAAGCCCTACATAGAAATAAGACTTGGGAACTTGTTGAACTTCCAAAGGGTCGGAAAGCCATCGGGAACAAATGGGTGTTCAAAATTAAACGAGACGGCAATGATCAAGTGGAACGGTATCGTGCCAGACTTGTAGTCAAAGGTTATGCTCAGAAAGAAGGGATAGATTTTGACGAGATATTTTCTCGGTTGTCGGACTTACTACTATCGAGGTAGTGTTGACAATGTGTCGCATTTGATTTACATCTTGAGCAGTTGGATGTAAAGATCGCTTTTCTTCATGGAGAGCTTGAAGAAGAAATTTATATGCTCCAACCGAAGGCTTTAAAGAACAAGGAAAAGAAAACCTGGTTTGTAGGTTGACCAAATCTCTGCACGGTCTAAAGCGCGCCAGATGTTGGTACAAGAGATTTGATTCCTTCATAATTAGCCTTGGTTACAACGGTGAGTTGAGACCATTATACGTACTACAAGAGGTTTGATGATAATGATTTCATCATTTCTTTGTTGTATGTGGATGACATGTTGGTGGTAGGCCCCAACAAAGATCGAATCCAGGAATTAAAGGCACAGTTGGCTAGGGAGTTTGATATGAAGGACTTGGGACCCGCAAACAAGATTTTAGGGATGCAAATTCACCGAGACAGAAATGATAGGAAGATTTGGCTTTCTCAAACGAATTATCTAAGGAAGGTCTTGCAACGCTTCAACATGCAAGATTGTAAGCCAATTTCTACCCCGCTTCCTGTCAATTTTAAATTATCCTCACGTATGAGTCCTAGCAATGAAGCGGAGAGGATGGAAATGTCTCGAGTACCGTATGCATCAGCGGTGGGAAGCCTTATGTATGCCATGATATGTACAAGACCAGACATTGCACAAGCAGTGGGAGCGATTTGTCGGTTTATGGCAAATCCAGGTAGAGAGCATTGGAATACTGTTAAGAGGATCCTTAGATACATCAAAGGAACCTCAGATGTTGCATTATGTTACGGAGGATCAGAATTCATTGTCAGGGGTTATGTTGATTCAGATTTTGCAGGTGATCTTAATAAAAGAAAATCCACTACTGGGTATGTATTCACAATTGCAAAGGGAGCGGTGAGCTGGTTATCTAAGTTACAGACTGTTGTAGCTTTGTCTACTATAGAGGCTGAGTACATGGCAGCTACCCAGGCTTGCAAGGAAGCTATCTGGATTAAAGGTTTAATGGAGGAACTCGGGCACAAGCAACAGATGATTACTGTGTATTGTGACAGTCAGAGTGCCTTGCACATTGCAAGGAATCCAGCTGTTCATTCCAGGACAAAGCATATAGATACCCAGTATCACTTTGTTCGTGAAGTGGTAGAGAAAGGAACCGTGGATATGCAAAAGATTCACACCAAAGATAACCTAGCAGATGTGATGATGAAGCCGATCAGTGCTGACAAGTTTATTTGGTGTCGATCCTCCTATGGCTTATCAGAAACGTAAGCGACATAGAATGGCAAGGCAGAAAGAGTGGTGTGAAGATATGATTGGCTCAATCAAAATCTTCAAGTGGGAGAATGTTACAGCAAGTCCCACATCGGTGGGTTCTTGCTTTGGTGAAGGCTTTGGAGCCTATATAAGGAGGCTTAGTAATGCTTTTATAATCATCCCAAACATTTCTCTTCTTCCTCTTTTATTATTTCTTATACTCAACAAGAGTATTGTGAGAGTATTTGTGAGGTATTTTGTGAAAGATATTCTTGTAATATTTTCCCACATAGTGAAATTTTTCTGGTCTTGCCCCGTGGTTTTTCCCTTATTTGTTGAGGGTTTTCCACGTAAATTTTGTGTGTTCATTTTCTTATTTTCTCGTCTCTTATTTTAGTTGTGTGACATCATTCCGATACTCTGGTACCTAACACATTCTTTCTTTTCTCCGGGCGTGTGGCCATTCTTTGTTTTCTTCCTTCTCTTCTTTCTCCTATTTTTCTGAAAGCCCGTCGAGATCCGATAGCTAATTCTATACACATCGAATCCTGATGTTGTCAGTTACATTTTTTTATGATTTTTTATTCCAACAGATTAGTTGCTCGAAAGTTACCGGAATTTTTATTTTTATGTTAATACTACATTTTTATGCGAGTTTACTGAAAAGGGTTTATTTTGATATCCCTCTTTTGAGTTCTTCGTGTGCTTTGGTTTCTTCGTCTGCTTTGGATGCTTATTTTGGTGCGTTCATCTCTGCCACTTCCTTCTGATAAGTTTTTTTTTTTTTTTTCCCAGTTTTGAAAACATAAAAATTGTTAAGTGCATTGCGTAATATTATTCCTGTCATTGGAGCCGGTGGATTTGCTAAGGCAGCAGCTGCTACAGGATTTGTTGCCGAATTTGTAGTTGTTCCTGCAACATTTGGAGGTATGGTGGAATCAATTTTGATTTATATATGTGGTGAACTTTGTAGAATGATTGATGAAATTTGAATCAAAACTTGCCTTTTCAGTTTTTAGCACATAACAGTTATAGGGTCCGTTTGGTTTAGATTCTGGTAGAATAGATTGTGTAGAATCTTGTTTAAAAAACTGAGTTTTAAAAAATGGAGTTTAAAAAAATGATTTGTGTTTGGTAATGATATTTTAAAACTGAGTTTAGAAGAATTGATTTGTGTTTAATTGATAAAGTAGAATCACTTTTGAAGTGTTAAAATACCCAAACGGAATTTTGCAAACGGAAAAGCATACTCAGACTACCGACAACAAAACGACGTTTTAACACCTTTAAACTAGATTTTGGCCACCACCAAAATTTACCAAACGGCCAAATATAAAAGCAAACGTCGATTACTTTTTGCCACCAGAAATAATGTTACAGACGGCCGTTTGGTTTATAAACCAAACAAGCACATAATCTCTATTTCCGGAATTGCGTTTTAGTAGAAAGATTTTAAAAAACTTTGGTAAGGTCCCAACGATAACATGGAGAGATATGTACAGATTATTCCTTCACAGCTAGAAAGTTTTGTCTCAAATTTATGCGTATAAATAAATTCACAGTTATACTTTTTTTTTTTTTTGCCTTAACTGAATGTGTTCATTATGCAGGTTTTGAGAGACATGCACCATTTAAGCACCATTTAAACAATTGGTCAATAGTAGGGATGACAAAATGGATAGATTAGATGAATTTTCTTAGAGCATCTTTAATGCTAGTTTCTTATTACTGTTCCTGTGTTTCTTAGCATTATCACTCCTAGGTGGCAGTCAATTGCATGTTCACCGTTTCTTAATTTTTGGTCAAAGTAACAAGCTAGATCACGACAATTGGCTGACACCACGCACAGTTGAGGAGAGAGACACACAGAGAATTACAACAGGAGCATCCCTGTGTCAGTTAACTCACGCAGCTGCAGCATTTCTAAGCAACAGCATTGTGGCTGCTCTTATAGATCCTAAAGGATGGATTGACAAAATCCATTTATCCATTTACTATCCACTAAAATTTTACCAAGAAAATCCAATTCATCTATCATCATTTAAAAAAAAACCATCTAATCCATCCGTTAACAATTTTTTTATGGATGGATATCCAATCCATCCACAAAAAAATATTTTTAATCACAAAAAATTATTTTTAATGATAAAATATATTTTTAATTATAAAAAATATTTTAATTACAAAAAAAATATTTTTAATCATAAAAATTATTTTTAATTATAAAAAAATATTTTACTCCTCCTCTCTCTTTGTTTTTTGTTTTTTTTCCTTTTTTCTCTCTTTGTTTGTTTTTTTTTTCTTTCCCCTTTTTCGTTGACGATGGAAAACCAAACCTCACTTTCACTCAATTGGTTTTTTGACTTATAACTACTTTTCAGTTGTGATTGATGGATGCATACATATACATATACGAGGAGTGATATGGGCGATGCGTGAATCCGTCATATTTTCAATTTTTTAATGGTCTGCACGTGAAATTGCTTCTTTTCGAATAAAATCTCTGACTGGTTTTTACTTCCCAGTAAGGAAAATTCGAAAAATGTTCAGATTTGAACATTAAAACAAAAAATGGTATAATTGTAAAATAAAATCCACGATAGGATTAGGCAGACACAACTGAAACAAAGTTCATTAAATTGGATAGAGAGTAGTAATAATTATCACAAAACTACCCCTTTTGGTCCATCTATTGGATCACCATTTAAAGAAATCGTCTTCTATTAATTAACTTATAAGTCAGTTCACTCCTATATAATTAATCTATCGCAGCGTCATGGCACAGAGCTGCAGCAATAGCTCTCAGGAAAAAAGAATACTACCAGGGTTAACAGATGACAGATAGGGGAGAGAGGGGGGAGGGAGAGAGAGCGGAGAGAGAAGGAGGGAGAGAGGGGAGGAAGAGATGGGAGAGAGAGTAAAATATTTTATGTAATTAAAATATTTGTTATGATTAAAAAATATATTTTATGATCAATTTAAAAAATTATCCACTCCATCCATTTGCCATCTCTTGTATAATCCAATGGATTTAGAAAAATAGTGGATGAATGACCAACCATCTATTAAATTAAATGGATGGATTGGATCCAATCCATTTAATTTTTTTGTTTGTAATGGATGGATTGGATGAATTTTCTTATAAATGGATTGAATTGATGATGAATAAATAGATAGTTTTACCACTCCTAGTCAATAGGTGTATATATGGCTCTGAACTGGGGAAGGAACTGCAGTGCTTTAAAGTAGTTCAGACCTCCCAAAAAAATGAAAATAGGGAGTTTGGTTTATATTCTGTGTGATCAATTAAGATAAGGAGTATAGAGCTAAAATTTTCTACGTTCTATAGTTTCGGTTTATGATATGATTATGACCATTCTACTCGCACTCAATTTATTGGATTAGTTAAATCATGATACTCAATCCTTTATTGCCACATTGTTTTGCTTACTATCACAGCTAAATTAATTATTTACTTGCAGAGCTGTTATTACCACATACTAATTAACTGAATTAGTATGTGGCAATAATACAATGAATCAATCTAACTATTTACAGCTTGCTCGAGCTATATATATATATACAGGGAGGGAAATAACTAACTCTGTACTGTTAGTTAACAGACTAACAGAATACAATTAACAAACTATTAACAAAATAAGCTACAGCTAATTAACTCTAATTAACTGAATTAGTATGTGGTAATACGCTCCCACAAGCTGGACTATGGATGTCAAGGAGTCCAAGCTTGGAAATCAATGAGCTGAAGGCAGGAGAAGCTAAGGATTTAGTTAATACATCTGCAAGTTGAGCTGTTGAAGGCACAGGAAGAATATGTATTAACCCACTTTGAATCCTTTCTCTAATGATATGACAGTCAATTTATATGTGTTTTGTCCTTTCATGAAATTAGGGATTATGAGCAAGATAGATTGCGGACTTGTGTTTTGTCCTTTTGTGATTTCTTTTCGCATCTTAGATATTGTAATTCCTGCATTGCGATTGCGATTTCTTTCATTTTTCCCCAATTTTCAACCTAAATCATGGCGCTCCAGAATTATCTTGATTTCGCGACAAATTCTACAAACTCTTACTACTTGCATCCTAATGAAAATCCTGCTTTGGTTCTTGTTACGCCACTGCTCGATCGCAAGAATTACCATTCTTGGCTTCGATCTATGAAAGTCGCCTTGCTTTCCAAAAATAAAATGAAATTTGTTGATGGTTCTCTCCCCAAACCTCCTGTTTCGGATCCTCTATATGATCCCTGGGTTCGTTGCAACAACATGGTTCTCGCATGGCTCCAACGATCAATTTCACCAGATATCATGAAATCGATTCTTTGGATTGATCGTGCCTCTGCTGTTTGGAAGGATTTGAAGTTTCGATTTTCTCAGGGTGACATTTTCAGAATCTCAGATCTGCAGGAAGAAATGCATTGCTTTCAACAAGATACTCTGGATGTATCTTCATACTATACTCAATTGATGTCGTTATGGGAGGAAATTGACATTTTTCGGCCAACTCGCGATTGTACTTGTGCCATTCCCTGCACCTGTGGTGCTGTGGCAGATATGAAGAAATACAAAGAACAAGATAATGTTTTCAAATTTCTGAAAGGCTTGAATGAGCAGTATGCTCATGTCCGATCCCAAATTATGATGATGGAGCCCCTCCCACCTCTACACAAGGCATTTGCCTTAGTGATGCAACAAGAAAGAAACATTCCTTTGTCTGTTTCTGTTGATAACAAAGGTGCAACTGATGTTTTAGCCTTGCAAGTTCAGAGTTCTTCTTTTGACTCTCAAAAATCTGGTAGAGGCTTTCACAATGGAAATTCTAATGGAGGAAGAGGTCGAGGCAGAGGTGGCTTCAACAGAGGCCAATTTTCTGGTTCTAACTATGGTAGAGGCCAAAATTCTGGTCAAGGCAGGGTCTGCACACATTGTGGTTGCTTCAATCATACAATCGACACATGTTATCTGAAGCACGGTTATCCTCCAGGGTATCAATACCAGACTGGCAAATCTAATAATGGCAAGGCTGCAAATCTGGTTTCAGCTGATTCTGTGAACAATGCTGATGTCAAACATGATTATTCTACTGCAGTAGGCAACAATATGGCTTCGTCTTTGACTGAGCTTCAGGGGCAATTCCAACAGATTCTACAGCTTTTCCAGCAATCAAACACACCTGCAGTCTCTGTTAATTCTGTCATCTCCAATCCTATAGCTTTATCCACCGCCTCTACACCAACATTTGGTAAGCAATCTGTTTCCTGGGTATTAGACTCAGGGGCCACATACCACATGGCATTTTCCACTCACCACTTCACCTCATCTCAACAAATCACCCCTATTCCCATTTCCCTACCTAATGGCAATAAAGTTCATGCCACAATTTCTGGCACAGTCCAAGTTTCTTCCATCATTACCCTTACAAATGTTCTTTTGTTCCTGATTTTCGCATCAATTTAATTTCTGTCAACAAACTATTAATAAAATAAGCTACAACTAATTAAGTCTAATTAACTGAATTAGTATGTGGTAGAGCTATATATATATAGGGAGGGAAATAACTAACTCTGCACTGTTAGTTAACAAACTAACAGAATACAATTAACAAACTATTAATAAAATAAGCTACAACTAATTAACTCTAATTAACTGAATTAGTATGTGGTAACAGCTGTCACGAATATTCAGATTTGGAGATGGGTTATAGGGGCAATGTGTGATTGTAGGGTTTATAAAAGACAATATTGGGTGATTTTTGTTTAATCATATATTAGCCTTCAATATCACAACTCCATAATATCTGCTTATGCAATATTTGGATTTTAATTGTCGATTGTTTCTTTATCATTTTGCATATCAATCTGTATTATTAATCTTGAGTAGTTAAACAGTTGTAGAAGTTTAAATTATTTGGTATTATTAGAGTTATTCAAATCACTAACATAAATATGATTCCCAATCCATAGTCAAAGGTGATCAACTCTGAGGGCTGAATAACTTAATTGAAATTATATCACGAGCAATCTTAATCAAGGAAGTCAGTCTCAATGTCTGATTTCTTTGGCTATTAACTACCGATTTAAAAATACTCATGCTTATAGAGTCCTCATGCTATTGTGGTAGATTCTGGACCTAATGTTATGTAGACTAATTTCAGTACTAAATCTTTTTTTTTTTTTTCAATGAATCTTGGACACTTCAAAATAGTAACTTCGCTTTGGTTAAGATGTTTGAGGAGTAAGTTCTGATGTTGGTTACTTAAACATCATGTCTGTATGTATTTTTATAAATTTTATTTTGTCGTGGTAACTTATTTCAATGCTAAATTGATTCATCATGATGTTGTTATCAGTCTGCCAACTTTTATATTTGCAAAATATATTCTAATCTACTTGGATCCCGATTCAAGTCGTGCATTTGTTGATTGGGTCTCCCAAAATTTTCGACAGCAATATTTTTTATTTGTGAGCAGGTTACAACCTTCATAGTTTCTCATTCTACTGATTTTAATGGGTATAAACTAAGATCTTTGCATTTTATGGTACTATCAGCTGCCCACCAGCTCTGACAGAGGCCAAAGTTACAGTCTCTTCTTTAGTTTGTTTTTCATGAGATTGCAATTTCCCGTTGAATGTATTTTTGTACATTCATACTTCTAACTATTTACAGTTAAATCTTTTTTCAATTAAACTAAAGACAGTTAAATTGAATGAAGACTCTGCAATGCTTACAAATAAATTACCACTTAAGCTTAAAGATCCGAGAACTTTCACCGGTCATTGCTCAATTGGTAATATCACTTTGAATGCATTATGTGATTTTGGCTCAAATGTGAATCGAATGCCATTATCTATTTTTAGAAAGCTCAACTTGCAGGAACCACAACCCTCTAATATTTCTTTGCAGTTAGCCGATAAAACTATTGTTTACCCAAGAGGAATAACAGAGGACGTGCTCGTTAAAGTGGGAAAGCTTATTTTCCCAGTGGATTTTGTGATCCTTGACATAGACGAGGATAGAGACGTTCCTATGATTTTAGGACGACCATTCTTGGCAATAGGAGATGTTACTATTTAAGTAAAAAAATGGACGTTGACTCTGAGGATCGAAGATGAAGAGGAAATATTTAAAATATATAGTGATAACAAAAAAATTTCTTCTAGTGCATCTTGTTATTTCTTGCAGGGCATTTTCATCCCAGAAACTAAAGAAAAAGAGAATATGCATCTTCCTGAAAGTGGACCATCCTATAGGCAATATTGAGCCACAAGAGAAGCTCAAAATAGACCCTTCTCATTCAAGCATTAGCATCATTGGACTTCAGTGGGACCTTTGGAGAAGACCCAATTGAGCATTTGAGAAAATTCTGCAAAATAATGAGGAGTGCTCAATACAAAGACATATCATCAGACTCTGCAAAATTAGAAATTTTCCCGTACTCACTCAATGAAGAAGCAAAGATTTGGTTCTACCTATTGCCAAATGAAAAGGTAGACACTTGGAACAGGGCAGTAAAGAAATTCATAAGGACCTTTTCAACAGCTACAAATGAACCAAATTCAATCTGTCCTTACTGTTGTCTAGCAGAGCTCCCAGAGAAAAGCTTCCAAAAAGGGTCAATGCCCGCTGAGGACTGATCTCAAGTCTTCTGAACCGTCAGGCTCGAGACGTGAAACAAGCGTTAACCAAGAGGCAACCTGTGTTTACTAACCTTTTCTTTTATTTTTGCTTATTTTTATTTGCTGTGTTTTGGATTTATTGGTTTCTATTCTTAATTAAAAATACAAAAAAAAATTGAAAAATGTCAAAAACAAAAAAAACTGGAAAAATCAGGATGTACGGGCGTACATACCTTTAGACACGGCCGTACCCAACGGTCTTAGCCTAAAAAACACAGAGAAATGGGTCCGTACGGTCGCACTTTAACCAGGTACAGTCGTATCCCATGTCCAGTGGCAGAAAATAAAAGATATAGTGAGAGGAAATGGCGTACCTTACCCTTGCACTAGAGCTGGCAAAACGGGCTACCCGACCCGTATCGGGCTGGCCCGCATCGGGTTCAGGCTTCATAGGGCCGGCACAAAAAGCCATGGGTGAAATTCGGGCTCATAATTTACAGCACAGCCCAATCTTACGTAGGCTGCAGGCTTTTCGGGCCAGCCCGGATTATACAAAACAATTATTTTTATATGAAATCTTTACAAATCTAAACAGAAAAGAACAAATCAAAAACTCAACAAGGGAAGACTACGTTAGAAAAGAACCAGAACATCTAAAACTAGAAAAAAAATAATTTAGCAACCTGTGAACAGCAAAATTATTTGCACTATACAACAGTTCAACATATAGGTTCAACAATACTTGCACAAACTCATGAATTACATCTATATCAATTCTAAGACAGCAGAATCATAGTTTAAACCCGAATTATTTATCTGTAATTTCAGCTACTCCTCCCTTGATGACAACAGGTCAGTAACTTGTGATTTGATGAACCACACGCACAACATATTGCAAAAGTGGGTGGCTGCACAATATCTTTCTCCTTGGCCCGTGTCCCTTGTCCTGTGCTACCACATCTAATGTCGCATTCTCTATTCCATATACCCTGATGTGGAAATTAAACACGGTGACAAGAGGAGAACAGCGCAGTGACTAGGAGACTGCGGAGGAGAACGGCGCGGTGACAAGAGGAGAACAGTGCGGTGCGATGGAATCATTGCTTCACGGAATCACAGAGAAGGAGGAACGGCCGTATAGCAGAGCTTCAATGCTTCACTGAATAACAACTGCTTTCTTCTTCTCAGTAGTTGATTTTCTAATAATCTAGATTTTCTATAGAAATTGTTGATGTTGATTAACTTGAGTTTTTCTTGAAAATGTTAAGCTCAAACCAGTTAGAATCAAAGAGCTTCAAGACAGGTTCTAGTTCCATCGACTGGCAGCTTTGGAAAATCAGCTGAGACTTTGTGAATTGCGTGTTAGCAGAGGCAGAAGGAATTTCTCTGTTTCATCCCAAAAAAACTCAATCCTTTTTTTTTTTTTGGTTTGAAGCCCAACGGCCAGCCCAGTCCACTAACTTAAAAATTAAAAATATTGTTGTTTTTTTTATTTTTTGTCATATATACGGGCAGCCCATGGCCTGGCCGGGTTAGCCCAGAACGGGCTTTTTCGGGCCGGCCCGAACCTTGTACGCCCAAAAACCTCTCTGCTCAAGCACCCTCTACCCCCAATCTCTTAGTATCTTCATTCCAAGACTATCGAGGTACTGATTCTCAACTTATTTTGTGGATTGGATGCTTAATTTACGGTTTATTTTAGTTTTTATTTGTTTTTAGGTTTTTCAATTAGTTTAATTCTAATTCTAACAGTTTAGGAGTAGAATGGGCTAGGTTTTGCAAGATTAGAGACCCTAAGAATGATTAGAGACCTTAATGTTAGGCTAAAATTGAGAAATTTTGATGATACGATGGATTTTTAGCAAAACCGTAGCGTAGTATGACCGTACCTGTTAAGAACATGTCGTACTGAAGGCCTTAGGGTTCACACGCTAACACAGATACGGGCGTACTTGTGGAGATGTACGACCGTACATAACTCTTAAGTCTGGCCTAAATAGTTTTCAACTAGGGCGTACAAAGACCATCGGTACATACGTACCTCTCGAAGTCAGGTCGTACCTAACACTGAATTCTACAAAATTTTCTAATTTTTCCAATTCTCCTATTTTTGCAGACATTATGTCTAAGCGCCAGAGAGGCACCACCTCAATAGCAGTACTGCGTGCATCACGCCCAGCACCAGCATACATTCTAAAGCAACATAATGACAGATACCGGCATCTGCGAGACTTTCACATGCACGCACAATGCCACCTGGACTTTGAGATCTTAGCGTAGATAGGACTGCAAGAGGAGGTGGCAAGACTGTTGAAGCACATAGGTTGGCACCACCCAACACTCGTGAGACAACCCACTTATGTGGAGGTTGTCTTGGACTTCTTAGCCACCTGTGGCTTCTACACCAGGGATCGGGAGCCCAAAGGTCCCGACAGCGACGACGAGGCAGATCAGGAGGTCATTGTGCACTTCATTCTCTGCAAGACAAGACACTATATGACCCTAGCCGAGTTTAATATCACGTTAGGATTTGAGACAACAGAGACGGTCCGGACTCAGAGTACTTAGGGGCACTATTGGACGTGCCGGAGGGATGACAGGATTCGGAGAGCTGGCGGGCTCTCACTAGAAATGCCCATTATATTCCCAGCAGAGCTAAGGCCAGCAGGATCAGAGACTCAGCTGTGTGGACATCGCACTGGTGGCTCATCCGCTCCATTAATGGGCGAGCCCTTAGTGACAGGGTGGTCACCCGAGTCAATTTATTCCTTCTTTGGGCCATGACTGACAGTCAGGGGCACCGCTGCGGCGTAGGGAAGTTCTTCCTGTGCACTTATACTCGGCTTGGTATTCACCTGCAGAGCCAAAACACTGGACATATTGTGATGGGTTCATTCATTTCACAGCTCGCCGCCCACTTCAGAGTTCGCCCAGGAGCGAGAGCCACTTTTATCCAAATGGAGCCCATTGGACTTTCTACACTCTTGCAACATCGATGTTCTACGGAGACTTGGCCATGGAGACTACGAACTTGTGTGGCCAGCGGAGCAGTAGCAACATGAGGACCAAGCTGCAGATATGGAGCCACTTGCGAAGGAGCACTCGCACCGACACCGCCACATGCAAGGCCAGCACCTCAGGCTCCCTCCTACCAGGACATCATGGCGCGTCTCGACAAGAAGTTGATCAGCTTCCAAGAGCACCGAGCCTATGCAGACCAACATCTTATCGCTCATGAGGAGCAACTCACAGCTATCATGGGAGTCCTCCAGTAGCTCCAGCCTCACCCACCTGTCGAGTGATGCGGACTGTCCAGTTTTTCTTTTTTTTAGTACTTAGGCATTTTATTTGCTTTTGTATTAAAAAGAAGATTGTACATATTGGCACACTCGTAGGGAGCTATTTTATTTTCTAGTATTTTTTTTTATTTTGCAATTTTATTTTTATTCTTTATTTTTAATTTTGCTTCTAAAGTTTTTAGTTATTTTAATGCACAGTTCTGCCTCCGCTTACCATCTCCATCGATATTAGGAAAGGCAACATCAAGTTTGACCAATATCCCTGTTCAATTTACTCGTGAATTTTTTCAGAAGGAAGTGTCTTTCCAACTTCTTTTTTTAGCACATATACTTTTGGTTTTTATCCTTTTCGTGCTTGATCTATCATAGTAGCAGTGAGAACACTGCAAAAAATAAGTGTGGGAAGGGATTTTACATGTTTATTATTACTTGGTTATGCTCATAATTGCTTACAATTATAGAGAACTTCAAAATAATTTTGCTGATTTAGGGGCTGTTTTAATCTTTTTTTTTCCTTTCTGACAACTTGTGACTGATTTGAGATTGTTGCTAGCTTTAGAATTTGCTGAAAATTAACATTGAAGTTTAGTAAGTTTCAATTGTCTGTGTAAGCTTCTAAATGCAAGATTTAAGCCTGAACTAGAGGTCACATCATACTCTTTGCCTCTTTTCTTTGTTTGAGTGGTATTTTTCCTTATTGTGAATTATAGAACTTGTGTTGAGATCATTGCAAAGCGAATAAAAGTTTATTTTCATGTGAATTTGGCAAAGGCAATTTTTAGGAATCTTTCAGTCAACTACAATTTTGAATAATCTTACCACTAGTTGTCCAACTTTGTGCCTATCATTACGTTTCTTTAGTACCCCTTCTCTTTATTATTGATTATTACTTTGTGGTGGTAACCTTGGAAAATGTTGTTGCTAGAGTAATTAGTGGCAAAGATCAAAATAATAATCTTTTGGGATCCCTCATATATGTTTATGAAAAAGAAGGCTAAATATCTATTTTCTCTCCTAGTTTATTAATAGTGTTTATTTGTTGCATAAAAGCACCAAAGGAGGAAGGGAAAGAAAAAGAAAAGAAACAAAATATAAAAAAATCATGTTATTGTTTTCAGAAAATACAAGAAGAATTTATTAATCAAAACTAGAGGGATTCCTGCCTTCTGTTTAAAGTGAAAAAGAAAAAAATGTTAGTTCTTTTTGTTGATTTATTTTTGACCCCCTTTGCATGACATTTTCTTTCTCTTATCATGCCTAATATTATTATGTTGACCCCATTACAACCCATGAAAGACCCTTTTTTCCTCTTTTGCATGATAAGTAGATTTTAATAGTAGAGTTTTGATCAATGTACAAGCTTATGGCAATGAACTTCTTTGGAAAAATCTGAGCATTCATGACTATACTTGTAAACACTTTGAGAGTAGTGAGAAGTGTGAATTATGAATCACAGATTGTTGACTTATTGAACTTACATCTCTAATTGGGCATTATATATCTTGGCACTTCTTATGATATCACTTTATTGTCGTGCATTTGTTTTGCCCCTGTTCAGTTAAAAAAATAGTTTCTCTTATGATTACCCAAGTAATTTGCTTGAGGGCAAGCAAAGCTCAAGTGTGGGAATGTGTTGACACTCTAATTTGTCTATTTTTATGGGGTATTTTTTATACTAAAACATGTTATTTTGCACTATTAAAGCATAAAAGTACTCACTTATGTCCCATTTTGCAGAAATATCATAAAAACAACACTTGGAGCAAAAGACGCGAATATGGACAAAAAACTGGCATGTTTTGGAGATTTTTTGATGTTTCTGGACAAGTGGTACGACCTGACATCTATTTAGTACGGCCGTACCTAGTCTAGCATAGTAGTAGGGGAGTATCGCATGGTTAGTATGAACTGGTGCCGAAGAAAAGATCCAGTATGGCGGTACCAAAGGCAGTACGACCGTATACAATTGCTGTCAGGTGGTGCCGAGTGCACAAGTACTGGCCAGCGTCGCAACTCAAGTTCGGTATGACCGTGTATAAATGCAGTACGGCCGTACCCAGCCCCAAATCACCCAGATTTGAGTTCAGTTGACCTAATTTGCCGCCTAGGCTTTAAATAGGCACTCTTAGCCCTGCTTTAAAGGAACAAATAGTGTGGAACGAAAGGATTAAGATGAAAGATGAAGAATTAATTTTTGGGTATAGTTGTCCCATAAGTACTTATGGAGAATAATATAAAGCTTGGGATTAGAGGGAGCAAAGTACGAATGAAGTTGGAGAACTTAGGAATAAGATAGGATTGGAATAGTATATATAGAAACTTTGATAAAGCTACAAGTTATAGGTATTGTTGAGAAAATTCCCTTAGTATAGGATGATAAACTATTAACAAGAATATAATGATTAGAATGGATCAATACTCGAAAAAGGACAGGTGGAAAATTGGTATAATAGGTCTAGCAGTATAACCACCGCTGAATTTTCGAGGACGAAAATTATTTAAGGGGGGTAGTAATGTAACATCCTGTTTTTCAGAAAATAATATTTAGATGATAAATAAATATTAGAAATTCTAATTTGAAAAGAAATAGGCTTAAATGTGGTATAGGAACATTCAAAAGGACCAAAAATACCCCTAAAAAGGATCTGGATAGAAACATCTAGAATGGAAGAAATTACAAATATGTCCTTAGGTACGGTCTCGACGCGACCGAGATTGAACTGGAAACAATCACGACGCGATGGAGAGAATTCTGGAATCATTAAGTCGGTGACCGAGTCGGTGATCACAGCCAATAAACGGGTGACACATGTCTCTATCGCGACGCGATGGAGATTAGTCTTTACTCCTCGCGACATGATGAATGGCGATGAGTAAGTTGGTGATCACGCTTGACACCCCCTCATTCCAACTCGCCCCAAATCCTCTTTTCTCTCTAGCTTTCTCTCTCTAGAAACTTCTGAGGAGTGAGTATGCTCTGTGCTTTGCCTTTAATGAGGATCTGGCACACCAGAAAACCCTTAGTAAGTAATCCTTGAGATTGAGAAAGGGAGTGAGATTTAGAGGGCCACTAAGGAGCAAGTATGCTCTACACTTGCCTCAAGTGAGGATCTTGTGCATCAAAAAGCCCTTAGTAGGTAATCCTCTGAAAAGGGAGGATGAGAGTGGCCTAGTAAGCTAGGTGGGAGTGTCCAGAGGTAGGAGTGCGAGGATAGGCGAGGACACGGAGAGTGGCAGCAGCTGCAACAGTCTTGTAACCAGGTAAGGAGACCCAAACCCTATCCACTAGGGATTATAGGATTAGAATAAGTATATCATTAGGCGTAGGGTGACCTAAGCCCTACTAGTGGTTGATAATAGCAACACCTTAGGAGAGGGGTTATGGCCTGTGATAGCTGAGGACAGTTGTCAGAGATTTGTCAACCATAGGAATGATCTGTTGATATGGATAAATGGATGTGGATTAATGTGATGCTGATTCTGTATAATTGCTTATGGTTGTGCGATTGGTTGATGGTATGCTGGTTAATAATATGACTATAGTGGGTCGCCTGAGCGACACTAGGGTTGATCCATATTGTTGATCAAGGATGGATGGTATAAGTGATGTGTTGGTTGATCTATGTGATACTGGTTGGTAATTAATGTTATGTTGTGCTGGTTGATATGTTGATAATTACTGTTATGCTGACAATTATATGGTATATGTTGGAAGATGTGCTGATTATGCTGAATTGATAGTAAGTGTTGCTGAATGGGGACTATGACTGAGTTGTTTAACCATAATAAATTGATAAATGCTGAGATGAGGAGCTGTTGTGTTGAGCTGATAAATAATAAGCTGATGTGCTGAGGCTGAGCCAATGAATAATAATGAGCTATAAAGATGCTGAATAATAAATTATCATATGCATGTGCTGTAATCCACCGCCGTGCACATAGGCTGTGTACGAGGCCAAGTGCCAGAGTGCGGGCACGATGCGGTCGGTATAGGATCGTTTCGAGTGGATCCTTGAGGATAGTATGGGTCCGACAAGACTCCTAGGTGACTAATGATTTGGCCCCACTGTGTCGGGATGTCGGGTAGCCTGATTATCCTGATGGGGTACTATTGCATCACTGTCCATAGTGCCAATCCCAAGTGCCTCCTGGATACCTGTTCTTATCAAAGAGCAGGGATGCACTCTTAGGGGTACGATGAGCGGGTTAGCGGGATGGACAACTGGCTGGCCTATCGAGGCCGTTGTATTCTATAAAGGTTAAGTTGGCTGAGGTGGGGCCGTTTATGCGACAATTGAGTTGTGTGGCCACGTAGGCATACATACTTAAGCTGCATGGAAACAGGTAGTTAGGTGATGATCTAAACAGTTGTTGAGAGATGTGTGGTTTAATTTTTCGCATGTGTCATTGTTCTGTTTTGCTGTTATGCTTATGTGAGTTGCCTGATTATACATGAATTCTAACTCCTATTTTTCCATTTAATAATGTGTATAGTGTGTTCTGAGTATCCTGTGTTATTTCTTGTTTTGGCATATATTTACTTCCGGATATTGGCAAGAGCCAGCCGAGCTTTAAAAGAAAGATAGAGATTGTGGATCCATAGCCAGTGAGTCAGAGTCAGTCCGAGTTGTTAGATACTCTGTACAATTAAAAGGTCTTAAGGTTGGCTATTTTTGGATACAATTGTATATTTCCGTCCAAAATATTAAAATAAAATTATTTCTTATGTAGTTATAATAACTGAAATTTTAGGATGTCACTCAACATGTCAAGAGTCTTATGTTCCCAAAAATGTCCCATCAAACTTCCCTCATACACTTCTCTAACCAATAATTCCCTTACTGAACATTTAGGAATGCATAGCCTACTTCCCTTAAAAAGAAACCCATCATGCTTATAATGTCTTTCAAATGCACCATGATAACAAGCATTATATATTTTTGTAAAATCCACATCACAAGCATATAGTTCTTTCAAATGCTCAAAACCAAGAAGTTTAGTTTCAAGAGAAGAAAGTAAAGCCTACCTCCTAGACAAGGCATCAGCAACAGCATTGCTTTTGCCTTTTTTATGCTTTATCACATAGAAAAATTGCTCCAAGAATTCGACCCACTTAGCATGCCTTTTGTTCAATTTCCCTTGGCCTTTTAGATATTTAAGAGATTCATGATCACTATGAATCACAAATTCCTTAGGAAACAAATAGTATTGCCAAGTTTGCAAATCCTTTAGTAAGGCATATAACTCTTTATCATAGGTGGAATAGTTCAAGCAAGCTCCATTTAATTTTTCACTAAAATAAGCAATTGGGAGCCCTTCTTGCAATAAAACTACACCTATGCCTATGTTGGAAGCATCACACTCCAACTCAAAAGTCTTTGAAAAATTAGGCAAAGCTAGGATATGAGCATTAGTCAATTTAGTTTTAAGCTCTTGAAAAGCTTGATCTTGCTCATTTCCTCACTTAAATGCCACACTTTTCTTGACAGAATCATTCAAAAGAGAAGCTAATGTGCTAAAGTTCTTAACAAATCTCCTATAAAAACTTGCTAGCCTATGAAAGCTCCTTACTTCAATCACATTTGTAGGGTGGGCCAATCTTTGATGGCCTTGATTTTTTCCTCATCTACTTTCACACATTGGGAACTAACAACAAATCCCAAAAACACAACTTCACTTTTACAAAAAGTGCATTTTTCCAAGTTAGCATACAATTGTTCTTTTCTCAAAACTTCCGTGACACTTTTCAAATGACTAACATGATGTAGTGTCACACTATATATGAGAATATCATCAAAATAGACCACCACAAATTTTCCAATATAATGCCTTAAAACATGGTTTATCAAACGCATGAAAGTACTGGGGCATTTGTCAAACCAAATGGCATAACTAACCATTCATATAGACCAAACTTGGTCTTGTAGGTCGTTTCCCATTCACCCCCTTCCCCCATTCTTATTTGGTGATATCCGCTTTTTAAGTCAATTTTGGAAAAGTAACAAACACCATTCAATTCATCAAGTAAGTCATCTAACATTGGGAGTGAATGCCTATATTTGACGGTGATGTTGTTGATGGCCCTAGAATCGGTGCACATTTTCCATGTGCCATCCTTCTTTGGCATCAAAATGACGGGCATAGCACAAGGACTTAAGCTCTCCCTTACCCATCCTTTTTCAAATTCTTTCAATTTCTTTGCACTACAAGAAAATTCGGATTTACCGACGGGCATATACCGACGGTCAGAGACCGTCGGTTAAACGTTGGATTTTTCGACGGCCAAGCCGTCGGTAAAACAACAAGTCCGTCGATAAATGGAATCTGATTTATCGACGGTCAATGCTCGTCGGTAATTTCAAAGATATTTCATTTTCGCGCCTATTTTTCAAATACCGACGGCCTTATACCGTCGGTAAGTTAAAAAACCCGTCGGTAATGCCGAACAGTTTACCGACGGCCTAGACCGTCGGTAAAAAGTCGTCGTAATGCGCGATAATAACCAGAAGTCAGGCCTTCCCTTTCTCCTCCATCTTCATCCCTCTTCTCTTTCACTTCCCTCTCTTCCTCCGCCCCCACCACTACGCCGCCACCACCACCACGCCCACACCACCACCAGGCCGCCACCACCACCACCACTCTATTCTCTCTATTCTCTCTGTTCTCTCACTGTTCTCACTCTTTCTCTCCACCACCACCACCACCACCGCGCCCACACCACCACGTCTTAGTCGCCACCACCACCGCGTTTCCTCTGCCACCACCACCACCACCGTGTCTGTCTCTCTCTCTCTCTCATCTCTCTCTATCCGCCGCCACCTCCACAGAATCACGCCGCCACCTCCACAAAGATCGTTCGCCGCCACCACCTCCACAAGACCTTCCGCGGCCACCTCCACAAAGACCGTGGTCCGCCGTCCCCTCTGCCACCACCGTCTATCCTCTGTCTCTATTCTGTCCTTCTTTGTTCGTGTTTTTTCTTAGAATCCCAAATTGATTTGGTGTTCCTTTTCGATGTTTCAGGAGCGATTGAAGGTTCTTGAAGTGATTTGAAGGTTTTTGACGTGATTTTGAAGGTTTTGGTGCATCACGTATTCTTTTGTGGCTTGACCTCCAATTTTGTGTTACTGTGATTTTGGGAACTAAGGTTTGTTTGTATTCCCTGTTGTTGGTATTTGATTTTTGTTTTAGTAGCTTTGCAAGAGTAGCCTTTGCGTGAGATTATTAGTTGTTTGATGGTTGTTCTGCTCTTATTGATTTTGTGAATTGTTAGTTGTTTGGCGGTTGCTCTGCTCTTATTGATTTTGTGGATTGTTAGTTGTTTTAAAAGTTTAGGATACTTATATTATGTCCAAGGTTAAAAGTTTGTCTTAAGCATGCTAATTAGAAGGGAAAAACAATTCTAGTTGGCGCATCTCGCTTTCGGTTAGCATCATGATTTGAAAAAATATTGAAAAAATATTGGAATAAAGTCTTAAATCGCAAACCTATGCCTTTGTTCGTTTTGTTGTAATTCGATTATTTTAGTTTATATGCTCATGGTGACCAATGTTGACAACAAACAGACAATGTCTTTAGATGGAAACCGTGGTCGAGGTAGGGCTTCCAGGAGGCCGATGATGTCTGCAAGGGAGTATCGGAATAGCTTTGTGACGATTGAGGATCGCGATGCTCGCCATCGTGATCCTCCTATGCCTTCCAGGAGGCCGATGATGTCTGCGAGGGAGTATCGAAATAGCTTTGTCATCAGGACTAAGGATCGTGCTGAGGATCGTGATTTGATGAACCAGCATGGTGATCCCAGGAGGCCTGTAGCTACCGGTGATGCTCATCGAGGGACATACATCGTTCAGGTCTCCAGCGATGACGATGAGATCTTGGAGTATACTCCATCCACACCGGAGTATTCTCCAATCGGAGAGGATTACACTCCGACCTCACCGGAGTATTCTCCAATCGGAGAGGATTACACTGGTCCACACCAAAATATTCTCCCACCGTAGTGATTACACTCCATCGACTCCTTCGGAGGATTCTACCGCCCGATTTTGTCCTGGGGACCCCTCAAGGAGCCGCCACGAGCTAGCCTCTATTTTATATTATGCATGTTATGTACATTAGTATTTGACTGCTTTAACATTTTAATTGGATAAATGTATTAGGATAATATATGATGTATGTCTTTACATTTGTGCTTTTCTATTTAATTTTTGTGTTAAGCCTAAGTTCCAATTATTCCAACGTTTCAACGATTGTTTGCGAAACCAAAGCCGCCACCACCACCACCACCACTCTATTATGCTCTATTATATGTTTTACATGAGGAGGTTAAATAGCTTTTGAGAATTCATGATTTGATAAAAATAGTGAAAGCCAAAAAGCTTACTTGGGGTTTATTTGGAATTATTTTATAACATGATTGTTATTTGGTTGGCATCCTGCTCATTTTTAATATTGTTATGTTTAAATATAATATTTCATGACTGTTATTATTGAATTGCTCTATAGACATATATGGCATCAGGAGGTTCAGGTTCCGACTTCCACCACCCAAAGAAGGGTCAACCCGAGGGAGGAAGGGCATCATGCCGACCCTCGCCGTCGTCGGAGGCCGAACATTATTAGGATTGATGATGCTGGCTATGCGATGTTGTCATCCACACAGCGTCGCATACATCTACGCCTACACAGGCTCCAAATGAGTTCGGCCCCCTACGACCTTACGTCACATTGGGCACCTACACAAAGATGCGGGACCTTACGCATCGACACCCATTTACATGATGCCCACCCAGGGTTCCAGCGGACACTTGCCGCTTCTTCCTCTCATTTTGTATGCGAGGCGGTGCCCGACACTCATGTGTCCGATCAGGAGTATAGTGCGGGCCAGGCACCTGATCAGGCCAGGGGTTCGGCAGACGAGGAGGTTGAGCGGCAGCGGGATGAAGCAGGAGTCGTTGATGATATTGAGATCTTTGCATGATGGTGAGTTGCTATCAGGCCGGTGGTAGAGGTGAGTATGTAGGTTGAATACTCATTTTTGCCCCTTATCTTTTTTTTAGTTTTCAATTTCGTCTCTTATCTTTTTTTAGTTTTCATTTAAGTCCCTTAAACTTCAAAAATCACATCAATTTCGTCTTTTCTGTTTATTTATTCATATTTTCTTAGGCGAATCACCATCGACACGTGGCGAGAAAAATAAAATAAAATAAAACAAAGCGCCACGTGTAAGATGGTATTTCGTCTAAGACAAAAAGAATAATTAAAAAGAAAGGACGAAATTGAAGTAATTTTTGTAACTTAATGGACTTAAATGAAAACTAAAAAAAGGATAAGGGATGAAAATTACAGTTTAACCTATATTTTTAACTTGTTTGGTATGTTGTTATTGTTTAGGTTCCTTAGTCAAAGCCAGGTGCGAAGGCTATCACTAAGTAATTGAGCAAAATTACCACACCTATTGGCCCACCTGGGGGCCGACGGTGGATGAGCGGAGGCACATGTTCAATTCTTTCAGAGTAAGTTGTTTATTTTTTTGTTGCGTATTATTTTTTATTTCATGAATCTCAATTATTTTTAATAACGTATTATATTCATACGGAGAAGGTTTCTTGGAAGGAAGAGCGGGAGGAGCGGATCAAGAAGAACTTCCATATGAAGGCTTCCCACCGCCTATCCGATATGCTTAGAGATGCCCGCCTCAATGGGCAGCCCACTTGGATAGGAGATGAGATCTGGCGTGACTACAAGCGTTTGGAACTCCCCGAGTTCAAGGCGATGGCGAGAAGGCGAAGAAGAATAGAGCCTCTGAAAAAGGTGGGAGCTTGCATACTGGAGGTTCGGTCAGTCAGGCGCAGCACGCAGCTCGACTTGTATGTTTTATATTATTATTATTATTATTATTATTTAGTTAAGCTTTTTTATTAAATAACTACAGTCTCAGCGGTTGCAAAGGGAGGTTTAGTTGCACGAGCTCCATCGTGCAACTCATATTAGGAAAGGTACCGGTGAGTTTGTCGATGAGCGGTCGAGGCGGACCCAGGTAATTATAAAACATAATGAATAGTTTTTTAACAATGTTTGTATTGTTTTATTACAATAAAAATTGACTAATTTGTTTATGTTTGACAGGAGGAGTTTGAGGCGAGGATGTCTCAGGTTAGATCTCAGACATCCTCATGTTCCCCGTCTCAGAGCCCAGAGGATCCATTGCGTCACGATGGTTTGGGCGAATGTTGTTGGCGGCAAGAAGAAGGGTCGCTTATACGGTCTTTGGCGACCTTGCCAAAGAACTACAAGAGGGGCCCGCCTCTCTCTTGGAGAGTCGTCCAGCCGATCGTCTTTGCCAGATGAGCGGGAGATAGCAGAGGTGAAGCGGGCCATGGCGGCGGCGGCGATTAGCGGCCGGCGGCGGCGGATCGCGGCCGTCCAGCAGGAGGAGGCCCGCCGGACGGCTGCCATGTTGGCTCAGGTGCTGCAGCGACAGGAGGATCTGTACAATTTGCTAGCTCGCCAGCCGCCTCCTCCACCGCCTCCGCCTCCGCCTCATAGTACTAGTGATCATGTCAATGATACAGATGGTGATCATGATTATGATTATCAGGACTATTAGTTATGTTTGTATCGATATTTTTTTATATTTTCGGATATTTCTTATTACTGTTTTGTTCGTCAAATTTTTTTATTTATTTGTTACGTTTCTTTTTTTTAATTTTTTTTATAGTTATGTTATAGCATTGCATTTTTAAATACAGGAATAAATTAATAATTAAGTATGTTTGTATCGATATTTTTTTATATTTTCGGATATTTTTTATTACTGTTTTGTTCGTCGAATTTTTTTATGTTATCGCATTACATTTTTAATAAATACATGAATAAATTAATAATTAAATGTGATAACTAGTAATCGTTAATTAAGTGGATAAATAAATTAAATTTATTACAGAAATTAAAATTAAATAATTTAAAAAATTAAATAATTTTTTAATAAAAATTTAAACAATTTTCAATTGAATTTTTTTTTTAATTTCCGGCTTTACCGACGGTCATGGCCGTCGGAAATATCGTCGGAATTAAATATCGTCGGAATTATCGACAGGTAAAACCGTCGGAGAAGCCGTCGAAAATTTACCGACGGGTTAAAGCCGTCGGAAATGTCATCGGAATTATCGACGGGTTAAAACCGTCGGAGAAAACCGTCGGAAATTTACCGACGGGTTAAAGCCGTCGGTACGTATTTGCGACGCGCACTTTACCGACGGACATTAGTCCGTCGGTAATCCGTCGGAATTTTTTTATTACCGTCGGTAATCCCGCGATTTCTTGTAGTGTTGGTCTCCTTCGGATTACTTCTATAAGCGGGCCTATTTGGTATTGAGGCACTTGGAATGAGATTCATTTGGTGCTTAATTTTATTGAGGCTCATTATTAGCTCTTTAGCTTCCTAGTGTTTCGACTGGATTAAGTACTGTGTCGGGATTAGATGTCCACGGATATTGCAATATAATTATGATTTTTTAGTTACTTATTTATTTATTTTCTGCACTCAGTTTTATTTATGCTGTTTGTGTGTGTATATTGCTTCTTGCAATGAAACATGTCAAAATCATTTGGCCAGGATTAAATATTGATTTTGATGTTGATTCTTGATAAAATTTTAGTAGAACTATGTTATGTTGAATTGATTGAATTGAAACAATTGGCCCTACTTATAGATTTGGGTCCAACAACACCAACTACAATCTTATCTAATTGGGAGTGCATCCTAGCAAAATTGGGAGTGTTTTTAATAAAACTTTATTCGTTTCTTTAAATATCCCATTTTTCAAAACTCTCGCCATTTTCTCACTCCGTGTGTCTTGGTTTCAAACTAATAACACTGTGTTTCTTCACGATTCTCTCTCGCGCCACATTATAGTTCTAGAACATTTCGTTGTTAGGTAATTCTTCAAATGATTCTCTTTCGCGCCATATTACATTCTCGATTTAGGTTTATTATCTGTTGATTCGTGCTTTTTTTTACAGGTGGACGAGTTTAAGAAATGACGGTACGATGAAAATTTTGTTTTTCCTGTTTTATCTTGCAATTATCATAATTAATGCCAGTTAAATGTAGAAATTTTTTAAATAAAAGCTCTCATTATTAGTTCTTTAGCTTTCCTAGCGTTTCGACTGGATTAGGTACTGTGTAGGGATTAGATGTTCATGGATATTCCATTAGAATTTTGGATTTTTAATTATTTGTTTATTTTCTGCACTAAGTTTTATTTATGTAGTTTGTGTGTGTATATTACTTTCTGCATTGAAACATGACAAAATCACTTGGCCAGGATTAAATATTGATTTTGAGGTTGATTCTTTCATGATTCAAATTGATTTTGATGTTGATTCTTGATAGAATTTTGGTAGAACTGTGTTCTGTTGAATTGATTGAATTGAATATAATTGGCCCTACTTATAGATTTAGGTCTAACAACTCCAACTCCAATCTTATCTCATTAGTTTTTTCATGTTTCAAATTGATTTTGATGTTGATTAAGTAGGAAAGGTTTGAGTGGCTGGACCCTTTGAATATTACATGGCACTTAACAGTAGGAAGATTGTACATGTTGAATCATTCGATACTTACTGAGGATTTTGCATTACAAGATGTCTAGGTGGTGGGGGTAAGCACATAACCTTTCAAACACGACACGATCTTCTACAATTTGTCTATGGTGGTTTGTTCTGAAATTATCTTTGGCAGGTTAAGAATGTTGAAATTTTATATTCCAATAATTAATATGGGCTGATATCATTAATAATTATATTAGATATTTTTCATAAAGGAGTTATACTATATGTGATCAAATAAAGTTAAAATAAAGTAAGCTCATTAGACTCCTAATTTAATTGATATGGGCCTTATATGAGTAGATGTTAGTGTCGCCCAATAAGGAGATAATGGATACCCTGTTAGATTTAACACACTATAAATGTTCTAAACAGAACCTCAGGGATGGCCGGAGGGAAGCGGTGAGACGTTGTTCGCAGCGGTTGACGACGGCGCACGGGGTGGTGTACCTGCAAGGACTCCGATGCCTAAGTCAGTTTAGGAAGGAGGAAAGGAATTGTAGAGATGAATCAAATCGTATCTGCATTTGTGAAGGAGATCCGTTTTATATGGTTCGAGGATGGTTACTGAGAGATAACTGCTCCACGAGATCCGGGATGCCGTCAGATCCTTGCTAGGCTATGATGAGTTAGGGTGGAATGCTGAGGACCGTTAGATAAGCCACGTCAACCCGGCTCCAAAGTGGTGAAACAAACTATGTGCGGAGATGGGCCTTAAGAGCGTGGATCGTCGGATTGGGCTTCGGCCCAGTCCGAAATAGTTGCCCCCAAGTCGGCAGCTTGAATGTCGAGGTGGTGACTTAATGTAGTGATAGAAGTTTGGTGATGTCGACATTTGATATTATTTGAAAGGAAGCGTAGATGTTTGTCGTCCCTTTGAGAGAAAAGAGATCTGAAACGCTACCAAACCCTAGGCACGTGAGCGTTAATTATGAATTTCAAAATGTCACGCCAGCCGCCTTTGGGATTCAGATTGTTGCATTGTTTCGAGGCGAGTCATTACTCCCCTTTTTCTTTCTCACTTTCGCTTCTCTTTCAGATTTCTGAGAAACCTTCGTCTCATTCCCTTGCTTCTTTTCCGGCGATTCTGAACGCATGCCTGATTCGGTGGTTTGCTTTCCCTGTGGTTCATTTCCGATTGTTCGTGCTTGCTCGTGTTTCTTTTCTTCGGTCTCACCTTGCAAACTTTCTTGTTTACAGGTAAATTTCATTTCCTCATCTCTGTTTTTCTTTTCGTAGTTTCGAAATGGGTAACAATATTAGGTCTCACCCAAGGGATTCGTCCTTGTCTTCCTCTGTATCTGGTTTCTCTAGTTCCTCTTCCTCTGGTGGCCCGTCAGAAGGACCGAGTGTTAACACCGATGGCAGTTCCTTATCGGTTGACGGTAGTTTTGTTTCGGTGGGCTCTGGGGAAAAATGTTCTTCCCCTGAAATCTATTATCCTCCAGGACTTTTCGTTGGGGATTATGAGGGTAAGAAGGTGTCCCCAGCTGATCCGGTCGAAATCCAGAGTCTTTCTTTAAAATTACAGAAGTTTTTTTGGATGAACTTTCACAGACAGGGAAGTAGGAGAATGGTTGGTCAATATAGCTAAACATCGACCTTTTTTCCATGACAGTGCTCTGGCGAGATCGGATATGGGTAAAAAATTGCTTCAGAGGGATGACTTCGTTCTGCCCCCAAACGCTGAAAACTTCGGTTGGGTTGCACAAGATGCTCTTTGTACTCTCTCTTTTTACTCATCCAAAGAGAATTTTCTACTGATGTTGAAGTCTATGGACGTCGCGGATGGTGTCTGCAACTTCGAAAACTGGAAGATTTGCCAACCCCATCTTGATGCTCGAATCTGCTCGCAATTTGATTGTATTTTGATGTTCATGTACGAGGTCCTTTTCAAGGATTTGGGTTTTAAGTTGCCTTTTTCCGACTTCGAAGTAGCGGTTTTACACCATTTAGAGGTCGCTTCTTCACAATTACGTCCGAATTCTTGGGTGTTTGTCCGGGGATTCCAGCTATTGTGCCCCTATCTGAATGTCGACCCCTTGGTCGAGACGTTCTTCTCTATTTTTTCCCCTTTGTGGACGGAGGCGAATCCAGCGAAACGCGAAGGTTGGGTTTCGTTGAAACAGAACGGGAAAGTTTTTGAGCTGTTCTCTGAATCTCATCGAGGGTTTAAATCGAAATATTTCATTATCGAGGCCATCAGCAATACTGCTATGGAAAATGTTTGTGCTCCTATAGAAGTACTTGACAAGAACGGACAGGTGATGATTGATTGGTGCGAGAGGTTCCCGCTGTGTTAGAGTGAGAAGCATTTCCAATTCGAGAAGAGCGAATTCACATACAAACTCGACGAGCTCGACGATAATGCTCGATATAGTTTGAAACAAATTCGCAAGTTTGTTGAAATGTTGAAACCTCGACAACATACGAATAAAAAGGGAGAGTTGGTCTCCAAGAAAGGATATGTCGACACTCGTCGCCTTCTGAGATGCAAGACTCAAAAAGAAGCCAATGTGTGTTTAGGTAAATTTGTAGAAATCTACTTGTTCATAGTTCCTTCTTATCATTCTGACTCATTTTTATCTTCGCAGATTCAATGGCTACTTCGGCGTTTTTGGCAAGCTTGAAGAGGAAGGCTTCTGCCGAAAAGACTCCTTCCCCAGGAGTTGGAGAAGGTTCTAGCCACACCGCTTCTGTTCTCGCTCCGTCTTCTGGAGCCTCAGCTGCTCAAAGTGTCGGTGTTTCAACCGTGGTTGTAAAAGTGGTTGAAGAGGTGCCTTCGAGAAGTAAACAAATTTTCGCCCAGGCTGTCGAGGAGCCTGCCGCTAAGAAAAGGAAACCTCCTCAACCCAAGACTTCGGCTCCCACTCTTGCTTTGAAGACCGGGGAGAAGTCTGGCAAGGGAAAAGATGCGGTCCAGCTTTACGGTGAGGTCCCACCGGTTTGGTCTCGTGGCGAGACAGTGAGTGTTGAAGAGGCCGGGGGGTTAATTCCTCCTTCAGACAAGGATTTCTTCAACGAACTCTCCGAGACTGCCAAGGAGAATATGTTTTTTGAAAATATGACTCACAAGCTGCGGGACTTGCTAATTTCCCAGTGGCTTTTTGAAAAGAACATGCAATTGGAGGTTGATCTCGACAGTCTTTGGAAGAGTAATTCGTGGCTGGATGCCAAAATTAAGTCCCTTGAAGGTCTTAAAGTCGAACTACAAGCTCAGCTAGCCAAGTCCAAGGGTGAGATGGTCGAGGTGTCAAGGCAGATCGAAAATCTTTCGACCGAGAAGAAGAATCTGATTGAGGAACGCGGACAACTCTTACAGAGGATCCAGGATCTTCAAAAGTCAGAGGAAAGTTTGAAGTTGGAGGCCTTTGAATCCCAATGCAAGATGGAGGGGTTAAGTACGGAGGTTGAGCTCCTTTCGAAGGAAAATCAAGAAGTTTCATTGCTCTCGGAAAAGGTCAAAAAGTTAGAGGCTGAGAATGCAGAGATGGTGGCCTTGATCCTGAAGGCTGGCGACGAGTTATTCGCCAATGCCGTCGACCAGATTAGGGTTCTCAATCCTGATCTAACCTTTAACACGATGGGAATGACCCCTGCTGGGATCGTTGAGGGGAAAAAAATGTCGATAGTCAAACAAAGGAAGTTATTCTCATCGGGCCCACTCCGTCTTCTGAAGTGGCTATTCCTCTGGTTTTCGATGTGGTCCCCTCTCCGAATTCCGAAGTAGTAGTTCCACCGACTTCGGGAGTGACTGTGCCTCCCAAGTCTTAGGATTTTGTTGCCCGTATTTGTCGTTTTTGCTTTTGCTGTATTGTAATGAACGAAACGTTTGTAATGATATTTAACTTTGAATTATCAAAATATTTACCTTGTTTGCTTTACTTGTCATTTTGTTTGCTTTTCAGAACGCACTCGTGCTCTCGGGCACGAGGCTCGTTCAAGGGTTCTCGCACACTCGGGCACGAGGCTTTTCAGAACGTGCCCGTGCTTTCGGGCACGAGGCTTCTTGTAGGGTGCTCGCGCACTCGGGCACGAAGCTTTTCAGAACGTGCTCGTGCTCTTGGGCACGAGGCTTGTTCTAGGGTGCTCGCGCTCTCGGGCACGAGGCTTGTTGACGAAGCAAGTTTTTCATACTCATTTTTCTTCGAATGTATTTTATTGCTTCACATTTTTATGTTTCAGATACATTTAACTTCAGCTATAGTACTTCTTCAACATCGCTGCGTTCCAAGTCCTCAGAACTCGCTGGCCTTGCAGTGTCTCAAGGGTGTAAGCGCCAGTACCAGTCTTTGTGATGACTCGGTAAGGGCCTTCCCAATTCGGTGCGAGTTTCCCTTGTGGGGCATTCTTTAAACTAATGTCAGCTCGTCGAAGGACGAGGTCGTCAGGCATGAATTCTCTAGGCGCCATGCTTCGGTTGTACCTTGCTGTGATTTTTTGCTTGACTGCGACCTCGTTGAGCGCTGCAAGCTCTCTGCATTCGTCGAGTAGGTCGAGTTCTTCTCGCAAGTTTTGATAGTTATTGACACCTTGTTGGGGATATGAAGTTCTCTAACTAAGTTCTCCAATCTCAACGAGAATAATGGCCTCTGTCCCATATGTGAGACGGAAGGGGGATTCTCCTGTCGTTGAGTGTTGAGTTATGCGATATGCCCAAAGTACTCGGGAAAGTTCTTCCGCCCAGTTCCCTTTTGCTTCATCTAACCTTCGTTTCAGACCTCGCAGAATAACCCGGTTTGCGGCCTCAGCTTGACCATTCGTCTTGGGGTGTTCTACGGAGGTGAAATGTTGTTTGATGTTGAGGTCCTCCAAAGTCTTTCGGAAACCACGGTCCACGAACTGTGTTCTATTGTTGGTAACGACGACCTCGGGTATCCCAAACCTCGTCAAGATGTATCTTTTGAAGAACTTAATCAAATTCTTCGCAGTTATCTTTGCAAGTGCTTCTGCCTCCACCCATTTGGTGAAGTAATCTACTGCAACGGCTAGATACTTCACCTGTCCAGGAGCCATTGGAAATGGTACAAGTATGTCAATGTCCCACCAGGTGAAGGGCCACAACGCCGAAAGGAACATTAGCTCTGTTGGAGGAGCCAAGTGGATGTCGTCATGTCTCTGGCATTTGTCACATTTGTTAACGAATAACCTCGCGTCTGCATCTAATGATGGCCAATAATAACCTGCACAGAGGACTTTCTTCGCAAGGGAATTTCCTCCCAGGTGTTGCCCACATATTCCTTCATGCACTTCGGCCAATGCTTATTGGGCTTTGGTATCATCGAGACACTTCAACAGTGGGGTGGAGAACCCCTTTCGGTACAGGATACTGTCCATTATGGAGTAAGAACACGCTTTCTTTCGAATTTTGGCGGCCTCCTTTTCCTCATTTGGGAGATCTCCGAGTTGAATGAACTTCCAAATGGGCGTCATCCAATTGTCTGGGTTAGCGGGCACATCATCAATGCTTGCCTGGGATATTGCCAAGCAAAATTTTGGAAGAGTCTCTGGTATTTCGACGGAGGTGATGTCGACTAGCGAGGTTATACTGGGTTCGGCCAGTGTTTCCTGTATCACAGATCTGTTGTTCCCCGAGCATCTTGTGCTGGCGAGTTCGGATAGAATATCCGCTCAGGTGTTCTGTTCTCTTGGGATGTGTGTAATCTCGATTGTAGATAAATCGTTCATTTTCTTTTTTACCAAGGCGAGGTATTTCTGGAGGAGTCGGTCTTCAGCCTGGTACTCTTCGTTGATTTGGGACACAACCAACTGAGAATTGGTTCTGAGTTTAACTTCTTCAGCCCCGAAATCTCGAGCTAATGTGAGCCCTGCTAAACATGCTTCATACTCTACTTGGTTGTTTGAAGTGGGGAATGAAAATCCCAGGGAGAACTCGACGATCACCCCGTCGTCGTTCTAGAGCAACAACCTAGCGCCACCGCCCTTTGTGTTGGACGATCGGTCGACGTGAACCGTCCATTTAGAGCAAGGCTCTACAGCTCCCGGAGTTATCTCGGTGATGAAATCTGCCAGGCATTGGGCTTTGGTGGCCTGTCTTGCCTTGTAAATAATCCTGAATTCAGACAACTCAACCGACCACTTGATCATACGTCCTCCCAAGTCAGGCCTGTGTAGGATCTGTTTGTTAGGTTGGTCTGTCCGAACTACTATGGGATGCATTAAGAAGTACTGTCTCAACCGTCAAGCTGTAACTATCAACGCTAGCGCGACCTTCTCAATCTTTTGGTATCTTAGCTCAGGGCCTTGAAGTGCTTTGCTTACGAAGCAGAAAGGTTTCTGTCCCTCACCTGTTTCACAGATGAGGACGACACTTAGAGCTTCATCGGCTACAGCCAGGTAGAGATAAAGTACTTCCCCAGGGGATGGTCTCGTTAAGACTGGTGGTTGAGATAGGATGCGCTTTACCAGTGTCAAAGTTTCTTCGCACTCGGGAGGCCATTCGAATTGAATTCCTTTCTTCAGTAAACGGAAAAGGGGCAACGTGTAACACCTGAGGACGAGATCGACATCGTATTAGGACGACGTATCGAGACCTCGACCAAGACCTTGTGTCGAGATCCCGTGACTAGATCGTTTGCCGAGATCTTTTGTCGAGCTGATGAGACCACGTGCACTAGCCGAAATGAGGAGGTCGAGTCGAGTTGATGAAGTCGCTGCATCGAAATGATGAGGACGCAAGCCGAGGTGAGGAGACCGCGTTCCCGAACTCGTGTTAGAACTTTGTACGTTTGCACGAGTACTCTTGTCGACATCGTGTCGAGATGATACCTCGTATTATTTCGAACGTTACTCAGCGTTATTATTATATTGTTTGTAATTATTACATTGTCGGCTTGTCGTTGACCAAGCGAGTAGAGGTAATCATGAGAGGAACGAGTTAACGGGTAGATGATTATTGGGATTGGCATCTTATAGCTGGAGTTACGTTTTACCCCTTTCGCCTTTGTATACCACGGCCGTTTCACTCATTTCTCTTTTCTTCTTTCTTCTTCCTTCCTTACGCTCTGTGTTTCGTTGTTTCCTTAAAAATCTTCATCGGCTTAAACCGTGAGTTCCAAATGAGATTCTGCACAAGATTTCTTCATCAATTTTGTTCATCATCAACTTCTCGACCCATATCTCGTCGATCGACCATCACCGTTGAGGTATGAAGAATGATTTTCTTTCATCTGTACTCTTGTTTAGCGCTAAATCTTCTTCCATTTTTAATCAGTTTTATGCTTCCAAATCATATCAAATTGATGGGTTTTCTTCTTCACAATATTACCTATCTTTTTAACCGATTAATTGGGCTTGTAAAACAAATTTCTTTCTCTGTTTTTCTGCAATCGGCAATGCCCAGAAACCTCCATTTTTGGTTCGTTTCGATTTCTTGATTTTCATTCGTTGCTTCTGATTATTGTTGTTGTCGATCTATCTGTTGAAGCATCAGATAACTTTTCATGAATTCTGATCGAAATCCCTAACTTTGTGTTGGAGGAAAAATATCTTTCAGTTCTTGAGTTTTATATTTTCTGGGTTGTGGTTGAGTTCGGGGAAGAGAGAGCTAGATGTATTAGAACCATAGATCGATCTGAGTTATGTTTGTTTTAGGAAGTCTGATTCCCGAGATCGAGTGATTCCGAATCGAGGTGTACGGGAAAGCGAATCCAAGGACGCGGAAGCAGCAGAATCCAGAACGAGGACTGTACGTGTCGAGGTCGACTGAGAAGCGTACGTATCGAAGTCGTTGTCGAGTTCGTTGAAGACAGCCGTGTCGAGATCGAGTAAGAGAAGTCGTTGTCGAGTTCTTTGAAGACAGCTGTGTCGAGGTCGTTGTCGAGCAGCATTTAACTTGGAGTTCGGTAAGGGCGCTTCACATTTATATTTGTTATAGTATGTAAGGGCGCTTCACATTTATATTTGTTATAGTATGTAAGGGCGCTTCACATTTATATTTGTTATAGTATGTAAGGGCATTTCATATTCTATGTGGTTATGTTATTGTGTATGGAATTACTGATTTGTGTCGAGATGAAATGTTGTGATATGATTGAGTTTGCATGTATTTAATATGTGATTGAATATATGTCGTGAAGTGTGTATTGCATGTTGAATTGCGTTTCTTCATGTCGAGCTTGCTCTTTTATTTGACATGCGGTTGAATATTTTGTGTTTAACTCTTTGAATATCGTATGCGGCGAATTGTTCATCGAGTGAGCGAGCTAGGTGAGTCGTATGACGTTTTTGAGCCGTGACCGGATAATCGAGGGTGCTAGGTCCCTTTTTGTTTACGGGAGATTGACTAGACGCCGCCACGCCACGGGACCTGAGTCGATCGTCCTAGGGAGAGCGAGGATCCCAAGGCTTCGGCTGGACTTTCCGACATACTGATGCAGCGTGTGCATTCCGGAAAATTGTCGAGTCGAGAGAAAATGGAATTGTGAGTTGTGTCGAGTTTAGAGTGAGATGGTCGAGTCACGTCGGTGAATGTTATACCTTGCTGTTTGCTTATATTTTTATGTCGAGCTTATCTTAACTTGTTGAGAAGTTGACCCTTTCCCGTGGTGCCTTCAATCCATGACGGTTACCCAGGCGATGTCGAGGGCGCAGGGAACTCGACAGTAGACGATGCCGAGGAGGATCTCGACGAGGACCCGAGTGACGACCTCTATCTGTCGTGATTGTTTATTTGTTGGATGTTTGTTTTCTGAGTACTGTACTTGTTTTTCTTTTGTGTTCGAGGTCGTGACCAGTTTGGGCAGTGTTGTTTTTGTTGCTACAGGGTAGACTGGTGGTCTTACTTTTGGAGCAGCCCTGCGTGAGTCTGGAAGTACCCCCAGGGTATGATGGCTCTTTTGAAGTTGTCGTACCTTAGGTGTATTTTCTTTGCACATTTGCTACTCTGTATTTGTATACATTATTATTCGGGTGATATATATATGTGTATGTTATGCATGTATGTTTTATTTGAATTTAAGTCTTGTGTCTTAGTTGCACCATGTTTCGAAAAGCTGTAATTACTCTGATGTGCACGAGTTGGTTTTATAAAAAAAAATATATCCCATTTTTTTAAAAGGCACAAGAGTTTTGTTTTTAAAACACATCTCATATAGGTTTATGTTTGAGCTTGGTGTGTTGAGCTCGGTAACTCGAGCTCGGTATATTGAGCTTCGGTAGCGGTCGGAAACGGTCGTTCTGACTTTAGTATCGAGCGATTCGGTTCGAGAAATTGTGCATAGGATTTGGGTAGTCACCGTGTCGGGTTATGTGTTGGGTACCTAGTTGTTTTGTGTTGATTCTTTGTTTGATTAAGTGAAGCACTTATTGCTTGAGAAATTGTTTGAACTGTTTCTTGATTGAAGCGGTGTGTTTTAACACATCCTTGTTGTGAGATTCAGCGGGGTTTTGAACTTTGTGGAATCTAATGCCACCTCGTAGGAATACGACATCCGCAACCGAGAACGTCGACATGGAACGAGCTATTCAAGCTATGACCGAGATGGCGGCAGCCATGGCTCAACAATCACCGCTGAACTCAACAGGCTAACGCGATGGCTCAACAGACGGCGTTAACTCGCCAGAACTTGCAAAGAACAAAGAACGAGCGTAACGTAATGTCGAAGCAAGAGGATTGGCCGACTTTAGGAAGCATGATCCCGAAGTTCTACGGTGAGCCAAATCCGGATAAAGTCGATCTTTGGATGCAAGAGATCGAGAAGATCTTTGAGGCACTTCATTGCCCTGACAACGGAAGGTCGACTATGCCACCTACTTATTGCTAGGAGACGCAGAGTATTGGTGGAGAGGAGTGAAGCAACGTTTATAGCGTAACATCGCGAGATGACCTGGGAGCTTTTTCGTGAAAGGTTCTTGGACAAGTACTTCCCTGACATCGCACGAGCCGAGAAGGAGCAGGAATTTCTTCAATCGCAGCAAGGCAACTCGGCGGTGTCCGAGTATGCGCCAAGTTTGAATCGTTGGCAGGTATTTCAGTCCATTTCGTGACCGAGTTGACGAGAGATGGTTAAGTGAGAGATTTCAACGGGGATTGAGATTCGACATTGAAATCGATGGTGTCGTTGAGGATCCGAAATCTCCAAGAGCTGATTGACCGATGTGTCGAGGTAGAAGGAGTGAGGAGCCACAAGAAGAAGACTGTTGTGGGCGGACGGTGAGACCCAGTGCGGGGCGTAGATTTGCACAGAAGGAAACTACCGCAGAAGAGACCTTACGACCGACCTCAGGGGAACAACAACAGGGGGCGATGTCGTCCGATGACCCAAGTACCGAGGAGTGGAGGTCGGACCCGGTGTCGAGGTGATTTGCTACCGATGTGGAAAGCGGGACATTACGCGAGTAATCGTACTCGAGAGGGAGGAGGTGTGTTTCAACCGCAAGAAGCCAGGGCATTTTGCTAAGGATTGTCCTACACCTAAAGCTGAACCGACTATGCTTGCGGCAAAGGCCAAAGGGAGCGTCAAGTGGCTAAAGGCGAGTTTTACGCATGAGTGGCGAGGAAGCGGTCGAGTGATGATCTTATCCAAGGTGAATGTGAGATCGAGGGTAAATCCTTATCCGTTCTTTTTGATTCGTGCAACCCATTCCTTCATTTCTTACGATTGTGTGAACCTTTTGAGCTTGACTGTGGATCGCTTTACCGTTTAAATTAGTAGTTACAACCCGTTTGCTAAAACCTTAGTCACAAACACTTGCATGTCTTAATTGTGTAGTGATTATTGAGAATAGAAAGTTTGTGGTCAATTTGGTTTGTTTGCCTCTTAAGGGTTTAGATGTTATCCTCGGGATGGATTGGTTGTCACACCACCATGTCCTTTTGAATTTGTGCCCGTAAAACTGTAATTTTTCCGGACCTTGGAGTCTCCAATTATCTTTACGCGAACGTATTGGAGTTTCTTTGAAAGAAGGAACTAGGGAATACATGTATCTCGCTAGTTCGGAAGTTTTCCAGCAGATCGGCGTGAAGAATGTTCGGTGGTGTGTGATTTTGAGGGCGTTTTCAGAAGGCGTGCGGGATTACCACCCGACGAGAGGTCGAGTTCTCCATCGACTGATTCAGAACGGGGCCGATTTCCAAAGCGCCGTGCGGGATGTCTCTGCCGAGATGAAAGAGTGAAGTCCCGGATCGAACACTTGGAGTCGAAGCGATTCATACGACCGGCGTGTCACCGTGGGGAGCTCGGTGTTGTTGGTTAAGAAGAAGGATGGACGATCAAGGTGTGCGTGGACTATCGCGAGCTCAACAAGGTTACCGTGAAGAACCGTTATCCGTTACCACGTATTGGCGATTTGATGGACCAACTTCGTGGAGCGGCGATCTTTTCCAAGATAGACTTGAAGTCGGGCTACCATCGATTCGCGTGAAGGAGGAAGATGTCGCCAAAGCGACTTCAGGACTAGATACGGTCACTACGAGTACTTGGTGATGCCGTTTGGAGTAGCGAATCGCCCGGTGTGTTTATGGACTACATGAACAGGATTTTTCATTCGTTTTGGATCAGTTCGTGGTAGTGTTCATCGGCGACATATTGATTTACTCGAGGAACCGAGAAGAGCACGCAGAACACATATGTCGAGCATCGCAGATATTACGAGATAAGCAACTCTATGCCAATCTGCCGAAGTGTGAATTTTGGCTTGAAGAGGTGAATTTTCTAGGTCACGTGATTTCCAGGAGAAGGGATAGGCGTGGATCCAACTAAGATTGAGGCGGTGATAGCGTGGGAACAGTAGAAGGCGATTCTGAGATCGGGAGTTTTGTCGGCTTAGCAGGATATTACAGAAGATTCATTGAAAGTTTCTCGAAGATTGTCGCGCCTCTTTACGATTGACGAGGAAGGATCAACCTTTGCTTGGGCCAGGAGTGTGAAGCCGATTTTCAACGGCGAAGGAGCTTTTGGCGACGGCGCTGTGCTTGATTTTGCCTCAACCCGAAGAGCCTTTCGAGGTGTATTGTGATGCGTCACACCAGGGATTGGGATGTGTCTTTGATGCAACATCGGAAGGTGGTCGCGTATGCTTCAAGACGACTTAAGATTCACGAGAGGAACTATCCTACTCACGACTTGGAGCTAGCGGTGATAGTTTTCTTGTGAAGATATGGAGGCACTACCTTTACGAGCACTCTTCTTTGTTTCGGCGATCACAAGAGCTTGAAGTACTGTTCGACCGGAAGGAGCTCAACATGCGTCAACGTAGATGGACGTAATTTCTCGAGGACTACGACTTTACGTTGGAATACCATCCTGGTAAGGCTAACGTAGTAGCAGATGCGTTGAGCAGGAAGAGCGTTTTAACCTCGGTAATGATGATCAAGGAGTTGGAGATGCTCGAGAAGTTAGAGATTTGAAGTCGAGTGTCAGTTTCAAGGGAAGCCGAGATTTGGTATGCTTACCATTTCTAACAGATTGTTGGGCGAGATCCGAGACCAGCAAGTTCGTGACGAGCTTCGCAAGAGAAGATTCGCTTGATAGCGCAAGTGGAAGGCGACATGCAATTCGTGCCTGAGCGGACGACATCTTGAGGTGCAATGGCCGAGTGTGCGTGCCTAACGATCCGAGCCGAGGAAGTTGATTCTCGGCGAAGCGCATAAGAGCAACTTTAGTATTCATCCCTGAGTTACGAAGATGTATCAAGACTTGAAGAAGCATTTTTGGTGGTCAGGAATGAAGAAGCAAGTGGCCGTCACGTAGCTTCATGTTTGACGTGCGAAGCGAAGGTGGAGCACCAACGACTGCGGGAATGCTACAATCGCTGGGCGTGCGGTATGGAAATGGGACGATATTTCCATGGATTTCGTTGTAGGTTTGCCGAAGACGCAGAAGAAGAATGATTCGATTTGGGTGATCGTTCGATTGACGACCAAATCGCTCATTTCTTGCCGGTGAGGTCGACATACAACGTGGAAAAGTTGACCGAGATCTACATCGCGAGATAGTACGACTTCATGGAATACCATCTTCGATCGTGTCGGACCGAGATCAAAGTTCACGTCTCATTTTGGAGGGAATTGCGAGGAGCGATGGGAGGCAGAGCTCGAGCTTAGCTTCGGCATATCATCCTGGCGTCGACAGACGGTGAGAGAACGATCCAATCGCTTGAAGATTTGTTACGAGCTTATGCGTTAGATCACCGAGGAAGTTGGGACGACGTCTTACCATTGGTGGAGTTCACATACAACAGCGACTTCCATGCGAGTATTGGGATGGCACCTTTTGAAGCGGCTGTATGGGCGGAAATGTCGACGCCTCTTTGTTGGTACCAGGGCGGCGAGCGGTGTCGTAGGACCAGATATGATCCAGCAGACTCGAGAAGATCCGTTTGATCGAGAGATCGGATGCGAACATCTCAAAGTCGATGTAAGAGTTATGCAGATCAACGACGTCGACCACTCGAGTTCGAGGAAGGAGGACATGTATTTCTTAGAGTCACCCCCTACTGGAGTTGGTCGAGCGATCAAATCCAAGAAACTTACCCCTAAATTCATTGGACCTTACAGATTCTTCGTCGTATTGGTCGAAGGCATATCGGTGCATTGCCACCATTCTTGTCGAACATCCACGACGTCTTTCACGTCTCACAATTGCGGAAGTATGTTTCCGACCCTTCTCATGTCATCGAACGGATGTGATTCAAGCGAAGGGCGACTTATCTTTGAAGCGTCACAGCAAGAATCGTTGATCGGAAAGCCAAACAGCTATGAACAAAGAGATCCAACTTGTCAAGGTTGTGTGGGATCAAGACGGGAGATGCGACTTGGGAGCTGGAGGAGAAGATGAAGATTCAGTACTCGAACTTTTCTGAGGTAAGAAGCTTATTTGCAATTTCGAGGACGAAATTTTTTAGAGGGAGAGATTGTAACACCTGAGGACGAGATCGACATCGTATTAGGACGACGTATCGAGACCTCGACCAAGACCTTGTGTCGAGATCCCGTGACTAGATCGTTTGCCGAGATCTTTTGTCGAGCTGATGAGACCACGTGTGTAACGACCCGTTTCCGGACCGCTACCGAGCTCAATATACCGAGCTCGAGTTACCGAGCTCAACACACCAAGCTCAAACATAAACCTATATGAGATGTGTTTTAAAAACAAAACTCTTGTGCCTTTTAAAAAAATGGGATATATTTTTTTTTTTATAAAACCAACTCGTGCACATCAGAGTAATTACAGCTTTTCGAAACATGGTGCAACTAAGACACAAGACTTAAATTCAAATAAAACATACATGCATAACATACACATATATATATCACCCGAATAATAATGTATACAAATACAGAGTAGCAAATGTGCAAAGAAAATACACTTAAGGTACGACAACTTCAAAAGAGCCATCATACCCTGGGGGTACTTCCGGCAGACTCCCACGCAGGGGGCTGCTCCAAAAGTAAGACCACCAGTCCACCTCAGAGCAACAAAAACAACATCGCCCAAACTGGTCACGACCTCGAACATAAAAGAAATACAAGAACAGTCCTCGGAAAAACCAACATCCAATAAATAAACAATCACGGCGGTAGAGGTCGTCACTCGGGTCCTCGTCGACCTCCTCCTCGGCATCGTCTCATCGCCGAGTTACTGCGCCCTCGACATCGCCTGGGTAACAGTCATGGATTGAAGGCACCACGGGGAAAGTGGTCAACTTCTCAACAAGTTAAGATAAGCTCGACATAAAAATATAAGCAAACAAAGAAGGTATAACAATCACCGACGTGACTCGACCATCTCACTCTAAACTCGACACAACTCACAATTCCATTTTCTCTCGACTCGACAATTTTCCGGAATGCACACGCTGCGTCTGGTATGTCGGAAAGTCCAGAAGCCTTGGGATCCTCGCTCTCCCTAGGGCCGGTCCAACTCAGGGTCCCGTAGGCGTGGCGGCGTCTAGTCAATCTCCAGTAAACAAAGGGGACCTAGCACCCTCGCTTATCAGGGTCACGGCTCAAAAGCGTCATACGACTCACCTAGCTCGCTCACTCGATGAACAATTCGGCATACGATATTCAAGGAGTTAAACACAAAATATTCAACCGCATGTCAAATAAAAGAGCAAGCTCGACATGAAGAAGCATAATTCAACATGCAATACACACTTCACGACATATATTCAATCACATATTAAATACATGCAAAACTCAATCATATCACAACATTTCATCTCGACACAAATCAGTAATTCCATACACAATAACATAACCACATAGAATATGAAATGCCCTTACATACTATAACAAATATAAATGTGAAGCGCCCTTACTTAAGGACTTATACAATAAAGCCTTAGAGATATCTAGAAGTAGCCCTTACCGAACTCCAAGTTAAATGCTGCTCGACAACGACCTCAACACAGCTGTATCCAAATGAGCTCGACAACGACCTCGACAAGGTTGTCTTCAAAGAGCTCAACACGTACGCTTCTCAGTCGACCTCGACACGTACAGTCCTCGATCTGGATTCTGCTGCTTCCGCGTCCTTGGATTCGCTTTCCCGTACACCTCGATTCGGAATTCACTCGATCTCGGGAATCAGACTTCCTAAAACAAACATAACTCAGATCGATCTATGGTTCTAATACATCTAACTCTCATCCCAAACTCAACCACAACCCAGAAAAATATGAAACTCAAGAACTGAAAGATATTTTTCCTCTAACACAAAGTTAGGGATTTCGATCAAAATTTCATGAAAAGTTATCTGATGCTTCACAGAAAGATCGACAACAACAATAATCAGAAGCAACGAACGAAAAACCAGAAATCGAAATGAACCAAAAATGGAGGTTTCTGGGCACTGCCGATTGCAGAAAAACAGAGAAAGAAATTTTGTTTTACAAGCCCAATTAATCGGTTAAAAAGATAGGTAATATTATGAAGAAGAAAACCCATCAATTTGATATGATTTGGAAGCATAAAACTGATTAAAAATGGAAGAAGATTTAGCGCTAAGCGAAGAGTACGGATGAAAGAAAATCATTCTTCATACCTCAGCGGTGATGGTCGATCGACGAGATATGGGTCGAGAAGTTGATGATGAACAAAATTGATGAAGAATTCTTGTGCAGAATCTCATTGGAACTCACGGTTTAGTCGATGAAGATTTTTAAGGAAACAACGAAACACAGAGCGAGAAGGAAGGAAGAAGAAAGAAGAAAAGAAATGAGTGAAGCTGGTCGTGGTATACTGGTGGCGAGAAAGGGGTAAAGCGTAACTCCAGCTATAAGATGCCAATCCCAATAATCATCTACCCGTTAACTCGTTCCTCTCATGATTACCTCTACTCTGTCGGTCAACGACAAGCCGACAATGTAATAATTACAAACAATAAAATAATAACGCTGAGTAACGTTCGAAATAATACGAGGTGTCATCTCGACACGATGTCGACAAGAGTGCTCGTGCAAGCGTACAAGGTTCTAACACGAGTTCGTGAACGCGGTCTCCTCAGCTCGACTTGCGTCCTCATCACTCGATGACGCGACTTCATCAACTCGACACCCGACCTCCTGTTTCGGCTGACTAGTGCACGTGGTCTCATCACCGACAAAAGATCTCGTGAACGATCTAGTCACGGGATCTCGACACAAGGTCTTGGTCGAGGTCTCGATCGTCGTCCTAATACGATGTCGATCTCGCCCTCAGGTGTTACAATCTCTCCCTCTAAAAATTTCGTCCTCGAAATTGCAAATAAACTTCTTACCTCGAGAAAAGTTCAGTCTGAATCTTCATCTTCTCCTCCAGCTCCCAAGTCGCATCTCCGTCCTTACGATCCCACACAACCTTGACAAGTTGGATCTCTTTGTTCCGCAATCGCTTGGCTTTCCGATCAACGATTCTTCTTGGTGACGCTTCAAAGATAAGTCGCCCTTCGGTTGAATCACATCCGGTTCGATGACATGAGAAGGGTGGAAACATACTTCGCAATTGTGAGGCGTGAAAGGCGTCGTGGATGTTCGACAAGAATGGTGGCAATGCAATCGATATGCCATCGACCAATACGACGAAGAATCTGCGGTAAGGTCCAATGAATTTAGGGGTAAGTTTCTTGGATTTGATCGCTCGACCAACTCGATGAGTGGGGGTGACTCTAAGAAATACATGTCCTCCTTCCTCGAACTCGAGTGGTCGACGTCGTTGATCTGCATAACTCTTACATCGACTTTGAGATGTTCGCATCCGATCTACGATCAAACGGATCTTCTCGGTAGTCCGCTGGATCATATCCGGTCCTCTGACGGTCCGCTCGCCGTCCTGGTACCAACAAAGAGGCGTCGACATTTCCGTCCATACTGGCGCTTCAAAGGTGCCATCCCAATACTCGCATGGAAGCTGTTGTTGTATGTGAACTCCACCAATGGTAAGGCGTCGTCCCAACTTCCTCGGTGATCTAACGCATAAGCTCGTAACAAATCTTCAAGCGATTGGATCGTTCTCTCGGTCTGTCCGTCGATGCGTGGATGATATGCCGAGCTAAGCTCGAGCTCGGTTCCCATCGCTCCTTGCAATTCCCTCCAAAAATGAGGCGTGAACTTCGGATCTCGGTCCGACACGATCGAAGATGGTATTCCATGAAGTCGTACTATCTCGCGATGTAGATCTCGGTCAGCTTTTCCACGTTGTATGTCGACCTTCGGCAAGAAATGAGCGATTTGGTCAATCGGTCGACGATCACCCAAATCGAATCATTCTTCTTCTGCGTCTTCGGCAAACCTACAACGAAATCCATGGAAATCTTGTCCCATTTCCATCGCACGTCCGGCGATTGTAGCATTCTGCAGTCGTTGGTGCTCCACCTTCGCTTCGACACGCCAAACATGAAGCTACGTGCTCGACGGCACTTGCTTCTTCATTCAGGACCACCAAAAATGCTTCTTCAAGTCTTGATACATCTTCGTAACTCCGGGATGAATACTAAAGTTGCTCTTATGCGCCGTCGAGAATCAACTTCCTCGGCTCGGATCACGTTAGGCACGCACACTCGGCCATTGCACCTCAAGATGTCGCCCGCTCAGGCCACGAAGTGTCGCCTTCCCTTGCGCTTATCAATGAATCTTCTCTTGCGAAGCTCGTCACGAACTTGCGGGTCTCGGATCTCGCCCAACAATCTGTTAGAAATGGTAAGCATACCAAATCTCGGCTTCCCGGTGAAACTTCGACACTCGACTTCAAATCTCGGAACTTCTCGAGCATCTCCAACTCCTTGATCATCATTACCGAGGGTTAAAACGCTCTTCTGCTCAACGCATCTGCTACTACGTTAGCCTTACGGATGGTATTCCAACGTAAAGTCGTAGTCCTTGAGAAATTACGTCCATCTACGTTGGCGCATGTTGAGCTCATACGGTCGAGCAGTACTTCAAGCTCTTGTGATCGCTGAAAGCGATGAAGTGCTCAGTAAAGGTAGTGCCTCCATATCTTCGGCGCCAAAAACTCTGCCGCTAGCTCCAAGTCGTGAGTAGGATAGTTCCTCTCGTGAATCTTAATGTCTTGAAGCATACGCGACCACCTTCCGATGTTGCATCAAGACACATCCCAATCCTGGTGTGACGCATCACAATACACCTCGAAAGGCTCTTCGGGTTGAGGCAAAATCGACAGCGCCGCCGTCAAAAGCTCCTTCGCCGTTGAAAAGCGGCTTCACACTCCTCGGCCCAAGCAAAGGTTGATCCTTCCTCGTCAATCGTGTAAGAGGCGCGACAATCTTCGAGAAACTTTCAATGAATCTTCGGTAATATCCTCGCTAAGCCGACAAAACTCCCCGATCTCGTGCTTAGTCTTGTTTGTTCCCACGCTTATCACCGCCTCAATCTTAGTTGGATCCACGGTATCCCTTCTCCTGGAAATCACGTGACCTAGAAAATTCACCTCTTCAAGCCAAAATTCACACTTCGACAGATTGGCATAGAGTTGCTTATCTCGTAATATCTGCGATTACTCGGCATAGGTGTTCTGCGTGCTCTTCTCGGTTCCTCGAGTAAATCAATATGTCGTCGATGAACACTACAACGAACTGATCCAAAAACGAACGAAAAGACCTGGTCATGTAGTCGATAAACACGGTGGCGCGATTCGTCCCTCCAAACGGCATCACCAAGTACTCGTAGTGACCGTATCTAGTCCTGAAAGCTGTTTTGGCGACATCTTCCTCCTTCACGCGAATCTGATGGTAGCCCGACTTCAAGTCTATCTTGGAAAAGATCGCCGCTCCACGAAGTTGGTCCATCAAGTCGTCAATACGTGGTAACGGATAACGGTTCTTCACGGTAACCTTGTTGAGCTCGCGATAGTCCACGCACAGCCTTGATCGTCCATCCTTCTTCTTAACCAACAACACTGGAGCTCCCCACGGTGACACGCCGGTCGTATGAATTGCTTCGACTCCAAGTGTTCGATCCGGGACTTCAACTCTTTCATCTCGGCGGGAGACATCCCGTATGGCGCTTTGGAAATCGGTCACATTTCCTGGAATCGGTCGATGGAGAACTCGACCTCACCGTCTTGGTGGTAATCCTGGCACGTCTTGGAAAAAGCGTCCTCAAAATCACACACCTTGGAACATTCTTCACGTCGATCGCTGGAAAACTTAGAACTAGCGAGATACATGTATTCCTAGTTCCTTCTTTCAAAGAAACTCCAATACGTTCGAGAAAGATAATTGGAGACTCCAAGGTCCGGAAAAATTACGCTTTACGGGCACAGTCCAAAAGAACATGGTGGTGTGACAACCAATCCATCCCGAGGATAACATCTAAACCCTTAAGAGGCAAACAAACCAAATTGACCACAAACTTTCTATTACGAATAATCACTACACAATTAAAACATGCGGTGTTTGTGACTAAGGTTTTAGCATTTGGGGTTGTAACTACTAATTTAAGCGGTAAAGCGATCACAGTCAAGCTCAAAAGGTTCACACAATCGAGAAGAAATGAAGGAATGGGTTGCACGAATCAAAAAGAACGGATAAGGATTTACCCTCGATCTCACATTCACCTTGGATAAGATCATCGGCTCGACCGCTTCCTCGCCACTCATGCGAGAAAACTACGCCTTTAGCCACTTGACGCTTCCCTTTGGCCTTTGCGCCAAGCATAGTCGGTTCAGCTTTAGGTGTAGGACAATCCTTAGCAAAATGCCCTGGCTTCTTGCGGTTGAAACACACCTCCTCCTCGAGTACGATTACTCGCGTAATGTCCCGCTTTCCACATCGGTAGCAAATCACCTCGACATCGGGTCCGACCTCCACTCCTCGGTATTGGGTCATCGGACGATCTTGTCCCTGTTGTTGTTCCCTCGAGGTCGGTCGTAAGGTCTCTTCTGCGGTAGTTTCCTTTACGTGCAAATCTCGCCCGCACTCACGGGGTCTCACCGTCCGCCCACAGTCTTCTTCTTGTGGCTCCTCACTCCTTCTACCTCGACACATCGGCCAATCGGCTCTTGGAGATTTCGGATCCTCAACGACACCATCGACTTACGAATGTCGAATCTCAATCCGTTGGAATCTCTCACTTAACCATCTCTGGTCAACTTCGGTCCGCGAAATGGACTGAAATACCTCGCCAACGATTCAAACTTGGCGCATACTCGGACACCGTCGAGTTGCCTTCTGCCGATTGAAGAAATTCCTGCTCCTTCTCGGCTCGTGCGATGTCAGGAAGTACTTGTCCAAGAACCTTTCACGAAAAAGCTCCCGTGTCATCTCGCGATGTTACGCTATAAACGTTGCTTCACTCCTCTCCACCAATACTCTGCGTCTCCTAGCAATAAGTAGGTGGCATAGTCGACCTTCACGTTGTCCCGCAATGAAGTGCCTCAAAGATCTTCTCGATCTCTTGCATCCAAAGATCGACTTTATCCGGATTTGGCTCACCGTAGAACGGTGGATCATGCTTCCTAAAGTCGGCCAATCCTCTTGCTTGACATTACGTTACGCTCGTTCTTTGTTCTTTGCAAGTTCTGCTTTGAGTTAACGCTGTAGTTTGTTGAGCCATCGCGTTAACTGTTGAGTTGCGGCGGTGATTGTTGAGCCATGGCTGCCGCCATCTCTGGTCATAGCTTGAATAGCTCGTTCCATGTCGGCGTTCTCGGTTGCGGATGTCGTATTCCTACGAGGTGGCATTAGATTCCACAAAGTTCAAAACCTGTCGAGAATCTCACAACAAGGATGTGTTAAAACACACCGCTTCAATCAAGAAACAGTTCAAACAATTTCTCAAGCAATAAGTGCTTCACTTAATCAAACAAAGAATCAACACAAAACAACTAGGTACCCAACACATAACCCGACACGGTGACGGTCCAAATCCTATGCACGGCTCGGTCGAGAACCGGCTGCTCGATACCAAAGTAACGACCAGTTTAGGACCGCTATCGAGCTCAATATACCGAGCTCGAGTTACTGAAGCTCAACACACCAAGCTCAAACATAAACCTATATGAGATGTGTTTTAAAAACAAAACTCTTGTGCCTTTTAAAAAATGGGATATATTTTTTTATAAAACCAACTCGTGCACATCGAGTAATTCTGACTTTTGAAACATGGTGCAACTAAGACACAAGACTTAAATTCAAATAAAACATACATGCATAACATACACATATATATATCACCCGAATAATAATGTATACAAATACAGAGTAGCAAATGTGCAAAGAAAATACACTTAAGGTACGACAACTTCAAAAGAGCCATCATACCCTGGGGGTACTTCCAGAACTCCCACGCATTGCTCCAAAAGTAAGACCACCAGTCTACCCGTAGCAACAAAAACAACACTTGCCCAAACTGGTCACGACCTCGAACATAAAAGAAATACAAGAAGCAGTCCTCGGAAAAACCAACATCCAATAAATAAACAATCACGACGGTAGAGGTCGTCACTCGGGTCCTCGTCGACCTCCTCCTCGGCATCGTCTCATCGCCGAGTTACTGCGCCCTCGACATCGCTGGGTAACCGTCATGGATTGAAGGCACCACGGAAAGGGTCAACTTCTCAACAAGTTAAGATAAGCTCGACATAAAAATATAAGCAAGCGGCAAAGGTATAACAATCAAGACGTGACTCGACCATCTCACTCTAAACTCGACACAACTCACAATTCCATTTTCTCTCGACTCGACAATTTTCCGGAATGCACACGCCAGTCTGGTATGTCGGAAAGTCCAGCCGAAGCCTTGGGATCCTCGCTCTCCCTAGGATGATCGGCTCAGGTCCGTGGCGTGGCGACGTCTAGTCAATCTCCGTAAACAAAGGGGACCTAGCACCCTCGATTATCAGGGTCACGGCTCAAAAGCGTCATACGACTCACCTAGCTCGCTCACTCGATGAACAATTAAGCATACGATATTCAAGGAGTTAAACACAAAATATTCAACCGCATGTCAAATAAAAGAGCAAGCTCGACATGAAGAAGCATAATTCAACATGCAATACACACTTCACGACATATATTCAATCACATATTAAATACATGCAAAACTCAATCATATCACAACATTTCATCTCGACACAAATCGGTAATTCCATACACAATAACATAACCACATAGAATATGAAATGCCCTTACATACTATAACAAATATAAATGTGAAGCGCCTTACTTAAGGACTTATACAATAAAGCCTTAGAGATATCTAGAAGTAGCCCTTAGAACTCCAAGTTAAATCTTTGCCGACAACGACCTCACTGCAATTTGTATCCAAATGAGCTCGACAACGACCTCGACAAGGTTGTCTTCAAAGAGCTCAACACGTACGCTTCTCAGTCGACCTCGACACGCGTCTGATCCTCGATCTGGATTCTAACGCTGCGTCCTTGGATTCGCTTTCCGTACACCTCGATTGAATTCACTCGATCTCGAATCGGACTTCCTAAAACAAACATAACTCGGATCGATCTATGGTTCTAATACATCTAACTCTCATCCCAAACTCAACCTGACCAGAAAAATATGAAACTCAAGAGCTGAAAGATATTTTTCCTCTAACACAAAGTTAGGGATTTCGATCAAAATTTCATGAAAAGTTATCCGATGCTTCACGAAAGATCGACAACAACAATAATCGAAGCAACGAGCGAAAAACCAGAAATCGAAATGAACCAAAAATGGAGGTTTACGGGCACGCCGATGCAGAAAAAGCGAGAGAAAAGAAATTTTGTTTTACAAGCCCAGTGTCGGTTAAAAAGATAGGTAATATTATGAAGAAGAAAACCCATCAATTTGATATGATTTGGAAGCATAAAGCGATTAAAAATGGAAGAAGATTTAGCGCTAAGCGAGTAGCAGATGAAAGAAAATACATTCTTCATACCTCAGCGGTGATGGTCGATCAGGCGAGATATGGGTCGAGAAGTTGATGATGAACAAAATTGATGAAGAATTCTTGTGCGAGAATCTCATTTGGAACTCACGGTTTAGTCGATGAAGATTTTAAGGAAACAACGAAACACGAGCGAAGGAAGGAAGAAGAAAGAAGAAAAGAGAAATAGGTGAAGCGGTCGTGGTATCTGTTTGGCGAGAAAAGGGGTAAAGCGTAACTCCGGCTATAAGATGCCAATCCCAATAATCATCTACCGTTAACTCGTTCCTCTCATGATTACCCTCTACTGCAGCCGGTCAGCGACAAGCCGACAATGTAATAATTACAAACAATATAATAATAACTTGAGTAACGTTCGAAATAATACGAGGTGTCATCTCGACACGATGTCGACAAGAGTACTCGTGCAAGCGTACAAAGTTCTAACACGAGTTCGTGAACGCGGTCTCCTCGGCTCGACTTGCGTCCTCGCCATTTCGATGCAGCGACTTCATCAACTTCGACACCCGACCTCCTCACCATTTCGGCTAGTGCACGTGGTCTCATCGGCTCGACAAAAGATCTCGGCAAGCGATCTAGTCACGGGATCTCGACACAAGGTCTTGGTCGAGGTCTCGATACGCCGTCCTAATACGATGTCGATCTCGCCCTCAGGTGTTACAACGCACTAGCCGAGCCGAGGAGGCCCGGAGTCGAAGTTGATGAAGTCGCTGATCGAAATGATGAGGACGCAAGTCGAGCCGAGGAGACCGCTGCTCACGAACTCGTGTTAGAACTTTGCACGCTTGCACGAGTACTCTTGTCGACATCGTCGAGATGATACCTCGTATTATTTCGAACGCTACTCAGCGTTATTATTATATTGTTTGTAATTATTACATTGTCGCTTGTCGCTGACCGACAGAGTAGAGGGTAATCGCGAGAGGAACGAGTTAACCGGTAGATGATTATTGGGATTGGCATCTTATAGCCGGAGTTACGTTTTTACCCTTTCTCGCCACCAGATACCACGATCGCTTCACTCATTTCTCTTTTCTTCTTTCTTCTTCCTTCCTTCTCGCCTGTTTCGTTGTTTCCTTAAAAATCTTCATCGATTTAAACCGTGAGTTCCAAATGAGATTCTCGCGACAAGATTTCTTCATCAATTTTGTTCATCATCAACTTCTCGACCCATATCTCGCCTGATCGACCATCACCGCTGAGGTATGAAGAACAGATTTTCTTTCATCCGTATCGCTTAGCGCTAAATCTTCTTCCATTTTTAATCGCTTTATGCTTCCAAATCATATCAAATTGATGGGTTTTCTTCTTCACAATATTACCTATCTTTTTAACCGATTAATGGGCTTGTAAAACAAATTTCTTTCTCTGCTTTTTCGATCGGCAATGCCCGTAAACCTCCATTTTTGGTTCGCTTCGATTTCTTGATTTTCATTCGCTGTTTCCGATTATTGTTGTTGTCGATCTATCCGTTGAAGCATCGGATAACTTTTCATGAATTCGATCAAATCCCTAACTTTGTGTTGGAGGAAAAATATCTTTCGATTCTTGAGTTTTATATTTTCGGGTTGTGGTTGAGTTCGGGAAGAGAGCTAGATGTATTAGAACCATAGATCGATCCGAGTTATGTTTGTTTTAGGAAGTCCGATTCAGATCAGTGATTCCGAATCGAGGTGTACGGAAAGCGAATCCAAGGACGCGGCGCAGTAATCCGTAACGAGGATCAGACGTGTCAAGGTTGATCGAGAAGCGACGTATCGAAGTCGTTGTCGAGTTCGTTGAAGACACCGTGTCGAGATCGAGTAAGAGAAGTCGTTGTCGAGTTCTTTGAAGAAGACACCGTGTCGAGGTCGTTGTCGAGCAAAGATTTAACTTGGAGTTCTGGTAAGGCGCTTCACATTTATATTTGTTATAGTATGTAAGCGCTTCACATTTATATTTGTTATAGTATGTAAGGGCGCTTCACATTTATATTTGTTATAGTATGTAAGGGCGCTTCACATTTATATTTGTTATAGTATGTAAGGGCATTTCATATTCTATGTGGTTATGTTATTGTGTATGGAATTACTGATTTGTGTCGAGATGAAATGTTGTGATATGATTGAGTTTGCATGTATTTAATATGTGATTGAATATATGTCGTGAAGTGTGTATTGCATGTTGAATTGCGTTTCTTCATGTCGAGCTTGCTCTTTTATTTGACATGCGGTTGAATATTTTGTGTTTAACTCCTTGAATATCGTATGCGAATTGTTCATCGAGTGAGCGAGCTAGGTGAGTCGTATGACGCTTTTGAGCCGTGACGGATAATCGAGGGTGCTAGGTCCCCTTTGTTTACGGGAGATTGACTAGACGCCGCCACGCTACGGACCTGAGTTGACCGGCCCTAGGGAGAGCGAGGATCCCAAGGCTTCTACTGGACTTTCCGACATATGCGGCGTGTGCATTCCGGAAAATTGTCGAGTCGAGAGAAAATGGAATTGTGAGTTGTGTCGAGTTTAGAGTGAGATGGTCGAGTCACGTCGGTGAATGTTATACCTTCTTTGTTTGCTTATATTTTTATGTCGAGCTTATCTTAACTTGTTGAGAAGTTGACCCTTTCCGTGGTGCCTTCAATCCATGGCGATTACCCAGGCGATGTCGAGGCGCGAGGAACTTCGGCGATGAAGCGATGCCGAGGAGGATCTCGACGAGGACCCGAGTGACGACCTCTATCTGTCGTGATTGTTTATTTGTTGGATGTTTGTTTTCTGAGTACTGTACTTGTTTTTCTTTTGTGTTCGAGGTCGTGACCAGTTTGGGCAGTGTTGTTTTTGTTGCTACAGGGTAGACTGGTGGTCTTACTTTTGGAGCAGCCCCCTGCGTGGGAGTCTGCCGGAAGTACCCCCAGGGTATGATGGCTCTTTTGAAGTTGTCGTACCTTAGGTGTATTTTCTTTGCACATTTGCTACTCTGTATTTGTATACATTATTATTCGGGTGATATATATATGTGTATGTTATGCATGTATGTTTTATTTGAATTTAAGTCTTGTGTCTTAGTTGCACCATGTTTCGAAAAGCTGTAATTACTCTGATGTGCACGAGTTGGTTTTATAAAAAAAAAATATATCCCATTTTTTTAAAAGGCACAAGAGTTTTGTTTTTAAAACACATCTCATATAGGTTTATGTTTGAGCTTGGTGTGTTGAGCTCGGTAACTCGAGCTCGGTATATTGAGCTCGGTAGCGGTCCGGAAACGGGTCGTTACACAACGCGTGTTGCGCTGACTTCGAGATAAACCTTGTCAGCGAGGCGAGCATTCCAGTGTGTTGCTGGATGTTTTTCTTTGATGATGGCTGTTGCATTTCGGTGACAGCTCGACATTTGTCAGGGTTTGCCTCGATCCCTCTTTTGGTTAAGTAGAAACCAAGAAATTTCCCAGCTCGTACCCCGAAAGTGCATTTTTCAGGGTTGAGCCTCATATTATGTCGTCGGACTTTGGCGAAAACTTCCTTTAGGTCAACGACATGGTCGATTTCCTTCGCTGTTTTCACAATCATATCGTCCATATACACCTCCAGCATTCTACCGATCTGGTTTGCAAATACTTTGTTCATCATGTGCTGATACATGGCTCCAGCATTCTTCAGGCCAAAAGGCATTACTTTGTAGCAGTAATTGCCTTTGTCGGTCATGAATACAGTTTTTTTCTTGATCAATAGGGTGCATGGGGATCTGGTTATAATTAGAGTACGCATCCATAAAAGAAAGCAATCGAAAACTGGAGGAATTATCGACAAGTCTGTCGATATTTGGGAGGGGACAGGCGTCCTTGGGGCATGCCTTGTTAAGATCGGTGTAATCAACAGACATGCGCGCCTTTCCATTAGACTTTTTAACTAGCACAACGTTAGAAAGCCATGTAGTGTATTTAACTTCCCTAATAAACTCAGCCTTAACAAGATTATCAACAGCTTTGGCTGCAGCCTCAGCTTTCTCTGGGACTTGCTTGCGACGTCGCTGAGCTACCCAATGGGCTTTAGTGTCGAGAGCAAGTTGATGGCAGGCAATGTCGGGAGAGATGCCTGGCATGTCAGCAGTAGTCCAAGCGAAGATGTCAGCATTGGACTTCAGGCACCAAGCTTCACGGTCTTTTCGGGATCAACCCCCAGCTGAACTCGGATAAACTCGCATCAGGCACTGGCCTCCTAATCTTTTGCTGGAGTTCTCGGGCCAACGGATCATCCTCTTGGACTTCATCTTCGAACTCGATTCTGGCATCGAAATCAGCAAGGTTGACTTCTGAAGTGGCTTTGGCAATAGCTTGCTTCTTAGCAGAGGGGGTTGCTTCTCATCACCTGACCCGTTAACCTTCACGGACAGGATGTAGCATCTCCTAGTAGCTTCTTGATCGGTTTCGACAGTGACGAGTTTGTCGTCATCACTATGGAAACGCATCTTCAAATGGACCGTCGAGGTCACGGCCCCGAGCTCCCCCAGAGTTGGGCGCCTAATGATGCAGTTGTACACAGACTTGCACGAAAGTACTATGAACTGGACTTTAACAGTCTTGGAGGCAGGTGGTTCTCCAAAGGTCACCATCAATTCCACGCAGCCCAAAGGCTTAGTTTTCGAACCATTGAAACCAGTCAGATCAGACCCCGGATACGGTACGAGGTCTTTCTCTGGTAGCTTCTGTGAATACATGCCTTGACAGGATGATTTTGATGATTGACAAAAGGGAGCTTTGCAAATAGTCAACCGTGCAAAAAGTGGAAAAGAATACCAAGACGCGTATCAAGAATGATTGTTTCTCAAGTCTTTGGGTTCTGGGTATTTATTTATCTTTATTAAGACAATTTGTAAGTAGTAATAAAAAGCTCTCAATTAAAATTAAATCACACACGCACAAAATATTTTGACATGCATATCTCGTGTCGGATGTCGGTGAGGAGCTCGGATGTCGAAATGAGGATTAAGTCGCGTGTCGAGATCTGAGGAAGTCGTATGTCGAGCTCTGAGTAAATCGGATGTCGGTGAGGAGGAAGTCGGATGTTGAGCTCGAGGAAGTAGTATGTCGAATCGAGGAGGAGGTCGCGTGTCAAGCTTATGAGGTCGCTGCATCGAGGTCGCGTGATGAGCTCTTGTCGCGTCCGGTGATGATCCGTGTCGGTGATGAGGCCGCTACGAGGTCAGGCGTGTCGTGGCCGATGAGGTCGCGCGGCCGAGCTATGAGGACCGAGCCGATGAGGAGGTCGATACGAGTCGCGTGTGCCGAGGTCGTGCCGAGGTCTTTGCCGAGCTGTTCGTGAGGTCATATGCCGAGTGTCGAGGTCGTCTGTCGAGCCGCGGTGGCGAGGTCGTCCGAGCTGTCTTGAGGTCGTATGCCGAGCCGTCTCCGTATTTTCAGCATAGCGGACAAATTCCAACGGACAGATCCTGTGCAGCGGTCAAATCTTCCAACGGACAAATCAACTCAGCGGGCAAACGCGCTCCTCGGTCGGTCTATAAATATAAACAATTTGTGCTCTTTCTTACAACACGAAAATACAACAATAACGACGCGATTGCTTAATTTTTGTGCCAAAAACTCTGTCAAATATTTTTATCACTTACACTTATTTGAGCACAATTTTACGAGAGTCTTTTTATTCTACATAATTTGAGTTGTATTATTTGAGCTTCAATTTGTTATATCTGCACTATTGAGTGTATCTGTTTTGTCTCATTTTATTTTTGAAAATCTTTTCTTTTGGGTAGGAATCCCAAGGTGTTCATAGAGAGGTGATATCTCTTGAGCGTATTGCTCAGTATAGAGTTGTAAAGGTTTCTAGCTGAACCTGATTTAAAAGCTAGTGATTTAGTGAAAATCCCATAGTGGTTTGCTTTGGGGACAGGACGTAGGCCACAGGGGTGTTTGGTGGCCGAACCTGTATAAATTGCTGCGTGCTCTTCTTTGCTCTCTGTCTCTTTATCATTCAAGCACTTTATTTATTTTTGTTCTTTATTTATTATTCGGTCATTTATTTTCTGTAATTTTTTATATAAGCACCGCTATCACAATTCACCCCCCTCTTGTGTTTGGAGTCACTTGTCAACAAGTGGCATCAGAGCTAGACTCTTGTATAAAGGACTTAACCGTCTCAAGAGAATGACTTCAAACAATTACGATGGAACTTCCATGAACAGACCCCCATTTTTCAATGGTGAGGGGTATGGTTATTGGAAGGATAGAATGCAAATCTTTCTTGAGGGTGTTGATCTTGATATTTGGGATGCTGTGGAAAATGGTCCATTTGTCCCCACTCAATCAATTAATGATGCAGTGGTAGACAAACCAAGATCACTTTGAATGAAGATGATAAGAAAAAGGTCCAATACAATTTGAAGGCTAAGAACATCATCACTACGCTTTAAGCTACGATGAGTTCTATAGGGTCTCAAATTGCAAGGCTACTAAAGAAATGTGGGACACCCTTCTATTGACCCATGAAGGTACTACAGGAGTCAAGAGGGCTCGAATGAACACATTAACCCATGAGTATGAGTTATTTAGGATGAAACCAAGTGAAAACATACAAGATATGCAAAAAGGTTCATCCATATAATAAACCATCTCGAGCTCTTGGGAAAGTCTTGATAATGAAGATTTGATTAACAAAGTTCTTAGATGTCTTAAGGAATTGGCAACCCAAGGTCACCGCTATAGCTGAATCTAGAGACTTATCTTCTATGACCTTGGCTACTTTGTTTGGAAAATTGCAGGAACATGAAATTGAACTAAATCGTCTCATGGAAAGCGAAGAAGGCGATAAGAAAAAGAAAGGGCTCGCCCTCAAAGCAAGCATTGAGAAGCGGCGATGACGAATGTGATTTCCTTGAAGATGAAAATAATGAGGAAAACATGAGTCTAATGGTTCGCAAATTCAAAAGGTTCATGAGACTCGAAACAAAGGTAAGTTCCCAAGCTCTCAAAAGAAAAGTGATGAAACAACTTCTTTTAATCCTACACGCTACAAGTGTGGAAAGAAAGGTCACATAAAACCCGATTGTCCTCAAAACCAAGCGAGGAATGAGAAATTTCAAAGAAACCACCAAAGGATTGAAGGGAAGAAAGAGCTTACATTGCCTGGGATGATAATGATATGGATTCTTCCGATGAATCTGAAAATGAAGAGGCTCACCTTAGTCTAATGGCAAATCATGATGAAGATGAGGTAAATTTTTATGATCGACTCTTCTTTAACTTATGATGAATTACTTGCTGCTTGTGAAGAATTCAATAATGAAACGATTAAACTTGGAAAAATTGTTCTTTCTTCTAAGAAAACCATCTCTTCTCTTGAATCAAAAATTGAAATTTTAAACAAAGAGATAGTGATTCTTAAAGAAAAACAAGTTGCTGTGATTGAAACTTCTCCTCCCATATCTTGTGAAAATAAAAAAGATGAAGTTTTAAAATGCAATGAGTGTAGTGTTTTGAAAAATAAGGTTAAGGATTTAAATAACACTCTTGCAAAATTTACGATGGGAAGAGATAATCTAAACATTATGTTAGGAAATCAAAAAGGTACTTTTGGAAAAGCTGGTTTAGGTTATCATCCAAAAATTCATGAAAAATCTTTTAAACTCTTCAATCACAACAAACCCTCAAGTAGTCCTTTCATTAAATGCTTTCACTGTGGTAGAAATGGTCACACTGCCTCTATTTGCAATATTAGAAAGAATAAAAATGTAGTTGGCAAAAAGATGTGGATTCCAAAGGGCACCTTGCCCAAGACTAACTCATATGGACCCAAGATGGTTTGGGTACCAAAGGTTAAAATATGATTTGTTGTTGTAGGTGTGCTTGAAAGCCAAGGACTTAAATTGGTATCTTGATAGCGGCTGTTCAAAGCACATGACAGGAGACAAAAGCAAGTTCTCCTCATTGGTACCTAAGAATAGTGGTTATGTCGGGTATGGTGACAACAACAAAGGTAAAATTCTTGGGATTGGTTCTATTGGTAAGAGTCCTAATCCCACTATTGAAAATGTTTTGTATGTGGATGGTTTGAAGCATAATTTGCTAAGCATTAGTCAACTTTGTGATAAAGGAAACAAAGTGGTTTTCGATTCTTCAAAATGCATGGTCATGGATTCTATAAATGAAAATGTTATTGTAATTGGACCTAGAATTGGAAATATCTATATGCTTGATTTAGATAAAATACCTTCAAATGATGCATGTTGTCTTATTAGTAAAGAGGATGAATCTTGGCTATGGCATAGGAGAATGGCTCATATTCACATGGATCATCTTAATAAATTGGTTCGTAAAGACTTAGTAATTGGCTTACCAAAGCTTCGTTTTGAAAAAGATAAACTTTGTGATGCATGTCAAAAAGGAAAACAAGTAAAGGCATCTTTCAAATCTAAAAATATTGTTTCTACAAACCGGCCTTTACAACTTTTACATATGGATTTATTTGGCCCTTCTAGAACTAAAAGCTTTGGTGGCAATTACTATGCTCTTGTTATTGTGGACGACTATTCTCGCTATACATGGACTTTATTTATTTCTCACAAAAATGATGCTTTTAATGCTTTTCGAAAACTTGCAAAGGTTATACAAAATGAGAAGGGACTTAACATTGCTTCCATTCAAGTGATCATGGTGGGAATTTGAGAATGAAGCATTTGAAGCATTTTGCAGAAAATGGCATCGATCACAACTTTTACGCTCCCAAGGACACCGCAACAAAATGGAGTGGTTGAAAGGAAAAATCGGTCTCTTGAAGAGCTAGCGAGGGCGATGCTCAATGAGACTAACCTTCCTAAGTACTTTTGGGCGGGGCAGTGAGCACCGCTTGCTATGTGATGAATCGAGTTCTTATAAGGCCGATCCTTAAGCAAACACCGTATGAACTCTACAAAGGAAGGAAGCCCAACATTTCCCACCTTCACGTTTTTCGGATGCAAGTGTTTTGTCCTAAACAATGGTAAGAATAACCTTGGTAAATTTGATGCTAAAGGCGATGAAGGTTTATTTCTTGGATATTCCACTTCTAGTAAAGCTTTGAATTTTTAATAAAAGAACTTGGACTGTTGAAGAATCTGTGCATGTTTCTTTTGATGAATCTAACCCCAAATCTTGAGAAGAAAGTGTTGATGATCTTGCGAAGTATTTGGAGATACCTATTTAGAGGAACAAGAGAGATCAAAGTTCAAAAGGAGGATCAAGAGTCCTTGCCTCAACCCTCTCAAGAACTCTCTCACTCAAATCTTCCAAAGGAATGGAGAGTCTCAAAGAACCATCCTCTTGACAACATAATAGGTGATATCTCAAAAGGGTAACGACTGAAACTCTCTTAATCATGCATGTCATCATATGGCCTTTGTCTCTCAAATTGAACCAAATGACGTCAATGAAGCCATCTTTGATGAGCATTGGACCTTTGCTATGCAAGAGGAATTAAATCAATTTGAGAGAAATGATGTTTGGGAACTTGTCCACTAGGCCTAAAGATCACCTAGTCATTGGGACAAAATGGGTCTTTCGCAATAAGCTTGATGAAAACGGTATCATTGTTAGAAATAAAGCTAGACTTGTTGCAAAAAGATATAATCAACAAGAGGGCATAGAATTCGATGAAACCTATGCACCCCTCGCTAGATTAGAAGCTATTCGCATGCTTCGCATTTGCATGCATCATGGATTTTAAACTTTTTCAAATGGATGTTAAGAGTGCATTTCTAAATGGTTTTATTCAAGAAGAAGTATATGTTGATCAACCCCCCGGTTTTGAAAATTTTGAATTTCCAAATCATGTTTTCAAATTGAAAAAGGCTTTATATTGTTTAAAACAAGCTCAGGAGCTTGAGTACGAGAGGTTGAGCAAATATTTACTTGAAAAAGGTTTTGAAAGAGGAAAAGTTGATACCACTCTTTTCATTAAACACAAAAATCATGACATTTTACTTGTTCAAATTTATGTTGACGATATCATCTTTGGTGCTACTAATGAGTCTTTGTGTGAAGATTTTTCCAAAATCATGCAAAGTGAGTTTGAAATGTCCATGATGGGAGAGCTCAACTACTTCCTTGGTCTTCAAATCAAACAAACAAAAGAAGGAATTTTTATAAATCAATCCAAATATTGCAAGGAGTTGCTTAAAAGATTTGGAATGAGCAACGCCAAAGAAATCTCAACTCCCATGAGCACATCATGCTATCTTGACAAAGATGAAGGTGGTAAGTCGGTCGAAGTAAGTAAGTATAGAGGTATGATAGGATCTCTTCTCTATCTCACCGCTAGTCGTCAGGATATTATGTCTAGTGTTTGTATGTGTGCACGTTTTCAAGCAAATCCTAAGGAATCACATCTCTTAGCGGTAAAGCATCATGAGATATCTCACTGGCACACAAACCATGGGTTTATGGTACCCCAAAGGTGCTGACTGCACACTTATTGGGTACTCGGATTCGGATTTTGCGGGTTGCAAAATGGACCGAAAAAGCACTAGTGGGACATGTCACTTACTTGGGAATGCCTTGGTTTCATGGCATAGTAAGAAACAAGCCAGTGTGGCTTTGTCCCTCGCGCGGAATATGTGGCGGAGTAGTTGTTGCGCATGATTATTTGGATGAAACAACAGTTGAATGATTATGGGATTAATTTGAAAACTGTTCCAATAAAGTGTGACAATACTAGTGCCATAAACCTCACTAAAAATCCGGTTTATCACTCTCGGACTAAACATATAGAGATTAGGCACCATTTTATTAGAGATCATGTTCAAAAAGGAGATTGTGTGATTGAGTTTGTGGAAACATCTAAACAACTCAGATATTTTTACTAAACCTTTGCCTAAGGAAACTTTCTTTTTATTAGAACTGAATTGGGAATTTTAGACCAATCATGCATTGAGTATTTTGTGATTGCATTTTCTTTTGAATAAATTCTAACTTGGGCGTTTGAGTGTGCTACGAGTTTATGCAGTCTTTTCCCCTTCCATTTTCTTTAAGTGCGGAATAATGAGTGGGTGACGCATTTGTCTTATGCAACTAGCTAATCATGTCCAACCAGCTCATCATCACACACCAAGCTTGGTATCACGTAACTATCAAAATATGCTTGTTTAATCCTGAATATATGCCTTGCTTTATTTGTCTTTCCCACTTTTTGATGTTGCCAAAAGGGGAGAGTTACATGAATGCATGATTCAGGGAGTGATATTTTAAGTATTGCCTATTGTGAGAGGAGTTTTTCTAAATATTGTGCTTAAACTACGATATCTTTTATTGAAAAACCATGCTTATATCTCATTGCTATATCATGATTATATTTTACTAAATTCCTCCATGAGATGTTTGTCATCATCAAAAAGGGAGTCTGTGAATACATGCCTTGACAGGATGATTTTGATGATTGACAAAGGAGCTTTGCAAATAGTCAACCGTGCAAAAAGTGGAAAAAGAATACCAAGACGCGTATCAAGAATGATTGTTTCTCAAGTCTTTGGGTTACGGGTATTTATTTATCTTTATTAAGACAATTTGTAAGTAGTAATAAAAAGCTCTCAATTAAAATTAAATCACACACGCACAAAATATTTTGACATGCATATCTCGTGTCGGATGTCGGTGAGGAGCTCGGATGTCGAAATGAGGATTAAGTCGCGTGTCGAGATCTGAGGAAGTCGTATGTCGAGCTCTGAGTAAATCGGATGTCGAGTGAGGAGGAAGTCGGATGTTGAGCTCTGAGGAAGTAGTATGTCGAATCGAGGAGGAGGTCGCGTGTCAAGCTTATGAGGTCGCTGCATCGAGGTCGGCGTGATGAGCTCTTGTCGCGCCGGTGATGATCCGTGTCGGTGATGAGGCCGCTACGAGGTCGCGTGTCGGCCGATGATGGTCGCGTCTTGCCGAGCTATGAGGACCGAGCCGATGAGGAGGTCGTATGCCGAGCTGTTGAGGTCATATGCCGAAATGCGGTCGAGGTCGCTGGTCGAGCCGCGGTGGCGAGGTCGTCGCCGAGCTGTCTTCGAGGTCGATGCCGAGCCGCTCTCAGATTTTCAACGCATAGCGGACAAATTCCAACGGACAGATCCACGTGCAGCGGTCAAATCTTCCAACGGACAAATCAACTCAGCAGGCGCGCTCCTCGGTCGGTCTATAAATATAAACAACGCTGCTCTTTCTTACAACACGAAAATACAACAATAACGACGCAGTTGCTTAATTTTTGTGCCAAAAACTCATCAAATATTTTTATCACTTACACTTATTTGAGCACAATTTTCTGAGAGTCTTTTTATTCTACATAATTTGAGTTGTATTATTTGAGCTTCAATTTGTTATATCTGCACTATTGAGTGTATCTTTTTCGTCTCATTTTATTTGTGAAAATCATTTCTTTTTGGGTAGGAATCCCAAGGTGTTCATAGAGAGGTGATATCTCTTGAACGTATTGCTCTGGTATAGAGTTGTAAAGGTTTCTAGCTGAACCTGATTTAAAAGCTAGTGATTTAGTGAAAATCCCATAGTGGTTTGCTTTGGGGACAGGACGTAGGCCACAGGGGTGTTTGGTGGCGAACTCGTATAAATTGCTGCGTGCTCTTCTTTGCTCTCTGTCTCTTTATCATTCAAGCACTTTATTTATTTTTGTTCTTTATTTATTATTCGGTCATTTATTTTCTGTAATTTTTTATATAAGCACCGCTATCACAATTCACCCCCCTCTTGTGTTTGGAGTCACTTGTCAACAGCTTCAAGGTTTTAAACAACTCGTGGAAAATAATATCCACCGAGCTCCCCCCATCTATTAATATTCTTCTAGCATCAAAGTTGGCCATGTAAGCTTTGATCAACAGGGGAATCAAAAAAATCAGCTTGCCATTCACCAGGTTTTCGTCGTAAAAGGCGAGGGGAGATCTTCCCTTATGCCTACTAGATGAAGGAAAAACAATGGACGCTGACATTGTTTCTCTCATCTTTCGCTTTGCTGAGTTTATACTTGCACCTCCCTTGTCGGAGAACCCCCCAGAGATGACAAGGACGACTGGGGGTGGTCGATGTCTTTCTTTGTTCTCTTGGAAGGCTCGAATTGCCTCGTCGAGTTGTGCTACAGAAGCTTATTCCTTTCTCGCATGTCGAGGTGATCTGGACCTCGGCCTTCTATCGCCAGATTTTATATACTTCGATAACCTCCCCTTCTGGATTAGCTGCTCTATCACATCCTTCAATTGAAAACACTCATCAGCCTCATGCCCGGTGCACTTGTGAAAGTGACAATACTTGGACTTGTCGGCATTGGGCTTCTCTTTGCATTTCTGGGGGAACTTGATTCTAGTATCCTGGAATTCGGTATTCGCGTATTCGTTCAAAATACGCTTTGGTGTGGTATTCAAGGGAGTGTATTCGTCGTACCTCTTTGATGGAGGTCGGTTCTCTTTATCTCTGTGTGATTTGTCTTCGTGTTGTCTGCCGGTCTTCTCCTGGGTTTTGCCCTTGACCTTCGACGCCATCAACTTCTCTTCGTAATTCATGTACTTCTGGGCTCGTTTGAGGAAGTCGTTCAAGGTATTTGGAGTGTTGACACCAATGTTGACGCTGAAACAACTGCCTTCAACCAAACCTTGCTCCAGCAAATACAACTTCATCTCATCAGAACACTTTTTTGCAGAAATTGCTTCTTTGTTAAAACACTCGATATAGTGTCTGATAGATTCATATTTTCTCTGATGAATCGCGGTCAATGCCGCCATGGACTTTGGTTGGACTTTGGACGCAGTGAAGTGGGCAGAGAATTCATTGGTGAGTTCGGAACACGAGTCCACAGAATTTTTCTTCAGGGCCTGGAACCATGACAAGGCCGCCTTCTTCAGAGTTAGAGGAAAGATCCTGCACTTGACTGGTCCCTGGGCACCTCGGTAGCTCATGACCATGTCAAAATAACCGATGTGCTCATCTGGATCAGTTGTGCCGTCATACGAATCTAAGGATGGTGGCTTCTAAAGATGCTTCGAAATCTGGAACTTCATGATCCTGGAAGTGAAAGGACCCACGGCCTCGCATGTGTCGCTCCCTGTGTCACTCTGCAGGGAGGTGGACGAAAGAGAGTGAGCACGACGGTGGTGAGAGGTGCGTTCAGCTGACCTTGCACGACGGCGAGAAGGAGAAGTGGTTCTTCGAGGTGATGTATCGCTGCTTGCGGTCACATCTCTGCGATGGGGAGAGTGATCGGGAGAACGGTGGCGACGCAGTGGAGAGCACCTCGCCTCAAGCCCTGACGATAGGCTTTTAGGCGAAACTCTCTCGCACCGTGTTTTCTCATTTCTTCTTCCGCTCTGAGGAGAACGGATCTAAGATCTACGGTGGTGGGGCGAAAGGCGATCCAGAGACCGACTACGGCAGTGGGTTGCATGTGGAGAGTGGCGAGGAGTTGCATCATAGTGGTGACGATGAACAGATCTGCGAGTTACGAAATCTCTGGATCTCCGAGGCGGCTGAAGGATCTGGTTAGCTCTGTTCTTGATCTACATTACGACGCGAACAGAGATATCTTTCTTCTGATTCTCCATGCGATCCAGGCGTTGATTCTGGACCTGTATCGCTTCAGCATGACTTCTATGAACTCTCAAAACTCATGGAGGAGGAAAGCGGCGGTTGCCAGAGCGGTCTCACCTGAGAACAGCATCAATTTGAGGAGGAGGAACATTCCTCGGTCGTTCATATTCGACAATGAACTGAACAGGTTCAGGTTGAGGTTGATCCACCAGAACGATCAAAGGATTTGGTGGATTCAAATCTGCGCGGAGCGAGCTGCGAGTAGGGTGCGCTTCGATCCAGTCATCATGAATGAAGAAGAGAAACTTTGAAAACTAAAGATGAAATTAAAGAAAGTTTCCCACAGACAGTGCCAATGTGTTGAACAGAACCTCAGGGATGGCCGGAGGGAAGCAGTGAGACGTTGTTCGCAGCGGTTGACGACGGTGCACGGGGTGGTATACCTGCAAGGACTCTGATGCCTAAGTCAGTTTAGGAAGGAGGAGAGGAATTGCAGAGATGAATCAAATCGTACCTGGATCTGTGAAGGAGATCCATTTTATATGGTTCGATGATGGTTACTGAGAGATAACCACTCCACGAGATCCAAGGTGTCGTCAGATCCTTGCCAGGCTGTGATGAGCTGGGGTGGAATGTTGAGGACCGTTGGATAAGCCACGTCGACCCGACTTCGAAGTGGTGAAGCAAACTATATGCGGAAATGGGCCTTAAGCGCGTGGATCGTCGGATTGGGCTTCGGCCCAGTCCGGAACAATAAAGAAGGTTATGGTCCTAATACACCTAATCGACGTCATCCATTCTCTTCTCCCCGTCTGAAGAGAACCTAAAGTCTTGTAAGAGAGCTCAAGAAGATTCAGTTGAAGAAGAATCATAAAGCCACCGCTAACGTGCTCGTTGTTCGTTTTTATGGATTCAGTTGCTCGTTAGTTATTCGTGATCATTCCTTTGGTATTCCGCTTCAGGTCATTGTTTGCTATGGATCCAGGTATTCTTTTAATCCTTGATAATCCAATATGTCTAGATCCTAAGGGTAGAGAATATGTTGTTCTTGTTGTGCATGCTTGTATATCTTCATAACTTCCGCCTAAGATATTTCTTCTATGAGATTTAAGCATATTTGTTCTTGTTGTTGTTATTAATAAGGAATTAATTCCAATAAGTGGTATCAGAGCGGTATTCATTGTTGGCTTATTAGGATTACGGTCTATGATTTATGCCTGGGGCTTTGTTTTTTCCATAAGTTTTTCCCTGTGAGCATTACTTTTGCAAAATATATGTGTGACTTTCGAAACATGGCCTCTGCACATATTTTCTGGAAATCATGAATCATGAATAAAGTATTTTTTGGGTAAGAAAGTTTTTCTTTTCTTCTTTGGAGATACAATATCATATTTTCGTTTCGGTGCATATATTTTCATTGAGTATCTGGTTTTGGTCTCGCGATACCAAATTGATTTGCTAATAAATATTTTTTTTTAATTTCAAATCGGAGATATTATTTATCTAATTGGATCTTGTACGGAATTTGAATGAGATTATATGGATTTTGGTTGCCATATTTGAATTCAATAAGTGATTGAATCCAGTACGATACGCATTGACTTTACTCCAAATTAATCTCGGATCCTTTGTGATTTTATATATTTGTCCGTGCATATGTTCATAATGCATATACTAGTTTTTGAACAGGATTGATAATAATAAAAAAGTTATTATTATCATAATTTGGTATTTTTAAAGATAATAATAATAATAATATTTGTTAATAAAGGCTATTATTATTATTTGTTGTTAAATATTTTGTGGTGTTGTATGGTTATGTCCTTAGAATTTTTTGGTGCTTTTTATTTATTTTAAATACAATCTGTTTATCGTGATTTTAATTTATTTTAAATACGACCTGCGTGTCGTGACATTCTCTTTATTTATTTTATTTTTAAATATTATAATTGACCGATAAAGACAAAGGGGGACAACATCGTATGAGGACGTCACTCGGAGAGGTTAGCTTTTGTGCTAAACAATTGTAATAATTAATTATTTAATTATTTTGCATTTAGGAGGTCATAACTATACCGCCGTATCTTATATGCATTATGTATGCGATGTATGAAGTGTATGCATATATGCTTGTATACTATGTGTGTTTTACATGCTAAATGTCGCACATAGTTAGAACTTCGCCTCCCAATCGCTAAGCAATAAAGGGCACCACTGGATGGTAGTGCCGATTTCTGCAGGCCACTGGGCGGTGGTCTCAGTTCGTCATTTTGTAGTATTTGAGCCATCGGGCGGCCAACAACACCACTAGCCGGTGATATGCGAGATACTTTTCTCACTTTAGGACTGCTAAGCAGTCTTTTGACTGATATGTGGTGTTATAAACATACAGTTATGAATATTCTTACACCTAGGTGTAGAATATATGTAAATTAAGACCCTCTCTCATTTTTTTTAATAAATTTGTCTAGTATTTTTAATTGAGTTGATTGAAACAACATGTTGCCAAAGTAACCTCTGTTGTGTAGATTAATTCAATTAAATTTACAAAAGATGTAGCGTGAAGTTATTCATACGAGTTGTTATCGGCCCAAAGGAAAGCGCAACTTGGCCGAATAATAACATGTCTGTGATAGCAAATATGTGGTGATTATAAGGTTATTTATCCATGTGAGCAATTGGGATGCCGAAAGGCAACCATTGCTTGCAGTTAGTCCTTACGATCCAAAGATTGGGGATTAATGGTGGGCTTGATATCTTGTTTTGGTCTTTAATTTACAGATAAAGAATAATTGAGCATGTTTTATTAATTATTTTAATTTGACGTGTCAACTGATGTTATGTGGGTGTGTGTCCATGCGAATATTAATCGGCCCAAAGAAATGTTAATATTTGGCCGGGTTGCACTCACACATGTGATGATAAACAAGTGCCGATTATAAGGATATTTTCTCCATGCGAGCAATGGGATGTCCAAAGACAACCATTGTTTGACAGGACTTATCGACAGTGTTTGATCATTATAACAAAATACCACCAGCAATTAATACCATTGTCCGAAGACTTAGTGTTAATGTTGCATCGAGTATTTTGATAATTATATTTTAGTACTTTTGTTCTCTTTAAACTATAATAGTTTGTGTATCTGCGGTTTTGAGTTTAGTTTAATCTTTAAAAGTTTAGAGTTTTTTGATTAAAGCCAAAATATTAAAGAAAGTTTTAGATCTAGACTTAGCATAAGAATGGAAAAATCCATTTTCTCTCACTCAATTCGGTATCTATGAAGTGAGAATCAAGTATGAGAAGTAGGACCGCTCCAGCCGCATAAGTCTGATGATCATAAAGTACAATATTTCAGATACCTTTAGGGGTGTTATTTTTGATGACATAATTTATGTCGTAAATTTTCTTGCTGAAATTAAAAGTGCTTGTAAAAGGCAATGAGGAGAAAATGAGCACTCGTTTGAGAGCTTAATTTTCATTAAGTATGAAAACAAAGGGAATATGAGGAGCACATTATGGAAATGTTCAAATCTTGTCTTCAAATTTAAGGCCTGAAACTTGAGCAGCCTAATGACTTGTTCAGACATTTAGCATTGGTATTCTTTCCTGCACAATTTGATCAGATGTCAGTTTGCAATTATCAAAGGAATAAATAATCTTTAATAAGATTATTTCATAAGGTGTGCAAGAAAAGAAATGGTGAAGCAAGAGGAAAATAAAATAGTGCTCATTAGACAAATACCCCAAAAAATAAGGGCAAATAAAGAAAACTAAGGATGAATATGCTAAGGGTCTGTTCAAAAGAAACAACTAAGTTTGTCTGAATTGACAAAGGCCAAGTGATATTGAAAAATGCGTCCATATAGGAGTTTGGAAAAGTCGGTAAAGATTGAGACTCTAGGCATTTTAGATTGTTGTTACTGACTTATATTTGAAATTAAAATGCCATTTAGTTAAATCAATTTTTGGGATAAAGTTTGGTTTTTGTTTCTCTTTGAACAAATTAAGATGATTTTGGGTTTATTTTTAAACAATGTTTTCCATTTGTCCTTTAAATTCAAATATTGTTGGAGCAAATTGAGCTATGACTTATGACAATCTATAATTTCTAAAGATTAAGAGGTATAAATTTTGGTCCCAAGTTAAAGAAATTTTTTAAGATGGCAACTACAAAGTTCTTTGAGAATATTGAGTTTGGAGGAGAGATAAGGTTATAGAATAAAATTGAGTGAGGAAGAAGCGGTTCTAATTCTTGAACCAATTCATACAGGTGCTATTGGTGTAGCAAATTTGAATCCTCGTGAGGATATATTGTTCTTCCTCCCAATCAAGTTAAGAAAATTATTCATGAAGATCAAACTCAACATCTTCAAGAACTAGAGCATCGAGAGCCATAAAAGAAAAGATTGACTGTAAAGAGTCATTCTATTTAGTTTTATTGAAAGACTTTTTCGGACAATCACAGCGTTCATTGCTCATTATAACTTTAAAGCTACATAAGATGGAAGTCAAGACGGTGTTTCTTAATGGCAACATTAATGAAACAAATGTATATGGTGCAACTGAGATACTTTGTGTCGATAGATCCAAAGATGGTTTGCGAATTGACAGAATCCACCAATTAGCTAAAGAAGTTGTCTCGTTAGTAATACCACAAAGTCTCATCAGGTAATTGTCTCATTTGGTCTCGAGATGAGTATTGCGGACGACTGTGAGTATTACAAGATCAGTGGAACTAAGTTTATATTCATGTTATTATATATCGATGATATTTTATCTAGCCAATGACGATATAGGCTGACTGCGCGAAACCGAGAAATCTCTAACGAAATTTTAGAGATAAAGGATCTTGGAGACGTCTTTTTTGTATTATGAATCCATGATATTTAGAGATAACTTTCGAGGTGTCCTTGGGTCATCACCTCGAAAAGGTTTAAATAAATTTGACATAAAAAATAGTAAGCCAGGGTATACCTCAATTACTAAGGGAGACAATTTTGGTCTCAATTTTGCCTAAAAGATAATCTGGAAATTCAGAAAATATTGGGAGTTCCCTATGCTCTAGTATGGGAAATCTGATACATGATCTTATCTGTACGCATCAGGAAACGACGTACATCACGGGATCATGTGGCAGATACTTGAACAATTCTAGTTTGAATTATTACAAAAGACAACCATAAAGATCGTTAAGGAGAACAAAAGTCAATATGCTCAAATATCAGAGATATGAAAGATTAGAAATCATCAAGAACTCTGACTCTGATATTCAGGATGTTAATATTATGGACATCAAATTATGGGATATGACTGGAATATCTATGTCACTAGGTTGCATATAGTAAAAAGTATTAAAAAACCACTTAAGTTACAGTACAACAGATAAATCAGTCGTATCATACTTCAACAACAATAAAGAACTTTACAATATCTATTGACATAAAGGTGTTCGTTGTTGAAATAAAGAATTCAAGATAAAAGAATTTCTATAGAGCATATAGAGGTTGATTCCATGCTAACTACCACTGACTAAGGGCTTGATACCTAAGGCTTTTCATGAGCATGTTGCTTATATGGGTGTGTTGTCACTAAGGTTGTCTTAGCTTAGTGGGAGTCTTTATTTGTGTCCTATGTTTGAGATACACACTTTATGTTATTTCGGATTTTCTACAGAAATAACGATTATGTTTATGAAAACATTATAAACATGTTTGTATCTTGTGTGCAAAATTAATTTGCACATTAAGGATTTTGTTTTGCAGAATTAAATTTTGCAAAATTGATCTCACCAAAGATTTAAGTAGGACCAGTTGGAAATAGGTATGATTGAGATCACATTCCACGTAATTTCCATGCTACTCATCCATAGTGATCTATGTCATCAAGTGTGTTGGTGTGGTGATCGTCGGGGTTTAGTCGCAATTTACGGAAGTGACAAAAGCCGCGGTGGTTTTATTATTGATACATGAGGTGAACCAGATTATAAGGAGGAGGTCTAAAAATAAATAGCATTCGGATATGCGCATTAAGGAATTCTGATGTAATTATTATGATATGTAGCCCAAGTGGGAGACTGTTGGAATTTTATATTCCAATAATTAATATGGGATGATATCATTAATAATTATATTAGCTATTTATCATAAAGGAGCTATATTTTATGTGATCAAATAAAGTTAAAATAGAGTAAGCTCATTAGACTCCTAATTTAATTGATATAGGTCTTAAATGAGTAGATGTTAGTGTAGCCCGATAAGGGGATAATGGGTACTCTGTTAGGTTTAACACACTATAAAGTAGGCTATGGTCCCCAATATACCGAATCGCCATCATCCATTCTTTTCTCCCCATCTGAAGAGAACCTAAAGTCTCGTGAGAGAGCTTATGAAAATTCGGTTGAGGAAGAATCATAAAGTCACCGCTAACATGCTCGTTGCTATGGATTCAGTTGCTCGTTGGTTGTTCGTGATCATTCCTTTGGTATTTCGCTTCAGGTCATTGATTGTTATGGATCCAGGTATTCTTCTAATCCTTGATAATGCAACATATCGTAGATCCTAAGGGTAGAGAACATATTGTTCTTGTTGAGCATGCTTGTATGTCTTTATAGCTTTCGCCTAAGGTATTTTTTCTATGAGATTTGAGCATGTTTGTTCCTGTTGTTGCCATTTATAGTCTTCATAGCTTTCGCCTAAGGTCTTTATAGTCTTTATGAATGCAATCCAGCCAAATATTGACTTTCCTTTGGATCGATTAATATTTGCATGGACACGCACCCACACAACATCAGTTGGCACATCAAATTAAAATAATTAATAAGACATGCTCAATTCTTCCTTATCTGTAAATTAAAGACCCAAACAAGATACCAAATGCACCATTAATCCCCAATCTTTGGATTGTAAGAACTAACTACAAGCGGTACTCTCAACGCAACGATCAAGCATTAGCGATAAGTCCTGTCAAATAATGGTTGCCTTTGGGCATCCCAATTGCTCACATGGATAAATTGTCTTTATAATCACCACACATTTATCATCGCAGACATGGAATTATGCGGCCAAGTTGCGCCTTCTTATAGGCCGACAACAACTCGCATGAATAATTTCGCGCTACATCTTTTGTAAATTTAATTGAGCTAATCTATGCAACAGATGTTACTTTGGCAACATGTTGTTTCAATCAACCCAATTAAAGATACTAGAGAATTATTAATTAAAAAATGGGAGGGCCTTAGTTTACATAAATTCCACACCTAGTTGTAGGAATATCCATAACTGTATATTTACAACACCACACATCAGTCAAAAGATCACTTAGCAGTCCTAAAGTGAGAGAAGTATCTCACACATTACCGCCTAGTGGTGTTGTTGGCCGCTCGATGGCTCAAATACGACAAGATGATGAACCGAGACCACCACCCAGTGGCCTGCTGAAATCGGCACTACCGCCCAGTGGCGCCCTTTATTGCCCAGCGATTGGGAGGCGAAGATATAACTACGTGCAATGTTTAACATGTAAAACATACATAGCATACACGTATACATGTATATACTTCATACATCGCATACATAATTCATAAGAATTATAGTGGTATGGTTATGGCTTCCTAAACAGAAAAGAATTAAATAACTATTTATTACAATTCTTTAACCCAAAAACCAGTTGCTCCAACCGGCGTCCATATGGCGTTGTCCCCTTTTTCGTCTTTCTTGATCATTTATAATATTTAAAAATAAAATAAAATAAAAAGAAAGTCACGACACGTAGACCGTATTTGAATTAAATCACGACACGTAGGTCGTATTTAAAATAAATAAACAACACCAAAAAATTCTAAGGCCATAACTATATACCTCAAATTTGAATTATAATAATATCTCATGAATTGTTATCAAAATCAAAATCCAAATCTTGAAACAATATCACGATAATAATTTTATTAGATTCATTCTCAAGATAGACAAAATCATGAAGTATGTAATAATCAAAGACAATCAAATCTTATTATCACAATAAAGAGATATTTAACCAAAGATTTGTATATCTTCTTTCATGATGGTCAAAATCAACAATATATATACTAAATATTATTGAAGATTCATCGCAAATAGACTTAATGTAAAGGCCTAGAAAATCGTAAAGTCCTCATGGCAGAAATCACATATAATATCTCACTCAAATCTTTTCGTCCAAATCAAATATATAGAATTATAACTTTAATAATTTCTCAAAATAAATCACAAAATAACAAAACTTTCTTGATCTTCTATGGGATAAGGCCATGTTGTTGGTCTATCCAACAATTGATTCTCTCTAAAAACCCACTTTCAAAAACCAAATAGAATGAGGTTTCTCTTATTCCAGAAGGAACATGCATTGGATCTTGAATATGTTGATATTTTATATGAGATGATATTAAATGAGGAGATGATGAGTAATAAGATAGTCTCTTATTCCAGAAGGAACATGCACTGGATCTTGAATATGTTGATACTTTATATGAGATGATATTAAATGAGGAGATGATGAGTAATAAGATAGATAACTTGAATTATTGGATTTCCAAGCCACGTATAATGGTTCCATTTGGGAAATGTTCAACAACAACACTGTCAGTGTTGAAGAGCAAGGAGGAACAAATTGTCAAGTTACTCGGGTTCAAAAATCTGGTCAGACATCTAAAAGAGCAAGGAAGGAAACTAAACAACCCGTGGCAAAGGGTGTTGCTGAACACAGTGATTTTACAAAGTAAGGCTGGCAGTAGTAAACTGTTAAATCTTTATGATCTTACGAAACTGTTCAAATTTATAAAAAACAACACTCCTTATGATATTTCCTTTGTTTTTTGATTGAATTTGTCAAGTAGATCATATCATGCATTTCAAATTATTTATTTTGGTATAATCTTCAAAGTGGTTACTTTTTATCTATATGGAGACACTTGGATGTATTGACCTTGGCAGTCCTAGTTAATATGCCACGATCGATGTTGTACTCGTTTAATTAGAACAACTTTCATTTTGGCTCTCCTATAACCAAAAAGGTAAAATTAACAATTTGTTTTCGTAAATGTTTTGAAGGTAGTGATGTTTTTAATTGTAGTAATTGTTCATGTTACAGGTGATGTTGCAAAAGCTTCAAAAGGAATTGGAGAATCAAATTGGTATGCTTGGGAAACACATAGTCTTCTCTGTGTTTCTCAAGCATAGCAATTTGGTTCTCCAATTCCTTTTGAAGCTTTTGCAACATCACCTGTAACATGAACAATTACTACAATTAAAAACATCACTACCTTCAAAACATTTACGAAAACAAATTGTTAATTTTACCTTTTTTGATATAGGAGAGCCAAAATCAAAGTTGTTCCAATTAAACGAGTACAACATCGATCCAGGCATATTAGATTGGATTGCCAAGGTCAATACATCCAGATGTCTATGTATAGATAAAAAGTAACAAATTTGAAGATTATACCAAAATAAATAATTTGCAATGCATGATATGATCTACTTAACAAATTCAATCAAAAAACACAGGGAAATGTTTTGAAGGTAGTTTGATGTTTTTAATTGTAATTGTTCTTGTTGTAGATGATATTGTAGAAATTTGGGAATAAATTGGATAACACGTCTATACTTGTGAGTATGGGTATAAATGAGCTGAGTTATTCGTGAACTATTCGGGTTTGACTCGTTAAATGCTTGATCAAATTGAGCTCGATTATTTAAATGAGTCAAGCTCAAGCCTTACGAATAGCTCGTATAGGTGTTGTGCTAAGTTGTTACAGTGATTTTTTGTTGGGTGAAGTTGTTTTTCTAGCATTGGACTAGATATCTCAATAAATAAATAGATGATGGTCATGTGTTTTTTTTTTTGGACTCATGCTTTTATAATGATTAAGCTTAAATTATATGTTTTTACTCATGCTTTTGTAATAGTCAAACTTAAATTGTGACAAGGGCATGTTTTTAGGATGTTTTGGTTAAGTTTTTGAAGTTTCTTTTTTATAGTAGTTAAGAAATCTTAAATTTCACATACCATATGTTAAGTATATATATCTATTTTTAGAGATTATTATACAATATTAAAATATTCATTAAGTACTAAATTGATAAAATTAAAAAGTAATTAAAGAAAAAATAATTTAATTATAAATGAGTTAAACAAGCTGAGCTCAAACTTTATTATTTTTAAACAAATCAAACTTAAGCTTTTAGTTAGACTTGTTTAAATAAATGAGTCAAGCTCAAACTTTACTATTTTTTCACAAGTCAAACCCAAGTTTCAAACGCTCGGCTCGACTCATCTCGTTTACACACTACTTATGAGAAGCAAAAAGAGAATGCCTTTGGACTTATTTGAATAGATGCAACGTATAAAAAAAAAGTTGAAATTGAAAAAAAAATACACATATAAGTATAAAATTTTCAAGAGCTAAAATTCTAATCATTTTTTTCTCATTCAGACACACACTTCCAATCCAATATGTGTACTTAAATTTGAAGTGTTACACATCAACTACTTTTGTACCTAAATTTGAAACAGGAAAAGTGTTTCACGGAATTAACCAGAGACGGAAGAGCTCAAACTAGGTCAAATCAAAACTAATAAAATATTATTTTTTAATTATATATATATATATTAAATATATAATATATATTATAGATATTATATATTTAGTATATATATATATATATATATAAATAAAATATATAATATATACATAATATTTCAATTTATGTACAAAATAACATGTAGCTTAGTGGTAAGATGACTTGTTATGGCCTTGAGGACAGAGGTTCAAGCCTTGTTGAGACTAAAATCACTTTTTTTAATATAAAAGCAATTAAAATTTTCAAAAAAAAAAAACCAATTCGACCCCTGACCAGTCGGTTCTCTGCTGGGCAGTTTTTGAGGGTTACTCAGACACATACTTGCTTCTCAGTCCAACCGATCGGTCCGATTTTGATTACCATGATATAACTAATAATAGCAAGAAAAAAGTATAGCACCAACGAAAAGGTGAATTAGATAGTAATTGTTGGATTAGTCATTAGTCTGTCCTTACTAGAATCAGTAGAAGATAGTAACAATTAGCCAGTGTGATGGGACCTGTGTCCTTTGGATTGGGCGTGGCCAGTTGTGCCTTGTTTGCTGAGCCGGTGAATATAGGTGGACTGGTGGAGGTACTGAAAGGTTGTGCTTGCATAATAGTCAGTTGGGGTATACAAATAGCAAAACTGGCTACCAATAGCAACTAGCTGGTGGGCTAATAGCCCAGCCCAGTCCAACGCACTCCCTTTTTTCTATCCACACCCTCCATATTTTTTGGGAATTGCTAAGGACACCCAGCATTTTGCTAGGTGCACCCTATATTGGACTGTGTTGACCATTATACTCCTCTTTTTTTTTTGTATTCTTCGCAAAAATGGAATTTCCGAGTGAACAAATATTTTTTGTCTACTCGCAAATTTAATTTTTGTGAGTATTTTTTTATACTCGCAAAAATGAAATCTGTGAGTGAACAAAAATTTTAATTTTGTTCACTCGTAAATATCATATTTGCGATATAAATTTTTTTCCAGAGTGTACAAAAATTTTGTGCACTCACAAATAACAACTCGCAAATATGTTATTTGCGAGTGTTGAAATTTTTTTTCAACACTCGCAAATTAATTTCCACACTAGCAAATACGTACTCATACGCTCGCAAATGTTAACCGAGTACACTCACCTTTTTGGCCAGAGTGTAAAAATTGATAAGACTTGGTCAAAATTTTTGGTCAGAATGGTTCAACATCCTAACAAAAAAAACCAAATGATTGAATGCAGGCTGCAAAGTGATTGGCAAAAAAAAAAAAAAAAACGCTGCAGCTTCGTTGTTCCTTCGCAAATTACAGCAAAAGAAAAGAAAAAAAAAGGCTATCACTCGCAAATTGCAATTTGCGAGTGCAGATTTTTTTTTTACACTTGTAAATATAAAATTTGCGAGTGAACAAAAAAATTTTGTTCACTCGCAAATTTTATTTTTGCGAGTAAAAAAAATACTCTCAAAAATGAAATTTGCGAGTAAACAAAAATAACATTTTGTTCACTCGCAAAATTTATTTTTGCAAGGAATACAAAAAAAAGAGGGGTATAATGGTCAACACAGTCCAATATAGAGTGCACCCAATAAAATATTGGGTATCCTTGGCAATTCCCTATTTTTTTCTCACACGGGTCCATTAGGTCTAGAGATAATTCTAATAATCTGATTTGGTTATCTCTAATGAAGATATTTTTTTCAAATAAAATAATTTTGATTGATTTATTAAGACAAGTTTTCAAAAACGATATAACTTTGATTTGCTTCTTAAAATCACCTAAAATCTGATTACCGATCCTAATGATTTGATTGAAATTATAATAATTACAATAACCGTTGATACCAAAAATAAAAAAAACAATTGATTCAATTCCATAATTAAAAACCTTAATTTTTAACTATAATAAATAGAGGGTCTTAAGAATGGGAAAAAGACACATAAAATAAAAGGGTCTTGCTAACAAGTTTCCTTAGATCACTAGTTAAGAAATTCAAAAATAGAAATTTTGTATTTGAAAGAACAATATTTAAACTTTCAAATGATTGAATGCACAATTTTCAATACAAAATTTCTATATTTAATTTCTTTTTTTGGGTAACATCTATATTTAATTTCTTAACTAATGCTCTTAAGACACTTGTTAGCATTTGCCAAAAAAATAGCAAAATACCCGTTCTATGCACGGGACGAGACGTGTTGTGTTATGTTATTCTGAATGAGATATTGCTTGTATAAAATTAAAAATATAATAGGGATATATAACAGAATTAGAAATGCAAATAAAGCTGACAATCATTAACATTATATAGATTCAGTAAGAGTTTATCAACGGTGTGTGATAAACAGAAAGTGTAACAATATTATAGAACATTTGAGTCAAGTCAATATGCGTCAAAAAAGACCACCACAAAAAAAATACTACTTAGCATTACATATGATTTACAAAAAAAGAAGGTAAGTGTCGTTGACAAAAAAGTTAAGTAGCATATAACATTATGTGGTGCATCACAAAGATCATAAAAGCACTAACAGATCCGAAATTGGAAAACTCAACATCTGTCTAGAAGGTATGTACATTAATTGACCAGTAGATTTGATAACTAAAAATAACCCCACATTCTAAAGCAAAAATGTTACCTTCAACCACTTTTAACCTAGTATATCTGTCTTGTTTTGACGCTTTGTCATTAATTATTTTGACAATTATAAATTTACAGAATATTTGATTTGTTAATACATACACATACATATCAATATGCTTAATAATAATATGTCATTCTGAAAAATTATTGTGATGAAATAATTGAAATGTATAATCAAATCCCTTAAAATCAACATTAAACAACAAAATACAATCAAATAATACACATTATAGAGCAATAGAAATACGGCAAGACGGACACATACTGGTTCTTATAATTTTCATTCTTTACTTCAATTTATATTCTAAATTTTACTGGAATTTATATAATTTATTAGTCTAATTTTTTCATTAATGTCCTATCAATGTCATTTTTAAGCCTTGATACATAGGACCGCAACTAAATGAGTTAAATAATACGTTCCCCGCATATGGTATCACTTTTTTTTATAGGCAAATGTTAGTATATAAATTATTTTTTTCTCCTTTGGCAGGATTTAAACCCTACACCTTTAACTTCTTCACTACTTCATACTCTTAGCTCAAACCAGTTGAGCTTCCCATCCCCATATGACATCACTTTCATAATTTAACAATCTAATTAGAAAAAAAACATGAATTTCACTTTTTGAGGTGGTTACGAGTTTTTAGTTTTAAAATTTAAATTTGAAAACAAAACCTATTCGAATAAAATGGGGTTGAATTGATTTTTTCACTTAATTTCAAAAACAGTTTTAACTAAAGCCCAAATCAATAGAAATAGGTTTTATCATTCTTGTTTTAGTTTTCGGGCCCGTTTATTACGGCTTAAAAAAAAGTGATTATGTTTTAAAATAATCTAGAGATTATTATTTATAGATTTTAAAAAAATCAGAAGCTAATTTGTGTTTGTTTAGGATTATAAAAATCATTTTTCAACTCTTATGAATGAGAAGCTACTTTTTTCAGCTTTTCATTTTTACCCTAAAAATCATTTTTTTTAAAAAATTATTTTCTAAAAAATCTGAAACAAGCACAGTTAAAATTAAAAAAATAATTTTTAACATAAAAAAAATGATTTTATTCTAAAAAAAAGCCGTAACAAACGCCTCCTTCATTTCACGCTGACACCATTGTGCGTGCCCCTTCGCCATCCTCTCCCGTCCCTTCACCATTCTTCTCCTGTGGCTCTTCTGCAAGTTCTGCTATCCCATTCATCATTCTTCTTCTGTTTTCTTCTGCTTTCCCCTCCACCATTACCAAGCCCAAACCGTCACCCTTTCTCCTCAAAACTCGTTCTTCTGTCACTGTCAGGCAAGTCCATTTCTTCCCCTTTTCTTTCATCTTATTGATTTTAATGGAATGTTAGAGTTGTAACTTTTCTTTTTTTGTGCGTTCAGGTTAGTTGCGGAGCTTGGCTGCGTGTAGCCGCTGCTTCCCTTGCACTCGGCAGTGTCTTCAGCGCGCCTCACCTCTTGTCTCGGCATCGATTCGAGATCTTTGTCCCAGGGTATGCTTTGCAGTGCCATCCCCGAAGTTTGATTTCTCCCATTCTTTTATCCCCTTTTGTTTTTTTTTTATCACCTTTTCTTTTTATCCTCTTTTCTATTAAGCAATGCAACTTCCCCTCTTATGTCCCTGTCATCATAAAGAGAGAAAATCAGAAAAGATATCCAGAAGAAAAGAAACGAATTTGACAGGTGTGTTCATAAAAAGGGCATGAAAGAATTTGAACAGTGTCGGTTACTTGAACTGTGGTATTTTCTGTTGGGAAACTACGCAAAATTTCTCCATGGTCAGATTAGTGGAAGAACGAAAAATAATTAAATGCGGAAGCACACACACAAATTGATAACGGAGTTCGGCCAATTTTGCCTACGTCTCCGGGCTGCTGCAGACCTTTTACTGAAAAAAGGAAATATACACTGTGTTTACAAACACTCACAATCTCTCACAAAACCCACAACCCAATTACACCCAAGAATTTCTCTCACAAAATTCTGTCACTAGAATTTTATCTCACAAATGCTTATCTCTCTAAGCTTTGGAACTCACTTGGTTGGAATTCTCTCAATGTTGGAATGATTTGCTCTTGCCTTCAAGCTTCTATTTATAGGCAAGGTTTGCAATGTGAACATATAATATGAACACATCAAATTGGATGGCCACCTACCATCATGTGTTTTATGACTTAGGCAAGGTTTGCAATGTGAACATATAATATGAACACATCAAATTGGATGGCCACCTACCATATTTTCCAACCCATGTTTTTCCTTATTTTGGTTAGTGGTTGCCTCCTTTAACTAACAATCTCCCACTTGAAGACTGATTTCAATCGGTCTTCACACCTCGATCAAGCGGCGCTTCCCTGCCTCATTATTTGAGCAGCCAACCGAAGTTGAGCACAACTTCGGTTTGTCGATAGTCACCACCTTTGTCAACATGTGCATTGGGTTCTTACTTCCTTGAATCTTCTTCAACATTAACACCTCATCCTCGCTGCAGATCTGATGAAGTGATAACGAAGACCAATGTGCTTTGTTTTGGAGTGAAATGCTGAGTTCTTTGCCAGATGTATCGCACTCTGACTATCACTGTGCAAAACACTCTTCTCCTGTGTGAAACCCAACTCTGTTAACAATCCCTGAAGCCATATCAATTCTTTGCTGGCTTCTGTTACTGCTACATACTCACCCTCTGTAGGGGAGAAAGCAACAGTCTTTTGTATCCGCGACATCCAACTAATCGTAGAGTACCAACGGTAAATATGTAACGGTGGTACTTCTTCTGATCGACTTCACCGCAAAGTCCGCATCTACGTAGCCTTGTACTTTTATTTCTCCTTTCCCAAAGTACAAACACTTCTGTGGTGCCTCGTAGATACCTCAAAGTCCATTTCATCGCTTCCCAATGAGTTTTTCCTGGATTTGACATAAACACGCTAACTACTCCCATCGCATGGCCAATGTCCGCCTCGCATGCACCATTGCGTACATCAAACTTCCAATGGTGAAGCATATGGTATCTTAGCCATGGATTCTCTTTCTTCCTCCGTCTGAGGTGACTGCTCCTTGGATAGCGAAAATGATCGCCAAAGGTGTCTTTGGCCAGGTTTGGCGTTTCCATGTTGAATCTTTGCAAAACACGGTTGATGTACTCCGCGAGATAATCGCAAAATTCCTCTGCTTATCTCTAGTGATTTGCATTCCAAGGATCTTCTTTGTCGACCTAAGTCCTTCATGTCAAATTCTTTTGACAACCGCATCTTCAAGTTTTTAATCTCATCCATACCGAACCTCGCTACTAACATATCATCGACATAAAGTAACAAAATGATATAATCGGACTTATATCTCTTGAAGAAACAATAAAGGGTCGGCGTTGCACTTCGAAAGCCTTCCTTGTGCATGAAGCTTTCAAACTTCTGTACCATCGTCTCTGAGCTTGTTTCGTGCCATACAAGCTCTTCTTTAATCTGCACACCATATTTTTGTTTCCATCTTCTAAGAAACCTTTAGGTTGGTGCATATAGATCTCTCATCTAAGTCTCCGTGAAGAAACGCAGTTTTCACGCCCAATCGCCAAGGTAGAGCTCTTCGCTTGCAACAATACTTAACACCGACTGATAGTATTGAAGCCACAACCGAGCAAAAATTTGGTGTAGTCAACTCCTTCTTTTTGTTGGAATCCTTTAACGACTAGTCGGGCTTTGTATCTCTTGGAGCCATCATTCTCCTCCTTTACCCGATACACCCATTTGTTGTGAAGTGCCTTCTTTCCCACGGGTAACTCAGTTAGTTCCCATGTTTGATTGGAGATCAAAGACTTCATCTCGTCTTTCATGGCAAGCTCCCACTTGCTAGCATCCGCGGCCGACATGCTTCGCATAATCTTCAGGCTCCTCCATCACCAACAACATGTAGTCCATGTATCTCTGTTGGGCACAGGAACTCGAGAAGACTTTCTCACTTCTGAGCCGAGTAGGATGCTCTCTTGTGTCAAATTGTTGTGCGCTACCTGGATAAGTTGATTCCTCCGACCGAGGATTCTCAACCATAGGACTTTCTAGGACATCGCCCACCTCTACATACACCGCCCACTCGCTCGAAGTTCTTTGGTGTCCGTGCTATGCCTGTCCTTGTACATCACTCTTTCATTGAAGATCACATCTCTATCTGGATCGCCTTTTTGTTTTCATCATCCCAAAGACGGTAGCCAAACTCATCTTCACCATAACCGATGAAAGTGCACTTCTTCGATTTGGGATCAAGTTTATTCTCGCCTTGATCATCGATATGCACATATGCTACGCACCCAAAAACTCTAAGATGTGAGAGTTTTACCTCTTTTCCGCTCCATACCTCTTACGGTGATTCATTGCTCCAATGGTACCGATGGACCTCGGTTGATCAAGTAAGTCATTGTGTTGATCGCTTACGCCGTAATCGCTTGAAGTTCGACCGCACCCGCAAGCTTCGCTCTCTATCAACGCTCGATTCATACGCCACCTACACCATTGTGTTGAAGCGCACTGGCACGCTTCTCCATTCCGATCCCGTGCTCATAGCGTAACTTCTTGAATCTGTGTCTTCATATTCACCACCATTGTCGATTCACGAGCTTTTTATCTTCAATCCCGCCTCGCTTTCTACCATGGCTTTCCACATCTTGAAAGCCTCGAATACTTCAGACTTATGTTTCGTAAAGTATACTCATACCTTCCTAGAGTGATCATCGATAAAAGTCACGAAGTATTGCTTCCCATCGATGGATGAGGCGGTCGTTGGACCCCAAACATCGAGTGAACAAGCTCGAAGTTTCTCTTTCTTTGGTGTTCTTCCACTTGTCCGAAAGTCGACTCTTTCTCGCTTTCCAAGTATGCGATCTTCACACATGTCAATTTCATCGATCAAGACCTGGCAATTTGCCCTTCGAGTGCATGATCTTCATCCCTTTCTCACTCATATGGCCTAGTCTCTGGTGTCATAGATTGGGATTTTCATTTGTCGCAATCGCAATCAAATGGCATGCTCTATTTGTCTTGTAAAGAGTACCACTTTTTCTCGCCGCGAACAATTGTCATTGCACTTTGAAATCTTCCAATGATCGCCGTGGAAGATTGTTGTGTAGTCACATCGCCAATTGGCCTATCGAGATTAAGTTTTTCGTCAGTCGTGAATATGTCCGACATTTTTCAATTCCCATACTGCACTCCATTCAACTTAATCTTCACCACACCTTTGCCGACAATCTCACAAGATTGTTCGTTACCAAGGTAAACTTTACCAAGGTTTCGGTACATAGTTCTCGAAGAATTCTTTCTGAAGTGGCATGAAAAAGATGCTCCAGTCTAATACCCAAGACTCTTCCTTGCTCTCCAAAGAGCATATCAACGCGTCACCTCCTCCCGAGGTGGAAGCAACATTTGCCTCGCCCTTTGCCTCCTGGTTCTTGATTGCACTCGCACCGATTTTTGTAGTGCTGGTCTTCCCGCAATTCCAACACTCGATAGTCTTTGAGTTGGAGTTTGGGAACTTTGATGATTTCGGATTTGGACCGCTCCGCCTTTTGATTTGCCACGCCCATTTCCTCTGGTTGAATTTCTCCCCTTGACTCAGTATGCACATCAAGAGGATGAAGATTCACCCGACTCTCTCCGCCGATCTCTTCACCGAGAACGGATCACAAACATCGCCGATTTCAACTTATTGTTTCGCTGAGCTACTCACACCGTGATAAAGAGCATTCCAACTCTCCGGAAGAGAAGACAAAAGTATCAATGCTCGTACCTCATCATCAAATTCGATTCCAACCGAACTCGCTGGTCAGGACGATGTTGAGTTCATTGAGATGTTGTGCCACCGATGCGCCTTCCGTCATCCGCAAGTTAAACAACCGCCTCATCAAATGAACTTTGTTCGAGGCCGACTGACTTCGTACATGTTGGAAAGAGCCTTCATAAGATCCGCCGTGGTCTTTTCTTTTGCAATGTTAAACGCAACATTACGGGATAACGTCAAACGGATAACGCCAAAGGCCTGTCTATCAAGAAGGATCCATTCATCTTCCTTCATCTCCGCTGGTTTCTTTCCTGTGAGAGGTTGATATAGCTTTTTCTGATACAGATAATCCTCGATCTGCATCTTCCAAAAGCCAAAGTCCGCACCATCGAACTTTTCAATTTTCAACTTTCCTTCATCTACGGCCATCACTCCCACTCGAGTCTGACTTCTCAGGATCGTTTCTGACAATTTCTGCGAACCACCGTGCTTTAGAACACCTCCGTGGACAAATTGGTAGTGCCGACCAATTTTACTATTCACGAAAAATTACTATTCACGTGAACAGTATCCTCACCAAGATTTAGCAGAAATAACCAACTATCTCTGATACCAGTTGTTGGGAAACTACGCAAAATTTCCCCATGGTCAGATTAGTGGAAGAACGAAAAATAATTAAATGCGGAAGCACACACACAAATTGATAACGGAGTTCGGCCAATTTTGCCTACGTCTCCTGGCCGCAGACCTTTTCAAAAAAAGGAAATATACACTGTGTTTACAAACATTCACAATCTCTCACAAAACCCACAACCCAATTACACCCAAGAATTTCTCTCACAAAATTCTGTCACTAGAATTTTATCTCACAAATGCTTATCTCTCTAAGCTTTGGAACTCACTTGGTTGGAATTCTCTCAATGTTGGAATGATTTGCTCTTGCCTTCAAGCCTCTATTTATAGGCAAGGTTTGCAATGTGAACATATAATATGAACACATCAAATTGGATGGCCACCTACCATCATGTGTTTTATGACTTAGGCAAGGTTTGCAATGTGAACATATAATATGAACACATCAAATTGGATGGCCACCTACCATATTTTCCAACTCATGTTTTTCCTTATTTTGGTTAGTGGTTGCCTCCTTTGACTAACATTTTCATAATCTGATTAATGGTTCAAGTGCCATAATGCTACCCAGTTTGGATTCTGCATCTATTTCGAAAGCCTGCTATGTGTTGTGTGTGGAAATGAAGCTTGGAGGTGAGTCAATGAACCGAGGGTGAGGTAAAAAGAGAGGCTTGACTCAAAAAACTTAAAAAAAACTGTAACTAAAAACTCAGAACTGAAATTGGTTTTCGTTTTTGAAATTTTCAAAACTCAGAACTGAAACTGGTTTTGGTTTTTGAAATTTTCAAAATATAAAACCAAAAACCACCCCGAACGAGGTCTTAGTAAATGAAAATCAGCAAATATATTTAAACACCATAATAATTTCGATGAGCAAATACCATTAAATTAATCAGTAACTTCGAAGAGCACCAACTTCATTTCTTCATCCAATGGCAGCCTTTATATAGGAGTTCACCGCGAATTTACTACACAAAGTTAAATCAAAAGGCAATCACATACATATAGAAATTGCTAAAACGTTCAATACTTAGTACCATGCAATAAATATATAGGCAAACTGTGCCACAATAATCCTACAAATAGATTATGCACAAAGATGTGATTTTGAGGTACTAATTTTACCATGCATGCAATGCTATGTGAGAATTCAACACCTATAGATTTTAAGAGGTAGGAAACATAACAAAAATCAACTACAGCAAGATAATATTCTCATTTAGTCATCTGTTTGCTTTGTTCGGGAATTACACCTTTTGTTTATTTCCAATCTATAGAAATAGAGATCCCAACATCATTATTAAAGTGATCACAGGAAGAGATTTCTGGAAAGAAAAACAAAGGATTTGCAAAAGAGGTAGAGAAGAAATCAAGTGTAAAATCTCGGGAGTTTCATAAGAGGACCTCTACTCAGCCTCAAAACAATCAGGAAGAACAACCTTGGGGATGGAATCAATTTTGAGACCATAGTAATAGTATGATGCATGGATAGCAGAATAAAAATCTCTCTTGATCGAGTACATCAAAATAGCCTGTTCCAACCACCAACTACTTCTATGACAAAACATCATTTATAGCTAATTTGTACCACCTTAACCATTCAACAACTTCCATCTCCTTGAACGTAGCAGCTTGTGATTTGTAGGTGTGTAATTTTGAACCCTGTCTAGAATGCTTTTGCATAAGCTTTCTTTTTGTGAGACAACATGTACATGTCACAGTGGGATCTTCTCTGAGAATCTGAAAGAATATGCAACATATCATGGATTATTCCATCAATTCTATATTACTGAAAAAGCAAAGAAAAACACTATTCTAGTTACCCACAGACTCCATATATCGTGGTCTGCAAGATTTCCAGCAGTTAAAGTCATGAGGTATGTCGTCATCTTGCTAATATGATGAACATAGCAAATAAATCAGCAGAAAATACCATGTTCAGCAAATGTGTATAAGACCATGTAACATATCCAAGATCAAAAGAATCCCACATATTGTCGTTTGTCCCACTACTAACTTGACACATGTTCCTATGATCCTATCCAACCATCAATGGAAGCAATAAGTACCAAATTGCTGCAGTAAGATGAACACCAGAATCACAAATGCAAATTTATTCAAGGGATGTTATGCATTCAAACTTGGCAATTTTCATTATAAACAATTAAAGATCAAACAGAGAGTCATTAAGCAATTTCCTATCTGAGATTTCATGTGACTGAACTATTGGGTTGGGTGTGGAACATCATTCAGAGCAAATATACTGCTTTTTAGAAATTTGATATTAATATCTAGGATGGAGAGCTTCTTCGAACTCATTGTTCCTACAATAAGCTATCTCAAAAATTTTGCAGGGAATAAAATTACCCCCACACCTGCCTCTAACTCTTAGGCTATAGCCGCCAACAACAATAATATAATCATAAAACTGAGCATGGTTTGCACAAACCTAGTAGGCCGCAAGGATTTGCACAAACCTTTGAGACGTTGTTGAATCCTTCCGGCTTGACTCAGTGAGGTCCTGTTAAAGAATAAGAATATAAGAAATATATTGCTAAGTAAGCAAATGATTGATTTTGGAAATGAAACAACACAATGCATATAAGAAAGTACATACTGTTTTAGCAAGTTCCTCTTCTTCCTCAATACTCATTTGAGATTGCTCGTCTGCAAATATTAGGAGGGAATTTAGCATACTATGAAAAATTAGAACCAAAAAACAGATTAACAAACAATAATTAAGGAAGAGGAAATTAGGAGAAGCATGTGTACCTCCTAGAACTCTCAATCAAGAGCTCAATACTCTTCCTCATATCTAAGTTCTTCTCTTGTCCTTAGCCCATCTAGCAAAAAGAGCAAAGAACCAAATTATGCTAAACATTACCTGCAACAGTCAGAAATAATTTTTTTTTCTCAAACTGTCAGAATTTAGAAATCACCAAAAGTAAAAATGAAATTGCAGTGTAATTAATATGCCCATTCTAATGATATTTAATTTGCACTTCTTGTTAAACTTTTCAATCCAGCCAGTAGCAATGTATCAAAATGTCTTTGGCAATGAGTGGATGCTTGGCCAGGGAATCAATGTTCTAATTCTGTGTTTTGACTGCTTTGATAGTAGATATAAGATGTCACAAATTCATATTAGATATAAGATGTGACACCCAGTTCAGATAGGAGGAAAATTGAGGAAATACTAATGGTCTTTGACTTCCACACAAACAAAAAACCAATAGTACAGCAAAACTAAAAGAGATAAATCTATAGTCTACCTGCTCACCACCACAAATCTTATACTTCTGAATCTGGTGATTCCAAAGATGCAGAGATAACCATAAAACTACAGTCACAATGTCAAGACAAAAGTTGCATATCCAAACTGTAGGGAATCAAAGGAGTTCATGAAGCAATATGTTTTTGGAAACACGGTTGAGAAATAATAGGATAAAAATATATAATCTAATTTATTCCCTAGCTCCTTCCTTGTCTACACATGGCAATATGCTAAGACAACAAAATAAAAGATGGCTTGTTCCTTTGATTACTGTCAAACATGTGATGATTCTGTACATAAGTTTAGATGCATCGCAAGACAGTTCTAATCCCCATTCAATCCCAAAAAAACCATCCTCAAATTCTGTTTTTATTTTTAATAATAAGATATTTACAAAAAACTGTAATTATATGCCGGACTTAGAGATAGAGAGATTTTTTTTCGGCAAAATTATAATCATTCATCATAATTTCCTTACATGCCGGACTTAGAGTGGATGCAAAAATAAGTTCCTTACATGCCGGACTTACTGGATGCAAAAATCACAGTTCCATAACATTGTTTTTCCCTCAAGAGAAAACAAAGAAAAGATAAAAACCTAATTGAATGAAAGGTAAAACGCGAACAAAGCAAGAACCTCAGAACCCAAGTTTGGTTTGATTCCAGTGATGGCGCTTAGCGTTGTACCTGATGGTGTTGTTGGTCCTCATGCGGATCCAGTAGGGGATAGGCCTGTTCTGCCTCATCTTCTTCGCCAACTTCTTCTTGATTCTGAAGGTCTTGTGTGACGGCATTTTCGCTTTGACTGCGGGATGCTCGACTGCACCGAGTGTGGAATAGAGACTGATGCGCGAAAAACCTAACCACCGATGGAGAGAGAGGGGGAGAGAGAGGGAGAGAAGAAGGGAGGGTGGAAAATGGTGGTAGCGGTTAATACCCGGTAGAAAGAAGTACAATCTCTCTGAAAGTCTATTATCAATTTAAGCTCCTAATGGGCTGCCTAAGTTACAAAAGTGAACATCTTATATTGTTGACACCTCTTAATTGAAAGGAGAATTCGGTACTTTTATTACTAACTATTTTTTATGTGAAAATGTGAAAAAAACATATTTAATGTTACACTCAACCAAGTACACAAATCTTATTCTGAAACATAGCAACAGCATAGGCGCTACTACTACTTCTCTATACCCCTACTTCTCTGAAACATAGCAACAGCTACTACTACTACCTCTCGATGACACTTTACATCTCCCATTTGAAAAAATTTGGTTGCCTTTCAACTCTCTACTGGTCTTCAACAATAATTCTGCTCTCATCTCCTGGTCATTTTCGGTTGCCTCCAAGTTGGTCCTCTTCTTCTTCTTCTTCTTTAATCCGGTTCAGAGCATTTGAGGTTAAGCTTCCAAAATTCTCTGAATCTCTTCCATCTCATTATTTGTTCTTTTCCTTTTCCTCATATCATATTCCTTTTCACCATATCTCTTCCTTCTGCAAAATCTGGTTTACTGCTTGACTTATTTTTATTTTGTTTTTTGGTTTTAATGTTTGTTTAGTTTTCTGGTAAGCTTTCAAACCCGCGTTATTTTGGTATGAGTGAAAAATCCTTTTTTTTGCTTTGGGTTCTAAGGTTTTATTGTTTTTCTGGTCAGTTTACAAGTTAGTTATCTTTCTCCTCTCTGTTACCTCAGTGTGCTCCAAAGTTTAGAACTGCATAACTTCAAAACTTTTTTAAAAAGAGTACCCAATCTGTAGGCCTTGATGACAAAAAACTAGACATGACTAACATGGGCCAAAGTTTTCGAGTATGCCCAATCTCTGTTACTTCTGCATGTGTTTTTTTCTTGTCATTTAGTTACTTACTTTGTCATTTACTTCTGCATGTGTTTTCTTCTGCATGTTTTTTTTGTCATTTACTTACTGATTCTGCATTTTTTTAGGCAGAATCAATTCTGCATGTGTTTTTGCTTTTGTTTTACTTAGTTGCTTGGTTAGTTTGTGGGGTTTCATTTGCTCATTTTGCATTTTTTGAAGCAGAACCTACCCTTTACTTACTAACTTTGATTCTGCATATGATTCTGCATAGCCATTTACTAAATGCTTCATTTGTGCTGGATATTTTGATTGATATGTTGCTTCATATGTTTTACAGATCACATGGCAGTTCGTCCTTTTGATGATATTAAAGATCTAAATGGCACAAAGTTTCTATGGAAGATTTGTGTCAGAATTGTAGATTTGTGGTGTATTCAGAAAACACCAAAGGGAGGCCATCTGGAAATGATTATAATGGATTCAAAGGCATGTTATTATTTAATAGCCTACATTTTTGTATGCTTTTATTAATCGTGAACTAAATTGATAACTCAATTAATTATTGTTTTGATATTTAGGGTGATAAAATACAAGTGACTCTTAAAGGGGATATGTTTCTGGAGTGGAATGAAAAGTTGAAAGTAAACAGTACTTATGTGATGCACAATTTTAGTGTAGTCTGCAATGACCTTCAATTTAAACCATGTGATCATCCATATAGAATGTACTTCACAGTTGCTACTACACTGAGAGAAAAAGAAGTAGTTGACATTCCACAGTTTCAATACCAATTTAAGAGTTATTCTGATATACTTGCTGGGAAGTTTCGTCCTGATCTCTTAGTAGGTAATGTTCCCACAATTTTGTAGAATTAAAGTAGACTTACATGTATTGTTGTAGCATATACATTATTGTCAGTAAAATATTGTGAAGCTATAGTCAGCACTGTTTTTTTTCTCTCTTTCAAACTAGATCTCATTGGAGCTGTTGATGGAACTCCAAAATTGCAGCCAAAGGATAATCTGCAAAAGGCTTCTTTTACTTTGAAAGATCTCAGGTAATATGCTGGATAGGATGTATTTCAACAATTAGAATATTTTCAATCTTATTCTTTGGTTGTAACCAAACATTTTAAACTATGTCATTACCCATAGCTCATAAAAAAGTTGGTTTGATAATGTTGTAGTGGTCAAGTTATCAATTGTACCCTTTGGAATCTGTATGCAAAGCAGTTTATTGAATACAATAAACAGAACTCTGGAGCTGGATTGATCGTAATTGTGCTGATCCGCGCAAGAATCAAGGAACCAGAGGGTGACAAAAATATACTTATTTTTTTAAAACTTCTACTGTAACAATATTCTCAATTAGTTTTGACTTTAACTTATGTGTATCGCAGGAAAATATCCGGTTTCTGTTTCAAACTCATGGAATAGTACTAGGTTGTTGATTAATGAAGACATTGTAGAGATACAAGATTTTAAAAACAAGTAAATGCAATTTTTCTTTTTGTGATCTGTAACACATTCTATATTGTCTAACAATTTAATTTGTTACAAACAGATTTTATATTGTCTAACAATTCAATTTGTAAATAATATGAAGAATTCTTTTCTTTTAGCTTTGCTTCAATTGAAGGACTACAACTATCAAGTCAGACACTGTCTCAATTGACTCCATACTCCCAGTTTTCTGAAATTGATAGATTTATGTATAAAGCACAAGTGAAAAGCATATCACAATTGAATGACTTTTCAACCTTACAGGTGATTATCTCAATATTCATAATTGTATGTTCAATTTAATTTTAATCATAAATTGATGTTAAGTTTTGAAATGTTCATAGGAAATCACTTGCGTAACTGTTGGCACAACTGCAATACATATGGTTGGGAAAAATGGTTGGTTCTATGAAGGATGTTCAAGCTGCTCTAAAAAGACATGTACATGTGAAAATCAGAAGGCTGTCGCGAGGTCCGTACCTTATGATTCAAATACCCATGCCTTTTTTATTAGACTCTTGAATCAGTTAGCATCATAATTTTAACAGGTATAAGTTGGAAATCGGTGTTGTTGATAAAAAAAGTCGGGCAACATTTATTTTCTCGGGATCGCCTTTGTCTTTGACATGGTAGGAACATCAGCACTTGCTCTAAGAAATCAAATGCTTGAGGTATACACACACCAATTTGATGTTTTTTTAACTTTTTGTCATTTTCAAATTAACTACATTCAGTGAATTAAACTTATTTAGGTGGGAGAAGATGACCTGAAAGTTTATCCAGAGGTACTTGATAAAATGTTGGCAACAACCTTGGCAATGAAGTTCAAAGTGCAGCCTGGATACAAAACCTACTCTTTACAAAACTTTTCTGACAATCTGGAATTGATTCAACACATACAGGAATTGATTCATGCTCAAGAGGTCAACTGATTCTATACTATACAAATGATAACTCTATATGTTATTTTTCATTTCAAATTTAATATACTATTGTTTTCAACTGCAGGGTACATCAGGGGTTGAAAAAGAAAATGACGAACAAAGTCAATCAATTCAATATGAAAGTGTTAGCATGCCTTTACACTTATTGTTATTTTTCGTTACTTGCTCATGTGCAAACTAATCGTACAGAATATAATCTGAATTAACACCTTACCATCATTGAATTCAGGATATTCAAATTCCGAAACGATCAATATCTGAAATTAATGGATCTGTTCACTTGGATTCAGTAAGTGAAAATCTGTTTTCTACTTTATTACTCTGTACATAATTAAAAGTTTTGAAAAATGCAGCAGTACTTTTGTTGAATCAATTATATAGTTTAATATGTTTTTATTAAGGAAATTTACTTGCTTTAGTTTGATCAATGCAGCAGACCATATCTGCCACAGCAGATCATGACCCTGAGCTTCTAGGATCTGTTACTCCAGCAAAGAGAGGCTCTTCTGAATTTGGGACCCAGCAAAGAGATCATGACCCTGCGCAACTATCATCTACCAAGATTGCCAAGCATATAAAAAAATGAATGACTTGTGATAGTTTTATTCAATGTTTTGCTATGTTTTGTATCATTTGCTGCTTTGTCTGTAGCAACAATGTGTAAGACACAACATTAACTAATGTCCTTTCAATTGGGCACATATTTTGCAATCACATTGGTGAATGTGTGTGTATGTGAACTGTAGCTTTCATGACTTAGTGGAATATGAAGGAAGTTATTTGCACTTTACAACTTAGTAGAATATGAAGCTACTTAATTTGTCTCTACAGCTTGATCTCGACATGATCTCGGCAGCTTGATCTCGACAGCTTGAGCTTGATCTCGACATGATATCGACAGCTTGACTCGACATGATCTCGACAGCTTGCTCTCGACAGCTTGAGCTTGATCTCGACATGATCTCGACGGCTTGATCTTGATCTCGACAGCTTGAGCTTGATCTCGACAGTTTGCTTCCAACATGATATATTCTAGGAAAAGACTTTGTCCAGCCAATTTCTGTCAGGTGCTCAGAAATAGTTGGAAGCAAACTGTACCAAGGCATGGATTACATCGCAACATATATTTGCAAGAGGATGGCTCTACGTGAGGGAATGGCATCTGCAACAATAGATTTCAATATATCAAGAAAATAATGTTATAACCTATAAATACCATGCTCACAGAAATAAAGATCTTCCAGGGCAATGACACACAAATAATATCTTTTTTTTAAATAACACCACATATGTGATTATAATAACCCAGAGTTAACACGAATATAGAGATCCAGCATAATAAACCCTATAACTATTGCAAAACAGATCCTTGAAATTAAAATAAAAAAGCGACCCAAAAAACATAAACCATTCAAAAACCTACCCACCCCACACTTTCCTCACAAGACAGAGACCTTCAACGAGCGCCGCTTGCGAAATGCGAAATGCCCAGACTCTCCACAGCTGTAACAGACTAAATAATATCATTTTCCTACTTTGTTGAAGTGTAGATTAGATGAATTCATTGACAACATATTGAATCCATATGGGCAGCTGATCACTTATCAGTTTCAACGAGGGAAACACATAATATTTTACCTGTGATTGGGGAATCAATTGAAAAATTATCACATCACAAATATTGTATATTCTAAATGTTGTGTGCATACAAGTCCCTAAAAATATTGTACTCTAGAGTTTCGAATGATGCATATGTCTTTGCATAAAGTAGATGTATTACCATCCAATACCTATAAAAGTTATAGGTACGTACTATTATATATTGTAAAAACTATACACTCCAAAAATTTCATTGATAGTTATACCACAGTGCTTTTAGTAGCAAGACTTGGACAATATTGGAGACCATGAGTGATAACCAGAGAGTAATCACTCTTGTCACCAACAAAATCATATCCATTTATTTTTACAAAAGTCCACCTGGATACATGTACATATATACTTGAAACTATAATATTGTGCTGTCAATTTTTAATAGGAGTAAAACAAATTTCCTGCAGATAGCAGGATTTAAATTATAATTATAATTTGGTTGAAAACGAAATTAACACTGAACTGAGCCAATTTCAAAAGCCAAGTTATTTAATTGCTCAAAATTGCCTACATCACTCTTTAAAAAGCAAGATATGCCGCAGAAGTTGAAAAGATGAAGGCAAACTGAACACAAAATGGGCCACCCTACCTTTATAGGCATTGACTTACATAAGTAGCATGGAGCAGCTGAGAAGCAGGAAATCTGAAATGGTCAGCCGAGAACCAGGAAGCCAGCTTCTATTCATGCTACAAACTGCTTCTATTCTTGCTAAAAAATAGTAATAAAGTACATTTCTTGAGAGTTGGTGTGGAGAGATGTCTAAAATTGAAAGGATGACAGGCAAACCATCAAAAGTTGTGCATGGTAAACCATTTGCTACATCATAATCATAATCTAGGTGATAAAAATAAAAATCAAATTACATATCAGATAAATAAAAGAAACAAATTTTACATAGCAAATAAAATTACAAACTTGACCTTTGTATAGGTCAACTAAGTTGAGTACATGGAACCAAAACAACCTAACAATTTTATAACAAAAGTAAGGTGACACTGTAATGGTAATAAAAAAATTTCAGCTAACTACATCCTGTTCCATTGGTTATTTTATAGTTATCTTTTTTAAATTACAACTTTTTTCAATTTTGATAGCAAATCAGTATTGGACCTTCTTCAATGGAAAAAACACACAATGCTTCTTTGACAGACAAAGTTAACATTGCGATCAAAGGCTTCATTGACAGACATCCTTCAATAGTTATTCAAGAATGCTTCACTCTCAACTTCAATAGGTTAGTTCAAAGATAAGGTATTGTATGATTTACTTTGTCCTACAAAATGCAAACTTCATATATCAGCACAAAGAATAGCAACCACTAACTAAAGCATATGTCATGCGGTGTGGGCAATACTGATTCTTCCTACTTGATTTGAGTGTAAATTTATACTTGCAATGATTAAGTAATATTACAGTTTTAAGGTAGTTGAACCATTTATGCGTGCATTGAACCATTTGGTTCTTGAGAGTATTCTTTAAGGCAGTTGCTTCTTGGTGTTCCAACTTATCTTTACTGAAATGTATCTCAAATTTCAATATCTTACTAAATTCAAATCTAGAATAGAGAAAAATGAGGTAAGGTTCCATTAAATTGATGCAAGGCTCAGATGCTAATTATAATTTACTGATAATTATAAAAGATACTAAAAACAAGTCTACTCAAGGGCTACAACGTAATGATTTATTGCTTGAGTAATAAGATGTAACCTTTGCTGTTGATTATAAGGTTCTTCTTCTCTTTATTGGCAGCTGAACTGGGAGAAATAGTTTTGCTTCTTTGAGCACCAATTGCAAAGGATAAGAATCAGATTGCTTATTGAAAGGTAGAAGGAAATTTTATTTTTCTCCTTCTCAGTCTCATATGTATGGTGGAAATATAGTTTTTATTAGTGTTAATGAGATCCTGATATTATGAAGGTGGCAGCAGGAAGATTTATAAATGCTTATTCAAGGAACGAATTGATGCTTGGAGTTGCTTCCATGTCAGGTACATGAAAATGTAGTGGTAGAATTCTTGCAAAGGTTCACTTCAAAGAAGTAATAATCTTTTACAAAATCCTTATAGTTACTATAGTTCTGTATATTTGAGATAATTCTATGGCTTTGACATGAACTCCTTAAGAGTGCTAAAATTAGTGCAACAATTTCAATCACATGGGTGTTGGTCAAGCTTTACAAAGTTCAAAATCAGTGCTTCAATTTCAAAGATTAAATATCAACTGTAATTTCAATAGTTCCTACTTTTTAATCCAAAGAAATGTTATCTTTTGTACTTTGCCTTGCTGAGTCTTCTCATTGTTATATCTTTATGGATGAGTAGATTTGATTGTGAAATGGCTGAGAGACCAACCAAGCTATATTAAGTCCAACTTCTATTTGACATGTACTCATAGACCAACATTTTATCATCTCCCTGCAGTTACATTGTTATAATTTGGAGCTCTTATCAATTGATTTAGTATATATATATATATATATATATATATATATATATATATATATATATATATATATATATATATATATATATATTTGAGACATTCATGATATTATAATACTTATTTCTCTGCAGTTACCTTATTCTCTGTTTTGGAGCTCTTAATGGTATTAAATACTTATTTTATGATTTCAAGTTGCATTTCTGGATTTCATTAACATGATCATCAAATATTTGTACTCAACAAAGTGAATCAGTTTTCAAATATATTTTTTTAGGTTGAACAATCACACTATTCAGTTTTGAATTTATAATCTAATCTAACAATTTTGTGATTTTATTGTTTTTAAACAGGGTTTTCATGAAAACATGAATTTGGTTCTGGATGATGCAGAAGAGGTGAACATCAACAAAAAGAGCAGAAAGACATTAGGTATGCTTAAACAGTTATTTTTTGCTGCTTTTTGTACCATTTTTCTGCTTACTGCTTATTGCTTCATGTTGATCTCAAATTGGCTAGGCATCCAAGTTGCAACTTCTCATTTAGTATTGGCTGCTGTGTTTGACCTTCAATGTAACAGGAAACATATAGTGAGCTGCATTAGGAAGATTATAAGGGGTTTTTGGCCATAAACCTTTGATCACCAGGTAACTTATTTTTTCTGCAAAAGTTCATTCATAGACTGTTCAACAATTTTGTTGAAGAAAATTGCAGAAACTGAAATCCTGGGGGCAATTGCAACTTCCTTTTGCAACTATTGTATACCTATTCATACCACAGAGAATAACATGCAACAACAAATTCACTTGCGAAAAAATAAACAGAAACAATATTGGTTCTTCTAAATATATAATGCAGACTCTGACATTGTTTCCTGCTACGTACATTATTGAGAATAATACTTTATCGAAGTCATCCTTTGTTCAAGATAAATTAAAAATATGCTTATCTATTTTGAGTTATTATTGCAATTCATTGATGCAGTTTTAGAGTAATATATCTGCATAATTTAGAGTAGTATATTTGTAGTTGATTCTTTGCAGAACTAATGCCAATTTTTATAACCTTTGACACAATTTAATTTCAAGTCATGGATAGAGATCAAAATAGAATGAAGGATGATGCAAAGAATACAAGATTAAAGAGAAAGAGTCTGCTACGTGATAAAGGAGTAACATTCCCTAGAGCAATGAATCGACAAAGAATTCAACAGAACATGCAACACAACAATCTTCCACAGAGGCCAACAAACTTTTCTCCACTTTCAGATATCACAAATAGGAGTTTAAATGTCAATAGCCAAATTAACTGTCAGTATACTCAGCCAAGTACAAGCCAACAACCATTCCAAAGACAAAAAAGATCCATTCATATTGGTGGATTGGGTGTCAATCTTATGAGCAAGTTTGCTAACATTAATCCAAATTATGTGGATCAAAGAGATGCAAACAGATCCTATAATATGGCAGCCTCTTCATCAAATACTAATTTCGCAGGGACTTCCAGCTCAACTCAACTAACCCAAAATCATCATTTGTATAGAGGAGATGCAGATGATTCTTCTGAAGATGAAGATGTTGCTACAATTGGAGTTCGTACAGCCGAAGGTACTATTAACAATAATTACCTATACAATTGATGATAAATTTATATCTAACCATCTTCATAAGCAATTTCTAACAATGGTTTCAAATTGTTCTTTAAAAGAATTCAATTCTAACAGTAACTCAAGTTCTGACGAAGAAGACTGTCAATTCAATGCCAACAATGTTGAACCTGCAAATTTAAACCAAGGTTCTGATTATTAATGCTTAATTTCCATTGTGAATGATAATAAGGAAATGCTATTGACTTTGTGTTTGCTATACAGATACTCGATATTGGTGATCCACTAATTGAATGTGAGTTCTGTGGAGCATATATGTGGTATAAGGAAAGAGTAAGGAAACACAGAGATACCACAATCCCTAAGTTTGAACTTTGTTGTGGTAAAGGAAGGGTTCAACTTCCATTCTTGACAATACCTCCTCCATTATCGCAAAGATCTACTTTTTGATAATAACTCTGCAGACAAAGAAAAATTATCAAGACCATATACGCATATATAACATGATGTTTGCTTTCACATCACCGGTGCAAAGCTTGATAGATCAATTAATGATGGTAGAGGACCACCAAATATTAGAATACAAGGTCAACCATGCCACGTAATTGGCAAAGATGTTACCTATGCCAGGTCAAACTCCAAAGTTTGCACAGCTTTATATTTATGACACTGAAAATGAAATCAAAAATAGAATTCATGGATTAAGGTATGTACACATTCGACATAAAATCTTTAGTTCCAAGGAGACTTCAATATTTGTACGTGTCTATTTAAGTCCTATTTATCTTTATTGATTTACAGGTATCACAACAATATTGATCCACAAATTGTGGCTAAATTGTCAGCAATGCTAGATCAATATAATAATCATGCAAAGTCCTTTAGGATGGCAAGAGAAAGATTGAGCAATGCTGCTGTCCCTAATCTAAAACTGAAGTTGATATCTGAAAGATCTACAGATGGTCGAGTATATAATTTACCATCAGTGTCAGAAGTAGCAGCTCTTATTGTTGGTGATGTTGATTCTGCTTCAAAAAGAGATATCATTATGGAGAAACAGGATGGTGAACTGCAGAGAATAGATGAATTGCATGCAAGTTATTTGAGTTACAAATATCCACTATTATTCCCTTATGCTGAGGATGGCTACAGACACGACATATCTCATAGATCTAGAGATAATAATGAAAGAAAGAGGAATCGACTGACTGTCAGAGAATGGATTTCTTTTAGAATCCAGACAAGGAGAGAAGAGGCACAAACTTTGTTACGATCAAAGAGACTCTTCCAACAATTTTTGTTCGATGCATATAGTATGGTGGAATCAGAAAGATTATCTTTCATTAGGAGAAATCAAACCAAATTAAGGGTTGATAAATACAGCAGTTTAAATGAAAATGAAAGTGATGCCCAAACTCAAGGTTCAAACAAAGGCAAAAGAGTAATACTACCTTCCACATACGTGGGCAGTCGTAGATACATGGATCAGCTATACTTTGATGGAATGGCTATTTGTAGCTATGTTGGATTTCCTGATTTGTTTATAACATTTACATGCAATCCTAATTGGCCAGAAATTCAGAGGTTACTTGGTCCAATAAATTTGAAACCACAAGATCGGCCTGATATCATTTCAAGGATATTCAAGATGAAGTTTGATGAAATGTTATCAGATCTGAGGAAGAAGAATGTGCTAGGAAAAGTTCTGGCATGTAAGTTTCAGGTTTTCATGCTAACTACTTTCTGCTAATCCTTACTATTAGCTTTATAGTACATTAACTAACACTATGTATTTTGCACTTCTATTTTAGATATGTACACAATTGAGTTTCAAAAGAGAGGATTGCCACATGCACACCTTCTTATATTCCTTCATCCTTCTAGCAAGTACCCTACTCCTAATGATATTGATAAGATCATTTCAGCAGAAATACCAGATAAGGAGAATCAAAAAGACTTATATGACTTGGTGAAAACTCACATGATCCACGGTCCATGTGGTACAGCTAATAGATCATTACCTTGCATGAAAGATGCTAAATGCTCAAAGTTTTATCCTAAGAAGTACCAAAACACAACTATAGTAGACCAAGAAGGCTATCCAGTGTACAGGAGAAGAGACAATGGTACCACAATAGTTATGAGAAATGGTATTTGTCTTGACAACCGTAGTGTTGTGCCTTACAATCCATATTTATTATTGAAGTACCAAGCTCATATTAACATGGAATGGTGTAACCAGAGTACTTCGATCAAATATTTATTCAAGTACATAAATAAAGGATATGATCGGATTACTGCTGTTATTGAACCTTCAGAAGATCAAGCTCCGGCAAACCATCAAAATATTGACGAGATCAAACAATACCTTGACTGTCGATATATATCACCTTCTGAAGCATGTTGGAGGATTTTTAAATTTCCAATTCATGCTAGAAAGCCAGCAGTTGAAAGGTTGTTTTTTCACCTTCCTGGTGAACAGTCTGTATACTTTAACGATTGGCAAGACATTGATGACATTCTTTCAAAACCAACTGTTAAGGAGTCAATGTTTACATCTTGGTTACAAACAAATCAGACTTTTCTTCAAGCAAAAAATTTGACTTATGCTCAATTTGCTTCAAAATTTGTCTATGTTAAGGCAAGAAGAACTTGGAAGCCACGTAAAGGTGGATATACTATTGGCAGGCTAATTTGGGTACCTCCGTGTACAGGTGAACTATTTTACTTACGGATGATGCTCACTGTTGTAAAGGGACCAACTAGCTATGAAGATGTTAGAACTGTGGGTGGTATCCAACATTCAACTTTTAGAGAAGCGTGTTTTGCTATGGGGTTGCTTGAAGATGATAGAGAATACATTCAAGCTATTAAAGAAGCAAAAGATTGGGGATCAGGATACTATTTGAGAAACCTATTTGTCACAATGCTTTTAACAAGTACCATTAACAGACCAGAGGAAGTATGGTATCAAACTTGGCAATGGTTATCAGATGGAATTCTATATGATCAGAGAAGATTGTCAAATAACAAAGGTTTGAACTCTGAAAATCACATTTAATCAAAGAGAGATTTATAATTAGTATTATAGCTATTAAATACTACATAAATAGTTGATTTTATTTTCTACTACTTTTCTTACCAATCTAGATCTGGAGCTTAGCAATGAAGAAATCCAAAATCTAACTCTTTTAGAGATTGAGAAATTACTGCAAGCAAACCGAAGAACTCTAAAGGAATTCCCTTCAATTCCATATCCTAAAGGTTATGTTACAAGAAATCTAGGGAACAGACTCATCTATGAAGAGCGTGATTATGATACAGCAGAATTACATCATGAATTTCAATGTTTGTTTGATTCACTTACTGGTAAAATCCTTACTTGGTCATTCAAAAAATTATTAATTTAAGCTCAACCGAGATCAAGCTCAACCTGTCGAGATCAAGCTCAAGTTGTTGGTCCTCAAGCTGTCGAAGTCAATCCTGATCTCGATAGGTTGAGCCTCATCTCGAGAGGTTGAGCTTGATCTCGACAGCTTGAAGACTAAACTATCTATTGGAGCATCAACACCCATCACAATCAAGCTGTCGAAATAAATCATGTGAATAGCTGTCGAGATCAAGCTCAACCTGTCGAGATCAAACACAAGCTGTTGCTCCTCAAGCTGTTGAGCTTGATCTCGACAGGTTGAGCTTGATCTCAACATTGAGCTTGATCTCGATAGCTATTGACATGATTTATTTCGACAACTTGATTGTGATGGGTCTTGATGCTCCAATAGATAGTTGTCTTCAAGCTGTCTAGATCAAGCTCAACCTGCCGAGATCAAGCTCAACCTGTTGAGATCAGGATTGACTTCGACCGCTTGAGGACCAACAGCTTGAGTTTGATCTCGACAGGTTGAGTAAGCTCAACCTGCCGAGATCACGCTCAGCCTGTCGAGATGAGGATTGACTTCGACAGCTTGAGGACCAACAGCTTGTGTTTGATCTCGACAGGTTGAGCTTGATCTCGGTCGAGCTTGATCTCGACAGCTATTCACATGATTTATTTCGACAGCTTGATTGTGATGGCTCTTGATGCTCCAATAGATAGTTTAGTCTTCGTTGCCGAGATCAAGCTCACTGTCGAGATCGGGATTGACTTCCACGGCGAGGACCAGCGGCGGTTTGATCTCGAAGGTTGAGTTTGATCTCGGTTGAGCTTGACAACCGACATCAAACTCACCGCCAACATCAACCTCGCCGTTGGTCCTCGTCGCCGGTCAATCTCGATCTCGACAGTTGAGCTTAATCTCGGCAGTTGAGCTTAAACTCGATACTTGAAGACAACTATCTATTGGAGCATCAAGACCCATCACAATCAAGTCAGTCGAAATAAATCATGTGAATAGTTGTCGAGATCAAGTCAACCGAGATCAAGCTCAACCTAAGCTCAACCTCGACGAGATCAAGCTCAACCCGCCGAGATCACGATTGACTTCGGCGACGAGGACCAACAATAGCTGTCGAGATCAAGCTCAACCGAGATCAAGCTCAACCTGTCGAGACCAAACTCAAGGTGTTGGTCCTCAAGCTGTCGAAGTCAACCCTGATCTCGACAGGTTGAGCTTGATCTCGGCAGGTTGAGCTTGATCTCGACAACTTGAAGACTTCTATTGGAGCATCAAGACCCATCACAGGAAAAACTATCTATTGGTCATTCAAAAAATTATTCATTTACCTTCTTAAATTAATTGTTTTGATGGACATATATTGTTAATTATTTGTACAGATGAACAAAGATCTATATTTGACACAATAATGCAAGCAGTCAACCACCAACAAGGTGGCATTTTTTTCCTATATGGTTATGGTGGTACAGGAAAAACTTTCATGTGGAAGACATTAGCTTACGTGATTATGCTCTCAAGGTCATATTGTATTGACTGTGGCATCCAAAGTGGTATTGCATCTCTTTTGTTACCAGGTGGAAGGACAACACACTCAAAATTCAAAATTCTGCTCCTACTTTAGAGAACTCTACTTGCAATATATTCCAACGAATGTAACTAGCTGAAATAAGTAAAGATAGCAACATTAATAATATGGGATGAAGCTCCAATGGCACATAAATTTTGTTTCGAGGCATTGGATAAAAGTTTAAAGGACATCATGGGTAATGACAATGCTTTTGGAGGTAAAGTAGTTGTATTTGGGGGAGACTTCAGACAAATTCTACCAGTAGTTCCAAGAGGGAGCCGTACTGACATTGTACATGCAACAATCAATGCTTCATATATTTGGGATAATTGTCAAGTATTAACTCTCACCAAAAACATGCGTTTGCAACATGGTTTGAATAATTCAAGTACTACCAAACTTGAGGATTTCTCAAAGTGGATTTTGAAAATAGGAGATGGTAAATTGTCTGAGCCAAATGAAGGAAATGCAGAAATTGAAATTCCGTAAGATTTTTAATTTAAGATTCCAATGATCCACTTCATGCTATAGTCCAAAGAACATATCCAAATTTGGGACACCAATACAAAAATGAGGAATTTTTGCAAGCAAGAGCTATTCTAGCTTCTACAATTGAAACTGTAGATCAAATCAATGAATATGTTTTGACTTTAATTCCGTGTAACTACTATTTGGTTTTATGCTTTCTTATCATCATGCAAAGTATAAGTCTATAATTTTACACATAATTATAATGTTTTTTCAGTAACTTAGGTGATGAAAAGGAATTTCTTAGCTCAGACTCTCTTGATAAGTCGAAGCTAATGGCACCAACCATATGAAGTCCTAACACCGTAATTTCTATCATCACTCGTAACCTCAGGTCTTCCAAATCATAGAATCAAACTTAAGGTTGGCACTCCAATAATGCTATTAAGAAATTTAGATCAATCTGAGGGTTTGTGCAATGGGACTAGATTGATTGTGACAAGATTGGCTGATCATGTTATTGGAGCAAAAATAATGTCAGGGAAGAACACTGGAAACACAATTTACATTTCTCGAATGTCTATGTCTCCGTCTCAGTCACCGTGGCCTTTTAAGCTTATTAGGAAACAGTTTCCTATTATTGTCTCATATGCCATGACTATAAACAAATCTCAAGGGCAATCTCTATCAACTATTGGACTATATTTGCCTCGACCAGTTTTCAGTCATGGCCAATTGTATGTTGCAATCTCAAGAGTTCAGAGCAGGCAAGGTTTAAAGATATTAATACATGATAATGAAGGAAGACCATTAAAAACAACTACTAATGTTGTCTTTAAAGAGGTTTTCCAAAACCTCTAGCAAGTAAGTATTTTATATACTTATAATACCCAATCATTTTTGACTCTTCTACTCTATAACTATGACCGGTACGATTTTTTTTATCTTACTAAATTGTATTTCATTTGCAGCTAAGAACTTGAATGCAACTATTGCTCTTTTGTGAAAACCACACATTTGCTTTAAAAGGACTTCAACATAAATATGTAAGTACTTAGCAATAGGTATCAAACTATATTCATTGAACTCTCTCATAATTATCAATTGCATAATTTGATACAATTCAAACTTAGTAGCAATTCTGTCTTCTAATCCACTTTGATAACTCATTTGTCACCAACCAAAGTTACTAACATATGGATGTCTTCTTCTTTGCAAAGATTTTTTGTTCATATGCATTCTGGAAGTGTACCTTCAGATGCATGTGATTGGTTTGTTTCAAGTGCAGCTTTGATGAAAGATGCATATTTGAACATAAATGCGGCAACTCAACCACTTAAATTAGTTATTCTGCACTTCAACTTTGCACATTATCTCTTTTGCTTTATAACTATTGGCTATTCTGTTTATTGCTATTATGAGTGGAAAAATTGTATTTCAAAGACAAAAAAATCATTTACATGTTTCACACTCATTCTTTGAAAGAGGATGCTTATAATTGACAGCTAGAACTACTTCAACATAACATAACACAACGCGTCCCGTCCCGTGCGTAGCACGGGTATTTTGCTAGTTGTGTCCCGTTTTGAATAACCGGTCTGCTTTCAAAAAAAATGTGTTTTACGTTTTTAACCTTACATAGGACATGTGTCAAAAATGTAGAAGTCTATTTTAGTAAAATTGCATGTCATGTGAGGGCTGCAAAACAATATACAATAGAAGCCCACTTCTAGGGAACTTTTTGCCGGATGTCAAGCTCTCAAAGCAATACAAAAATCCACATCAAAACAAAACCATGCCACAAAGGGAAAACTAATGAATAAAAAAATAGTTTCATTGAAGAGAATCCAAGAAATGAATGTCAGGACGAAAAAAAAAAGCAATGCCCTGTCACGTTTATCTTCACAATAGTTAGCCTCTTCAACACACCTCAACAACCTTAACTCACACGCTTCTCTCCTTTTTCAAAATTCAAATTTGGTTTCCTTTGAAACCTGTCCCAAACCTTTTCCTCCCTTCATCTCTCTGATCTCTCTCCTCCTCCTTCCTTTATTTAAAAAATGAAGACCTCTCACTCCCTAAGTAGTCAAAAGCGGCGCTTTAGCGTGCTATAGCGGATTCGCGGCGCAGTTCAGGTAGGCGACGCAACGCTAAATGCAGGGGCGGGGCGTTTCAAGGTAGCGGGCGAAGAGGCCGCTTTTCGCGGTGTTTAGCGGCATCTTTAGCGGGTTTAGCGCTGCTACAAGAGGGGAGGAGAAGGAAAAATCGAAAAAGGAAAGAGCTTTCTCACTGTTTCCTACCAGATCTGAGATTTTCGGCAAGCTCTGCATTTTCTGGTCAGCCCATCACTTGCGATTTATGTTGCACTCCGTGGCTGAGACTGGTAGCAGCAGTGGCACTGCTCTACCACCATTCTGTTTCAAATCAGAGAGAAGTGTGATCTCTACTTTTCGGCCTGATGTTTCCTTTTGCGCTGCAAGGATGCTCCACCATTCTGTTCATGCGTGCTCCTTCGGTCAGATTAGGGCAACAGAACAAAAACCCAATGGGCCCATGTGAGTAAAGCCCATTTTCAGATGGGTATCATAAGGAAACCTAAAGGGACGTGAAATGTGAAACACAAAAGAAAGGGATGTGTCACGTGAAACACAAACAATTGTATTTTTTAATTGAAATAGTAGAGTAATAACCCAAATAAAAATACAAAATTGCTATAAAAAATATATAATAATAACAAAAATATGACAATCAAATAATCAAATAAAAACAAAAATATATAATATTTAAAATTCAAATAACTCAATTTAATTTTAGGAATATCCGGTAAACAATAAAAAATATTTATGTGCACCTACGTTATATTATATTTAGAGAGAATATAGTGGGTCTTGGTAAGTTCTTTTGTAAATTTAATTATATAACAATTCATTTAAATAGTAATAATACTAGTAAATGTATAAAAATTACTAAGCTCTCTCATTTAAATAGTATGAGTGTTTGACTACCCCTTTAATTTTGTGTATTTTTCTATTTTTCAGTATTTATGTATACTGTAAATGATTTATATATATTGTTTTCTTGTCTTCGCAATAGCGGCTATCCCGCTATCGCAGTTTTGGGGTCCCGCGCTCCGTACCGCTATCCGGAATTAACTACATAGCTCACTCCATCCCATTTCCAGATCTCTCTCTCTCTCTCTCGCGCGCGCGCGCTGACGAGGATCAGTTTGAGGGAGTCAGCGGTGGTTGTGTGTTGGTGTCTAGCGCTCATAGAGGTGTTGGTGAGGGTTCCTGCTCTCTTCTCTCTTCTAAGTCCCTTTCTATTGCATTTATCTTCTCATCGTCTTTTTTTTGACAGAGGTGCTACGGGAAGAGAGGGATACTCGACGATGACTGTTGATGCGCATGGCAGAGATAGACCGGAGCTGCAACAGAGATATGTCAAAGCTACATGGAATGCCTTTTTTTATTTGTTCTTCTTCTATTTCTATTTTTTTAATTGTTGATTTTGTTTTTTGCTACTCTATTTTTTGTTCTAGTTTGGTCACCCTTGGGTCCAAACAAAGAAATTTCAAACCTTTTATTTGCTCAATATTTCATTCTACAAAGGTAAGCTTTATTTTTACTATTCTTCATTAAACTATGTTGCCTATACTGGAATGGAGGGGGATTGGGCATGAGAATGGAGGGGTGTTTACTCTATACTGGAATGACTTTCTTATGTTGGTATTTTTAGTTAATGTATAGTTTTTTTTGGGGGGGGAGCAGTTTTTTTGTCCTCTTTTAATTGAAACTGAAACTTGAGGCTGAAGAATATTTGGGTCTATCCTAGTATCACTTAGCACCATTTTAGTATTAATAGATCAGTATATGAAGTTGTATTTATGCAGAATTTGACACAACTTTTTCTTCCTTTTCACCAATAATGATGAGGTGGCTGAAGGGGAATCCTTATTGGGAGGATGACAGAATATTGTGTAATCCTTATTCACACAACTTTGATTGACTATGCTAACCAGTTCTTCCCTTTCCTTTCCATTGGGTGTTTCCAACATTTCTTTTTCAGTTAGTTTTTTATTAATTTAAATTCATAAATCCAACAGTTATTCATTTATACATGTTGTCATCACCCAAGAGTCTTGCTATATGGTGTTTGGTACTATTAAGTATGTTATTGATGATGAGGACTGATGGTACAATGCTTGCATATGTAACAAGGCAGTGTATCCAGACTCAAAAATGTTTTTTTTGTGAAAAATGTAACAAGCATGTTATGAAGATTGTTCCAAGGTATTGACGTCATCCTTACATTTATAAAGTTTGTTGGTCAACTGTTTAAGTGAATCATATTTATTATTTCTGATATTTTTCTTTGTTTGTTTTTTTTACCAAATAATAGGTATCGAATTAAAATCCGTGTCGTTGATGACACGGACTCTGCAACATTTGTTATGTTTGATCGTGAGGCCTCTGCTTTGTTCCACAAGACAAGTCTCGAGATGTTTGAAACACATGAAAATGTTTACAGATTTTTAGTATTTCTTAGTGATATGTTCTATTTGTTCAGTTATTCAATTCAATTATATTCATTTATTCATTTCCAATTAATATATTCAAATTCGAATTCATGTAGACAAATGCCTGTGGATCTCTTCCCAAAGACAATTCTGATTTGGTGGATAAGAGCTATCTTTTCAAAGTTGAAGTGAAGGAAAACATGTCATTGCTACTTTTTCCCTTTTTTTGTTTCGATGTTTTTGTTAATCGGAGTTACCGTTTTGGTGTGAGTTTGAAGAACAAGATCTCTTTTTATTTTTCAATTTTATTTTATTAATGATTCCTTTTGTTTAACTATGGATGGTGTATACAAGGGTTTTTAATGCATATGTTTCATTGATTTCGTTGCAGATCGGGTTCTTATAAGCTGATTTTGTCGCAGTGGTTTCCATTCCAAACATGTATCGCCTACCAGCAAAACTGTATCAAGGGCTCTTGGAATCTGTTCTTGATCTGCAAAACTGTATTTTATTGGTTTCCAATTCCAGGTGATCATCTTCTCTTGGTTGAAATTTCCCTTTCAAATATTAATGGAGAAGTGAGTTAAAAAAGATATTCATTAATGGTTTTCCTTCATGGTTTTAATGGACAAATGTGATGAAGGCTACGATGAATATTTGGACTGATATGGGTATTAATCCATGGTTTTATTGATTGTCTATTGGTTTTTTTGGTTTTCTGGTAGCCATGTCTAACACATTTGTCATGAAATGTATTTGTCTTTTGGTAACTTTTTCACTAATAGTGTTAAACTTGACTGCTTTATGTGGATCATATGTTGATGAGCTGAACAAGTTTCTGGGCTTTACTTGTTATTGTTCTATGAACTTTGATAAATAATCTACACTTAACATCTCATATAACATGGTGTTGATGCAAGAAGGCCAAATAATACATATTTTTATGTCATTTGTTTAGTTGTTTAATGTCACATACCATTGTACAGGTTATTTATGTTAAGAGTGTAGCAATCAACATATCAATATGTCTCTCATTGTTGTCTTAAACCATTTTCTGAGATATGTAGCAATATTTTTCATTTTGCAGATTCTTATTGTTCTAGATCATGATTGTGGTGTCATTATTGTTTTTTATTAGGAAGCTTTTACGTAGTTCATTCGTTAGCTCTCAATGCTAATCTTTTGACATTAGTGGATTCGTCCTAAAAGGGACTTTTTAGTTATGGCAAAGATTCCAGACATTGATGTTCCACTCAAAATGTTCAAGAAAAAGATCAAAGTTGAAAAGGGTTGAAAACTTTATTCATTACTATATTATCTTCCTATGTCATTTCAATTGCTGGCTGTATTCCCAATGTAGTGGGTCCTATGTTACTTTCTTTGTCAATTTGTGTTTTGTATTGTAGTTTAATGGTAAATCTAGTTTTTTTGTTGACCTCTATGTAATAGATTTAGTTATTAATTTATATTAAAGTTTGTGTGCTTTTTCCTAATCCAATCTCCTCAATTGTCTTTCAACTCTTGTTGTGCATGCTTCATGCTTACTGCAATTATATGAACATTGAAAAAGTTTACTACTTTTCAATGTTAATCATCAGTCAACAAACATGTAATTATTTTACAAGTATTCAACATTTCCAAGCTTTCAAATCCTGTTACAACTCTTCATATTTATTTAATTAGCATTTAGAAGTTCTTCAATGAACTAAGGATCAGTCAATTATAGTCAAGTTTATTTTATTGTGTATGCTATCTATACTGATCAGTCAACAAGCAATAGAATATTGAAAGCTAAGTAATTTATCAAATTTGGTTTCAAATCTTCCAAATTTAAATGTAATTTATACGTCTATAATTATTTATGTCTATTGGGTCTTATTTTTTATTTATTTGTTTTTTACCTTCACTATTGGGCCTATGCGAAACACTAAGTGGACTTATAAATTACAGTTTTTTTTTTGGTGAAAAAAAGTCAATTTTTTTATAATTACTGTAGTACCCTAATTTTGTCCGGCCTTTTTATTTTATTTTATTTTATTATTTATTTTAATTAGTAGTAGTAGTAATAAGAAATAAAATAATATTTTTGGTTTTATAATAAAAGAGATTAAAAAAGAGAAGAAAGAAATGAACAAAAGAAAAGAAATGATCAAAGGAAAAGAAATAGAGTTAAAAAGAAGAAGAGGAAAAAAAATGAGTGAAAGAACAAGGGGTGCAAACTGTAAACACAGCAGGTGCTAATAGCAGCAAGCCACTGTTCATAACCCAACCTAAACCACAGCCCAGCTTGTCTCATTCCACGCGCACCCCCATTCTTTTTTTGGGCAGCCCCCCCTTGCGTCTGCTTACTACGTGCACTCCCTTTTTTGTTAAGTCACCTCTGCTTGCTACCCGCGTCCCCGTCTTTCCCATTCGCACCCCTCCTGAACCTATCTCTCCAACGCGGCCCAGCCAAGACCACTCACACACGGCCCATATCCAGCCCCTTCTGCATAACCCTAAAAAACTAACAACCCTAAACTCACTCACCTTCATTTCTTCCCTCACCCTTTCCCTTCTTCGCCGCGGCGCCCCCTCCCTCGTTCCCTCTACTTCTCTCATCCTCCTCTTTCTCCTCCACCATTCATGCCCTCTCTCCCACGATTCTCTCATCTCTTCTCTCCTCTTCATTTTCCCCTCCAACCCTAGTCTTCAAGCCGCGACCATCTCTCCTTTTCTCTCTCAATCTCGCCCGAATCTCTCCAAATATTCCAAAACCGAATCATTAGTCAAGATCTCAAAGGAGAAACCGTGTGAATCTCCGACATGATCGCGAAAAGGGAATGCTCGTTTCATTCTTTTCTTCTTTCCATTTTTAATTTATTCGTTCATTGATTTGATTTATTTGTGTTTGCAGGTGTGGAGGCTATAAAAGAGGAGGCCGAATCAGATCTAAAGGGGAGGAAGAAATCTAGAAAAAAGAAGCAACAGAAGCAAGGCGCGGAGAAGAAGAGAGAGACAAAAAATCAAACAGTATAGATTTATGGTTTTTTTTATTCCTCTTTTGATTCTCTGTAATTTTCTGGGAAGGAACACAAGAGCCCAGGTTCCCTATTCTTCTTTTTTGTTTTATTTTATTTTTTTCTCTGTCTTTTCCATGGTCTGTAACGTGAATCAATTCTGGACTGAAGTATACATTCTTGTTTAATTACATATTCCTGCCTTTATTGTTGTCATTATGTTGTTAGGGTTGAATCTCTTTTCCTTTTTTTGTTTGGTGTTCTCTGCGCCTCCATTGCTTAAATCAGGGTGAGTTGAATTTAGGGTTTTCATCAGTTTACTTGTTTATTGATTAGTTCACTAATTTTATTACAAATCCTGACCATTTTATTTAACAGATGTTGTCCAATTTTATGTTAAAATAAAAAATAAAAATATTTGGTGTTTAGATTAATATGTCAATTTTATTATAAAAAAGGGAAATAGGGTGATTTTAAGTCTAGCTTATAGTTTAGATTATGTAGAGGAATTAGTTTATTTGCTTGTGTTCTCGGTCAACAATGGTCGTAACAATGAGTAATAAAATTATTTTAAAGTTTTTGCAATATTAGTATTGATATTAATTAGTAAATGGGATTAGTAATTAATAATCTGGATATAAGGATAATTTGGATCACTTAGAATATTTCCTACTACAAAGCTTTTTCTACGAATATCATTACAATGGGGATATAATTCATTAAAGGCAAACATCTTCTTAAAGCAATTAAAGGGTACCATTTTTTTAAATGGGTGTGTATGGGTGCTAATTCTTCCTTGCACCCATACACACCCATTTAAAAAAATAGGTTTTCTAATGTTTTCCTATGAAAATAAAATATTGGTAGCGGCTCCATTTAATTTTTAGGGTGGCGGCTCCATTTAATTACGATTAATTACAATTAATAAAGTCAATTTTTTTTTATTCTTGTTAGTAACACAACAAAATGAAATTCGAATTTTTGTAACACAAATCTCTATAAATGGTAATCCAATGGAATACATTTAATAGGGAACATGTCAATGAATCTGGACATATCGCACGTGACATAAATTTAAATCTTAAAATCAAATCATGTGATTTGTTTTTCTCAATAAATGATTACTAAACCCGATTTTCAAATGACAAAAAAAAAAAGAGGAATGTTTATATGGGATCAAGAATACCATGTGAAGTTTTATCGAAAAAAAGAAGAACAATACCATGTAAAGTTAAATGCAAAGTTAAAAAGGAAATTAGAAAAAGGATACGTATGATTTTTGTTATAAAAAAAAAAAAGGATACGTATGATTTCTCTACGGGATTGCACCTACACATTAACACACTAATATCCTAACATGGCCCATTCAATCTACCCCCATTTGAGATCACCTTGCTGTTTATTTTTTTTACTTACACAGTGCATGGCCTATCTCATTTTACAATTCTTTTATTTTGGGAATTGCTAAGGGCACCCAGCATATTGCTGGGTGCGCCCAATATTTCACCAAATTGACCAAAATGCCCCTACTAAAAATACCAAAACTGAAGAAAAAAAATTCTCATTCCTCCTTTCACTCGCAGTTGTGGAATTTCAGAAGGTTAAATTTTCCTCAAGAACTCGCAAATTTCAGGTAGGAATTCGCAAAAACCAAACTCACTTGCAAAAGTGGCCTTTGCGAGTGAGGAGAAATTTCCTTCACTCGCAAGAGTGGTTTTTGTGAGTTCCTGAGTGTCACTCGCAAAAACCATTTTTGCGAGTGAGGAAATGCAGAAATTTCCTTCACTCGCAAAAATGGTTTTTGCGAGTGACACTTAGGAACTCGCAAAAACCACTTTTGCGAGTGGGTTTTTGTTTTTGTTTTAGTTTTTTTTTTTTTAAGTTTTGATTTTAGTTTTTTTGTTTAGGGTTTCAGTTATGCCACACATGAGAGGAGCAGCTTGGCTGGCCGGCAAGGAGGTTGAGATGGAGGCTACTAGACAGGCAGTTGAGGCTGCGAGAAAGGAGGCTCAGCGACAGCGTCGAGATCATCGGGAGGCCATGACTGCATCACACCGTCGGAGAATGGTTGACAATAGACCTGGTCCGAGTAGACAGGGACAACGTAGACGACAACCTCAGTACGAGGAACCTCACTACGAGGGACACCAGCACGAGGGATATCAGCATGAGGTTCCTCAAGAGGAACCAGTTGAGATGCATATAGATGCACAGTCAGAGGATGGACCATTTCCTGGAGGACCTTCCAATACATCGCTGCTGACTTCATACAGGGACCACATCGCTTACCACTTGTGGAGCGGAGAAGTAATTATTGTTTACTGTTTTAAAACATTTAAGGGGTTTTTTTAGCTATGTAATTAATGACATGGTTTTTATTTTTATGTGTGCAGGACCGGGCAGTACCTCTTAGGGTTTTTGCCCACGGAAAAAGTGGCAGAAGTGGTTTGGGGATCGTCATCCAGTACCACCTGTAGTACAACAACATCTTAATCGATCTGGTCTCGATCGTCTGATGTATTGCAGTTACACGATGGTCGACAACGCACTGCTGACTGCGTTTTCAGAGAGATGGCACCCAGAGACAAGCTCGTTCCACCTTCCAGTCGGAGAGATGATCATCATGCTAGATGATGTGTCATGCATACTGGGCATACCGGTTAGAGGTGCCCTTTTTCGTATCCGCTGAGATGGACACAGATCTTGCTATATCTGTTCTACAATCATTATTGGGGGTAACTTATGCGGAGGCCCAGACGGAGGTGGGACCCTATGGGTGGGTTGTTGTCAGTTTATCTTGGCTGCAGGACCTTTATGATAGACTGAGGAATGAGGGTCGGATGGACGAGGCAGCGAGGGCGTTGATATTGGTGTTACTCGTGATGACTATTCTGACGGACAAGACTAGCACCTGTAGTGACTGTAGATATATGAAGTTGGTGCGTCGGTTGGACCAGGTTGGACAGTCGTCATGGGGATCGATAGCCCTATGCCACTTGTACGGTTATCTTGGCAGCGTCAGCATGTTCGAGTGTCGTGGGTTAGCGGGCTACATGACACTCTTTCAAGTACCACTGTGTTATTAAATTAGAAAATCAATAAATTTACAATAATTTTAACTCTAACACGATTTTGTAACCGATTCCTTATTTGTGACAGGCGTGGATCTACGAGTATTTTCCTAAATCTGTAGTAGATCGGAGGCTTGTCGAGGGTTACGACGGTGAGCGTGTACGCGCCTGCCACTGGAGACCTAAGAAGGGTCAGGGGAGGGTGCTGCCATACAGGCAAGCACTGGATGCGCTGTCCACCGAGCATGTGTGTTGGACACCGTGGGCCAACCATAGGCAACAATGCCCATTCGACCACGTGATACTTTTCGGGGTACCTACGGTGTGGGAACACCATAGTGCTATACCTGCCGGAAAGGGTACTCGACAGTTCGGGTACAGACAAGAGATTCCACGACACCCACCACGACGTCCCTCGGCTGAGGAGATTAGTCTTAACTAGATATCCTCTCACATGTACTCTATTAGATACCTCTTTCAGTTACGGCTGGCCGCTCATCCAGCTGAGTGCGTCGAGGGATACCTGGGTTGGTACTACAGGGTCTTGCATCCACTGCCGATACCTCCACAGGCTCCACATGATGCACATGCTGATTGTGCCCCTCGGGTAAGGAATGATAAGTTATTGCACTGTATATATTATGTTCATTCGTAACATTATCTATTTTTTTGCTATAATGTATTTATGTCTTTTGTAGGCGGATTATGTTCATGCGATGAGCAGGTTGGATAGACTTGCCGCCATGTTGCACCAGGTTGTTGATTACATATCGGAGGGAGATGACATGTGTGACTACTTTCGGGAGATGCTTCGGATAGCGAAGGATCGCGAGTAGTTGTCTTTTTATGTATTTTTTTATGTGAACACTTTTTTTATTTAAATATTATTATTATTATCCATATTATTGTTATTTATTATTATTGTTATTTATTACTAGTGAGTTTAGAAATACAAAATAATAAAAATAAACTTAAACGTGACTATTTATTAAATGCAGCTACTCATTCAATAACAACAAAACAATATTACATGATCATTAAATGCAACTACAACACCAAAGTATAACACCGAAACAGGGCATCAATAGTAGAGATCTGCCACTATACGTGATCCAGCTCCGAGCTTTCGCCGTATTTTTTGCTTCAGTTCTTCAATGTTGATGGATGTCTTGATCTTAAATATTTTTATAACATCACATTCAAAAAACATGTATCAGCACTTGTTGTGATTCTGCCACCGTGATAGACAACGACAAGGCTCAAATCCATCGAGAACTGGGTTGGCTGAGTGTCTGACATGAGAGCTAAGGGATGATGAAATCGATTAAGGGTTTATGTGACAATGGTTTTATTTATAGAACACTTGATGTGATCTGAACCGTTAAAAGTGTGTCGGTCGCATCTCATCCGTTGATATTTTTCAAAAAAAAATTGTTCACTAGCAAAAATGGAATTTGCGAGTGAACAAAATTTTTAATTTTGTTCACTCGCAAAATCTATTTTTGCAAATTAAAAAATATTTCGCAAAAATGAAATTTGCAAGTGAACAAAATTTTTAGTTTCGTTCACTCGCAAATTCCATTTTTGCGAGTAGTGCAAAAAAAACGAGGGGTATTTTAGTCAGTTTGGTGGAATGTTGGGTGCACCCAGCAAAATGTTGGGTGCCCTTAGCAATTCCCTTTATTTTTTATGAACCAAGTAGGTCCAATCTAAATGGTCCATGTCATCCAAATTCATAATTCCCTGAGGGCTTTGTTATTCCCACCTCCCCCATTAATTTTATCACCTCCCCTCCCCACTTAATTTCCAATTTTACCCCTACCTCATTTTCATCACCTCCATGTTATCACCTCTCTTCTCTCCCTCTCTCTCTCTCTCTCTCGACATACCTCCTTTCTCTCTCTATCATCGACATTTTCCTCCCATCTCTCTCTCTCTGAAGCGATCCCTCTCATTCCCTGAAGCTGCCTGTGTTCCTCCATTTTCTCCCTCTCAAGGTGTCTCCCCTCTCTGAAGGTCTCTTCTTCCTCTCTGAAGCCCCCCTCCACCACCATTTGGTGAACGGGTACGTCGTGAATCGCCATTTTTTTCTGCGTTTTTATATTGCACGTCACCTTGTTGACGAATTCATACGTCAACAAGGTGACGCCCGTGTAGTATGTTTCAGCATTTAATGTGTGCGTCACTAAGATGACGTTTACTCGCGTCAACAAGGTGACACATGTGTTAGTAATTTGAAGTGGCAGCACTAACACAGACATCACCTTGTTGACGCGAGTAAATGTCATCTTAGTGACGCACACATTAAATGCTGAAACATACTACACGGGCGTCACCTTGTTGACGTAGGAATTCGTCAACAAGGTGACGTATATTGGCGTCAATTAGATGACGCACTAGTCATAGATTAGTTTTTTCAAACTTTTATTTTGCTCCACAGTTTAATTACCATGGAAGATAACCAGGACACCCAAATGACGAATATGGAGGCCTTGGCCGTGGATTGTACTAGTGTATTTACAACTACGAGGGTACTTACATCTTTTGTTATTTTTCTTTTTTAATCTATGACTTGTCATTTGTGACAACCCCAATTTTTTGTGCTTTATCAATATTTCCTACCCGAGATGAGCTGTTGTCATAGGTACGAAATATTGGAAAATCTGTTGGGTGTGTGGTTGTCATATCAAGATCAGATAATGGGCGATCAAACAAGAAGACATTTGTTATGTTTGCTTGTGAAAGAGGCGGTAAGTATAAACCATACAAACCTGAAAATGTGAGGGCTACCGGTACTAGAAAATGTGAGTGCCCGTTCAGACTGAAAGGAAGTTTAGTGAAAGCCTCTAGTGGATGGATTTTGAAGTTTATGTGTGGAACTCACAACCATGCATTACCCAAAAACTTTGAAGGACATCCATATATTGGTAGGCTAAGTCCGGACGAGATGTCTATGCTTAGTGATATAACAAAGAACATGGTCAAGCCGCGCAATGCCTTACTTTCACTTCAACAGAATAACCCAGAGAGCCACACTAAAATCAGGCAGATTTACAATGCACGTCAGAAGATTCGGTCTAGTCTAAGACAGGGCAGGACAGAGCTGCAATATCTGATGAACTTGATGCATCGTGATCATTATATGCACTGGCACAGAAGGGTCGATGATTCTGATGTCATCAGAGACATATTCTGGACACATCCAGAGGCCATCACACTTGCAAATTCCTTCAATATTGTTTTGCTGATTGATTCCACATACAATACAAATAGGTATAGGATGCCATTAGTTGAGGTTGTTGGTGTTATCTCAACTGAGATGACATTTCCCATCGCATTTGTTTATGTGGAGTCTGAAAAACTTTATAACTTCTTATGGGTGTTGGAGAAGCTGAGGGGTTTGTTTATGAGAGAGGATACATTGCCACAAGTGATAGTGACTGACATGGACCTTGCTTTAATGAATGCAGTGGCTAATGGTTTTCCTATGTCATATAACTTGTTGTGCCAATTCCACATTCGCAAGAATGTGAGGGCCAGATGCAAGACTCATGTGTACCCGGAAGACAAACTCCAAGAGGTTATGACTGCATTTGATTCTGTTGCGAGTTCCTCTACCCCTGATGAGTATGAGAAGCGATTGGCACATTTTGAGGATGTATTAGCACCATTTGCTAATTTTGTTGACTATGTTAAAAACACATGGTTGAACCCTCATAAGGAAAAATTTGTTTCTGCATGGATAGACCGGGTGATGCACCTCGGAAACACAACAACTAATAGGTGTGCATTCTTTCATTAAAAAATGTTGGTAATTTGATACTATTTTTGGTTTGTTGCTTATGGTATGTTGGTTCCAATTTTTCAGGGTTGAGTCTGCACACTGGAGGTTGAAGAGGTTGTTACAAGATATCAGAGGAGACTTGTGTAACTGTTGGGATGCTATGAACAACATGATCAAGCTGCAACACACTGAGATTAAGTCTTCATTCGAGCATAGCTTTAGTCGACAGTAACACTCTTATAATCTCCCAGTGTACAAGCTGTCAAATGGATTTGTGTCGAAGCGTGCCTTAGACTTTATATCCGAGGAGCGTCTACGTGTTAACACTATTGGTGTTGATTCTACTGCATGTGGTTGCATTCTTAGATACATTCACGGTTTTACCCTGTGCATGTGAGCTTGCTAGGTACATCTCAAATTACATTCCAATCCCGTTGGATATAATTCATGTTCACTGGAGGAGATTAGGCTTCAACAATGAATGTGACACCGGTGACAACTCTGATTCAGAACTAAGTGTGCAGGTTGAGATGGAAGCACTGGCATGTAGGTTTAAAGAGGTCGATGTTGCCGAAAAATTAGTGTTGAAGGCAAAATTACGTGAGTTAGCATTCCCAAACACAACTTTTATGTGTCCACCACCTGATAAGGTGAACACAAAGGGAGCACCAAAAAAGGGCAAGAAGTTCAAACTAGATATTTCAACGAGGCGTGAGCCATCGTACTGGGAACGTATTGATGACTTGTATGGATCCCAACATGAAAGTACATAAGCTCCACAGTCCTGCAGAAGGTCAACACCCACATTATCCAGACTGTCACAACCCCCTCTACTTGAGACTCCATACCCCTCCACCTGAGACCCCAGCTCCCCCTCCACCGGAAGAGTCAGCTCCACCTCAACCCAAGAAGGCAGTTGCCCCTCCAAATAAGAAGTTTGCTAATCCTCCACCCAGGAGGTCATTTCCTCCTGCATCCAAAATGCCACTTAGACATCCATCCATGAAGGTAATACCATTGATAGAACAATTCCCATCTCAAATTCATGAATATATTGAGAACATCGTAAACGTGGATTCTGATGGGAATTGTGGGTATCAGAGCATTGCTGCGTTACTTGGTATGAGTGAGGAATCTTGGCCTTTAATACGCCAAGATTTGATTATAGAGCTCACATACAACCATGATTTATATGTAAAAACCACTTTGTGGCATTGATGAGGTGGCTAAACTAAAGAGATCACTATTTGTTCCACGTGGAGAGGTCAGATATGAAAACTGGATGACAATTCTAGATGCAGGGTATGTGATTACTACCAGGTATAATGTGGTCCTCACATGCATATCCTTACAGGACGATAGAGAACCCTAAAAGTCAAAAGATAATGCAATTTATGCACACACAAAAAAAACAAATTTTAAAAAATAAGTAGTTTAAATTTTATTATTCAAATTATACAAAATACTACCCAGTATTTACTTATTATTCAATTTAAGCAATAAACTACATGCATTGTCCTACTATTAACTTAAAAAATATAAATTATTTTATATTCATTTTTTACAGCATACATATACCTGTGCATGATAAGGTTATTGATATGACTGATATTAGTTTTGTTATCTATCAGACATTAGTCACCTGATAGTTACACACAATAGTAAGTGTAGTATTATAACATCATCAAAAATTAATAATTACTAATATAATATTTCTTATATGATGTTATTGGATTGAAATAATTTTTATAACAAAAAAAAAAAGTTTTGTGCATGGCACGAGTTCCATTCTAGTGATACAGATTCATGAATCTTCACAGGGACAGAGTTAGGGAGGGGCAAGCATAGACTTAAGCCCCTCCCTTTTTCAAATTTCTAAAATATATAAATATTACTTTTAGTGACAAATGTTGTCCGTATGTAAAAGTCTTGTGTACAGACCATTACAACTGTAGCTAAAAGTTGTACCGATTGTCTCTTGAAGTTATAATCTTATACCTATGGTTTTAACTATTGAGGGGTGTAAGTGTCCGTAGGTAAAAGTGTTTAACTTATACCTACAGTTATCGTGTGTCACTAAAAACTGTAACTATTTATAAAATTAAATTTAGATATTTTTATTATCTTTTTTAAAAAATTATTTAATTATAAGTATAAATTTTAATAAATAATTTATTATTTATATTTTTTACTTTATTTGAAATTTATTGATATATTTTATGATATAAAAGAATGATATGCATGATATGTTAAATTTGTTTAACCTCGTGTTCAATATATTTTTGGATCCGTCCCTGATCTTGAACACGTTTTCACCGCACCAAACCACCAAATGTATTCCATTGTACCACTATCCAAATTCCACTTATTAAGTTGTATTTTGTATTTTTAATTATATTATCGTATTTCTTTATCCGTTGATGATAACCCCATTTACTAGTATAAAAGAATTGTTATGTGTGTTAATTTCATCATTCAATCAGTTTGAGTGTGTTTAACATAGTTCTCTAAGTTTTATTGTACTGGTTCTTATATCCAAAACTATTAAACAACCCCCCAGCTAAGAACATTTATGCTCCTAACTCCAAGTTGCAGAACTAAATAAATGGAACCAACAAAACATACATGGCAAAACCATTAATTCATTCCATCATGGTGGACAAAAAAAACTATTTTTTTAATGACTGAAAGCTGAGAATGATCATAATGTTTAGCACCAATAACTACACCTGAATCTCATGTTGATAACAGATAGGGAAATAGATCACCATAGACAAAAATTGCTCACAATTAGTGTGTTGACAAAACTGAAGGAATCAACCCTGTCTACACCTTGTATCAAATTTTGTATTGATAAAGCTACTAACTATCCTAGTATCTTATATTCTTAGGAACTGCTTGAAGTAGCTCCTATATAATTCAATCCCCTACTACTTCCTCCCTCATCTACGTTACAAAGCCCAAAACTTTCTAAAGCTAAGCATAGAATTAAGTTTACAAACAATAATACATAATGGAAAAAAAGAGTGAAAGATTATATCAACAATACCAAATTGTATTGCTCTATTTCTGATCACTTTTTTGCTGTCTACTCATTTGATGCTGCGGGATTCACTTTCTTCACGCTCCTTAGTCCTTATGCCACCCCACCAATGCCTTCATAGTTCCAAATGTTTATCCTAGGAATCCAATTATGGTGGTCATTATTATTATCCAGCCAAATTTCATCGGCTGCAAGACAGAGGTCTCACAATAAACTTTTTTCAACCCTCTTTCACACCTCTTATTCAAATTCAGCTCAAGACATACTCTCAAGGATAAATAGGAAATAAGAAAGGATCACCTTAATGCAACACTTTCTGACCGCTACTCCATGATTTGATAAGTCATTGATTATCAACCATATTCAACAAAACATCACAAAAATACACTAAATGTATATTCCTTTAGTCAAATTAATTAATAATTAATAAAATACCTAATGTGAGAACTAATATGACAAATGCCACATTTTAAAATTTTTAAGATCTAATCTCACTATTCACTCAAAAATGGATTCGGAATGGGGAAAACAAAATAGACCAACCAATATTTATTCATGATCAGGAGTGGATCTCAGAATTGGCTAGAGCACGCGCTGGGGGTGGTGATCATGGCGGAGAGCATCAATGTCTTGGTGGTGGAGGTACCTACAAACACTCTGATGCCAAATTCAGTTTAGGCACAGAGGTGAGAGGTAGAGAGAGAATGATGTGTACTTGGGCGTATTAGAGGGATACCTCTTATATAGGCCACGTGTAATGAGTTTTGGCTGGAAAAGTCGTTGCAACAGTCGCGCATAACGCAGATGATCGTTGGATTGATCCTACGAAGATTGGGAATGCGCTCCTTGGATCTCGTTATGACCATGCTGAGGTCACATAGTCGAACATTGCTAGCTTGAGATCAAATTGAGATCGGGTCAGTCGTAGAGCTCGACATGCCATTATCGACATCAATGACTCCCAGGATCTCGATATATTGTGAGCAAGACTTGGTGAACTCTCGAAGCCTTGTCGGGCTCAGGAGGTCATCATCGAGTACTAAAGGATTACAACTGAGCCATGGGAGATCGACACCGAGATCGAATGGCCCCTTGCCCAGCCCAGAACAAGTCATATCCAAATTAAGCTACCTTGGTTAAAATAGGGAATATGAAACAACAACAACAACAACAACAACAACAACAACAACAACAACAGTTATTATTTAGAAATGCTTCAAAGAAACAAACAAAACAATCCAATTTCTAGCGGTGAATGCATTTATTGATTCTGCGGGGAAGTTATTACCAAAATTTGGGTAACCGCGAATCGGAGAAAAAACAGATTTGGATTCTCTACCTTTGTGGCGAGAAAGTCATCGTGACTTTAGTGGATTCTCTACCTCCGGTGGCCGCTGGGTTGGTCGCAGTGGCCCCCGAGAAAGTGTTTCGGTGTTGGGGGTGGAGGGATGGTGGCTCCAGTGAGTTTTCGGTGGGGTGGTGGAGGAGGGATGGGAGGGAGAAGGAAGAAGATATGGGAGGGAAAAGAAAAGATTAAGTGTTGGGGGTATTTTGGGGTTTTTAAAATTATTAGAGGGTTGGGGTGTTGGAGGCAAACACTTGGGGTGCTGGAAGCCATCCCCTACATACTTCTCAGTTCAACAAGGCCTGAGGCCCACACTACAACCCATACCCGCGAGGAGGACAAAACAACTCAAGGATGGGGGTTGCTTCCAGCACCCCACCTGTCTGTTGCCAGTACCCCCACCCCACTAATAATTGTGAAATCCCGAAAATACCCCAACAACTTAAACTCAAATTTATTTTTTGTTTTCCCTCCCATTTATTCTTCTTCTTCATCCCACCCGTCCTCCACCACCAACCACCGGAGCACCACCCCTCCACCGCCACCACCTCCCTAAAATACCTCCTGTAACACCTGAGGACGAGATCGACATCGTATTAGGACGACGTATCGAGACCTCGACCAAGACCTTGTGTCGAGATCCCGTGACTAGATCGTTTGCCGAGATCTTTTGTCGAGCTGATGAGACCACGTGCACTAGCCGCTGAGCTGAGGAGGTCGCGTGTCGAGTTGATGAAGTCGCGTACCGAGCTGATGAGGACGCAAGTCGAGCTGAGGAGACCGCGTTCACGAACTCGTGTTAGAACCTTGTACGTTTGCACGAGCACTCTTGTCGACATCGTGTCGAGATGACACCTCGTATTATTTCGAACGTTATTCAGCGTTATTATTATATTGTTTGTAATTATTACATTGTCGGCTTGCCGTTGACCAAGCAGTAGAGGGTAATCATGAGAGGAACGAGTTAACGGGTAGATGATTGATGGGATTGGCATCTTATAGCTGGAGTTACGTTTATACCCCTTTCTCGCCAGCTGTATACCACGACCGATTCCCTCACACTCATTTCTCTTTTCTTCTTTCTTCTTCCTTCCTTCTGCTCTGTGTTTCGTTGTTTTCTTTAAAAATTTCCATCGACGAAACCGTGAGTTCCATCGAGATTCTGCACAAGCTTTCTTCATCAATTTTGTTCATCATCAACTTCTCGACCCATATCTCGTCTGATCGACCATCACCGTTGAGGTATGAAGAACAGATTTTCTTTCATCTGTGCTACTGTTTAGCGCTAATTCTTCTTCCATTTTTAACCAGTTTTATGCTTCCAAATCATGTCAAATTGATGGGTTTTCTTCTTCACGATATTACCTATCTTTTTAACCGATTAATTGGGCTTGTAAAACAAAATTTCTTTCTCTGATTTCTGCAATCGGCAGTGCCCAGAAACCTCCATTTTTGGTTCGTTTCGATTTCTTGTTTTTCATTCGTTGCTTCTAGTTATTGTTGTTGTCGATCTATCTGTTGAAGCATCAGATAACTTTTTCATAAAATTTTGATCGAAATCCCTAACTTTGTGTTAGAGGAAAAATATATTTCAGTTCTTGAGTTTTATATTTTTCTGGGTTGTGGTTGAGTTTGGGGAAGAGAGAGCTAGATGTATTAGAACCATGGATCGATCTAAGTTGTGTTTGTTTTAGGAAGTCTGATTCCCGAGATCGAGTGATTTCCGAATCAAGGTGTACGGGAAAGCGAATCCAAGGACGCGAAGCGCAGAATCGAGAACGAGGATTGTGCGTGTCGAGGTCGATCAAAGCGACGTGTCGAAGTCGTTGTCGAGTTCGTTGAAGACAGCCGATGTCGAGATCGAGTAAGAGAAGTCGTTGTCGAGCTCTTAGAAGACAAATGTCGAGGTCGTTGTCGGCAAAGATTAACTTGGAGTTCGGTAAGGGCGCTTCACATTAATACTTTCGTAGTATGCTAGCGTAAGGGCAACTCCTAGATATCTCTAAGGCTTTATTTTATAAGTCCTTAAATAAGGGCATTTCATATTCTACGTGGTTATGTTATTGTGTATGGATTTTCCTGATTTGTGTCGAGCTGAAATGTTGTGATATGATTGAGTTTTTGCATGTATTTAATATGTGATTGAATATATGTCGTGAATTGTGTATTGCATGTTGAATTGCGTTTCTTCATGTCGAGCTTGCTCTCTTATTTGACATGCGGTTGAATATCTTGTGTTTAACTCTTTGAATATCGTATGCGGCGAATTGTTCATCGAGTGAGCGAGCTAGGTGAGTCGTATGACGTTTTTGAGCCGTGACCCGGATAACTGAGGGTGCTAGGTCCCCTTTTTGTTTACGGGAGATTGACTAGACGTCGCCACGCTACGGGACTGAGTTGGTATCGGCCCTAGGGAGAGCGAGGATCCCAAGGCTTCGGCTGACTTTCCGACATCTGATGCACGGCGTGTGCATTCCGGAAAATTGTCGAGTCGAGAGAAAATGGAATTGTGAGTTGTGTCGAGTTTAGAGTGAGATGGTCGAGTCACGTCGGTGAATGTTATACTTTGTTGTTTGCTTATATTTATGTCGAGCTTATCTTGAATTGTTGAGAAGTTGACCCTTTCCCGTGGTGCCTTCAATCCATGACGGTTACCCGAGCGATGTCGAGCGCGCAGTAACTCGGCGATGAAGCGATGCCGAGGAGGAGCTCGACGAGGACCCGAGTGACGACCTCTATCTGTCGTGATTGTTGATTTGTTGGATGTTTGTTTTTCTGAGGACTGTACTTATTTTTCTTTTGTGTTCGAGGTCATGACCAGTTTGGGCAGTGTGTTTTGTTGCTACAGGGTAGACTGGTGGTCTTACTTTTGGAGCAGCCCCCTGCGTGGGAGTCTGCCAGAAGTACCCCCAGGGTATGATTGCTCTTTTGGAGTTGTCGTACCTTAGGTGTATTTTCTTTGTATATTTGCTACTCTGTATTTTGTATACATTATTATTCGGGTGATATATATATATGTATGTTATGCATGTATGTTTTATTTGAATTTAAGTCTTGTGTCTTAGTTGCACCATGTTTCGAAAAGCTGTAATTACTCTGATGTGCACGAGTTGGTTTTATAAAAACAAAAAAAAATATATCGTATTTTTAAAAGGCACAAGAGTTTTGTTTTTAAAACACATCTCATATAGGTTTTGTTGAGCTTGGTGTGTTGAGCTCGGTAACTCGAGCTCGGTATATTGAGCTCGGTAGCGGTCCGGAAACGGGTCGTTACATTGTTGGTATCAGAGCAGTTCGGTTCTGACCGAGTTGTGCATAGGAGATTTGGACTGGTCACTATGTCGGGTTATGTGTGTTGGGTACCTAGTTGTATTATGTTGATTGCTGTTTGATTAAGTGAAGCACTTATTGCTTGAGAAATTGTTTGAACTGTTTCTTGATTGAAGCAGTGTGTTTTAACACATCCTTGTTGTGAGATTCTGACAGGGTTTTGAACTTTGTGGAATCTAATGCCACCTCGTAGGAATACGACATCTGCAACAGAGAACGATGACATGGAACGAGCTATTCAAGCTATGACCGAGATGGCGGCAGCCTTGGCTCAACAATCAGCTGCAACTCAACAGGCTAACGCGATGGCTCAGCCAGGCGGCGGCGTTAACTCAGCAGAACTTACGGCCAGCAAGCGAGCGAAATCTTTGGCGAGAGGATTGGCGGACTTCAGGAAGCATGATCCAGAAGTTCTACGGTGAGCCAAATCCGGATAAAGTCGATCTTTGGATGCAAGAGATCGAGAAGATCTTTGAGGCACTTCATTGCTCGGACAACGTGAAGGTCGACTATGCCACCTACTTCTGCTAGGAGGCAGAGTATTGGTGGAGAGGAGTGAAGCAAGCGTTTATAGCGTAACATCGCGAGATGACACGGGAGCTTTTTCGTGAAAGGTTTTGGACAAGTACTTCCGGATCTTGCACGAGCCGAGAAGGAGCAGGAATTTCTTCAAGCTGCAAAGAAGGAAACTTCGGCGGTGTCCGAGTATGCGCCAAGTTCGAATCGTTGGCGAGGTATTTCAGTCCATTTCGTGATCGAGTTGACCAGAGATGGTTAAGTGAGAGATTCCAACGGGGATTGAGATTCGACATTGAAGTCGATAGTGTCGTTGAGGATCGAAATCTCCAAGAGCCGATTGATCGATGTGTCGAGGTAGAAGGAGTGAGGAGCCACAAGAAGAAGATTATTGTGGGCGGACGGTGAGACCCGAGTGCGGGCGTAGATTTGCACGAAAGGAAACTACCGCAGAAGAGGCCTTACGACCGACCTCGGGGAACAACAACAGGACGATGTCGTCAGATGACCCAAGTACCGAGGAGTGGAGGTCGGACCCGGTGTCGAGGTGATTTGCTACCGATGTGGAAAGTCGGGACATTACGCGAGTAATCGTACTCGGAGGGAGGAGGTGTGTTTCAAGCTGCAAGCCAGGGCATTTTGCTAAGGATTGTCCTACACCTAAAGTGAACCGACTATGCTTGCGGCAAAGGCCAAAGGAAAGCGTCAAGTGGCTAAAGGCGAGTTTTACGCATGAGTGGCGAGGAAGGTGAACGAGTGATGATCTTATCCAAGGTGAATGTGAGATCGAGGGTAAATCCTTATCCGTTCTTTTTGATTCGGTGCAACCCATTCCTTTATTTCTTGATTGTGTGAACCATTTGAGCTTGATTGTGATCGCTTTACCGTTTAAATTAGTAGTTACAACCCGGTGCTAAAACCTTAGTCACAAACACTGCATGTCTTAATTGTGTAGTGATTATTCGAGTAGAAAGTGCGTGGTCAATTTGGTTTGTTTGCCTCTTAAGGGCTTAGATGTTATCCTCGGGATGGATTGGTTGTCACACCACCATGTCCTTGGAATTTGTGCCCGTAAAGCGTAATTTTTCCAGGACCTTGGAGTCTCCAATTATCTTTCGCGAGCGTATTGGAGTTTCTTTGAAAGAAGGAACTAGGGAATACATGTATCTAGCTAGTTCGGAAGTTTTCAGCAGATCGGCGTGAAGAATGTTCCGGTGGTGTGTGATTTTGAGGGCGTTTTCGAAGACGTGCGGGATTACCACCAAGACGAGAGGTCGAGTTCTCCATCGACTGATTCGTGAACAGACCGATTTCCAAAGCGCCATACAGGATATCTCTGCCGAGATGAAAGAGTGAAGTCCCGGATCGAACACTTGGAGTCGAAGCAATTCATACGACCGGCGTGTCACCGTGGGGAGCTCGGTGTTGTTGGTTAAGAAGAAGGATGGACGATCAAGGCTGTGCGTGGACTATCGCGAGCTCAACACGGTTACCGTGAAGAACCGTTATCCGTTACCACGTATTGACGACTTGATGGACCAACTTCGTGGAGCGGCGATCTTTCCCAAGATAGACTTGAAGTCGGGCTACCATCGATTCGCGTGAAGGAGGAAGATGTCGCCAAAAGCGACTTTCAGGACTAGATACGGTCACTACGAGTACTTGGTGATGCCGTTTGGAGTGACGAATCGCCCGGTGTGTTTATGGACTACATGAACATGATTTTCCATTCGTTTTGGATCGATTCGTTGTAGTGTTCATCGACGACATATTGATTTACTCGAGGAACCGAGAAGAGCACGCAGAACACCTATGTCGAGTACTACGGATATTACGAGATAAGCAACTCTATGCCAACCTGTCGAAGTGTGAATTTTGGCTTGAAGAGGTGAATTTTCTTGGTCACGTGATTTCCAGAGAAGGGATAGCTGTGGATCCAACTAAGATTGAGGCGGTGATAGCATGGGAACAGTAGAAGGCGATTCTGAGATCGGGAGTTTTGTCGGCTTAGCGAGGATATTACCGAAGATTCATTGAAGATTTCTCGAAGATTGTCGCGCCTCTTACACGATCGACGAGGAAGGATCAACCTTTTGCTTGGGCCGAGGAGTGTGAAGCCGATTTTCAACGGCCGAAGGAGCTTTTGGCGGCGCTTTGTCGATTTTGCCTCAACCGAAGAGCCTTTCGAGGTGTATTGTGATGCGTCACACCAGGGATTGGGATGCGTCTTGATGCAACATCGGAAGGTGGTCGCGTATGCTTCAAGACGACTTAAGATTCACGAGAGGAACTACCCTACTCACGACTTGGAGCTAGCGGCAGAGTTTTTCTTGGCGAAGATATGGAGGCACTACCTTTACGGAGCACTTCTTCGTTTTCGGCGATCACAAGAGCTTGAAGTATCCGTCGACCAGAAGGAACTCAACATGCGTCAACGTAGATGGACGAGAATTTCTCAAGGACTACGACTTTACGTTGGAATACCATCCGGTAAGGCTAACGTAGTAGCGGATGCGTTGAGCGGGAAGAGCGTTTTAACCTCGGTAATGATGATCAAGGAGTTGGAGATGCTCGAGAAGTTAGAGATTTGAAGTCGAGTGTCGAAGTTTCACCGGGAAGCCGAGATTTGGTATGCTTACCATTTCTAACAGATTGTTGGGCGAGATCCGAGACCAGCAAGTTCATGACGAGCTTCGCAAGAGAAGATTGATTGATAAGCGCAAGGAAGGCAGCGAATTTGGTCGGGCGGACGACATCTTGAGGTGCAATGGCCGAGTGTGCGTGCCTAACGATCCGAGCCGAGGAGTTGATTCTCGACGAAGCGCATAAGAGCAACTTTAGTATTCATCCAGAGTTACGAAGATGTATCAAGACTTGAAGAAGCATTTTTGGTGGTCGGAATGAAGAAGCAAGTGGCCGAGCACGTAGCTTCATGTTTGGCGTGTCGAAGCGAAGGTGGAGCACCAACGACTGCGGGAATGCTACAATCGCTGACGATCAAAGATGGAAATGGGACGGTATTTCCATGGACTTCGTTGTAGGTTTGCGAAGACGCGAAGAAGAATGATTCGATTTGGGTGATCATCGACCGATTGACCAAATCTGCTCATTTCTTACGGTGAGGTCGACATACAACGTGGAAAAAGCTGACCGAGATCTACATCGCGGAGATAGTGCGACTTCATGGAATACCCTCTTCGATCGTGTCGGACCGAGATCAAAGTTCACGTCTCATTTTTGGAGGGAATTGCAAGGAGCGATGGAACCGAGCTCGAGCTTAGCTCGGCATATCATCCACGCAGGCCCGGTCGGTCGGAGAAACGATCCAATCGCTTGAAGATTTGTTGCGAGCTTATGCGTTAGATCACCGAGGAAGTTGGGACGACGTCTTACCATTGGTGGAGTTCACATACAACAACGGTTTCCATGCGAGTATTGGGATGGCACCTTTTGAAGCGGCTGTATGGGCGGAAATGTCGACGCCTCTTTGTTGGTACCAGGACGGCGAGCGATCGTCAGAGGACCAGATATGATCCAGCCAGACTACGAGAAGATCCGTTTGATCGAGAGATCGGATCACGAACATCTCAAAGTCGGCGAAGAGTTATGCGGACCAACGGCGTCGACCACTCGAGTTCGAGGAAGGAGAACATGTATTTCTTAGAGTCACCCCCTCTTTGGAGTTGGTCGGCGATCAAATCCAAGAAACTTACCCTAAATTCATTGGACCTTACGGATTCTTCGTCGTATTGGTCAGTGGCATATCAGTTGCCTTACCCCCATTCTTGTCGAACATCCACGGCGTCTTCCACGTCTCACAATTGCGGAAGTATGTTTTGACCCTTCTCATGTCATCGAACCGGATGTGATTCAAGCGAAGGGCGACCTATCTTTCAAGCGTTACGGCAAGAATCGTTGATCGGAAAGCCAAGCGATTCGCGGAACAAAGAGATCCAACTTGTCAAGGTTGTGTGGGATCAAAGGCGGGAGATGCGACTTGGGAGCTGGAGGAGAAGATGAAGACTCAAGTACCACTGAACTTTTACGAGGTAGGAATCTTATTTGCAATTTCGAGGACGAAATTTTTTAGAGGAGAGATTGTAACACCTGAGGGCGAGATCGACATCGTATTAGGACGACGATCGAGACCTCGACCAAGACCTTGTGTCGAGATCCCGTGACTAGATCGTTTGCGAGATCTTTTGTCGGTGATGAGACCACGATGCACTAGCCGAAATGAGGAGGTCGCGTGTCGAGTTGATGAAGTCGCGTGCATCGAGTGATGAGGACGCAAGTCGGTGAGGAGACCGCGTTCACGAACTCGTGTTAGAACCTTATGCGTTTGCACGAGCACTCTTGTCGACATCGTGTCGAGATGACACCTCGTATTATTTCGAGCGTTATTCAGCGTTATTATTATATTGTTTGTAATTATTACATTGTCGGCTTGCCGTTGACCAAAGCAGTAGAGGGTAATCATGAGAGGAACGAGTTAACGGGTAGATGATTGATGGGATTGGCATCTTATAGCTGGAGTTACGTTTATACCCCTTTCGCCGGTGTATACCACGACCGATTCCCTCACACTCATTTCTCTTTTCTTCTTTCTTCTTCCTTCCTTACGCTCTGTGTTTCGTTGTTTTCTTTAAAAATTTCCATCGATTTAAACCGTGAGTTCCATCGAGATTCTGCACAAGCTTTCTTCATCAATTTTGTTCATCATCAACTTCTCGACCCATATCTCGTCTGATCGACCATCACCGTTGAGGTATGAAGAACAGATTTTCTTTCATCTGTGCTACTGTTTAGCGCTAATTCTTCTTCCATTTTTAACCAGTTTTATGCTTCCAAATCATGTCAAATTGATGGGTTTTCTTCTTCACGATATTACCTATCTTTTTAACCGATTAATTGGGCTTGTAAAACAAAATTTCTTTCTCTGATTTCTGCAATCGGCAGTGCCCAGAAACCTCCATTTTTGGTTCGTTTCGATTTCTTGTTTTTCATTCGTTGCTTCTAGTTATTGTTGTTGTCGATCTATCTGTTGAAGCATCAGATAACTTTTTCATAAAATTTTGATCGAAATCCCTAACTTTGTGTTAGAGGAAAAATATATTTCAGTTCTTGAGTTTTATATTTTTCTGGGTTGTGGTTGAGTTTGGGGAAGAGAGAGCTAGATGTATTAGAACCATGGATCGATCTAAGTTGTGTTTGTTTTAGGAAGTCTGATTCCCGAGATCGAGTGATTTCCGAATCAAGGTGTACGGGAAAGCGAATCCAAGGACGCCAAGCGTTAATCCGTAATCGAGGATCAGACGTGTCGAGGTCGACTGAAAGCGTACGTGTCGAAGTCGTTGTCGAGTTCGTTGAAGACAGCCGTGTCGAGATCGAGTAAGAGAAGTCGTTGTCGAGCTCTTAGAAGACAGCTGTGTCGAGGTCGTTGTCGAGCAGCATTAACTTGGAGTTCGGTAAGGGCGCTTCACAGTAATACTTTCGTAGTATGCTAGCGTAAGGGCAACTCCTAGATATCTCTAAGGCTTTATTTTATAAGTCCTTAAATAAGGGCATTTCATATTCTACGTGGTTATGTTATTGTGTATGGATTTTCCTGATTTGTGTATTGAAATGTTGTGATATGATTGAGTTTTTGCATGTATTTAATATGTGATTGAATATATGTCGTGAATTGTGTATTGCATGTTGAATTGCGTTTCTTCATGTCGAGCTTGCTCTCTTATTTGACATGCGGTTGAATATCTTGTGTTTAACTCTTTGAATATCGTATGCGGCGAATTGTTCATCGAGTGAGCGAGCTAGGTGAGTCGTATGACGTTTTGAGCCGTGACCGGATAATCGAGGGTGCTAGGTCCCCTTTTTGTTACTGGGAGATTGACTAGACGTCGCCACGCCACTGACCTCGAGTTATCGTCCTAGGGAGAGCGAGGATCCCAAGGCTTCGGCTGGACTTTCCGACATACGGTACGGCGTGTGCATTCCGGAAAATTGTCGAGTCGAGAGAAAATGGAATTGTGAGTTGTGTCGAGTTTAGAGTGAGATGGTCGAGTCACGTCGGTGAATGTTATACTTTGCTGTTTGCTTATATTTATGTCGAGCTTATCTTGAATTGTTGAGAAGTTGACCCTTTCCCGTGGTGCCTTCAATCCATGACGGTTACCCAGGCGATGTCGAGGGCGCAGGGAACTCGGCGATGAAGCGATGCCGAGGAGGAGCTCGACGAGGACCCGAGTGACGACCTCTATCTGTCGTGATTGTTGATTTGTTGGATGTTTGTTTTTCTGAGGACTGTACTTATTTTTCTTTTGTGTTCGAGGTCATGACCAGTTTGGGCAGTGTGTTTTGTTGCTACAGGGTAGACTGGTGGTCTTACTTTTGGAGCAGCCCCCTGCGTGGGAGTCTGCCGGAAGTACCCCCAGGGTATGATTGCTCTTTTGGAGTTGTCGTACCTTAGGTGTATTTTCTTTGCATATTTGCTACTCTGTATTTTGTATACATTATTATTCGGGTGATATATATATATGTATGTTATGCATGTATGTTTTATTTGAATTTAAGTCTTGTGTCTTAGTTGCACCATGTTTCGAAAAGCTGTAATTACTCTGATGTGCACGAGTTGGTTTTATAAAAACAAAAAAAAATATATCGTATTTTTAAAAGGCACAAGAGTTTTGTTTTTAAAACACATCTCATATAGGTTTTGTTGAGCTTGGTGTGTTGAGCTCGGTAACTCGAGCTCGGTATATTGAGCTCGGTAGCGGTCCGGAAACGGGTCGTTACACCTCCACTCAATTAAAACCCATATTTCTCATCTTCCTTCTTCCTCCCATCCCCCTCCACCACCCCACCACCAGAAAACTCGCCAGAGCGACCACCCCTCCACTCCCAACACCGGAACACCTCCCAAGGGGCCACCGCGACCAACCTAGCGGCCACCGGAAATACTTCTGTTCGTTTTCGCGATTCTTATATTTTTTCGCAGACAGTACATGTTTCGACAATTGAATTACCGGAATAAAAAATGTATTCTGGTAATTCAATTGCCGGAACATATCATAATTTTTGAAAAAATACGCTTCTGACAACTCAGTTACTGGAAGCTGTTGAAAATGTATTCAAGAACATATCACAATTTTGAAAAAGTATGCTTCCGATAACTCAATTGACAGAATACATTTTTTCCCAGAAATATATTTTTTTAAAATTATTAGAGGAGTCGGGGGTGCTGACAGCAAACGGGTGGGTTGCAAGACCCCTTAGGGATCCACATGCTTCTCTTCGGGTTGACTACCGCACAAAAGGTTAAAAGTCTATGAACATATCTCTACTCAGAGGAAGTAAGGCTTTTTCTATCCACACCCCACATTAGACTAGCCACACCCCCTGTCAGCTTTTTTGTTGATGAAATGACCCAAAAACCCTACCCCCAAACCCAATTAGCGCTGCGCATGCTATATTTCGTCTGTCCGTGAATTGAATTCACGTAAGTTACGTAAATTAAATTCACGGAAGGGAAAAAAATTAAACTAGTTACGTAAATTGAATTCACGTAATTTACGTAAATTGAATTTACGTAAGTTACGTAAATTGAATTCACGGAAGAGAAAAAATTTTAAACTAGTTACGTAAATTCAATTCACGTAACTTACGTAAATTCAATTCACGGAAGAGAAAAAATGTTAAACTGGATACGTAAGTTACGTGAATTCAATTTACGTATCCAGTTTAAAATTTTTTCTCTTCCGTGAATTGAATTTACGTAAGTTACGTGAATTGAATTTACGTAAGTGTAACTAGTTTAAAAATTTTTCTCTTCCGTGAATTGAATTTACGTGAAGATTTTAAAATTTTTTCTCTTCCGTGAATTGAATTTACGGTATTAGTTTAAAATTTTTTCTCTTCCGTGAATTCAATTTACGTAACTTCCGTGAATTCAATTTACGTACCCAATTTAAAATTTTTTCTCTTCCGTGAATTCAATTTACGTACCCAGTTTAAAATTTTTTTCCTTCCGTTAATTGAATTTACGTAAGTTACGTGAATTGAATTTACGTAACCAGTTTAAAATTTTTTCTCTTCCGTGAATTCAATTTACGTAACTTTCGTGAATTCAATTTACGTAACCTCCGTGAATTCAATTTACGTACCCAGTTTAAAATTTTTTCCTTCCTTGAATTGAATTTACGTAAGTTACGTGAATTGAATTTACGTAACTAGTTTAAAATTTTTTCTCTTCCGTGAATTCAATTTACGTAACTTCCGTGAATTCAATTTACGTACTCAGTTTAAAATTTTTTCGCTTCCGTGAATTCAATTTACGTAACCTCCATGAATTCAATTTACGTACCCAGTTTAAAATTTTTTTCCTTCCGTGAATTGAATTTACGTAACCAGTTTAAAATTTTTTCTCTTCCGTGAATTGAATTTACGTAAGTTATGTGAATTGAATTTACGTAACTAGTTTAAAATTTTTTCTCTTCCGTGAATTCAATTTACTAAACTTCCGTGAATTCAATTTACGTAAGTTACGTGGATTGAATTTACGGTACTAGTTTAAAATTTTTTCTCTTCCGTGAATTGAATTTACGTAAGTTACGTGAATTCAATTTACGTAGCTTACGTAAATTGAATTCACGTAACTAGTTTAATTTTTTTCCCTTCCGTGAACTTAATTTACGTAACTTACGTGAATTCAATTCACGGACAGACGAAACATAGCATGTGCAGCGCTAATTGGGTTTGGGGATAGGGGTATTTGAGTCTTTTTATCAATAAAAAAAGCTGATAGGGGGTGTGGCTAGTCTAACGGGGGGTGTGGTTAGAAAAAGCCAGGAAGTAAGTCTCCATCAAGCATAGAAGCCAATTTGTGAACACTCGACGAAGTACTTCCGTTGAACTGGTTATATAGAGACTCGGAAGGGCTTCGATTAGTTTCCACAGAACTTAGTACTTACACATAGATAGAAAAGCTCCGCTGTTGGTGTAAGCCGTCATAGACTGTTGAAGACCGAATCGGTAGTCACAGAGCCACCCCTAAGGGGTACTCTGAGGAAGGAGATCCGATTCGTTACCGAGTGGACGAATAATGCTGGGTCTGGTGAGTCAATCTCTGGTTCATCTCTCTACTTTGGTTAACCACACGAGCACAACCCCCTTTGTTTACACTGGGAATTGCTCTGTTGAGATCTGCAGGGGAGAAAGCAGACCCAGTTCTGTGGAAGGGCTCTGTTCAGCATCAAATTTGCCAACATGCGAGCAATTGAGTTTCCCTCTCTGTTGACCTAGGTGAAGCCACAACTCAGGAAATTGGTTTTCAGTCTATGTATGTATGTATGCTACAATCTGAAGAATTTCTCCTTTTTTAATCTCATCTCTGCAACACTTGATAACTTCTAGTGCATCTGATTCAATAATGACTCTAGGAACTTGGAGATTGTTTGCAAGAATAAGAGCCTCCCTCACTGCCGTAGCCTCAACTGCAATTGGACTACACACTAGGAAAATCTTGGACACGCCAGCAATAATCTCTCCAAGGTAACTTCTCACTAATGGGACTTTTTTTTTTTATTTTTGATGAAAAAACTAAACTAAACTCAAGTCATAATTTGGTTGGTCTAATATCGCTAAATTGAATTGTAACACTGGTGAAAAACACTAGTAATACACAAGGCTTTGATAGGCTGCGCTTATGAAGTCATCAGTTTGAAAGGGCTACACTTCGTGGGCAGTTGGGTACTCTGTGGCTAGCTTGGCCTGGTCCATTATTAGGGACCAAAGGAAGATCCATCCTGTTTCTGCTCTTGCGAAGGGGTTTGTTTTATGGTATTGGCGATGTGGAAGTGTTTCTGAGCTTGCCGGCACAGCTTGGTAGAAGAGGGGCGCTGGGTGTAACCAATGTGCACATGAATGAAGAGGAGGTGCTCAGGCTCAGGGACTCCGCTAAAACTCTCCTGGAGGTCCAGACTCAGCAGCTGGGTATTTGAATTGTAGACACGGAGATTGTATGCCTCTTGCACTCGCTGCCACTGACTATTGGTTTTGTTTTTTGATTTTCATATGGTTTTCTTCTGTGGTGATTTGGGTTCGGCCTAAATTATTACTTGTTACGTTTAGCCCTTCCAGTGCAAGTGTTTTTGTTTACTGTTTGCTTGCTTGCATCCAAGACCAAAAGGGTGGCTGAATCTAGTGATATTAATGTGTGTATTTTATGGTATTTAATCGGTCAAATTTCAATTTTCTTTGATTGTGGTCTTTGGCAATGCAACTTAACCGTTGTTTGTGTTAATCGGATTTGACTTCTTATAAAACCCTTTAACAATGGGGAAAAAAAGGATAAAGAAAGGAACTATGATTAATGAAGAAACACTGGTGCAATTTTAATAATTTTATAATTTATCAAACATGAATATGGATGATTTATCATAAAAACATTTATTTATTTATTTATTTATTTATTTATTTTATAATTTCCTCACTCATCCAATTCACTCTTTGGCTCTTTCTTTGGTTTTCTTCAGATGGACGATGACGTCGTTGAGATTCCTCCCCCAATTCACCTCTTCAAAAAGCATAAACGCGTATGCTTCTCCTACCACCCATTCAAAGTTTTTATTTTTAAAAAAAAAAAATTCTTAATCTGGGTTTTCATGTTCCTGATTCTCTTTTAAAGTTATTGCTCTTGTTATTGTTATTACTGCTCTTCATGATCTCCCCTTTTTTTCTTTTATATTTTTGTTGCTGCCTACCTGTGCTTAAAATTTGCTTAGCGTGACAATAACTGTAAATCTGGTATATAACCTAAGAAGGGGGGGTGAATTAGGTTGAACGATTTTCGAGTGACTTTTAGAGATTTTTCGTTCTTTTGTTTTATGGATAGATAGATGGAGTTAGATTGATAAACAAAAGTAAAAGGATAAGGAAGAAGATTGAGACACAAGAATTTATACTGGTTCCCCTAACCACTTGGGTACATCCAGTTCTTCTGACACCTGCAGAGCAATTCACTATGATAGAAATTCTTGTTACAAGCAAGCCTCACCCCAAGGCTCCCTAACAATCTCTATACAACAAGATAGCACCCCACTATCTTTTCAAACCAAAACCCAACACAAGGATGAGTTTAATAATTGTGAAGAATGGTAAAGCATATGGCTGTATCAGATCAATATCACTTTGTAACTATACAACTTAGTGCTCAAGAACTTTTTGAATATGAAAATAGTATCTAAGTTCTAGGCAAGAAAGTTTTGAAGGTTTAGAACTTGTAAAATGATATTGAACTCTTATGATTGAAAGAATGAAAGTTGTGTTTGTTACGATGTAAAAGAAAGGTATATATATAATCATCAGTTATTATGCGAAGCAAGGTGATCGTTTGGCAACTTTCCAGGGACCAAAACACACCATTTGAAATCATAACGTTTGAAAATTTGATTTTGAAGCGGTGTGTCGATTACGTCGTTGTGGTAATCGATTACATGTCACGTTGAAAATTAGCTATTCAAAAATTTAGTTGATGTAATCGATTACACCTTTTAGATAATCGATTACATACACATCGAGCCTTTAGGTAATCGATTCCAGCTTTGAGGTAATCGATTACTGCAATAAAAAAAGTTTTTTTCTTGAGATTTCAAAAGGATTGCTTCAACACTTAACTTTGAAAATAACTTAGATTAAGTTTTAAACTTAAGGAATGATTTGTTTGAGCACATCTAAGTTATATAATCACAGCTTGTAATATGTCAAAGATACAAACCATACTTACAGAGAATTGACAATACATAATTAAAGTCTCTGTAGAATCTTTGACTTGATCTATCGGAGGCTTTTCTTCTTTTTGATCAGCAATCTTGTTATCATCTAAACCCAGCCAAGTTTAAGAAGGAAATCTTCTTCACATAGTAAAGCCCAGTGGTAAATCCGGGGTGTTACATAGGGGACACATTTGGTGACAGGTTCTTTCATTTAACCTATATGTTTTTATTGTGTCATTCTAGTGTATGTATGTGTTTTTAATCATAAATCTATGTGATATGTATGTTATACATAGAATAGATACTCATACATTGCATGTTTTATCAATAATTTTTCAATTTTTTAAAAAAAAATAAAAAAAATAAAAAAAATTACCATATGTAATCGATTCTGATGTCGGTGTCGATTACATGTTCAAAAGTTGATTTTTCACAACAGATCTGACGTGTAATCGGTTACCACTTGGGTGTAATCGATTACATCCGCGAAAATTTGCAAAAGCTGAGTTTTTACGCATAAAATCGGTTTACAAATCATTTCATTCATTTCTTGCAATCGGTTACCTCTCATCCTTTCTCAACCACACACCTTCAAATCCTCATTTCTACCATTGTTGCTCAAATCCTTCACTTCTAATCCCTAATCCTCTTCCCTTTTGTGGCCTCTTCTCGCTTTTTTCCCCAAATTTGAAACCCTAAACTCTCTTTCCACACTATCATCACCATGGAACATTCAAGGAAGTTCGAAGCAAGAATCCTACGTGAATGATGCAAGGAGAGCGAATCCCAATCCTCTGGACTTATCAAATTTGTTGGCTAACACTGATCAAAGAACTTGCTTCCAACAGTTCATTGGTAGGAAACTCATCACTCCAAAGTATGTGAGTCTTATTGCCTTTGCTAGATTCAATTTTCCTTCATTGCTCGAAAGTCAGGAAGTGACACCACTTGCTATTGATTTTGGAAACTATTACCCTGATCTTGTTAGAGTGTTCTATTGCATTTAGAGGCTAAGGGTAGTGGTCTGGCTTCTTGGGTAAAAGGGGTTCCTATTAAATTATCCTTGAAGCAAATTGGAGAGTTTCTTGTAATTCCATTTGAGGGAGAAAGGATTCATACTGATTTCTTATGTGAGTGGGAGGAGTATGACAAGAGAGACTTCTATTTATCCATGTGTCGATATGATGAGACTGAAATTGCCCACAAAAGACAAAGGTGCAGTGCGGCCTCATCCGCTAGAAATATTCTCTCTGTAGGACACTTGAACGTTGATGATAGACTTCTTCATTATGTTCTCTGCTATGTCTTAGTACCTAAGGCCTCAAACTACTCTCAAATCAATGATTTTGAAATGCAAATCATGTATGCTATCAAGAATAACAAACCTATCAATTGGGCCTATTTGGTTGTGAATCACATGTTGTCACTGAAGCAGCGAACTACAAGTTTGCCTTATGCTAGACAAATCTCCCGATTGTTGGAGTGCTGCAATGTAGACACCAACAATGAGGTTTCTCTGGAAATGACACCTGCTGAAAATGAAATCCATATGGATATCTTACCAAAGATGGGTATAAACTGGGATGCTGCTGAACGAGTCTACAAGCATCGAAGCGATCTGCTACACCTCTCGCACAAGAAGATGAAGAACCTCAAGATGGTGCGGACACAAATCCACTGATTTTGGCTGACGTTCGGAGTGTCCGTGGTTACATGGCTGAGAGGTTTGATCAACTGTCTGCTCGCATGGACCGCCTTGAAGCTTTTGGAAATGACAATGAGGAGGATGAAGAGTAGCTGATTTGCTTCATCATGCATGCATCATATTATCATTATGTCATACTTGTTTATGTTGGATTTCTAGTTATGTAATTCTTCCTTTAATTTTACTCGATTGCTGTTTTTATTTGGACTTTACTAAGTAGGACCTTTGCAAAGTTTGTATGGATGTTTAAATATTAAGTATTTAGTTTGTGTTTGATCAGCGGCTTGGTAACTCTATGCGCTTTATTATGTTTATGTTTTTTTCTTCTTTTTGATAATGTCAAAGGGGAGGGAGATATTATCTGTATATCTTGTATTTTACTAACTTTTCAGTTTCCCAACTCCAATACAAAGGGAGATATACAAGACAGGGGAGCTTTTCCGCTCGCAAACCGTTAACAAGATTGGTGTTTGTCATCATCAAAAAGGGGAGATTGTGAAGAAGATTTCCTTCTTAAACTTGGTGGGTTTAGATGATAACAAGATTCCGATCAAAAAGAAGAAAAGCCTCAGATAGATCAAGTCAAAGATTCTACTGAGACTTTAATTATGTATTGTCAATTCTCTGTAAGTATGGTTTGTATCTTTGACATATTACAATTTGTGATTATATAACTTAGATGTGCTCAAACAAATCATTCCTTAAGTTTAAAACTTAATCTAAGTTATTTTCAAAGTTAAGTGTTGAAGCAATCCTTTTGAAATCTCAAGAAAAAACTTTTTATTGCGATGTCGATTACCTCAAAGTCATGTCGATTACCTAAAGTCTCGGTGATGTGTATGTAATCGATTATCTAAAAGGTGTAATCGATTACATCAACTAAATTTTTGAATAGCTGATTTTCAACGTACACATGTAATCGATTACCACAACGACGTAATCGATTACCACTGCTTCAAAATCAAATTTTCTGAAACGTTATGATTTCAAATGGTGTGTTTTGGTCCCTGGATAATTAAAGCCCAGTAGTAAACACATTTGGTGACAGGTTTTTTCATTTAACCTATATGTTTTTATTGTGTCATTCTAGTGTATGTATGTGTTTTTAATCATAAATCTATGTGATATGTATGTTATACATAGAATAGATACTCATACATTGCATGTTTTATTAATAATTTTTCAATTTAAAAAAAAAAAAATTACCATATGTAATCGATTACAGTATCAGGGTAATCGATTACATGTTCAAAAAGTTCAGTTTTTCGCACAACAGACCCGACGTGTAATCGGTTACCACTTGGGTGTAATCGATTACATCCGCGAAAATTTGCGAAAACTGACAGGTTTTCTGCATAAAATCAGTTTACAAATCATTTCATTCATTTCTTGCAATCGATTACCTCTTATCCTCTCATCCTTTCCACACTATCATCACCATGGAACATTCAAGGAAGTTCAGAAGCAAGAATCCTTCTATGAATGATGCAAGGAGAGCGAATCCCAATCCTCTGGACTTATCAAGGCTGTTGGCTAACACTGATCAAAGAACTTGCTTCCAACAGTTCATTGGTAGGAAACTCATCACTCCAAAGTATGTGAGTCTTATTGCCTTTGCTAGATTCAATTTTCCTTCATTGCTCGAAAGTCAGGAAGTGACACCACTTGCTATTGATTTTGGAAAGTGGAAACTATTACCCTGATCTTGTTAGAGTGTTCTATTGCAATTTAGAGGCTAAGGGTAGTGGTCTGGCTTCTTGGGTAAAAGGGGTTCCTATTAAATTATCCTTGAAGCAAATTGGAGAGTTTCTTGTAATTCCATTTGAGGGAGAAAGGATTCATACTGATTTCTTATGTGAGTGGGAGGAGTATGACAAGAGAGACTTCTATTTATCCATGTGTCGATATGATGAGATTGAAATTGCCCACAAAAGACAAAGGTCTGGTGCAGCCTCATCTGCTAGAAATATTCTCTCTGTAGGATACTTGAACGTTGATGATAGACTTCTTCATTATGTTCTCTGCTATGTCTTAGTACCTAAGGCCTCAAACTACTCTCAAATCAATGATTTTGAAATGCAAATCATGTATGCTATCAAGAATAACAAACCTATCAACTGGGCCTATTTGGTTGTGAATCACATGTTGTCACTGAAGAAGCGAACTACAAGTTTGCCTTATGCTAGACAAATCTCCCGATTGTTGGAGTCTTTGCAATGTAGACACCAACAATGAGGTTTCTCTGGAAATGACACTGCTGAAAATGAAATCCATATGGATATCTTACCAAAGATGGGTATAAAGCGGGATCTTCTTTGAACGAGTCTACAAGCATCGAAGCGATCTGCTACACCTCCTGCACAAGAAGATGAAGAACCTCAAGATGGTGCGGTCCTGAATCAAATGATTTTGGATGAGCTTAGGAGTGTCCGTGGTTACATGGCTGAGAGGTTTGATCAACTGTCTGCTCGCATGGACCGCCTTGAAGCTTTTGGAAATGACAATGAGGAGGATGAAGAGTAGCCTGATTTGCTTCATCATGCATGCATCATATTATCATTATGTCATACTTGTTTATGTTGGATTTCTAGTTATGTAATTCTTCCTTTAATTTTACTCGATTGCTGTTTTTATTTGGACTTTACTAAGTAGGACCTTTGCAAAGTTTGTATGGATGGTTAATATTAAGTATTTAGTTTGTGTTTGACTGCGCTTGGTAACTCTATGCGCTTTATTATGTTTATGTTTTTTTTCTTCTTTTTGATAATGTCAAAGGGGAGGAGATATTATCTGTATATCTTGTATTTTACTAACTTTTCAGTTTCCTAACTCCAATACAAAGGGGAGATATACAAGATAGGGGAGCTTTTCCGCTCGCAAACCGTTAACAAGATTGGTGTTTGTCATCATCAAAAAGGGGAGATTGTGAAGAAGATTTCCTTCTTAAACTTGGTGAGTTTAGATGATAACAAGATTCTCGATCAAAAAGAAGAAAAGCCTCAGATAGATCAAGTCAAAGATTCTACAGAGACTTTAATTATGTATTGTCAATTCTCTGTAAGTATGGTTTGTATCTTTGACATATTACAATTTGTGATTATATAACTTAGATGTGCTCAAACAAATCATTCCTTAAGTTTAAAACTTAATCTAAGTTATTTTCAAAGTGTTGAAGCAATCCTTTTGAAATCTCAAGAAAAAACTTTTTATTGCGATGAATCGATTACCTCAAAGTCAGAATCGATTACCTAAAGTCTCGGTGATGTGTATGTAATCGATTATCTAAAAGGTGTAATCGATTACATCAACTAAATTTTTGAATAGCTGATTTTCAACGTACACATGTAATCGATTACCACAACGACGTAATCGATTACCACTGCTTCAAAATCAAATTTTCTGAAACGTTATGATTTCAAATGGTGTGTTTTGGTCCCTGAAAAGTTGCCAAACGATCACCTTGCTTCAGACACAATCTGATGATTATATATATACCTTTCTTTTACATTAGAACGAACACAACTTTACAAGTTCTAAACCTTCAAAACTTTCTTGCCTAGAACTTAGATACTATTTTCATATTCTGAAAAAGTTCTTGAGCACTAAGTTGTATAGTTACAAAGTGATATTGATCTGATACAGCCATATGTTTTACCATTCTTCACAATTATTAAACTCATCCTTGTGTTGGGTTTTGGTTTGAAAAGATAGTGGGGTGCTATCTTGTTGTATAGAGATTGTTAGGGAGCCTTGGGGTCAGGCTTGCTTGTAACAAGAATTTTTATCATAGTGAATTGCTCTGCAGGTGTCAGAAGAACTGGATGTACCCAAGTGGTTAGGGGAACCAGTATAAATTCTTGTGTCTCAATCTTCTTCCTTATCCTTTTACTTTTGTTTATCAATCTAACTCCATCTATCTATCCATAAAACAAAAGAACGAAAAATCTCTAAAAGTCACTTGAAAATCGTTCAACCTAATTCACCCCCCTTCTTAGGTTGTATACCAGATTTACATACTACTATTTTCGGTGGATTTACCGCGGGGCTTTACCGAGCGTGCCACTCATAGGACTTCTCCAATCCCTTAATTGGAGTTTTTGCCCCACGGGAGGTTCGAACCCACGCCCAAAGGGATAAAGGCCTTTGGGAAGCATCTCCCATCACCAACTCAATAGCGACACTAGTTCCTAACTCTAACCCAAAACATGTGCCAAACCAAGTCAATCTAAGTGATATTAGACCCAAACTCTAACCTTACACATGTGGAAAACCAAGTCAAGCTTAGTGATACTAGTCCCTAACCCTAAACCTAAACCTAACTCTAATAATGAGGCAACCCAAATAAAGCTAAGAGATACAAGTCCCTAACCGTAACCCTAATCATATGGCCAACCAAGTCAAGTAAAATGATACTAATCCCTAACCTTAAACATTTTCGTGTGGCCAACAAAGTCAATCTAAGTGTAAAGTGATATTAGACCCTAACAACTCAATTGAGTTGGTGATGGGAGGTGCTTCCCAAAGGCCTTCATCCCTTTGGGTGTCGGTTCGAACCTCTCGTGGGGCAAAAACTCCAATTAAGGGATTGGAGAAGTCATATGAGTGGCGCGCTCGGTAAAGCCCCGCGATAAATTCACCAAAAGGAGTGGTAAAGCCCAGTAGTAAATCTGGGGTGTTACAATAGTTGAGTTGGTGATGGGGGATGCTTCCCAAAGGCCTTTATCCTTTTAGGCATAGGTTCGAATCCCCCGGAGGGCAAAAACACCATTTAAGGGAATGGTAAAGTCTTATGAGTGGCACGCTCAGTACAGCCCTGCGGTAAATCTACCAAAAAGCAGTGGTAAAGCCCAGTGGTAAATCCGGGGTGTTACAATAAAATGCGCCTTTTATTTTAACACCCCGGATTTACCACTGGGCTTTACCACTCTTTTATCAAACATGAATATGGATGATTTATCATAAAAACATTTATTTATTTATTTTATAATTTCCTCGCTCATTCAATTCACTCTTTGGCTCTTTCTTTGGTTTTCTTCGGATGGACGATGACATCGTTGAGATTCCTCCCCCAATTCACCTCCTCAAAAAGCATAAACGCGTATGCTGCTCCTACCATCCATTCAAAGTTTTTATTTTTTTATTTTAAAAAAAATTCGTAGTCTGGGTTTTCATGTTCCTGATTCTCTTTTAAAGTTATTGCTCTTGCTATTGTTATTACTGCTCTTCATGACTACCTTTTTCTTTTCCTTTCATTTTTGTTGCTGCCTACCTGCACTTAAAATTTGCTCAGCGTGACAATAATTGTCCTGGTTGCAACATGTTGGCTATTTTGTTTTTGAATGGACTTTTTATGGGTTTTCAATGATGATGATCGCACTATTGTTATTACCCTTGGCGTCTGTTTTGATGCTGGAATTTAATTTAAGGAGGTAATGTATGTATCATGTTAAACAGACATATCACACTTTTGTTTACTTAATTAATACATGCAAAAAGAAGAAGATTGTATGATAGTTAAATTAGAGATGTGAGGGTAGTAAGGTCAGAATTTGAGGCATTTCAATGAAGTGATGAACAATAGTGGAGCTTGAGTTTTTGCTTAATTGCTTCCTTTTCTTACTGCTATGAGTCCTGTTCCTTGCTTGATATTCTTTCCAAGGAGTATTTATATTATTTGGAGCTTGACAAAACTGATCTATTTGACGAGAACCCAAAGTGTGCAGGGTATGTATGATATCTAACTCCTTGTGCTTATTCTTATCTGTGCATGTCCTTTCATTCTACTATGTGCAGTATTTATCTGGAGTTTGGCTAAACTAAACTATGTGAGAACCCAAAGTGTGCATGATATTAACTTCGTTTGCGTATTCTTTTGTTCTTGGCTTTTTGTTTTGTTGGGATCTTGGTGAAGATGAGTCCGAGTAGCAGAGTTTCCAGTGCTCGTGTTATTGTTAGTTTCTTTCTGCTGATTAGTTGTGGCTTGACCTATTATGAGGGGGACTGATTGTGATGTCTACCTATTATAAGGGAGACTGATTGTGATGTCTTCTGCTTGACTTGTTGGCATAGTTTTCAAAAAAAACTGCATAGAATTTTTCATCGATGTTCTCTGCAGTCTTGGCAGATGTTTCCATGTAGAACATTCCATTCTCTTGAGCAAGTTGCTCTCCTTCCTGCCGTAGTTTAAACTTCAAATAATACAATTATATAATGCCGTGGAATAAGCTTGAAGCATTCTTGAATCATTTAGGGCCATTAGTTAACTCGCAATTATATTTTAAAACTTTTAGTCTCACAATTTTCAAACATATTACATCTGATTTGGTTTGTAAGTGATCTTTGTGAGAGGACTAGGTTGGCACAAACAAGATGGTACTGAGATAAATAACTAATTTATGTGCAAATCTTTTAATTTGCCCCCTTTGCGCCCTCATTAGAGCCATGTGGTGGAGCCTGGTGCCATAAGGCATTTGGAGATGCTCGTGTTATTGTTAGTTTCTTTCTGCTGATTAGTTGTGGCTTGACCTATTATGAGGGAGACTGATTGTGATGTCTTCTGCTTGACTTGTTGGCATAGTTTCCAAAAAAATTTCAAAAAAAAACTGCAAAGAATTTTTCATCGATGTTCTCTGCAGTCTTGGCAGATGTTTCCATGTAGAACATTCCATTCTCTTGAGCAAGTTGCTCTCCTTCCTGCCGTAGTTTAAACTTCAAATAATGCAATTATATAATGCCTTGGAATAAACTTGAAGCATTCTTGAATCATATAGGGCCATTAGTTAACTCGCAATTATATTTTAAAACTTTTAGTCTCACAATTTTCAAACATATTATGTCTGATTTGGTTTGTAAGTGATCTTTGTGAGAGGACTAGGTTGGCACACACAAGATGGTACTGAGGTAACTAATTTATGTGCAAATCTTTTAATTTCCCCCCTTGCACCCTCATTAATGGGCCTAGAGCCATGTGTTGGAGCCTGGTGCCATAAGGCATTTGGGTATCCCGTAGAAGAAATAGCATAAAACATTGTCTCGCTAGAATTATTGAAGGTTTGTTGTTGTCTAGTTTGGTCAGTTCAGGATATATGTAAGGCCGATTATAAAGGTTGGTTGTACCAATAGGATTGGGTCCAGTGGAAGGGGCTAGTCCCCCACAACATGGCGAACCAAGGTTCAAATCCCCGCTAGGAGAGATTCTCGCATTTAATACCCGACATGCCTCAAATAGGATTACCTTCGAAGGAGAAAACCTGTGGGAAACCCATAAAAAAAAATTGGCTGTATTTTGTAGACTCTGATGTAGCATGCTGAAAGATTCACGACAGCTGAGATTATTAATACTTAAATGCAATGAATGTACTGATCCTGTAGGCTTCTTCTCTCTTTTTTGGTGACTCTCTTGTCTTTCTACACCCAATTCATACGACTGGTACTGATCAAGCGAGCCTACTAGTTTGTAATCATTCGAAGGGATGTCTGGCACTTGTCATTTGACTACACAATGTCTCGCAAGCATTGAGTTGGGGATGTAGTCGTTGATTAGTTTCTACTTTCCAGTTGCTTTGTAGTTGCTATATTAACAAAGGTTATTTAAAGGGATGGTCCTCTCCAGTCAAAATGTTTAGGACTTTGTGCAAGATGATATGCTTTGCTGTTTGTTCTTGTAGGACCTGGAATTGCTGATTTTGGGGGAATACAGTTGATTGTTTCATTTTAAAAATAGTTGATTTTGGAATTAGCGCTTCCTAGTTCATAATTGCCCTCAATTGATGGAAATTCGATAAGGCACATCAATAACACAAATCAATGAGAGTTATTTTGTTACTGATCATTTTTCTTTGACTTTGAACAGCAGCTTGAAGCATATATGGCAGGGTTTGACTGATGGGCATGGGAGGGGGTGTTACTTTAATTATACAACCTGACTATTTACTTGTTAAATGTGTGTGTTGTTATTTGTTCTTGGTTTGTACTTAATCATTTTTGCGAAAGATCTCTTTAATGCTGTAGATTTTAAGCCTTGCTAAAACTATGACGTTTTGTCTGCAATTGTATTAGCGAACCAATATCTAAAGTTTAAACATTGTAAAGCAGGTGCAGTCATAAATTCAAGAATAAACTCTTTAATATGCTTCTTTTCCCTCTCTGTATTCCCCTGTTTTCATATTCTTCTACTTCTCTTTCAAACCTTGGTAATAATTAAGACCATACATTTAGCATAACCAAGATTGGGTTTGAAAACAACTCTTCTGCACATTGTACTTTATTTACTACTTGCTACTAACATTTAATAAATTCCTTATGGAATTCATAAACAAAAATAAGTAGTTTAGATTGGGCCTTTGCTTTTCTAGGAAAAGAAAAAATGAGTCCAAATGAGGAATCCCTTTCTATAGTAGTTTAGATTTCATTATGTATTTATTTATTTTTGTTTGTGAAGTTCTGGAATTGAGCTTTTCCTTTTGGCATCTTCTCTGGCATAGTTTCTTTAGAACTAGGGGCTAGTATTCAACCATGAGTCTCATTTAATTAAAACTATAAAATTTAAAATACAAAAGTAACTTGTTGTACTTATATTTCAAGTAAGTGGGATGCATTGAAAAATACTGACCACTAGTACCCTCACAAAAAAAGGAAGAGTATTGGAAATACCTCTTGTATAATTATGGAAAAATATGAGGAAAGAAAGATGATCTTACCATAGTTTTATGTTTTTGTTTTGTCTTAAAGTTACACGAGCACCGCTGTTTCCTTTGATATAAATTTCTGCTCTTTTGTTTTGTCTATGCTTTATGGATGTTTCTGATTTTTTTTTTCTCACATGTAATGATTGTATTTTACCTTTGCAGGCCATTTTGCACAATGTGATTGACATTGACGACGACGATGATGACTTTGATGATGATTTAGTGATAATTGGTGAAAAAGTCAGTAAAAGTAACAAGGGGAAGACAATTGAAGCCATTCATCAAGTTGTGGTTTTGTATAAGATGTTATTTGTCATTTCTTGCAGTAGATTGATATTATCTTTTCTAACTTGCAAATGTCTAACATTTTGCTCAGAATCCTTTTCAGGATGTTTCTGATTATATGTTTTTTCAGCCTGGTGTTGAATATGACCTAGGTTTGAAGAAGTGTACATTTAAAAATAGTCCTTGGTATGATACGCAATCAGATGCTAAAAACGATCATGTGATGGACTCCTCTCAGCCTTCTTGGTCATTAGAGCCCAATAACTTTAAAATCCAAGGATCTACAAGGGGTGGTAGTTCCAATTTGCAAGTCAAAATGGATACTGTTGTTGATCACTCTTATGGAACAAAGTTGTCTTCTCCTCAATTATTTTCTCAAGCTGCCCCTAGTAAGAAGAAATCAGCTGCATCACAGCGCAGTGGGCGTGGCAAGCCACCAGCTGCCACCAAATTTAAAAGTGCTCAAAAGGCAGGTGGTAGTAGTAGTTCACACAATGCAAATTTCAAAGATGAAATTCTGAGGAAGTTCCAAAGTTTTAAGCAATTTGATACTGTCAGTGACACTTCGGACCATCACTTTATTTGTGAAAATTCCTCCATGAAGCAGTTCCAAGTATATGGGGTTATAAAGACCCTATTTCCTGAACAGCGTCCAAAGAATTGGGCTAAAAAAATCCAGAAAGAGTGGAAGATTTTGGAAAAGGATTTGCCGGGTGAGTTTGTTCAATATTCCTGTACAAAATAACCTGTAATATTTCCATGTCATGTCGCATTTAGTATTTAATTTCTCTTTTCAAGCTGATGGACTTGTACCGGGTGGGTTGTATCCAATCATTGCAATATTTTTTTTTTTTAAAGAAATCCAATCATTGCCTTTGAAGCGGTAGGTTTAGTTCTTGTCATATCCAAAGGGTCTTTGCTTATTTATTTTCATGATATATCCCCATGAAATGCATGCTTATCAATTCTTTCCTCAGTGGTGTCCAAATATTTGTCATGAAATTGGAATTTAGAACTTATAAATAAATAACTGGAAAATTGTGGTATGAAATGAGTACCATAGAGTGCAAGCATTTTGCTCAATCTCGTTGTTTCTTTGACTCTTTCTTTTGTCCACATCAGATGCAATATCTGTTCGAGTTTATGAATCAAGGATGGATCTCTTGAGGGCTGTAATTATTGGAGCAGAAGGGACTCCTTACCATGATGGTCTTTTCTTTTTTGATCTTTGCTTACCCAATGGCTAGCCCAATGTACCACCGGTACGTATGTGATTGAGGATACTGTATGTGACTAACATTATGTTCTTGTCACTCTTTTTATTTCTTCAAGTCTGACAAAAGGGATGACATTTTTCATGGCAGCGAGTCTACTTCCACAATCCATGTCGTTCTTATAAGCTGAATCCAAATTTGTTTCATTCTGGTTATGTCTGCATTAGTCTACTTAACACCTGGCGTGGCAGCAAGAATGAGTGTTGGCTTCCAGGTGTTTCAACAATTCTACAGGTTCTAGTCTCCATACAAGGTCTAGTCTTGAATACAGAACCTTTCTATAATAACCGTACTTATTCCTGGGGGTCGGCGAGGGGTTTAGGCACTAGACCGTCCCGGTGTTATAATGAGGAGGTGTGCATTAGTTCACTGTGGACAATGATACATATCATAAGAAGGCCTCCAAAGGTTTGATTCTACTCTTGGTTCAAATTTTTTATAGCTCTAGCAAGTTTGCTTTGCCATGTTCACTTGTAGCGCTTGGGTGTTTGTTTTTTTCTTTAGGAAGATGACAGAAAAAAAAATACTAGATAATATAGGAAACAAATGTAAAATTTTAGAAATACAGACTGAGCATATTACATTCAGACTGGGCATGTTTCTTGGACACCCAAAATTTCCGACACCCGGGCGACACCTGGTTAATACAGTTCAAAGTCGTGGTTAATTCAGTTTAGTAAGTGGTTAATAGGGTGGGTAACTCATTAACTATCAATTGAACTGAATTAACCACGAATTTAAAGATTATTAACCACGATTTTCAAGTGTTCAACTACATTGTTGATTTGAACACCTGGAAATCATGGTCAATCATGTTCAAATTCATGGTTAATTCAGTTCAATTGATGGTTAATAAGTTACTCACCTATTAACCATGATTTTGAACTTTGTTAAGCAAGTGGTTTGGGTGTCGGAAATTTTGCGTGTCCAAAAATCGAAACCCTAGGAGGATATATCATATATAGCCTTCCATTAGTCAGTAGTTGACATCTTGCCATTAAGCATTGTCCACATATTTGAGCTGATTAAAGTCATTAAACAATACATTTTAAAGGTTTGATTAAACATTACTTCTTGATTTTGTTAGTATAGTTTGTTTATCTCCCGTCAAGTTTAAAGTGGACTGAGACCTTATTCCACATTTATTTATGTATCAGTGAAAGCGATGCAAAATTTATTTTGCATGTAATGAATGAATGCCTTGCTGCACTGAAGCATATGTATTTTCTTAACTTGTAATATTTAGGCATTACAAGATCTCTATGTTTTTGTGTGTTGTTGACCTAAACTAAACTACCATTTCAAATTATCAATAATGATGCGTCTTTAGTATGATAAATAAATAAATAAACTGTGATGGCATTTACTGCTATCAACATTTACTGTTTGTTTTTTACTGCTGTTTAGTTTTACAAGAAATGCTTCTAGAAGCAATGAGGTGGCATCAGTAGTGCTGGTTTGTTAGAATATTTTCCTTGAATCATCATTGTAAATGCCTATATAGAAGGCACCCGTATTTGGAATGAATCATTCAGAATTTCAACAACTTTCCTCTCTCTCATATTATCATCTCTGCACACTGCGCAGACTCTCTCTTGCAACGGAATTCCTTCTCAATTAGAATTCCCTGCTTGGAGTTTAGGTTATTCTCGGATCCTACTCCCTGAATATCCAAATTCTATCTCAATTGGTATCAAAACATTGACCTGGTGCTTTGAGTAATGGCTCCCAGTTCACCTAAACAGCTCACCATTGTCGATCTGGAGAAGAAGCATGAGGAAGTCAGCGCTCGACTAGATCAGTTAAATGTCAGCGTGAATGAAGGAATGGAGGAAATTCGCAGTATCTTGCGAGCTCAATCCCAGCAACAATCTAACAATGGGTCTTCGAACAACAACGACCACAACCACACTCACAGAACCGTTCAAAATTCTTATGCAACCCGGATCTCGAAGGTTGATTTTCCCAAGTTCGACGGGAGGAAGATGGAGGAGTGGTTGTACAAATGTAACCAATTCTTCTCTCTGGATGGTACCCTTGAAGATGCTAAGGTGCGGCTTGCATCGATTCATCTGGAGGGAGTTGCTCTACAATGGCATGTCAATTACATGCGGTCCAAATTTGACATTTACCCAACATGGACGGAGTATGTGATGGAAGTGACGTAGCAATTTGGTGAAGTTTTTGAAGATCCCCTCGCGGCTTTGATTCAGGCAAAACAAACAGGGGATATACAGGAGTATATTGACGCCTTCGAGCTGGCCCTAACCCAGGTATCCCTTTTCCCTAAACAATCTTTGAGCATCTTCTTGGCTGGATTAGAAAATACAACTCAGATGCATGTGCACAAGTTCCATCCCACATCTGTTGCCCACGCCGGTAGGCTTGCTAATTTTCATGAAGCCTCTAAACTATCGGCTATAACTGTGAACCGAATTCCTAGCAAACCTAACACCCAATTCAACAAATACACCCCACCCAGCCCTAAAACACCAAACAATAGTGTAATCCCACTTCCAATTTCCCAGCAACCACAAAACCCTTAATCCAGAAAACACCCCGAACCTTTTCACCAGTTGAAATGTCTAATAGGAAAGCCAAGGGTCTTTGCATGTTTTGTGATGAGCCCTACACCCCTGGACACCACCTGAAACATAGGAGAACCCAGTTGCTAGTCATGGAATTAGATGACAGTGACTCACCAACTGAAGAGAATGAATCCAGTGAAGATAATAATACTGAGTTTTGAGAATGCTCAAGTTGAGGATCTGCAATTGTCCTTGCATGCTTTAACTGGATTGCCCTCTTATCAAACTATGAGGGTTTGCGGTTCTCACAATAAGAAGTGCTTACAGATTCTTTTGGACAGTGGCAGTACTCATAATTTTTTAGATTTAGAGGTAGCTAAGAAGCTGGGCTGTAAGTTGGAACCTATAACTCCAATGATGGTTACAGCTGGTGGAGGAAATGAAATTCAAGCTCCATACATCTGCAGAGGCTTCTCTTGTCAGCTTCAGCAGACCACTTTCACTGCTGATGTGGTGGTTTTGCCCCTCGGATGTTATGATTTATACTGTGGGATTTCAATGAGCTGAAGATGGAATTCAAGTTCAGAGGCAGGAGGTTTGTACTGAGAGGTGCAAAGCAGTCAGGAATCAAGCTTATGAGCAATAAGGCTTTCAACCAAACTGTGCAACAAGGGGCTCAGTTATGCTATCTCAGTATGGATATGTCTAGTATTCAGCCTGAAGGTCCATTTTGTTATGCTCTGAACTCTGCTGAAACATTACCTCTAGAAATTGTCAAGATTCTTGATACTTATGCCGATATATTTGAAAGCCCAACAGAGTTACCACCTACCAGACCTGGTTTTGACCACGAAATACCTTTAAAAGAGGGGACAAACCCATTCAGCCTCAGACCCTACTGATACTCTTCAATTCAGAAAGATGTAGTTGACAATTTAGTGGAAGAAATGATGGAAAAAGTGTGGATTCAGCATAGTAACAGCCCTTTTGCTTCTCCTGTGGTGCTAGTCAGAAAAAAGGGAGGAAAATAGAGGCTCTGTGTGGATTATAGGAGGCTAAATCAGCAGACATTCAAAGGGTAAATTCCCTATACACTTGATTGAGGACTTAATGGATGAATTGGGTGGATCCATGATTTATTCCAAGCTGGATTTACAATCAGGATATCACCAAATGAGAATGGAACCTGGAGAGGAGTATAAGACAGCCTTCAAAACTCATGCTGGTCATTTTGAGTATTTGGTGATGCCATTTGGCCTCACTAATGCGCCAGCCTCTTTTCAATCATTGATGAACAGAATTTTCCATTCATATTTGAGGATATTTGTGATTATATTTTTTGATGACATATTAGTGTACAGCCCTTCATTACAAGACCATATGATCCACCTTGCCAAAGTGTTTCAAACTCTTAGGGAACACAAGCTGTACCTGAGGAGGGAGAAATGTTGCTTTGCCACCCATAGAGTTGAGTACCTTGGTCATTGCATAACCAAAGATGGAGTGTCCACTGATCCCACAAAAATCCAAGCCTTAGGAGATTTTGTTTATCTCAAGCTCCAACCTTACAAACAATCTTCCATCCGTAATCAGCCACATCACAAGCTTATGCCCAAATTCTATGGACCTTACAAGGTAGCTGATCGGATAGGTGCAGCAGCCTATCAACTTGACCTTCCTGCTTCAGCTGACATATATAATGTTTTTCATGTGTCCCAGTTGAAACTTTGTCGTGATCCAAAGACCAGTCCCCTACATACCTTGCCTGCAACGCATGGCTTGTCTTCTCCTAGCAGTGAGCCTGAAGCTGTTATAGATAGAAAAATGGTGAAAAGAGGAGAGTTGCTGCTACAAAGGTCCTGATCAAGTGGAAAGGCCACATGGGAGTTCTACTATGATTTACTTCAGAAGTTTCCAAGTTTTCACCCTTGAGGTCAAGAGTGATGTTGAAGGGGCAGGTATTGTGATAGCATTTACTGCTATCAACATTTACTGTCTGTTTTTTACTGCTGTTATTTTAATTTTACAAGAAATGCTTCTAGAAGCAATGAGGTGGCATCATTAGTGCTGGTTTGTTAGAATATTTTCCTCGAATCATCATTGTAGATGCCTATATAGAAGGCACACGCATTTGGAATGAATCATTCAGAATTTCAACAACTTTCCCCTCTCTCATATTATCATCTCTGCACACTGCACACATACTCTCTTGCAACGGAATTCCTTCGAATTCCCTGCTTGGATTTTCGGATCCTACTCCCTGAATATCCGAATTCTATCTCATGAACTCCTATTTTTACAGCATTAATTAATATTTGTCATGTGAAGTTTCCTTAGCAATATGACGTAGTGATGAAGATCTTTAGTACTGCATATTGATCTATGGAAAATGTGAAACATTCTAATGAAGAATAGGACAAGTGTTATAATATCCAACACCTTTTTAAAAAAAAAAAATATTATTACATTAAACTTGAGTTTAAAATTTAACTGTTTAATTAAGAATTATTTTGGTTTCAGAATTTTGAGGACTTTGTTGTGGAGCATTTTGTCAGCCGAGCTCATGATATTCTGGGGGCATGCAAGGCATACACGCATGGTGCTCAAGTTGGTTCTTTGTCCAATGGTGGGGTTCAAGATGTTAATGTGGGTGGCAAAAGTTGCACAGAGAAGTTTAAGAATTCTTTGCGTGAACCTATGGAAGAGCTTGTCAGAGAGCTTGCTAGAATTGGAGCGAAGGACTGAGAGAAATTTCTCTGTTACAAAAGAACATAACATTCTCTATGAAAACTAAGGTTATCAAAACCAGACCGTCATCGAACGGAGGAGGTAGCAGTTCAAGGTTTAAAAGTTTGACTGGGGTCGTATTAGAAATAATTAAATAATATATTTTAAACATTTTATGTAATATATTACATAAAAATTTAATGTTATTGATATTAGTATTAATATTATTATACGTTTTTTTTATTAAAAAAAAGTCACAGTATTATTATGTTTTTTTAGTTCTTCATTAGTTGCACCCTTAGCTTTTTAATTAGGTCCGCTCCAACAGCAGCAGCTCGGTTACTAGCACCAATTTCAAATCCTATGTGATATGTTTGCCCGTGTTGGATCTCACGCAAACCAAATACGTACCTTTTGCGCAGGGTATTATAGTACCTGTTCCTATACATGAATTTGAAAAAAATTACTTGTATTCAGATTCGTATCCACGTGGGTAACAACTTTAGTTCTCGTAGCCGTATCCTCTGAGTACTTAAGTATTCGTAGATGCACTTGTCACTTACACTTTAACTATGAAAAGACAATATCCAAACATTTCTCTAATCTACTCAAATAACATTACAAATTGAAGTATTTAACAAAATAAAAATATTCAAATATAAAAAAAGTACATATCACAATAAACATAAAAAGCAATAAATTTCTTACTTCTCATTAATACGTGTAATGAAAAAGAGTTATATTCCTGCTTGAAGGGTTAAATGTATTAATTTATATCATCAACCTTGTTATTTTGTAAATTTATGGGTGACTCAAAACGGTCGGTGAAAAATAAGGCCAGGGTTGAAGGATCTATTTGTGCAACTTACTTACACCGTGAGACAATCCATTTCTGTTCCTATTATTTTACAAACTTCATGCTGACACCAACAAATAACAGGAACAAAATAGAAATTGAAAGTGAAAGACACCCCCTAGTCTTATCAGTATTTTGCCTTCCCAGTCGTCATGCTGGAAAGGAGGTGACTTCCTGGCTAACAGGAGAAGAGTGGAACTCAGCCCACGTTCACGTGTTGATCAACTGTGCCGAAGTACCACCATATCTTACATATGTATCATTTTGACCACTTTCAATTTCTTTTATCCACAACTACTCATGATCATTTGTTTTCAAATGAATTGATCAGGGCATTCTTGTTAACTAAGCACACAGCCGTACAAGACTCTTCTGCTTATATTCATGAATATTTCCTAACATGGTTTATGAACCAGATATTTTTAGTCCTATTTCAACTATTTATTGTTTGAAAATACAAAAGGTTGTTTGAAAAAAAGAAATATAAATCACTTGTGCATATGTATACGCAGGTGTACAGTGAGCCAGAATCGCCTCAAATCGAACACTTGAGAAATTTATCTCATGGTCCTAAATCACGTGTAAAAGAATGGCATACGTTTTTTGTAAACGGATACAAATTTCAAACCCAATCAAAAACAGAGGGAAAAAAACAGTTAACAGAAGAGTTTATGTAAAAGGTGCCACAGATGGAGGTGAAGACGACTTCTACGGCGTGATTCAACATATATATGAACTGGCGTACAATACTTTAGACTACACTAAAAGAATAGTGTAATTTTATTTTAATTAGTTTGATCCGTCAAGTAGTGGTACAAGAGTGGATCGAAAATATAATACTGTTGACATATGCATGAGCAGAAGATACCAAATGTTTGATCCGTTTATCATGGCACAACATGTAAGACAAGTGTATTATGTCCCTTACCCATCAACTCGAAGGGACAAACAAGGTTGGTGTGTTACAATAAAGACTAAACAAGGGGTCACATTGAAGCAGATGATCCACAGGAAGAAGTGGCTTATTAAGTGGATGAGATGTCTGATGTCAACGTAGTAAATGAAGTGGAACCCATTTATCGACTACGTGACGATCCAATCACATATGAAGATGTAGATGGAGATGAGAAATTAAATGAAGAAGTGGCAGATCCATCAAGATCTGGAGACGATGCCGAAGCAGAGTGGACAGAATGAAATTGTTTAACTTTTTACAATTAGCAAAGTTAATGTCTAACAATATATTTTTATTTACTGTAACTGATGTATAAAATTCTTTTAATTATTCTCATCATATGGATATTTATTCACGTATTTTAACTATAATATAATATTACAACCGACGTCTGTTAATCTAAGTGGTAAGGAGTTTAGTTTCTTTTAATTAAATAATGTCTCGAGTTCAAGTCTTTGAATGGTAAAATAGGCGTTAGAAGAGTTTTGCCTTAATATGGGTTCACACAGCTCGACTCAAATTATTCCGAGAGTCTAAATCAAAATAAAAAATACATACTACGATGTGCCACTATATGAGATAATTCGTAAATATACAATTTGAATTTCATTATTATGCATTCACAATGTAAAAAGTTCTGCACATATCTAATCATATCTCACTATGTAGATATTTATACGTATTTTGAGAAATATTACTGAGACACGACACCATAGCTAAATATAATTGGATGCTTGTGTAAAAAAAATTTTCCTTGGTACCAAAAAAAATAATGCAAAGGGATGTAACTTGTTTATTTTTATGGAATTCATTTGTAATATTGTTATGCTTAAATATATTATTTCATGATTGTTATTGTTGAATTGCTCTATAGACATATATGGCATCAGGAGGTGCAGGATCCGACCCCCTGACCACCCACTGGTGGTTAACGGAAGGAGAAGGGCATCGCCATCGACCCCCTCGTCGTCGTCGGCTGAACATTATTAGGATTGACGATGCTGGCTATACGACGTTGTCATCCACACAACGTCCGCATACATCTACACCTACACAGCCTCCAGTGCGTTCGACACCTACACAACCTCCAGTGCATTCGGCACCTACACAGCCTGCAGGACCTTCTGTTTCGACACCCCATTTGTCACCCATTCACATGATCCCCAACCCGGGGTTCCAGCAGACACCTGGCGCTTCTTCCTCCCATTTTGTGCTTGAGACGGCGTCCGATACTCATATGTCCGATTGAGACGGCGTCCGATACTCATATGTCCGATCATGACTATAGTACGGGTCATACACCTGATCAGACCGAGGTTGAGCAGGACGGGGATGAGCAGCAGGAGGTTGACCAGGGGTCGCTAATGATATTGAGATGCTGCATGATGGTCGAATTGCTATCAGGCCGGCTGGTAAAGGGTAAGTATTTACTCTCTTTTTTCGAGTTATTAATAATTTACATGTGTATATATATATATATATTTCCTCTTGTTTGACATCTTGTTATTTTTCAGGTTCCTTCCCTCAAAGCCAGCTGCGACGGCTACCACAGCGGTAATTGAGGATAATTACCACACGTTTTGGCCCACCTGGAAGAACGTGAAGGAGAATGCGGGGGATCATATGTTCAGATCTTTTGGAGTAAGTTGTAATTTTTATTTTGTTGCATAATATATTTTTATTTCATAAATTTCAATTATGTTTAATAATGTATTATATTCATACAGTAGAGGGTTTCATGGAAGGAAGAGGATGAGGAGCAGATCAAGAGAAACTTTCATATGAAGGCCTCCTACCGCCTCTCTAACATGCTTAGAGATGTCCGCCTCAGTGGACAGCCCCACTGGATAGGAGATCAGCTCTGACAACAGCTGCAAGAGTACTGGAACTCCCCTGAGTTCAAGGCGGTAAGTGAGAAGGCGAAGAGGAATAGAGCCTCTGAGAAGGGTGGGAGTTTACACACCGGAGGTTTGGTCAGTCAGGCGCAGCACGCAGCTCGACTTGTACGTTTTATATTATTATTATTATTATTATTATTATTATTGTTGTTGTTGTTGTTGTTGTTGTTGTTGTTTAGTTATTATTATTATTATTTATTATTATTATTATTATTTAGTTATTATTATTATTATTATTTACTTGTTGTTATTATTATTATTGTTGTTGTTATTATTATTATTATTATTATTATTATTATTATTATTATTATTATTATTATTTAGTTAAGGTTTTGTATTAAATAATTACAGTCGAAGCGGTTGGGTAGAGAGATACAGTTGCACGAGCTCCATCGTGCAACTCATATTAGGAGGAGTACCAGTGATTTTGTTGATGAGCGGTCGAGGCGGACCCAGGTAATTATAAAATATAATGAATAGTTTTTTAATAATGTTTATATTGTTTTATGACAAAAAAAATTGACTTATTTGTATATGTTTGACAGGAGGAGTTTGAGGCGCGGATGTCTCAGATGATGTCTCAGACATCATCATGTTCCCCCTACTCAGAGCCTTGAGGATCCATCTGCACCGCTCAGGATACGTGCTGATGTTGTTAGCGACAAAAAGAAGGGTCGCCTATACGGTGCTGGCGACCTCGCCGTCAACTACAAGAAAGGTGCTCGCCGCCTCAACATCGGAGAGTCGTCGAGTAGTGGTGCTGCCACTGGTTTCTCTGCCGTGGATGAGCAGGAGATAGCGGACCTGAAGCGGGCCATGGCCGAGCAGCAGCTAATCGCGGTCGAGCAACGGGAGGACGCCCGTCGGACGAGTGCCATGTTGGCTGAGGTGCTGAAACGACAGGAGGAGTTGTACCAGTTGTTAGCTCGCCAGGCACCTCCTCCACCGCCTCCGCCTTCACCTCCTCCGCCTCCTAGTAACGATGGTCATGATCAGGACTATCAGGACTATTAGTTCTGTTTGTACTTATATTTTTTCATATTTTCCGATATCTTTTTAGTTACCGTTGATCTTTGTTCTTCGGTTTTTTTATTTATTTATTATGTTTCTTTTTTTTTAATTATTACTGATCTCTTTCATTTACGTTATCGCATTTTTAAATATGGGAATAAATTAAGAATTAAAAGTAATAAATATAATTAAAATAAATTAAATTACAAGTAATAGTTAATTAAATTAATAAATAAATATTTTTTAATATTGGAATCAATTATTTTTAATAATTTAATAAATTAAATTCATTAATTACAATATTTCAATTAATTAAATTCATTAAATTAAATAAATATTTCAATTATCTTTTTATTAATTAATTAATTCAATAAATTAAATTCAATTATAAATTAATTTAGTCATTTAATTTAATATTTTAATTTAATAAATAAATTAATAAATTAAATTAATTACAGAAATTAATTAATTAATTAATTTTTTATTTAAAAAAAAGGATTAACCAACGGCCGTGGCCGTCGGAAAATTTCGACGGTATGTTTCCGACGGCATTAACCGGCCGTATTACCGAGGCCACGAAAGCGCCGTCGGAAGGCATTTGCGACGCCCATTTTACCGACGGTTTTGAGGCCGTCGGTAACTCGTCGAAAATTCTACATTAGCGGCGGCTTTTTGGGATTACCGACGGCTTTCGGCCATCGGTAATCCCGTGTTTTCTTGTAGTGTATGAGCTCCATTAGGACCTCCAACATGAGATGAGAGTCTATCTTTCTTATTCCAATTTGTAAATCCCTCTATCACAAATGTATCACCCCCCAATTGCTTTCCAAAGTCAGACCTAAAAAGATAACAACATAAACAAAATGCAGCATCTTTTTCAATACTATACTCTAACCAGTTGCCAAATTCCTTAAACCAAGAGGGACAAAATCTTCTCAAAGAATTTCCAATTCTTCTTTGGGGAAAATTGTGTTGAGTAGGTTGACATGGTCCTCTTTGTAAATATGCTATTCGTGTCTTGATCAATAGGATGATATTAGGATGATATGTCGACATTTTAGGTCGCATTCCTGGATCGGATGACAACTCTTCTAAATTAATTTTAATATGTTGTCATTGTGAACTTGATTCACGAGATTGTTGCTCATTTAATGGTACTCTCCTCTTCAAATATTTTTCCATTATTTATTACAATGGAAACAATGGCTAATGAGTATAATAATTAAAATTAACATTATAATAATTGAAGGGACCACCAATGGCTAAAAAACAGAACAGTATAGCAATTAATAATTAAATGAAGCAAAGAAGCAAAGAGCCCCAATAATTGTAGCAAAGGAAAGAACCCCTAAAAACCCCTAATAATTAAATGAAGCAAAGAAGAAAAGCAGCGAAGTAGCAAAGAAGCGAAGCAGATTAGGGGTAGATAAAATTCGATAAAAAGGGGAAAAGAGTACAGCGGAGAGATCTAGCCTCACCACTTCCTGATCTGTGGTCGCCGGTCGGAGCTGAGAGAGGCAAGGAGCGGTCCGACGGAGAGGAGATTCGAGGCTCAGGCGAAGAGGAGGGGAAAGGAGTGCGCAGACGGAGAAAAAACAGAGCACTCTCGGAGTGGTCTGGTGCGACGCATAACAAAGCTGAGGCGATGCGGCGCGAACGCGGTGGTCTGATTTTCGAGCGGTGGTGTGGTGGAGCAGAGAAATTGCAGGTCTGAGTAAGAGAGATGGTGAGTCCCGCCGTGTGAGATGGTGAGTACTGTGTAAGAGAGATGTGTGTGTGGTCACTATCACTGTACTGCTGTGGGGCACTAGATGCAAAATAGGAAACTCAGAGGGGTCAAAAAAATTATAGGGGTATAAGTAAGAATATTAAAATCTCAGGGTGTGCATGTGCACATCCTCACTCTAGTGTGGGTCCGCCCTTGCTGGTTACATGAGTTGTTGTTATTCAACTCCATGGCAAATTAAGTGCATGCCATCTTCTTGGGGTGCCACGATAATGTTAACAGTGGTTACATTTTGATTTTGCCACGTATCCCATAGGAAAAAAAGAAGTATAATAATAGAATACTCTCTCTTGTCCATATTATAAGAAATAAATGTGACTTTTTTCTTGATCTAAATTATAAGAAACAAATATTAATTTTATAATACATTACTTGCTAATTTCCATTTTTACCCCCTTATTTAATGCGAGATTTATATTAACGAGATATATCTACTTCCTATGCATTAATTATATACCATTTCATATAAGGGGTAGTTTTTTTTAAAAAAACTCAACTTTTAGAAGTATTAATTAGGAAAAAAACAAGTTTCAATGCAATTCATTAGTCTGTGTGAATTATGATTTTATTTCTTATAATATGGACCGGCGGTAGTAATTCTTAAGTCGAGTGTGTGTATATATCTATCTATTAGAATAAAGCACGTGATTTTAATTTCAAAAAAAAAATCGATTCAATTAAATGATCCCATTAACATCTGTAACTATGAAATATTGAATTACATTCAGATCATCACATTAAATTGTTTTTAAAAGAAGAAAAATGAACTTTTTTGTTCAAATAAAAAGTGTAGGTCGTTAAATTACTCCTTCTAATTTTTTTTTTTGAGTGGGAGTACTTTAACAAACCCCTTCATATATATATATATATATATATATATATGATTCCTGGAGCTAGGGATATAAGGAGTTCAAGAACTAGGATTCATTTTTTTTTTGTTTTAAAAGGGAGGGGGAGGGATTTAACACACGACCCAAAGGTATCTCGCTTGGTTCAAGAACCAGGATTCAAACTTTGGCAAAGGAGAAAAAACTAATAACTAATATACTAATATTTGCCATTCAAAAAAAAAATGAACACTATTATATTTTTTTTTTGGTAAACCAACGTGCTTAACTTATAGGCATGCACAACAATTGTGGTGGCAGCAGCGAACACCAATAACATACGTAGCGCTGCCCGACAGTGACCACAGTAATTAAAAAAAAAGTAAAGATTAAAACAGAAAATTCATAATGAAAAATTAAAGAAATTAAATAGAAATTAATTTTTTCCTCTAAAAATAGATTACGAACTAAAAATAAATTGTAAAAAAATAAAAATAAACAAATATATATATTTTTTTTATATGTTTTTAACAAAGGGTTCATAACATTTTTCATCTCTATAATATGAGTAAAATTTGATTTCAGTCCTTCCAAATTTTTTTATATTCTCTTAATATTCCAGATTCCTTCATTTTTATTATATTTATTTTAAAGAATATTTATTTATATTACCTTTCGAATGGATACATCCATCTTTATTGAACTGGTCCACCAAGCCTAGCTTCACATGCAAGATGAACTGGGAGATGCTCCATAGAGTCAAAGAAACCAGGGGGAAATACTCTCTCCAACTTACAAAGAATGACTGGTATGTTTTGCTCTATCTTTATAAGATCATCCTCTCTCAAGGTTGCAGAACACAAATCTTTGAAAAATTGGCCGAGTTCAGTAAGTGGATTTAAAACATTTGATGGCAAGGAACTAAATGCAATAGGAAGTAAACACTCCATGAATACATGACAATCATGGCTTTTCATCTCAATCATGGTTCCTTTGTTCACATCGGCACATCTTGCCAAATTAGAAGAATAACCGTCTGGCATTCGAAGTTCTTTTATCCACCGACAGACTGACCTTGCTTGCTCAGCAGTTAAAGAGTAACAGGCTTTGGGTTTCAGGGTTTTCCCATCCAACCGAGTCGTCAAATGCAAGTCCTTTCGCCTACAGTAAAGCGATAAGTCCAGTATGGCCTTATCGTTGTCTTTCGTTCTTGTCCATATCCTCCAATTATACTTCTTTTAGTCCAATTATGCCATTGTCCATATCCTCCAAATCGATCCAATTTACCATGATATGTGATTTTTGACAGATCCATAACTCTGGCAAAAAGCTGTTCGGATGTCAACCTTGGGGGCGGGCCATCTAATTCAACTTCCCCCTTCTTGAAGGCGTTCTTATTCATTCTAAATGGATGATCACCTGGTAAAAACCTGCGATGTGAGTCAAACCAAGAACTTCCTCCCCCCCCCCGAATTTCAAGGTAAAGGCCTTTGTATGCTCAATGCAATACGGACATGCCATTTTACCATGAGTACCCCAACCAGACAACATGCCATATGCAAGAAAGTCATTAATGGTCCACATCAGAGCTGCCCTCATTGTAAAGTTCTTCTTTCGTGCAATATCATAAGTCAAAACACCATTTCACAACCTTTTGAGATCGTCAATGATAGGCTGTAAGTAGATGTCAATACCATCTGTTGAATTATCTGGACCCAGTATAATACAAGTCAAGAACATATAAGGCTTAGACATGCACATTTCGGGAAGAAGATTGTATGGGGTAACAATAACTGGCCAGCAAGAATAAGGTTTCGCCGTTGATTGAACATACGGGGTAAAACCATCAGAGCATAACTCAAGTCGTACATTACGTGGATCTGCTGCAAATTCGGGATGCACATTGTCGTACCCTAATTTTGTCCGGCCTCTTTCTTTTAATTTATTTTTGCTTATTAAAATTAGTAGTAGTAATATTAAATAAATAAATAAATAAAAATAATATTGTCGGTCTCATAGAATGAATAAAGAAAATAAAAATAAGGCAAAAGAAAGAAATAGAAAAAATAAGGCAAAAGATCCTCTTCCATCCCTTTTCTTTTCAGAAAGCATATTTTGGAGAATCAATCAAATCTTCCTTTCTTAATCTCAAATCAAATCACACCAAAATTCCCCTTTTTTCGATAATATGTCTCAGATTTATGGAGATTCGGTTGAGAGGAAAACATGAACATCCAGAACCAAATCAGGGAGTGATTCTATTCTCTTTTTCTTCTTTTATTTCCTTTTATTCCCAGTTTATTTTGATCCTGATCTTTCTTTGTTTCTATAACAGATTCGAAGAATGCTATAAAAGCCTCTCAAAGAGGAAAAAAGGGGGAGAGCGAACCGGGGAAAGTTTTCGGGATCTGAAAAGAGTCACCAAGAGAGCGTTTTGGATCACAAAAAGAAAGGGAAGTTGATTTTTGAATCTGAGGAGAGACAGAAGCAAGAGCAAGGCCGCTGCTGAGATCTTTGTGAGGCCACAAAAGAAAAACAAACACTCTTAGTTTTAGGTGGATTTAATTTTTTGCTACCCTGTAAATTTCTGGGTCCCGAGTAGTTCGCCCAGGTTTCATCTCCTTCTCTTATTTCTTTTTTCTTTTTTGATCTGTAATAGCAATTCAGATTGTTAGCCTTAATCTATTCTATTATATTTCTTCAGCTTGCTTTATTTTTTTATTAACTTTTTTATTTATCTTTCTATTTGGATCGTGTTTATTTGTTGCTGCTGAGTTTTTTTTTATTTATCTTCTCATTTTACATCATGTGAGGCTCAAAGCTAGTGTTAGGGTTTGGCCTCCCAATGGGGCCAAACCTTGTAGGGACCGAATTTCAAATTTCCCATTAAGAGGGGCATCAAAGCAAAAAAGGAAAGTTTCTACCTTTTTTCATTTATATGTTTTTTTTCTTTAATAAGTTAACATAATTTATCGAAATCATGTTTATTTTCTTTTTCAAAGTTTCATTTTTTTCATTTCTGTATTATTTTTAAAAAAGGGATGAAGTAATAATATTAAAAAAGGAATTTTTTTGGATTCTGACAAAAATAATAATAAAGCTTTCTTTTTTGTAGTAATAATATTAAAAAAGAAATTTTACTGGATTCTAACAAAAATAATAATAAAGCTTTCTTTTTTGAAACGAAGTACTTTCCTTTTTTAAATAAATTAGTTTTTAAGCACTATTGCTAATAAAATAAAAAAGGGAATCAATTTTAGGCAAACAATTTTATTACAAGCAATTTAGGGTACCATTTTAAATGGGCGTTATAGGGGTGCTAATACCTTCTCTATGCGTAATTAACTCCCGAACTCAAAATCTGGTTCAAAGACCTTTTTCATCGTTAAATTCAAATATCCAAAAAAATAGGTTTTCTAATGTTTTCCTAAAAAATAAATATTGGTGGCGGCTCCATTTAATTTTTAGGGTGGTTGTCACAGCTGGCGACTCCACTGGGGACTATAGAGAGTTAAGCCTTAGAATTGTTTGAATTAATTTGTTTGCCTATCATATGATTTATTTCCCTTTTCTTTCTTTTATTCTTATATTTTTTTTATCTGTTTGTTTTAATTTTGCTTTATTCTTTTTTTTACATGTATATATGAACTTTAGGATAGTCACCATGTATATATTGTTTTGTTTATTTTGCAGCGGGTAGTTTTAAGTTTGCTCCTTCACACACTTCACTATATACACTTTATTTACACACACTATGAGTGAGTGCCCTATACCCGGGCCCGAGTGAACCTTAAGTTAGGAGAGGCTGTGTAATGGGTGCTCTGCTGGACGTACGGCCAGTGGGTTCCTATGAATGCCTCACCTAGAGTTTGGCTCTATTTGAGAAAAAATCATCCTCTAATAGTATACCTATTATTGGTGGTAACATTCTCAAGTGGGACCCTTGGCTCTAGGGACCTTTTAGATTAGTAACTTAAATCCACCCAATGGAAAGACACTTATGTAGACCATAGACCCTTTTAAGGACCTACCGGCCCATATCCCAAAAGGAGCATACCTTATCCCATTTTCCACGTGACAAAAGTCGTATGACCTAAGATCTTAGGAAATACCGGCCTACATCACAAGGGGCACACTCTGCCCTTTTTTTTCCTTCATCCATTTATTTTCCATTCACATTTCAAAAATTGTGAAAGATAATAAATGATATTTTCTCTAAAAAATATTATTTGTTATTCTTCTTTGCAAAAAAAAAAAACACAGTTTCAAAAAAAATATTTTCGCTTCTCATTCTTTTTCCCTCTAAAAAATAAATTTTCGAAAAACAAAAAAGGCATTTTCTCTTTTTTAACGACATTTCTCATTATCATTGCATTCATTTTATTTTTATAGAAATAAATAAATAAATTTTTTTTTCTCCTTTCTCCATCATATGCTTTTGCATGAAATGTACATAAAAAAAATGTATTCATAGCATGCATAATCATGACATCTTCATAACATAACTCATTTTTTTTTCTCTATATCAGAAAATAACTATAAATAAGCTTTCCCTGCATCCCTACCGGACTCAAGCCCAATCTAGACTCATGGACTTGTTGGAACAGAATCAGCAAGCGATGAGAGAAGAACTCGACCAAATCAAGGGTAAGATGGACAAGATATTGGACCTCTTGCAGAACTTTGGTGCAAAATTGACCATTGATAAGAACCATCCCATCAGCACTAATGAGTATCGAGAGGCTTCCAATAGCCCATCAGGAGACCCCCTAGATCGGGAGAGACTCCAAATTGTGGAAGATAGGCTGAACGCAATTGAAGGGGCAAATCATATTGGGTTAAAAGCTTCAGAAGTATGTTTGGTCCTGGACGTGGTAATTCCTCCAAAATTCAAACTGAGTTCGTCAAGTATGAATGTTTAACTTGTCCAAGAAGCCACCTCATCATGTACTGCCAGAAGATGGCCTCCTGCTCCAGTAATGATAAGCTCCTAATCCACTTCTTCCAAGAGAGTCTTACCGGGGCATCCCTACGCTGGTATATACAGTTAGAGCGGAGCAAAATCAACTCATGGAATGATTTGGCTAAAGCTTTCATCAAACAGTATAAATACAATATGGACATGGCTCCTGACCGCTCCCAGTTGCAAACCATGGTAAGTGGGGATGACGAAAGCTTCAAAGAGTATGCTCAAAGATGGAGGGGCATTGCAGCCCAGGTGGAACCTCCGCTGTCTGAAAAGGAGATGGTTACCTTGTTCATTGACACACTTTAACAACCTTTCTATGACATGATGATCGGAAATATCTCTTTAAGCTTCTCAGAACTAATCATTGTCGGAAAAAGAGTGGAAGGAGGGATAATAAGCGGAAGGATTGACAACCTCAACATTCAACAACCATCGCGCAGTATGAGCCAAGAGATGGAAGAAGAAACAAACGCTGCTCATAACAACATGCCAAGTTGGGGTAGTGGGTCATTCAATTGAGAATTGTTGAGGCTTTGAAATACAAAGTGCAAGACCTGATCAACGCCAAGTGGTTGGACTTCAAGAAAGATAACTTTGTTTACTTTTTATGCTTTGCTCCAAGCCCGAGGGCATATCTTGTAAAGGGCTCATTATGTTCTCATCTTTTCAGTTCATCAATAAAACTGCAATTTGAATTTTTTCAATTTAGCTCATAGAATAATGGTAAAGCAAATGCACAAATTATCAAAAGTTAAGTTTTGTGAAAATGTGAGCAATGAGATTTTGAGATGAAGTTTGGCCCTTTTTCTCTATCCAAACATTTATCCCTTGTTACCCCTTTTGAGCCTAAAACGAAATTTTCTTTTAAATACCCTGAATAAGGATCGTCCATACAATGAAGAAAAGCACAAGTCTCCGATCAACTTTGTCTTTTCAGAAAGAAGAAGAGCAAAGTAAGCAATAAGGTATCAAAGACAATTCAAAGAAATGTCAAAAACGTGTGAAAGACACCTGCGAAGATCAAAAAAAGAAATCGCAAAGGCGAAGCAAATGTGCTAGCAACCAATGAAGTGCATCTTTAGACTAAATATCCTTATTTCCATAAACCCTTAAATACTTTTTGGGCCTGAAATATCCTTTCTTTCATAACCCTTAACCCTGACCACGTTATAACCCTAATAAAGTCCATTCTGATCAAAGTCAAATTGCTCATATTTTCCTAAAACTTGATTTTTGAAAGAGGAAATCCATATAAACTCCTCGGTGTAGTTGCTTTACCAAAAAAAAGAAAAAAAGAAAAAGAAAAAAAAAGAGTATAAATAACATGCTCGCTATGCTGAAAACCCGAAAGGGCAGTCTAGGCAAAAGTTAGAGCGACCCGCTAGGTTGAAAACTCGCAAAGAGCGGCCTAGGCAAAAGTTAGGGTCAAATTTACAAACATGTCAGCCCGGATTGTATCTCACAGATCTAAACAGAAACTAAGAAGCTAGGGGCAAAAGCTGTGCCTATCATCTACAAGCTTCGCATTCAAGATTTTATTCCAGTTACAGAGCTACACAAAGTGGTTTGTCTCTTAACATGATCCTTCCTCACATGGTTGGGCAAAGGCCAAAAGGACACTAAAGAACCTGAGGATGAAAAGGAGTCGGTCTGATCCTCTTAGGAGTATTCAAAGCATGAAGCTGAAAATTTGAGGATCCATAAAATGATTTATCAAGGGGCAAATATGCAAACCTGGTGTAGTACAAAGTCAACCATTCGGACAAGCAATGCGACAGAAGGTTATCATCCCACGAGTCTAGGGGCAGCGTCCTCAAAAGGGATTCAAGGGAATAAAAAAAAAGGTCTTCCAAAGCAAAATAATTCTCATGCATAGCATACCATTCATTGCATCTTGCATAACAATCAATACTTTTGGGTCCCCGACCCACCTTCAAAATCATTTCTCTAAAAAACAAAACAACATTCATGTATGGCATACCATTCATTGCATCCTGCAAGATCATCAATACTTTTGGATCCACGACCCACCTTAAAAAAATATTTCTCTAAAAATAAAAATTTCATTTCATGCATGGCATACCATTCATTGCATCCTGCATGACCATCAAAGTTTTTGGGTCCATTGACCCACCCTCTCAAATATTACATTCAGTTGGTCTTTTGTTACTCATTAAGAATTAGTACTCAGCCTATCCAATCTATTAGCAAGAGTTAGGAACCTGTCCTACACTTTGCTGGGAATCTGACCCACCGCCTTGGGAATCTGACCCAAGCTTTTAGTCGGGAACCTGACCCGCGTCTCGAATCTTCCTCAATTATGGAAATCGATCCACACCTTTTAACAAGAGTTAGGAATCTGACCTACACCTTGTCGGGAAACTAACCCGAACTGTTTCGAGTGACGGAGAAGCTCGTACCCTGGACGTTCGCCTGCGATAGGGAAACTAGTCCATGCTTTAGCAAGAGTTAGGATTCTGACCTACACCTTGCCGGGAATCTGACCCGAACCCATATTGAGTGACATAAAAACTCATATCTCGGACCTTACTTAAATAGGGTAGCCAATCCGTACCTTTTAGCAAGAGTTAAGAACCTGACTTACCCTTGTTGGGAATCTGACCCAAACCTGTGCCGAGTGACGAAGAAGCTCGCACCCTAAACTTTCCCTAAGTAGGGAAGTAATCAATACCAAAGATGTGAGGGTTAGGAATCAAACCTATGCCTTACCGAGAATTCACTAGGAATCAAACCTAGAATCTCTCATCAATTTTGTAAAAGTTAGGAACCAAACCTATGCCTTACCGGGAATTCACTAGGAATCGAACCTAGAATCTCTCACCAATTTTGTAAGAGTTAGGAACCAAACCTATGCCTTACCGGGAATTCACTAAGAATCGAACCTATAATCTCTCACCAATTTTGTAAGAGTTAGGAACCAAACCTATGCCTTACCGGGAATTCACTAGGAATCAGACCTGGAATCCCAAAGCAAATTCGGGAGCCAATCTTGCATCCTCAAACAATTTCGTTCTAGACAAAATTAGAGTCCATTATCCTTAATTACCTTTTACAACGAATGCGTGAAAACATTCGAGTAAAATGTAATTAAGGAGGGGCGGCTGTCGTACCCTAATTTTGTCTGGCCTCTTTCTTTTAATTTATTTTTGCTTATTAAAATTAGTAGTAGTAATATTAAATAAATAAATAAATAAAAATAATATTGTCGATCTCATAGAATGAATAAAGAAAATAATAAATAAGGCAAAAGAAAAAAATAGAAAAAATAAGGCAAAAGATCCTCTTCCATCCCTTTCCTTTTCAGAAAGTATATTTTGGAGAATCAATCAAATCTTCCTTTCTTAATCTCAAACCAAATCACCCCAAAATTCCCCTTTTTTCGATAATATGTCTCAGATTTATGGAGATTCGGTTGAGAGGAAAACATGAACATCCAGAACCAAATCAGGGAGTGATTCTATTTTCTTTTTCTTCATCTATTTCCTTTTATTCCCAGTTTATTTTGATCCTGATCTTTCTTTGTTTCTATAACAGATTCGAAGAATGCTATAAAAGCCTCTTAAAGAGGAAAAAAAGGGGGAGAGCGAACCGGGGAAAGTTTTCGGGATCTGAAAAGAGTCACCAAGAGAGCGTTCTGCATCACAAAAAAAAGGGAAGTTGATTTTTGAATCTGGGGAGAGACAGAAGCGAGAGCAAGGCCGCTGCTGAGATCTTTGTGAGGCGACAAAAGAAAAACAAATACTCTTAGTTTTAGGTGGATTTAATTTTTTGCTGCCCTGTAAATTTCTGGGTCCCGAGTTGTTCGCTCAGGTTTTATCTCCTTCTCTTATTTCTTTTTTCTTTTTTGATCTGTAATAGCAATTCAGATTGTTAGCCTTAATCTATTCTATTATATTTCTTCAGCTTGCTTTATTTTTTATTAACTCTTTTATTTATCTTTCTATTTGGATCGTGTTTATTTGTTGCTGCTGAGTTTTTTTTTTATCTTCTCATTTTACATCATGTGAGGCTCGAAGCTAGTGTTAGGGTTTGGCCTCCCAATGGGGCCAAACCTTGTAGGGACCGAATTGCAAATTTCCCATTAAGAGGGGCATCAAAGCGAAAAAGGAAAGTTTCTACCTTTTTCCATTTATATGTTTTGTTTCTTTAATAAGTTAACATAATTTATCGAAATCATGTTTATTTTCTTTTTCAAAGTTTCCTTTTTTCATTTTTGTGTTATTTTTAAAAAAGGGATGAAGTAATAATATTAAAAAAAGAATTTTTCTGGATTCTAACAAAAATAATAATAAAGCTTTCTTTTTTGTAGTAATAATATTAAAAAAAGAATTTTACTGGATTCTAACAAAAATAATAATAAAGCTTTCTTTTTTGTTGTAATAATATTAAAAAAAGAATTTTACTCGATTCTAACAAAAATAAAAATAAAGCTTTCTTTTTTGAAACGAAATACTTTCCTTTTTTAAATAAATTAGTTTTTAAGCACTATTGCTAATAAAATCAAAAAGGGAATCAATTTTAGGCAAACAATTTTATTACAAGCAATTTAGGGTACCATTTTAAATGGGCGTTATAGAGGTGCTAATACATTCTCTATGCGTAATTAACTCCCGAACTCAAAAGCTGGTTCAAAGACATTTTTCATCGTTAAATTCAAATATCCAAAAAAATAGGTTTTCTAATGTTTTCCTAAAAAATAAGTATTGGTGGCGGCTCCCTTTTCTTTCTTTTATTCTTATATTTTTTTTATCTATTTGTTTTAATTTTGCTTTATTCTTTTTTTTTTACATGTATATATGAACTTTAGGATAGTCACCATGTATATATTGTTTTGTTTATTTTGCAGCGGGTAGTTTTAAGTTTGCTCCTTCACACACTTCACTATATACGCTTCAAAGAGTATGCTCAAAGATGGAGGGGCATTGTAGCCCAGGTGGAACCTCCGCTGTCTGAAAAGGAGATGGTTACCTTGTTCATTGACACACTTCAACAACCTTTCTATGACATGATGATCGGAAATATCTCTTTAAGCTTCTCAGAACTAATCATTGTCGGAAAAAGAGTGGAAGGAGGGATAAAAGCAGAAGGATTGACAACCTCAACATTCAACAACCATCGTGCAGTATGAGCCAAGAGATGGAAGAAGAAACAAACGCTGCTCATAACAACATGCCAAGTTGGGGCAGTGGGTCATTCAATTGAGAATTGTTGAGGCTTTGAAATACAAAGTGCAAGACCTGATCAACGCCAAGTGGTTGGACTTCAAGAAAGATAACTTTGTTTACTTTTTATGCTTTGCTCCAAGCCCAAGGGCATATCTTGTAAAGGGCTCATTATGTTCTCATCTTTTCAGTTCATCAATAAAACTGCAATTTGAATTTTTTTCAATTTAGCTCATAGAATAATGGTAAAACAAATGCACAAATTATCAAAAGTTAAGTTTTGTGAAAATGTGAGCAATGAGATTTTGAGATGAAGTTTGGCCCTTTTTCTCTATCCAAACATTTATCCCTTGCTACCCCTTTTGAGCCTAAAAGGAAATTTTCTTTCAAATACCCTGAATAAGGATCGTCCATACAATGAAGAAAAGCACAAGTCTCTGATCAACTTTGTCTTTTCGTAAAGAAGAAGAGCAAAGTAAGCAATAAGGTATCAAAGACAATTCAAAGAAATGTCAAAAACGTGTCAAAGACACTGCGAAGATAAAAAGAAACCGCAAAGCGAAACAAATGTGCTAGCAACCAATGAAGTGCATCTTTAGACTAAAGATCCTTATTTCCATAAACCCTTAAATACTTTTTGGGCCTGAAATATCCTTTCTTTCATAACCCTTAACCCTGGCCACGTTACAACCATAATAAAGTCCATTCTGATCAAAGTCAAATTGCTCATATTTTCCTAAAACTTGATTTTTGAAAGAGGAAATCCATATAAACTCCTCGGTGTAGTTGCTTTACCAAAAAAAAGAAAAAAAGAAAAAGAAAAAAAAAGAGTATAAATAACATGCTCGCTACGAAAACCCGAAAGGGCAGTCTAGGCAAAAGTTAGAGCGACCCGCTAGGTTGAAAACTCGCAAAGAGCGGCCTAGGCAAAAGTTAGGGTCAAATTTACAAACATGTCAGCCCGGATTGTATCTCACAGATCTAAACAGAAACTAAGAAGCTAGGGGAAAAAGCTGTGCTTATCATCTACAAGCTTCACATTCAAGATTTCATTCCAGTTGCAGAGCTACACAAAGTGGTTTGTCTCTTAACATGATCCTTCCTCACATGGTTGGGCAAAGGCCAAAAGGACACTAAAGAACCGGAGGATCAAAAGGAGTCGGTCTGATCCTCTTAGGAGTATTCAAAGCATGAAGCTGAAAATTTGAAGATCCATAAAATGATTTATCAAGGGGAAAATATGCAAACCTGGTGCAGTACAAAGTCAACCATTCGGACAAGCAATGCGACAGAAGGTTATCATCCCACAAGTCTAGGGGCAACGTCCTCAAAAGGGATTCAAGGGAATAAAAAAAAAAGGGTCTTCCAAAGCAAAATAATTCTCATGCATAGCATACCATTCATTGCATCTTGCATAACAATCAATACTTTTGGGTCCCCGACCCACCTTCAAAATCATTTCTCTAAAAAACAAAACAACATTCATGTATGACATACAATTCATTGCATCCTGCATGATCATCAATACTTTTGGATCCACGACCCACCTTAAAAAAAGCATTTCTCTAAAAATAAAAATTTCATTTCATGCATGGCATACCATTCATTGCATCCTGCATGACTATCAAAGTTTTTGGGTCCATTGACCCACCCTTTTAAATATTACATACAGTTGGTCTGTTATTACTCAGTAAGAACTAGTACTCTGCCTACTCAATCTATTAGCAAGAGTTAGGAACATGTCCTACATTTTGCTGGGAATCTGACCCACCGCCTTCGGAATCTAACCCAAGCCTTTAGTTGGGAACCTGACCCGCGTCTCGAATCTACCTCAATTATGGAAATCGATCCACACCTTTTAACAAGAGTTAGGAATCTGACCTACACCTTGTCGGGAAACTGACCCGAACTGTTTCGAGTGACGGAGAAGCTCGTACCCTGGACGTTCGCCTGCGATAGGGAAACTAGTCCATGCTTTAGCAAGAGTTAGGATTCTGACCTACACCTTGCCGGGAATCTGACCCGAACCCATATTGAGTGACAGAAAAACTCATATCTCGGACCTTACTTAAATAGGGTAGCCAATCCGTACCTTTTAGCAAGAGTTAAGAACCTGACTTACCCTTGTTGGAAATCTGACCCAAACCTGTGTCGAGTGACGAAGAAACTTGCACCCTAAACTTTCCCTAAGTAGGGAAGTAATCAATACCAAAGATGTGAGGGTTAGGAATCAAACCTATGCCTTACCGGGAATTCACTAGGAATCGAACCTAGAATCTCTCACCAATTTTGTAAGAGTTAGGAACCAAACCTATGCCTTACCGGGAATTCACTAAGAATCGAACCTAGAATCTCTCACCAATTTTGTAAGAGTTAGGAACCAAACCTATGCCTTACCGGGAATTCACTAGGAATCAGACCTAGAATCCCAAAGCAAAGTCGGGAGCCAATCTTGCATCCTCAAACAATTTCGTTCTGGACAAAACTAGAGTCCATTATCCTTAATTACCTTTTACAACGAATGCGCGAAGACCTTCGAGTAAAATGTAATTAAGGAGGGGCAGCTGTCATATCCTAATTTTGTCTGGCCGCTTTCTTTTAATTTATTTTTGCTTATTAAAATTAGTAGTAGTAATATTAAATAAATAAATAAATAAATAAATAAAAATAATATTGTCGATCTCATAGAATGAATAAAGAAAATAAAAATAAGGCAAAAGAAAGAAATAGAAAAAATAAGGCAAAAGATCCTCTTCCATCTCTTTCTTTTTTAGAAAGCATATTTTGGAGAATCAATCAAATCTTCTTTTCTTAATCTCAAACCAAATCACACCAAAATTCCCCTTTTTTCGATAATATGTCTCAGATTTATGGAGATTCGGTTGAGAGGAAAACATGAACATCCAGAACCAAATCAAGGAGTGATTCTATTTTCTTTTTCTTCATTTATTTCCTTTTATTCCCAGTTTATTTTGATCCTGATCTTTCTTTGTTTCTATAACAGATTCGAAGAATGCTATAAAAGCCTCTCAAAGAGGAAAAAAAGTGGGAGAGCGAACCGGGAAAAGTTTTCGGGATCTGAAAAGAGTCACCAAGAGAGCGTTCTGCATCACAAAAAAAAGGGAAGTTGATTTTTGAATCTGGGGAGAGACAGAAGCGAGAGCAAGGCCGCTGCTGAGATCTTTGTGAGGCGACAAAAGAAAAACAAATACTCTTAGTTTTAGGTGGATTTAATTTTTTGCTGCCCTGTAAATTTCTGGGTCCCGAGTTGTTCGCTCAGGTTTTATCTCCTTCTCTTATTTCTTTTTTCTTTTTTGATCTGTAATAGCAATTCAGATTGTTAGCCTTAATCTATTCTATTATATTTCTTCAGCTTGCTTTATTTTTTATTAACTCTTTTATTTATCTTTCTATTTGGATCGTGTTTATTTGTTGCTGCTGAGTTTTTTTTTTATCTTCTCATTTTACATCATGTGAGGCTCGAAGCTAGTGTTAGGGTTTGGCCTCCCAATGGGGCCAAACCTTGTAGGGACCGAATTGCAAATTTCCCATTAAGAGGGGCATCAAAGCGAAAAAGGAAAGTTTCTACCTTTTTCCATTTATATGTTTTGTTTCTTTAATAAGTTAACATAATTTATCGAAATCATGTTTATTTTCTTTTTCAAAGTTTCCTTTTTTCATTTTTGTGTTATTTTTAAAAAAGGGATGAAGTAATAATATTAAAAAAAGAATTTTTCTGGATTCTAACAAAAATAATAATAAAGCTTTCTTTTTGTAGTAATAATATTAAAAAGAATTTTACTGGATTCTAACAAAAATAATAATAAAGCTTTCTTTTTTGTTGTAATAATATTAAAAAAAGAATTTTACTCGATTCTAACAAAAATAAAAATAAAGCTTTCTTTTTTGAAACGAAATACTTTCCTTTTTTAAATAAATTAGTTTTTAAGCACTATTGCTAATAAAATCAAAAAGGGAATCAATTTTAGGCAAACAATTTTATTACAAGCAATTTAGGGTACCATTTTAAATGGGCGTTATAGAGGTGCTAATACATTCTCTATGCGTAATTAACTCCCGAACTCAAAAGCTGGTTCAAAGACATTTTTCATCGTTAAATTCAAATATCCAAAAAAATAGGTTTTCTAATGTTTTCCTAAAAAATAAGTATTGGTGGCGGCTCCCTTTTCTTTCTTTTATTCTTATATTTTTTTTATCTATTTGTTTTAATTTTGCTTTATTCTTTTTTTTTTACATGTATATATGAACTTTAGGATAGTCACCATGTATATATTGTTTTGTTTATTTTGCAGCGGGTAGTTTTAAGTTTGCTCCTTCACACACTTCACTATATACGCTTCAAAGAGTATGCTCAAAGATGGAGGGGCATTGTAGCCCAGGTGGAACCTCCGCTGTCTGAAAAGGAGATGGTTACCTTGTTCATTGACACACTTCAACAACCTTTCTATGACATGATGATCGGAAATATCTCTTTAAGCTTCTCAGAACTAATCATTGTCGGAAAAAGAGTGGAAGGAGGGATAAAAGCAGAAGGATTGACAACCTCAACATTCAACAACCATCGTGCAGTATGAGCCAAGAGATGGAAGAAGAAACAAACGCTGCTCATAACAACATGCCAAGTTGGGGCAGTGGGTCATTCAATTGAGAATTGTTGAGGCTTTGAAATACAAAGTGCAAGACCTGATCAACGCCAAGTGGTTGGACTTCAAGAAAGATAACTTTGTTTACTTTTTATGCTTTGCTCCAAGCCCAAGGGCATATCTTGTAAAGGGCTCATTATGTTCTCATCTTTTCAGTTCATCAATAAAACTGCAATTTGAATTTTTTTCAATTTAGCTCATAGAATAATGGTAAAACAAATGCACAAATTATCAAAAGTTAAGTTTTGTGAAAATGTGAGCAATGAGATTTTGAGATGAAGTTTGGCCCTTTTTCTCTATCCAAACATTTATCCCTTGCTACCCCTTTTGAGCCTAAAAGGAAATTTTCTTTCAAATACCCTGAATAAGGATCGTCCATACAATGAAGAAAAGCACAAGTCTCTGATCAACTTTGTCTTTTCAGAAAGAAGAAGAGCAAAGTAAGCAATAAGGTATCAAAGACAATTCAAAGAAATGTCAAAAACGTGTCAAAGACACCTGCGAAGATAAAAAAAAAGAAACCGCAAAGGCGAAACAAATGTGCTAGCAACCAATGAAGTGCATCTTTAGACTAAAGATCCTTATTTCCATAAACCCTTAAACACTTTTTGGGCCTGAAATATCCTTTCTTTCATAACCCTTAACCCCTGGCCACGTTACAACCATAATAAAGTCCATTCTGATCAAAGTCAAATTGCTCATATTTTCCTAAAACTTGATTTTTGAAAGAGAAAATCCATATAAACTCCTCGGTGTAGTTGCTTTACCAAAAAAAAGAAAAAAAGAAAAAAGAAAAAAAAAAGAGTATAAATAACATGCTCGCTACGCGGAAAACCCGAAAGGGCAGTCTAGGCAAAAGTTAGAGCGACCCGCTAGGTTGAAAACTCGCAAAGAGCGGCCTAGGCAAAAGTTAGGGTCAAATTTACAAACATGTCAGCCCGGATTGTATCTCACAGATCTAAACAGAAACTAAGAAGCTAGGGGAAAAAGCTGTGCTTATCATCTACAAGCTTCACATTCAAGATTTCATTCCAGTTGCAGAGCTACACAAAGTGGTTTGTCTCTTAACATGATCCTTCCTCACATGGTTGGGCAAAGGCCAAAAGGACACTAAAGAACCGGAGGATCAAAAGGAGTCGGTCTGATCCTCTTAGGAGTATTCAAAGCATGAAGCTGAAAATTTGAAGATCCATAAAATGATTTATCAAGGGGAAAATATGCAAACCTGGTGCAGTACAAAGTCAACCATTCGGACAAGCAATGCGACAGAAGGTTATCATCCCACAAGTCTAGGGGCAACGTCCTCAAAAGGGATTCAAGGGAATAAAAAAAAAAGGGTCTTCCAAAGCAAAATAATTCTCATGCATAGCATACCATTCATTGCATCTTGCATAACAATCAATACTTTTGGGTCCCCGACCCACCTTCAAAATCATTTCTCTAAAAAACAAAACAACATTCATGTATGGCATACCATTCATTGCATCCTGCATGATCATCAATACTTTTGGATCCACGACCCACCTTAAAAAAACATTTCTCTAAAAATAAAAATTTCATTTCATGCATGGCATACCATTCATTGCATCCTGCATGACCATCAAAGTTTTTGGGTCCATTGACCCACCCTCTCAAATATTACATTCAGTTGGTCTTTTGTTACTCATTAAGAATTAGTACTCAGCCTATCCAATCTATTAGCAAGAGTTAGGAACCTGTCCTACACTTTGCTGGGAATCTGACCCACCGCCTTGGGAATCTGACCCAAGCCTTTAGTCGGGAACCTGACCCGCGTCTCGAATCTTCCTCAATTATGGAAATCGATCCACACCTTTTAACAAGAGTTAGGAATCTGACCTACACCTTGTCGGGAAACTGACTCGAACTGTTTCGAGTGACAGAGAAGCTCGTGACTCGGACGTCGCCCGCGAGCAGGAAATTAGTCCATACTTTAGCAAGAGTTAGATTCTGACTTACATCTTGCCGGGAATCTGACCCGAACCCATATTGAGTAACAGAAAAGCTCATATCTCGGACCTTACTTAAATAGGGTAGCCGATCCGTACCTTTTAGCAAGAGTTAAGAACCTGACTTACCCTTGTTGGGAATCTGACCCAAACCTGTGTCGAGTGACGAAGAAGCTCGCACCCTAAACTTTCCCTAAGTAGGGAAGTAATCAATACCAAAGACGTGAGGGTTAGGAATCAAACCTATGCCTTACTAGGAATTCACTAGGAAGCCGAACCTAGAATCTCTCACCAATTTTGTAAGAGTTAGGAACCGAACCTATGCCTTACCGAGAATTCACTAGGAATCAAACCTAGAATCTCTCACCAATTTTATAAGAGTTAGGAGTTAAACCTATGCCTTACCGGGAATTCACTAGGAATCAGACCTAGAATCCCAAAGCAAAGACGGGAGCCAATCTCGCACCCTCAAACAATTTCGTTCTGGACAAAACTAGAGTCCATTATCCTTAATTACCTTTTACAACGAATGCGCGAAGACCTTCGAGTAAAATGTAATTAAGGAGGGGCAGCTGTCATATCCTAATTTTGTCTGGCCTCTTTCTTTTAATTTATTTTTGCTTATTAAAATTAGTAGTAGTAATATTAAATAAATAAATAAATAAATAAATAAAAATAATATTGTCGATCTCATAGAATGAATAAAGAAAATAAAAATAAGGCAAAAGAAAGAAATAGAAAAAATAAGGCAAAAGATCCTCTTCCATCTCTTTCTTTTTTAGAAAGCATATTTTGGAGAATCAATCAAATCTTCTTTTCTTAATCTCAAACCAAATCACACCAAAATTCCCCTTTTTTCGATAATATGTCTCAGATTTATGGAGATTCGGTTGAGAGGAAAACATGAACATCCAGAACCAAATCAAGGAGTGATTCTATTTTCTTTTTCTTCATTTATTTCCTTTTATTCCCAGTTTATTTTGATCCTGATCTTTCTTTGTTTCTATAACAGATTCGAAGAATGCTATAAAAGCCTCTCAAAGAGGAAAAAAAGTGGGAGAGCGAACCGGGAAAAGTTTTCGGGATCTGAAAAGAGTCACCAAGAGAGCGTTCTGGATCACAAAAAAAAGGGAAGTTGATTTTTGAATCTGAGGAGAGACAGAAGCGAGAGCAAGGCCGATGTTGAGATCTTTGTGAGGCCACAAAAGAAAAACAAACACTCTTAGTTTTAGGTGGATTTAATTTTTTGCTACCCTGTAAATTTATGGGTCCCGAGTTGTTCGCTCAGGTTTCATCTCCTTCTCTTATTTCTTTTTTCTTTTTTGATCTGTAATAGCAATTCAGATTGTTAGCCTTAATCTATTCTATTATATTTCTTCAGCTTGCTTTATTTTTTATTAACTTTTTTATTTATCTTTCTATTTGGATCGTGTTTATTTATTGCTGTTGAGTTTTTTTTTTATCTTCTCATTTTACATCATGTGAGGCTCGAAGCTAGTGTTAGGGTTTGGCCTCCCAATGGGGCCAAACCTTGTAGGGACCGAATTGTAAATTTCCCATTAAGAGGGGCATCAAAGCGGAAAAGGAAAGTTTCTACCTTTTTTCATTTATATGTTTTTTTCTTTAATAAGTTAACATAATTTATCGAAATCATGTTTATTTTCTTTTCCAAAGTTTCCTTTTTTTCATTTTTGTGTTATTTTTAAAAAAGGGATGAAGTAATAATATTAAAAAAAGAATTTTTCTGGATTCTAACAAAAATAATAATAAAGCTTTCTTTTTTGTAGTAATAATATTAAAAAAAAGAATTTTACTAGATTCTAACAAAAATAATAATAAAGCTTTCTTTTTTGAAACGAAGTACTTTCCTTTTTTAAATAAATTAGTTTTTAAGCACTATTACTAATAAAATCAAAAAGGGAATCAATTTTAGGCAAACAATTTTATTACAAGCAATTTAGGGTACCATTTTTAATGGGCGTTATAGGGGTGCTAATACCTTCTCAATGCGTAATTAACTCCCGAACTCAAAATCTGGTTCAAAGACCTTTTTCATCGTTAAATTCAAATATCCAAAAAATAGGTTTTCCAATGTTTTCCTAAAAAATAAATATTGGTGGCGGCTCCATTTAATTTTAGGGTGGTTGTCACACACACGATCAAAGTGCTTCCAAGCTTCATCATCACATGGGTGGCGCAACATACCTGAAGTGCTTCTATTTTCATAGTGCCACGTCATTTTGTCTGTAGTCTGTGTTGATGCAAACATTCTCTGCAGCCTTGGAATAATTGGCAAATAAAACATTGCCTTCCGTGGAACTAGTTTTTGTCTTCCCTTCCCATTATCAGTGTGTGAAATATACCTTGGCTCACCACAAAATTTGCATTCAACCAGCGCGCCATCGTTTTTACCGAATTCGTTGTTGTAATATAACATACACCCTCTCACACAACAATCAATCCTTTTAGATTCTAACCCCAACTTGGACACTAAGCTTTTAGCCTCGTAATAACTTTTTGGCAAACCATCTCTGATTGGTGACGAGTCTAACATCATCTTCGTTACGAGATCCAAGCACACATCCGTAGCACCATAGTTTGACTTAAGCGCTAAAAGCCTCACACACATTGATAACTTAGAGTCTGCAGACCCTTCAAACAACGGCTTATTTGTTTCTAACAAGAGATTATAAAATTTTTGTGCTGTCTCGTTTGGAAGTTCATCTGTTTCATCATATTGTTGCTCCTCGAATGATACGTTGACCCCCAAGGCATCACAAACTATATCTTGCATCAATTCAATCTGCTCACCATATCCCGTATGTATGCAACTGCTTGAAGCACCTGTATCGCCAACCCCTAAATCAACCCGAGGCAACTATTCACTCTGTCTAGTCTAAATTCAGTAGTTAAGCCTAAATCCAACATTCTGCAGGTGATATATGACATCACCTGGGCGCTTGATCCTTCTGCAATCGCAATTAAGGCACAGACATCTAATCTCTCCATTAATTTTGAAATCTTCATGTTCCATTGCCACTTAGACAAAGTGATCAATCTCATCGCAAAAAGATTGTTTCAAACCCTCTCTCCCTGGATACAACCTATCATACATCCAACTACGACTCGAAGGGAAAAATTCCATCTTCTGCATGTCAAAAAAATGACAATTTCAGCAGCACGACGTTCTTACAACCGCTCTTTTTCTTTAAATGGTATGACCATATCCCATTCGAGGAAAAACTTTTTCAGAACTCGTATAATAGCCATTCCTTAATTCTCATATCTTATACTTGACAAAATTTTGGCAGCATTTCCCATTGGTCTCTGAGTACACAAAATGATCGCAGTTATGAACACCGCGATCAAGTATGCACCCAGAGAACAAAAGGAAATGAATCGAACCAAAATTTTATCAAAGATAAAGATACGAGAATTAAGCAACAACTATTATATGAGTAAAGAAAAAGTTTTTTTCCCAAACTGTCCGACTTGGACAATTCAAGGTTTAATATACAATGAGCACGTGGTACTAAAAGAGTACATGCACTCAATAATATATTGAACCTCAAACGGGAAGCTAAGGCTTTTCTCCGATACTAATAACAAAACAAACTAATAACAAAGCAAATGATTCACTAAAAATCAAAAGTAGAGATGATAGAAGTAGAAAATCTACTTGGTCATTTAAAAAGAAACAGGTTGGAAGTTGATATACTCTTAAAGGATAGAATTAGACAAACAGAAGTGGCAAGGAAAAGAAGTACAGAGAGATGTGCAAAGCAAATTACATACAACGATATAATTAGATCTGTCTTTTTGTTTACTTTCTAATTCTTCTATTTTCTATTCTGTTCTAATTTTAATTCAAGATCACTTCATCAAAAGAGATAGATAGCATCCTTCAAAAGCACGTCAGATAGAAGCAGACAATCATAAATAATATAATGAGGAGCTCTGATCTCATAGATGCAAAAAAATTAGTAGAAGAACATATGCTCAACGTATTGTACTTCCCAAGTAACTACCTAAAATCCTAGGTTTATTTTTTCCTATAAATGGATTGTTCGGTCCTTTAACATTCTTAGTAAGGCAAAAATGTTGATTTTCCCTTCATGTCAAAGGCATCATCGCAGATACGGTCATTCTTTTGACTTTATCTATTTAAGAATCAAATTGGCATTGACTGCTTAGGTACTGAGTAACTGAATCACACTGTTTATTTATTTGATACTTTCCCAGTTACAAACTAACATTATTCTAGTGAATCTATTGAATATTGAATGGAACAATACTATGTTTTGTAAAGAACTGCCTCATCTTCCATGTTGATTTCATTTTTCTCTTACTTTAACATTTTTTAATCTATACCATTATATAATGGGGATGGCCTTCAATAACTGCCTTTTTTGGCTTCCTAATTTACTTTCCTATTTTACCCCTTTACTCCACGTACTGTTACCAACCTTTGTCAGTTACGTTGTTCCATAATTACGACCTCTTTTTCATTTTTTTTTGTTACACGGTTCTCAGATGGAAACCACTTTACCCCTCCTTTTTCTTCGAAGTTCAAAAAACAACGCCCTTTTCTCATTCTCACCCCACCTTCACGTTCTCTCTTTCCCACAACCTTCCCTGGTATCTCTCCCCCTCTTCTCACTCTCTTTTTCTTTCAAAATTTAGATTTTCAATGCACATATAGGTTAGTTTTTAGATTTTAATTAGGTTTGTTGATTGTAATTAATGTTTGTTTATATATTTTCAAGCCCTCATTTTGTTTTGTGCTTTGAGATCTATATATATTGTACCGCATGTAAATTATCTTCCTTATTCTTTTTTTTTTCTAAATTCCAAATATGTTCTTGGATGACAGAAGAACCAGAATTTTCATTTTTTTTTAATTCCAAATAAATGTCCTACTTCCCTTTTTTAGTTACGTGTTTTTTTTTCTTTAGTCATGTATGACTATTTGGATATGTCAAATTGTCAGTATTCTAAAAAGCCTCCATTTTGATGCGTTGTATATACTATAGGTCGAAGTCTGAAGAAATGAAGCAAGTGGTTCACCAAATTTGCAAGTAGAAAGAATGTCACCCCTTATTACCGAAAGTTTGAAAATTGAAACTCTGGAGGAAAATGGCGGGTAAGTTCTATTCCCTTATTTGCTACTTGCTGATTTGTTGTGCATTTACGCTTGGGAGAAACCATTGAGGGGTCCTGTTGATATATCTCTTTTGTCTGCATATTCTCAAGCTATAAAGTAGATTAAATCACGAATATATATCTAGTATTCCTTGTGTTTTATTCTCAAGTTAACATTGAATCACACTGTGATTTTCTAAATTTCTATTTTCATTTGTGGTATTATTTGCTCTGCTAAGCACTTCCTCTACGGACCCTTTCCATTTCCATTTCCTCTATGAAAAATTTATTTTCCACTCAAGTTCAATTTACTTGCGCTTTTATCGGATGTTGGTTTCTTAAAGGTTAAGATATAGCTTTAAGATGTGCAAAGCAAATTGCAACCAATGATAGAATTAGATCTGTTTTTTCTGTTTCTCTAATTTCTAATTCTTCTATTTTTTTATTCTGTTCTAATTTTAATTCAAGATCACTTCATCAAAAGAGATAGATAACATCCTTCACAAGCATGTTATATAGAAGCAGACGATCATGAATAATAAGTCAGTGTAAGGGTCAACAGCCAACCCTTTTCCACCAAAAAAGAACCGATATTTCAAGCATCAAAGCATGATAAAAAATATTCAATAATACTATTTAAAGCACGAAATCACTAACAACAACATAATCTTATAACATACATCACTTCAAAATTCCCTCTGTGGAGAGAACTATGAAGAAAATCAAATAAAAAATATCGGTGTAGGGGTCAACAGACAGCCCTTTTCCACCCAATGAGTCAACCGATATTTCGTTAGAGTTCATACCTCGATCGCAGAGTAGTGGCACGAGCGGTGCTACGAAAGAAGCTTCTCCTCAAATGTCAACTTCGAACTGCAAGTCATGAGACAAACCTAACCTACTGTAGTGGAGAACTTGCTCGAACACCTATTTTGAACAGAACCCCCAAAATCAAACTTACAAAGAACATAATACACTTGATTTTTGGTCAACTATCGATAAAGAGAGGAAACCTACACAAGTTCCAAAACAAGTTCCTTATGTTTTTTAGTTCCTAAACATAAGCAAACAATATTTTTCCCAGCGGTAAATTTATAAATGTTACTATGATCAAATCAGAAGCCTAAACAATATATATGAACACCAGCAAGTACACATACCATAAGCTTTAAAGAATCAATATATACACACACGATCACTTAATTGGTATAAAGTTCAACTAACAAATTTCATTAAAAAGCAGTATCCATAAAAAATTACACCATTATTGATATGAGAGTTACCCAGAACCACGATTAAGAATGGCAGGTCCTCCAGCTCGACTGCCTCTTGGCCTACAACACACCAAACATCGGCACAAAATCTGAAGTAGTATTTATCTTTTTCCACACACAAAAATACCAGTGATGAAAGACTTCAATTTTCCACAAAAAATAACAGAACTTTGAAACATTAGAGGAAAATGATATTTCCCACTTGCTGCCTATTTTGATCATGTAGTGAGTATGGACAACAATTTTTAGAAATCAAAAATAGATATGTACTAATGACATAGCAGATGCATAGGCATTACAATCTGGAAATTTGGGAAAATATGAGAAAGAAAATATCTGATTGAGTACTATATTCTCTTTCAACCACAGCAACCTCCCAAGGTCTAATACTAACAAGAATTTCACTTCACACCTCTGAAATTTCTCACAGCTTGGAAATGGCATTCCCCTAAACTAGTACAAAACTACAATCTACAAGTTCAAGGTTTGCAGTTGAAGAATCAGTCAAATTTTAGATAAATTTCTAACTAGTAAACGGAACAACATTAAGTACAAAACAATTCACAAAGACAAGGATTTCAGACCAATATTGAAAGAAGAGAGACAAAATGACCAAACCAGAAACTCAAAGGAAACAAAGGAAAAAGCACCAACCTCACTTTCAAAGAACAGAAGCAACTGAACGTCCTCTACTCTCCGGCGAGGAGTCAAGACGGCGCGTTTGCTGTGCGGAGAGGGTTGATGTACTCTCTGTAACACCAAAAAAAAAATCAAACCAGAGTGAATAGCAAAAAAATCAAACGAAAGAGAGTGACAAACAACAAGAGATAGATCATACCTATTAGGCAAAAGAGAGTGACTCTCCAGCGAGGAATCAACACACGAACCCGGCCAAAATAGAAGAATTCGCGGACAAAGAAGCAAGTGAATCTGTGGTGGTGGTCGTCGTTCTTGTGTGTGGTGGTGGTCACTGTGGTCTAAGGAGAGTGGGGCTGGCTGGTGGCACCAGAAAGACGAAAAAGGGGGAAGAGAGTAGAGAAGGTCGCCGTCTGGTTGAAAAATGGAGGAGAAGGGCTCGCGGTCCGGTAGAAACTGGATATTACCGACGACCACATTAACCTTTACCGACGGGCTTAATTCAGATACCGACGGGCTTAATTCAGATACCAATGGGCTAGCCCGTCGGTATTTGAAAAACTGGAGGGAACCCTAAAATTGGGAGAAAATAGGAGACGGGATACCGACGACTTTTTACCGACGGGCTATGACCATCGGAAAAATCCCGAGATTTTTTCGATGGTCAGTATCCCCGATTTTTCTTGTAGTGATAACATTGGTTGGAAGAAGTGTCAAGATTTGATGAATCAAAATCAACATATTGAAGTTGCAACTTGCAATATCTAAGCAATCTGAACAAGTTCGTGACTTATATCGAAGGCGTTTAACGGCTTCAATTGATTGCATCCGCTTTCTATTAAAGCAAGGATTAGTACTCCGTGGTCATGATGAATCAACAGAGTCTGTTAATCAAGGTAATTTCCTTAAATTCCTTTCTGAACATAATGAATCAATAAAGGAAGTTGTCTTGGGAAATGCTCCAGAAAATTATCAATTGATTGCTCCAATAATCCAAAAGGAAATTGGTTCATGCTGCTGCATTAGAAACCACTAATGATATTATTACCGATCTTGGAGATGAACTATTTGCTATTCTTGTTGATGAAGCTCGTGATATTTCTAATAAGGAGAAAATGGTTGTTGCTTTGCGTTATGTTAACAAAAATGGAAGTATTGTTGAGCGATTTGTTGGTATTGCTCATGTTAAAGATACTACACCTTTATCACTGAAAATGGCAATTGATGAATTGTTTTGCAAACATGGGCTTACTACACCAAGAGTTCGTGGGCATGGTTATGATGGTGCTAGCAACATGCAAGGAGAGTTTAATAGTCTCAAAAGTTTGTTCTTAAGGGATAATCCATCTGCATTTTATGTACATTGTTTTGTTCATCAATTACAACTTACGTAAGTTGCTATTGCCAAAAATCACATCAAGTTGCCTCTCTTTTTAACTTAATGTCTGCATTAATAAATGTTGTTGGGGGATCTTGCAAACGACATGACATGCTTCGTGAGAGACAATTAATCAATGTTAGAGAGGCATTGGGAAAAGGAGAAATTCCTAGTGGGCAAGGTTTGAATCAAGAAACTAGTCTCAAACGAGATGCTGATACTCGTTGGAGTTCACATTATGCAACTTTGATCAATTTGATATTGATGTATTCTGCTATAAATGATGTTCTTGAAATTCTGAAAGAAGATGCATCAATTCCAGAGCAAAGAGCTGAAGCCAATGGTCTTTTAGTTTTGATGGATGATTTTGATTTTGTATTCACATTGCATTTGACGAAAAATGTCTTGGGTATTTCACATGAATTATCACAGGCATTGCAAAGGAAAAATCAAGACATCATCAATGCTATAAATTTGCTTAACATCACAAAGCGACGGTTACAAATTATGAGAGATAATGGATGGGAGTCTCTATTGCAGGAGGTAATTTTATTTTGCAATTTGCATGACATTGACATTCCTAACATGGAAGATATATTTTCTAAGGGGAAGAAATCGCGACGTACAGACAAAACTCTAGGTATCACAGTAGAGCATCACTATCGTGTTGAATTATTTTATACTATTGTGGACATACATCTTTAGGAACTTAATGATTGTTTTATCGAGACAAATTCTCAGATGCTCCTTTGTATGGCTTGTTTGAGTCCAACCAGTTTGTTCTCTACTTTCGATAAGGAAAGAGTGGTTGAATTTGTGAAATTTTATCCACTTGAATTTTCTTCAACTGATTTGGTGATGCTTAATAATCAACTTGATACTTACATCATGGATATGCGTAGCAATGTTGAATTTGCATCTTTGAAAGGAATCAGTGATCTTTTAGAGAAGTTGGTTGAAACTGATAGACATGTTGTTTATCCATTAGTTTGTCTTCTTTTGAAGTTAGCACCGATTTTGCCCGTTGCCATAGCAACCGCTGAAAGAGTCATTTCTGCAATGAAGATTGTAAAAAATAGATTGTGTAATCAAATGAGAGATACTTGGATAAATGATTATCTAGTAGCTTATATTGAGAATGATGTGTTCAAGAACATTGATAATGAGCTAATCATTCAACGATTTCAAAACATGAAATCGCGTAGAGGACAATTATAAGTATGTATGTAATTTATTTGACTAGATATATTAAAATTTTTTGATTTTAACATTTGTGTCTTTATTTTTTATGTATGATAAAATTTATTAATTAAAGGTAAATAGTTTGACCCTGCTGACCTAGGGTCCTGGATATGCCACCGGTAATCAGGCCATTTTCGATCGTATCGGTCAAATGTTCTTCCTGCATAAATTACTTCCACCGCCAACCCACCCATATGAAGAAAAATGAAATTGTTTGACCAATCAAGTTAGTAGCATATTGCTCTAATATTTGTTCTTTTTTTGCTCACAGGCTGGCTCTGATGATCAAGAGAGTGAGAGAGAGTACAATGATTACGGAAAGAGAAGAAAGTATAAAGAGTTATTTAGAATTTTATAAAAACGTGAAATATTAAATTACATTTCTATCCATCTCATTAAATGGTTCTTAAAAAGTAAAGTTGGACTTTTTTGTCGGTATAAAAATGTGTAGGTTGCTAAAGTACTCCTTCTAATTTTTTATTTTAGCAAACCCAAATACGAAATCCTAATTTCTTTTATTCTATCCTATCCTACTATACAATTAATTACAGTTATTCAATTTTCTTTTTAATTAATAAAGTAATAGATTTTTTTTAAACTCACAGTATAACAAGAAAAAATGGCCCTGGACTAACATGTATTCGGCCGGGAGGTAAGTAAACAGACGATAGATTGTTCCATTAGATGGAGCACTAATGAAGAATAAGTCAACACAATCTAATAAGGAGGTTGGTTCAACAAGGCGTTATTAAGTTAAGCCACCTTTGTCATGGTCACGTAACCCAAATGTGTTTCTTTGCTTAAGTTGTTCCTCTCAACGATTTGAATTTGAATTTTGAAATATATTAAGAACAAAAGGGTGTCAAAATGGTTTGCGTTCCTGATATGAAGTGTGATATGAGTCGTGAAAATTCAAGTTCGATCGTATTTTGGCCCAATCCAGTCTGGCCTAATGCCATTGACCTGCAATGGAATTGGTTAGCCTCTTAGCCTAATTTCATTTTTTATCTTTTATTATTTATTAAGTTATACATTAAAAATCTAATATTGCATAGATTGTTAGTATTTATTTTAATATGAAGCTTCTAATATAAACTCAGCCCTTATTTATGTACAATATTTAATGGTTGCTGAAGTAAACATAATATATTATATTTTCATTATTATGGCCATCTTTCATTATTTATAGTATTAATTATATCATATTAGGGGTCATTCTTTAATTTTTAGAAGGGTTTAAGTTTTGACAGATTTGACATTGCTCCATCTTAGGGGTAGTCATAAATAGAATGTAGCACTTAAGGTGGTCCTCATAAGTTTAGGACCATCAATGCACCCCTAAACTTATAAAAAAAAAATTGTTGATATATCCTGGAAATGACTATGTTCAGCCCATATTTTTTGCGTATTTATGATAAAAATTTCTAATCCTCTTTCCTTTATAGAGTTAAGAGAATTCATGATACAAAGTTGTTACTTGTTACTAGCACTTGATCCCAAAGTTGTTACTAGCACTTGATACAAAGTCATTGTTCTTTTTAACACACAATAACAACTTCGCTAGCTAGGTTTAACAAAAAGTGTGTGATCGAATACCTAACCACAAATGAGGTAGGTTTAACAAAACGTGCTCGAATACCTTTTCCTTTTCGATGTACACCAACTCAAACGCCATGTTTTTCTTTGCTCAAGTTACTGCTCTCAACATTTTGAAATAGGTCAAGAACTATCAGGAGTGTCAAAATGGGCTTACTTGATGCGGGCTGCGCCATAATGGGATGAACTAGCCCATAGATGCTTGTTTTTTTTCATATAATAATTGGTTACAAAACTAACATTACATGGACTGTTAATGTTCATTTTTATATGAATCTTCAATATAACTTGCCTTTTTATTTCACATATTTTTTTGTTGTTGAAGTTAATGTAATCTATTTAACTTCCATTATTATCATAGGTCATCTTTCGTTATTTTATTGCATTACTTGATATCTTGGGTCATTCTTTAACTTTCAAAAATGTCAAAGTTTGGATGGATTGATTTGGCATTGGTCCATTGTTAGGGGAAGTCGTAAATATAAATTTAAGTGGTCCTCACAAGTTTAGAACCATTGATGCACCATCCACAGAACTTGTAGCAAGTTAAACACTTGTTTTTTTATTTTGTAAACAATTAAGTATTGCATTTTAGCCCCCATTTAGAATTCTAAATCTTATTTACTTGTTTCTTTCATTTATAAGCTGACAGATGTAAATGTTATTGGAAAAGATAAGAAAGTGATTGGATTATGTTTCAACATTTTTTCTATAAGAAACACTCTTTCATTTATTCAAACATCTCTTTAAAAAACATTTGTCTGTTAAGTATAGACATAGGCCTTCATGCAAAATTAGAAAATCTTTCTAATAATACTATCTAAGAACTTATTATATTCTTATTTTGTAATTAGGAAAAGCATTTCATAAAATATTTTTTTAAAAAAATATTTCTCGAAACAAAACATAAACAAGTATTTAGTATTATCATTTTTCAAAATAGTATATACGTGAAAAAATAAAGAGATGCTTGGTGAATTTATTTTGAGAATATATTTTGAAGATGGATGGTATCATGCAGCAAAGATGGTGGTGAATGATGTCGAGCGGCAATGGTTGTGACAACCTAAATTTTTAAATATAATAATAGTAACAGAAATAGAAATCAGAGTGCACATAACACAAACATTTATTTAATATTATTATTCTTCCCCGAAAGGAAACATAGTGTTTACATCATTTGTAGTTTATAGGAGACCAAAAACACAAGACAGAGTACAACATGACACTGACCAGCACAAAATCAGAGAACATGACACTGGCCAACACAGAGATTTCCAGGGTTTTACACTCATGGATAGTCCTGTGGTTCTTAATGGGTTCGACAGCCTCAAACTCCAGGCGTAAGCTCACCATCTTCTTTCACTTCATCAGTGTCCATGGGATCTATTATAACAGAGATAACCAAACAAAACAAGAAAACAGAAAACTAGAAGATAAGAAACTGACTAATGCACCATAATAATGGGAAAGCAAAATTAGAGTAACAACATAAATAGCAACAAACACCCAGTACTCATTTTTTGGATTTTAACTTAGAAATCAGGACCTAAATTTCTTCTAAACCATTAGTCTGGTTAATATCTCTCTCCTAATAGTCTATATGCATTTTATATAGCCATTCTATCGATCAAATCCAACTTATTGGCCCCACAAAGCCTTTGCCTATGTTGTCCCTAACTTGTCGACTAAGCATAGGGACGAGTCAGCTGTCCATCCGACATATCCAGCTCATTGTAACCCTAAGAGTGTATCCCGTCCCCAGCGGACGAGTATTGGGGCGACACTCTAGATAGTATAACCTATGGACTATGATATGCCAATACCTTGTCATGACGATCGAGCACCCCGATAGCCAAGACACAATAGTGACCAACTATTGGTCACCAAAGGCTCTACATCGGACCCAATCAATCCTCAAGGAAACTCACGTCCTGTATTGAGCATATTGTACCCACACTCTGGTACTTTGGCCTCGTATGTATGGCCAACTCATCACGCACGACAGTGGCTTAATGCAAATGATCCTCACAACTCTGTCTTTCTCACACATCAATGGATCGAGGCCTAACCGTATCTAATCCACAATCATTATATTTGTATATTCTGATTAAACCTATTTTTGCCTAAACCAAATCCAGGTCCTCTTATCCCTCGTTCATAAAGTATTATCAAGCATTCATATCAATAAACACAAACAATATATCATTGTTACTACCAATCAAGCCTAGTGTCGCATAAGGCGACCTATTAAGAAACACAATATAAGTCATGTAACCCAAGGTTTTAACAAGCATAAATAACCCTATGAGGTTGATGGGTTTACAACCACTATCCTCAACAGTTGCATCCCACAGTTCCCTTCCTATGAATTGAAACTGTTGTCATCAACCCCTAGTAGAGCGCAGACCACTCTACACTGTTTATACTATTAGTTCTAATTCACTATCCTGATGATTAGAGTTTCTTTCTCCCACATCTGGAATTGAAGTCTGGCAGAGTCTCCTTTCTACTCCTAGCCTTCTCCCGGTTTCTGCCCTCGTTCCCTCGTCCTGGAGTGTCACCTCACCCCTCACATGTTTCTTCTATCAATAGAAGAACCTAGTTATGATTTCTTGGTCCTGATTAGTCACTCTGGTAGAGTAACATCACTTATTTGTAGAGAGAGAAAGAGAAAGTTTGGTGATGAGGAATAAAGTGGGAGGGCCTATTTATACTTCAGCCATCGCTTTAGTCACATCGCGACACCGACACTGTCGCGTTGCGATGATGCTAGATCAAGACACGTGTGAGATGCTTGTCCTTCCAAGCGGTGGAGATCCTGCCACGACAACAGGTCTCGTCGTGTTGCGCATAAATTCAGGGTGCTTCGTCACAACAATATTGGTGGAGAGTGTGATGGAGACCTAGCAAGTGCAATGAAGAGCCCAAGTCCAATGAGGAGCCCAAGTCCAAAGAAGAGCTCAAGGCCAATGAAAGGTCTAAGCCTAATGGAGAGCCTTAAGCTCAATCCAAAAGAAGAGCACTCAAATTGGGCTAAAGAATCCAAGTGAAGGCTCAAGCCCATGAAGACCCAATGTGAGGGAAAACTTTGATTAATTTTAAATTATTTGCTTTAATTTATTTTAGTCATTTTAATTATGTAATTGAACTACTAGTTACTAATTTGTTTTTAGTTTTCGGCCTGTTGTTACTGTGTCTTATTTGCACTAAGGTTATGGTTAGTTTTCACCTTCAGGGGTAGATCTTCTTAGTGACAAGAGGAAGCCATGGCTCCTCCAAATTTTTTTTTTCAAATATAGGTATATACACATAATGTAGCACTAATATTAGTGTATACTACTCTGACAACACATATCTTGAGTTTCAACGGTAGCGTAGTGGCGAAACCCACTTTTGTAACCAGCGGAATGTGGGATCGACTCCTTTCCTGAGACTTTTTGGCATACACAATGGAGCAGATTCAAACTCAGTATGCAAAACAAGCATTCCAACCACTGCACCATCAAATTACTCATGTATTGTCTGTGAATTTATTATTATATATTAGTATTTAAATATTTGGCCCCTCGAAAAAATTAGTCAAGACCTGCTATTGTTCAACTTGTTTGTGCTTAGTCTTAACCATGTGCTCCCATTATGAAAATGAGAGAGAGAGTTATGCTCCTACTTAATACCTATAATAGGCTTGCATTCTCCTTCATTTGACACTTTTTATTTGAGAAATAATTTAGCACTCCTTTGTGAGTTTTGAGAGCTTGTCTCTTGTGGGTTCATGGGTGAACCAACTTGGTTCTTATTAAATATACCCTTACCTTTGTGGTGAATCCTCGCTTGACTTATTATTTTCTTGAGTGTGGTGCCTTTTCTCCATTTTCTCTTCTTATCCATCTTTTTATTTTATTCTTAATCTTTTCATGCCTTGCTAATTTATGTGCTTACTTTTAAAGATTATATCTTTATGTGCATTTAGTCTTCATCTTGTTCCTTACTTGTGCATCATTTTTAATTTAAGCTTAAAGCTTGCATCTTTGCTCATTCAAATTCAATAAAATGTGCGGCAACTACAAGGATTAAAAAAACATTGCTTAAAGTTTCCTTCTTTCTTCTTCTTTAGTTTTTATAACAAGAAATCAACTCAAGAACAATTTGTAAAAACAATATGCATCCACCTTGAATCATATCAGAGTGCCAAGCAGTGGTGGTGGAAGCAATGAGGGTTTCAGGCGACGATGGCAATGGAGGGTTTCGCTTTTGATGGTTGTCCCTTCTAGTTCTATTTGATTTGAACCATCGCCACTGTCCCCTAGAAATCCACCATTTTCTCTCTAAAACTTGTTTTTTGCTTTTCTTTAATATGAAAAACCACTATTTTCCTCTTGCTTTACATTGCTTCCGATTTTATCAATGACTTCATTACTTTGCATCCCTTCCCATCCGAGCCAATGCTAGCCTGTGCCCCATTGTTTTCCTCGGAATCAAGAAAGTAGAATTTTCCCTTAGCATAAGTTAGGAAGCCGCAAAAACGATGGAAAGAAAGCATGAGCGCAGAAAAATTATTGGGAACCATGCCTTCCTCAATTTGGTTAACTACGAAAAATGAAAGGAAGGGAAAAGAATGTGCAGGACCCACTCAAAGATTATTTCTCTCCAAATTGGAGAGAAAATGCAGGAAAGCTGATTTGGTGTATAAAAAGACAAAAAGACAATAAAGCCCATTTTTTGTTAAATTATTTTATTTTTAAGCTTGTTTTCTGAAGGATATTTATGTCATTTAATAAATATTTTGTTTTCTTTCCTCTACTTTTCTACTCCTACCAAACAACCAAAGCATCATCTCACTTTTTACTCTCTTTCTTTCCTTCAACTTTCTTTTCTATTATCTTTCTTTCCTCCTCCCACTTTATTTCCTAAACCAAACAAAATGTCTTGCAATTTCAAAACCCTTAAATAATATACCTTATCTATAAAAGACGACAAGGACCTAATAATAATATTAGAAATTTGCACAACCCTGTTACAGGTAGAAATCATGGTCCATAGCATGGGTGAACATATGTGTTGATGGTTCACCATAACCTTCACTTTCCCATGTGTACAAATCTTTCAACCCAACTACCAACTGCATCCCTACAACATCAACATCCATCCAAAAAGGAAAACCAAAATATTATAATTAAAAAACCATCGATATATTTAAAAAGTAAATAAAACAGAGAGAGAAATAAAGAAATAGACCTAGCTACTTTTTTCACTCTCTTCCACTATTTCTACGAATTAATTAATGCCTATCTTATTGGATGACTTGGTCATATATATATATATATATTTATATAACTCTCTCCCTTCCTTCACTCTTGAACGAACTGTATGCGTGTGTAGTGCAGTGTTCATCTCTCTGATCTTGTAATTAAGCAAGCTTTCTTTCATGGCGAAGAAATCTCAGAAAAGCCTAAAAAACAACAACACTACTCCCATCAAAAAAACCAACAGCAGTAGTAATAAGCGCACACGCAAAAGCATCCCAAGAAACTCTCCTCCACAAAGAAGCTCAATCTACCGTGGTGTCACAAGGTATTATATATAATTTCATTATATTATCAATTCAAATTATATAATTTGGATCATTTTTCTTTCTTTCTTTCTTTATCCCTTTTCTCTTTATTTTTTTTTTTTGTGTCTTTTTTTGTTATATGTATATGTTCTGAAATTAATGGGTCAGCATGTATGTATAATGTTATAGACATCGATGGACTGGTCGATATGAGGCTCATTTGTGGGATAAGAATTGCTGGAATGAATCACAAAGCAAGAAAGGAAGACAAGGTAATTAATTAAGGTTCTTATATTTAATTTGCTTTTCTCATATTTATTATTTTTAAGTTTTATTATTTTCTGATCGATCTCCTTCTCTTGATTATTTGATTTTATGTCTTGTTTTGGGTGATGATGGCAATGAATGGAAAAACAACTGGATGGATGCAGTTTATCTAGGTATGATTTGAGTCTTATTAGTTTTTTTTTTTTTTGTAAATTAATTAATTAATTAATTTGGCGTTGAGAATTGAAAGTGGCTAGTGAGATCGGAAGAGGAACGATTTAATGAGTGAAAAAAGTTGGGTTTGTTAGGGGCATATGACGATGAAGAAGCCGCAGCACGTGCCTATGACTTGGCAGCATTGAAGTATTGGGGCCAAGACACCATTCTCAATTTCCCTGTAAATTCTCTCATCCTAGTTAAATTCATCATCATATCATGATTTGGTAAAAATAATGTTTTTTTTTTTGGTAAAAATAATGTTTATTCAAAAACTTGATATGATCGTTAATTATGCAATGGTTTTGGTTGTAGGTAACAAATTATCAAGAGGAGCTCAAAGAGATGGAGGGTCAGTCAAAAGAAGAATATATTGGATCCTTAAGAAGGTTTAGTAATTATAATCCTTAATTTTTGGAGCTATTAATTGAAGGTTTTTCTTATGGTATACGACTTTCATGAACTAATAATATTCAATATGCAGAAAAAGCAGTGGATTTTCTAGAGGTGTCTCAAAATACAGAGGCGTAGCAAGGTACAGGGTGTATTTTTTTTTATTTTTTTATTTTTATTTTTTTTGCAATATGCAAGGATTATGGTCAATAGAATAAATCAATAATATCTTTGTTGAATATAGAAAGTGGGGCACATTTGAATGTAAGTATAAAATATTTTTGAAAAAGAATGTGATGATTGAGTTAGTAAAAAGAAATTAAAGTAGTAGTTATAACAGCAAACTGATTTAATAAGAGAAGTGAACAGAGAAAAGAAAAATACTAGCCATATACTGTATTCTTTTTAACAGAGTCTTAAACACAGTTTTTATGGTTTTTGTTTATTTTCTAAAAAAGTGGATTTAGTTGCCTCATAAATTAATCACTTTTTAAAAAATGAATTAATTTTTTAGGAAATAAACTAAGAATGTATTTAAGAATGAAAAAATTTAGTAGGTTGCTTTTAACATTCTTCAAGAGAAAAATTGTGTGCAAATGACTAATTACGAAATAACTAAAAAAAATTCACAGCTAATGTGCATTTATTTGTCTCATTTATTATGAACCATATAAAGTGATGGAATTCATGTTAAAACTCACAACATATTTATTGAGGTTTTTTAAGTAATTTTCATTTTATATTCAGTTTTATATCACTATATTTTTTTTTCTTTTCTTTTTGAGGTTCTAGGAACTTTTCCCTTTTGAACCAAGATTCTAGATGCATCGAGTTTTGGGAATAGCCGTTGACACTGTGTTTTTGCTAAAACACCCTCAAATTACACTCTACTTTTTCTAGAAATTTATTTCTAATTGTTTGGAAATAAACTTTTAAAACACAAAAAATACACGTTCGGAAAATAATTTTCAGACGAGGTGCAGACTAGAAAAAGGGGAGGTTAATAGTTACTCCCTCAAGATTTTAGAGTCATATTCAAGCCCAATAAATGGAATGTTAGGTTGTATTGTAGTAGTTTGCGAGCAGAGCACAATTTGCTGCAAAGCAACATCCGCGTGGCAAGAACTTTAGTGAGTGCGTACTTGAGTAGGCTCTTTAAGATTAACACATTATATCCACATGGTCGGTTATTGATGAAGAACAGTTGAATATAACCTTAGTTGAGGGGTCTCCTTCAATGGACAATGATTCTTAATTTTACACCATATAGCGTTAGATGGTTTAGATTCTAAAGGATAGACTTTTTGGGCGAGAGAAATAAGAAATCGGTTTGCATCCTCTATCGCGGCCGTGCCGATGCAATAACTGCATATTCGTTGGATTTTCGGTCTTAGATTTTGAGTCTTAGATTCAATGGCTCTGTAACAGTTGCACTGGTGCAGAGGATATCATATGATGAGAAAGAAAGAAAGAAAAATGTAAAAATAGTGAGAAATAAAATAGGTATAAAAAATCATAATTCTATTTAAAACAACTTATAACTATAATCAATCAAATAAAAATATTGTGTGGAGTCATAATCATACTACAAATAAATATTTAATAAATTTCACTTTAAATCTTAACATTTCTCTATACAAGTTAATCGGTGACAAATGGGTAGCTACTATTATGGTCCATTCCTGTTGACATTTACATTCCTCTCCATAAATTTCTGTTTTAAGTAATTAAATTGATGGAAAATGCTCTGACTTTTAGTTTTAATTTTAAATGTTCAGACACCACCACAACGGAAGATGGGAAGCTCGAATTGGCAGGGTCTTCGGCAACAAGTATCTATACCTTGGAACTTACGGTAATTCCACTTACTATATGTATGTGTGGTCTAATGGTTTATTAAGGTGCATGCATGGATTGTACCTTCCTTTTCTATTTCTGAGCCATTTCTCATCTTAAATTTTTCATCATAAAATAAACTAAAAAACTAGTAGATGAAAATATTGTAGATGAAAAATACAAACAACATAGTATTATTTAACACACTTTATTATTAGATAAATTTCATTTAGTAATAAAAATTATATTAAGAGAAATATCCCGAAAAGTGAACACACACATCTCATTTGGACGGAAAAGTGATTTTGGAAAACCAAACAAACAAACAAAAAACAATGCATTCGGCGTACAATGCCTCCCCCATATTTCCGTAGACATATATGGACTTTGCATATTTGGATGCATTTATTGGCCTCATATGTGTATTAACTTATCCTCATGACACGTGGGAGGAAAAAGTCATATACATCATATTTCATAATTATTTGTAATTTTTTAGCATTTGCAAAATTTGTATAGCTATAAATAATTATGGAAGTCCTAATTCACATATTATAAAACATGCAAGTGAAACGTTCGTGTGAGTTCTCTAAAAAAATTAAACAAATTTATTACTCCCTCCGTAACAAAATATTATATTTTGTTAAGGAGGGAGTATATATATTTATATATTGATCGAAGATACTCACGATAAATGAGATGATAGGAATCTCTTTCAGCTTAATTAGGGTCTTGAGGTTCGAATCTGAGTCTTGTAATGCAGCAACATTTAAACTCTTGAAAGAGAGTTTTACCGATCATATAGTTCTACTCAACTCGAGGGATTGGTCTCCGCGGTTTCAAAAAAAGATGCACATTGATTGATGATAAACATGAAACAAACAGACCACCCAAAAAAAAAAACATGAAACAAACTACTCTCTCTATTCTTTTTTACATGTCGTTTAAGGTTGTTTTACACAAACCAAGATAATCAATAAATTTTGTTTTTTTTATAAAATTATTGGTCTTTTTCCATATGATACCCTTGACCATTCATTATTTTATAGAACATATTTCTCTCTCTACAATAAATAGTTAAAAATATAATTGATAAACAAGTAATTAATACAACCTTAAACTTTGAAAATAACAAGTAATAAGAAATAAAATTTAAAAGTAACCGAGGTAGTAGTACTTTCAAGAGATTAATTAAGAGACGATGTACCTACAATTTGACGGTACCTACAATTAATTAAGAGACACCTGAAATTTCGGAAATCCATTTGACGGTGCCTTCCCATTCCAACAAATAACTAGTACTAGTACCTACTTCATTACAATATGGTCCCACAGATCAAAGTAGTAGGACAATCTAAAGGTCAATATATGCTATCAAATCTCGTTAGTTGCAATATAGATCACCAAACTTCAACTGCTTAGTAACGCTATTTAGTAATGATGATATCATCCTTTTTCAAGTCTTTTGATTCAAACTAAACCCAAAAAAAAGAAACCCACGATGATGTATGCATTCAAATTAATAAATTATCCTTTAATTTGCTTTTGCTTACGTGTCTATATATGTCCGTATATTAGACAATAATATTATTTGTAAGCCTAGAAAGTGAACAGCGGGGTCACTTTACTTAATAAAGTTTAAAATCGTGGTTAATAGTGTATTGAGTTTGGTTATTAAATATATAGGTAGTAGATGAGTTTGGTTAAATAAGGATGTTAAAACGGGTCAACTCGTTCTGCCATTAATCCGCCTAAAACAAAACGAGGCGGGTGGGTTGAATTAGGTATGTAGGTTGAACATTGTGGCCCGCTACAGGTTGGCAGGTTGGTCCGTCAACGACAAAAACAACAAAGAAAACAAAAGAGATGTCGTTGGTTGGCAGGTTGACCTGCCAAAAAAAAGTTAAAACACCATAAAATATTGTTAAAAAACATGAAATAATTATTAAAAAAAAAGCTCAACGAGCCAACCCTCCCCGTCTCGTTTTTCGGTGGGTTATGCAGGGCGCGTCAAAGTGGGTTAGTGGGTTAGAAATCCCAACTCGCCTCACCAAAAAAGGCGGGTTAATCGGGTTTACTCGAAGAGTCCAACCCATGTGTCACCCTTAGTTAATACCATAGTTGTCAAAACCGAACCGGACCGGCCGGTCCGACCGGTTGAACCGGGAACCGGACCCCTGTCCGGTCCGTTTGAACCTTAAAACCGGATTGTAGTCGAACCAGCCTAAAAACCGGAAAACCGGTAAAAAACCGGCTAAAACTGGGAAAACCGGAAAAAAAACTGGACAAAACCGGGAACCGGGCGGTTCAACAAAAATTAATATTTTTTATTTTTAAAAAAAAATGGTAAATGACATTATTTTTGACACATAAGAGATTTTATATCCATTTTTTCACGTTGATGGATTAAATTAAATATTATAATAAAATTTAAAATTAATTTATATATTAATATAAATTATGAGAATACTTTTTTTTTCAAAAGAAAGGAAGGGGCCTCGTTAAAACCTTCTGATGCAAAACCCTCCTTAGGGAAAAAACATCAAGAAGGAAAAAGAGTACCCCCCCTAAAATTTATTGATAAAAATGATAAAAAGAGAACAAGAAGAATGGGGGGACTAGGCCAAAACCCATTAAGAAAGATAACAATCAGAGCAATAGGCGTGGGATGAGAACCTATACAAAGACCAAAAACAAGGCAAACAATAATGGTATGCAAAGGCATCACTATAAGGTATTCCATCCCAACGAGGTTGGCACCAAAGACCTTAACAATCATCTGCAGCATACCAATAAAGCCAAAAAACATGGAAGCAAAACGAGAAAGATCAACAATCCAAGACGGAAAAACAACTATCTGAACCGGTAGCATGGCAGACCATATCTGTTGCGGGAGAATTCCTCTGCCACGAAGGATGGGACCGTGTTCCACCAAGAGAGACCCGGATAGTGGAAACCATTATTAGCCAACTTGTCCGCGCAGGAATTGCCTTCTCTAAAGATATGAGAGCAACTGAAGGACATGTTCTTTGTAGTGTGAATGCAATTTAGCCAGCGATTACGAATTTTCCAAGGAACAATGACTGGATTCGAAAAAGCTTGAACCACCAACAAAGAGTCACATTTCAGCCAAAGCTTGTTCCAGCCATTGCAGCTGGCCAACTCGATAGCAATGATAGCACCCATTAATTCAGCATAGAAAGCATTAGCAACCCCGATATTGTAAGTAAAACAGCCAAGAGTGGCCGCGCTACTATCTCTAAAAATACCACCACAGGCGGCAAGACCCGGAGATCCCCTAGCCGCCCCATCAGTATTAACCTTGATCCAAGAGCAAATAGGCGGGTGCCAGTTCACTTCAACGATCTTCTGAGCTTTGCTCAACTTACCCGAAATGAAGAATTTCTTAAGGAAGACAAATTCTTGAATATTACCAGACATATAACCAGAGGAGAGGTTACCTGTAAGATTGACATTAGCCGCAATCATGTTCATAGCCACTGTCACGGTGACTTTGGTGTTCTCAAAACGGCTGATTTCTGATGCAGATAGCCCAAATAGCATTAGCAACAGCTGCAATGAAAACCTCTTTAGACTGAGAGCTCCAGATACGGTCGCAAAATTTAAGGATGGTTAGAATGGAAGAGGTATCCAAAACCGACCCAATACAATCACTCAACCAACTCCAAATATGAGAAGCAAAAGCGCAATGTAAAAACAGATGACTAGTAGATTCATAGTTGGATCCACAGAGACTACACATGGAAACCATGGTGCAACCCTTCCTCCATAATTGATCATCCGTAGGAAACCTGTCATGAATTAACCGCCAAATGAGAAAAGATTTGGAAGGGGGAATAGAGTTTCTCCAAATCAGCTTGGTCCAAGCTAAAGGATGCGCAGAGGGGGCGTGGAAGTTGTAAGCTGCTTTCAAGGAGAGGCCCCCTGAAGCAGTGTCCCTCCAAAGACAAGTGTCAGAGCTAGGGAACCTGGGAATCTTGATATTCGGAATCTTAGAAACCAGAAGGGGATAACGCTGCAGCAAAACCTGGTATTTGTAATTGTTGAATATTAGAAAGTTATTATAACATATTTATTTTTAGTTTAATATGTAATTTTTGCATGTTATATGTTGACATATAACATTTTAAGCATAGTTTAATTTTTTATATTGTGATGTTATGAATATTATGTTATGAAGACAAGTTGGTGTGGTCTCATAGTAAGTCGGGAGTGTACACGGTGAGGTCGGGGTACTATGTTTTGATGGAGGAAATTACGGATAACACCCACCTACGGGTTGCAGGGCCGTGGAGGAGATTGTGGCGGGCTAAAGTTCCAAATAAATACAAACTTTTCTTGTGGAGAGTTATGAGGAATGTACTTCCAACTAGCCAAAATCTGAGTAGGAAAGGAGTGCCTTGCACCTCGGCTTGTCCTTACTGTGAGGATACTGATGAGAACACTTGGCATGCGCTATATGGGTGTCAGAAGGCAAGAGACTGCTGGGTGGCAGGTGGTTTGTGGGATGTGGTGCGTGACACTATCCTTGAGGGGGAGGGCTTCTATGAGGTTTCATGTGAGTTGTTGCTGCAACTAACGGCGTCCCAACTGCAGGACTTCTTTTGTATCATTTGGTGCATTTGGCGGTGTCGGAATGAGAAGGTTTGGAAGGATGAAGAACTCCACGCATCAGTGGCCGTGAGAATGGCTAAGGATCAGTTGCATAATTGGCGCAAGTCTAGGGAGCGGCATGAGCGAGTGGATTGGCACATCTCCAACCAGGTCGATTTGATATGGCAGCGTCCACCCAATGGCATGCTAAAATGTAACTTGGATGCGGCCTTATTCAAGGAAGAGGGTACCTTTGGGATTGGTCTTTGTATTCGGGACAGTTCCGGGGTATGTAAAATGGCCAAATCGATGTGGTTTCCGGGTTTGCCATCGCCAAAGGAAGCTGAGGCTGTCGCACTTTTGGAAGCGGCCAAATGGGTGCTTGAGGAAGGATTCACACAAATGGTCTTTGAGCTAGATTGCAAAGGGGTAGTGGACGATATCCTCAATTCGCAAGTTTATAACAATGAGATTGGAGCTATCCTAGATAGGTGTAGAGACTCTCTAAAGTTAGTACAAAACCATGAGGTTAGGTTTGTTAGGAGGCAAGCAAACTTCGTTGCTCATAGCCTTGCTAGAGCATCTAGGCTTTACGCTAGCCACCAAGTTTTTAATTCAATTCCCTCTTGTATTGATACGTTGATTATGAATGAAATGGCTTAAGTGTGTTGCGTTCAAAAAAAAAATTATGTTATTTTTTGTTTATTAGTGTTTGATATGTTATATTAAAAATTTTAAAAATATAATTTAATTCATTTCCGGTCCGACCCCGGTTCGATTTCGGTCCGACCTTTGAACCTTGAACCAGTGCCTACACCGGTTCAGTGTCCGGTCCGGTTTTGATAACCTTGGTTAATACTCCCTTCGATCCATATTACTATAAGAAACAAAAATGCCCATTTTTTTTTCCAAAATATAAGATACATAAATTAATTTTCAAGTATATTAAATACTAATTTCAAATTATATCCTTATTTACAGTAGTGCCATTAATTACAAGTCATCTTTTCACTCATTTCATAGAAGTGATACTTTTGGAAACAATTAAATCTTTATGAGTATTAATTAAAGTTAGCTTATTTCAAATACTTTCCTTAGTCTGTCTGAATTAGGGTTTTATTTATTATAGTATAGACCAGAGAAAAAAATATATAAAATCTTAGTTAATAAAGCTCAATAAATGGTTAATTAATTAGCCAATTTTGATGTACTCGTTGACCAAACTCAATACTCCATTAACCACAATTTAAAACCCTCGTTACCAAGGTGTCTCACATGTGTCACTTATTCAGAGTACAAATGACATTGCTCATATTATATTGTGTTGTTGAACAGCTACACAAGAAGAAGCAGCGACCGCATATGACATGGCAGCAATAGAGTACCGTGGACTTAACGCCGTTACAAACTTTGACCTCAGCCGTTATGTCAATTGGTTACGTCCTAAAACCCAAGACAATAATGATAGCAACCATAATCAAAATCCTAGTAGCAATGAAGAGCTAATTAACCTTAATCCTGAACTTGATGAGGTTGGTTTTGTTTCCCATCAATGTGGCTCAGACACTGGTCCAGGATCTAGTGGTGCCACGTCAACATCTTCAGCACTTGGACTTCTCTTAAAATCATCAAAATTCAAGGAAATGCTAGAGAAGACATCATCAGCTGCAGATAGTAATTACACTCCACAACCTGTGGAGTCAAAGTCAACACCTCCTAGTCGTACTTTCCCTGAAGATATTCAAACAATCTTTGAAACTCAAGATTCAGGTATCTACACTGAAAATGAAGATGATGTTATTTTTGGTGACTTGAGCTCATTTGCTGCACCAATTTTTCATTATGAGCTTGATGCTTGATTAGAAGGAGGAATTCGGGTTTATTTATGTACAATGTTTATGAACAATAAGTTCATTTTCAAAAGGTCATCAACCAAAATATGATGACAGGGAAAATTAGAGAAAAGGGGGGGGTGCGAGTAACAACTTAGAGAATGGATGATTCTTTAAAGAGGGAAAAGAATTTGTTAATTTGGGCAATTGTCGTACCAATTATTTCTTACAATTGTGATAGAACAACATGGCATGTGAGGGCTGATTTTAACAATTTATAGTTTCATTATATGTCTGTCTCCATCATATATATTTTTCACATATACAATTTCAATTTGACAACCTTTAACCTAAGTTTTGTCTTTCGTTAATTTTCTATCGAAAGAAACTCTTTTTTTTTTTTGGGTTAACTTCTCAGCATTAAGTGGTGACGTATATCTAATAGAAGTACATGTCATCACCACATACGTTTACTACTAGTTTGATGTGGCTATCACATAGTTGCCAAGAGGTGTTGTTTGTAACATACTAGACATTTTTATTGTCTCTATAAAATTTTTGAAAACTTTGATTTTTATCCCCATAAAATTCTCATATTTTTAGTCCTTAATTTTTTTTAGTCGGACAAAGAACGCTTACTAGGAAAATTAGATCCGAGGCCTACTCCCTAGAAACACTATATTAGCGGCTTGTACCACGAACATGGAATGTGTCAAAGTTAAGGAAATATTAATGTGGACATTTTCACGTAAGTACTAGTAGTGAACTCATACAAAAACACGAATCTTGTGGGAAAAAAAAAATTGTGGCACAAGAATTTGATGGAATTAGATTTTTGGAGGAAAACAGTTTTTGGTGGGAAAACAGTTTTTAGTGGGTGAATAAACTTTTGTCACGTGTATTTCTTAAATAGATAATAGAATAAATGAACCACCATTAGATCTCATTGGAGCTCTAAAGGAGTTTTAACATCTTCCAGAACAACCAGCTCTGAAACACGTTAATAAGATTCATTTCGTGTCATATTGAAATATTGTCTGTTTTAATTGATGTAAGTATCGTCTAAAATTTAAATGCAATCATTCGAGAATAAGATTTTGATATTTAACTGAACCGTGTGGTCATAAAATCACTCTACCAAGTTAGAAGCAAATCAAAAGATCAAGTGAAAATATTTTGTCAGCCAATAAGATGTATGACTTTGAGAATCATATGGCGTGGAATACGGAATCGACATGATCTAGCACAGACTGATTAAACTAAGCAAGTTAACTTGATCATTTAAACTGTTACAAATTCGTTTTACAATTCACATGGAAAAGCCTTATAAACAAATTAGGAAATCCTATATGATGAGTCTGCAACGTAAAATTCAGTATGAAGAAACAAGAGCTACTACGCATGAAACATAAAAATTTTAGGCTTAACAGCAATATTGGTCCCTCTATTTTGCCCAATCCGTAATTTTGGTCCCCCTTTTTTAATTTCGCAATTTTGGTCCCCCTGATTTTAAAAAATTCTGAAATTGAAACCAGCACTTAAATTGGGACAGAAATTGGGTGATGTGGCAAGTAAATAACTGATGTGGCAAATGAATTGGCTTCATGACATGGCACACTTGCCACATCAACTCACTAAGTCAGCATTTAGTAATTTAAAAAAACAAAAATACATTTATTTTAATTTCTGAAAAATCTAAAATAATAAAATAAGGTTTTGTAAAAATTGAAAACCCTAAATCTAAAATCTCTATCACCTTTGCCGCTCTCCCTTCGCAAATTCTCTGCCTGCAACAACGACGCCCGCCGCCGACCTCTACATCGTCCTTCGCTTCCGCCACACCGACGGCTTCAACCGAGACCTCGCACGGCAACATTATCCTCCTGGCACGTGCTCCCCGACCCAGAAAGGCGCGCTTTTTATGACTGCAACTTCAAACAGCGTCGTGTTGCCGAACCGACGGCGACATTTTGGACCGTGTGTCCCTACTGTTGGAGCAAACGAAAATGACGAACCGAGAACAGATGTGTGCAAAGGAGCAGCAGAGCAACAATATTGGCAATGGAACTGCAAGAATCGGGTGAATCCAAATCTGGTGAAGCAAAAACCTCTCAAATCAGAAACTGCAAGTTCTAACCACCCACTTTCAGAAACGAAGCTTCTTCTGTCCTTTTGTTTTTCTTCATTCTCTCTACATTTTTTTTTTTGCATCTGGGTCTTGATTTTAGATCTCCAAAAATCGGGTTTTTTAAGAAACTCATTTCCAATCTTCTTCCATGCCTTCTATTTTTCTTCATTTATGTGCACATGGTCTTCATTTTCCATCATCATGAAGTTGCGAATTTTAAGTTAGGATTTTTAGTCACTGATTTCACATTTATTTCCAACCCTTCTATGCGGGTCTTGGTTTTTTATAGAATTTTTTGTTGGAGAAATTTGTTGTCTTGGTTTATGTCTCTGTGATATTGGGAACACTTCCTAGTTATATATTTCTGCTGCACAACCTTTCTCTTCAGTCGGCCCTTTGGGTTATTGTTCTGTTTATGTTTCGAGAGCATTGATGAAGATGACAAAGGAGAAAGGATTCTGAAGATGCGAGTGATTCTGAAGATGATGAAGGAGAAGGAATTTAGAGATTTTTCTACATTTTACTTTCTTAGATTTCTTTTCTTTTATGTATATGATTATTGAAATAATAATGTTTTTATGATTTTTAATAGTTTTTGTTTTTTAAAAATATTAAATGCTGACCTGGAATTTAGAATAGGAATTTAATAACAAGTGTGCAATGCCACATCGGCTATTTACTTGCCACATCCCCCAATTTTTGTCCCAATTTAAGTGCTAGTTTCAATTTCAGAATTTTTAAAAATTAGGGAAAATTTGTGAAATTAAAAAAGAGGGGACTAAAATTACGGATTGGGCAAAATAGGAAGACCAAAACTGCAGTTAAGCCAAAATTTTATTAAAATCAGAATATGTGTGTTCCTAAACCCTAATCCTGGACTATCTAAGCATGAAAGCATGGCATAAAAAATTATTTAAATCAGAATATTTATGCTCCTAAACCTTAATCCCTGACTGTCTGTCTAAGCATATGAAAGCATGCCATACAAAATTTATTAAAATCAGAATACTTATTTCCTAAATCCTAATCCCTAATCTTATATACGAAGTCTGCCACATAAAATTAAGTATGAAGCAATAAGTGCATCCAAGCATGAAAGCATGGCTAAAAAATTATTAAAATAAGAATATTTGTGATCCTAATCCCTAAGAATATTTATCCTTCTGTATCAAAAAAAATAAGAATATTTATCCTCCCATGAATCAGCTAACCTCAGAAAATAACAGTCCTTCAACTGTTGAATTAGCTGCAAAACAATCGATCAAAATACCATAAACGGAGGGGTGAAAAAAAAAAAAAAGGGAAATGCAATGCAAAATAACAGAAGAGAATATTGATTAAGTGACCAAAAATTAATCGCAACCCAATAAAAGAAAAGAGCATAAGTTTAGCATGAACAATTGGTGAATAAACAACTAGAAAAATGGGCAAAAAAAATTGCAAATGGATTACTACTTTCTACTTTGATTCCAGAGAAGCAGAAGTAATAATGTGGTCATAATCGAGAATGAAAAAATTTCAATAAAACCCCCAACCTTCTTTGGCAGTGACAAACACCAAAGAGACAAATGTTTCCAAATTGGTCAGATAGATAGGGACTTATGACAAAATTCACATATTTAATCAAGACCAAAATCGAGGAAAACTAAAAGGACAATTTACATATTTAAACCTAAATAATATGTGAACTCATTATTTTACGATAACATGCAGGAAATTTATTATCTAACTATTCCATACCCACAAAAAAAAAAAAGTTACTGGAATATGATCACGCCTCAAAAAATGCAAGTTTAAGTAATACAAATAAACTGCATATCTGCCAACGTTTCAACAACCAAGCCGAAACGCATTTCAAATTTCAAAATTAGGAATCCCCAATGTTTCAAAATTATCTAATCTCAGCTTCCTTTAGGAGTGATTGTGGATGCTGGAATCGGGTTGATACGAAACTCGTCTTCTTGATGCACACTATCCGCATTCGCTGCATTGGCTTTCTCAAGCAAAACTTGTTGCTGCATTGCTTTCATCATCTCATTCAAAGTTGTTTCTTCTTCTCCTGTACACGTTTTCATTGTAGTCTCAGATTCCTTCTGGTTGGTTTCAAGGTTGTCTGCTTGATGCTTGCTTGTAACTTTTTCTGCTTCAACTTTTTGAAGCAAAGCTTGTTCCTCCAGTGCTTTCATCATCATCTCCGTAGTTTTCTCTTCCCCTTGTAGTTGCATTTTCATTATAAACTCAGCCTCCTTGTCAAGAGGCTTGAAGTATTCCTCAATGGCTACCTCCTGCATGAAAATTGCATCTTGTTATGCAACAAATTTAAGAGCTACAAATGAACCAATCGCAGAGTATATATGATACGAGTGTTGGGCCGACTCAAACACAAGTGGAGGATATTGGGCCAGAAAACAGAAATGAGCCCAGCTCTTCAAGACCTCAACAACACAGGAGGGGAGGCTAGCTGACTACTGTTAATTGTTTTATTTTCATTTATCCTTGTAATGGTTTGTGTCATGCATGGCTGTTCCTTTTTCTGTTATAGCTATTGTAAGATCATAGTGCCACTTGGCAGGTGATCCGTGCCACTAGGTAACCAATTAGGCTATAAGCATTGGCACTGCAAGAAATAAACCAGAGAAGAATCTAAGTTTGTTTTCTAATTTCGCTACCATTCCCTTACCCCACTCTATCTGGAGCCTCTCTTGCTCGAAAGGAGAATATTTCTCAGCTTTAGCACTATCATCTTGGTGCTTACATTCCCTCCTCATGCCTCCTAAACCCAAAAAGGCCGATTGCCCTGCATATGACTGCTTAATCAATGCATGACTCAAAAGTGTGATCTGCAACTACACTTTCATTGTCAATGCACTATAAAGACAGCTGAATTTGCTACCATCCCCGAGCAATTGGCCGCTACCATCGCTTCCCCAACCCAGTCCACCCTCAAAGCTCCAAAAATTAGCCTGCTTTCTTTTGATGGCACCAATCCCCTCTATTCAATTTTTCGGGCCGAGCAATATTTCACCCTCACTCAGACCCCACCCAATGAGCGCCTATCCCTTGTTCCCTTCTTCATGCAAGGCGATGCGACCAGCTGGTTCAAGTGGATGCATGGCAAACACCAGCTCACTACCTGGGAGGCATTTACCCATACGTTGGAGCTCCGTTTCGGCCCATCCACTTCCGCCAACCATCAGACAGCTCTCTTCAAATTGCGACAGACCAGGACGGTCATGGAACCAATTGCAGTTTGAGAACCTTTCGAATCGCGTGGATGGTCTCTCGGCGGAGTCACTTCTTAATTGTTTCATCTCCATGTTGTGAGGAGATATCCAATGGGAACTCACGGTACTACAACCTTACTCCATCTCTCAGGCCATTGGCTTGGCTAAACTCTTGGAGGCCAAATTTTTAGATTCCAAACCACCCCCATTTCACTATCCTAAGTTTGTTTTCCAATTTCCTTGCCTTTCCCTTACCCCACTCTATTTGGAGCCTCTCTTGCTCATATGGAGATTATTCTCAGCTTTAGCACTATCAATATATTAAGGAAAAGAAACCATATATCACACAACAACTTCCAGATAACAGATAAATATCTTAGTTAACACAAACATGACAGAATATTATTTTTTTTTTATCCCAAAAAAAAAATTGAAAGAAATCAAATGATCCAATTTCAATATCAGCAAAAGTAGGGAAAAATTGCATTTCACACTGAATTTTGCAATGCACCACGGTTATTTCTGAAGACAAATAAAACTTCTTGTTTACAAGTCATTGTACCTTGATATTCGTAAGTCAAGGTCAAGGAAAAGATTGAAATTTTCAAAGAAATTTACCAAAGAAAAAAAAATGTATTTAAATCCTAAATTTCCAAAGTTTAATACTTTTCCATGAAAATACAACTTACTGTTTCTTCCAGTTTCTTGTTCAAAGCTTGCATCTCTTCAACCATTCGACGAACCTCAGATAAAATAATTTGCTCAGGTACTTTATTTATGGCCGCTTTCCTTGCTTGTGCCTTTTCATCAGAGAATATCATGCACATCAGAAAGCGATTATGTAAGATACTAAACATTGGAAAGACTTTCATGGTAAGCAGTTGCTTATTAAAGAGGCAATCCCACATCTGCCTTCACCGCAATGAAAAATGAATGTTCTCCAATGTGAATAGAAGCTTAGAAACAAGAAAGAAAAATATTATCAAGTAATATCTAAAATAACTTATTTTACCTATTTTATAAAATTTAAAAGTGCAAGATAATGACCCAGCACCTCTATTAGATCAAGAATAAGATTTGCTGTGGATTTATGATGACTGTAACTAATCACCCAAGCTTAACATAAACAATGTTAAACTAATTTTAAAAAAATAAATAAATGCATAACACCTTCTCCATTAAAAATTATTACATCTTCCATTCGCTGATGTAGATTCCTTGCTAACAACATTCATATTATATCATCTCATATGGTTTCTAAAAGAGAACAAAAACTAACTAGAATATAAATGATCACATAAGATAAAATGCTAACCTGTCGGACACGATCTTCAAGCTGTAGCCTATAAGATCGAATTCTTCGCTCTTCATATCCAGAAAGTACCCTGGCATAAAACAGGGCTTTCCTCCCAAATTCCAACAACTTATTCATGTTGACAAAACCATCAACACTATTTTGTTTTATAATTTTCTGCAAAAAAAAAGGAATCAACTTCAGAAAATGCTAGAAGTAAAACTTATCGAATGTTGATTCAGCAGATTGTCTTTAAAAAAAAATTATAATAATTTATAATATTTCAGGAAGCTGCCAAATGGAATCAAACATTGGTGGAATTATCACCAAACAACAGACACAAACCTCGTCAATACAAACAGAAACCCTAATTATCCCTAGAGCTTTTGTCTTCCAGGAAACCAGTTTTGCTAAAATCAATCGCGAGTTGAGTCTGTTAAAGGATCGCCGGCGGCCTGTAAGATCGTCGTTCCGGCTCGAAAAATCGTAGGATCGTCGTCACTCCGTTTCGATTTTGAGAAGGAGACGTAGTATCCGTGTCGGATTTTACGACCCGGTTTAGGAAAAAACTGGGTTGAGGGCTTTAGAGAACATACTCGGGTCGGGTTTCTTGATTGATGACCACTCCGAAAAAACACACTCCCTTCTCTCTCTCTCCCCCACTATTCGGTCCCTCTGCAGCCTCTGATGTTAGTGGGCCGGATCCGCCAAACAACAACAGCCTCAAGCGGGTTAGAAGGAGCTTGCTAAGGGCACCCAGCAATTTGTTAGGGCCACCCTACATCCCGAAAATACCCTTAGTGACCTAATAAAACTCAAGTTTTTTTTACAACTACTCACAGTTTTTCTTACAATTTTCGTGACCCTCGCAAATAACAAAATAAGGTATGCAAATAAGGGATACTCGCAAATACCTAATTTGCGAGTGGTATTTTTTTTAACACTCGCAAATACTTAATTTGCGAGTGGTATTTTTTTTAACACTCACAAATACCTAATTTACGAGTGGTATTTATTTTTAACACTCGCAAATTAGCTATTTGCGAGTGTACAAAAATTTTACAGTCGCAAATACCTAATTTGCAAGTGGTATTTATTTATTTATTGCACATTTTGCATCCATTATTAGGTATTTATTTTATTTTGTTTGTTTGATTCTAGTGTTATTGGAGATGGAAGACAACCATATGTTTAATTCTGATGAAGTTGACCAAACGACAGAGATGGATTGTATAGGAGCACTCACTACTATGAAGATATTTCCTACACGAGATGATTTATTGTGTTGGACTCGAGAGGTTGGGAAGCAAAATGGATTTGTTGTTGTCATTGCGAGGTCAGACACAGAGATAGGGCGAAGAGAAAGATGTACAAAATTAATTCTAAGTTGTGGAAGGAGTGGAAAGTATTAGCCTAAAAAGAATGCATTTTCTAAATCAACTGGTACTCGAAAGTGTGAGTGTCCGTTCAGACTTAGAGGAATACCTTTATTGACGACTGAAGGAACGATTGAAAGATAGATGCTTAAAGTAATATGTGGATTACACAATCATCGGTTAGCTGAAACATTGGTGGGTCATTCTTATGTTGGTCGTTTAAGCGAAGAGGAGAAAAAACTTGTTCATGAAATGACCAAGAACAATGTAAAACCAAGAAATGTTCTGTTGATGGTTAAAGGCCGTGATAAGGAAAACCTATCTACAATTAACAATTAAACACATTTACAACGAGCATCATAAGTACCGATCATCTCAGAGAGGCCCTAGTACAGAAATGCAACATTTGCTGAACTTAATACATCGGGATCGGTATGTGTGTTGGTATAGAAGACACGACAGTTTGGACGTTGTTAAATATATATTTTGGGCACATGCAGATTCCATCCATTTGTTAAATGCATTTAACATTGTCCTCATCCTTGACAGTACCTACAAAACTAATAAATGCAGGCTGCCACTGCTTGAAATTGTTGGTGTTACTTCAACAGAGCTGACATTTACTATGGGATTTACCTATTTGGATTCTGAAGGGGCTGAAAATTTGCGCTTCAGTGGGAGGCATTGATTAGCCATTTCCGCACACTTGACATTGTTGTTAAAAGGACACTATATCGCAAAAACTATGTTGTCCTAATACAACTTCAATGTGTCTACCGCCCGAACAAGTGAAGACCAAGGGGGCACCTAAAAAGACCACATGGATGGATTTGATTGTAAACGCAACCCATCTTATTTTGAGCATGTCGATGCAATATACTCTGTATATGACAACTGGCGCGTTCCTCGTTGAAATCAACCTCCCAAGCAAAGAGGAGACGTTTGCCTTTCTTGAATCAATTTCTTGTGCAGTTTTAGCCATATATTATTGGCATAGTTAACGTGCAAAGTGATGGAAACTGTGGGTACTGTTGCATTGCAGCATTACTTGGTAGAACTGAGGATAGTTGGCCTTTAATTCGTGTGGAGTTGCAAAAAGAGCTTACGAAAAATGTTGATTTATATGGCCCTCTTTTTGGTGAACAATTAGAAGAACTGAAGTCTTCTTTATGGGACGTGCACGGTGTATGGGAAAAACAAGTGGATGACACTAACAGAGATGGGTCATGTGATAGCAACCAAATATAAGTTGATCCTAGTCTCTTTATCATCTGCCAGTATGACGTGTTGAACATTTTTTCCCCTCAGAGGTGCACCAACTCCAAACCATCAACTTATTTGCATTGGTTTTGTCAACGGTAATCACTGGGTACAGGTAATTCATCTAATATTGTTATCTTTTTCATTGTTTTTGTTTAGATTAGTCATTAATTTAATTGTATTTGCGTTATTTCAGGTAGGTACTTTTGAAGGATGGTTGCCCACTGCCTACCATACATTCACATTTGCGTACTTTTTGTCGTCCTGAGGCTTATTCATGGCCAACATGATATATTGGTCAATTGCAAGAATGAGGTTAAATATTTCCACCTCCTAATCTTTCACATCATGATGATCACAATCCAATAAACTTAGATGACGATTGACTAATAAAAATGTTGTTGTTGTTATTTGTTGTACTTCTATATTTACCTTTACTTTTATATTGTTTGTTTGACATGGGTTTTGGCCTAGTCCCCCCATGTTTGTTCTTCTTTTTCCATTTTTTCTAATAAATTAAGACAGGAGTACTCTTTTTCCTTCTAGATATTTTTTCCCTAAGGAGGATTTTGCATCAGAAGGTTTTAACGAGGCTCATTTCCTTCTTTGCCTTTTAAAAAAAAGCTCAACTGTTAAATTTTGCGCGTTTCCTTCACTCGCAAATATACTATTTGCGAGCTGCCGAAAAAACTCGCAAATACCATATTTGCGAGTTTTTTGGGCTACTCGCCAATAACATATTTGCGAGTGAAGGAGTGTCAGAAACTCCTTCACTCGCAAATATGCTGTTTGCGAGTTTGCTATTTGCGAGTTGCCTGAAGGAAGGAGAAAATTTTTTTAATTTTTGCAGGGGTATTTTTGTCAACTCATGGAATATGGGGTGCCCTTAGCAAACCCCGTTAAAAAAATCTCAATCGGCTAGATGGGTTCATTTCTAAACACACAATGCATGTATAACTGTGCACTGCACGGGTTAAACACACTAGTTTCTAAACAAAGAGAGATATTTTTAACTGTGTCAAGGCACACGTTGTTTATACGTTTGTAACAAGGATAAAACTTAGGTACAATGCTATACAAACTGTTCCTACTGTTCTCTACTAAAAAAATAGCATAACTGTCACAAATATTTTGAAAGGGTGTGAAAAAACTGCCACTTTGGCAACAAAAAAAAAATCGCCTCGTTGTGAGAGGAACAGTAAAGACAATGTCTATAGCATTGTATCTAAGTTTTGTCCTTGTAACAAATCTCATTTACAGTTTTATGACCTATCACATTGTTATCATTGTGCATTGTGCACCCTACAAATGGCACGTGATACTAAATATTAGGATCTAGATATCTCTATTAGTACAATAGTGACTCATGAATAAAGCATTGAATATTGAAAACCTTTAAAACTTTGTCTCGATCCAAATTTCTCTGAAGTCTCCAGTACTCGAAATCCGGATATTCTCGTTGCCCATTATCTCTTCCATCATCTCTAATTTTAGCTTGCATCAACCTCACTTTCTCTTCTATCTATTGCGACTCTGTCTCGTTCTCTCTATTGTGTATGTAGTGCGGTGCGGTGTATATCGTTCTATGTTCTCTCTATATCCGTTCTCTACGCTTCCCACAAAATACCATTCTTTTTCTTTACGTTTCGGCAAAATATTTCCAGAGCTTTTTACTTTTCGCTAACAAACAAAAAACATTGTCACGTCTCTTCATTTTTCATCTTTCGCATAAAATATCTTTCATAAAATGTTGTATTTTGCTCTCAAACAAAACACAAGTTTCTTTCTTTCTTATTTATAATTGATTATGATAATGAGTGGATTTCTATTTTGTTTTATTTAAGGGTTTCTACTTTTTATTTAAACACACACATTTATATATGTGTACTAGAACGTAACCCGTGCGATGCACGGATGTAATGTGTTTTCTTTTAAAAAATAGTAAGTTACAATTGTAGTTTTGTTATAAATATGTTGATTTGATGGATAACTATATCAATTTGTTATCTCATTATATCTTTACCATATCCCTTAATTTGATCCATAACTAGTAGCCCATTCTCTATAAATAGGGCTATTAGGTTTGTCCTTGTACACACTTAATCAGATTATCAATATAAAGATTATAGCTAGTTCATGAAGAACTAGCCTTTAAATCCTGGTTCCTGAAGAACCGGTCTTTGAGTCTATATTTCTATTGTCTTATCTCTCTACTTTCTTTTGTATTTACAACACGCTATCAGCACGAGACTCTACCATACGAGTAATTGCTTAAAGAGGTTTTATTGAAAGAACTTGTTTTCTTTCTCACACTCTTTGGAAGATCATGTTTTTCTAATATTTTTGTTTTTCATGTTATTTAGGTTTTTTCATGGAAATTTTATTCTCATATTGTCTAAGTATATGATTATCATATTGTGTATAAGAAATCTTGATAGAATTCTAGAAGAATTTCATATTCAAGCATCCCTATAGGATTGCACAAAACTATAAGTTTTCTAGGTCATCATTATATGAAAATTTGTGGAATAGTTTTTGAAAAACTAGACTTTTAGACCGTGAATGAAATTTTGTATTGGATACAAAAGTTCCTGAAGAACTTTATAGCACGAGATTGGTTCATGAAGAACTTTAAAATTTTTTAGTGCTACGAGAAGTTCCTGAAGAACCTTACAATTTTTTTATCCCTACAAATAGTTCCTGAAGAACCTCATAATTTTTTAGTGCTGCGTACAGTTCCTGAAGAACAACACGATTATTTTAGCGCTACATAAGTTCTAGAAGAACTAGATTTGATCCTAATACAGTTTGAAACAAAAGAAAAGTGAAAAAAAAAATTATTGATTGTATCTTTCCATGATAGTTTCTGAAAAACTAACATTTGAATCTCGTTGCCTATTTTCATATTAAAGATGAGATCTTTACATGTTAATTCCCGAAGAATTAACCTTTGAATCTAGTTCCTAAAAAATAGTCGTTAAATTCTAGTTCTTGAAAAACTAGTCTAACCATTTGCAAAAACATGTGTTCTTTGCAAAAGATATTATCGTTGATTTGTTTACTTGTTTTCATATAAATTTGGATCTTTGTGTATGTGATATATTGTAATTCTTGTTATTGTGATTCATATATTTTTAGAATCTTTATCCTTGTTTTATATAAAGATGTGATCTTTAATTATATTTTGAAATTTTTGTTGCTATATAAAGATATTAATTTTCTGATATAATACTTTAATTAATTGTTCAAAATTTGTTGCTATAAAAATATGACATTTAATATGGTAATTATGTATTTTAAATTTCAAATTCATATTTTTAAATTTATGTTAGTTTTCAAATTTTGATTATGAAAATATGCATTTGATCTTGTTCTTACAAATAATATGTATTTTGTTATGTCTATTTTTTATTTAAGAAAATGGAGAAATTTTTTTATTAGTTAATTCATAAAATGAAATGTTGAATTGTTTGCTTGAAATTCATAAAGACACAGGTATAAGTGCAAGAAATCTTACGTCCTTAGAAGAAACGATGAAATAACTTTTCTCAACACCAAATAAAAGCTGAAGAATACATTCAGGTGTAGTATCTACCAAGTAGTGTTCACATCAATTGCTACCAAACACGATCAAGTCTTCAATGGTGTAGCAATTTTTATGTATGCTTCTTTTTAAGGTAAGAATTTATGTATACATATCTTTTTACGATAAGATTAAAAAGACGCTATTCTTCAATGTTTGCAAGATTTGCCTCACAATTGGTCTTGAAGTACCAAAATAAATGAATAGCCAAATACTTTTGTCTTTTATTGGTCCCGAAGTACCAATACACGATTTCAAGTAATTTAAAATATAGATTGATCGTAAATTGGTCCTGAAGTACCAATACAAAATTTTAAGTGATTGTGAAATTGGTCTCGAAGTACCAATATAAGATTCCAAGTAAATGTGAAATTGGTCTTGAAGTACCGATACAAAATTTCAAGTAATTGTGAAATTGGTCTCGAAGGACCAATATTGGATCCACGCATAACTGTTAAAAACGATCAATACACAAACTAGAGTCTCTTTTTGGTCTTGAAGTACTAATATTTAGTAGACAGTGGCAAAACCTACACAACTATTTGTATTAAGAAATATTTTATGCAATTAACATTAGCTGAAATTAATGTTGATATTGTATCCGGTATTGCAAATATGATCGAAGGCTCCAGAAGAGCATGTGATATATCCTCAAATAGAACAAAATTATCCATTGATGATGCGTTATATTTTAGTAGATCCCGAAGAAATCTACTAAGTTTCAAAGATATACATCGCAATAAGTATCATGTTGAAACCAAAAAATGAGAGAGATTTGAAATATCTCTATTGTTTTAGAAGTTCATATTAGAGAAATTTTAAGATTTCCCGTTGGATTATATTTTATAAAAGTAAGGATGACAGAGTTAAATTATAAGCACCAGAAATGGTCAGATCTTACAACTTTTTATGCTTTGACATGATCGTCTTAGTCATCCCAGTTCAACTATGATGCGATGTATTATTGAAAATACACATGTATACTTATTAAAGGATCATAGAATCCTTTTACCTAATGATTATTTTTGTCATTCTCGTGCTAAAGATAGTTACTCTTTTCTTTTAATGCT